>JANEYF010001027.1:297500-1575000 GCA_029963845.1 Rhamnusium bicolor
AAACAGTTAGATGTTTTATTGACAATGGAGGATAATCCTTACAAACCAGGTCGCGAAGTCGCAGCAGAGCAGTCAATTAGTCAGTCGACTATTTTAAAATATTTGAAAAAGAATAAATGGCACCCATATAAAGTAACTTTAGTTCACGAGCTTAACGAAGATGATTTCGACCGCAGAGTACAGTTTTGCGAAACCATGATGGAACGATGTAATACCAATCCACATTTCTTAAGTCGAGTACTTTTCTCTGATGAGGCCACCTTCTGCTTAAATGGCGCTGTAAATAGGCAAAATTGTCGATATTGGTCACATGAAAATCCACACTGGATGATGGAGGTACATACCCAGTTTCCACAGAAAGTAAACGTGTGGGCTGGAATTGTTGTGACTACAATTTTGGGTCCATTTTTTATTGGCGGGTCATTAAATGGTGTAAAATATTTGGAGTTGCTCCAACAAAACATAATACCGGGACTTGCCGCACTGTATCCAAATGGCAAAAACCCTAATGTACCAGAGAACTACATATGGTTTCAACAAGATGGCGCACCACCGCATTATTCGGTAATAGTGCGTAATTATTTAAGCGAAATTTTCCCAGACAGATGGATTGGTAGACGCGGTTCATTAGAATGGCCAGCTAGATCTCCAGACCTAACTCCATTGGATTATTTTTTATGGGGTTACCTTAAATCCAAAGTGTATTTTAATAGACCGAATAACATTGAGGACTTAAAAAAACAGAATTAGGTACGAATGTGGAAGAATTGGACCCGAAACACTTACTAACGTTTTGCGAGAATTTGAATTTCGGCTTGGGCATTGTCAAGAAGTAAATGGTACGCAATTTGAACATTTAATTTAATTATTTTTTGCTGGATTTATTATTTCTTGTATCTTTTTTTATTAAACTGTTAAAAGTAGTTAAGATTTTTTTTTTCGATAATTTTGTCATGCAACATGCCTTAGAATTTAACGTACTGTATGCAGAAAAATGTGCGCTTTCAAATGAAATTTTTAAAAATGGGGGTTGCCATTTAAAAAAAATTGCCGATGACGTCATAACTTTTAAAAAAAAGTATGTAAAAATTTTTTTTTTAAATAAACAAATTAAGAAATGAATTTAAAAATCGACGTGTCTGAGCGAATTTTTGTCACTTGCTTTATAACGATTTTACGGAATTTATTCCAACCTTTACGTGCTCACTGTATAATAAATAAATACGTAGAGATTCTTGTAAAAATAAATTAGTTATTTCCGATTTCAAATTAATTAGTAATAAAAATTAGAAAAATATTTTAGATGTTCTCTCGAGTAAATATCTGAAATATTGATCACACTATTTTAGGAATTATTTTTCTGAAATATCTAAACCATTGGACGATATTTTTAAATATTTTTCTGATGTTTCTATTATACTTTATATAATAAACGCCACATAAATTAGACAACCCCCAAATCCAAAGTATTACATTTAAGAAAAAACCACTTCGACTTTGTCGAGGTTGAAGCCGGGATTTAAACCCGGGAGTCGGCAGACGATAAAACCAGCTACATTTATCATTTAAAACTAGAGTTTTAAATGATAAATGTAGCTGAGTCTGGACTAGTTAGTAAAAAAATTATAACTAGTTTTATAAAATAAAGTGACAGAGCAAGTCTAGGAAGAGTCAGTGTGACGCTGTCTAAACCTAAAATTTTTCTTTGTAATCTTTGTATCATCTGCGAAGTACAAAAGTACAGAATTCTGTATGGCCTAAAGTTCCTTCAACAAGGCCCAATTGTGGACCTTTCCTTCGTAGTTGTAAAGTTTTATTTTCATATCATATCGATTTGATAATAGGTAATTCGTTTATTTATTTGTTAGGTTGCAAGAATTTTTAGCACCTCCGCAGTACCGAATGTGACACACAGCAATCTGCACAGTTTCAAAACTTACGGACTTATTAGAAATTAAGAATTTGTGTATGTTTTATGCACATTTTTTATTAGTTATAAAATAAAACAATAAAATAATTGTAAAAATTTAATATTAATGATGTTATTATTATATAACTGTCATACCGGACCTAACAACTTCATTAGCTAAAAGTTGGTACTGGTTTTGTATTCAGAATGTTTCCCGGAACAAAAACGTTAAGTATCTGCCGACATTGTTTAGCGGACACTATTTAAAATGTTAAGAAACCTTTCCCACGGTTATATCGTGGTTTAGCGATGTTGCATGATGCATTTATCGTATATCTTGTTTTATTATCAAACCACAATCAATATTAACAGTATAGTAAATTTCCCGTCCCGTGTTCCATTAACACTGCAATGCGAAACAAATACCTACAGAAAATTTTTATTCATGGATTTATGTATTTGACATGAAATTATTAAAGAAATTTTTTTTGTAAAAAGAAAATATCTGATGTGGCCAGCACATAACTTTCTTATACCAGTATATATCATCCTGATCTAAAAAAATCATTCTATTTAATTCTTCACTTACCTCAATTAAATTTTAATAGCGTACCTTGAAATGTTTCATTAAATATTTTAAATAATTAATTATCATCATCATTCGATACTGTCAATAACAATTCATGTCATATATTTTAATAATTTCTGCTTATTGACACTGACATTTTTGTAACTAAATTAGACCTTTCAAATGTCAAACTGTTAAATTTATCCTAACCCCATTTTATGAGGCCAAATGTGTAAAATATTTCAGTTTACATCAGCTTTATTTAAGTACTTGGAAAATATATTTTATTGGCTTGATATTGTAGACATGATTTATAATCTTTCATCAAGAATATATTTTTTTGTAAAGACAAATACAAAAAAGTTTGGGTCCCGTGGATCTCCTTTCAGCTGGCCAATTTTGCTCATTACCGAATTTATCATTGTCTTTGGCCTTTAGAACATGTGTACCAAATTGAAAGCTTTATCTCAAAAACTGTGGCTGCAATCACGATATTACAGACATGCCGACAGATGTTTTTTTCTATAAAGTTATGTTTTTTCATTATAATTCGTCGAAATTCGTTCAGAAATGCAATACATATTTTTTCCCGACATTGTACCTTTCTTCTTTTTTCATTCATTATGTCTCATGTGTTGGTACCACATTCACCAAATTTAATGTGTCACCTAAAATGTTGTTAAAAATCTTAAATACCAAATTTGAGACGTCTCCCATTAGTATTTTTTGAGTTATCACGGATACACATATACACACACATCCACACACGCACCAACAGACATCATTCGGAAAATAGTGAGAATTGATTCAGGAGGGTTCAAAACGTATATATCAATCAAAATCTCGAGGTCGAAAAAAAATCACAATTACTATATTTCCTTATATTATGTATAAGAAAGAAAAAATAAGAAAATCTAATTTCTACAAAAGTTCTATATACATAATAAGTTGTAAATTTTTAATGTAAATCATCACCTTTTTAACACGCTTTTATTAGCTTCACTTGTATGTTTGTTTGTTTGTAACCGATTCTTTGGACTCGATTTTGACCCATTTTAAACGGACAGATTTAATTGAAACTTTGTACACTTACGAAGAACCGGTAACAATACAATAATTAACACGCTTTTAATAGCTTCACCTGTATGTTTGTTTGTTTGTAACCGACTCTTTGGACTCGATTTTGACCCACTTTAAACGGACAGATTTAATTGAAACTTTGTACACTTACGAAGAACCGGTAACAATACAATAATTTGATAAGTTTATATCATTATCCTGATCAGGATCGCCAGAATTAAATAATTAATTTCCTCACGTATCCTCTGCGTGAGAGCAAGTGGCTTATTACTGTTAGTACATTCCGTGATTCTCAGTTCGTTCGTTGGCCGAGCGGGCTAAGGCGCAAGTCTTAATTGACGCAAAACGACGGAGTCCTCGGGCGTGAGTTCAAATCCCGTATATGGCTGAAAAAAAATATTTTTTTTTTTTCAGAAGTATCTGTTGGATTGTAATATTATTATAATATCAGCATCAATAAGCAATATAAATATAGTTTAAAAAAAACTAAAAAACACGCTTTCATAGTACATCAAACTAAAAAGTGAAAAATAAATATAGTTTAAAAAAAACTAAAAAAACACGCTTTTAATGCACATCAAACTAAAAAAGTGAAAAATAATTATTAATATAAACTGAAAACAATAATGAACGAAAAATACTAGTATTATTGTGAAAAAAAGCGTGGGGCGCTTTGTGCCATATTTTTCGTATATCGAGCAACCCACGCTTTTTTCACAATAATACTAGTATTTTTCGTTCATTATTGTTTTCAGTTTATATTAATAATTATTTTTCACTTTTTAGTTTGATGTGCTTTAAAAGCGTGTTTTTTAGTTTTTTTAAACTATATTTATTATGCATCAGATGTAAAGAAGGTACACTTGGTCTTACTTGAAACTCCAACTGTTTTCGAGGAAACTGCCGTTAAAGATTTCAATAATTTTTTGAAAGACAAATTCAAATTTAATAAAACAAATTGTATTTATTGAAAAGTGTGCTTTGGTTACGTCTTAGTTCTGTCATGTACGTCATTTAGTCATTTCAATTTGTTCTTGTGTCCCTCGTGTTAATTTATCAAGTTCTTTAACTTCTTTATTTAAAATGTCTCGAAATAATAATTTTTCAAATGAAGAAATGAGGGATATGATAAGTGCTTACGCGCAAAATAATTTTAGCGGGCGTACTGCAGCTAGGGGATATTCAGTGCAATATCCAAATAGAAGGCAGCCAATTCATAAGATTTTGCAACATCTGTTTTGTCATTTGGGAGAAACGGGTTCATTTTACCATAAAAATTATGTAGGACGACCGACACAAATTACTTCAGATCAAGAACTAGACATTTTAGTTCATGTGGATGAAGATCCTCAAATCAGCTCAAGTCATTTATCAGCAGCAACAGGAATGAGGAAACAATCTGTTCTAAGAGTCTTACACAAAGAACGCTTCTACTCATAACACTTCACTTCTGTACAAAATTGACTTCCAAGGGATCTTCCACGAAGGTTAGAATTTTGCCACTTTCTTCTCAATAAACACAACAGTATCGAAATTTTGTTAAGAATATTTTATTTGCCGATGAAGCAACTTTTACTCTTCGAGGCGTTTTTAACTGGAGAAATAGCTATTACTGGGAAATATAAAATCCTCATGCCGTTAAAGAAAGGCATTTTTAGCACGAATTTAAGATTAACATTTGGTGTGGTATTATCGGCGATCAGTTATTGGGGCCATTTGTCCTTCCTCCAAATTTAAATGGGCAGTCTTATCTGTTTTTTCTTCGAAATACTCTTGCTGATATATTAGATGATTTCATGCTAGACATAAGGAGCAGAATGTGGTTTATGCAAGATGGAGCTCACCCTCATTTCTCCATTGCAGTCAGAAATCATCTTGATGTGACTTTCTCTCACAGATGGATCAGTCGAGGAAGTGAATTTGCTTGGCCACCAAGGAGTCCTGATTATAATCCTTTGGATTTTTATGTGTGGGGACATATGAAGTCCTTAGTATATGCAAATACTATCAATTCAAGAGAAGAACTGTGGGACCAAATACAAAACGCAGCCAATTTAATTAGAGGACAGCAAAATGTATTTTTTATTGTAAGAAAATCTTTTAGAAATGGCATAGAAGTATGAAAATATGAAAGTGAGAGAGAGTTTACGCTGTTGTTACGCCTTTGTTTTCACTTACATTTTGAACATTTTTCATTAAATTTGAATATGTCTTTCAAAAAATTATTGAAACTTTTAACGGCAGTTTTCTCGAAAACGGTTGGATTAAGTTCTACCAAGTGTACCTTTTTTACGTGGAAATGACACCCTCAGCAGCTTTTCTAGTCAGAAGTACCACAACGTTTCATAAAAAAAAATGAAAAAAAATTCATCATCAGATACACCTCCTGCGGCACTCTCTAAGGTCTAATTATTTCTTACAATTAGATTAAAAAATATTCCTTTACCAAATTTGGTGAAAATCGGTTGTTGAGTAACTGCAAAAAAACAAAAAAAATAATTTCAACTTTGACACCCTGTATCGTTTTCCATAGCATAATTTTACTAAAGAATATTTGGTTATATCCTCATATTTTGGTGCAACGAACCTACCCTTAAACTATGGCCCATTATTAATGGTCCACCCTGTATAAACTTGCCTTCTTTTTAATTAGTAAGTTGTTAGGGATGTTTTTTAAATCGCTTATTTAACTCCAGCCTATTTCTGCTACCGAGGCCAGGAGATAAGCCCACATCCCATTCGAAATATGGTGACGAGAGTAGATCCGTTCATTCGCTATAAACCCGAGTCGTCTAAGTTACACCCCAAGCCGATAATATGGACAGTTAATGTTCTAAATTATTCGATTTTATTTAGTAAGTAAAAAGTATTAAATGATGGTTTAATCTAAGAAAAATATGTTTTATCAAAACAGTGTGACTAAAAATAAATAGTGATGATAATACATAGTGATTAAATACTTTGATAATGACTACAAGGTATAGTGATCTATATATCACATGTCTATGTATGTATTTACTTAACTATTTGTCTGGGGGAACATGGTAGTTATATGTTCGGTTGTTATGTTGCCGTTCATTAATATTTTGTTTATTTTCAAAGACTTAATTTTAAAACATTACTCATAAAGTAAATCATGGTTTTTCAAAAGCATGACATGTTTCAAATAGTTGAAAACATATGTTTTAACTCTTGGTTATTAGTTTAACTGCGAAAAGTTGAAGAAACAGCCTTGAATGTAATAAACAAATAACATAGTTGCTTTAAAGCCAAAGGCGTAAAGACACAAGAAGAAGAAAAAAAGGAACATAACAGACAAAATTTTGTTCAGAAAGGATAAAGTTAACTTTCCTTAAGAGTAGAAAATTATGATTTGGGTTTTCATTTCGGAGATAATACGAAAGAAAAGCAAACATTTTCTAAATTGAATTAGATTTTGCAGTATTTCAAACCGATGTATGATACAATATTTATAAAAAATTGTTTGCTCTACAAAACCTTTTCTCAGTTCAAAAAATTGCAATTTGTCTCTTCTTTGCCACTTTATGCTTAACTCGTTTTTTATGTTTAATGCCCTTTTGCACCATGACGATTTCTGAGGGCCTCGAGATTTTAAGCATTCATTCATTTCATATAAAATTCAGCTTGTAGCAAAGGAACCCCACAGAACTTACTTTTATACTTATAATTCGTAAATAAACTGTTAAAAATTTTGGCACTTACAACATTCTTTACCTCAAAAACCTAACGTGTAAAACAATTTCGGTGGCAGATTTGGATTTAGCGTACAAAAACCAATGGGAAACCACTCTTCTTATTCAAAATATATAAATCTCTTTACTTGCACCATATACTTATAAGAAGTCAACACACTATGAAAGATTACTACAATTATATCAGTTCATACTAAATTTGTCATTAAATGTCCACTGCTTAATAAAACATTTAAAACTGGTTGTGACAATCTCTTAAAATATTATATTACATTTTATACCATTTCTGGAGGAATTCGAGTCGAAAGGAAAAGTGAAGCATGCTTGACCTTTTATAGATACACTATTTCGTGACTGTATTTAGGATATTAACCTTTATAGGAAACAAGGAAACCGGTCGTGGTTAAAACAAATTTTGTGTATGAGCTGGTCAATGTCGAACAATAATATATTTTGCCTACATGCAAAAATTTAATTTACAATAGCAACAGTACTTGAATATTTGTAAACAGATTATTTTATATAAAGAAAATATATAATACAATATTAATGAATGTTGGCTACCAGCTTCCTGACGAAAAATAGTTCATGGTCAAAGCAAAAATGTCATTATTTGGTCCATTATTTTGTACATAAAGTGTAGCCTGAACTATACTGACAAAGACCAGTGTTGCCAATCATTGAGTATTTACCCAAAATTTGGGGAATCCCTTAGTAAATTGGGTATTATTTCAAATTGAGGAATTTTTGGGGATTTTCGTTTAAATAGCCCAACCTTTATAAGATATTCAGCAATCAAAAACTAAATTTTACTATTTGTAAATCACTTTAAAAATGAACGAATTGCATCAGTTCAGATGAGTTGACCGGTAAATCAATTGAACTGGGTTCAATCCATAATTCAAATTGTAACATGAAACCTAACCTAACTTTTAACTTAATTATTTTACAAGTAAGTCATGGTAACAATATTACTCTATTAATGAAACGATAAGAATTTATATTATTAAAAATTCGACATGTGCTATTTATTTTTTTTCAAATTACTTTCCTCTTTTGTATTTGGATATGTTTTCATTATTATCGTTTTTTAATATTTTTTTATTATAGAAATGTTTTATGTTTATAACCGAAGTAAGTATTATTTTTTGTACCTACTTTTGTATATTTTCAATAAATTATTTACAAAAAAGTGTCTTGTATTATTCGAGTACATTTGTTGCTCTTCATAAAAAAATTTCATCGGGGATTTTTTGGGGATTTTTTTCGGGAATTTGGGTAACTTTGGGTAATTTTGGGGATTTTTGTTGCATATTCAAGGTAAAAAATGCATTTACGATTGGCAACACTGACAAAGACGCACGCCGCGCGCTATTATTGCAGTGATATAAAGAACCATAGAAACCAACATTCAATAGCGCTACGTTTTATTTACAAAGGAAAAGAACTATTGTCGGACACATGTTCTTTTATGGAAATCAGTGTTTTATAATTATATAGAGCACATCAGGAAATATAAAATAAAAATAACATAAATTAAGGACTAGTGCCACATATCACAAAAAAACAACGATACGGCTACAGACATGTGTTTGGGAGTTATTGCTCATCGTCAGCGCTTATTGAGGTCCTAAATGTGACACATGGGAACATGAATGCAAAAATTGAATACCGTCAGTCCTGTGTCAGTTTTTGGTCCTGAACCCTGCCGTCCTATATTCAACTCTGGAATAACGCTGTGCTGACGAGGAAAAATGACTACAAAAGACGTGTCCGTAGCTGCATATTTGTTTCTTTGGGGTATGTGGCACTAGTCCTTACTTTGTTTTACACTTGTTCCCTTTCTTTATTTAATAAAAATAACATTTTGACATGTATGTAGAATACCCCAGGACTGTACCTTGGAGCCACCCTGTTTTTAGCATATGAAACTAAAAATTAAAAGGACAGTTGAACTATGGAGATGACACGATCATAGTGTATTTTTTCAATTAAGATTATTTTACAGATGTAAGGTGTGGTACAAAATTAATAACAAATTAGCACGAAATTAATAACAAATTGGCACGAAATTAAGAATAAATTGACACAAAATTAATATCAAATTGATTATACACATAAGTTAACATTCATTGTTGTTGATAAGTCCTCTATTTGTAAATATGTAAGTAAAATAACTGAGAACAATGAATCAATGACATACTTTTTGTTAATAGGATACCTACATTTTCAGCGGTTATTAAGATTTTCGGTTTATTGATTGAAAAAAAATTATCTGAGTTAAGTCATGTACAAAGTAGATGATCGAGAAGTTTAATGTACCATACTATAGATAGATAAATTACTATTTGCTCAGTTCTTGTCAAATTGTGATATGAAATACTTAAATTATTTTTGCTCGTAGTGTTGTATCCGTTCAAATTGAATTTTTTAGTAGCAAGGAATTTTCTTTTGCATGCATAATACGCTGGTGAATAAGATATGAAGTATTTTGAAAATTGGTCTTAATGTTCTTTTACACCTACAGAAGCCGTGACGGACCACCCCCCCCCTCTGTCGTGTCGTGTATTAAGTTTATACTCTGGTTACTACACCAGTATGACACCCCATCCTACCCTCGTATATACTTTTGGTTTATTAACGGGATTATTTAATTAACTCCCATTTTTGATGTCTTATCTTGTCGTGAACCGACAAGTAATACTTAATTAATTAATTTGGCCTTTTTCGTGATCGTCTAGTTTTAGTGGTAGGACCCCAAATTTGTTGTGTGATCGTAACCTTTCCAGATACGTTTATAAAGTTTGGTATTACTTTGTTTCGTTTATGAGCTTTAATTTGCTTTAATTTGATTTACCTACTTTTATCAATTATTATGATCCTTAATCTGTTGTACTGCACTGGCATATATTTTAAAGAATGATTAACATAAGTAAGATTTGACGTTATCTTTATTATTACGAATTTGCTTAGAATTCACTTTTGTACCTGAAAATAGAAATAATTCAAGGAAACTCAAATAACGTTTTAACAGCTTTTATTTCGGTACGTAGACAACTGTCTACACGAAAAACATTACATTGATCTAGTTGAACCTGAAATGTAACAAAACCTTATTACATGCAGCGGAAACGTCTGCTTCGTAGTGTAAGTGACGTATATGAAACCGTACATATGGATGCAAGAGAAACTTCTCTTGTATGAAGTACCTGAACGTCCTCTGCCAAATAAGGCAAACAGACGCAGATAACCATGCCTTAGCTGAATTGCGGACACGGTGCCGCAGTACAACAGTACTCTAAATACAAATAACACTGCCAATTAATATTCGGTGGGACAACTTTCCAATTGTTTGTTAGGATTGTCGAATACACCCCGCCATCAAGGCTAAACCAAGGTGAAACGAACTACCTCGTAGTGTTTTGTAAAGTGTTGGCAGACGTCAATTACATCCAGGGTACGCGTACGTAGGCGGTGGTCATAAAATATTTAACGATGTCCACGGGATGCCACCTGTCGAGAGACAAGGTCCCCTGGTCAACACCTCAGAGGATTGAATGAACTGGCTTGTTGTGTTATCGACATCTGACCGTACCGACCTAACAGCTGACCTCACAGGTCCCTCATATAAGGAGTGAAATTTGCTAAAGTTACACTGCAGATTCAGCTGAACCCTATTTATTATTTACATCATCTTATTCTGAAAACTGACCTAAACTGATGCGGATAAATGAACGATAGTTTCCACTACTGATACCTGAACTTATCAGAGTTAATATTGAAAAATTTCCGCGATGAACCAGTCAAGGACTGGGGTGCAAATATAACAGTCAGTTAGAAAGTCAAAACCTCATCTCATAAAATTCTGTTTTTTTTTTACTAAATTAAAACATTATTATAAAACTAGTAGCAAAAAAAATAGAAGCCAAATGTCTTTGTCTTCTTGATTATGAAAAAAATATGTTGCCCTTTTACAAATTCTCTGGGAATTACCTGGCTAAATATAAATTAAAAATGATAAATATTTTTATTTAAGGCATAAATTATTAATAGCATACATTAGGTTTATAAAGAAAGTTAATTTGATAGAAATTTTGATTGATACAAATCTTTCTTTAAACAAAAAAGATTTTGACTGATCAGAAAGCGAGATTACAACAGACATTTTGAAAATAATGACAGTCTGACTGTTATAGGTTAAATTTACACAATAATAATTTCACAACGTAATCCATAAATGTGCCTTTAAGGTAATTTTCAAACCAAGATAACCTATCTAGTTTAGAAATTTTGTTTTTCAACTTGAAACGTAATGTTTACAGATATAATGACGTTACTGTCGAAAGAGAAAATTCTGGCAGGGAATGGCGACAGCAGATTAATGATTGCATCTTTTCTATAATGTAGGAAACACACTATTCTATTTGATAATTTTCAGATAAATCAAGTGGAAGTTGATGTATTAGTGCCCTTATGAATACAGTGAAATAATAATGTAAGAAACAGACATCAATCAATCGTGCCCACCAAAAGACTCATGGCAACGCAGAATAATTTTCACAATAAACATATAAAAGATCCGGCAGCTATAGTCCTATACAAGATATAAGAAATAGAAACCGAGCTATAAATTTAAACTGTTTTAAAAAATTGTGAAATTTTATTTGCTTTGTATTTATGCATTTCTAAAAAAATTAATAAAATAATTATTGGATGTTACATAAGCACCTCTTCAAACCTAATATGACAACAACAATAATAAATACCTATAGTTTCTTACATTTTGTACTGTTGTTTTTATATGAATGCGCTAATATAACAGATTTAGTTAGATAATAAATCAGACACAACGCGATGCTTCGTATAGAAGAAAATACATTAATTAAATATAATATTCTTAGTAGAAGAAAAAAAATTTTGAGATTATAAAAAATATTGACTCACCAAATTTTTACGTTTAAGATGATTCCCTCCAGTTACAATACAAAAATGAATATCCTTAGGCCGCTATATAACGTCTTTCATTCTTTAGGAACTCATACTCGTTGGGTTAGGTTTTATGAACACGGGTGCCCTTTTATCATAACAAAAAAATAATTCAAATATAGATCAAAACTTGAACAATTAACATTAACATAAAGATATGGAACTAATAATCAATATTTAGTTGGACCGTCCCACGCTTTATCATAGATGTGGTTTTCCTGGGCACAATCCGGACCAAATCAATGATGAAATTCTGGGGAATAACATACCATTCGTCCAAAACCATATCATGCAAGTTTTTCATTTCATCTTCTCTGTGTTTCTATTTGGAGACCTAGTGTTACAATTCGAAGAATTCTAAAAACGTCTCGAGAAAACTCATATATTATGTTACGGTCGTGTTGTTATGCTTAAGGAAAAGAGGGGTGTCTAACATAAAGGTCAGAGCTGTTTACCCCTGAAGACGTAGTAACAAGAGGAGATTTATTATAGTGTGCCACTCGTAGACAGTGGGTAGTGAATGATACATTCAGCTAGCTCTATATTTTAGCCGCGCAAATTGGGTGTGAGTTCGGGTGGTTATTATTGGGAAAAAAGCCTCGTAGCTTAAGGGTAATGAGCAAATATTTAATGACAGATTTATATATTGTGTAACTTTGTATACAAGATATCCAATATTAACATTTAATAATAAACACTAGTAACATGCGTACCTAGTTCTTCGCTTCGTATGTAGCAACCGGCAACGTAAAATTATAAATTGGGGCCGCTGTTTGTGCACAAAATGGTAACCGTACCTTGTAATAAAATATTACACAGGCACACAAAAATAAAAAAAATTCTGTACTTTAAATCAAAACCACGTTTCCTTATGTATTTTGATGTGCTGAAACCGAATCTGGCCATAAATATTACGGCTATTGCGTCAATTTTTAGCTATGGGACATTTATAACTGCAGAGAGAACTTTGTTAGACAATTTTTTTGCCTAAATCATCGTAATCTACCTTTCAATTGGTACGAAACATAATTGTGACATCAAAATAGCCTTTGGCAGCTGCCAACTGTCAAACTGCAAATTGTAAAATTTCGAAATTTGTAAGAAAAGCTTCTTCCATGTGTAAAAGTATAACACTACCTACGTTTTTGAAGGTGTTAAATATGATTTTGACATCAAAATTGCCTCTTTGGCAGCTACCAACTGTCAAACTACCAATTGCAGCCAATTGCTTCCAAAATTTCAAAAAAAATATATTTATAAACTTTATCACTACCTACGATTTTAAGGGTGTTCAACATGACTTTGGTGGTTATTGTCAAAGTACTATTGAAATCTACAAATATATAAATACGATAACCAAATCATATTGACTGATTTCGAAAGAGAAATTAATGGAAGTTTTTTGCATGCCACTCAAACTATTCATCTAGAAATTTGAATGTGAAAATTGGGAGTTTGACAGTTGGCAGGTGCCGAAAAGGCAATTTTGATGTCAACATTATATTTAACACCCTCGAAAACGTTGATAGTGATATAGTTTTACACATAGTAGAAGCTTTTCTTACAAATTTTGGAATTTTAGAATTTACGGTTTAACCATTGGCAGCTACCAAAAAGGCTATTTTGATGTAAAAAATCATATTTAGCACCCTCGAAAAGTTGGTAGTGATATAGTTTTACACATAGAAGGAGCTTTTCTTACAAATTTTGGATTTTATAATTTGCGGTTTGACAGTTGGCAGCTGCCAAAAAGGCTCTTTTATTGTCAAAATCATGTTTAGTACCCATGGAAACGTAGATTACGACGATTTTGGCAAAAAATTGTCTAACAATATTGCAATTTTTTTGTTTAAACAAAAAGTGATTTTTACATTATCTGTAGCTAAAAATGTCCCGTTACTAAAAGTTGACGCAATAGTCGTAATTTGTATTCGGTTTCAGCACATCAAAATGCATAAGGAAACATGGTTTTGATTTAAAGTATAGAATTTTTTTTATTTTTGTGTGCCTGTGTTATTAGCAAGAAATGAACGTACAACACTTATAACTATAGATATGAAATATTGGCAAATGGTAATAAGTAAATTGATCCTCTATATTAAAAGGTGGCTTATCTGTGATTCACGGCTGGTCAGAAGTCCAGGAATCACACCATCTTGACCATAACGTACACCCTGTACGTGAAAACACTATATTCGTACAAGGGCTGACTGGTAAAGCCTAACCCAAGGGAAGACTAGGTATCCTGGAAGAAGTCTGTATCCGGGTAGAAGCGGGGTGAAATCCGTGTAGAATCCGGCTGAAATACCTTATAGGTGCGTTTAAAATATGAAACATCACTAACCTGATGAAATGATTTAATTATTTAAGGGTATTTTCGTCCAAGAGAGGGTCCTGTGTCGACTTTGATGACTCGTCGAAAACGGCACTGTCCAATGGTTAGAATAGTAGGTATTTTAGTTTGACGACAACTGTTATGGAAAGTTGATACTATGCATGATTTCGGAAACTAGTGTGAAATACATACATACATTTTCTTCCAAGGAGGCGCTAACGCACCAAACTACTTGGAAACCTTGCTCCACAGACCCAAAAACGGTACACCAACAGCAAAGAGCACTAATAATGATTATACTAGTAAAACTCACTATAACATCTCAAGAGAAATTTGTAATATTTTATATAAACTCTACCAGAATGTAATGGGACGTTATACAATCGCCATTTTTCCAAAACCATATCTATGTAGGAATGCACGTGACACCTATCCACATCGTATTTTGTAGGCCTAAACAGTATGTCATCCACATTACAACACTCTACGACTTAAGCAAATTTTACAACGTAATAATGAGACTAGATAATCAATGAAATGAGTTTTTAGGAATTGAAAAAAAAATTGTAATCGATTGTGGTAATCAAATGTAACGATGTTTCAAATAAAATTATGCGGAGTTAAGTTTCAAATGCTAACCAGTTTATAATCATTCTTACCCACTCGGCTATAGTGCCCACAGTAATTTCTTGTTCATTATTTTGTTTCTTGTATCTTCAATAGCACTCTATACATAGAATCACGGATTCTTTTGAAAATTGCGTATGATATAAAATTTCCGAAAACAAACCCTATCAGTTTTCTGTATATTTTGAAAATGTAGTTTGTTTATTTTGTTTTTTCAAAATGGGTGTTACGTTTTCTCAGCTCATTCTGATTCTGCATGTTTTTTAAACAGGTATTTCTTTTACTCATAATATTCATGATATGACTTAAAATTTATCAGAGGATGAGAAAGAATAAGAAAACAAATAAAAAATGTGTTAAATTTTAGGTAATTTTTTTTTCAATAGAGCAGTGACGTTTCATACAATTAAGTTGTCACATCCCAAAATTTAAAGTACTTAATTCACTAGTTCCGGAAATATATTGAAAATACGACTCCATCTGGACATTTTTGATTGGCACTGTTCGGAAATGGTTACCTTTTCTATAAAAGTTTATACTGGGTCCAGCTTGATTTAAAAAATTATAAACACTTTTTATTACTTGTCTAATTTTCACTTTATTTGTTATTTTACAACTAGTTTCATCCTATTTGGACATTTTCAAGTAAACTAAATTATACACAGATTTTACTTTCATTTAAATATAAACTGAACAGAATAGAAAATGGGTCACTTTATGGTTGATAATATGATTCAAATTTGTACAGATGTTGTCTTTAAATGTAGGGGTTTTTTTCAAGATAGTAAATTATATTATGGTGTGATTCTTATTAACAGAAGGTTATCTGAATAAGTTTGTTTAATAACGGAGAATTATTTAAATCTATTTGGTCGTTTAATATGTTGTAATTTTTATTCCTATTTAATCTATTAATTTGTAGCACTTCTAATAAATTAAGTTTTTTATTTTTGCCACAAATATGTAATATTTTAGGTTGATGGTCGTCAGTTATTGTATGACCAGAATCTGTTAGGTGTTTATAAAAATTGGAATGTTGTTTTTGTGTGTGAATATGTTCTCTATATCTTACTCCGAACGATCTACCTGTTTGACCTACATATGAGGCGTTACATTCTGGGCAATCTAACCGATATACACCACATTTTTTAGAGATATCAAGTTTTTTGTTTTGCATTGAAAAGATATCTGCCTATATTTTTGTTAGAACTAAAATATGTTTTAATGTTAAATTTGAAAAAAAGTATTACTAATTGAATAGGAGAGTTGACATGAATATGGTAATGAAATGTATGTTTGAACTTTTTTCTCGTTAATAGTGGGATAAAGTTCTTTCAAGAGGGACTTATTTTGTTTTTTTGTAGATTAGATTGTTGATTATATTTTGAGGGTACCCGTTATTATGTGCTATAAGTTTTATTGTGTCTAATTCTTCTTTTAAATCTGTCTCAGATAGAGGTAAGCCGAAGGCTCGGTGTGTCATAGATTGATATGCGGCTAATTTGTATATAATTTTGTATAATTATTGTATATTTTGTATAATTATTGTATAATTTGTATATATTTTTTTAAATCAAAATGGATTTTCACAAAGTAACTTTATCTTCAATCAACTTTTTTTTTACTGGGTCCAGCAATCAGTAACGGTGGCTTGAGCAGGTTACGGAATGAAAATACTTAACAGCCAGTTGTCAGTTGTACGTAATTTGTGTGCAATTTAAGTAATTATGACTTACTTTCCATAAATCAACGCATGTTCACTGTTGAGAAGTTTAATCAAACAGAGAGCATTGTGTATACTCAAGGACCCAAAGACATTTTAGGCGTGAATTTCCAGTTCCCAGGACACAAATTTCAATTGGGTCAATGAATTCCTTGTGCATGGATGATGGAGCTCTCCAGAGTTGGTATAAATAATCAATTTTTTTCAACAGCGCACATGGCAAGATAAACGATGATTATTAAAAGACGATGATTCCAGGCTGCTTAATTTTACGTTTTCTTCCAGATTGTTTCATATGTGGTTATCTCAAAGCAAAGGTTTACGAACATCAACTACGCTTGAACTTAAAAATGTAATTCGAATTGAAATTGAAGACATTGAGTTTGATTTATTACGAAAAGTAATGGACAATGTCATCGAAAAGTGTTAAGAATGTGTAAATTGTAATGGTGCCCTTTTCAAAGATGTAATTTTCAAAAAATAATTTAAATTAATAAAATACATTTTCCGAAGGCCAAAACTTCTTCTATAATATTTATAGAGAATACAGATTTATCTATATTTCTCACATAGCATCCATAACCATATGCAAACTGGTTTAAAACCACCGATACTAATTACCGGACCCTGTATAATAAACTGATTTATTTTGAAGTGCACTCTCGATCCCCGAGGTTTGGCGGATTATTTTCAGGACAAACTGTATATGAGTGTGTTTTTCTAAAGTCAGATATTGTTAGGTACATACCATATTCATTATCAGAATACTATAATTGTTTAAACAGACAATCCAATTTTCAATTTAAAAGAACATAATACGTTTACTGTTGGGCAGTTAGGAACTAGTGAAAGTTCAATGAACACATGAAACCTGCACCATTGTTACTTAACCAGTACAAGTAACATTTAGGTTGTTATTTTAAACTGTTTGTTATGCTGCTCGCAAATTCACATATGTATTAAAAAATGTGTATTAATTTGATGTTATGTATGCAACAATGTAGCGGACGTTTTTCCAGTTATTTTCATATATTTTTAACAATTGGCAGTTTTAAGAGTGTACAGGGTGTCCCAAATTTCCTCTCCGGATATTTTTCTCCTAAATTAGGTTAACGGCAAAAACAAACAAAGCCATTTAAAGGTAGGTGGTGAAACTTTATTTTTACGTGGTATTTGTTTTTCAAGACGCTCGACGTCGACGTCATTTATACTTTTTTCCAGAAATGTACATGTTTTTTACGACATTTAAAAGGAAAATAACTTTTAAAAAAGATAACTCAAATACAGTCTTATTTTATTTACAACCGTTAAGAAGTTATAACAAAAACAATATTAAAAAAATCTATAACGAAAAGTCCTAACAGGTAGGTATAAGCTACTAAGCTTATACCTGACAAATTAAACATAACAAAAATTAAAAAAAGATCATAAAAAACAATTACAAAAGTTGTTCTACTTGTGTCATTATCTAAGCACCAATTAGGTAAATCATTTTACAAATTCGCCATTGGTTTTTGTAACGCTTCTCCAGTTATTGTCTCACAGGCTAATCTTATTTTTTCCTTTAATTGATCAAGATTATCTGGCCTTTGTGTATATACTAGATTCTTTAGCCTACCCCACAGAAAATAGTCTAATAGACTGAGGTCCGGTGATCTGGGAGGTCATCGATTTGGATATTGCCGATTTAGATACTTTGTTACAACTAGGAAACTATAAGCAGGTGCGCCATCTAACTGAAATCATAAATTTCTTAATGACAATAACTCCAACAAACCTGCAAGTTCTCTATAAAAAAAAACTGCAAGAAGATTTGGCCTGTCCGAGACTCTTCAAAAAAATAAGGTACTATCAAATGCCGTTCAACTATACCGCACCACACATTTGTTCCGAAATAACCTTGATTATGAACTTGATATATTTCATTGCTTTGAAGTTTTTTTCTTAAAATTTTTTTCCCTTTTGAATGCCGTATAGAAAAACATATGCATGTATATGTATTTCTGGAAAAAAGTATAAATGACGTCGTAACACTGAGTGTCGCTCGACTTCAGGAATAAAAACCACGTACTCCTGGAATGGGTTGAAACCTTTGTTGTGAAGATAACACTGACGTAGTTTTCCACGCAACACCAAAACACTATATACTGCACTCGACGCGGATTTCGCCAACCGGTTGGCATCATCTGGAGATGATTAAAACTTATGCTAACAATCTACCCTATTTATACCTAAACTATAGTCACGGTTCACCGAACCGTCACGATTCGGTGAACCGTGACCTACTAACCAATAAAGCGGGCTATTTGGGATAGGCCCTCTGTCACTATTCATACTATTTTTACACTTTATGATTTCCAAGCTTTCAAATGCATCCAGCTGTCTAGTATTTGTTACATTCTTAATTAATCTTAAATTGCTAATATCTATTTTATGGTTGTTCTCAAACGCATGTTGGGCTACAGTAGACTTATCTGTTCTACCATATTTGAGATGGGCCATATGCTCTTTGAATCTAGTTTGAATTGATCGTCCAGTCTGTCCAACATATTTTTGTTACAGTCCTTACAGCTAATTTCGTAAATCCCCGACTTTTCGTTTGTTTCCATTTTATTTTTGGATTGCCTAAAAGTTGTTGTAGTTTGTTTCTCGATGAATGAACTACTGTTATACCTACATCTTTAAAAATCTTACCAATACCACGGGTGAATCGAGGATTGAATGGAATCGATACAAATTTCGGATTTTCTCTTTCATTTTGAAAGGTCGAGAAATTTCGAAGCCACTCTTTAAACTTTAGTTTCCTAATTATTTTATCAATTAAACTTACAGAATATCCATTACTCGCATCAATATCCCTAATCAATGCCATTTCTTTTTCAAACCTCTCCTAAGCAAGCATACGGACTTTACAAAAAACTTACCTATAAGTTAAATAATTTAGAACATGAACAATGGTGTGACTTTCAGAGGAACATGTTTATATCTATTAACGCAAAATTTATTAAGAAAATGTTCCTCAAAAAGTTCTCAGCATTGTAGAAAATCATTCCTCACAGTCGTTTGCTAAAGAAGAAATTGATCTCCTTAACAAGGGATTAAATTTTGCTTTACCTGCCTCTGAAGGCATTTTAGAAGAGATTGTTGCAAGTGTTGAGAGTTCAATTCAATACCTTCCTGATTCCTCTAAAGAATTTGTCAGAGAAACTTGCAGAAATCAAATCTTGACAAATATTGTCACAAGTAAATAAAAAGTCAAAATCTACAAAAGACAGAAAAATATTGAAACGGTTGCGTGAAAAAGATTGTTTTTATTTAAAAGCTATAAGGGCAATAAGGTTATTATTTTAGATAAAGAAGACTATTATGAAAGGGTAGACAATCTGATTAGTAATGGTCCTTATAAAAAACTTTCTAGAAATCCATACCAAAAATGGTTACTGAAGTAAGAAATGTACTTAAATCCTGCAACAACCTTATTACTCCAGCTTTAAATACGAAGTTACATGTATCTAACCCAAGTGTACTTAGATTGTACTGCTTGCCTAAGATACATAAACCAGGAAAGTCGGTACGTCCTATTGTTTCAGCAATTGGATCGCCGACTTACCACCTATCAAAATGGTTAACAGAAGAGCTCGAAAATGTACCTATTGCACCACCTAGTTTCTCTGTGATTAATTCCAACGATTTCATTAATAAGGTGAAAAATATTCAGTTGCAAAAAGGTGAAATTTTGATCTCCTTTGAGGTTTGTTCATTGTTTCCAAGTGTTCCGATACCACAGACCTTGGACTACCTTAAGGATCTACTCAATTTAAACAATCTCAGTCAAGATGTAGTAAAAGAATATCTTAAACTCACTAAACTTTGCATGAAACAAAATTGTTTCCGATTCAACAATATTTTCTTCGAACAACATGAAGGAACAGCAATGGGTCACTCTTTGTCACCATTCATTGCCAGTCTCTTCATGATCAGATTTGAGACAGAAGCAAAAGAAGAATTCGAGTATTTTCCCAGGGTTTGGTTTAGGTATGTGGATGATATTTTTGCAGTGTTCGATACAGAGGTCGTTGATATTGATAACTTTGCAATTAAACAGTCGTTTCGCGTCAGTTAAATTCACATATGAAACTGAAAACGCTGGACAACTACCATTGTATTAATAATTAGAAAGAGTGAAAATAAGTTAGAATTTGTCATATACAGAAAAGATACTAGTACTCTAAGATATATCCCTCTCACCATTGTGCTCAACACGAAATGGAGATTTTTAATTTTCTAGTCCATCGTCTATTAAGCTTCTCCCTCAATAAGGAGAGGTTTGAAAAAGAAAAGGCATTGATTAAGGATATAGCTGCGAATAATGGATATTCTGTAAGTTCAATTGATAAAATAATTAGGAAACCAAAGTTTAAAGAGTCGCTTTGAAATTCCTCGACTTTTCAAAATAAAAGAGAAAATCCGAAATTTGTATCGATTCCATTCGATCTTCGATTCACCTGAGGTATTGGTAAGATTTTTAAAGATATAGGTATGACAGTGGTTCATTCATCGGGAAACAAACTACAACAACTTTTAGACAATCCAAAAGATAAAATTGAAAGAAACGAAAAGTCGGGGATTTACGAAATTAGCTGTAAGGACTGTAATCAAAAATATGTTGGACAGACTAGACGATCAATTCAAACTAGATTCAAAGAGCATATGGCCCATCTCAAAAATGGTAGAACAAATAAATCTAGTGTAACCCAACATGCGTTTGAGAACAACCATAAAATAGATATTAGCAATTTAAGATTAATTAGCAATGTAACAAATACTAGACAGCTGGATGCATTTGAAAGCTTGGAAATCATAAAGTGTAAAAATAGTATGAATAGTGACAGAGGGCCTATCCCAAATAGCCCGCTTTATTGATAAGTGGGTCACGGTTAACCGAATCGTGACGGTTCGGTGAACCGTGACAATAGTTTAGCTATAAATAGGGTAAATTGTTAGCATAAGTTTAGTTTTAATCATCTCCAGGTGATGCCAACTTGGTTGGCAACACGCGCGTCGAGTGCAGTATATAGATTTTGGTGTTTCGTGGAAAACTACGTGTGTTAAATACCACGTACAAATGAAGTTTAGCCACCTGTTTGTTTTTTGCATTAAACCTAGTTTAGGAAAGCAGACCCGTGGAGGGAACTTTTGGATATCCTGTACATACGGAGAGGTGATTTTGAAAAATAAAAAATATTTGTCTGCATGTGAAAAACTGAATCATACCGACTTGGTGACATAGTTGATTGGAGCACGCAATGGCAAGCGAGACTACCTATCTATCGTAGCTGCGAGTGGTTTATATCTACGGTTTTTTTTTGTGAATTTGGTAATAAAATGAAACATAACGTTATCGAATAAAATATCAAATTTTCCCTTGTCTGTTTTATATAGCATTTTTCTAAGAATTTAAAAATAAGGGTAACTCATTCTTAGGTTTTCACATTATTGAATTTTATTGACACCTCGTTCATAAAATCTTATTTTTTCCAATGGCATTTAAGTTAAGCAAAAGATTTTGCAAACGACTTTTTGCTCTTAAAATCAAAAATAGAAAAGCTTTTCCTCTTTAGATTTCAATCTGAGGATACACTGTATATCCCTTTCGTGGAACCCCAGTTCATATCAGATGCAGTAAGAAGTATTATGTAGCGAGGACTTTTAAGACGAATATTATTTTCGCGCTTAACCTACTAGATTTTCCGAAAATAATAATACTAAATGAACATTATATTTTGAACACCAAAGTAGTAAATCTGCTGTTAAAAATGTATAAATAAAGTATAATCTTTTTCAAGGACCATATCTCGGCCTTTTTATTTACTTCTCTTGTAATATTCCGCGCAAAGATTTGGTATTATTGTTTAGTTTAGTTTAAAAAAACACATAGAAAACCTTTATTACAAAACCAGTACAGTTTGAAGGTCATTTAGTTGCTTGGTTAAAAATGTCTTGCATTTCTTGATAGCCAAATTGAAAAATTGTCAGTAACCAAACGTTAGTTATTTTTCTTTCAGAGAAAATTCCGGTTTCACTTGACAAACAAACGATGAAAATTTACTATAATTATCAATCTATATGGGGTGCTCTTAAGTAAACTAAAAGACGTGATTCCTCAAATGATTTTATGAAGAAAAGTTCATATGAACATATGCCAGTGGCGGATTTAGGATTTGGTTAGGGGGAGGTGCAATGGTGATGTCTTTAGGGGGAGTAGTAGTAATTACTAAAGCTGGCAAGTCGTGCGGCGGTTCAATGGTATGACATCAGGTGTTTGGGGCAACGACCAGCGGACAAATATCAAAGATCGAAGCAAGCCGCGAGAATATATATTAAAAAATACACTGCTGTGGTTATGTGTTAACGAGACCACAGATTGTAAAATAAATTCTATTATAATTATGGTACGGGTACTGGACACTCTTAAACTGACATTTCTACTATACCAGTTAGCAAAAGACTAACTGAGTGTACTGACAAAATAATTACGCGGGTGGTGCTGGAGAGAAAAATTTGACTTGTCAACAAGTCAAGTGTTGAAAATTGTAACCGATGGTGCCCCGCCAATGCGTTTGGTTCAAGAACACGGCTGTAGGTTGGTACATGATACGTATAAAGTGCATGCTATACATTTTGTGGAAGAAACTATTCGACAAGATTTTCCAGAGGTAGATGCATTAATAAATAGCAAATACAGAAAACGTGTTTCTTAAATCTCCTAAACGTCTTCACGCATTCCACAGCAAGTGTCCTGGTATTCCTGAACCACCACAGCCGATTCTTACACGTTAAGGAACATGGTTGAGGCAGCTTTTTATTATGCTAAATATTTACAACAAATAAAAGCTGTGATACTACAATTCAATCCTGACGAGGCTGTAGCTATTAAGGAAAGCCAGACAAAATCCCGAAGATATTTCCGTTGAAACAGCTTTAAAAATTATTCAGAAGAACTATAAAGGTTTATATGATGCTATAAAAAAAACCTACAAAACAGTACGTTGTCGTTAGCGGAGTCACTGCAAATAGAGGACGAAGTAAATCGACTGCTACACGCTATAGATGACGATAAATAAGCGCGTTAGAGGAAAGTTCGCACGTGTGTTGAAGCAAGACACCGGTTTTACAGATTAAGACAAATTTGTAATGGTACTGATGGTGCATCTCCATATCCGTTAAGTTCGTTCTAAGACTATTTTAAGTATACCTGTATTACACCAATAGATGTCTAACGGTCGTTCTTAAAATATAAGCATATTTTTTCACCAGATCGAACATCACTCACGGAGTAAACCATAGAAACATACTTGATGGTGCAAATATTTTAGAGATCTCCAGTTTGTGATAACCAAGCTAATTCATCAAGCTAGTTAAAAGTTGTGCATACATTGTTATAAATTGTAACAGTTTATTGCTTTTGTTATTACTTAGTTTATTTTATTACGCTTATTATGATGCGGATGCCTATGTCAAGTAGCACATTTCTGTCAGCTTTAGTAATAACCCAAGCAACAATTTTGTGACCTCCGCTCACATCTGTATAGATATTAGCGTTGTATTAAGTCTAAAAAATCATGTCACCCACGATATCTGGCCGACTAGACGACCGTGACGTCGCTTGTCAGTTGTTTGTGACTTCAATATATGACTGTTGGTGTAGGTTTATTATTGACGCCGCGAAAATGTAGTCATAAGATTGAATTATCAACGTACAGATTAATCATACTTTAACGTTTTATGGACGATGCATGGTGGTGTGATGCGTGCATGATAAAGAGGGAAAAGAGGAATAACTAAAACAAAGAACATACATAACCTATAAATTTTCGTTGTGTTGTTCTATTATTCTCGCGATTTTCTTTGTACGGTTCCCTTCTCAGTATCAATAGAGATAAACCAGTTATTTAAATATTCAATCACCTTTTACAACTAAGCAGTCAGATACGATGCATATTTTAGAAGGGTTCATACATAAATTCTACACAACTCCACGATTCTTTCGCGCGGACGAACATACATACTGTTGTCTGCCATTGTGATGTTGATAAAAAAGTGAAAAACATTTAAATTTAGGAGATTTTGGGCAATCTAATTATGCTACTTTAGCTTTGAAACCACTAAGTAATGTGGTATTGTGTGTTGACAATTAAATCACTCAAATTTGTGTATCCATGAGAAGAGTAATTTTTTTTTCTAAAAACATCAGTGCGTGGACGCGCTTGAAACCTTTCAACCTGTTGTCTGTAAGAAATAAAAATTTCAAATCATTATCTTAATGTACTCCGGAGTTATGCAGTTTTAAACAGGTTTCATTTTTTAATAACCACTCGGTATTTCAAAAGGAAAATGTGCTAAGAAACATTAGAAATAGTTACTTATGTAAAGATTAATTCTAATTCTCTGGCTTACACTTACTTAAAATATTTAAAGGTAAATACCAAATAGTGTTCATTTAATTATATAAACAACAACTTACGTAAGAGTGTTGTTTTCTAAACAAGGTTATGTGGATAAGAATGGACGATAATAACATTTTGATTAACACTATTGTGAAAAATCGAGGTTCGAAATATTAGTTCGGTAGCAATTAACAATGCAACATCATTGTTCCATCAATAATTTTAATTGAATATTGATTAATAACAATCCCAATACGATACCTTCAGCCTCCTAATTTTTTATTAGCCCTTCAAAAACCTTAGTGATATATACAGATTTACAGTTTGAGCACCGGTGTTTTTATGTTTTTTTATGCAAGAAATTCCTATTTTTTTAATCACAACCCTTAAATTTGCGGAGGCTCCAGCCCCACAAGTGTCTCCCCGGATACGCTACTGTCTATATTTCATTTATTTTCAGAAAGTGCCTAGTGCTCGTGATTTTAAATTACTTTTTTCGGGGTGCTTAGTAGTCGCGAGCAATTTGTTACTAAGGGTGTTTAGTGATTGAAAACTAAAAGCACCTTTTTGAGTGCTTAGAACTTAATGCACGAAGCACTTTTCGTCAGTGCTTGGAATAGCTCTATACAGTACGTCCTGTCAATTTAATGCATAATAAAGTGTTTGATCACAATATCATTAAAATTATTATCTACCACATACTATCAATCTGAAATAATATTAATTTTAAATACATCAATATATAATTACTATACTCACTTGAATGAACAATAACGTAATTTGCATTTTAAGGATATCGTTTACACAACCAGATACTTTCCGGATATTTGACACCCACATGGCCTTGAATGTGTATCAGTTTATCAATTTATTACTTCCTCACCCCTCAAAGTGAGGAAGTTATGTATTCGTGAACAAAATGTTGAAAATTTTTATTGCATTTCTGGACGAATCTCGACGAATTATGACGATACACAAAATTTCAAACAGAAAAAATCTTCTATCTGTGTGTCTGTGTGGTTCGCGATAGCAGCTACAGTTATTGAGATAAAGCTTTCAAATTTGGTACACACATTCTAGAGGTCAATGAAGAGATTGTGTTCGTTGATGAGCAAAATCGGTCCCAATGTCTAAAAAAAATATTCGTGACATTTCACCAATGTGACTTTTTTGAAACATCAAACTGTGGACTTTTTTTGAACGTCAAAAAATGTGACTTTTTTGATACGTCAAAATGACTTTTTTGAATCGTCAAAATTTGACGCTTTTGAAACGTCAAAAATTACTTTTATTATAAACTCCGCCACACGTCTAGTTTTACTACGGTGAGCTTCCTCAGTAATTGGCAGCGGTTTTTTATTAATGAATTATGTGATTTTTGACGTAAGTAACCATTTTAAATCAATTTTTCAGAGCATTAAAAAGCTCATGCAACAACGGAAATGCAAAGGTGCATTTGAAACTCATTTGATCGAGTTTTACTTACCCTGTGGAAAATATTTTCCACAGTCTACAAACCGCAGTTCAACTATTTTGAGGACTGCAGTACACGAAAAGCAAAATGCAAAAAAATTTGGTTGGGGACTCATCATAAGGCAAATTCTGGTTCATAATAATCTCTTGATGTAGCTAGTTGCGAGAAATTATAAAACAATAGTGAATGCAAAGTGATACATCGCAGATAGGAAATATTTTAAAAGGTTACAGATTGCAGACTACTTTCACTTACTTTATAATTACTAGGCATAATTAAAAATGTTCTCATATATCTATATAAACTAAATTGGATAGTACTTTTTCAAACTCCTTTCTAATTAATTTATAGCAACTTCTATCGTGAATGTTATAAAAATAATGATTAAATTGAGGCTTGCTCATTAGAAATATAATTTAAGCAATGAGATTTTAATGACATTCATTATTTAAATTTGTTATTATTTAACCAATTGTATCATATACAGGGTGGTTAATAAGTAATGAGCCATAGGGCAACAGTGTATTCCTAACAGGGTGTCAAAGTCAATATTACATTTTCAATTTTCTCACATAACTTTTAAAGTTTAAACATTGATATGAATGTTGATGAGTTTTTTCGGATGGGGAATTCAAATCCATTTCTAATTTTGGTATAGTTCCTTTAGAGCGCTATGCTTCAGTTCCTGAAAAAGACGCAAATTTTCTGTGCCTAAGTGTATAGCACTTTTAATAAAAAAAAAATATTATCCTATCTTTTCTAAATAAAAGATGTATACTTTGCTAGTTAACTGTTTTCGAAATACTTGCTAATTAAGTTTTGGATGCAAACAATAATTTTTGTATCATGTGACATTGGCTGGAAAAGAAATATTAGTAAAGCTTAATTATTCTAAATGGAAGAAATTTTATTTCCAGATATGATAGACAATTATTGTTAAATATCACCACATAAACATAGACACTACAGAAATTAGACAACCTCCGAATCCAAAGCCGAAGCTGCGCAAGCGGGAGTTATATTGATGAAGTAAACGTAATGTAAACCAATATTATCAGTGCCAATTGCGGGATTCGAACCCACAGCTACGATAGAGAGATTATCTAGTCATACTTGCCATCGTGCGCTCTAGCCTACTCCATACTGGAAAACATATCTAAATTAAAAAATCTAAAAAAAAACCTTTGAAATTATAGGTGCAAGAAAATACACATGGTATAATTATAAATATTTAGTAGTAGAAACGATTATTTCTCAGCAACAAATTTTCTAAGTGACCATCGCATCGTTGACTTCAATACACTTTGATGTGCGTTTAATAAAAGATTGCCTAATAAATAGGATTTCTCCATTTCAGTATTACGAACATTTCGATTTTAGAAATTCAAGATGCTTAAAAAAACTAAAGAAAAAAATTATATCCGGCCCAGACGGTATACCATCCTTTTTGATGAAAGATTGTGCCAATGCATTCTTAACACCGCTTTTTATTCTGTTTAATATTTCAATAAAAATATCAATTTTTTCCAACCGATGAAAGGTGGCAAAGGCTTTTCCGATTTTTAAAGCAGCGTCAAATATAAGCAATTACAGACAAAAATTTTTTTGTGTAATTTTGTTAAAGTTCTTGAAATCATTTTATACAATCGCACTAAAAACATATTGTCAGTAGACCAGCAATTACAGACAAAAAATTTCTTTGTGTAATTTTGTTGAAGCTCTTGAAATCATTTTATACAATCACATCTCTATGTCCACTAAAAACATATTGTCAGTAGACCAGCATGGTTTTGTATCTAACAAATCAACTACTACGAACTTAGTAATATTCAGTCAAACGGTTTCTAATATTCTAGATGAATCAGGACAGGTAGATGATTTGTATACCGATTTCACCAAAGCCTTTGATCGCATCGACCATCAATTACTCTTACAGAAATTAGTATGGATTCAATCATATTTAACAGGCAGACAGCAATTTATATTTTACAATGGATATAAATTGTCAATATACTTAGCCACCTCCGGAGTGCCGCAAGATTCTAACCTTGGGCCTTTACTATTTCTATTATTTATAGACGATTTATGCACTGAATTGAAGTGCGACAAATTAATCTTTGCAGGTGATTTAAAAATCTTCAAGAGCATAAATTCCGTAAACGATTGCACATATCTTCAAGAAAACCTTAATATAGTCAGCAAGTGGTGCGGCCTGAACAAAGTTGGTATTAAAGCTGCTAAATGTAAAGTAGTGTCTTACACAAAAAAGTTTAATAGCTTTAACTACAACTACAGCATTATCGACACTGTTTTAGAGCGCATACAAACAATTAAAGATTTAGATTATGAACTGAGTTTTATCGAACATATACATATCAAATCTAAAGAGGCAACCAAAATGTTAGGATTTACCATAAGAAACTGTAAATCATTTACTAATTTAAATTGTTTAAATTCATTATATTAGTCATTTATGTACGATCAAACTTGAGTACGGATCCATAATCTGGAGCCCATACGATCTAGTTCACAAAGGCGCGTTAGAGCAAGTTCAAAGAAAATTTTTAAAATATTTATCATTTAGAGATACAGGAATATATCCTGAGTGAAGTATAGATAACAATTATCTTCTAAGCACATTTCATTTTGAAAGTTTAGAGTATCGGCGAATTTGTTCTATGCTACTTTTTCTATACAAATTATTACATAATAAAATTGACTGGCCTCAAATTCTTTCACAAATTAATTTCTTCACTCCAAGAATGCATTCTAGACAAAATCCCACATTTTATATTAAACGAGCCAATACCAATATGTTGCTAAAATCACCAATACACACACTGTATGTGCTATTATTTTAACAAATTAAGTTAACATTGTGATATAACCTTTGCACACAAAATCATCTGATAAAATATGCTAAGCAAACTTTTCGTATATAATTTTAGATTACTGTTTCCCTCATTGTTCTCATGCTTATTATGTAGATATACATTTTTTTCTCATCGTTATTTATATTATTGGATCAGCATTTTCTCTAGTATGGAAAAACCGGGCAAACTGTAACCTAGCTGGAATATCGGCTGGTAGTGAATTCTGCACCGGTGAAAAATAGTACGGGTACAGCATTTCGTGGTGAAGGATTCTAAGAACTAATAATTTGCAGTACCTGCAGACATACACTTGAAATTATTTCCGGGTTTTCTGCGACACGAGCCAAAATCTCTTCTTGGTTGCGCGTGATAATTTTTGGAGGGCCAAATTATCTTGTTTGGTACCAAATGAACCAATTTCGCCTAATCGGTCATAAAGATTTCTAAATAATTTACGGTGTGTCTGTCTTCTGTTTCGGTATATTTTCAAATATCTACGATGCATATTGCGCCCATTAAAATTTTCTTGAGCTTATATGTAAACCATATCGCGCATTTCTTCGCTAGAAAACAAATTATGTCGAGGCAAGTAATATTTTAACTTACTTAGATGACACTGACATTAACAAATGTGTTTGACAAGAATTGAGTTTTAAGTGTCTTTTCAACAAAAAGCCTGGTATGTAAAATGTTATTATATACATATTGAATTGATAATTGATTTCTGTTTGACAATCAAGAAACGAAAATGAAAAATTGTACATCACTATAAGAATAACAATGTTCACTGATCGTTACCGACTATTCGAATCTATAATACGTGGTAAGCAGTAAAATTAAAGTAGTTATTTTTAGAAGCTTGCATCTGATAAGTATAATTAATTAGCAATAAATTTCAAGGTAGAGGCCACACTAAAAGGTTAAATAATTGCTCTATAGGTCGCATAGTGGGTGCAGCTTTGAGTTATTTATCAATTTCTTTTATCGGTATATACCGCAGATTGATTGTTCTTCCACATTTAACAATCATTTTAATTGTTTACTTGTTTTTTTCTTGTCTATTGTATTGCACGGTACAGGGTGTTAAATATATTCTTTTAAATCAGTGCTCTGCCGTCAAATCTTTTTACAAACGCTTTTAAGAGTTCGAATATGCCGAAGATGCCTCGCTGCTCGCGGTGTAGGTCTCGATCGCGGTAGCTACATCGATGTCATAACAATCCTGCGTGTTTAAATGCGACCGCACATACCGAGGATGGTAGCAATAGTTCACCCTCGCCGTTTACATGAAGGTCTAGCTGAATGTTGAGGTCGATACAAAGAAGTTTGTTTTTACATCGAGGTAGAAAGGAAAACATCGTGGTAAGATTGCACCTGATTTGTTCTTTCAGATTACGTTAACACCCTTCCACTCGACTGCACGCAAAATTCGTCGCAGAATTAATTAAAAAAAAGGTTTCATCTAAAACGTACTTAAGGTGCACCATCACCATAGATTTTTACCAAATAAATATAAATTCTTAAGGCCATCGCGTATACCATTCGCAGACCGCGAAGGTATGGTTGATATTGTTAAGGTATTTATTTAAATTATAATTTAAACAAATGTTGAAGGACGAATTATTGATATTTCTGTTTTCTATTTTTGTTTCCGTTATTCAGTATAGTTATTTTTTTTCCTAATCAGGATCTCATTGTTTGCTAAAAAAATTTTAGAACTTATTTAAATTTTCACTAGGTCTAGGTAGATACAACAAATTTGTTTTTCCGTCGCCATAGAAAAACAGGCACCGAGGTGGCTTGCACCTGACATTTGACACTCTTCCAGTCACCCGTATATATATTATCGTATATTACACAATCACAATCAGCACGGAACACCGAAATGATAAACCTCTCTGGTATGTCCACTCATCATCGGCATCTACCTCGACCGAGACTGCAATCGCGACCTCTTTCTCTAGCAGCGAGGCATCTTTGACATGTCCGTACCCTTAAGAGTTGGTAAACCTCACTGTCCCTCGGGTATTATTAGTTCAGAGAAATATGTATAAACACCAAAAAGTGCATTTGCCACGATCTGTTCTCTTTTGTTTTTCAGTAAATTATTATCGTATCTCGAAAAATAAAAATACCACTTTTAAGCCTAATATGATACAAGGAACAACCTCCTGCAATTATGACATGGGCTTAAAAAACACATTGTATTTTTGTATACTTATTTAACGTTCATTTTCACACAACTGAAAAAAATACTACTATGACTTTAAAGACTTTTCTTTCTTTTGATTTTCCCTATAAATAACAAGAATGCCAGGAATAATTTTTGTCCTGATAATATTTTTATTAACTTTAAACAATAATCAATTTAACTGTACAGGATTAGACTAAAAAATTGTCAGACCATTTAGGAATTGTATTAGATATAAGCGATTTTCAAAATAAATCGGAACATAAGAGAATTAATTACATGCCTATCACTGAGATTGGTTTATATTATCTAAACAATTTTATAAATAACGCTAACTTAAATATTGAAAATAAATTTGAATTGTTCATTAATCAATAACAACGGCAATCGAAAAGTCATTTCCTGAAAAATCTAAATTAATAAATAACAAGTCACCTATAATTAACTGGTTGAATGATACACATCATCTCTTGGAGGATATATGTAAACCAAATCCCACAGAAGATCTAAAATCATTAGTAAAGTCCCACAAACAAAAATATAGGTCAGCACTCTCCAAGCAAAACGAAATTCTAACGACAAATTTATTGCAGAAGCAACAAATTCACAAAAAGCCATGTGGCAAATAATAAATAACGGTAAAATCACCCAGAAATTAAGATAGATTCTATTATTTCTCCAGACGAATTTAATATATATAGCAAATGTCGCTAAAAATATAATAAACAATCTGCCAGCAACTGATAAAACCTATAATGATTTCTTAAATAGAGGGGGAAATAACTAATTAATTAATTAATTTTACAGAAGTTACCTATATTGAGGTTAACGATGTTATCACAAACCTAAAAAAGACCAAATCTAAGGATGCATACTTTCTAGTATGAAAATTCTCAATGCCATGAAATACGAAATATTAATAACTAGGGCTGTCAAAAATGTTCCGTGGGACAGTGGAGTACGCGAAATTAACTAATACGAGAAACAATAAACTGTTACAATTTATAACAATGAATTTAAAACTTACCCTCTTAACTAGCTTGATGAACTAGCATGCTTATCACAAACTGGAGAAGATGTGTAGCCATTTTGCAACATCAGGTATGTTTCTATGGTTGTCTCCATAAGTGATGTTCGCTTTGGTGAAAATATATTCTTATATTTTGAAAACGACCATTCGACATCTACTGATGTAATACACGCATACGTAAAATAGTCTTTGAACGCACTTAACGGATCTGGAACTGCACCCATCACATATTTGTCTTAATTTATTTAACACACTCGCGAACTTTTATTTAACGCGCTCATTTGTCGCCTATAGCTGTGCCAATAGATTTAATTCGTCCACTATTTGCAGTGATTCACTTAACGACAACGCACTGTTTTCTAATTTTTTTATACTTTCATGTAATAGTTTATAGTTCTTCGCAATATTTTTTTAAAGCTGTTTCAATGGAAATATCTTCGAATTTTTGTCTGGCTTTCCTTAATAGCTGCAGCCTCATCTGGATTGAATGGTAGTACCACAGCTTTTATTTGTTGAAAATATTCAGCATAATAAAATGCTGCCTGCAACCATGTTCCCCAACGTGTAAAAATCAGCTGTGGTGGTTTAGGAATACCGGGACACATGCTATGAAATACACGGAGACGTTTAGGAGATTTAAGAAACACTTTTTTTGTACTTGCTATAATTGCATCCACCTCTGGAAAACCTTTTTGAATAGATTCTGCCACAAGATGTAAAGCATGCACTTTACACGTAACATGTATAAATGTACAACCTTGTTCTTGCAAAAGAGCGGCCTACCGAACGCATTGTCACGGCGCCATCAGTCACAAACATCAACACTTGACTTTTTGACAGTTCAAATTTTTCAAACGTCTCCAGCACCACCCTGGTAATTGTTTCGCTAGTACACTGACTTAGTCTTTTGCTAGCTTGTAACAGTGGAACTGTCGGTTTAAGAGGGTCCAGTACTCGTACTATAACAATTAAAGTAGATTTCTTTTACAATCTGTTGTCTCATCAACAGATAACCACAGCGGTGTATTTTTTAATTCACATTTCATCTTATTTACCATGTCTACGTGTAGAGTTGGTAGATAGTTACATAACGTTGTGCGACTTGGTAACTTCACCTGGGCATTGTATTTATTCCAGAACTCCCGAAATGGTTGTTTATCGAGTATGTACAGCGGAACATCACAAGCAATCAGCATTAATAGTAAATCAAACATAAAGTGTGTTGTCGAAGGCACGTCATTTTTTTTATTTTTATGGTGTACACTATTTACGTGAAGTCCACAATTACGATTATCCCAGCACATCAAATCTTTCTCGCACACTTTACAAATTATTTTAGCACCATCATAGAATAAATTCGGGAATTCACCTATGAATTTATTCACTTTATCAGCAAATGGCCATTTTCTACCCCTGCGTAAGTCTGCCATGCTTTATTATTAAATTAATATCAACAATACAGTACAACAAATAAAATAGAAACACAAAAACAATATGCAATACGCCCAAGTGACTTAATGTGTACACAACTCGAAAGCTAATAATAGACTGGACTGGAGAAAGAGGTTCGTGGTCAAGGTGAATGCCGGCGACAGTAAGTACATCTGTATTCTACGACCATGATACACAGAAACGATTTGCAGCTTTAATAACTTTAACTAATTTAATAAATATGTGCATCCGTACATGTACGTTTCGTGATGTACTTAAACTTTCTAAAGTGATACCATTACATAAAAAGACTCTTTAAATGAAGCTGGCAATTTTAGGCCAATCTCTATTTTGCCTTTTGTTTTCAAAAATTCTAGAAACACTTCTGAAGATTCAGCTAACAAATTATTTTGAAACTAACAACCTTTTTAGCTCAAGTCAATTTGGTTTTAGATCGAAATTGTCACAACTCTGGCTATAAATAGATTAACTGACATAATCACTAGAGGTTTTGAAAATGGCGAGTGTACAAGCCCAGTTTCTAGATCTTTCCAAGACTTTTTACTGTTACATAATATTTTAATTAACAAACTAAAATTTTATAATTTTGCTGTGTCGTATAAATTTAATACACTCATATCCTGACTAATCGATATCAGTTTGTCAGTTACCACAACACAAACTCATGTATACTAAATATGGAATACAGAGTACCACGAGGGCTCATTATTGGGGCCGATTTTATTCCACATATACATTACCGACTTAACTGATATCACCCCTCAAAATTCGTCTTATTTTCAAATCATCCAATCACATAAAGGTTCTAATATCTTAGGTACTAACATAAATGAGACACAGTCGAAAACACAAAAATTGGTTTGTTACAAACCAACTTGGCTTAAATAATTCAGAAACAAAGACAATGATCTATAGTCTAAGAAAGTTAACTGGAATGAAGATAGTGTCAAGTTTCTGGTATATCTTGATGGCAAACTATCGTAGGAAAACTCTGCAAAAAATTTACAGAAATATATATCAGCAGAAACCCCGTTAATAATGTATCGCAGAAAGTACTCACCGCATACCCTGGCCTTATACATTCCTCTCTATCTTGTGCCGTCTTGGTTTGGGGACACTCCAGCCATAGTTCCAATGTCTTTGCCGTCCAAAGAAGAGCATTACGAATTGTGTCTAGTCTAAAATATTGAGAAGATTGTAGACAGGGTTTTAAAATGTGACACATATTGACTTTACCAAGCACATATATATTGCAATGTCTCTTGTATATTGAAGAGAATCAAAGCAAATACACCTCACATAATGAAATTCATTGATATTCCACAAGAAATTATAAAAATATTTACCAAGACTTTTTACGTCTCTCTAAAACACGTACCAGAGATTCTTTAACCATTTAGTTGCAAGCATCAGATAACTTGACTATAAGCAGTTTAGAAGTGATGTTAAAACATTTAGTATTTCTGAAAAAATTTTAGTGATTTTTTTTATTATTATTATTTGTGTATGTATTTTTCTGTTTAATTTTTACTCCCAATCGCACGCCTATTTCAACCTTTTTAGCTGCTATATCACAATAATAACAATAGGTTTACGAACAGTATGCTCGTAACGTTATTATTACTGCTCACTTAAAATCCGTTTAAAGTTACACGGATATATATTTTTTTGCTTATGACAACCGGACCACTTTTTCCATTATTAATGAGCATTTATTATTCTTTGTCAAAAAGAAACAAACTAAAAACTACAATAATGCTAGAGATGCCTATTCTGGATATACATACCACAGCAGTTGCTGATAAATTCACTAAATTCCGCCCTTTGCAATTTATGTATCACTACCACCATTATTCTGCCTATAAAGTATTTTTACAGCCAAACGTTTATTTATTTGAAGTTCCAACTAACACGAACTAAATTTTATTAAAAAAATTTAATAATAACAAATTTTGTCCAGATAGATTTAATACGTACATAAATACATCTAACTTTGAGAAATCTTTATGATTTATAAAAACAAATTAAAATTACTCTAAACGAATATTCTGTTCACTTTTTTATTTATTGGAGTTATGAGTACCAGTACGAATTACATTAATTGGTAATAATAAATAGTGTACAGTTTATTAACCGGCTAAGAGTTTGTACATTCACTTTTATCAATTTTATTTTCATTCAATTTAATTTTCGCTACATTAATTTTAAAAGAATGATTAAATAATAAAAAAATATGTAATTATAATGTCGTAGCAATAATCCAGAATTTTATTATTCTTCATTTACTCAACGTCACGGTTGGTTTGCGTGCGCATGACGAAAAAATCACCACGGACAATGCTTAGGATGCGTCACATCATGGCCCTATGGGCCTAATTTCTTCATAAGCGCTTCTTTGTGATTCATTATAAGGGGTCTTGTGAAAGAATTCGATAAAATTATTAAAAAAATAGATTAGCCCTAGGTAGGTAGCCTTTTATCGAGTTGCAACGAACGTGTTAATTTTAAGAAACGTACCACAGATAATACGCTCATTTAGTAAAAAAATTCTTGTCCCATATTTTTCAATTTCCATAAACTATTTAGTATATAAACTGCTTCAAAAAAATGTCAAGTCGATTGAACGAAATTTGAGGGAGATATTGAATAATAAAATGTTTTATACAGCGGAGCACAGCCGAGTGACGTCAGCAGATCCTATTAGTGAATTTCGCCCGCAAAAAAATACATAAGTATATGGCGAATATGACCACGCTATGTTTAAGTACTTTACTAGGTATATTACGGTATTCTGTGCCATTACCAATGTGATATTAATTATATAAAAGCAAATTATTTTACTGTACTGGAAGTAAAATCTAACACCGTTTGCCTTTGTCTTTTTAAAAATTCTGTTCGAGGAATAACACTATCCAACTGTTTTCGGTTTTCCTGACAATCAAAAATATGTGGAATAACACCAAGTCTTAATTTAATTGCCAGATTTCTCCCAAACTAAATATGTATTTGTAATTTTTCCATCCTCAAACTAAATAGTTATTTATGCACCATGGGACTAAAGCGAGTGTTTTAGTCCCGGCAAGGGGCCAAAACACACTTTACTCTCGAGGTGTATACAGTATTCTTTGTAAGAACGGGCACAATTTTTATTACAAAAAAAATGAAATGTAAAAACTGGCGAACAATAATTGGCCATAAAGCTTTTGTATTTTATTCCGAATTTATCTAGGTATCCTTGTATTTAATTGTCTGTTTGACATTATTTTTTTATTTATTTCTGCTTGACGTTTACTAAATATTACTAATTACCAAATGTTATGAACTGTGAAAATTACCTTATTAATATTAATTTTAATTTGAAATAAGTTACTTTTTATGGTTTATATATTTGATTCTTAATTTTTTGTTCTTTCTACCATCAAAAGTTTGACATAATAAATGTGTTGATGGTACGTTATGTTTGTATTGTTCATTGGTTTCCATGGCGACCTTAAATCCCTCAGGGAATAAACGCTCATTTTACTACCTGTTTTGAGGCAGTAAAATACCGTTTTATTCTCGTTTGTACAAAAAATAATTTTTTCTACTCCCTACATAGAAAATACTATTTTGCTCCCTCATTTCAGGGAGCAAAGTAGTACTTTTCCTCCCTCGGGAGGAAAATACTTTGCTTCCCTAGGGAGGACAATACTTTGGCTCCCTCTAGAAGCAAACAAGTAAAAACTTCAAATAGCTGTAATAGTAGTGTATAGACTTCTTTTATTGATACACAAACTTCCTGAAAATGAATGCTTTTCTTTGAAACAGATTTTTTATTACTTATTTTTATTTATAAAAATTGAAAACAGTTTAAATCGAGGTTTAAATTGACATCAGTAACTAAATATTGTTAAGATTTATGGTACAATTAGTTAAATTACTAATGGAGATTGCCCCTGAAGAAATATTTGCTCTGCTGGTGAAGATCAGTTCCTGTTTGTTGTTTTCCAAAGTCTTGGTCGCTGATGAAGTACTTGTAGAAACAAAATTTTCAAAAACAAGACAACGTTTTTTGGTACTTGAAGTAGTACTTTCTCCCGTAATTGTTTAGCTGGCTACCTCACATTTTTTAGAAATACAATCATCTAAGTACCCTTCTGCTACTGCGTTTGTTCGCCATCCCCCATGTCTTTTTAGAGTGAGAATGTCACTTCCAGCATTGACTAATAACGTAGCTAAAGTACGGCGGAAAAATATTGCTATTCTGTATGGAATTTTGGCAATTGTGTTTTTCCAATTACCTGGTTTGTACATTTCCCTTTAGCATAAGTTACAAAAAAATCTAGAATGACATGTTTTAGGGGACCTACAGTCCAGATATTTTCTATACATAGCCAAGACAGATACTCCGTTTAAAATCTCATTTGTTATTGTAAATGTCCGTTTGATATTAGTTTTTGAGTCAGGTATTTGCACCACCAAAATATCGCCTTTATCACTGATATCCTCAAGTACCATTTTAACTAATTCATCGCTACGGCATGCCCCAGCAATTCCAAATATAAGCACAACCTGAAAAAGGAAAATGCACTTATGATAACTGCCTAAAATGTCACTTAATTGTCCATATATATATTTTCTAATAAAAAAATGTTGCGTTACGTTTTTATTTATTATTCAACAATAACGTTCAATCTTACCTACATATGTAAGTAAGTTTCATCTGGAGCTTCTGCAATAAACTTGTTGATATCCTTCCTTGAAAAAGTATTGGCTTTCTTGGCTTTATATCCAGCAGATTTCCTTTTTAAAAAAGCTGCTAATTTAGGAAACTTAATGTCGATATTGTCTTTAATTTGGAGTGTAGATCGCAACATGCTGTATTTGCTCCATAATGTTGAAGGCTTCAAATCGGCGCATTTTTTGGAAAAGTAAAATAGGACCACTTCCTCACATATTTTTCTTATTTGCCTAGTCTCCATCCAACAATTAAATAGCTGGTACTTTTTCATATTTTTCACGAGACTTTAACGGTAATAGATTTAACGAAACCACGTTTGCTTCTTCCAGAATATCTTGAGGAACTTCATCTTCACATTCGGAATACAATATTATAAACTTTTTGGAAGTTTGTTTATTTTGAAAACAAGAAGCAACCTTAGCAACGTTCCATGTACTTTAATTTTTAACAATATTTACTTATCTATTATGACATTTTGACATATTTGGTTTTTTGATTGTCATGCATAAGAAAATATAATAAAATATATGTAAAACCAATGTAAAACACTGTAAATGGTCGTAGAAAAAATCATATGTATTACACAGGAGCAAAGAGCCATTTCCTCCCTTGGATATTGATGCATCCGCGGGAGGAAATTATGCACTTTTCTCAAAACACTGTAATAGGTCGTAGAAAAAATCATATGTATTACACAGGAGCAAAGTGCCATTTCCTCCCTTGGATATTGATGCATCCGCGGGAGGAAATTATGCACTTTTCTCAAAACACTGTAAATGGTCGTAGAAAAAATCATATGTATTACCCAGGAGCAAAGTGCCATTTCCTCCCTTGGATATTGATGCATCCGCGGGAGGAAATTATGCACTTTCTCAAAACACTGTAATAGGTCGTAGAAAAAATCATATGTATTACACAGGAGCAAAGTGCCATTTCCTCCCTTGGATATTGATGCATCCGCGGGAGGAAATTATGCACTTTTCTCAAAACACTGTAAATGGTCGTAGAAAAAATCATATGTATTACCCAGGAGCAAAGTGCCATTTCCTCCCTTGGATATTGATGCATCCGCGGGAGGAAATTATGCACTTTTCTCAAAACACTGTAATAGGTCGTAGAAAAAATCATATGTATTACACAGGAGCAAAGTGCCATTTCCTCCCTTGGATATTGATGCATCCGCGGGGAGGAAATTATGCACTTTTCTCAAAACACTGTAAATGGTCGTAGAAAAAATCATATGTATTACACAGGAGCAAAGTGCCATTTCCTCCCTTGGATATTGATGCATCCGCGGGAGGAAATTATGCACTTTTCTCAAAACACTGTAATAGGTCGTAGAAAAAATCATATGTATTACCCAGGAGCAAAGTGCCATTTCCTCCCTTGGATATTGATGCATCCGCGGGAGGAAATTATGCACTTTTCTCAAAACACTGTAATAGGTCGTAGAAAAAATCATATGTATTACACAGGAGCAAAGTGCCATTTCCTCCCTTGGATATTGATGCATCCGCGGGAGGAAATTATGCACTTTTCTCAAAACACTGTAAATGGTCGTAGAAAAAATCATATGTATTACCCAGGAGCAAAGTGCCATTTCCTCCCTTGGATATTGATGCATCCGCGGGAGGAAATTATGCACTTTTCTCAAAACACTGTAATAGGTCGTAGAAAAAATCATATGTATTACACAGGAGCAAAGTGCCATTTCCTCCCTTGGATATTGATGCATCCGCGGGAGGAAATTATGCACTTTTCTCAAAACACTGTAAATGGTCGTAGAAAAAAATCATATGTATTACACAGGAGCAAAGTGCCATTTCCTCCCTTGGATATTGATGCATCCGCGGGAGGAAATTATGCACTTTTCTCAAAACACTGTAAATGGTCGTAGAAAAAATCATATGTATTACACAGGAGCAAAGTGCCATTTCCTCCCTTGGATATTGATGCATCCGCGGGAGGAAATTATGCACTTTCTCAAAACACTGTAATAGGTCGTAGAAAAAATCATATGTATTACCCAGGAGCAAAGTGCCATTTCCTCCCTTGGATATTGATGCATCCGCGGGAGGAAATTATGCACTTTTCTCAAAACACTGTAAATGGTCGTAGAAAAAATCATATGTATTACACAGGAGCAAAGTGCCATTTCCTCCCTTGGATATTGATGCATCCGCGGGAGGAAATTATGCACTTTTCTCAAAACACTGTAATAGGTCGTAGAAAAAATCATATGTATTACCCAGGAGCAAAGTGCCATTTCCTCCCTTGGATATTGATGCATCCGCGGGAGGAAATTATGCACTTTTCTCAAAACACTGTAAATGGTCGTAGAAAAAATCATATGTATTACACAGGAGCAAAGTGCCATTTCCTCCCTTGGATATTGATGCATCCGCGGGAGGAAATTATGCACTTTTCTCAACACTGTAAATGGTCGTAGAAAAAATCATATGTATTACACAGGAGCAAAGTGCCATTTCCTCCCTTGGATATTGATGCATCCGCGGGAGGAAATTATGCACTTTTCTCAAAACACTGTAATAGGTCGTAGAAAAAATCATATGTATTACCCAGGAGCAAAGTGCCATTTCCTCCCTTGGATATTGATGCATCCGCGGGAGGAAATTATGCACTTTTCTCAAAACACTGTAATAGGTCGTAGAAAAAATCATATGTATTACACAGGAGCAAAGTGCCATTTCCTCCCTTGGATATTGATGCATCCGCGGGAGGAAATTATGCACTTTCTCAAAACACTGTAAATGGTCGTAGAAAAAATCATATGTATTACCCAGGAGCAAAAGTGCCATTTCCTCCCTTGGATATTGATGCATCCGCGGGAGGAAATTATGCACTTTTCTCAAAACACTGTAATAGGTCGTAGAAAAAATCATATGTATTACACAGGAGCAAAGTGCCATTTCCTCCCTTGGATATTGATGCATCCGCGGGAGGAAATTATGCACTTTTCTCAAAACACTGTAAATGGTCGTAGAAAAAATCATATGTATTACACAGGAGCAAAAGTGCCATTTCCTCCCTTGGATATTGATGCATCCGCGGGAGGAAATTATGCACTTTCTCAAAACACTGTAAATGGTCGTAGAAAAAATCATATGTATTACACAGGAGCAAAGTGCCATTTCCTCCCTTGGATATTGATGCATCCGCGGGAGGAAATTATGCACTTTCTCAAAACACTGTAATAGGTCGTAGAAAAAATCATATGTATTACCCAGGAGCAAAGTGCCATTTCCTCCCTTGGATATTGATGCATCCGCGGGAGGAAATTATGCACTTTTCTCAAAACACTGTAAATGGTCGTAGAAAAAATCATATGTATTACACAGGAGCAAAGTGCCATTTCCTCCCTTGGATATTGATGCATCCGCGGGAGGAAATTATGCACTTTTCTCAAAACACTGTAAATGGTCGTAGAAAAAAATCATATGTATTACCCAGGAGCAAAGTGCCATTTCCTCCCTTGGATATTGATGCATCCGCGGGAGGAAATTATGCACTTTTCTCAAAACACTGTAAATGGTCGTAGAAAAAATCATATGTATTACACAGGAGCAAAGTGCCATTTCCTCCCTTGGATATTGATGCATCCGCGGGAGGAAATTATGCACTTTCTCAAAACACTGTAATAGGTCGTAGAAAAAATCATATGTATTACCCAGGAGCAAAGTGCCATTTCCTCCCTTGGATATTGATGCATTCGCGGGAGGAAATTATGCACTTTTCTCCCTTGTCATACAAATAGCTATAAAATAATCTCTTTCCCATTTAAAATTCAGCTAGTCTAAAGCAGACTAAGCAAAACAGACATAGTGAATGATAAGTGTATCCCTCTGGTGGTCAGTGCTACTACTAGTCAGACATCACTGATGTCTTAGTGACTGACAACGACCTGCAAAGCAAGTACCAAGAGCTTCGACCCTTAACCGTGCAAATCTTATTCAGTATATACCACCAGGTCTAGCGGTCGAAGCTCTTGGTACCTGCTTTGCAGGTCGCTATAAGTCACTAAGGCATCAGTGATGTCTGACTGGCAGTAGCACTGACCACCAGAGGGATACACTTATCACTCACTATGTCTGTTTTGCTTAATCTGCTTTAGGCTAGCCTGGTTTGCTATTATTATTTGTCTTTTCCATTACTTATGGCATACTGACGAAAACATAATAAGTTAGAAATCGGTCTATGTCTAGTGAGGAATTGACAAATGATCTGAGCTACCGAACAAGATTTGCAGGTTTAATTCAATGCAGGTCGGGGCTTTTGTTCGCTGAGTAGTTGTTTCCTGCAAATCTTATTCAGTATATTAAACTTTGATAAGCGGCTCAACTGTGTGCCCTTCTGCCGTCTTTTATTCGGCACCGGCTGGCAGCTGTAGGGCACATGATACCTGATGACGTCATATTCGACAACGGAGTGTTATTTAGCTCGCTAAATTTAACAATTTTTTACATATGAAGGCTATGTATGATGAATAACATTTTTTTGCACACTTGCGAAATACTGTGTAAACGTGCAGAATTTGCAATAAAAAATAATGCTAAATGAGCTTATTTAGAAGAATGAGTAATGTTACACATACAAAAAAAATTAAGTACTGATACATTATTAAAAGTCACTCGGATTATTTTTAAACACAGTCCGACCCTGCTCACCAAAAATAACTATTGTTCAAATAAATAATTTAACATGTCTGACCAATCTTTTATTAGTATTCCATATTAAAAAAATAAACACACACTATAGGTTGCTCCATGAATGGTAATATGTACTGTACCTTATTAAAATAATTTGTATGAACTCTGACAGTCAACATTCGGGACAACATAACTGTAAATGACAAATATGAAATAAATGTTAGGTACAAAGCGATTATTTACTGCAGATCTCACAAAGTAAACACAAATACCTTTTCTTGTGTCAAAGAACCACTAATAGTCTGAGAAAATATTAGATAGTTTTACAGAAATAGTTTATAACCTGGTTGAAGTACATGACTAAAACAACAGAGAATGTCAATTTTGATCAATTCGGTGAAGTAATCCATTGACCGTTTCTTGGTAGACTGTATTATAAATAAAAAATATATTTAAAACAATTTGAACTTCTTGCAAAGTTTAGGTCTCGTACTAAATGGCTACTAATCTTTTAGAAACTTATAAAATATTATATAAAATATTTGTAGAAAAACTAAAACAATATAGCACAGATACGTCTTGTAAAAAATATAAACAGGGTGATTCGTAATTACGAGTCAATATTTCAGAGGTCGATAGCAGAAAATTCTACTTTTTAAACCCATTTTTTTCTTGCTTAAAAAATATAGCTAGAACAAAAATTAAAAAATGGATCTGTAGCATATTTCACCAAGTTTTCCTATATGCTATGAGTTTGCGTCTATCTCCAGAATATAAAGGGGGCGCCACATAGTCAAGTTTTTTTTAAAGGGACACCCTGTATATTTTCGGATATTTGGATAGCTTCTTTCCTCCTCATTATAAATATATATGATTGTTATATATTCCATCTTCAAATAACTGAGTTATTCAGATAAATAAGCAATATTCTTAAAAGTTTGGGTTACCTACAACTAAATTATTTTCAACATAGATAGCCATGCATAAGACAATAATGATTTAAAATACCGATTGTTGATCTGTCAAATTAATTTTGTTTAGTCGGTTTCGATTATTTTTCTGTTTTGCGTACTTCTTAAAGAGTTTTTTGTATAAAAATAAATAATAATGCCCGTGTATTCTGTAGAAGAACGTAATAATATATTAAATGTATATTTTCTTTCCAATCAAAGTATAACTAAAGCCAAACGTTTATATCAATGAAGATAACCGCAGAGAAGATGCCCACATAAAACTTATTTTAAACACCTTATAGAAAAATTTAGAAGAACAAGTTCGTTACATAACACCAAAAGAAAATATACTGCAAATGAAGAAGAGGAACTAAATGTTATATTTTACTGAACATCCTTTAAAATCTATTAGGGATGCAGTCCGAGATCTTGAGATGTCCTACAGATAAATTCAAAATGTACTCAAGAAAAATAAATGTAAACCATATAAGTTTAGTGTGGTTCAAAAATTGAATGATAACGATTACGAAAAGCGTATGAATTTTTGCAATGAAATATTAGCACGAATAGAACAAGATGGTTTCATTGCAAACATATTTTTCACAGGCGAGGCAAATTTTACTTTATCTGGATTATTTAATAGACGAAATGAACATTATTAGTCTACTGAAAATCACCGACTAGTAAAGGAAATTCAGTGACAAGGTCGCCGATCTATAGGGGTTTAGTGTGGATTATTGAACAATACAATTTTTGGGTCGATTTTTTACAAAGGTGGTTTAAATGGAAGAAGATATAAAAAATTACTAAAAAACTAAATAGAAGACTTTATAGATGATCTTCCTTTACAAATTTCTACGCAGATAATCTGGCAGCAAGACGAAGCACCATGTCACTCAACTAGGGAGTAATTGAGTTTTTAAATCAGAAATATCAAACGTGTATAGGCAGAAGTGGCACTATACTATGGCCTTCACGAAGCCCAGATTTAATACCTCTCGACTTTTTTATGAGGTACACTTAAAAATAGGATATATGAAGATAGACCTAATAATTTAGAAGAATTGAAACAAAAAATTGCCAGGGAAGTAGGTGTTTTAAATAATAATCCAGAAATGTTTCACCGGATTAGAGAAAATTACATAAAAAAGATTTAAACCTTTGTTTGGTAAATAATGGTGGAATTTTTGAACATTTGTTATAATTTTTACTTAACTTGTATGTTGTTACATGTATGTATTTAAATTGTTAATATTATTAAAAAAATCGTTTTTAATGCAAACTTGTTTTTAGATGCATTTAGCTGCACTTAGTTGAATAACTCAGTTATTTGTAGATAGAATATATACCAATTTCATAAATTGAACAGAAATTTATTCAGGCTTTATTTTATTACTTTAGTAAATGCTCAAAGTGACCTCCGCCTTCATCAATAAATACATTTAACATCTTGTCAAAAATGAAAATCTGATTTTATTAATTATTTGCTGCTTCTGGCGAAAACTATCTGCAGTATGAAATTTTAAATTATTTAATTAGGTAATTGTGTTGTTTATTTATTTATAAAGTAATTATTTAAAATAAATTGTTTACAATAAGTTCCAAAAAAAGTTATTTTGTTAAAATTAAATTGCTTGTTTATTTAGAGGACACTATTTCATTCGATTTAAAAGTCTTATCGCAAAATTTTTTTTTCAATTCTGCCTTAGAGTCTTAATTCACAATTCCAATAAGCTAAAAAGCTTGAAAACTAAAGCACGTAGAAAAAAAGGTGAGTAAAAAAACTTTTAAAATTAAATTTTATTTTCAAAAAAATTTATTTTTTTGCCATTGGTGTGCCCATAAAAAATGGGGGGGTTAAATGAGTCACATGACTCCCACTTCTCGTCTTTTGAATCGAGATAAACTGATCATAATTACTTAAAATATTGAACTACTACTAGTGCTATATTGTACCAAATTTAAAGAAGATATCTTACAAGGACTCCGGAGTTAGAGCAAATTTTTCATTTTTATTTTCGACTTTAAAGGGCCCATAAAAATTTTCTCTTTGCATTTTCGCATAGAGGTAAGTTAAGTCATATCGTCACTATTTGTTGCCTAGAATCTGCCATTGAGTTTATGACATGCTTTTTTGTTACATCCTGTATAAGCAAAATGTGTTTTACTCAATACATGTACCACGAAAATAAGTAATGTAACCAAATTAATTCCGATCAATCGCATTGTAATTTAATGGGAACAGAAATTCAATAAATACTGTCGGTTTGTACGATCCATTTTAATTATCCTGGACTAGATCATTTATTTTAATTTAGCATTCGTCTGGCATTGTGTCTTAAAAATTATTCAAATGTGGGCTGAGCATCTTGATTTATTCAGATGAAGGATATAAATAAAAAATTAAATTTTTTCGTAAACAATTAGACAAGCACTAACAATAAGATAATTTTTAGTTTAAAAATAAGATACAGTTGAGTGCTGATTATCATTTTCTGTTAGTCATTAATTTTATTAATCATTTTAAAGAATCGTTTGCAGCGGATTAGCAATTCTTTATATGAAACTAATTGTTTGTAATAAAATATCACCTGTTCTCACAACATTTAAATTACTTACAGCTTTTGCACGTGTTGTACACTTCTTTGACTTTCTATGTCATTTTTTTAATAAAATCGATGCTCAATTGGTGTAATTTTGTAGTATCTTGGGAATTTCCTCGCCGTTTCCATTATTTTTCTGTACGGAGTTGAAGACGCAATAGTAAGAATTATATTTTCTGAGTTCAAAAATAAATTGTATTAGTAAGAAAAAACCATATTATGAGCATCATACTAAAATTTTCGAGAAGCCGTTATTTCCCAATTTAAAATATCAGCATTCTCTATATTTTTTTATTGGGAAATCGAAAACTAGAGATTTTTTTCTCATTTAAACTGAACAAAAAATTAAGTCACGATTTCGTGACGTCACTACGCACAAACTCAAATCACCGAATGTAGTTATTTTTTTGGGTAAGTATTACATAATCTGCAGTTATGTATTGTACCACATTTGATATTTAACCATAACCTCATTTTTCATTTGTTTATTATTGTAAAAATATAGCAGATAAATTATCTGATCCAACTTTTTCATATTTTTTCATATTTGCGTGCTTTAGGAATGTTTTATAACAAATGCACAAAGAGAAATGTTTAAACAGGAATCACAACGGAATATTAGAAGTAATATCTTGCCAGTGTCGCATCAAATTTTTAACGATTTCTCTAATTTAATTGGATTCTGTGAAATATAGAATTAATTTGGGAATTCCACAAGGTTCTATTTTAGGGCCACTATGATGATGACTTCTGTTGACGATTTACCTAGTTTCATCAAAGATACTTTTACAATCATATTCGTTGATGATATTAGTTGTACAATAGTTGCCGATTCTATTGAAGAAATAAATTGGAAAGTAAAAACTATAATTGATAATGTTAATACCTGATATGAACGTAATATCCTCATACTAAACGAAACCAAGACCACATTTCTAAATTTTCATTTTGAAAGACTTGTAACAGATTTCCTTGTTTCTTTTGACAAGAAAACAAAATTCCTAGGTACATATATTGATGACACATAAGGCATATTTTGCCATACTTCAATTAAGAGCTACTAAGAGTGGAAAATGTCAATAGTAACCCCAGTTTATAAAACAGGTGATCGTACAAATCTAACAAATTACAAACCAATATCCCTTATCAATAACTTTGGAAAAATATTTGAAAAATGTGTGAAAAAAAGGATCACAGAATTTTTAGATAAATAAAACATTCTTTCTAATTAACAGTTTGGATTCAGATCTAACAAAAACACTGAGAATGCAGTTTTTGAGCTTACCAATTTAATAATGAAAAATTTAAATAAAAACAAAAAGTCTCTTGCCGTATTTTTAGAGTTGGCTAAGGCATTTGATAATGTGTGTCATAAAACTCTAATAACCAGTTTCGAATGGGCGGGAGTAAGGGGTCACTCGTTGAGATTGTTTGATAATTACTTGAGTGATAGAGAACAAAAAGTAAAAATTGCAGAATCATTGAGTGATTCTCGAGTAATCTCAACAGGGATACCACAAGGCACTGTTCTGGGACCTGTTCTCTGTCTTTTGTATATAAATTCAATTGGAGATATCTTAACTGATGCAAGTGTCATTTTATATGCAGATGACACTGCTATAATATTTTCAGGCATAAACTGGACAGAAGTATACAGAAAGACAGAGAACGGGCTCTGTGAAATTCAAAACTGGCTAAACAATAGCCTTTTGAGCTTAAATATCAAAAAAACGAATTACATGACATTCTCCACTACAGTTGCTGATCAACCAGATATAAATCTTATTAAAATATATACAAATAACTATATAGAGAACCCAGCAACAATGTGTTCATGTACAGAAATAACAAGAATAAAAAGCATAAAATATCTAGGCGTGATAGTTGATCAACATCTGAAGTGGACTGACCACTGTGATTATATTACAAAAAAAATTCGTAAAATGTTTATAAATTCTATCAACTAAGAGAAATTTTAAATAAAAATTTACTTAAAATTTTATACAATGCCTTGGTGGAGTCTATTTTACGGTATTGCACAGTTGTTTGGGGTGGGTCATATGATAATGCTCAACATAATCTTTCCGTATGCCAAAACATTGTATTAAAAATTATTTTTAAAAAGGAACGAACATATTCAACAACATTACTTTATAAGCATACAAGAACTTTAAATATTAGATTCCTATATGTACATTGTTGTCTAATTTATTTAATTAAATACAAACATTTATTTCCCACTGTTTTCCATAACTATGAAACTAGATCGTTAGCAAATGAATCAATAGCAATTCCTTTATTTACAAAATCTCATAATCAAAGATATATCACTTATTTCGCCCCAAAAATTCCTCAATATTCTTCCAGCAAAAACAAAATCAATAATTAACAAACCTCACAAATTTAAAAATGAAACTAAACATTATATTATTGATAATTTCTCGCAATTCCATAAAATATTATATGGATCTCAAATGTATCACGATTCTCTAATGAATTAATTACCTCTGCCCTCTGCCAATGAAATTTTCCACATCTACACCGCATATAACGTAGTGTCTTGTTTCTATGCTCCCTTTACTTCTTTTACTTTATTTTACTTCTTTACTACTTATTGTCATAATTGATTATTAATAACATTACTATGTCCAGCGTTCATGATGGATTTAGGGAAGAGATGTTCACAACGCAGGCCGGATATCCTTGGATATACCAAAGCCTAGCGTGGCACCCCTTTCCTATGTTTACATTACATTACCTTTGTAAAGAAAACTGAATTGTTGATTAACTTTATTATTAATAAATTGATTTGATTTGAAAAAAAAAAATGAATTAGGATTTATGGAGGTATACTGTATTAGTGTATTCTCACATGTCCTTCAATGTTTTGATTTGGGGTAGGACCACTGTTTTGGAAGAATTTTTGTTATTCAAAAAAGTAATCATAAGATTGATCTTTAACATGAATTTAAGGAATACTTATAGACCAAAATTTATCGAAAAGAACATACTTTTCCTTCCTTGCGTAATATGTATTTATATGCCCAATACTCGTATATATTAAAAATAATATTAATAAATTCCCTTAATCCCTGACAATCTTTCATACGAAACCAGACATAAAAAAAATTTAATAATACCAGCACATAAGAGTCACAAGACTATCGTCTTTAGAAACTCCTTACTAAGTACAACTGCATTACTTTGTATTATAGCTTAGCCACAAATAAAGGATCTTCCATTAATAAAATTTAAATCTGAAAAAAAGCCTTAATTAATTTTTTCAATTTTATTTTCGTTTTTATTTTTGTTCTTGTTTTTGTAATCGTTTCCATATATTTATACCAGATTTGCCAAATGTACAAAATTTTTACCTTTAATAATTATTGGTGAATAAAATTATCTGTCTATCTATGGAGGGTTTGCTCTTAACAGTTAATTTGGCCATATCATGTTAGGGATACTAGTGCTTACGTAAGCACCAATGAATATCTGCTGGTATCGCCATTGGCCGTGATAGTGGATATAATCTTACGTTAAGTAAATGCTAAAGAAACTGTTTTCAGTTCAGTCGGTGGTATTGAAATATCATCCTCAGAAGTTCATCTCACCTATAATTTTAGCTTGGTGCCTTTTAGACTAGCATTTTGTTAAAAATTATTTTTTTAATCTTCGGTTAGTTAAATGTTTAATAAATTTATTTGTTTATGTAAAAAATACACTTGCAATTTTAAATCAACTGCGATATACCAATTACATGCATATCAGAAACATTAAATATAAATCCACTTATTTCATGCTGAAACTTGCGTGTGTGCAAAACAAGTTCCTAGTAAAATTTCATGCTCGATGAACTCGAAAAATACAACAAAATGTTTTTTACATTTATAATTAAAACAATGCTGAATACAAATATTTCTCGATATAAGGAAATTATATATACTAATTATAAGTATTGTAAAATACTTGAGAAGGTGAAGGATGCCTCAAGTGATACATGAAGGATTCGTACGAATATATTGTCTTCAAGGTTTTCGTTTTCAATATATGAAGTGTTGAAAATTTCGATTTAGTTTACATTTTATTTTCCATCTCCCCCACATTTTTCGAGATGTTAATCTAAAATTTGGTACATGCTACCTGGTACATACACCTATGCTATGATAGTTTTACTAAAAATTATATACGTTGATATATTTTGGAAGGTCATGTAACCTTTTTCCCTCCCATGCTCTTTTGCAGTAAGTCACTGGCCTTTGGGTCCTTGGGAATAATCGCACCCTATTTATTTGGGAACTTTTTTGTCTGTTGCAGTTTTTGAATACCTTCTTTCATTTAAAAGTTATTAGGCAAAATTCATATGCATATGTTTATTTAATCAAGTATTTTTACCGTCTATAAACCTATTTACTTGTACAAATCATTATACGTATTATTAATTGCAGAGGCAAGAAAAATAACAGAAATCATGTTATAAAAATTAAGTTTTCATTAATATTTCGAGTCACCCTGGGTATTTAACTCATAAAATTTTATCCATGAGTAGGAGTGAAATTAGAATTTCAAAATTTCTGAAATTTCAAATCTGTTATTTTTTCCTCAATTTATGGTTATACACCAAAATCGTATCTTCAGTTATAATGGAGCTGACGCAAAACTTTAAAAACCATTTCAGCAATTTTCCCCAACGTACTTAAAAATTGTTAAATTCATATTCGTTTCCATTCGGCAGAGCACTACATGTAACTCCATAAAATCGTAAGTAGCTTATTGAATACCATATATAAATTGCGGGTATTATAGCGTGGTTAAAAGTATATTTGCTGAATCAAATTCAAATAAAAAACCTTTGTTTGAACCGCTCACTGAAGAATGATAGGTCAATGTGTAAAAGTGTGACTCATTTTCAGGAAAAAAATTGTATTTCTAAAAAAGCCAGGATATTTCTGATGGAATTTGCAAGAAAATCGCATCATCGTTTTGAAGATATTCTTCTTCAAAGTTGCACAAGAAAGTTACATTATTAGTTTCATTTAGATGAAAAAGCAAATAATAATAATAATAACAAAATAATAATAATAATATGGTTCATTTGTCCAACAGTACAAAACCAATTACAGGACAAAGTAGTATAATTGAATAATTTTGACAATAATTTTAAATACTGACCAATTGATAAACAAATATATATATATTCTGTTTGTCTTACCATGAAATATATATAAATTAAATAAAAAAACAGTAAAGTGAATTACCTACGAATATGATTATAACTTATAATTCTAGTAGTGTTTCTAAATTGTCTGTACAAAGTTTTTAGTGAACAATTGAATATATCACAAGTGTCACAAATAGAGTTATAATTAGAACATACTGTGTTTATGGGAGATCTTAATAAGATATTAGTATTTGCTGGTGAATTGTAAAATATAATGTGTTACGACTATTTAACCCTGGTATCAAGAAACTTAAGTGACCTAATAAATTAGGACAGTCGACATTATTATACAATAGCGTATATAAAAATTTTAGGCCGTAAAGATGTCTTCTAAATTCTAATGAATTGAAGTTACAAGGGGTTCCAAACAAGAGAACAATATTTAAGCTCGGAGCATAAGCATAAAACAACTTAATGATGACTTAATTATCTTGAAATTCTTGACTAAGTATAAGTATAAATCTCAACATTTTCATTGAGGATAAAACAGTTTGCTCAATATGTGTGAAGAAACTTAATTTGTTATCAAACTGAACACCTTTAGCAATTTCGATGCGGGCTAGAACCTGCAAATCGATTTGATAGTTATGCGTAATTGGATTTACATTACGCGAATATGTAATGACTTTGGACTTGGTGATGTTCAAATTAAGACAATTTAAGTTGCACCAATGCATCACTTCGTTCAAATCGGTTTGCATGTTGTAATTGTCATCAACAGAATTGATTGAATTATATATTTTTCAATCATCTGCAAAGAACAGTTTATGGCATCCGATAAGGCCGTTCAGATCATTTATAAATAGGTAAAATAATAGTGGACCCAGGTTTGATCCTTGTGGAACCCCTGATATAATATTATAACTGCTAGACTTAAAACAATTAATATGTAACGTACTGGAAACGGTCCGTGTATTTCACATCCACCTGTCCCTACTCGTCAACAACTTCGGAAATAAATTGAGTAAAACATATTAAATTTGTGTTTGTTGAGCGTTTTTCCACAAAACCATGTTGATCAAGTGATATTACATTTTTAACAAGATGAGATTATACACAGACATCTCAAAAACCTTCGCGAAATTGCACAGTAAGGTGATAGCCTGATAGTTTTGACATCAGAGATATCGCCATTCTTTAGTATGAGACACACTAGCAGTTTTCCAAATATCTGGAAAGACACCTTGTCTCAGGGAGAGATTAAATAGCATGCTTAATGGTTGCTCTAAAACATATGCGCAATCTTTGAGTAAAAAGCTGGCAGCATGGTCAGGGGCACTAGTCATTTTGTTTTTCAATTTCATCATTGCAGACACCATTTCTTCATCGGATAATGATTGAATATTTATATTTGGCGTATTGAAATGTATGTCATGAAAGTTGTTTTCGTGAGAAGCACCATTGGGCTGAAGAAAAGTGCATTTGAAATGAGTACTGAGGCTTCAACTATGGCTTGTGGATTATTTAATTCTGCGTTATTATAGTGCATTCTACCGGGTATTCTTGGTTGACCTCTTTGCTGTTAACAAAACCCCAGAAATTCTTGGGATCGTCTTTAAGTGAGTTTTCAATGTTGCTAACATAGTTCTGGTAGTCTCTGCGAATAAGTAATTTTACCGATCATAGAAGTTGTTTAAATATTCATTGCTTTTATGTCTATTGTACTACCTGAGAATGTTATTTATTACGAATAGAGATTTTAAGTTCGGCGCTGTATCATATTGGATATTTACGCTGTGAATAAGACATAATAATAAATGGTAAATATTGTTTCAAATGAGTGAGCTGTATGATGATAGAAGGCATCCAATCTGCTAAAAATTCAACATTCCCAATTGATGTTGTGGAAATATTTCGATAGTTAATTAAAAGTATATTGAACATTGAAATTGTTCGTATCTTTTGATCACCACTACGAGTTTATTCAACTTTAAATTTATTACTTCATAAAAAAGATAGTATGTACATGTATTATAAAACTGAATTTTTATAAATTGTTTCAGGGGGGCGAAAGTATGGATACCTCACCCGGAGAAAGTATGGGAAGGAGCAGAATTACAAGAAGATTACAAGCCAAATAAGACGACTTTAAACGTTATAACCGATGAAAAAGAAAACAAAATTTTAAATGTAAAGTCAGAAAAAGATCTTCCATTTTTAAGAAATCCAGCCATACTTATAGGTGAAAATGATCTCACATCTTTATCGTACCTTCACGAGCCCGCCGTACTTTATAATCTGCAGGTCAGATTTTGTCAACATCGAGATATTTATACGTATTGTGGTATTGTGCTTGTCGCCATCAATCCTTACGATGATCTTCCCATATATGGTAAGTTGTTTAACGTTTAATAGTGAAAAAAACCAAAAAAGCTTAGTATTTGATCTCATTTGTTCCATTACAGAAGATACAAAATGGGAAATAAAAACAAGTAATGTGTTAGGCAATGAATAGATTGATATTAGCTACAAATGTGACATATTTCTTTAGGTTAGAAAATATATTAATAATATAAAAATAAATAAACGTGAATAATTGTTCAAACCTCTCGTTTCATACTAACACGAGAGTTGACGGCATTCGCTCCGTAACCGTGTCTTTAGTAGGACTGTCATAACCATAACTAGGTTATATGTGTTATGATATACCCATTTTGTTATCGTATTACCAACTTTCACAGACCATTATTTTCTGTTATTCCTTCTTAAGTAACGGGGAAATAGATTGAGGAACAGCGAGACATGTATATATTTTATTATATTGCTTGGAAAATAGTCCAAAATATCCACAGGAATCTTAATCTCAAACATAATGCCTGGTATACTCGAAGGAATCAGCAGTTTCAAAAATTCTGCCATTTTTTAGGTACTATTTATACCCACAGATTATTTCGTACAGTTTCCGCTTCGTCACCCAAAAAAAATCTTGTACTTTCAATTGGTGATGGGCCAAGAGAGAAATACTTTCTAAATATATGATGTTTCTACTTGAAATTGTTATTCTCTCCGTACGTCGCGCGTCGCGTCGTTTCTTGTGTTAGGAATCTCAATCAGTAGAAACGAATCCATGTCTTTAATGTTTTCAAGCTGAAGAAATGTGAATTCTTCTCATCAACATACTCCATTGATCCCAACAATCAACACTAAATAAAATAATTTATAAAATCTTTAAATTAAAAGATTAACGGAATTTGAGAGAAAATTCTAAAAAAATTCTGAAAACTAGCTTCAATTGTCTTGGTAATACGATTTTCAAACTATTCTTTAAAAGTCGTACAACTTTCTTCTATACAATTTTTGTATTGTCAGAAACACAGAACAACTAAATTGTCAGAAATAACAAGGTTAATGGGGGTGGGACTCACAAAATTTTCCTCATATGTCCCCTAGTATGAGGGAGAGACACCCAACAACATCATTCTGTTCGCGAGAAAGCATTCTATTTAAAAATGTAAAAATATACAGGGTCTTCAATTTAAAAAAATAAAATTAATAATTGTAGCCATTTTGTGTGAGCTTCCATCGTTTTCTGAATTTTCTGACACTATTTTCAAAATCTACATAAAAAGTCCTATAATGTTTATATTTGCCACTTTTTCGTAATAAAAAGAACAAAATTAGGGTGTGCAAATTCTCACAAAATCACCTTGTATCTATAAGTACACGTAGTTATTATGCAATCGATGTATTTTAAAAATGTAATTAAACTATTGAAACTACCTTTCATACATTCAATTATTAATGTTTTTTGTATAACAAGATTTTAAAATTAAAAAAAAATCATTTTGAGATATTAATAATTCATTTTAATTACCATTGTAAAACAATGAAAAACCGTTTATTCTTGTTTTGCTGTTGCATACAATAAATTTCACATACTTATTATGTAACATATATTATTATTAAAATGTATGTAAAGGTATCTATAAACGAAAAGTGAATAGTAAAAGTAAGAAAGTCCGATTTAATGCAGAAAGAAACCTTCACCTAAAGAACTGTGTGAAATATTTATCTCCGATAATATCACGGTACACTTTCATTTTTATTAAGAATATTAAAACGAGAACATTTCAAATTCCATGGTGTCGGACAATGCATCATAGATGAGTTCACGGTTTTTGTTACCGTGAAGAACGTTCTTTGAAACAATTTCTATAAAAAAATTGACAGGAAAGATATGCAATTGTTTTGGTTGGCAAAATGATTTATGGGTTTTAACAAGTTTTTTTTTCGAGAGGACTCTGTTACATAGATAAATAGGACTATAGTATCTACTATAGTAGTATGCAAATTGTCACGTATCTCCTGTAGTTTCCAAATTGAATGTTCTGGATATTTTCCCGAAATTACACTAATAGTTTTTTTTCTCAGTCCACGACACGTTATAACTAGCGGCACTCGCGTATTTGCAGCTATTTCGAAATCGAATGTTCTAGAAACTTTTCGAAAATCCACTTTAAAGTCACTATTCAGTCCAGATATAGTCCTCCAAACACTGTCCAGTAGCTTAATTCTCCGTGTTACCACTAAGAAGAATACTGTAGAACCTTTCCGAATATTCCAGAAATTTCTCTTTCAATCCAACTTCTGACACCAAATTGTTACTTTTCTTAATAATATTTTGTTGTATGATTTACAGAAAAGACACTTTCCCAGAATAAATTTCCTGGTAATTGTCAAGGTCTACTTGATTTGGAAAATTTAAATCGTAATAAAAAATACTTTTTTCACCATACTTTCTTTCTCAAATGCCAATTCATGTTTATAGCTTTACTACGAGGGCATTATTTAATTCAATCTATGTTTTATATAAAGGGCAAAACGTTGTAAGTATAAATATTCAAAGACTTTATGTACCCAAAAAGTTTAGCTTCATTATGAATTATATTGTGTTAAAAAGAAAAAGTATAAACAATTTTTTTAGTAGCTTTACATTTGTTTTTCACATATGTAAACATTAGCACATTAACACATTTGAAAAGTAAATATCGTTAAACAAAGTGAGAACAATCAACTTTAAAATTATTTCATTTTACAATCGGAATAAATTTTTAATAGTACCTAGTTGTCTTCATAATATGATTATTACAGCAATGGAAATATAAGGTGTTTCAGATTTAAAATAACATAATGTTGTGGGAGATAGAACACACTTCGGTGAGTTCTAAACACCCCCAAACTTACTCTTCAATGTTAATTGTTTTTGCGATAGTGTTTTATGGTTTTTGACTAAAACTGTAGTCTTTCCTATTATTGGAATCTATTCTATTTAAGGAGTTTATAATAATGATCCATTTTAAATATGGAGGAATATATAAGTGTAGTTGGCCAGCCTGCATTTTGAAATAAAGATAAATATTAGCAGCTTAGACTATGTTAGGAATATATTATCAATCAATAAACAAGTAAATGCCTTTGATATGTTAGAATAAATTGTTAATTATACTCCCTCCATTAACAATTTGGTCTTAGGAGTAACTATAATTGGTTGACCAACTTCACTATTAAACGGAACTTATGATATCTCTAATAAATTTATGCGGTGTGTTTTATGTTATGTTTATGCTTATATTCATTCTTATACAAAATATTTTAACTTGCATTTTTATGCTAATAGCTAAGCCTCATTGTAGCTATTAAGGGGCCTAGTCGGGAAAAAGCTTCGGATAGCTGTGTCACTCTCTAGAAAGTTTTTATACATGCGCCGCTGAATAATTTTGCTCTTGACTATAACTTCACTGGACGTTTTATTCATCGACTTCATTGAGGTGCGATTCCCGATAGAGGTAACACTTATTTGCTATATTTGTAGTGACAAAGATACTTATTTAGAAAATTCATTTTAACCAAATGGTACGGAATAAAAGTTTGAAACTTGCTGAGCATAATTATGAAGATTCATTCTAGACGACATGTATGAATTTTGCCTTGAATTTTACCGATTGATATCATAATTCAGGAGCTAATCACGTCCAAATTTCACTTATATTTACGGTATAAATTTTCCCTACATAAAGTGAAAATTAATTAAAATAGATATACATGTACCCTCTAGTACACTTTCAACTACTGATCCTCCAAATTTGGTGTAATTTGACCAAACCGTATGGAAGAAATAAATTTTGAAAAATTACCTTGCAAACACTGGTTCGATTAGCCCTCTTAAGGATTGGCAATAAATGATCAAATCAATTCGCATTGTCGATAATTCGAATCGACAGAATTTCTAAATGTCCAAAGGACATTAAAAAACTTAAAAATGAGGTACCGGCATGGAGATGCCATTCAAAATGTTCGAGTTTTCATTGTGAAGCCATTTTTATCGAAAAATCGATGTCAAAAAAAAAATCGGTTGCGACTAGGTGTTCCTCGACAGTACTTTCCATCATCATATTCAATTTGACATGAAGGAAATAAATTAATTAATTTAAAATATCATTTTCATTTGTTTTATTTAGTTATATAAAATAAACAAAACAACACAAAAAAGATATGATAATAAAATAAATGGCATAAATGAGATAAATGAGACAAATGAGTTAAATGAGAAAAAGTGACAAATGAGTAAAATGAGATAAATAAGATAAATGAGACAAACGAAACAAGGTAAATAAGATAAACAAGATAAACAAGGTAAACAAGATAAAGATGAAAAGATAAATGAGATACATGAGACAAACGAGATAAATAGGATAAATGAAATGAACAGGATAAATAGAAAAATAAGATAAATGACTAAATAAACAAAGTAAATGATATAATCAAACAAACGAGGTGAAATAAATAAAATAATTTATTTCCCACTAATTTCAAATTGGACATGATGAGAAATTACTGTTGAGACACACTTTACTTTTTTTAACTTGATTGAAATTAATTTTAAACCGATTTTCTCAATAATGGTTAATCTGCCGATAAATTTTCAAGAGTTCTTTTCGGCATACTTCCTCATTCTGAACAATGTTTATTTGATTTGATATAATTTTTTTTGGGCCTCGACAGACGTCCCCTCCTTGGTGCATCAATTTCACAGATATCCACAAGCGTTCTTCCTTGGATCTCCCAGATATTATATGTGTGACGATTGAGATTACTACGGTGAGACATAATTGCGAAAATGATAGCACAACAATGATCAGCGACCCACAGACACACAGACTCACAGACAGACAGACGGCATGACTATTCGGATAAATTTATTTTCGGGTTTCAAAACGTCAATTTTCCTCATAATCTAGAATTTTATTTTTCTCACGACGCCAATACTTTCTCTAAATAATTTAACCTTACCTTAATATGTCCGTTTAGATCAATCCATTCGAAAAATAAGAGATTTTTTGATGCCAGTTGTGTTTATTTCTTATTAAACTGTTACTGTTATTACAGAAAATACGTCAATAAAGTATGACTAATTGTCATTCGATGTCAATCAAACTTCTACCTTAAAAATGCGACAAAAGGTTTATTGTTTATGGAGACGTATATTTAATCTATTAATCTGATATTTAACAACTCTTGATAAATTAAACATTAGGTGACTCATTTCATTTCCTATATGGGTTGGAAAGTAATATTTAAAATTTTCAAGTTATTATCATTTAAACACATTACACATACCTGTTTCATATTTACGTTATGTTTAACTGATAACATGAGCAAATGAGCATAAAGCGATATTTTTTAACATTACAAGAAACACATCCAGTATCTACGCAACAACTTTCTATGGATCTCGATGTAGACACCAAATCTACCAAAAATCTGCCATCAAAGAACCTGCCCTTTTTAATGTTGCAAATAAGTTTGAAATAAACCAATTCTACTTAATGCATGGAATGAATATCCATTTACCGTCATTAATATAATAAACAGTAACGAAAACGATAAAGCAACAAATCGTGTTTGATTTGCCAATCTGTCAAATTTTCATAAACCGACTTGATTATACAAATAAAATAAATACAAATATCCCGATAATTTACTGAACACAGAGTTACAGATTTTTTAAATTTCTTCAAAATAGTTAATCCAGTCAAAACTTTACAAATGGGAAAAGTTATATATTCACATTCTAAAAGGTGTTTTAATAAGAGCGCAAGATTTGAATTACGCGCCAGTTTGGCTATCATGATGTCACATAATTATGGCATGCCAGATCGATAGAAGACAGATGGGAGTTAGTAAACATGGAGCATTACACAAAAGAACAACGTGGCCTGATTGTTAAACATTATTATCAAAATGGTGAAAGTTTGATTGCCACGATTCGTAAAGTGCGTCCAATTTTCGGTCGAAATAATGTTCCTCATTCATCCACTGTGAAAAGAATAATCGAAAAATTCGAAAGTACTGGTTCGTTTAGTGATGTGAAACACACGACACGAGCTCGTGAGGTCGTTCAGAACAAAGCATCACGGCAGTTCGCGTGAGCGTGGCCGAGAGCCAAGGGACATCGATTCATCATCATGCACAAGAATTGGACGTTACAACAGTCACTCTCAGCGTATTCTCACTAAAGATTTGCATCTCCATGCCTCCAAAGTCCAACTGACTCAACAACTTCTGCCAACAGACCATACACAGCGAATAAAGTTCACCAATTGGATCCTTGAACAAGAAGAAGTGAATGCCGATTTTGCGGACAAAATCATTTTCAGTGATGAGGCCCATTTTCATCTCGATGGCTTCGTTAACAGTCAAAACTGCAGCATTTGGGGCTCAGAAAATCCACGAATGATTCATGAGAAGGCAATGCATCCAAAACGTGTCACTGTTTGGTGTGTATTGTGGTCTGGAGGAATCATTGGACGGTTTTCTTCGAAGACGAGGCAAGTAATGCAGTAACGGTGAATGGCGAAAGTTATCGTGCTATGATAACCCAGTTTTTTGTGCCTCAATTGGAAGATATTGCCCTCGACGACATGTGGTTTCAGCAGGACGGTGCCACTTGCCATACAGCCAGTGAAACATTGACGGCCTTGCACGAGTCTTTTCCCTGGCTGTGTCATTTCTCGGTTTGGTGACCATAATTGGCCGCCACGCTTTTGCGATTTAACACCTTTGGACTTCTGGCTCTGGGGTTATCTGAAGTCACAGGGCCAACAAGCCCGCTACCACCAAGGCATTGAAGGCCGAAATTAGACGCTATATCAACGAAATACCGCCACATGTATGCAACACCGTTATTCAAAATTTCGCCAAAAGAGTACGCATGTGCCAGCAAAGCCGTGGCGGCCATTTATCAGATGTGTTGCTCCATACATAACTCCCAAATGTCTACATTATAACTCAATAAATATTTCAATACTTTGCCACAGAAAACCATGTTTTATTGAACCTTGAAATATTGCGCCCTTATTGAATCACCCTTTATTTACGAATTGAGGATGCTTTCTGAGAAAAAATGTAGTTTATGGGGGAGAGAAGATGTATTTGAAGTTAAGTGAATCTGATGAAATTGTAGTATTTTAGGCATCTCAATTATTTAATTCTGTATGCCAAATTTAAAAAAAAAATACATTGCGTTTCCGAAATTATTCATAACTACTTTTTGGTGTCACATTTGAATGCCTCCAGCTCCCTTAGGAAGCGGTTTTGGGCACGTTTACAGAAAATTTGTTCTTGTTTTTAAGTAAAGAATGGGTGGTGTAAAGATTTATATGTATTTAGAAACACCCTGTATGTGTATTAAGTTATTTTAAAAAAATTAACGAATTATCACTTTTTTAGATACCGACACCATACAAACCTACCGAGGTCAAGCAATGGGTGACCTAGATCCACACATATTCGCCGTGGCCGAAGAAGCATACACAAAACTTGAAAGAGAACAAAGGGACCAAAGTATAATCGTATCAGGAGAGAGTGGAGCGGGAAAGACTGTTTCGGCCAAGTATGCTATGAGATATTTCGCCACCGTTGGAGGTAGCGCCACGGAGACACAAAATAGAAAAGAAGGTCTTGGCCAGTAGCCCAATTATGGAAGTAGGTTTTTTATAATCATTGATTGAGAATTTAAAAAAAGAATAATTAACTAGTATAAAAATATCATAACGCACTTTTCTCCAAAACTTGATCTTGCATTTATAAAGATTTTCGGTTTTATTGGCAGACACTCGATCACAATTCGTTCTCTAAGATCAGCTAATTTCTCTGTCTATGTTTAGTTAATTTTTATTTTTAAATGACCCCATAGGAAGAAATCTAAAGAAGTAAGATTGAGGGAACATGGTAGCGATTCAACGAGACTACGCATTACCATCTAAAGACAGTACTGCGGCGTGACGTCACAACCGCTGGTCCAGGCATAGTAAAAACGAATAATAATAAACAGCTAAATAAATTTTTTAGCGCTTAATAAGGTTTTTCTGTAAAACCGGGGTTGCCAATCGGGAATTGATTTATTATATCGCACCCCATTCGGTTTTATTTAAGGGAAAACGCAAAAGCAAAAACCCAGCGGAATTCATGTACTAAACTTATTATATAACACTTATTTTTATTTATATTTATCTACCCAAAATATTGAATTGCACAAACTTACAGTGTATGGGGCTGTTTTGAATAATTATATTTCTCTGTTAACGTAATCAATATTGGGAAATTCTTCGTAATTTTTATAGCTGATAGAACATAAATATGCTTTTTCACTTTCCTAAATGTCTTGAACAAAATCAGTTTGCTCAATTGCCTTAAGTTTAGCATCCCTACTTTGACGAATAGATATGGGTTTTGAAAAATATTCGGGACAACCAGGAAATTTAATATGTGTTGCATCTGACTGCAAACGAGTTTACATTAATTTTACGGTTCAGCCTGACCTCTTCGGGAATCTTGTTCAGAGATTTCTGTAATGAATTGTGTGATGAAATGAGGCTCATACACTTTACTGCACTTTGTAGGTGTAAATCCATTTTTTACACAAGCTTTCACCCTTCGGAAAAGAAAATTCACGCACATTCGGCCTATTCACATAATTTCTTTAGCATGTTTACGAACTTCTACACTGACGATTTTAATTAAAAAGCACTAATTATAGCGTGAAAACTCTCGGGAAAAATAAATAATAAGCTCGGATGCACCTACGCACTCGCGTAAATAACTGAAATCATATACTAAAAACGTGCAACTGTATGGAACATTCTAGAATTTAAGGACCAGCGCTGGTGACGTCAGAAGGTGCGTTCGGCTCAGCATTGAGGCCTTGTTTTTAGGTGGTAATGGACTACGTCGTCCAATCCAACATCCAGGAAATCGATCATTTAAAAATGCACGCTCAAGTTTTAGAAAATGCGGTGGAGCGTCTTGTTGAAAACTTAATAAATTCGCATCCGAATTTTTTGTCTAAATTTTTATCATTTTTTAAATTTTGTGTTATCATAGGATTAAATGGCCTTCTAATAGTTCATGATAACGTTCCCTGTTTAAATTACCTTCTGTAAAATATCTGATGTGGCTAGCACATAACTTTCTTATACCAGTATATATCATCCTGATGTAAAAAAACCATTCTATTTATTCTATATCTATATCTATTATTCACTTACCTCAATTAAATTTTAATAGCGTACCTTGAAATATTTCACTAAAATTTTTAAATAATTAATAATTCATGTCATATATTTTAATAATGAGGGCTAACCGTGCTTAAATTCACCACGAGAGGCGCTAGTGTACGGAAAGGTCAATGTCACTGAATGTTAATGTTTACTATGGTTTTTTTAACGTTAGTTTTTAGTAATTTTTATAAAAATTAGCTGAAAAACCTTTAACACAATGATGACAGAAGGGGAAAGTAATAATTTACTTGCTCAGTAGGAAAATTATTGTGCTTATCAGAAGTGTCTCAAGTCATTAAAGTTAGGTTATATCAAGAATCAGCATGATGAAAACAACGAATGTACATGATTATTACTCTCGATTTTCTGTAGTAGACTCCTTTGGTAACGCATAATCGTCAGGATTAAAATGTTTCTTACAAACACACGAATGTTCCGAAGGAGTAAAGTTATCTCTACCAACCATTGTTTTAGGCGAGTTTTGTCTCTCGGAAGCATATGTCCGCCTTTTGTTTCCGAACAAAATGGAACTGCACAACACTGAGGCACAATTAACAAGGTTTTCTATTTGCTGGTGTACGAAATAATTATAATAAAACACTATAAACTTTTCCCGCGCCTAACAATAACTTTTGACACGACCTTACTCGACCAGTGGCGCCAACTGGTGAGCCTGAAAACGTTAGCCCTCATTTCTTCTTATTGACATTGACATTTTTGTAACTAAATTAGACATTTCAAATGTCAAACTGTTAAATTTATCCTAACGCCATTTTATGAGGTGAAATGTATAAACAATTTCAGTTTACATCAGCTTTATTTAAGTAATTGGAAAATATATTTTATGGCTTGATATAATAGACATGATTTATAATCTTTCATCAAGAATATATTTTTTTTTGTAAAGGCAAATACAAAAAAGGTTTGGGTCCCGTAGTCCTCCATTCAGCTGACCAATTTTGCTCATCATCGAAATTATTTGTCTTTGGCCTTTAGAACATGTGTACCAAATTTAGCTTTATCTCAAAAACTGTGGCTGCTATGGCGATACTACAGATATGCAGACATATTTTTTTCCATAAAGCTATGTTTTTTCATTATAACTCATCAAGATTCGTCCAGAAATGCAATAAAAATTTTTAATCTTTTTTCCCGAAATTGTACCTTTTTCTTCTTTCATTCATTGTGTCTTTTCTGGTGGTACCATATTCACCAGATTTAATGTGACACACAAAATGTTGTTGATAATCTTAACTGCCAAATTTGCAAGTCTCCATTAGCATTTTTTGAGTTATCGCGGATACACACATACACACACACACACACACGCACCGACAGACATCATTCGGAAAATAGTCAGAATGGATTCAGGAGGGTTCAAAACGTATAAATCAATCAAAATCTCGAGGACGAAAAAAAATCACGATTATTATACTTCCTTATATTAGGTATAAGAAAGTAAAAATAGGTCCTATAATGTGATCAAGAATTCATGCCCATACATTAATTTTCTGGAGAATTTGAGTGCGGTACTCCATAAACCAATGAGGATTGACTCGTACGGAAATGATGAAGGGGGCTGAATGTAAATTGTGCATTAAACGTGTTTAAGTGTTTATTAAAACAATAATCTTCCTCTGAGTTATTTAAAGTGGGGACTTTTATTTGTAACATACTGTATTTCTATTTGTTTGATAATGCAGCACCTCCCAGACAGCTCCTTGGGAGACACCTATGCAATGGCCACTGCAGTAGATAGTTTTGACCAGTGCAAACTTGCAATATAACAATTTTTAAGAAGATGCCTGGCATCACTCCAGCGGGTTACGCTGTAACTTTTAGCAACGGTTGATATTTAACAATCAGAGGTCGATGCGGAGGATAGAGCTAATAGGAATTACACTATGATATTCCAAACAACTGTTATAAAAGTTATGAAGCTAACCTCAAATCAGTTTTTTCTGTCACAAAATTTCAAGATTTATTAGAGCTAGCAAAACTTATACGTATGCTGAATATTTGGTCATATTTTTCAAAATTTCGAGATTTTCAAAAGTATCTATTTCTTTTTATTGCCATTTGCTTACAAGCGTAAGTTTCAAAGTATAATTTCATACATTTTCATAATTTGTAAAAAGAACTCTAGCTTAGCTTTTACAGTTTATATTTAAAGAGTTGTTTTATGGTCTGTGCATATTATGATTGTGGCAAATATACAGGGTGATTCAAAAAGATTAATACAATTTCAATTGGCTATATTTCCTTAACTATATATTGTATTTGAATTCTGTAAATTACATTTGATTATACACACATAAAATTTTATAGATGTTCAATGTGCCCCCCATTTGGTTGCATGGATAACATTTAGACGATAGATGAATTCATCCCACAGTCGATGTGTTGCGTTACTAAATTCATCGCAGCTGTGATACGGTTTCTTAGATCATTCAAATTTGTGGGAAGACGTGGTACGTAAACTGCATTTTTCACGAATCTCCACAGTAAGAAATCGCAAGGCGTGAGATCAGGAGACCTCGGTGGCCAGAAATGAAGTACCAGGTAATCATTTCCACGCACCCGCAGTCGCAAACTTATTTTTACTAAACTCACGAAAGCAAAAAAATCTTGTGTTGCGTAGTAGCCATCTTGCTTACAACTGACGCTGCTGTGTGGCACTGGAGTCGCAGTATACAAAACAGTTTTCTATACTGTGCTGTAGAGCTCTAGCGGTAGTATCCGAAACTTTATAAATTCCTCTTTCAAATGTAATTTACAAAATTCAAATACAACATATAGTGCAGGAAATATAGCCAATTGAAATTGTATCCATCTTTTTGAATCGCCTTGTATTTCTTAATAGGTACAATATTAAACCATACAGTTGAAGAATTTTTCCAATTTTTACTATGTCTAAGTAATCATCTATTCTACATATAATTTAAATTTTATATGCTCATGTCCTCAAATAGTGTTTTGTCTAGGATCAATCCCAATGTGGAAGTTCTAATATAATTGATAATAGTATGGCAGATATGATTTTTTAAAATACCACTGTTTTAAGTACCCTGTAAATGGATGTTAAGAGTTTTACGACTCACTTGCGAATTTAATCCACAAGAACTGTCACGAATATTGGTCATCTTGGTGTGATACTATTTCTTACACGAGTCTATAGTACCAATGAGTTAATAAGAGAACGAAACATGTCTATCGGTGAAGGAGATAACATGCAAATACTCTCCTCGTGACGTATTTGATAGTGATTTCCTTAAATTCAAAGAATCCAAGCATTCGATTTATGACATGGTAAATACATTATTATTATAATTTTAGGCTATTGGAAATGCAAAAACTACAAGAAACGACAACAGTTCTAGGTTTGGAAAATTCATAGAACTACAGTTCAATAAACAATTTCACATCAATGGAGCTTCGATGAGAACATATTTATTAGAAAAATCAAGAGTAGTATTTCAAGCACCGGATGAAAGAAATTACCACATTTTCTACCAAATTTGTTCAGCCAGGCAGCAATTATCACATTTGCATTTAGGTAAGAAATATATTCAGTAGATCCTGCAACGTTGTTTCTTAAAGGTGACACATCTTCTCTCAAAATGTCTATCTTAGGAAGAAAAGTAGTTCTCGTTAAAAATGTTTGCCTTTTGAAACTGTAGAATCTAAATTAAATTTATTTAAAGATATATAGGGTAATTTATCTGAAATGCTATAAAAAAATTATCTTATAAAGTATAAAATTAGGTAGGATAATTCACTTGGTTTTTTACTTTACAGTTTTTTATGTAGATTTACGTAGCACATGTTTTGACCTAACGACCATTATTAAAGTGTTAAAACTAAACTAAAAGTGAAAATAGCATTTCCCTTATACAGGGTGATTTACTTTTAAATCTGTTTTAATAGTCAATAGATCTCGACGAAATAAGACTATTTTATGGCAGTAACATTTTTTTCGAAGGCCTTCATTTTTGAAATACAAGGCGTCGAAAAAGAAATTTTTTAGCGGTATTGAAAGTGAATCACCCTGTACTTTCCTGTCGTACCATGAAACATAATCTAATTTGCACATAATTACGGCTCTATGGAATAAGGTCTTTTCTGAAAAACTCCTTGTTTTAGTCACTATTAATTGCCTGTTAATGGCAGGGTATAAACACAGTCGCATTTTGTTTTTTTCTTAATTTTTATACATTTTTTTGAAATTTTCTTCACAAAGTCTTATATATTGTTCAGTTTTATATAAAACAGACAGATATTTTAAAAATGTCGATAAACTTCACCTTCACTTGCTTGTGTGTACTGCAAAGCTGTTTGAATATGATTTGTTATTTATGTGTCCATTGTTTGTGCTAATATTTTAAACAGAGCTGACAATATACCTATGAAATTTTTATCTTTTGAAATAATCGAATGAAGTTGTTTTTGCTGTGAAGAACATTAAATTCTGCATTATTTAACCATGTTGCCACTCTCTAGGTAAACACGCACGGTCTACTACGATGTTTTTATACCTCTAAAATTCGAGAAACCGTATTAATGATTTTCTTATCCAAAATCTGAAACCATAACTTTAATCAGAACCCCTCAAAATGTATTTGCATCAAATTGCATCAAAAAATCTCGAGCGGTATTTATTTTATTAAGGAGCAAATTTGACAAAAACACTGAAAGACTGAATTTTGAAATTCTTTTCTAAAAATGCTCTTACATTTTCAACACAACACCCCTAATTAGCATTTTCAAAGAAATTCAGTGAATTCACGACTTATTTTTGAATAACAAGACATATTTTCTTTATTCGATTGTTTCTTTTATTAATTACATGTTTAGATGTTTTTTGCCAAATTTACCACTTAATAAAATAAATACCGTTTGACAATTTTTAATGAAATGAAATGGTACAAAGGCATTTTGAGGAGTCCTATAAACGCTAAACATTGCTAATATGGTTTCGAAAATTTTGAGGGTATAAAAGAATCGAGTAGTCCGTGTAATATGGTAAAAAAATCGGTTTCGGCTTTAATTTAGCATAAAAGAAATAAATTATTTTAATTAAACATATTTTCATTTATTTTACTTATTTATATAAAATAAATAAAATGAACAAAATAAATAAAAGAATTAAATAAATAATACAAATAAGGTATACAAGATAAAAAAAGATAAATAAGATAAATAAAGTAAATAATATAAATAAGATGAGTAAGACAAATAAGACAAACAAACGACAAATAAGGTAAATAATATAATCGAAATAAGCGATATAAACGAGACAATCGAGAAAACGATATAAATGAGATAAATGAGACAAAGAAACAAATGAGATAAAATAAAAAAATAATCATTATTATTTCTCACTCATTTTAGATTGGATATGATGAGGAAGTACTGTCGAGCCAGACTTTTCCTTTTTTTAGTTGAATGAAATTAATGAGTTCTTTTCGGCATATTTACTCATTCTGAACAATTTTTATTTGAAACATTTTTTTAGTACCACACAATTTTTTTGGGTTCCTTTGAGACATCCATCCCTGGTGCACCAGTTTCATCGATATTCAATAAGGTTCTTCCCTAGACCACCCAGATGGTACATCTAAATTTTCAGATTTCTATATTGAGACGTGTTTGAGAAAATGATAGCACAACAAAAACCAGCGGCACACAGATATACAGACGCACAGACATACAGACAGTATGCCGATTGGGATAAATTTTTTATATGCGGGTTTCAAAACGTCGATTTTCATCGTAATCTGAAATTTCATTTTTCTCACAACGCCAAAACTTTTTCTATCAGTGGATGAGAAAGTAAAAAATACAGATTTCTATGTTCTTTACAATAAAAAACCAATCAATTATCTCAAAAAATAAAGATTTCATAGACTTGTGCTACCTTAATGTGGACACACTTTATATAGTCTGGTCTATATACTAAAACGCCAAAAGTTTGAGGTTCTTATAGCAGGTACCAATTTTCCTCCAATAACAGTAACGTGGTTTTCCACAAAACAGCGTTAGTCATCTTATTAGAAAAAGGATAAGTATAGTAGATTCTAAAGTAAAAAAATACTATTTATTTATCTCATAGACATTATAACAGCGACAAGAAAATGGTATCTACTAAATATCCACATATACAGGGTGTCCCACTTAAAACTCCTGCGGCCATTTTCTCGACAACTAAAAGAGATCTGAATTCTGTAAAAGGCATTCACTAGAATATATAAATGACTTCAAGTTTGGGTAAAAACGGTCAATCTCCACATTAAGGTATAGATGGCGCTACTATACAAAGAAACTATTCAATCCCAGGAACCTTAAAAAGAGGCACACGTGACAGGACATTAAATTCTAAGCAACTTTTATGATGTGGACGATTTTCGAAAAATCACTGGTTTTCGAGATATTTGAAATTAAATTTAATTTTATTAAGTAACAAAAATCACCATAACTTTTTTTAAATAAATTTTAGATGATAGATCCTTTGGGACGTTTTTTATAGTAAATCAGACTGATTTAAATAGTAATGAAACAAATTCAATTTAACTTTGACCGAAAATTACATTATTGTTCATTTTTGAATCAAACTGCACATTTTCATGAAAATTTAAAGAAAATATTACTTTGAGCATGTTTTTACATGTGCTGTTTAAATCAGTCTGATTTACTATAAAAAAACGTCCCAAAGCAAAGGACTAAAATTTATTTTAAAAAGTTATGGCGATTTTTGTTACTTAAAAAAATTAAATTAAAGTTCAAATATCTCGAAAACCAGTGTCCTGTCACGTGCGCCACTTTTCAGGGTTTCTGCGATCGAATAGTTTCTTTGCATAGCAACGCCATCTATATCTCAATGTGAAGAAAGACCGTCTTTCCCCAAACCTGAAATCATTTATATGTTCTAGTTAATGCCTTTTACAGAATTCAGATCTCTTAGTTTTCGACAAAATGGTCGAGGAAGTTCTAAGTGGGACACCCTGTATATACTACTTTGAATACCGGAGTAAAATGTAAATAATTACAGCACATAGGCGCGAAATTGTAGCTGCGCTGTTGGAAATAAACAAATGGCTGCTTGACTCAATTAAATTTCCCAGTAGCTAATCCCCATTGTAGCTCAGGATCTCTTCGATGCTATAATTATTTTAAATATACTCACCTATGTATAATACATATAATACATTTATAAAAATATAACAAACGAAGTATAACCTGTAACTTATTTATAAGTGTACTTATATTTAAAAGATCAACATTGATTTAAAATTGTAAACATTATTTTTATATCGTTAAATGCTCGTACTACTCACTTTGGTAATTCATAAAAACGTTTTATCTATATAATATAATAATCACCACAGAAATTACCAGTGCTGATGGCGGGATTCAAACACGCAGCTACGGTAGAAAGATTTCTAATCACACTTGCCATCACACGCTCTAGCCCACTACACCACCGAGCTGGTAGTTCTAATAAAGTAATCTTCCTAGTCTAACATTACAGATTTGTCAACATTTTCAACATCAGACGAGAACTCCGCTTGTGGCTGTTTCTAAGGTACTAAAAACCACAAGTAAATCCCACAAGTAATACAATCCCCTATATCCCTGAAGATACCTTGTGCGGGAAAGGGCTACACATTTAGAGACATTGGACGCACACCCAATGTCCGAAAACGCAAGGATTAATTTCTGATTTAGAAAAAATTCTAGCTTCTCGACCGGAGATCGAACCCCGGATGCCAGGGGAGAGACAAGTGTCCTTATCACTCGACGACGAAGCCAGTATAGCGGGTGTAACAGGATCTCTCCTTTAGCTTTGAAGATAATTGATTGGAATTTGGGATATCTATACAGAGAATAAGCAGCACTTTTTGACATACAAGCGATTTTTTTTCACTTCCAGTTTCGCCGGAAGTGACACTAACTTTCTATTTTTAAATGGAATACCCTGTATATTTTTGAATTCTGCATAATTTTCTGAATCCAATGATACCAAATAAGTGAAAATTTAAACGTCAATATTTTTTATAATATAATTTTTAGTTTTCCATTTAAGTGTGCCATGACGGTTCCGATTTATTCTAAATCACCAGTGTAATGCTAGAAAAATCGAAATCCCGTCAAAAATACTAAATTACGTGATTTATGAGCAAATAAAGTTCAACAAAATGGTTTTTGGGGAGAACTAAATTTTTTCAAATGGGACCATATTGGTACCGTGGTATCTTTTATTAGTACTATTAATAAGGAATTTATTCATGTCGTATTAAAATGTGTGATAAATACAAACAAAATTACAGCTAAAAGAAAATAGGAAAATACAATTTTGTTCTAATTACCTTGTTATACATAAGGTGGCTTTGGAATACAAAAAATTAACACAAAACATTACAACAGTTGTTCAAAATGCTGTCCATTACCGTCAATGCGCTTCAGAACTCGCAAAGCTGTTTCTCGAAGAACGTTCGCCAATTGCTGGGCCGTTATGCTATTAATTGCGCATCTTACTCGTAGCTCCAGGTTTTCACAGTTCAAACCACGGGATGTTAAATCAGGTGACCTTGGATGCCACCTCACAGGACCATTCGTCGAAATTACATTTTCTCCGAATATTCGTTGAAGGTAATCAATTACTGTCCTTGAATTATGGGGAGGAGCGCCATCTTGTTGGAAATACATTCCCTGTCGTAAATGAAAAGTTAATTCAGCTAAACTGTCCTCAATTTCATTTTACAGAAATCCCAAGTATCTGGCACCAATCAGGGGTCCTTCAAATATTATTGGACCAACGATTCTACTACCGATTATTCCAAGCCAAACATTGAAACCGAACCGCACTTGAAAGTTACCCTCCCGTAATAAATTTTGATTTTGTTGTGACCAATATTTTGTATTTTGTCGGTTAAATAATCCCAAATTTGTAAGCCTAGACTCGTCCGAAAATAAAATCATTCCCAAAAAAATCATTGTTTGGCTGCACGTTATTCTTCAAAATCCAATTGCAATATTCCATCCTACGTTCGTAATCATTTTCGTACAAGTGCTGGTGCAATTGGTATTTAAAAGATTTATAGTGGTATTTGTGCAAAATTCGGCTTACTGTTTGGTGACTGATTTCCAATTCAAACCCAATTTACCTTAAAGAAACAGTCTTATCAACTTCTACTCGAGCCAAAACATTAATTTCCGTTCCTTCATCAAGAATTTTTCTACATTCCCCATAAATAAATTTGCGGTATTTTGAACACAATTAACAAGAATTTTAAACAATTTTTAAAGACACAATAAAAACACCGGTAAACCAACAAATGTTTGACAAGCTAAATATTTCATTATTTTCAGCCACCTTAGTTACTTCTTAACATTTAATTAGACAAAATTTTATTTTCATATTTTCTTTTAGCTGTAATTTTGTTTGTATTTATCGCACATTTTAATACAACATATGAATAAATTCCTTATTAATAGTACTAATAAATGGTACCACGATATCAATATGGTTCCATTTGAAAAAATTGAGTTTTTCCCCAAAAACAATTTTGTGAACTTTATTTACTCATAAATCACGTAATTTAATATTGTTGACGGGATTTCGATTTTTCTAGCATTACACGGGTCATTTACAATAAATCGGAACCGTCATGGCACACTTAAATGGAAAACTAAAAATTATATTATAAAAAATATTGACGCTTGAAATGTCACTTATTTGGTATCGTTGGATTCAGAAAATTATGCAGAATTCAAAAATGCAATAATATACAGGATGTTCCATTTAAAAGTCGAAAGTTAGTGTCACTTCCGGCGAAACCGAAAGTGAAAAAAAAATCACTTGTATATTAAAAAGTGCCACTTATTATGTATATAGGATATACCAAATTTCAATCAATTATCTTCAAAACTAAAGGAGAAAAGGGGGGTGTACCATGATTCTGTTACATCGGGTATATACAATAAAAAATAAAAATAATATTAATTAACCATTTATTTAAGTCTCAATAACATCGAAATGTAATGGCTCTTTGGTATATGGCCATAAAAATAACATCAAAATATACAAGGGACACCAATATCATATGTGGCGTGCTATAATTATCAGTTTTCACAGTATAGTTATGCAAATAACATTAAAACAAAACAAATTTTTAAAATATTATGAAAAAAATATTTGTTAATGGTTACGCAGACAATGTGTCTATAAAGTTTCGACTATTTGTAAGTAATAAATATTTCATGTCGTTTGCACCGTTACTCCATATAATTAAATTTTATTTAAATTTGATTGCTGGCTTACGTTAGAAATATCTAATGATACTAATATATAAAGAGTACGAAAATATAGCCAAAGGATATCTCCTTGTGGTACAACAAACACAATTAAATTCGTTTGCTCTGACAAATTTACAAATAAAAATAACATATTTTGAATCACTAATACTGTATATATAAATCTATATTATTATATTTTCAATTAAATAAGACTATTTCTAGGTCGAATGACTAATACACATTTTAAATGGCACAAACGGCATTATATTGCTTTTTAACATATGTTTCTATTCTTAAATATAGTTAGAAACATGATATGAAATTAGGTTAGTCTATTGAAAGAGATTGGTCACAAATTATAAAAATTATGTCAATTTCAACTTTCAAACAAATCAATTTAAGGATTATATGTGAAAACGAAGAAATATCTGATTATTAAAAAATAAGCTCTACCTCTTCTTTTTTTGGGATAGCATATGTTTTTAAATGAGAAATTATTAAATACGCGCTTACTATTATAACACATATAATTAAAATTAATAAGACTGAAATAAATAACAGTAATCCAGTGTAATTAGGCATATAAGTAACGGTGGTTCTAGCTTCAGGTATATTTATAAATTTGTCCATCTTGCTTAATCCTTCCAAATATTTGAAAAAATTTGTATTTTTGAAATCTTCATTGAAATATTTGTACATATCACTCTTCGAAAAGTCATCTTTTAAAGAATTATCGCTTAAATTTTCTGAACTGTTCTCATTTGTGACCTTATTTTTAAAGTTCTCCAAATACTGAAAAAAGTTGCTGTTTCTGAAATCTTTATTGAAATAATTATACATTTCACTTTGTGCAAAATCGTTTGAATTTGATTTTAGCTCTTCAAATACCTTTTTGAAATAGTTTACATTTAAATTTTGTGTGTTGCTATTCGTATTATTAATTAGACTTTCTAAGTATCTGAAAAAAATTACTGTTTTTGAATTCCTCGTTGAAATATTTATACATTAATGTATCCGTAAAATCTTCATTAAAAAAATGTTTAAGCTTTGAATAGTCTGAATCTGATTTTGCACCATTGTCCGCTGGAGCTCTGTCGAGAGTTTCGTGACATTTAATACCATGGATATTACTTTCCTCCCAAGTATCCCCATTAGGAAATGAAACCTTCATATTTTTCAAATTAAGTACAATACCTACTAGTTTCTTGCACGACCAATCATTATTGTCCAAATTAACCGTTTTCAGTTTTGGCATATATAACATCAGATCACTTACGTTTACTCCATTTATTTCATTATTTTGAAAAAATAAGTCTGCCAAATGACCCAAGGAATGAAAAGTATATTGCTGGAGATCCTTCAAATTATTGTAAGAAATATTTAAAACGTGTAAATTGACCAAATTATCAAATGTACCAAAGGCAAAATAAGTTAATTTATTTCCGGATAGATCTAAATATGTTAGTGAACGTAGATCTTTAAACAAAGAATTTGATATGGAAGACAAATTATTGTTAGCTAGTAACAGATGCTCAAGATCGTACAAACCAAAAAATGCGTTAGGATTTATAACCGATATTGAATTATCAGCAGCATAAAATCTTTTTAAACCACTACCAAATAAGCTAGTACCTATTGTTTCTAGTTTATTGTATCGTAGATCTAAATACGTTACGTTCACGTTTCCCTCAAAATGTTGTATGTTGTTGTGGTGTAATATTATTTCATATGCTCGAGATACGTTAAGATTGGTTATTTCACTAATACTGTTAAACGATAAGTTTATTTCATACACATTTTCATGAAAAACCTCAAAATCTACCACACTGATTCTATTATGACTTAAATTTAAACTTCTTAATGGCAAATTCTTAAAACTGTTAACTTTATTTAAATCGTTATATGAGAAATCTAAAGTTGTTAATGTATTAAGGGAATCTAGTAACTCTTGTCCTATGTGAGATATATTATTGTTACTTATATCTAATTCATTCAGTTTTATTCCTACAAAAGCATGATCTGAGATGTTTTGTATTCGATTGTTTGAAAGGTCAAGTTTCTCCAAAGACCCTAAAGAATTAAATAGTCCATCTGATATAGACGTCAATTGGTTTCCTTGCAAACAGAGTTCTTTCAAGTTATCTAAATAACTGAATGTTCCAGGCAATATATTTTGTATATTTGAATCCCAATATAATTTAGACAATTTTGTAAATCTTCTAAACATCGATGTTTGTAGAACTGAAATATTTGAATTCGTCACTTTTAATGTAAGGAGATAAGTAGTATTTCTTTCTTCAATATCATAATTTGAAATCGATTCAATTATCGATATGTCTGAACAACTTATATGTTTTGCAACAATTGGATGTTCCTTGAAACAATTATAATTCTTACAAACAAACTTCCCAGTTTTAGATATAATTTTCTCTTCATTGCAGATGTTTTCAACTATATGTATTATATTACCAAATAATAGAATGAAGATTAAAATTACTTTTACCTCCATTCTCCTGAAACAATGATGTAGGTATATTAGTTCACAAGAAGAAACATTTTTTAAATAAATACAAATAGCCGTGATAATCCCTCTCGAGAAACAAGCGGGAACACCAGTACATATAGACTGATCAGATCATATTTCCACAATAAAAAAAGTAGAGATAAATTAAAAACAACGATATTTTGCGGTATTGCCCAGGGATAATGTGTCACCGCATGCAAATATTGTTCGACACCTACATGTTTATTGTGGGAATGGAGAACACTAATAATAAGCACAAGGCGATTTGTCATCACGTGGCCAACATAAATCCATCTGTATATAGTTTTTAACCTTTTTCTATTGATTATATAGCCAAAAACGATAATTCAGGTTTAGTATGCGAGTTAAAACCAATGTCTAATTTTTCTGTCTATTCGAAATCTGAAGTTAATGTTTTTTATTTAGTGCCGTTTTACCAACGTTATACTTCTTATTTAAAATAAGGGCTAGTTAAGTGAGCTTTCAAACTAGTCGAAATTGTTCAGGGTACAAGCAGATATTATTATGTGATGAAGAAGAGATAAAAGTAACTGGTCTGGACAGACCACTGACATAACTCGCTCTATTGTTTTTGGTTATCATCAATGGACCATACTAATGTGATCTTACATCAACGATTAAAATGAGATACATTTTAAAACGCACTCTCAGGAGGGGGAATGTCATTAATATGCATAGGATAGATATGCATAAGATGTTGTAGGAACACGTCGTAAAGACATTACCTTTTGTAACATCAGAGTTCTATAAGACGTCTTATACGCGTCTTTCAATCGTCAAGAGGCGAAATCAGATGTATTTTGGTCGATAAAAGAGCTGATCGACTCCGACGTGCATGAATACAAAAGCAATTCCCTTGCAATACAAAAATTAGCGATCGAATACCGAGTTTAGTTCGCCGACTGGCGATTGGACTACCCGTTCAACCTTCTACGTGCCAAGATCTGATCAAGAAGTAAAACTGCGAAGTTAGCTGTGACCCATTTGAATAAGTCGACTCTTTGAGTTAAGACACTCGCGAGTTACTCACATCTAATCTAAGCTAGGTGCAGAATAGATAACTCATACTCTGCACCGAGTTTAACTCTCTTATTTTGGGAGTAAGAGACAAATACAGTAATATTGGTCCTTGGCTGGGGGCTCCGTCCCCGACAAAATTTCTGGCCGTTTGCTCCAACCCCTGAGCATCTGACCTGTTTGTACATATAATTCTTCGCAAAATTATATTTTATTTAAAACGGATGGTTTTATATCAGTACGTGTATGTGGAGAATTAGTTGTAAAAAGCTGTATTTTTATTTTTCACTTTTCAAAAATTTTTTACAATAATTGTCAAAAAACCAAAATTATAGAAGTATGGTTTAATATAAAATGATAGTTAAAGATTTTTATTAGTAAATTTTGGAAGAGTTCTTCGGCCGGGAAAAAAATTTTTGAAAAAGGAGCTCATAGTCTTGCGTATAATGTTCTCAAGGCCACCGTCTAGGGGGCAAGAAGGCACTGGTCTCGCCTTGAATTTATCTTTCATGTATACTATCTTTCATGTCCACAGTAGGCAGGGTTGTGAATTTAGCCACTTTTTTTTATTTTGTCCAGGACAAGACAATATTGGACAAAATCGGACAATATTGGACAAAATCAAATTGAATTTAGGAAATGTATATATTTTACTTTATGTAACGCAAATGATAGTAAAGACAATGAATTTTATTTTATAGCTTATGGTTGTGCAGCTCATTATTTAAATTTACTTGGTCAAGATATCTGCAAAACTAAGAGTATTAACACAATTCTAAAACAAATTACAGAAGTTAGTAAATTCTTTCGTAATCACCATGTTGCTAAAAGTCATTTAGCAAAACTAGAGGGTTCGAAAATTCCACAGCTTCCTGGGGAAACGCGCTGGAATAGCCAGCTAGACTGTCTAGAAATATTTTTATTAAATCGAGAATATTACTTGATAATTGTGAAAAATCATGAAGATGATGTACTACCAAATATTACTAATATCGTAAAAAACGTAGGTTTAATGAAAGAAGTTAAGCATTTATTCAAACAATTAAAGCCTATAAGTTGTTCTTTGGATAGAGTACAATCAGAAAGTTCTAATATATCTGATGCATTATTTGAATTCCTTGCTTTAAAAAAACTTTCTTTTGAAAATGAAATATTGAATCCATACGAAACTGTAATATAAATAAAAGGTTCGATGATTGCATTACTCCACCACACATTATTGCTTTTATGCTTAATCCAAAATATATAGACGAATTGGATAATTTAGATTTTAATTTACAAGAAACTGGGAGGAAATGGATTCGTGAAGTTGTAGATGAAAATTTTTTACCTTTAGTACTACAATTTAATCTTAAATCTCAACCTTTTCCCGGAACGTTCTTTAGTAAAACTGTGACAGATACGCTTACCCCAATTGAATGGTGGAAAGCAGTTTCAAAAAATGTTCCTAACAAAAAGTTCTGCGAATTTGCTCTGCATTTATTTAGATGCATAGCTTCATCTGCGAGTAATTGAACGAATTTTTTTCTAACTTTAGCTATATTCAAAGCAAATTAAGAAATAGATTAGGTTTAGAAAAAGCTTCTAAGTTGGTTATGGCATATAAAATGCTCAACATGAACGTAAAGGAGCAGCAGGAGCCTGTATCTGAAAATGAATATTAACATATTTTTTACTTGTCATATTGTTAGTACCTAATAGTATCGTCTTATACAGAATATTATTTTTTTTGACATTTTAGTTTCTTTGTTTATAATATGTATAGGTATAAATTATAAATATATACCTATAATTTTTTACTGTTGTTATATGTATTTAAAAAATACTGTATAGAATAGTGTATTTTCGTTTTTAGGTTTTTTCTTTTTTGTTTTTTGAATAATTTAGAATATTTAATATATCTACATGAATTTCAATACAATAACTGAATAAATCTGCTGATACTGAATGTTAATTTGTTATTTTGATGATTATAGTTGTTTTTTAAAGTTTTTGTTCCGTTTGTTGATTTTGTCCAGTTTTGTTCAATTTTGTCCATAACTACTGATTTTGTCCGGACGGACATAATTGGACAAAATCGACCAATTTTGTCCACTTGGACGAATTCAATCAACCCTGACAGTAGGGTCATGTCTGGATACGTCACTGGAAAATTGTATGAGTTTCCGAAATGCATTTTTACTTTTATTTATTTATAGAAACTAATGTTAATTACTTTTTACGGGCCTAATGTGAATATAATTTAAATTACAAGATAAATAATGTTACATCCTGCGTAAATAAATAAACAGCCGCTGGAGTGGCTATAAGAGAATTGATTAATGATTGATTACTGATTAGACGTTGTTTATGCACTGTAGAAAAATTGTAAATACTCTTATCTGTTAGTAGATATTTTATATCAGTGCTAACTTATCACTCCGTGGATGCTTCGTGTTTAAAATGGTTTGACAGTAAAAAATTGTCATACACCTACCTAAATATTAAACAAACTTGGTAGTACAAAACTCGTTTGGTGCCGAGGGTTGCTAGGAGTTACTTTGTAAAAAAAACACCCCTTTTCTAATTTTTGTGTTTTTGAATCCGAGAATAATATACTTATGCACCCTGTTGTGGTCATTGTAATAGTATGTTTAAAAGTGTACGAAAATAATTAACAATATTTCCAAAATACATGGAGATATATGAGTTTGATGCGATTTTCACAAACCAGCTATATTTTTTAACACTACTTTTTTTATTTAACTCGTCTTTATGCCATATTATAAGCTTTTTTCATCAATTTCATTAATATTTATATTTATAATGAACATTCTTTGTTTTTCTAATGAAATCGTTATTTTCGCACATTCTGAAAATTTCTTTTTCAATTTATTTGTACTGCGAACTGAGAAACCAGCTGCAGATGATTGACACACAAATTTTTTAAAATTGTTGTTTTTTGCTTGGATTTTCTTTAATATTCATTTAAAATTAGATTCTAGAATGAGCGTAGCGATTTTACATCGTGTCGGACTTGATACGAAACGCAAAGCAACGGATACTGTGGCTGGCAGTTGTATGGGTAACCAAACCAGCTGTTGTATATCCAAAATTCTACAAAAAATTTAATTATCTCAAAAAAATTAATGTTACCAAAAAAATCACCCTGATTACATAGAAGGCCCTCAGCCATTAGAAACATTTAAAAATTGCCTGAGACCGAAATTACACGGGTTCAAAATGTCACATGTCACACCACTTTTTTTTAGCAAATTAGATAAAGAATAAGAAACCATATTCAAAACTTCAACCGCAATTTTTTATCTCAAATCTCCGATTTTTAAAAACTGAAATAGTAAAAATAATTTTCATTGAAAAATCGCTCTGCAGTATAAGCGCGACGGCGAGCGCCGTGGTGTACTTACAAACATTAAAAAGACCAAAACTCATAAAGACGTTCATAAGCAATAATTACAAACCGGTTTGAACGATTTTATTGCAATCCGAGAGGCTCCACAAAATTTTAATTTCAGTGGTTGACAGAAGCAAATAATTATCAGAGGCCAAAACCATCATAAAATAGTAAAGGCTAAATTTTAGTATTTCTTTGTCTCATTAACTGCTAGATTTATTTACAGGAGACTTAAACTTGTAAAATTGGAGTGTGGTACACCGTGTAGCAGACCATTCAGATAGACAAGCCCTATCGGGAGATTTTACCAAATGGGAGCTTTCGAGCGGGGTAGATTTTATTTTTACTACGCGCTTTCAAAACATGACATCATGTTAACATCGCATAGATGACGACACAATCCCCATAAATATAAAATTTCAGACAAGTTAAGACAATTCCCTTCTAGGCAGCCACACGAGAACGTTGTGATATTACATTCATTTTAAATGGATGAAATTCCCTTCTTGGCAGCAACAAGAGAGCATCTTGATATTAAATTCATTTTAAAAGTATAATTTTTCACTTTTTGCATTCAGACAGACTGGATGTCCCTCCGCGAACGACAAATAATTAACTTAAAACCGGGAGTGAACCCCATTATTGAACACCAACTGATCTAGAGCCCTTAGGACAGTCCCTCGTTGACCGTTTCACAGATAATAGATCTCACACGGGCTCCAAAAGTCGTAAAATAGGCACCAGGTTGGGTTATTTTTTGGTATCCAAGACACGAAGACGACGTCCACCTATAAAGTGAATTTGAAACATTAACCGCAGAAAACCAGAAGCACTTCTTCGACAGCTTTTATCAACCGTGGATTTTGGCTTGATCCATCCGTCATCAAATTTTACTGTAAAAATCTACATTGTTTTTTATTTATTACACTTAGAAAACCACAACCTACGGACGTAGGTTGTCTAAAAATAAAATTTAAACGTTTATGCAAAAGAACATCGTCGTCTGAGATCTCCGAGGACAAGGTTGACTTACATACTTAGAGACTCATTTTTCAAAATATTTTTTTTCGCGAGGCTAGCTTTTTTTAAGATAAATACTCGAACCTCAGTTTTATATTAGAAAATTTAACTTATTTTAAAATTAAAGCTTCACTTGACTTAAAATTCATTTATTCAACAAAAATTTGTTACTTCTAAGTTTCCCGGGTGTTTACTAGGCTGCCATAAAAGTTTCAGACTTTATTAAAATTTTTTGAGTTTTAAGGATCTACAGAAAAAATTTTTACAAAAAATAAATTATTTCTAAATCATTTTTTACTCCACCAGGACATAGAAGAATTAATTTTTAAATTTTCAATAACTTTCATTTGAAAGTAAATTCTGAAATTAATTTTAATTTTAATAAAATAGTATTAAGCATAAAAAGATACACTGTTCAAATAAATTTTTTTCCGAATCCGACTTGGACAAATTTTAATAAACAAATTTTTTTTGGTTTTACAAATTGTTCATTATTAAGAAAAGTTGTGAAGTTTTTCTACCTTTTAGGCAGGCTAGTAGTATCCGAGTTGTAGGTCAACTTGCTGTCCAGTCTGCTGAATTTCAACAATTTTACAAGAAATTCTTTGAAAGTGTTTTGTGATTGTCAAATAAATTTTACACTCACAAATCACCAGATCTCACTAATAAAATTCAATTTTATAAGGATCCCACTGTTCAAATTATTTTTTGGCATTCAGCGACTTTGAAAAAATAAATTTCATAGTTCAAAAAACATTCGTAGGGATATAAAAAGACATTTTTGCACATGGTTAGTTTTATTTTTTCATAAAAATTGACTGAAAGAAATATTTTCAGTATTCCAAAAAATCATTTTCAGGCTAGAAAAAAGCCAAATTTCCAGGGACCCCCTGTACAACCATTTTTTTTGGCCCTAATAAATAATACGCCGTTTGATTAAATCCCTCGGCGACAAAGTCTCAGGTAGAAACAAACTCTCAAGCCAGGACCGCCGAAGAGGAGTTGCTGAAGTCTCGCTCAGCACTGCTAGCATAGCCAAAGGCACAGAACAAAATTCAACGAGGCTAAGAACAGACAGGTAGCCTGTTCTTAGCCTGTGTCCCGACACACTGTATACAAACAAATATATTTGAAAATTAAGAAATAGTCTAAATGACCCTGACAAAATGAACAGTTTTTCTGAAAGTTTTACTGCTTGGTTGTAAGGCTCTCCTCCTTCACCACAAAATCCTATACAGCGTTTTAATTGTAGCACATACATAGACATTTTTCTATGTTGTAGCACACAAACTACACACGTTATGCTATTTAATTTGTTATAGTTTCTTTTAAAACAAATTTAACCTTATGAGAAACCAACGTTGAACGTATAAAAGCTTTTTATCTGATCACTATTCACTAATACCACTATAACAATAAACACACAAATTTATCTATGCACACAAATAAGTAAAATGCAATTATTAAAATTGCGCGCGGCCCATAGACATAGGATATAAGTTTGAGGTCTGTGGCGGGCCTGCGGGTTGAACAGCTGACGGTTGGCGTTTAGTACGTGCGGGTTGCAATACCAAACAATAAAATTATCCTTACCAACTTAAAAATAAGTTGGTGTTGTAAGGGCAATGAATGGTGCACTGGTTGTACCAAAGGGTCGTCGTACCAATAATAACCTACGCCTCCCTGATCTGGTGGCACAAGGCCGGAAAAGGAGAGGCGATGAGAAAACTAGGCAAGTTGCAAAGACTTACATGTCTAGGGATCACGGGAGCAGTGTCAACAACGCCGACCGCAGCCTTGGAAATACTGCTATGCCTACCACCACTACACCTAGTGGTGGAGAATGAGGCACTAATGTCAGCATACAGGCTGAAAACAACTGGGTATGGGGCCATCCCAAGAAGAGGATACCATACTGAAGTATTCTAACATGTAGAAAAAAATCGTCTACTCGATATGCAGTCAGACAGAATCAGCACAACCTACAACTTCACAAAAACTTTTAGGGTAAAAATACCTAAAATGGGTGGAGAAGGAGGCAGGATGCAAAGATAACCAAATGATACCATCTGGTATACTGACGGATCAAAAACGTCAAGCAGTACCGGAGCAGGAGTTGCGGGAGAACAACCAGGGACAGACATCAGCCTGAACCTTAGAAGTATCGCAACAGTGTTCCAAGCCGAAATCACAGCAATAGACGTCTGTGCACAAGAAATGATACGGAGGGCATACAAAAGTAAGAGAATCCGCATCATCACTGACAGCCAAGCAGCCCTCAGAGCTCTGGAAGCAATAGAAATACGATCTAAAACAGTAAAAGACTGCCTGGAGTCCCTGGAGAAACTTACAGAATACAACAGTGTACAACTGGAGTGGACACGAGGACACCAGGGGAATACGGGAAACGAAAAAGCAGACATGCTAGCCAGAAAAGGCGCTAAATCAATTCTAACAGGTCCCGAACCGACCTGCGGGGTATCTTACAGCACCGCGAAAGGATCGGTAAAGGAACTATTAAGACAGAAACACTACTCGCACTGGATAGAGATGCCGGGAATGAGGCAGTCACGCTTTTTCATCGGAGAAATATCTAGAACAAGGACCAACGAAATGCTAAAGCTGAGCAGAAAACAGCTGAGGTGTGCAGTGGGAATATTAACATGACACTGCACACAAAACAAACACCTAACCAACATGAGGGTGAAAGACAATACAGATTGTAGGATGTGTGGTGAAGAGGAAGAAATTCCCCACCACATCTTATACGAATGCCCAGCCCTAACGGCAATGAGACTAACACACTTCGAGGGACCACTTGTAACCCCAGAAGAGATAGCCAGAGCTCCCATAAACTGTATACTCGCCTTCTGATATAGAACGGGTCTTATGGAGTAATGAGACTATGGGGTACATAAGCTTAAGCTTCAGTACAGCGGGCAGTCAAAACCGCAAAAAAAAAGGTCCATGAACTATGAAGGTCATGTTTGTAATACTAAAAATGAATGTCGTACACAGTTTTATTAAAAACAACACAACAATATATGAATATGGCTGCAATAAAAGAAAACTTTGCAATAACCTGTCAATAGCAGGGTAGTAGATGCCAGTTTAAAGCTACCGAGATAATGACGTGTTTGGTCGCACTTGCTACTTCTTGATAAATAGAACTATACAGTGAAATTGTTAAAGTTCCCATCACTTTTTAAGTAACTACAACTATTACGTTAGTCGCATCTGCTACTTTATGGTAAATGCTACTTTGAACGGAAATAATTTCTCTCTCTATTAAGTGAAAAATACTTTGTAGATATGTCACTATATAGTGACTCAAATTAAATTCGCCATTATTATTCTGTTATTGAGTGATGACGCCATCTTGACGGATAAAAATATAATTCAGAATTTTTCATTTTTTATTATTTGCGGTCATTTGTAAACATGTTTCATGAATAGAACATTATTACTTTATAATACATATAATAAAAAACCATTTTCCATAAAACATGTTGCAGTTTAAATTGTACACATAATTTTTGGAAACATATTTTTACATGAAAAAACAATTTTTTACAGGGCGCGTCTTTTTTATCGAAGTAACATTTCACAGAAAACAAGTACCCTCTTTAATTTCCACACTATGGAGTGACTGCAAAGCATTATTGTTTATTATCGGCATTTGATTCAATCAATTTAACATGGACATATTGACTTCAACTCAACTCGATAAGTTCGATTACAATACATTATACTTTTGCTATTTGAACGAGAGAGAAAGCAAAACATAGTTTGTTCTCATACCACTGACAGACCATTTACCATTTAACAAACTTTATTAATTATTTCATACTTTACATGGAAAACCTTAAACTAATGTATGTTATTTGTTTACTTATCTCATTGTATAATGATATAAGTATATATAACAATATGACGTTACGGATCGCGAGGCGCGGTATACACCCGCCGTGGCCGCTGTTGTGGCCTAGACTCAGTGATGTTTCTATTTTATTTTTTATTTTCAGCTTTTTCCTGGCAACAAAGCAATTGCCGTATTGGACAGAATGTTTAAGATAATTAGATAGGCATCATGTTTTTGTTCTCTTGATTTTTTTTCATGTATACAGGAAAAATAGACCAAAAAAACCTGTTTAATGTTCAATTTTTATGATTGTTTGATTGTTATTGGAATCTATGTGGTAGGGAGAGGTATAAGGGGATGGGGTAGTGTGACAGGAGAGTTATTGCGTGGTGTGTGTTGTCCGTATGTCTGTCTTGTTATGCTTGTTCGTCGTAAAGCAGTAGTCTTTCGTAAATGTATTTGTGTGTGTGTTGTACGTCATTGTGTCGTCTGCGACGTGTCATGTCTCTAGTCAGTACAGAGGTCTGTGTGTTGTTCTTTAAAAACTTAGTCGCAGTCTCGTAGATATACGGTTGTATGAGTTCTAGTCCGTAAATGTCTTTATGTTTGTGAATTTTTTTGTTAATGTAATGGTCTCCGTCTTGTTCTCGTTAAGTTTAATTTTCCATGTTTTGTAATAGTCCGTCAGTTGGTCCATGTGGTAACGTACTTTTTGTGTCGCCGTCTGTGCGTAGAAAGATTGTCCGTAAATAGTCGTATCGTCTGCGTAGAGAATTGTTTTTGTGTTAGGATGGGTGGGTAAATCGGAGAGGAAGAGGTTAAACAGGATGGGAGAAAGGACCGTGCCTTGCGGCACGCCTGCTTGGACGTTTTTGAGCGGCGACACCGCGTCGTTAACCCTCAGTCGAAATTTTCTATCAGAGGTATAATTTTTTATAAGACTGACAAAATATGGTGGAAGTTCTAGTTGGTTTTTGACAGAGTTGTTACAAAGATGGTAATTACTACTACTTGGTTACGATCCGTTTATGTAACAACCTAGTTTTCAACACGTAACAGGAACGGTTCTGGAATAGTAATTGCTATGTAATAACTATTCCCCATTTTAGTGAATGCTTGGTAGAAGGATCGTTCCCATTACTTAACAGTCGTTAGTTGCGAAAACCTTTAAAGTTCCACTGATAGTAGCTACTACGTAGAGACTACTAAATGTGCTGCTTGGGTAGTGGCTGCTTGAGTCAATTTCATTTCCATTTACATCATAGCGCAGGACTTCTTCTATACTATAATAATTGTTATTTTAAATATACTCACCTATATAGAATATATACAATACATACAGTGCGTCTACAAAAGTTTGAACTCTTTGTAAATAATAAATGTTTCATGTCGTTTGCACCGTTTCTCCGTAACTACTTTATTTAAATTTGTTTGTTAGTTTACGTTAAAAGTATGTAATAATACTAATGTATAAAGCGTACGAAAATGTGAATGGTAGATACCTCCTTGTGGTACAACAAACGCAATTAAGTTCGTTTGCTTTGGCAAATTAAAAAAAAATAATGTATTTTCAATCACTTTAATACTGTTTATAATATGCTATATTATTATATTTTCAATTAACTAAGACCATTTCTGGGTCGAATGACTAATATACTTTTTAAATGGCACAAATTCTACTACTTTATAATACATGAATTGTTTATATTCTTAAATATAGTTAGAAACATTAAAATTAACAGATATGAAATTAATTAGTATATTAAAACAGATTGGTCACAATTAAAAAAAAAAAGAAGATCATTTCAACGTTTAAAATCAATCGATTTAGAATTATGTGAAAATAAAGAAGTATCTGATTAACCGATTATTAAATAAGCTTTAACTCTTCTTTGTTTAAAGTACGATATCTTTTAAAATGGGAAATAGTTAAATACGCGCTTATTATTATAACACATATCATTAAAATTAATAATACTGAAATAAATAACAGCAATCCAGTGTAATTAGGGATATAAGTAACGGTGTTTCCAGCTTTAGGTATATTTATAAACTTGTCCATTTTGCTTAATCCTTCCAAATACTTGAAAAAATTTGTATTTTTGAAATCATCGTTGAAATATTTGTACATGTCACTTTTCAAAAGGTCCTGTTTTAACGAATTATCGCTTAAGTTGTTCATATTTTTAAAATTCTCCAGATACTGAAAGAAGTTGCTGTTTCTGAAATCTTTATTGAAATAACTGTACATCTCACTTTGTGCAAAATCCTTATTACAAAATTCGCTAGAATTTGATTTTAGCTCGTTTAATAATTTTTCGAAATAGTTGACATTTAAATTTTGTGTGTTACTATTCGTATTATTAATTAGACTTTCTAAGTATGTGAAAAAAATTGCTGTTTTTGAATTCTTCGTTGAAATATTTATACATTAATGTATTTGTAAAATCTTCATTAAAAAAATGTTTCAGCTTTGAATAGTCTAAATCTGAATCTGATTTTGCATCATTGTCCGCTGGAGCTCTGTCGAAAGTTTCGTGACATTTAATACCATGGATATTACTTTCCTCCCAAGAATTCCCATTAGGAAATGAAACCTTCATATTTTTCAAATTAAGTACAATACCTACTAGTTTCTTGCACGACCAATCATTATTGTCCAAATTAACCCTTTTCAGTTTTGGCATATATATCATCAGATCTCCTACGTGCATTTCATTTATTTCATTGTTTTGGAAAAGTAAGTCTGTCAAATTACCCAAGGAATGAAGAGTATATTGCTGGAGATCCTTCAAATTATTGTTGGAAATATTTAAAACGTTTAAATTTGCCAAATTATCAAACGTACCAAAGGCAAAATATGTTAATTTATTTCCGGACAGATCTAAATATGTTAATGAGCGAAGATCTTTAAACAAAGAATTTGATATAGAAGACAAATTATTGTTAGCTAATAACAGATGCTCAAGATCGTACAAACCAAAAAATGCGTTAGGATTTATAACAGATATTGAATTATCATCAGCATAAAATCTTTTTAAACCACTACCAAATAACCTACTACCTATTGTTTCTAGTTTATTGTATCGTAGATCTAAATATGTTACGTTTACATTTTCCTCAAAATGTTGGATCTTGTTGTGGTGTAATATTATTTCAGATGCTTGAGATACGTTGTAATTGGTTATTTCACTGATATTGTTAAACGATAAGTCTATTTCATACAAATTTTCATGAAAAAGCTCAAAATCTACTTCACTGATTCTATTATGACTTAAATTTAAACTTCTTAATGGTAAATTCTTAAAACTGGTAACTTTATTCAAATCATTATGTGATAAATCCAAAGTTGTTAATGTGTTAAGGGGATCCAACGCTTGTTCTATGTGAGATATATTGTTGTTACTTATATGTAATTCATTCAGTTTTATTCCTACAAAAGCATGATCTGAGATATTTTGTATCCGATTGTTTGAAAGGTCAAGCTTCTCCAAAGACGTTAAAGAATTAAATAGTCCATCTGATATTGACGTCAATTGGTTTCCTTGCAAACAGAGTTCTTTCAAGTTACCTAAATAATTGAATGCGCCAGGCATTATATTTTGCATATTTGAATCCCAATATAATTTAGACAAGTTTGTAAATCTTCTAAACATCGATGTTTGTAGAATTGAAATATTTGAATTCGTCACTTTTAATGTAAGGAGATAAGTAGTATTTCTTTCTTCAATATCATAATTTGAAATCGATTCAATTATCGATATGTCTGAACAACTTATATGTTTTGCAACAATTGGATATTTTATGAAACATTTATAATATCGCTTACAAATGCGCTGCCTAGTTTTAGAAGTAATAGTCTCTTCATTACATATATTTTCAACTATATGTATTATATTACCAAATACTACAATGAAGGCTAAAATTGTTTTTCTCTCCATTTTCCTGAAACAATGATGTGGGTATATCAGTTCACAAGAAGAAACATTTTTTAAATAATTACAAATATCGTGATACTCTCACTCTACAAACAAGAGCGGAGCGGATCATATTTTTGCAATAAAAAAACAGGGACAAATTAAAAACAATGTAATTTTGCGATGTGTGTGATTTCTTTTTGATTCTAAAAACAAGGACAGAGTCTACCACAAGACCATTACGGGAGACCTTTTTCAGAAATGAATAAATAAATAGACCAACTTATTTCTGCATTGGCACAGCGTAAATGTAAATGTATGGTGGTGATGGATAATGCTCCTTACCATTCCAAGCTACTTGATAGGCCACCAACATTTTCTTTTAAGAAGTGCGAAATTCAGAAATGGCTAACTAATAGAACTGGAAAAGACTAACAAAGTTCAATTAAAAAAAAACTGTGGGAGTTGATAAACCCTTTCGTCGAAGACCCTGGTCAAAGGCCAATATTATTGTATTTGTATTTTTCTCCCAAACTAACAGGGCCCAGCTCGGCGCAGGACTAACTCGCGAGTGAATTAACTCGAAGAATCGACTCAGTCACATAACTCACAGTTTCTTTATTTCCTGTTTTGGTACAAATCTATTTAGAAGCTACTTATTATATTTCATTTTTATTTCTATAAAGAAATACGCGCAGTTTTACTTCTTGACGAGATCTTGGCACGTAAAGAGTTGAGAGAGTTGCATTCGGCAGTCGGCGAGCTATTCTCGGTACTCGATGGCTACTTTTTGTTTTGCAATGAAATGGATCTTGTATTCATGCACATTAGAGTCGGTCAGTTATTTTATCGCGTGAAGCAAGCAGCTGGGTTGGCCACAGTCGCAACTTCTTTGCGCGTAAATTCTTGAACCAGTCAACTCTTTTTGAATTAGCTCACTGAGTGAACTCTTCGGTGAGATCAGGGTCACCACATTAACTCATTCTTTATTCTACTTATTTCTAGTGCAAATACATATTCGGAAAGGGTAAAAACACAAATACATATAATATTCGCCGGGTTCATTATCATCGTCTTTTACACTTCCATAACATGTATTTACACTAGGAAAAAAGAATAATTCTGTTTATATGTAACAAGTCCATTCGAAAGGCAAGTATAAAGAGGAGCCTTTGCGTTGATATCATCATCCAAAAAATGAGTGCCACTTTTCATTTTGAACTGTTTTTCAGAAAAAAATTTCGCCTCGTCCCGGCCAAATTTTCAAAATCGGCGTCTATGTATATATTTTATACTTATTGTATAGTTGTTATACAACATACATATAGATGGCTAAGTTGGATTTAACTGATGATCAGAGGTATTATTTACAATCGGATATGACGTAAAACCAGGGTTGGCTTTAGGTGGTTATGTGTCAGATTTGCTTGTATATATGAAACGATCTCTTACCTTGAAATTTTGTTTAGCAAATTCCGTTTTATTCGAAGTTGATAAAGTCAATTTATTATAAACACTCATTCAGAACTGGAGGTATAGGGGGATGTACTTAACAGTAAAATACACACACAAGTATTTTTCCCTGCCGGTTACAAAAATAAAAGTATATTATTAATATCTGTTCTAAATGTTTTGCAGCTAAACTTCGGCGCATTTAGTTGAAAATCCATTTATATTGCGAGAAGGACCGCTGACGTCGACAGATGTAACTGGAGCATACTTAAAATATGTAAACTTTCGCAAAGTCACCACATTCATGCCCCTGTAGCAGATCTACTTATTTACCGTTTAAAAGGTCTATTACACATGTCATCATAACAAATCCGGGATTTTTTTAAACAGTTTGGAATGGGCTGTGGAGGTAATGGAATATTTGGTAGAATTTCATGAAATAACCGTACACGAGCTGGTGCTTTAAGAAAAACTTTCTTTACACTACATATCAAATTATCAACATTAGGGTAGCACCCCCTAATAGCTTCAGCAATCCTATTAAGCCCATGTGCTAAGCATGTTACATGAAGTATATTCTGATATGTTTCCTTCAAAATTCTTCCAGCAGCTTTCGTATAATTCACTCCATCGGTAAGAAATAATAAGAACCTGTTCTGCATATTTGTCACCCCAAAACTCTTGTAGACTTGAATTAAGTACCTCCGCTATAGTGCGAAAATTTTTAGCTTTTAAAACTTTAAAGGCAGTCAAATGCCCGCTCATTGAACAATTTTCCTCCAATGCACCCACTAAAACATTCGCCACCTTAAACTCGCAAGCATTAGTGGTTTCGTCCACGCTAAGCCAGATGTACTTCCCATTAAGCTCAGAAGAAATTGTCTGTCTAATATTTTCACACTCCGTTGATAAATATTTTTTTCTTAGTGTAGAATCCGAAGGCATTGCTATATTTGCCACTAATGCATTTTTCCAAAAATTGTCTAAAAATTGGATTGTCTAATCTCTACCACGGTATGTTATGTAACATAAATTCCACTAAACCTAATTTATAATTACGTTGCATGTCACTGTAAGTAAAGCCACTTACGCTCCGTTTATGATGTTCTGAGGAAATATGTCTATTAATATTTGTGTTGCATGACCACGAAATTGCTTTCTAACATCTAGTGCAATAGTTTCGACAATTGTCTACCATCAAATTGTAAATCGGCAATATCGCGAATCTATGAACCAATCCAAGTTCCATGAACATTGTAAAGTTAAATAAAATGCACTTAATATGTTTTCGTAGTTTGAGAATGTTTCAGTAAGTGTTTGCAATAAGTCTGGTCTTTTTGTCTGTGCTTCTACACTTTTAAGAGTTAACGACCAATAGAGGAAACTCAGATTTGAAATTGACCAATCACAATGAATTGCCAGCTGCACATAATCTAAAGTGTAGACGGAAAGAACGGACCTAATATATTATATTATATCTGTAAAAGCCATCCGTGGGAACCGATCGGTAAATCCCACGTATCTGATGAGACCATTTATAAATTTCAAAGGTGGATCCACATTGACTTCGGGCTGAAGCTCTGACCAATTATCGTGTAGATGCTACCAATGAGAAGCATTACGTTCAATTATGCAGTATCTTGTTAAGGTTTACCTAAGTAATAAAATATGAATCGGCACGCGCGTCGTTTTAGCGAATTGCGATTTATTTTTGGATCTTGCTTGACATCATCAAATAACTTATTATTTAAACACCATTGAAATATTCATATGGAACAATGGTTTGTAATAGATAACAGAAATACAGTGGCCTGACGAGCCTTTTGGGGCGGAGGGGCACAGCATTTTTGGGGGCGCAGATGGTATCGAATGAATGAACGAAATAATGAACACAACTCAGTATAAAAGAGACCGAATAATTGGTTATTTCACTAATGTTGTAAACGATAAGTTCATTTCATAAAAATTTTCAGGAAAAAACTCAAACTCTAGGTCTATTTTTGAAGTATTACTGATGGGCGATGTTATGCTGGAAGTGGCATTTAAATTAATTTTTAATTTTTGATAGTGAAACTATTTTATCATTCCAAAATATTAATAAAAATTTTATCTCAAAAGCATTAATAACATTCAACATGCCGGTAGCTTCTGCCAAATTTTTTGTTGATACATTTGGTACCCAAACAGTTCAAAGACATCTTAAAGCCGTGTAAAAGACATTGATTTCAATATTCGAGACGTCTTATGGATGCCCTTTTACACTTGAAAGACATTCATAAAACGTCCTATAGAACCCTGATGTTATAAACGGTAACGTCTTTACGATATCTTTCTACAACAACTTATAGATGTACAGAGTTATGCACTTAACATTCTACCCTATTACTACCCTTCTAACTTTTTTGTTTTTTACCCCAGAAAAAAATGATGATCACCAAAGTTGTAGGAAGGTTTCTTGCAATTTCAACGAACTATTAGAAAACAATTGAACTTCTCGTTCTCTGAGATATAAATCAATTTTTTTTTAAATAGAACACCCTGTATATTTCTCATTTTTTGGATTCCTCGCTTTTTTCTGATTACAATGATGTGCGTATATCATACGTTCGTTCAAACAAGATTGGCACAATATTGTGATTTGAAATAATGATTTTGCATAATGGACAAAATATAAATTGCCATGGAATAAACAAAATAATTATTGTAATATGGTTAAACAGTTGTAGCTGTGTTTCAACATTGTTAAGAAAAAAATTGTTACAGTATTAATGAAAATAATTAATGTTGAGCGTTGTTGCCTTTGAAAAGAATGCGATGCGTGCTGGTCGTGAATACGAACGAAGATTTCCTGAAAGACAATGTCATTTTTTCATTAATACTGTAAAAATAATAAACCATTTTTTTCTTAACAATGTTGAAACACAATTATAACTGTCAAACCATATTACAATAATTGTTTTGATTTTTCCATGGCCATTTAAATTTTGCCCATTATGCAACAATCACCATTTCAAAGCACAATGTTGTGCAAACTGCTTGAACAAACGTATGACATATGTATATTATTGTAATCAGAAAAATGCGAGGATTTAAAAAAATGAGAATTATACAGGGTGGTCTTTTTAAAAAAAATAAAAGTTTGATTTATATCACCGAAACGAGAAGTTCAATTATTTTTCTGAATAGTGTGTTGAAATCGCAAGAAAATTTGCTACAACTTTGGTCATCACTATATTTTCCTAGTTAAAAAAACAAAAAAGTTAAGGGGGGGAAGAATGTTACGTGCATAATCCTGTATATCCAAGCATTTTAATGACATCCCCTCCCTTTACAGTGCGTTTTAAAAGTGTGGCTTTTTAATCGTTGATGTAAGTTTCACGGTTGTTATCTGATGTAAATCGATTCCTCGAGTTTCGCGTGTTCCCATCTCTGTCTGAGCAGTCGCCTACCACCGGTCGCTCCTCGTAGCAGATCAACATGAATACTGCTTAACTTTTCGCACAATGTTGCAATTGCTTTTCTTTTTTCTGTTCTGTGGTTGCTTTCATCAGAAGTAAAGATAATTTGCGTATGGAAGTACAATGTACAGTTGATTTCAATAAAAACTGGTACACTTTCTTTTAGCTATGTAAATCATTCGTTCTTTGATTGATATTAATAATTAATTAAAATGTCACTTTGACGTTAATCAGTGGCGTCATTATTAAAAATGGTTCTACATCTAACAGATATTCAAAAATTTCGAATTGTTTCTAAAATTGAAGATGGTTGGTCCATAAGAAGACTTGCTGCTGAATACAATGTGAGTAAAACCACGATAATGAGTGTTAAAAAACAATGGGAAACCAACCAAACGGTATCCCGTAAAATTGGTTCCGGTAGGCCCAGAAAGAACAATAATCAAGAAGATGAAAATCTTATAAATTACCTAATAGAAAACCCTTTTCAGACTGTAGTAAATGCAATTTCAGAGAAAAATTTCCCTGCTTCGGTATCTACTGCTTGCAGAAGAATAAAACTACAAAGCGACTTGAAGAGTTGTTCAGCGGCTAAAAAATACAAACTTTCAGAAGAAAAGAAACAAGGTAGGATTATTTTTGCATTCAACTATATAATCAATGATGAAAACTTCTGGGGACAAGTTGTCTTTTCTGACGAAAAGGTTTTTAAATCCTGTAACGATGGACATGTTCGCGTATATAGGCCTCCTTCCAGTAGTTACGACGAAAAATATACTTTCGATCCACAAATATCAGGAAGGTTTTCAGTCAATGTCTGGGCTTGGATGAGCCTAAATGGGTTAGGTGTGTGTTGGAACAGTGGTGGTCATCTCAATTCCATTAAATATATTGAAATATTAGACAATATTATGTTGCCGTCAGTATTAGAGGTGTTTCCGGAAAATAATTTTATTTTCCAATAAGACAACTGCTCCATACATACGGCCCATCGTGTCAGGCAATGGTTTCTTAATAAAAACATAGAGTTGTTACCGTGGCCATCTAAAAGTCCGGATTTAAATCCAATTGAAAATGTATGGGGACTAATGGTGAAACATATAAGAAAATTAAATAACCATAACCAAAGAATGCCCAAGAATTGGAAGGGATAATTGAAGACGCTTGGGAGAACTTGTCGCAAGAAGTTGACCTTGCAAGAAATCTGATTTTGTCCATGCCTGCAAGACTTTAGGCAGTTTTAGACGCTAATGGAGCAATGACAAAATATTAGTTAATTCTGTATTACGTAATTGAAGTTCATTTATTTTATTTTTTTTATTGTATTTTTATGTTCAGTTTGCATTGTTTACATTTTTTTTAATCTCAAGTGGTATTTTTGTGTTCTTATTTTAAAAATAGAATTATCATTATTCAGTTAGTATTTTAATTACAAACATTAGTAAAATTATCCGTAACAAATATTATTTTTTTAAACAATAATATGGCAGGCTTGAAAATGTTTTGAAAAAGTTATTATCTAATTATTTTTTAAAATTCCATTTGAATAAAATAAAAGAGAAAGGTTTAATAAGTTTAAAAACACAAAGAAAACCGATCTCCTCCAAAAAACCCAGGTCCGGGGTAAATCACTTCTTCTCCACCCCCTGTCGACATGCCTGGCCAGCCCTATTTACAGACATATGCACACAACTAAACTATTAAGATTTTCGATTACAAGAGTTGTACCAGTTTTTTTTAAATCAAGTGTACTCACATCGGTGCTTGCTTTACAACATTTCAGCAGGCCGGCCATTACCATAGTATTCTAAATAATACTGTGGGCATTACTAAACCAAACCAAACAAATTATAAGATTTAACAAGATTGTAATCTAAGCACTCGGAGTGAACTTTATTCATAAATCCCTATTATTTATGTTTTTATCGCTCTGTGATGAGTTATGAAAAATGATATTTGACATTTGACATGATAACAAAATTCAAATAATTTTCTGTTAATTTTTGGAAATTATAAAAACGTGTTATCTAGAAATATGTATAAAGCTCTTTTTTGATTACTTTGGTATGAATGAAATATGGCGGTAAATAAACTTTTTTTTGTTGAATACTTTATTAAAAATGTCCTGTGAAGGCGTTTAAGACATTTTAAGAATGTAACGAATCATCTTTAAGAAGGCATCCATAAAATCTGGTTTTTAGATCGTTAGATATTCAGAAAAAAATTGGACCTAAAGAAGACGTCTGTAAAACTTCCTGTGCTGTTTGGGTAATTCACCCTCTACTATTTTTGTATATACTGTTTCAACAATGCGCAGCAAATTTTCTGTCTAGTTGAAAATTAAATACCATTTATACATTTCATGATGTATTTACTTTAACCTGTGACTTGTACCAGTTTTTGTTTGTTATTGAATTTATTATTGATTATAAAAAAAGAAAACTAAATTTAATTGGTCCGGAGAATGCTAATATATATAATGAAAACAAATTAGGTATCCTCTTTTTGGTAAAAGTTTAAAATATAGAGTGGAATGAAAAATAATAACGCTGAAAATTTTTTGCTAATTATTATTTACTAACTTTTACAAAACTTACCAAGAAGAGGATACCTAATTTGTTTTTGAAATTATTCTCACCTACCAGGAATTTCCACTATATAATTTCAATTGTTCTGTTCTCTGAGGCCATTAATATTTATTACATTAGGGTTTACAAATGTTAGTTGCTTTAGATCCTTTCAATGAGCTACTTTGATAAAGCAAAAAGCAGAAACACGTGTCAGTGGATGTTTGAAAGTTTTTTAAAGTGATTGTTCCACTGGTGAGTACTTTCGTTTTATTTATTTTTGGTTTTACTGAACAGAATAGTTAAAATTAAAAATAACGTTATTGAGTCAGTTGTACTGAACATAATGTGCATATTATCTTTTTTGTAATCCAAGTTTCAGCGTTTTGGCAAATAGCCGGGAAAATAATTGTTTAAAAAGATATATGTTATACTACTGTGATAAGTCTTGTAGAAGTTAGTAAATAATAATTAGCAAAAAATTTGCAGCGTTATTATTTTTCATTCCACTCTATATATAATGAAATGTCGACCAAATTAAACAAGTAGCTTTTCTGTTTTAATTGACCTATTCCCACCAAATTGTAATATTAGTATATAGCAGCTCACTAAAAATTTAAGAAAGAAACGAATTATTTTCTATAATTTTTCAAATTTTCACAAAGTATTTTGTTTGGGGCACTAGGACGGCCATATAAAGGGGCCAAGAGCTTGCATATGTCAGTTGAATTTTATGACTTTTGTTTACAAAAGATTTCAAGTTAAAAAGTGTTTTGAGAATAGCAAAAACATATTGTACGTAACACACCCGTAAAGTGATTCTTTACTATGGGCTAGCTGGCAGTTTCCAGGGCGCGCCAGCGAATTCTGTAAGCCGGCGAGCCCAGTAAAGACACTTTCCGGGTGTGTTACGTACAATATTTTTTTTACATAAATAACTATTTAATGTAAATAATTTAAATTAGTAGTAAATAACTAAAAAAAGAAAAAAATAAACGTACCTTAATAACAATGACACTATGAATGAACGTTCTCTTAGAACAACTGTAGTGGTGTAAGGGAATAATTGATGACACACTGTTTAAGCACTTCATATAAAAATTGATAATTAATAGTCTTTATCTTATCTGTCTGCGTTTGCCAATTTTCATTTCCGTCTTAATTGATAGAATATAACGTTGACAAAAAAGGATATTCACTTTGGCCTGAATATTGTTTTCATTTAATAAGCAGGTATTTTTATTCTAAAATATATTATTGAATGTCATTTTCAGGTTTATATATTTTTAAAACAGGTAAAAATATTTATTAAAAAAATCAGTGTTTGCTTGATCTGTATCGCTCATATCAGGTTTATTTAATAACAATAACACCTTTCAAATATGTAGACGACTTAATGATACCCAGAATAAAATACGAAAAAAATCTGTATAGAATTTTTTGGAAGATAAGAATTACAATTTGATACCTAACCGTTATATATTTTGATATGTTAATAAGGATTTGATGCCTTCGATTCCTAGTTTTGCCGACAACGATACTACTTCCTAATTTTAATCATAAACGCCCTATATTATGTATTATTCATAAATATTTTATCATATCAACGCATCCACATACTCGTACTTACGATTCAAATGTACTGAGCTCTCACTTTACCCGCGAATAGCTTAAAAATGGAAGAAGGAAAAAAAAAAAAAAAATTCATGATAAAGGAAACAGAAAAATTCTCATAAAATTCCTTTATTAATGTGACCGGTTTCCTTTATCATGAATAATTACTCATATGGGATCAATCTATCTACGTTAATAAAAAAATTGTGTGTTCATTATGTGCCTGTTTTTTTAATCGGCTCAAAATATGATACGTAATAGTATCAAATTAGTATAAAGACCAAAATATCGTATTGAGTGGAGCAAGGTGGGTTGTGTGATATACTAATTGAAAAAGAATAGAATTAATAATAGTTTATTTAACCGTGAAACAGAGCAAAAGCAAAAAAAAATAAAGAGGTATAACTGCTTGGCAAAATAGTCAAATACGGATTACTAATATGTTTAGTGACAGGAATATATATTACCCAAGTACATAGCTATATCCTTGGCGTTATAATATGTTATTATGTGTTAATGTTATTATGATACGATTTTCTTGCCTTACAAATAAGAATTTCGTAACTAAAATTAGAGGTATACAAACCAAAAAGAAAATTGTATATTTTAATCTAACTAATTTGTATTATATAACTTCTCTCTACATTTAACATATAAACACAGTACCGTACAGTTTCAAAATTATCCGATGACAGGGGAAAATAAATAGATTTATACGAACGACAAGCATCCGGAGGAACGTCTCCTCACTCTTCAGTCCTCACTCCTCGTAATGCCGAGTAGCATCTCTGTACGTAACCTAGAACTGGCTGAACCCCTAGCGTCTATAATTCTTGCCTGCGACTAGCGAGTTTTGCACCCCAGACTTGTTCTTATGACTGCAAGAGGACAACGTGGAGATAGGTGACAACGCGTAAATCCCTTGGAAGGTACAATTTTCTTCAAAACAAACAGCAGCAAACTGTCACAACCAAAACGATGAAAATCGTAATCTGTAGGAAAATTAAGTTATCCCGAGGGATGATTTCACAACCAATTTTAATTTTCTTCCCACAGAAAGCGTTGATCACTATCAAACGTAAGTTAGCACCCTTTTTTTCTTCTCAACCAACCAAAAAAACTACCCAAAAAAAACTATTTGAAACTTGACGATCCCAGAAATAATATCAAATATTTAAAATAAAATTCACTGATACGAACAGAACCAGACAAATGGTGAAATAGGCTAACACCTGGGCTGGTATACGGGAGCATCAATATTGAAACAATGAAAAACCGCAATTTAACCGATCAGTCTTATAAACATAAAATTTTGCTATTTGTTCTAATTCGTTATCTTAACGACGAGTTTAGTTATGCATTTTAGAAGGATAACAGTGGTGTTATATTCGCGTGCGCGCGCCTATGTCTCAACCGAATTGTTGCCTTGTACAAATAAACCCTAAATTACTAAATATACGTAAAGTGACAACCCGCGACTGAAAGAAGTAAACAACTTATAACCTCTTAAGTGGTTTGCTGAAATAAATAGCAATAAACTATTTTACATATATATAAGAGGTATCGTATATTACTATTTCATGACAACGAACCAGGAGTAAAATAAACCGTAACATGTTGCTAATTAGTTGTGACAATATCGCTATTGTCCTGGTTGTTCTTAAGAAATGAGAGATTATCAAAGTTTATACAAGAATACGAGTTAAAAGATGATAATTTCGCGAACGATTGACATATTTTCCTCTGGACAAAGTCTGGAAAGCAACAACTAATTCTTACGGGCCGCACAATAAATCCCCATGATGATTTCGAGTTCAAAATCCATGAACCAACCCTTTTATGGGAGGTGTTTTGCTAGAAATATTGAAAAAATTTACACTTATCGGGATATCTGGCATATTTCAGTAGCAACAAATTTCACGATGCTACAACTAATTCGTATGAGCTACACAACAAATTACCATGACGATTCCAAGTCCGAAAATGATGAACCAACCCTTGTATTGGGGGTATTTTGCTAGAAATATTAACATAAATGATACTTATCGGGATATTTGGCATATTTCCTTAGCAACAAATTATGCAATGCTACAACTAATTCGAATGAGCCGCACAACAAATTCGCATGACAATTCCGAGTCCGAAAATCATGAACCAACGCTTTTGTGGGGGTGTTTTGCTGAAAATGTTACTTATCGGGATATTTGGCATATTTGCTTAACAACAAATTCGCATGACGATTCCGAGTACAAAAACCATCAGCAATCCCATAAACAAGATTGGAAAGAAAAAACTAACGCGAAATTTGCCATATTTCAATAGCAACAAATTCTCTAATGTTACAACCAATTCGTATGAGCCATACAACAAATTCCAATGATAATTTCGAGTCCGAAAATCATGAACCAACCTTTGTATGGGGGGTGTTTTTCTAGACATATTTGCAAACCTATGTTTATATACAATTATACATTTGTAACTTTCTACTGCGACAAAATCATTGTCATTAATTAATCTCTTATTCTTTGATAGTCTCATTTCTTAAGAACAACCAGGACAATAGCGATATTGTCACAACTAATTAGCAACATAAAACGAAATACTTTAAGTTGTCTCCCGGTTATTTATAATCATTTTGTGTGTTGATGTTTTGCTAACCTCATATGACCTTAGCGAAACATCGCTTATTTAAAAAAAAATAATTTCAACGTTGCAGTTACTTCAACTAATTAGCAACAAAAAAAATGAATAATTTAGGCTCCCGATAATTTAAATTAATTTTTCATGAAGGTGTTTCGTTAACTTCATGTGAAGTTAGCGAAACACCCAGTTTTTTTAATATAGAGCAACAAATTCAGTATTACTACAAACAATTAGCAACTTTTGGCAACAGATTATGAGCCGGTTAAATATTCGATTAGTTAAAAGTGTTTCGCAAACTTAATGTTGTTAAAAAAATCATTCGACTATCTCAAAAAAATAAAGATTTCATTGGCTTGTGTCCACCCTAACGTGGACACACTGTGCATAGTCTAGTGTATATACTAGGACGCCAAAAGTTTAGGGTCGATTATAGGTTGGAGGCACCAATCTCCAAATACATTGGTACCTAAGGATAGTAAAAAAGTATGTTAACCATCTTAGATGAGTTTTAAAAATGGCAGACGACCAAAATACCGATTCATATAAACGGTCATACATTTGCCTCTAAACTAATTTTAACAAATGAAAGCTTATTAAATTTAAAATATTTTTTTGTTCCTAACAATTTTATCGTATCTTGAACAGTTTCAGAAAAAAAAAAGAAAAAGAAAGTAATAAAATAAAATTTATTCATCTTATAGATAGATATTATAACAGCGATACAAAAAAAAGTATGACCTATAGTAAATATCCATATAAATATACTACCGTTATAGCATAGAAACGCGAAATGGACAAGTGGCTGCTTAACTCAAATATATTTCCCAGTTTCTAATTTCCATCATAGCGCAGGATCTCCTTGATGCTATAATTATTTTACATATACTCACCTGCATACAATACATACGATACATTTATAAAAAAAAGCATGACAAAAAGGGTAAAATAACTTGTAATTTATTTACAGTACCTTATATTTAAAATGATCAATATGGTTTTAAAATTGTAAATACTATTATTTCGAGTATATCGTTAGGTAGTAAGTAAGCACTATTCAATTTGAATATTCCTCAAAACATTGTATTTAGTTTCTAGTATTACAGATGCGTTAATATTTATATATATTTTTTTATTAGTCGAGAACTACACTTATGGTTGTTTCTAAGGTATACGATTAAAAATAATAATAATAACCATTTATACAACGGACACTCATTATTCATCTGGCATGCTACAATTATCATAGTATAGTTACACAAATAATGTTAAAACAAAACAAATTTTGAAAATATTGTGAATGAATTATTCGTTAATCGTTTTGCAAACAATGTATCTAAAGTCTCTAGAGTATATTTGTAATTATTGTTGGTTTACGTTAGAAGTATTTAATGATACTAATATATAAAGAGACGAAAATGTGATTCAAGGGTACCTCGTTGTGGTACAACAAGCAAAATTAAATTCGTTTGCGCTGGCAAATTTAAAAACAATAATAATATATTTTTATTCAGTCCTGTTTATATAAATCTGTATTATTATATTTTCAATTAAATAAGACATTTTCTGGGTCGAATGACTAACATACTATTTAAAAACCTATACGGCACAAATTCTATTGCTTTTTAATAATATATGAGTTGTATCTATTCTTAAATATTAAAACTAACGAATATAAAATAAACTTAGCCTATTAAGACAGATTGGTCGCAATTCAAAAAAGGTTCATTATGAACGTTCAAATCAACCAATTTAAGGATTATACGTGAAAATCAAGAAATATCTTATTAACTAATGATTAAATTAGCTCTACTTCTTCTTTTTTGATGTCATGTATATTCTAATGTGGGAAATACTTAAATACGCTGCTATTATTATAACACATATAATTACAATTAATAAGACAGAAATAAATGACAGCAATCCAGTGTAATTAGAGATATAATCAACGGTGGTTCCAGCTTCAGGTATATTTATAAATTTGTCCATCTTGCTCTCGTTAAAATTTTGAGAATATTTCTGTACAACGGTTCGATGATTTAATCCTTCCAAATATTTGAAAAAAATTTGTATTTTTGAAATCTTCGTTGAAGTATTTGTACATACTCTTCAAAAGGTCCTGTTGTACTGAATTATCACTTACACTTTCTGAGTTGTTCTCATTTGTGACCTTATTTTTAAAGCTCTCCAAATACTTAAAAAAGTTGCTGTTTCTGAAATCTTTATTGAAATAACTGTACATATCACTTTGTGCAAAATCTTTATTATAAAATTTGCTAGAATTTGATTTTAGCTCTTTTAATAATTTTTCGAAATACTTGACATTTAAATTTTGTGTCTTACTATTCGTATTATTAATTAGACTTTCTAAGTATCTGAAAAAATTGCTGTTTTTGAATTCCTCGTTGAAATATTTATACATTAATGTATTTGTAAAATCTTCATTAAAAAAATGTTTCAGCTTTGAATAGCCTAAATCTGAGTCTGATTTTGAACCATTGTCCACTGGAGCCCTGTCGGGAGTTTCATGACATTTAATACCATGGATATTACTTTCCTCCCAAGAATTCCCATTAGGAAATGTGACCTTCATATTTTTCAAATTAAGTACAATACCTACTAGTTTCTTGCACGACCAATCATTATTGTCCAAATTAACCGTTTTCAGTTTTGGCATATATAATATCAGATCACTTACGTGCATTTCACTTATTTCGTTATTTTCAAAAAAAGAAGTCTGTCAAATTACCCAAGGAATGAAGAGTATATTGCTGGAGATCCTTTAAATTATTATAGGAAATATTTAAAACGTTTAAATTTGCCAAATTATCAAACGTACCAAACGCAAAATACGTTAATTTGTTTCCGGACAGATCTAAATATGTTAATGAATGAAGATCCTTAAACAAAGAATTTGATATAGAAGACAAATTATTGTTAGCTAATAACAGATGCTCAAGATCGTATAAACCAAAAAATGCGTTAGGATTTATAACCGATATTGAATTATCATCAGCATAAAATCTTTTTTAAACCACTACCAAATAAGCTAGTACCTATTGTTTCTAGTTTATTGTAACCTAGATCTAAATACATCACGTTCACGTTTTCCTCAAAATTTTGTATGTTGTTGTGGTGTAATATTATTTCAGATGCTCGAGATACATTATAATTGATTATTTCACTAATATTGTTAAACGATAAGTTCATTTCATACAAATTTTCAGGAAAAAACTCAAAATCTACCGCACTGATTGCATTGTGACTTAAATTTAAACTTCTTAATAATTGTAAGTTCTCAAAACTGGTAGCGTTATTCAAATTATTATATGATAAATCCAAAGTTGTTAATGTATTAAGGGAATCCAGTAACTCTTGTCCTATATAAGATATATTGTTGTTCCTTATAAGTAATTCATTCAGTTTTACTCCTACAAAAGCATGATCTGCGATGTTTTGTATCCGATTGTTTGAAAGGTCAAGTTTCTCCAAAGACGTTAAAGAATTAAATAGTCCATCTGATATTGATGTCAATTGATTACTTTGTAAATATAGTTCTTTCAAGTTTCCTAAATAATTAAAAGTTCCTGGCATTATTTTTTGCATATTTGAATTCTCCCAATATAATATGGACAATTTCGTAAATTTTCTGAACATCGATGTTTGTAAAACTAGGATTTTTTGAATTCGTCACATTTAATGTAATGTGATAAGTAGGATTTTCTTCAATACCATAATTTGAAAACCATTCAATGGTCGATATGTCTGAACAACTTATATGTTTTGCGATAATTGTATATTCCTCGTAAAAATAATCTTTTTCCAGAGTTTCAGATTTAATAATCTCTTCATTACAGTTATTTTCAACTACATGTATTATGTTACTACATAATACAATGAAGACTAACATTATTTTTTCCTCCATTTTCCTGAAACAATGATTGGGTATATTAGTTCACAAGAAGAAACATCTTTTAAATAAAGACAAAATATCTATGATACTACAGACAAGAGGAAACACACGGTACACGATTTTGACAAAATTTCAATCAATTTTTGATTTTTCAAAAAATGTTTTTATTGAAATCTGGTTATAACAAATTGTCAGAAAACCAAAATTATAAAAATATGATTTAATAGAAAATGCTAGTTAAAGATTTTTATTAGTAAAGAGTTCATCGATCCAGAAAAAAAAATTGATGAAAAATGAGCTCATAGTCTTGCGTATGGTGATTTGTACTGCATCAAGAGTGCCGTTTGGGTGGCAAGAGGGAGACTTGTCTCTCCTTGAACTTATCTTTCATGACAATATTTTTAAATTTGAGTCTGTTTCAGAACTGAATACAGCAGAATATTCTCTAAATATCTTATTAATATAGTAGTTGACAGTGTTTATGTAAAATAATAAGCCTTTACTACAGATTTTGAAAAAGCTCAGATTGCACAGAGAGGAGATATAGCGGCCATCCAACTTGACAAATACTTTTATTGCACAAAAATTGATATACAAGTAATATTCCGTTTAGCACAATTTTCTTTTCAATATTTTTAAGAGTATTAATTTAAGTTTTCATTAATATTTAGAGTCGCTCTTATAAATACTCATAAAATGTCAACCATAAGCACCCTGTAGTAGTGATATTAGAATTTCTAAAATTTTAAAGTTATTATTACTTCCTCACCCCCTCAAAGTGAGGAAGTTATAAATTCGTGAAAAAATTTTTGAAAATTTGTATTGCATTTCTGGACGAATCTCGACGAATTTGACGACACACAAAATTTTAGACAGAAAAAATGTTCTGTCTGTGTGTCTGTCTGTCTAGTTCGCGATAGCAGCTACAGTTTTTAAGATAAAGCTTTTAAATTTGGTACACACATTCTAGAGGTCAAGGAAGAGATTGAGTTCGTTGATGATCAAAATCGGTCCCAATTTTTGAAACGTTAAAATATGTGACTTTTTTGAAACGTCAAAGTGACTTTTTTGAAACGTCAAAATGTGATTTTTTTTAAACGTCAAAAATGTGACTTTTAAAACGTCATAATTGTGACTTTTTTTAAATGTCAAAGTGACTTTCCTAAAACGTCAAAATATGACTTTTTTTGAAACGTCAAAAAATGTGACTTTTTTTTAAACGTCAAAGTGACTTTTTTGAAACGTCAAAATGTGACTTTTTTTGAAACGTCAAAAAGTGTGACTTTTTTGAAACGTCAAAAATTACTTTTATTATAAACTTCACCACACGTCGAGTTTTACTACGGTGAGGAAGTTCTGATCCCGGTTTTTTTCTTCAATATACTGTTATAAATAAAAATCTTCAATAATAATGGAGCTAACGCAAAGCTTTTCGACAGTTTTCCCCAACGTTTATAAAATCGTAAGTAGGTCGGTTAATCTCCAGTCTTGAATACTACATTTAATTGCGAGTATTGTGCAGTGGTTAAAGGCATGCCTGCTGAATCAAATTCGTATAAACTTTGTTTCAACTTCGCACTGAAACGTGAAAGATCAACGTGTAGAAATGTGATTTACTGTCAGAAAAAAATATCTATAAATATCAGAGGTATCAAAGAACATCCACAATTGTTTCTTAAAATTTCTCCATAGATCATCCTAATACGACAGATTAAAACTATTATTTTTTTAGACTTTCGGAACCAACATTTTTTTTTAAGTTACAAGGATTCTATTGTAGACCCTGTATACAACATACTCTATTGTAGTTTGATATCATGGTTAAGAAAATTTATTTCTGATTAAATTTGCATGAAATCTTCAAGACCGCATCTCGATACCTCCAGTTGTTTTGAAGATAGTCTTCTTCAAAATTGCACAAGAAAATTGCATTATTAGTTTCATTTGCGGCAGTTTATATAACGTTACTTAAGGGTATGAACATACAAAATTAGATATAGAAAAGATAGTTACCTAGACATTAAAAAAAAATAAAAAAATTCTCCAATTGTGATGTTTAATATTGCATGTTATAAGAGGATATATGCCATAATTGTCCATAAAACAACTAACCATAAACTGTAAAAGTTATACGCACAAATTTTAAGAAGTTTTCTATTAAAATTGTATAAAAAAACAACTTAAAATCAGAAATATTGTACAGGGAGGTGTTGCACTCTACATAAAATTGCTGAAAACTACATAAAATATATATTTTACTACGTGTTCAGTATGTATAGTTATGTAACACATAGGTTGTTCGCCTAATACTTGGAAGTTGATTTAAATTTGTTAAATGACTTCTAAATCCCAATGCAGCAGCTCCTATGATTGTATGTAATACACTATTCTGCATTTATACTTTATTCATAATAGCAATGGATATAGCCAATTTAAAAAATTTAGCAGTGAAATTTTTCAAAATTTTATAGAAAATTTCAAAAAATTGTGTAGACCCGGATCGAAGAGGATTTTTATGTAATTTGATCTGCTGAATCCGAATCTGAAATATATTTGGCCCATTAATCCCTCAAAATCTCAAAAAATCGCAAAAAACCTATAAAATAGCAAAAAATTGAAAAAAAATCTATGAGACGATTAAATACGTTTCTTGTATTTTTTTATGCATAAAATACAAGTTTAGAATCTGAAAATGTGAAAAATTGTAAAATCTATAAAAAATGACGTCGGGTCTACAAAGTTTTTTTCATCAACATAATCACAATTTTTTGCCATTTTTAGCAATTTTCGAGGGTTTTTTACAATTTACTTAGATTTAAAACGGCTTATGGTCTAAATATACTTTAGATTCGTATTCAGCGGATCGAAATACATAAAAATTAGGCTTGGTTTAGATCCACAAAATTTTTTTTATTACCGAAATACCCAATTTTCGCTATTTTTTTACGGTTTTTCAATTTACTCGATATTTGAGGGTGTACGGTCCAAACTGACTTCAAATTCGGATTCAGCAGGTCGAAATACATGTCGGGAGGTAGGTGGCGTCAAATGTACAAACAACTTTTTTTTGTGTGCCGGTGTAATTACAACTAACCAGTGTTTATTTACTTTATAAATTTAATATATTTGAACAGAAGCGAACAAATACCTAATAAAATATTTGTTTTACATTAAAAATTATTATAATTTTCAGTTACAAATTTCATCTTACCCTCACAGTAAGCTAACGACAACTGAAAAGTTAACAAATTATTATTTTTTTTCATATTTGACATTTAGTCATTCAAAGCCTCAATTCATTCCTATATTATTATTGACTATCTTCCAACCACGTGGATGTAATGATTTTTTTTGTTAAAATAATGCCATCTGCAGATTCATACTGAAAAAAATCACCAAAGTCACAATTATGAGTTTTAAGAAAAACTTATGTGAATACTAGTTATGAGACAAGATGTCTAATTAATGTTTTTGAATCACTTTTACTTCCTAAAAATGTACAGGGTGGCCAAAAATTATTTTTCAACGATGTGATGTAGAAATGAAAAACGAACATTTTTTGTAAGTACTTCCTTATGGCTAGTTGCAACCATTTTCGTTTTATTGAGCAATAAGTACAAAATTCAAGAATAAACTTAAAAAAATAGAGGTTTCTTCAAATAATTCATTAGAAAAAAATTATAATAAATGCTCCCCATGTTGCCCATTTTGATTTACACACGTCTCTATGCGCTTTTGAAATGGGACCATTTCCTCCAATCCATCGAAGTGGGTAAATAGTATTTAACTGATCCCTTACTGTAATAGTTTTTTTTGTAAATTTTTTTGCTGTTTTCGTTATTCGACAAGCAATAAAACCTCAGTTTAGTATAAACTGTCTTGTACAAGCGAACATTTTTCGCACTTATCGTTCGTCAGTTATCATTTTTGTATTAAATTTTAAACATTTCGAGTTTTACAAAATGAATTTCAATAAAGCGGAACTTTTAGATATGACTTTTGTTTTGGGCGAGTCAGACAGAAATTATTTGCTTGTCAATATTATTTATAAGCAAAGGTATCCTGAAAGAAGTAATTCCTGATATTAGCAGCTGACAAAACCTTCTCGATTGATTTGTGGAATAATATAAAAATGTCGATTATAAAAGAAGTGAAAGAATAAAACGTGTTGTGAACGAAGAAAATAAGTTTACTGTCTTGCTGGCAACGGTTGAGAATTCCCATATTAGTCAGGGAGCAGTAAGCTTATTAGTAGGAATAAGTTTTATGCATATCATATTCAAATGCACCAGGAAAGATGACGATTTTCAAAGGCGTCTACAGTCTTGTAATTGGGCCAGAGATAAAATGCAAGATGTCACCTTCTTCAGTAATGTTTTATTCACTGACGAAGCAACTTTTCATAAAAATGGATTTGTTAATAGGTACAATTTCCATTATTATGTTTCGGAAAATCCTCACTTTTTTAGGCAAGTTGATAACCAGCACAGATGGTCTATAGGGGAGGAATTATTGGAGAACATATAATAGGGCCACATTTTTTTGATGGTACATTGACAGGAGCTATTTATCTTCATTTTCTGGAAAACTATCTGCCAGAATTATTGGTTAATTTTCTTGAAAGGATTCGAAATAGGATGTGGTTTCAGCAAAATGGTGCTTCAGCACATTATTTAAATGCAGTTAGAGACCACTTAAATAATACCTACATACTTCAATGAATTGGAAGAAATGAACCCACTAAATGGCCTGCAAGATCCCCAGATCTTACAAAAAATGGATTTATTTTTATGGGGATACGTGAAGGAAGTTGTTTATAAAGACACACCAACAACATTACAAAATATGAAGGAAAGGATAATAACTGATTTTAGATTTATCACACCGGCAATTTTAGGAACAGTAGAAACCTCATTTCAAAAGTGCATAGAGACGTGTCAATCAAAATGGGCAACATGTGGAGGAATTTTTTCTAATGAATTATTTGAACAAACCTCTATTGTTTAAATTTATTCTTGAATTTTGTACTTATTGCTCAATAAAACAAAAATGGTTGCAAGGAAATACTTACAAAAAATGTTCGTTTTTCATTTCTACATCACATCGTCGAGAATTATACAGGGTGTTCCATTTGAAAATATTGAGAAAATTCAATTTAAAAAAGTTCTTAACTGAAAAATAATTTTTGGCCACCCTGAACATTTTTTGGTAGTAAAAATGATACAAAAACATTAATTAGATGTCTCGTAATCAGTATTCACATAAGTTTTTCTTAAAACCCATAATTGTGACTTTGATGATTTTTTCAATATGCATCTGCAGATGGCATTATTTCAACAAAAAAATTCATTACATCCAAGTGGTTGGGATATAGTCAATAATAATATAGGAATGAATAGAGTCCAGAAAGAGGCTTTAAAAAATATACTGTATACATAGCATCCCATTTAAAAAAAAAGGCACTTGATCCTGTCGTCTTTGCTCTGTATATTTGAAAATAATTTCCGGTTATAGACTTTTTATCTGGTTTACTTGCTTTTTTTTTAATTTCTAGCTATCGTAGAACTCGAGATATCGAAGTCTGACGCACTAATGCCCCACCCTGTCAAAGTAAAAATAAAGTCTGGCATTATTTATTTATAAGCAACTTAATGTGAAATTTTCTTATCGAATACCACTCCAGGTTAAATTAAAAACCGGTCATGAATATTTTAAGATAATTTTCAAAATATTCATGACCTCGAAAAAAATGTTCGGAAATAATTTAACCTCTAGTGGTATTCATATGACAATTTTCTGGTAAAAACAAATTTGAAACAAGTGATATGATAATGTTAATATTATACCAAAATAAGTCAGGTATTAATTTGTTATGCAGGGGAAACCCCCAAATGCAGGTATTTAAATTATTAGGCAAGTAATTATATGTCCGTTGTAAATATTAAAAAAAAAAAACTTAACATACCTAATTAATATTGGCACTATAAATTATTTTTGTTCTCATAGAACCACTGGAGTGGTCAAAGGGAATTGATTACACACTGCTAGAGCACTTTATTTATATAGAAATTGTTAATACTGTTATCTATATGCACTTCCCAATTTTCATTTCCGCCTTAGTTGATAGAATATAATGTTGGCAAAAACGGATATTTACTTTGGCCTGAATTTTGTTTGCATTAATAAACAAAAAAAATTTTTTTTTTTATTTTGTTTTTGAGCTGTGACGTTACTCTGTTAAGGTTAAAGTAGGGTGAAACACCCAGTAAAACTCCAACACTCTTTCGATATAAGAAAAAGTATATCAATTAACGAAAATAACAATCCTATCACCACACTTGTGAACGTAAACTGACTCTATTATAAATTGAAACTCTCGCTAATTAAAACTATACCAATCCACGGTATATTCATCTCAAATTTCTTTTTTTTTTTATTGCAACAGATCCTTTTTGAATAAAAATGGATTCCTCATTGTTTTCTGAGTACAATGGTATCTAATTTTAGAAGTCTCCTAAAGCATCGAAATCGTATCGAAATGGAAAATTATTGAACATTCAATGCAGTTTATACACACGGGCCGGCCAATATCAGATGTTATTGGAGGATAATTTGAACAATTATGTTTAATGTTAACGGTTTTCTTGAATTAGGTATATTATGAATATTGTGCGGAATTAAATCACCACCCCCGTAAAGTGGTGTTACACAAAGTTCAAATCTAGGCCCTTTATTATTTGTTTTATTCATTTATCTAACGTCTGGACTATTTCCGTTACCGGGGCCAATCACCGATGCCAGAAGACTAGCTATCCCCAATCTAGAAATTTTACTGGACTTCTCTATCGAAGAGTAGGGATTTTTTACTTGCCTAACATCTAATAGCCTTACATCCCCTCCAGAGGATGATATATTACCTACACAACCTTCGCCTAAGTTTGCATAGTTTCTCCGTATACGCTGATATACAAGCTGCCAGGAGACGAGACGAGGTGACCGAATTTCACTTGGGCTATCCACAAATTACTGACTGCGACTAAAAAAAATATAGCTTGGAAAAAATAGTGATGGTGATGGAGTAATTCCGGCGTCAGCTATGTCTACTCGCGTCGTTTGTTGAAAGAAAAAAATTATTCGATTGTATTGAAAAGTGGCGGTTTTTGGTTCGAATATCTGGACGAAAAGATCACCTTTTTTATAATAGGTATTACTTTTTGTTGTGGTTGCGAGACGACTACTTTTTCCCGTCCAAAAAGTACTTTTCGTCCTAGGACGAAAATTACTTTTCGGGCAGTGAACAATTATGGACAAAATAATGGATACCATAAACAAATGAAACAAAGTGTCATGATATTCTTATTAGATCGTATCAAAGTGACGTATACTCGATTACAATCGGATTTTTCAATTAAAATAAATATAGTAAATTTTTTTTTACTTCTCACAATCGATTAAAAAATAGTGTATGACACACGGACGAAAATGTTTTTCGTACTGCACTTTTCGTTCTTATGTCATAAATAACTATTTTTTGAACAAAAGACGCGAGTAGTAGAGGCTCGTGTCGACTGGTTTTCAAAAAAGAAAAAATATTAACACTTACCTGCTTACATATTAAAATGCGCCATCTTCGTGCGAAATAACTTACAGCTATTTATAAAAAATGGGGAAATCAACTTATATCCAACGAGTAATTCTGGTAAAATAAGTATACCGAAACACAATACAGTTCTTTATGTAAAATCGCCATATTATTCATGTGCTCAGATTTATAACAGCCTTCCGAAATGCGTGACTGAATCAAAATCCTTAAAAAACCTTTAACCTAACATTAAAACACTACCTGCATAGCCAAGCCTTTTATACTCTAAAGGAATTTTATACAGTAGGTTCAAATCTGTGGGGTATATCTGAGTTTGGATATTACTGTATATGTGTGTACATTTTTTATATTATTTTTTGTTCTTATTTTACATTGTTTAAGATTGGCCGTGTTTTTACATGTATCTTTGTATATGTTTATATTTTAAATTGTTAGTTTATATGATTTTAATGTTAAATCTATTTTCTCTGACTTGTCTCATATCATGCATCATGATCCTTCCTACAGACGAGTAAAGATATTATTATTATTTTATTATTATTATTTCCGACGTATTTTGACTCGCTGAATCCGAATCTGACATTAGAATTACTCCATCATGTCACAATATTTTCTAATGTTATTTTTGAGGTTATGAGAAATTGTGACGTAATGGAGTAATTCTGATGCCAGATTCGGATTTAGCGAGCCAAAAATTCGCCGGAAATGACTACTCGCGTCTTTCATTAAAAAAAAAATGTGTGTGCTGTGTTATTATTGTTTTGCCCGAATTCAATAATATAATTTAATAATAATTTATAATTGCATTGGTCTCGTCTACTGTTATCCATTTTTTTTATATTTTAATATACTTACTCGGATATTGGGTGTTTGTCCGTTGTCGCTAAATGTGTAACCATCTCCCGCACTAGTACCTCTAGGTATATTCAGGAATATAGGGAGTTGTAACATCTGTGGTGTTTAATTTTAATCTAATAATTAAAAAAAATATTATTAATTAATTTCAGTGATATTTCATGCCGTTAATTATTTTCGCATACTAAACTTATGTTCTCTTCTTGATTAGTTGGAACAGACAATATATTTCTAATTTTAATCATAACACTGTGTATGCTTTCAGTTGATGTTAGATGGTTTCCGGGAATCACTTGAGAGAGATAATAATAATGTATTGGAGTTATCATCAGTTCTACAGTATTTCCTTGACATGTTTTGACATCATCTTATCTGTATGTAAATTGTAAATATAGGAAAATACAATAGGGTGTTTGACACTATGGGAAATAAATTATTAATTATGTGAATATGATAATTTATCAAATAAGAAATCAGAAATTATCGGTTTGTATTCACAAAAGCAGTTTTTAGTCTGTGAACGGCATGTCATAAAACCCTACCCGCCATTATGGTTTTTAATGTGACGTCACTCTTGTAGTAAGCAAAACTTACGGTTATCTTATCGTGACTGCTTTTTGAATATTTGGTCTCTGATTTTTTGTTGTTTTTTCAAGTTTATAATAATTAAACATGGAAGTCGATTTTTTAAAAGCGGACAGTACGAATTTGCCAAGAATTGACACAATAATGGTGGGTAAATTCTTTGCGACTAATCCCGATTTCTGTTCTGGCGAATTCATGAACAATAAAACATTTGTATAAGTATATAATATTTGTTTACTTCTAATTTTAAAACTAACTAGGTACTTATGTTTATGAAAGTGTGTATAATGTAGGTAATCAGAACATTATTTATTAGACAATCTTCAACATAACCAGTAGCGGCTCGTGATATTGTCCACAGAGGAGGGTTGAAATTTAAAAGGTAACTACACTTCAATATGATTACAATTTGCACGTTTCCCCACCACCCTTGAGGTAGTACAACGGTGCGTTACATTTTTTTTCGTGGGTTGATCGCCAGAGTAGCCCTACTATTGCACTTATAATTATTAAATTATAACTTCTAATAAAAATCAAAGTAGTTTTGGAAAAAAATTGAGAAATGAAATTGTTTTTCTACAAACAAAAAATTGTATTCATTATCACTGCCAGAGTGTAAAATTGTTATTTTTTTTAATAAAAATTAAAATGGTTTTGAAAAAGAAATATTTTCTAAAAAATAAATAACGTACATAAATATTTCTTCTAAAATAATAACTAACTATATTAATCTTTGGTGTTAATTCTAAATATTTTTATAAATCAGTGGCAACCTGCGATTTTCAGAACTAGCTAAATGGTTGATCACTTCTTCATAAAAAGGAAAATAAATCATTTTTCCTCAACTCTGACAAAAAAAGTTTTTCTATTAAAATAAGCGATATATTTGACAGGCGGTCTTGAGCTATTGTGTTTCTTGTAAATGTATTTATTCATTTGAGTGCTGAAAGCGATCGTTCTACAGAAGCTGAGGTTACCGGAATTGTTGACACTAAAGACAAAAGTTTGTACAGTTCGGAGAAACAGCTTTTTAAATTATTATATATAAAAGTAAGCATTTCTTGGGGCTATTTTAAATTTGTTAAAAGTTGCTGGTCAGAATACAACACACATAGTTCATTTCCTAACGAAATACAGTTAAAAAAAAGGGATACTGGTCCATTAATTTGTCTATCAGACTGTTAGGAAATGATTTAGAAAATATTATAAAATTATTTAAACCGGAAAATCTAATTTCAATTTGAATTATAAATTTGTTTGTAATGTATGTCTGTCCTGTCAAAGTTATATGTTGTGTTTCTTTTTTTTAAGTGTGGCTCATCATCTAATTAAATATTTTCTAAAAAAAAAAAACATTATTTAAAATATTGAAATGTATTTCGTTATTGTGAAATTTTTTTAATTTAGATCTAAGTGAATTAAGTCTATTTTTAGAATATGTTATATCAGTTAATTTATTCTGTAAAATTTGGAAAACATCAGTTTGTTCAAAACTCATTTTAAAAACCTTCACAAAAATATGAAGTTTTTATCCAACAATAACGATTTTAATCCGTAAGCTGCTCTTAAAGACTGATCGTCATTTAAAAAGTGTTCACTTTTCGAAATAAAATTAAAAACGTTAATACATTTTTTTCCTGTATGTGTTAACAGTGAAAACAACTCTAGATGAAAAATTCCAACGAGTGGGAGCATTACTCGGAATTCTATGTTCCATAATTCTATTTAAAATATCAGATCTCTTACTAGATTTTGAAAAAAAATGACGAAAAACCAGTAATATTTGAAAAAAATATTCTAACTTCTTTAGTTCCATTACATGCTTTACCAAATTTAATTTGTGTGCGTAACAGTGAGTGAAGTAAGCTTGAGGAGCAATATCTTTTATTTTAGTTTGGAGTCCATTAAGATGTCCTGACATAACCACAGCGCCGTCATAGGTTTGTGCAACTAATTTATTTTTCAAATCAAATTTACCAAATTCGTCGATTAATAATTTAAATAAACTGTCCGTGTTTCTTCCACTACTTACATAAAAAAAACCAACAAACCTTTCAACAACTTCACCGTGTATTACACATCTAAAAATTACGGAAAGTTGAGATTTACAAGTAATGTCCGTCGTTTCATCAATTTGCCACTAGAAAAATTCGCAGTTATGTAGTTCTTCTAAATTTTGCCCTTAATAATGAAGCTAACACTCTCAATTAGGTCATTTTGAATTGATTTAGACGTCCCGGAAAAACAGGGGCGTTATTCGAAAAGTTCTCTAATTTTGGATCATACGTTTTAAAAAAATCCATTAGCTCCTTGAAATTTACACGAATAGCGTCATGTCCTCGAAAAGAATTTTCTTGAGAAGTCTCTTTAATATGTCCCTATTTTCCCAGACTTTTTCATTAAAATTTTCTATGTCTCTTTTATACGCAAAATCCAAGAAATTTGCAATATTTTATTTACCCAACATTTCGAATTTAATGCAAGATGAAATATGCTCCGGAGATTTTTCATGCCTTTCTAAACCTCGCGACAAATTTTGCAAATTATTAAACCCGGCCCTGCCCCAAATTGAGGATTGATCATTAGCAAATAAGCATTTCCATCAATATAATTTATTTTTAACTGTTGATGCTGTTAACCACTCGATTTTTTGATAATTGCTATCACTAAACCCTCTGTTTTGTTTGCCACTTGTGACAACTAACAACGGCATTGACAGTGTAGGTCTGACCATTTTTTTAATTTTTACCTTTTGATCATAACTAAGAGAACTAGATCCATTTAACAACAAATAATCCCCCACGTCTGGACAACAAGACATGTCGTTGGGAATATTTTCACCTAGAGCACTCATTTTTCAACCATCTGTTAAATATTTTATGTATGTTTATGTTCTTCCACGAAACCACAAATTGCCACTGTCCTTGCTCTATAACTGTTATTCTTTTGTGAGAGAGGGGATCAACGCCCAACTGAAGTGTACATGCGCTAGAAAGAGATGGGGTGCTAGAGGCTAGCTGCCATAACTAATAGATACAGAATATTTGCTGAGGTAAGCGCCAAAAATTCAAGGTCACGAACAGTGTATTGAAATGGGCGTTGGCTGGCCGCTAGCCTCCTCAATTCATCCAAGCTAACGCGAAAGCGCGATGAGAGACAGGGAAATATGCATACGTGGAGTGGACTATTCGAACTACAATGTTACATATTTGTGGAAAGGAAATGCAATTTTTTTTACACTGAAAATTAATGAATTATAAACAACATTCAGAATTGAGATATACCTAAGTAGAAATTTCTACTTGTGAAAAATATTAGTTTGGAGATATTCTACTCCTCCCAAAATTGTAGAGGAAGCTAGGCCTCCCCTGCCTTCCCTTACCAGCCGCCACTGAGGATAACCTCAAAATTACAAGCATGACAGATATGTAAAAAACTTCACTTGTTTACATTAGTTGTAAAGTTAAAAGTTACTAAAAGTATGAGACAAAACAGTACTTACATCATAGTGATGTGCTGGCTACCCTGATGACGATATGGCAAGCAGAAACACGTGTCGGTAGATATTTTAAAGTTTTTTAAAGTGAGTGTCAACTGGTGAGTACCTTGTGTTTTATTTATTTTTGGTTTTACTAGACAGAATAGTTGAAATTAAAAATAACATTATTGAGTCAGTTGTACTGAACATAATGTGCATATTATCTTTTTTTGTAATCCAAGTTTCAGCGTTTTGGCAAATAGCCGGGAAAATAATTGTTTAAAAAGATATATGTTATACTTATCTGTGATAAGATTTTTAAAAGTTAGTAAATAATAATTAACAAAAAATTTTCAGTTAATATTATTTTTCATTCCACTCTATATTTTAACTTTTATCAAGAAGAGGAACTTGATTTGTTTTTAAATAATAAAAACATTAACAATATTTTTGTTATTTTACTAAACCAAGTATATTCATTTCTACTTGCAGAGCATAAAAAAATGAGACCGTCCCCTTCAGCCCTGCACAAATTAACAAATCCAAGCCAGAGCAAAAAAAATTGTTTTTTGTATAGTGGAATACATTTCTTGTAACAGCTAGCAATCCTCAAACACGTGATTGAATATCTATGGGCAACCCATAATAAACTTATTTGCGACCCTGGTTACCTTAATGGCACATTATTATGAATAACAGAATTGCTCATTGTGCTGGTGTGGGGTTATTTAAAAACTATTATTATTGTTTAGTTACACAGTAATTCTTACTTTGTAAATATTACTTACCAGAAATAACCACAAATTTTCTGGGTGGTTCCTCACAATGAACATCAACTACAATATCTCATAATAATAAACGCTCAAATTTTAAGAAAAAATAGTGGGAACTGCGTGTTAAAATAAATGTTTCCGGGTTCCAATACCTTGTGAGATTTTTTTTAAATGGTTCTCGCATAATTTTTATGCAAAACGTCCAAATTTTTGCGGAGCAATTCATCTCGGTTGCAAGCTCTCAGGCACGATTCAGCTCTGAACATAGAAATAATTATTATTCCAATATACTGTATAAGATACATTTCAATCTCTTGAATTTTTATACATCATAATGAAGTTTTATTATTCAAATGTGATGAATTTCAGAGAAAATGCATCAAATTGCAATAAAACCCTTAGTTCACTCATTGTTTGATGACTTGTGAAAATTAACAATGTTTATCTGTCTGTAAATAATATATTGTCAGTTCTATATCATTAATTTTTTTACATACCTTAAAGGATCTTTTGGAAAGGAGAATAGGGATATATTTCCACCAGTCTTCGACGAACATCCGTGAAAAACACAAACAATTCCTCCTTTACGACACATTTTTATAATAACAAAACAACACAACACAGATCATCTCTAATTAATTAAACACCATGCAAACAAAGAAAAAACTCACAAATCTGAACATAAACAAACACAGTAAACGAATAAATGAAAACACAAAAGTTGTGATAAAAGTTAGGTTGATTGATACCAGTTAAAAAATGGCGATTCCACACAGGCGCATACAAATATGGTTTTGGCGGGAAGGCTCTCTTTCGTCTCTGTATAGCTAGGTACTCTGTGCTAATACTACGATATGAACATTTTAAGACAATTTATAAACAAGGTTAAATTACTAGAACTTATTATAAGTGACATGTATGTACAATGTACATACTCCGCAAAATCTGAATGTTTTATATTGTTGTGGACTAATGCAACATGTGACGTGACATTTTATGAAGCATGACACACATATTTTATATTTATTTATTTCCATGCGCTTCACGTTTTATAAAATTCAATTTAAACCCATTTTTAGTTGAAATTTGAAATATCTCGAAAAAAATAGGAAAATAAATATATTAGATGTTATCCACGTTCAAAATTCTGAATACTTTGATATCTATATTTTTGTGGGTAGAAGAGGCGAGAACCCATAGTGTAGAGTGAAAATCGCGTCTTAAGTTTAAAATTATTGCAACTATGAACATTTAAGTGTGCTAGCAACTGTAGCTTTCGTTCGCAATTAAATATGTATCTACAAATCCCTATGTTAACAGCATTTTTATAATTTGTTTACAATATTTCATGTAAACTTCTTCTTTCAGATCACCAAAATACTTTCCACTACTTGAACCAAGGATCCAGTCCGGATGTAACTGGAGTGAACGATTTAGACAGTTTTGAGGAAACCGTTAACGCTCTTAATTTGTTGGGTTTTTCAGAAACAGAACAAAATGACATGTTTAAAATTTTGGCGTCTGTGTTGCACCTTGGCAATATAAATTTTTTAGAATGCATTATTGAAACGGAAAATGAACAGGACCAAGAAGGGTGTGGCATAAAATCCACAGATAAACACATGAGGGTCCTCTCTGAACTCCTCGAAATCGATGAGGAAGAGATGCGTCAATGGCTGTGTACGAGAAAATTGGTGTCGATGAGGGAGATTTTCATGAAACCGATGACTGTGGAGGAAGCAGCCGTATCTCGAGATGCCCTCGCAAAGCATATTTATGCAGAACTATTCAACTGGATAGTGCTGGTTATTAATAAGGCATTAGAAACTGGCACACCGAGACATAAATTTATAGGGGTGTTAGATATTTATGGTTTTGAAACGTTCGAAATTAATTCTTTTGAACAGTTCTGCATCAATTATGCCAACGAAAAGTTACAACAGCAGTTTAATTTACATGTTTTCAAGTTGGAACAGGAAGAATATATTAAGGAGGGTATAGAATGGAAAATGATTGACTTTTATGACAACCAACCGTGCATAGACCTAATCGAAACTAAGCTGGGAATATTGGATCTACTTGATGAAGAATGCAAAGTAAGTAAAAAATGTAACATAGATTATAATCGAATAGATGTATCAGCAGATGACATGACGGTTCGGTACCATATTCTCTTGGCATAACGCCGGATGATTATTTTTTATAGTGCGCTTTAAAAGTCATGGTTCATTATTTCACTCAGTGTTGTGGAGACCAGTTTAAAGCTATCGAGACAATGGCGTCAGTCGTAGCATTTGCTACTTCTTGGTAAACTTATCTACACAGTGAAATAGTTATAGTTTCCATCACCATTTTACAAGTTGTAACAACGATAACGTTAGTCGCATCTGCCACTTTATGGTAATTGTAACTTTGAAGGGAAATAATTTTGGTTTTTTGTCACCTATTATGTGATAAATACTTTGTTGACATATATATCGCTATAAAGTTACTCAGACTAAATGCGCCATTTTTCTGTTATTGAGTGTTGATGCCATACTGACAGATAAAAATATAATTCTAAAAAACATTTTTTTATTAATTATATCATTTGCAAACATTTTTTATAAATAAATTATTATTACCTCATAATACATAAAAAAAAAAAAATGGTTCCATCAAAAATTTCGCATTTTCAGTTGTACATATAATCTTTGAACCAACAACGGTTGTTTTATCTGCAAAGAATATGAAGATATAAAATACACTGACACAGTATCTGCACTAAAATTGTGGATTTCACAATGCAAAACACAGTATACAACTAATAATAGGAAAGAACACAGCTCGGAACACAATATGTTCTGAAGACTGTGTAAATGCTGTGATTTTAAATGGGATTGTGAGAGAAAATGAGAACATATCCCAACATGTAGGTACTGCTATTATTTTAATTGAGATGTGTTAAAAAAAATTTAAGCAACCGATTTTCACAACACACAGTAACTGCTTAAAACAGTAAATACTGAATAAGTTATTTTTGGTATTGTGACAAAAAAAAAGTACCTACATATTTATGTTAGTTAACTGTAAAGGTTTAAGTAAGATATTGTTACGTGTTTGCTATCCACACAAACACCTATACTCGTAGATTCGTTGATTGAGAGTCCAGGTAACACTTACTCACTACTTTATTTACTAATTGACAATTAACAACAATAGATTAAATTACTGTCTTAACTATAATCACATTTGAACACTTATAAGTCTCTTTCTTATTTCTTCTTTACTCGTTCACGTTCAAATTGAGACTCGGCCCACCGTGTCTTATTTATACATCCATTCACACGATCTAGAGCAGTCCAGAATATTCCCGGCCGTTAGCGTACAATTCTAGTCTCATCTAACGAGTCTACACAGTCCAGTGGCGTAACAATATGTTCCTCCGTCTCCTAGAGGCAATAAGCTAAAGTAAATTGCTCTTCCTAAACATTTTCTAATTTTACACATACTGTGTTTTTTCCATGGAGCTTGGGAATGATACTAATAATTAAGAATAATTTCAATAGTTCACATCTCCAAAGCGAATAAAGATAATAGCACAATTCTGCACAAAATTATATATCGTTGAAAAGAGAACTGAATGGGCTACAAATGTGTAAAAACATCCATGGTAATTAAAAACTAAAAAAAAAATCGATATCGTTTCTGGTTAAATGGAAATTCTGATCCGGAAGTGCTTATGTTTCACATAACTACTGGATATAGTACTGTCGTTTCCATGTATAATATACAGTGTCAAAATTTGGAGAAAGTAGTTTTTTGACCGCCCCTCATATATTTAAAATCTAACTGATAAATATCCCAAATCTGATTTTTTTATTTAAAAAAAATAAAAATTTTCTTAAGAATAGCGATTTAACAAAGCACTTTTGTATAACCATTCATTTTGGTCTCGGGGAATATGTGATAGTCTTTTGTACAGATTTCTCGGAGACACCCTGTATATGTATTCATACATTGAGACACCGTTTATTAATTAATCATTTTAATTTCTGAACCTTTATCTTAATTATTCAATAGCGACCCATTTTTAGATGCCACGAGGTTCTGACGGTTCATGGACAGAGAAGCTGTATTCAAAATGTATCAAATACTCCCATTTTTCCAAAGGACGTTTCGGTACATCGGCCTTTGTAATCAACCATTTCGCAGACAAAGTGCAATATGAGAGTAATGGATTTCTAGAAAAAAATCGGGACACTGTAATAGAGGAACAGATCAATGTTGTCAAAGCCAGTAAAAATAATTTGGTGAAGAGACTTTTTGCTTCCGAATCACAAAAGCTGGCGGCCCCCGGGACAAAACTTAAAATTATTGCCGCCAAACCTGCACCAGTGTCTCACAAAACACACAAAAAGTCCGTGGGCTCACAGTTTAGGGATTCTTTAAATATGTTAATGTCAACGCTAAACGCCACAACCCCACATTACGTTAGGTGCATTAAGCCCAATGATACTAAGACAGCGTTTGAATTCAACTCAAAGAGAGCGGTACAGCAATTGAGGGCTTGTGGTGTTTTGGAAACAATTAGGATATCATCGGCTGGGTTTCCAAGTAGATGGACCTACATCGACTTCTTTTATCGGTATCGAGTTTTATGTAAATTTAAGGATATAATTAGGAATAACATGCAAAAAACATGCGAGAATATTTTGAGGCAGTATATAAAAAATTCCGAGATGTATCAGTTTGGTAAAACCAAGATATTTTTCCGTGCCGGTCAAGTGGCATATCTAGAAAAACTGAGAGCGGAAAAACTGAAACGGTGCTGTATAATGATGCAGAAAACTGTCAGATCGTTTATATGGAGGAAGAAATATTTGAGAATAAAAAAAATCGACACTTCTTTTACAACGATATGGAAGAGGTCTTCTGGCAAGGAGGTATATTATATATGTAATAAACTGGTATAATTTTAATATCAATGTGTTTGTCTTCGAACTTTTAGAGTTGCGAACGATTTGAGAAGGGAAAGGGCAGCCAAAACAATACAAAGATACGTTCGAGGGTGGGTTAAGAGGGTACAATATGAGAGGTTAAGGCAATGTGTCACTGATATACAAAGATACTCAAGAGGTTACCTGGCTAGATTACGTTTCCTCAATCTCAAAGACAACGCGAAGGCAAGTATAATTTTTATTACTAGTATGCTTTTATATCAGAGTGGTACAGAAAAATAAGGGTTCAAATCTTTAAATTAGTTCGAGTGTATTAGTTATATTATAAGTTTTTAGGCTATCATCATTCAAAGACATGTACGTGGATGGTTGGCACGCAAAGAATACAAAAGAAGACAAAGGCAAATTATCATTTGTCAAGCGGCGGTTCGCAGATTTTTGGCCAGGAGGCAATATAAGAAACTTCGAATTGAGGCAAGATCTATCGAACATGTTAAAAAACTTAATAAAGGCCTGGAAAATAAAATTATTAGCCTTCAACAAAGAATCGATGAACTTAACAAAACTAATAACGAACGTAAGAATTACCAGAACGAAGTTCATGAACTAAAGTAAGTTTTATTTCTTTAATTCCCCATAATTCTGATAGTTTCATCATAATATATGTAATAATTTTTAGGAATAAGATGGTAGCGTTTAAAGCAATGGAAATAGAAATCAAAAACTTAAATAATCTTTTGATAGATAAAAATAAAATTATAACAAAATTACAAGAAGAGATTAAAACAGAAAGAGACGAAAAAATTGATCTGGTTAACGAACATGAAAAATATAGACTGGAGACCGAAAATCAAAGAGATTTGTGGGCACAAGAGACTGCAAAATTGCGAAAAGAACTAGAAAATATAAACGAAATTGTTAAAATGAATGAGAAGGGTGCAGAAGAAAATCTTAAAGTAAGGCTAGAAGAAGAAAAAATGATGATGTTAAACGATGCAGATAGTGACAGGGAAGCATACCAAAAATTATTACAAGAATACCATTGCCTTGAACAACATTGTGAAGAACTGAAGCAACAATTGCACAGCCACAATCACCTAAGCTTCCATAGGAGAAATATTAGCGATATAAGCAGTATTTCCACTGTTGACGAAAATCTTCTTAATAGTGATATTCCGGAAGATCATGGTTATGGATCTGTTAGATCCACTACAAGCAATAGTTCGCATACCCGAGAAAAACTTGAAAATATTGACTGGAAAATAGGAGATGGTAATTATCATTATTATTTAGCCGTAGCTGCGTTTTGATAATACATATTTCAGACTTTCCCATACTACGAAGTCAGTTAAGCATTTTTTTACATTCACAATTATTTTTTTCAAAAGTCTGATATTTTATTATTTGCAATTAGTAATTAAACAAATATTATACATACAGATATTGATCAACAAACTTTCGAATTGTACTAAATATGATAACAAAAAATTACCTGGGTTTCTTATATATGTAATGAACATGCTAATAGGTAAAAGAAATTAACTAACGCAATAAAAACAAATTAATTTAGAATGTACTACAACCACCTCATCCTAGCATCTTGCTAGATTAAAATGAATTATGTAATAGAATTTATATCATTTTAAAGCCAAAAAATATTAACGGTATTATCAAAAAAGTTTAATCACTTACCAATAATATTTATAATCAAAAATAATTCCTAGAAATTTTACAATTTCTTTTATTCTTTTACATGCCAAACTAATATTAATTTAATGTCGATGTAAATACACTGACCGGCAATAACTGAGACAGCAAGAAAAATTGGTAGGTTTTTAATTAAAATTTTTCTCAGTGTAAACAAAACGTTGCTGTCCCACTTTTTGTGCCGATCAATCTATATTTATCATTGTAATTCATATATCCAATGATTTCCAAAAATAATGAGAAAGCTTGTACAATTTCTAGTAATTTCCGCTTTGCATTTTGAGCAACTATTCCAAACTATTTAATTGGTTGTGGTATCCCTAAAGTACCTACCCACCAATTAATGTTCAAAAAAATTTATTATCGCATGTTTACAAAATTTCAACAAATTTTGATTGAATCTAAAATATCTCATTTATTTTTGTCCTTCTAGTACTGTTTATGCTAACAGTAATTCTAAATAAATCATTATTATCTTATCATAATGATATCATTTTATAACTGTTAATCCTACATCGTGTCATAATTATATGTTTTAGCCACTAGTGACAGTCAAACTCCAAGCACAAACAGCAGTAGTGAAGCCAATACAAAACATGAAACTGAAAATAAGGTTGACGTTGGACTCGTTCTCAAATTACAACACAAACTTGCTGAAGTGGAAAGAGAAAAAATGAGGATGCAGAAACGTTTGGATGAGATAGACATGTCACCAAGAACAGAAAAAGCGAAAAATGAAGCCGAAAATGCGGTAAAAATATCGGAACTGGAACTGTGCAATTCGCAATTAAAATCTCAGTTGTTCGAGTTGCAAAATAGTATTAATGAAGGCACAGGTTTATCTAAGTTACATGAACAGTTGCAGACATTGCAACATGAAATAGATAGAAGATCAGAAGAAATCGTTCAATTAAAAAGTGTTTTAGCCAATCAAACCAATAATATGAGGTCCATACTCAACTCAAAAACTAGAACAGGTATGTGTTCTAAAAACGGGTAACAAACGAAAAATTGTCAAAATTTAAAGATTAAACCATATACCATTTGAATAGTTCAATATTGCGGTCAGATTTCTCATAATAAAGCTGTTTTTACTTATTTTGTTTGCAATGTTCCACATAGTGATTTCAATCAATAACTACAAGATATTTTATATTGTCTGTATTATTAAAAAAATTAATAGCTGCAGCCATTTTTTTTTTGCTTCCATATTTTACATTAAACTCTGATTCTAGTTATTAAAATGAATGAAATCACTGTTGATGATACATTATAAAAATCATAAATCTAAAGACTGTTTAAGATCGATTTAAAATATTTGGTCCATTTACCTTTTTCTCTAAATTTTTGGGTTACCCACAAAGTTTTTCTTTTTTTATTTTGCATGATTTACATTTTTATTTTTCATTTTAATTGTCGAACGCTGATTCTAATTTTATAGGTGAATACATAAATGAAGACGGGGAACTAGCTCAAGCCTATGAAACTCAAAAAACTATCAACAAACAATTAGAACTAGAGCTCCAAGATGAAAAATCTAAATTTAAAGCTCATGAGAGAGAATACAAACTTGAAATAGAAAAACTTAGAGAAGACAACGAACGGCAACAACGAATATTATCTGCTAACTTAACCACTACTCCACAGTCGCAAGGAGAAGCATTCATGCAACACGAAATAACTAGACTAACTACTGAAAATCTTGACTTGCTAGATAAGAACGACACTCTCACTGAAAGTGTAAGGAAATTGAAAAAATTCGTGAAATTGCTGACGAAGAAACTGAAAGATGCAGGTTTGGATCTGGACGATACTGTTATAATAGAAAATGACACAAATGCCAACACAAAAGCACCAGTTCCTCCAAGCAGAGCCGTTCCAACGATACGGAAAAAGGAACGGGAATATTTGGGAATGTTTTCCTTTAGAACAGGAGACGAAAACCTTGTTATGAAACAATTAGTCATAGGTAAAACATTTATTGTACATATATAATTTAATTACACATCTGGTCATAAGTAAATAAGTTCTGAATATTCAGTAAATTTAAGTTCATAGTTTTCTTGTTTTTTTTTTTTGCTATATTTCAATCCTAATGACCTTAATTTTTGTCTCAGAACCAAATTAATTTTTTAAATACCCGAAATAATTAACTACATATTTCTTTTAAAGCTCACTAACAAATATTATCATTGGTCCGTCTCTCACTAAAATTTTTATTATTTACCTATAAGCTTCACTTAATGTTGATTCATTTTAGAGCTCAAACCAAGGACAGCCGTTGCCCTTCTTCCTGGCCTTCCAGCTTATATAATATTCATGTGCATAAGGCACACGGATTATATAAACGACGAGGATAAAGTGAAAACTCTTCTCTCAGCATTCACCAATTCGGTGAAGAAAGTTATTAGGAAAAGACATGAAGATTTTGAAACTACAACACTTTGGCTTTCAAATACATTAAGGTAGCTATATTTATAATATATTTTACATATTGACTATCGGTGTTAAAAGGAGACGTAAACTTGAGCCTTTTAACAACTTGGGAAATTCAGGTTTTTCCATTGTTTGGGAATTTCCCAGGGCCCTATCATTAGTCCTGTGTTTTTACTTTCCCATTTATATAGAGAAACTGTTGGAGTCGAGTTCCAGATTATGATGAAAATGGACGATTTGAGACCCGAAAATATGAATCGGCATGCGATATGTGTGTCCGTGTGCTTGTGAGTCTGTATGTGTGTGTATCTACGTGTGCTGTCATGTTTCGGAAAAGGTTTTGTAGAGCAAATATTTTTATAATCTTCAAATAGGTATTATATTATACAAACGATAGAACGAAACTTAAAAAGGCAATATCTACGTTTGAAATGCTTCAAAATCTAATTTAATTTAGACAATTTTTGCGTTTCACTCGTATCTCCGAAACGGAAGCCCAAATCAAAATGTTGTACTCTTAAAAAAAGTGTACTTGGTCCTTTCTGAATATAGCTGCATCATTTATTTTGGCTAATAATGAATCAATGCGTTGCAAATTACCTGTGGTGCGTTTGAAGTCGCACACTCGCAAGTGAATGTCCTTTTAACTACAACGATATATGTATGTATGGTGGAAACTGTTCCCAGACACGGCAATTTCATGGCATCCCGTCATCATTCCTTGTTACATAAATATCACCGGAAAGGTTGGAAATTTTAAATAATAATATGTAAGTTACTGAGTGCTGACGCAAAACGTAAGACAAATCATTTCTAAATATAATTTCCTCATATTTTCTTAGGAAATTATTATAACATTTTACTCATTTTCAGATTATTACATAACATGAAACAATATAGTGGTGACAAGGCCTTCCAAAAGAAAAATACAGCAAAACAAAACGAGCAATGCTTGCGCAATTTCGATTTGTCAGAATACAGACAAGTTTTGTCAGATATAGCAGTTTGGATATATCAAGGTAAGAAATCGGTACAGCTCAAGTGAAAAAATATAACGTTTGAAAATCCGATTATTTCCTTCTAGGACTGATAAAGAACTTTGAAGAAAAAATTCAACCACTTATAGTACCAGCGATATTAGAACATGAAGAAATTCCTGGTATAAGTGGGAATAAGCCGAGTGGATTTAGGGGTAGAACGAGTAGTTTAGCTAGAGAGTTGGATAGTCCTGTTACTAGCCAAAAGCCAACACATGCATTACTTCAAGAACTGACAAACCACCATAAGGTAAAACAATTAGTGTAGTTAAAAAATGCAATTATATTCCCGTCTGCAAAAGTCGCATATTTATATACGAACGGAAGAAAAATTGTTATTAAATGAAATATGAAAAAATATATTTAATATCTAATAAACATACGTTATTCAAATCAGTACCTTATGTCTAACTCATTTAAACTTTGTCTAAATATTATATACTAATCACACTTATACACTGTTTTCTAGATTTTAACATTCTATGGTGTTGATCCTGAAGTAATATCGCAAGTTTTCAAGCAAGTATTTTACTTCCTGTGTGCTTCAAGTCTGAACAATTTACTGTTAAGAAAAGAGTTATGTCATTGGTCCAAAGGATTCCAAATTAGGCACAATCTCTCTCATTTTGAAATGTGGACCAGAGAAAAGAATTTGGACGTAAGTTTTAATTTTCATTCAAACAGATTTGGCAAAAAAACATACCTTTACATTATAAATGTGTGCGTGTGGGCGTGTGTGTGCGTGCGTGCGCGTGTGTGTGTGTGTGTGTATCATTAGTTACATCATTATTAAAAAACGTGGATATTTCCCAAGCAACTGTCATGTCGCTAGAAGAGTCATTGTTTAGTTCTGACACTTAGTAATATCCGCCTCAAGATCCTTTCTAGATTGCATCATATTTACAGAACGTTATCGCATCTTTGTTACAAGACAGATGTTAAACAGATGCATGGTGTTGTATCCTATCTGCAAACGATTTTTGAAGGCGTGTAAGTTGACTTTTATATGAAACCGTTTCATATTTTATATACGATAGTGATTTGCTTGAATCCTTTTTACACAAAAGCGTGGGTTTTACTTTGATTGTTATAAGTATGAAATAAAATGGGAGTCCACACGTTCTTAGTGTTGAAAATTGTTTACATACACATTCGCTGAAAGAAGGGGTGAAATTATATTAATGGAAGCATTTTTACTGTAAATTTACATAAATTTTCATAAATAATAAACGGACCTTCCGAAATATTTAAATTTTAACGATACATAGTACATGTATGGAAAACATCTTTAATTACAATGTCACATGTTGCTAATCACACAACTAAAACTGATATGGAGTTATTCTATAACAATTATATGGCATAACAAAAAAATAGTACCTACACATACAAAATAGAATACTATTCCCTGTAAGATATATCCTGCCATACGAAAAGTCGTTGCTCTATAATTAATAAATTCCTACTACAGATTTTCAACTCGTCGTAAAGAACAAAGTTTTTAGCAAACTTAAAACCATTTTATGTATTCTGTACATAAAAAATTAATACCCCAAATACGAAAGGTGTTTTTTAAAATATTTAGGTATTATAAATACACAATTAAATCAAATCATCATCAAATCAAATTTATCAAAGATGGAAAAGTATAATCTACATTTTATACACCTTGAGTAGGTTGCTTTGAGTACCCCGGATTGACTTAGTAACATTTTTTTCCTATATAATATAAATCCATTGAAAATTTTATTACTTAATTTGTACTTGTATTAGTGTATACATATTATTATTAGCAGATAGCGAAAATATTTGCCATTTTTCAGAGGCGACAGTTATACGAAAAAAAAAATCATATTTTTTAAAGAGCCTTTTTATAATTAAATTAATTGATATGTGGCGTTTATTTATATACCTGCAATATATGCAACCAGTCGTGCAACCAGGATATCTGCGGGAAGTCGGGTTTGTCGTATATAATCTGTAGTACGAGTTCCCCTGTTCGCAGTTGGCCTTGCCTTATGGTTGCGTAGAGTTAGTTATGTTCACGTAACGGTGTTTGGCATATGATTCGCTCCGATACACAGTAAAGAATATTAAGTCATTTTAACACTCGCCAGTGTGTATATATTCAACAGTGCTCAGTGTCATGTTTGTTTATGTAATATTGCCATATTAGGAAAGATAATAATTTGACACAATAAATATTACATATTAACATATAATCGAATTTATGAGAATTATAAGAAATTGTATAAAAAGGATACAGCAAGTGTGATACAACAAGGTTCTCTAAAATATCTGAGTCTGTGGTGTAACAAATCTAAACTATTTATTTGTTAAAATTATGTAGTGATGCATTCCCAAGCAACATTTTACCAACTACCGACTACTTTTTCACTAATTCCGACGTAAGAATTATTACAAATAGTAGTCGAGTAATAACTTAAATTTTGTAGTTGTAATACGACGTCGAATCAAATATTGCGCCGACCTCGCAAACCTACTGCTTAAGTCTGGACGATTTACCAACGTTGATTTGCCGTTGGAAAACGACTTAATAAGGTTTGATATGTTTTCAAGTCATTATCCAACGTTGATGAGACGTTGACAACTGACTAAAATAGGTATGGTTATATTTTGAATAACTTACCAACGTTAGTTAGATGTTGACAGCTGACTAAAATAGGTATGGTTAAATTTTGAGTAACCTACCAACGTTGGGGTAGACGTTGGTGACTAACTGAATAGGTCAAGTTTGTTATGGAACACTTGCCAACGTTGGTTAGTGGCTTAATAGGTTTGGTCCTTTTTAGTTATTAACCAACGTTGGTTAGACGTTAATGACTAACTTAAGTAGCTCCGATTAATTTTTCGGTGATACACCTACTTCTGTATAACGTTGGTAACCGACTTGATAGGTAGCTACATTCATCTCAAGTAACATTTTACCGACTACCAACTACTTTTTTACTAATTATACAATCAGAATTATTACAAATATTAGTCAAGTAGCGTCGTAAATTTTATAGTTATGATACAACGTCGGAGCAACGTAGCTTGAACCTCGCAAACCTACTATTTACATCTAGCACATTTACCAACATTGGTTTGATGTCAGAAATCTACTTAATACGTTGAGTGTCTTCTTAGATTATTATCCAACGTTTAGTAGACATTGGTAACTGATTAATTAGATTTAGGTAATTTTTGGGTAACATTCCAACGTTGGTTAGACGTTGCTGACTGACGTAGTCGTCTAGCAACGTCAGTTGGACGTTGGTGTTAGGCTTTTGGTCCTTGGTCTAACATAACCTCAAAATTAATGTCGATAATTCAGGTATTGATAGATATTTAGTAAAGATTTATACACCAACTGTAAGAGACGGTCGATATTATCGTGATTGTTTGGAATGAACGTTAGTGTTAGTGCAGATTTCTGCACCAAAGCCTACAAAAGTTGGTGCAGGTAAAAGTATTTAACCGTGAAGTCGCTATTAGTAAAAATAGTTGCACTTATTCCCGCCTTCGCCATATTTTCTGGTTCCACAGAAGGAAATATTAGGCGGCCATGTTGATTATGTGTACAATTATGTTAAATACACAAATTTTGCCTCTTTTTTCAAATAAAGTAAGCAAAAAAGTTTTTTATTTACCCGTAAAATTAATTAAACAATATTTCAATTGCGCTTTCTTTCGAAAGGGAAAATATTTTTTGAAAGTAAAAAAAATAAAAATAGTACTTTCGTTCTTAAAATAAACATTATTCTTATGGGTTCACTATATTTTTCGACCTACTTTATATATATGTATCAATAAAATTTCTTTCATTTCAGTTTTTACCCCACCAGATTTATTAAAATTTTATTTGAAGTATTTTGTATACAATACGTACTCAATGATAAACACGCCTTATCCATTTTATATAAATAGATAGGTACGACAAATAGAATAATATACAAAATTGCTTAGTTTCACTACCTACACCCGACTTTTGTGGGTCAAATTAAGGGCAAATTTTAAATAAGGTTGGTAATAGGCTAACAACCAACTTAAGCCGACGTAAAATTTGGTGAACATTTGGTCGGTAATCACAACGACTAAAGTCGGTCCTCTACGTCGAACCGACCCATATTTTATTGACCAGATTAGTACAAATATGGGTCATCCCGACGTTTTGTGTACGTCGAACACCGACTTTTAGTTGCGAACCGCAACGTCGGTTCGTCGTGAGAATGTTGCTTGGGTTATTAAGAAAATTAATATTAAGGAAGCTTTCCGGGGCAAAAAAATGCCCAAGAATATTTCAAGATCTTGTTTTTATATATGTTACATTTTTTATTTCAGACGCAAAAGATTTCAAGAGGTTAATTGTTAACTGGGAGAAAATGTAATAAAGAAAAATATACCCATCTTATTTAAAATTAGTCCAGCACTTGCGTAAATTGACGATAAATTCAAATAATGTATCGAATGTCTCAAGTGTATTCTATTTTGTCACTGCATTTTGCTTTCTAATTTTTCATCCGATTCCAAATATACTATATTTCTTTGGTTTATAGGAAGCTGCAATTCAAGGAACCCTCCAACCCATCATACAAGCTGCCCATTTGCTACAAGCACGGAAAACTGAGGAAGACGTTGCCAGTGTTTGCGAAATGTGCAGCCATTTAACGCCTCTGCAGATTTGTAAAATACTCAATTTGTATACACCAGTGGATGAATTTGAGCAAAGGGTGCCAGTGTCGTTTATTAGGAAAGTACAAGCTAAATTGCAGGAGAGACCACAAAGTCAGGAACAACAGGTAGGTAGAAGAGAGAATATGATTTTTAGTAAGAAGCTAATTTTTTTTTTTGAGAAGTTGCTAATCCATTTTGACGACTTTGTCATAAGGTGGACCAGTTTAAGAAAGACATTTACCTTATACGCGAGAATTAAAATATCATCATCAGGAGGTGACAAAGTTTTAATTGTCTTCCGATGATACCAACTTGGTTGGCAAAACGCGTCGAGTAGATATATGTATCGAATGTTTTGGTGTTTATGGAGGCTTACTACAGTGCTAGTGTCATGGAGCGTGAAGCTGATGAATGAATTAAGTCCTAAAACTAGGAAAATTGTATTTAAAATTCATCAATGTCATGCCGAGATGGCACTTCTCGCCAGTAAATGAAAAAGTGGTGATAAAGAATTACGAAATATCAAGCATTAGAAACATTGAACCAATTTTAAAATGTTGAAAGCTAAGAAAGTCGAATAAATCGGGTTTAAATTTTTAATTTTTTTCAGAAAACACTCATTTGTGGGCGTGCCTAATGTATTGAGGTAGTATAAATTAAAAATTTTTTAAAACCAATCATACTGGACAAAAAAGATTACTTACCCTTTCGTAAGAATCCTCATATCTTGAGATGAGATGATAGAAAGCGAACCGAAATGCGTAGAAAATGTTCCTTCCGGATTGTACAGGGTGATCCACCATAAATATTCTTATTCACCTTTCTGAAGAGCTTGAATAAATTCAGCTTGTTCAATTGCCCGATGAATGAATCTCACATATTTTAATGCATTTTGAAAGCGTAAATCCTGTTCTTGGAATAGCAGAAATCGAATTTTTACACAAACTTTCATCATTCGGAAAAAAAAAAAACACGCATTTTCGACCCATTCACATAATTTACAACCCAATACACTGCATTTATACGGCATATTTACGAACTTTGACACTGACAATTTCATTTAAAAGACACTAGTTATAGCGTGAAACCTCTCGAAAAAAAAACCAAATAACAAGCTAGGATGTACCTAATCCATACATAACACGTACAAAATAACTCCATTCTTCTACTAAAAACGCGCAACTGCGTGGGAAGATTCTCGAATGCTGGAGCCTAGCGGGTGTGATGTAAGCAAGTGCGTTCGGATCAGCACTGAGGCACAGTATAGACTGTGGCTAGATGGAAAATGAATTCTCAACTCCTAATGCTTACGTTGACGAGTGACGGCTTACTTGCCTGGTTTTCATTGTAACGTTGCTATTTAAGAGACCCATATCTAATGATTCAATCTACTATTTTGTCAATCAATTTACCTTTATAAAATCAGTGTGCTAGTTGGGCAGTGGTGGTCCACCTATAGAATTTTTTCTTTGAACTTGGATTTTATTTCGTAGGAATTCTACCAGGCTCAATATTTCTTTGCAACTTGTTTGTTTAATTAACTTCTAAACTTACTTCGATGTTAAACTTTACTTGTTATATTTACCTTCAATAAATTGATAGATTTACTTTGCTGATAAATCTGCGGTTGAAATTCAATTCTCTCTGGCATAGGAAACAGTTATTAAGATAGTCCGAGTTAATGAGTAGCGAATCAGTGGATCAATTAAAATCTGTATTTTTCTGCGCGCGCCACATACGGTGTCTCAGGTCTAGAAGGTTGTAAATGGGATCTGGTTGGTACCGAGCGATTGAACTTAACAGTTCCGACTCAGAAATCAGTGTTACCATCTATGGGAGAATGAACCCTGATCCGAGTATTTCCAACTCGGACGTTCGTTATTGAACAATTCTTAGAGTACAATTTTAATATTACGCCATCTAGGGAAAAATCACGAACTATATTTAATTTTCGGTTTTCATCACATTGAAATAAAATAAGGTCTCCATTCTTTGTTTTCTAGGCGCACACTTTTGTGATTTTTTGTCACATTTTTATAAAAGTAGAAAACTATTACCCGTTTTTCACTTTCAGACTTTACTCATGGACGTCAAATACAACTTCCCAGTGAGATTCCCTTTCAACCCTTCGATAATATGCCTGGAAGACATAGAAATTCCAGATTCATTAAAATTGCCGATGCTTGAAAAGCTTTAAAATAAATTAGTAACCGTAGTTGAAGCTCATATTTTCATAGGTTTTTATTTTCATGTATTATTTAGTTTCACACTATTATACAGTATAATTATTGTAAATAAATGTATATTAAAAAAAATAATAATTAAAACGTAACATTAATATTTTGGGATACATACGTTTTAGAGAAAGTTAATAATAATTATTGTTAGAATATATTTTTTTTGCATAAAAGTTTATAAAAATTTTTATTCACGTTTAAATAATTTTCCATTTTCTAATTAGTCAAGTCGATTACATTTGTGTCTTTTTGAAAATCTTAAGCCTTAATCTCTACTATGTATCCTCCTGAAATATTACAATTATGTATAAAATTTTATTATTTAGCGAAAAATACAATTAAAATTCGATATTGTATACATTCCATTCTGTAATGTGATTGTGCCGCTTTTCTTTACGTTTAATTTAGGTTATACTAATTTATTTATTTTTTGTTTACTAGGTGTAATTTTTTATTTTGTATATTTGTAAATTTTACACTAAGTTATTAAAAATTTTGTGCCATGAACTTAAAACTTAATTTAATAGGTGTGTCACTAAATTGTTAAATTATGTATATAAATTTAGGATTAATTTTGTTGTAAATTGATAATTTATAAACTGTTATGTGGTTAAATTATATATTGTTGTTGAAATTTATCCAATTTCATTGGATATCATCAATTTTAGCTGTGAATAAAAAAAAAGCAATAGTTTTTTAGTATATACAGTTGATTACTACCACATCCTTTTTACTGTTTATAGCAATTAGGTTTCAGGTGATGGTTTAGGCACATATCTTGTATACAGTCTGATATGTATAGGTGATTTAAAAAGTGCTTTTATTTAAAGAAATATATATTTATATTTTATAGACAATATTCTAGCTGTACAGTTTTTACACTTCCTCATAAAAATGTATTTCTGAACGGGAAGATAAACAAATCGTTAATAAATAATGCATTTTGTGTATTAAAAAAAAACAGAAAAATAAGTAGCTGTCAAACTGTTTGAGTGATTTCCATTTATTTGGTAAAAATCTTACCAGTGAGTAATCACAATTAAAACTTAATCACGTCTCTTTGTATGATACAAATTTTATAAATCATTAAGGAGTGTGGTGGCTACTTTATCTAATCATCAATTAAATAAAATGAGAGTATTACGACTTTGATATCTTGCATTTAAGTATTGCTTTTAGTATTTATTACTACATTAATCTCACCTCTTTATTGGAATACTCTGGTATTTTTATTATACTTTTATTAGCACCTACTTGATATTACTGACACCGGTTGCTTGATTAGCAAACGTCGTTCCCACTCCAGCCAACAACAGAGCAGACATTTGGTTTCATGTGAAAATCAAGCAATTTTACAATGATGTTTGGCGTAAGTCCAGATTAGGTACAAACATATTTTTTGAACTCAAAAATTTTTGATTGTCATTCATCTATTCGCACGCAGATAAACTAGTCACTGTGAATTAATGTTTATCTGCATGCATTTGTGTAATGTGTACCAAAGATAATATATACCAATCTTTGTGTGTACTCTGATGATGCACCGCACAATTTTAACTTCTAGTTTATACGAGTAGGAAGACCCTTAATGTACATAAGTTCTGTAAAAGTGAGACGATTTGTATCTAATCTGGGATACTTATAGATTTAAATGTTCTAGTATTACAAAACATGATATGGCAATACGACTGATCAGCATTTATGGTAATTTTGCCTATATCGCTAGGAAACATCACAACCTAACAATTCCAGTGGAAAATATTTTGTAAAAACTTCTCATCAATCAAATGTTTATATGTTTGTACGACTAATGTATATTTTATACGATGTCTTTAATTTCAGAAATACATTTTCTATTCACTTTTTTTTTCTGCTTCAGTTTAGTGAGTTTACGAAACTAAACTACACATATAATTTATTTGTTTAACCATATAAAATTTGTGGACAAATGAGGTTATTAATTAAATTGTAAAATAAATTTCCTCTTGTATGTCACAAGAAAAATCATTTTATAAATAATTTGCCAGTAGTTACCAATTTTCCAGAAAGAAAGAGTTTTACACCCCTACTTCACAAAAGTTCCTTCTATATTTTTTGTTTACGTATTTTCAAAATATGTAATTAATTTTCAGAAATAAATTATAGTTTATAAATGATAATAATTTAACTAACCCTGTAAAATGTGAAGTTATGGGATAAAATTTTCTCATTTTAAATATAGCTAAATGAAAAATATATCAGTATATTGATATTGTATAATAATTATTATAATTGTTAAATTGATCGATATTTTATTGTCAGTTGAGATTGAGTATATAAAGGTATTTAAATAAAATTCTATATATTAATAAATAATGTAAACATTTCCGCAAGATGTGTAAGCAACAAATAGACAGTAAATGAAGATGTGTACTATTTGAAAACGTTTTTTATTTTTAACCTTAAATCAGTTTTTAAACTTCCCACTGCATTACCTAGTGTTTTAGGTGGTTAACCGAGCTCGGTTGCTGGTTTCTATTATTTTATGTCAAGAGGGGCAAGAGGGCGTAAGCCCGGGCCTGTCTATTATTGCCGTTCTAGCTCTCCTAGCAAAATATTTAGTGAAAACTCCATGAATATTAGGTAAATAGATCGTTTCTTTCCTGAATGTTTAGTGACCTGTTTTTATATTAATACCAGCGTAACCCCGTCGAAATTCGACGGCGCGGCGGGTGTATTGGAAAATGCAAGTGAGTGACGAAAGTTTCATGTTACAGCACCTCCTTAAATTTCTTGGTATAGTACATCATAAAATTTCGTCATTATACCCTCAAAATGGAGGATGTGCTTCTTATGGACAGTTATACATTTTAGACTTTTCTAGGTGAACATGAAGTAAACCTCTCTATTGGAACTCAACAGTGTACAAATATGTTAGTACTTCGCCAAATATTTGTTTTTGGTTAATTAAACGCAAGAGTTCCTTTACTTTTGCATGAAACACGCGAACAATAACGTCTGGCCTATTATTAGCAGTTTCATAAGAATGTATGCTATTTGTAATTTCAGGCCATAAAGGATTACATGTAAACGTCAAAAAAATGTCTGGCTTACCAAATTTTCTTACAATGGCCATTGCGTCCTGATAATTTTGCATCATGTTTCGAGGACTGCCAGTAAACGATGAAGATAAAATAACAACACGTCCAGCCTTTAAGTTTCCGTTGTCGGCCCTTACATGTAAAGCATCTGCAAGACTAACGTATGTATCTACTCGCAATTTCACCTGTTCTTTACGGATGAATTTCAATCTGTCGCCTTCGATGCGACAGTAATAATCAACAATCAACTGCTGCGTTAACTTCCCAGCATTAATTATTGGATTGAAGTCTCCTACAGGAGTTAAACCTCGAACCATAAGTCTGTAAGATATATATTCTCGCATAGAAATATTTTGGCGAATTTTAGTTTTGCGCTCTCCTCCAGTTGGCATTGAAATATGCCATTCTGGTTCCCCGCACGGCCAGATTAATACATATGACATCGGATAGCAATGCATACTGTCAAAATCTATATTTTTTATTCCACCGTCATGTGCGTAAACAGCAATATATCTATGAGAAGGTGGAGCACCGTCGGCTGATTCAAAAACAGTTGCAACTTCAGAACATGTAGGATCATTATACCGTCGAGGATCTGATTTGGGTTCGTGATAAAAACGCATTACCAAATTAATAGGTTCACGATTTTCTTTTAAAGCTAACTCCTTTTCTTCACATATCTTCTGATGCATTGTCTTATATGACATCACATAAGGATTACATTGATTTTACGACACGATTTAGTATTTCTAGAATGTCTTTTCTCAAGGAACTGTTCGCAGCATGTTCAAGTCTAATTTGATTGGCTTCGAAAAAGTCTAAAATGTATAACTGTCCATAAGAAGCACATCCCTTTCGATATCTCGTCATTCCCTGTAAATAATTCTTTCATTTTATCAGGAATCCGAAATTCCGGCAATTTGAACTTTTTATTACAGCAACAAAAACCAAAGTAGCCAGCCGAATTTTTTCACATGAAAAGTACCGGGCAGAGCAATAACTACACATGTTGTTTAAGTTACCTAAGTTGAATGGAGTTACATTTGAGATAGTATCAGAAACGGCACATCTATATTGAATTGTAAAGCAGGTTTTTTTTTCGTAGTTTAGACGTTTTTGTGTGCGTTCGCGTCTCCTTTCCCTGCCGCCAGTCAATGTCTCGTAATTTACGTTTTTTTTGAAATATTATGTTGCACAACATTGCAGAGTACGTTTTCTACATCGGCATCATTAGTGACAGGACGAAATTTTAAAACACTATAATGTCCTGCATCAACATTACCAGAAAAAAGTAAATTAGAAATAATATTTCCAGTACCATAATCAAGAGTTTCATTATTATTATTATCTCTATACACTCTAAACAAATGATCAGGAAACAGCTGACTAATGCAGTGCAATTCGACATGGCCGGCGAACTCGCCATCTAGACAATAAATTTTCGTATTCAGCGAAATTTGTAATCGGTAACCGATACGATGGATCTCCAACAATAAAACCTTCATAATATTCCCATTCCTTTTTTAATTTTTTCGACGACTTGCACGCGTATCTCGCGATGATGTTGATCATTATTAAATAAATGCGAAACAGAACGAAATAAACAATTTTCTCACCAGGAACAACATGATGTTGTTCCATACTTAAAATAGGTTTATCCCGAAAAACAAATAAAAATAGTAAACTAAACTAAAAATACTTAGCTTAAATTCCTATTTGCAAAGCAAGTAAAACTCGAAGTCACATATAAACAATCCTGTTTGCAGCAAAGTAACTGAAAACTCGAATGTAAACAATAACCGAACAGCACACTGGCACAGATTCTGTGAGTGTGACACTGGCACAGAATAAGCCAAGCGTGGTTGTATCTGGCCAACCGGCTAAGATGCATTAGTTCCATTTCTTAAGAGGTCGGTGGTAGAGGTCGCTTCAAGTAACGCCGCTCTTAGCATACGCTAACATGCATTAGTTTTTGTTTTTTTGTTTTACATATGAAAATGGTGATTAAAAAAATATAAAAATGTTTCAGTGATCCATCTAAGGGTAGAGACCTTTCATTGAAAAAAAATTATCAAAATTGGTGTAGTATGCAGGTATGTTCTTCTCGCTTGAGGAACCGGAGAAGAAAACCTTTTAAGCTTTTATATATGTATAGATTACAACTTATTTAACGGGAATAGGTTAATTAAAGCATTAAAACTATTTTATTCATTTGGTAGACGTTTCGCAATATTTCTTAACATCCTCAGGACTAATTAAATTGAGTTTTTGTTGTTCACAATCAGTAACAAATTAAATAACAAACAAAAATTAGTGCCATACAAGTTGAATGAAATACAACATAAAACACATAAATGGTCTTTAGTTTCAACGATTCACAACAAATTTGCTTGCTGAAACAGAAGATATACGCCATTTCATAACAGAATACGATTTAGAGACTATTCCTGAACATAGCAACCCTTTTGAGGTGTTAGAAGTGGTGCTACTGATAAAACATTCAGTAGGCTGACTCGTATTTAAACTTATAGCTGTCAGCCACGAACTAAATATGGCAACAGCGCGCCGCATCGAGGATGTAGACCTATTGAAACTGAGCACAGGCACGGCATCCACACATTTGCGGTTGCTGCTTAGTTTAATTTTATAAAAAAACAGGCTTACTTGCACTGCTCTCTGCTTAGTCAATTAAATATTACAATATTTTATGTAAAATAATGCGTGATTCTACATAAAAACATGTGATATTCAATTATTCGGCAAGATCAACGCGAAGGTGTAGAGTTATATAAGCTCTTAAATAATATGAAACATCATATTATTGCTTATACATTATAATACATATAGTTGTTGCATATACATTACAAATAAACAATAATAATAAATATCTCGTAGTATTAAATTAGCACGCGTATTTTTGCCCGGATAGGGGGAAAGGTGAACAGGTGAAGGATAAAAACGATGGATTATAGGGAGTGATTCAGGGTAAAAATTTCACAAAAATTTACAAATGCTGAACAAATCATGAAAGATAATATTGTCTTGGCAAACTCCACATTCTCCTTATTGGAGGCCGTCCCGATTGCATATAAGCAATCCTTACAGTCGTACGGAAATGGCAGTATTTCTAGCAATTTCATTGGCCGTTTGCAGATAACCGCAGGGCATGCGCAGTTACATGACATGTCAAACTGTATTAAATCCTTTTGGAACCGCGTTTTTTAAATAAGTATTTTTTAGTTCGTTAGTAAGATTTTCCTTGCCCTTTATTATAGTTTGTTTATTTTCCTTGCCCTTTATTATAGTTTGTTTATTTTCACGGTGCCGAATTCCCCTTTAAAAATGATATCTGATGAGCACGCCATGCCGTGGCCTTGAAGCGGCCAATGAAATTGCTAGAAATACTGCCATTTCCGTACGACTGTAAGGATTGCTTATATGCGTCCCGATTATAATTTTTGCACGATAATCTCGACGATATTCTAATCTGGAATTAATATATATTTCATCAATTAAAAGTATTCTACTACTATTTTGTTAGTCTGCAAGTGAGGTAGACATATTAATCAGATAGTGTTTGTTATTATTTTCTTTATTTGGAGAAATATCTGTACTAGATGAAAGATGATGTAAATACCGCTTATAGTGGGTAACTGATTATACACCATAAATGACATTATTATAGTAGAAACTGATTATATATTTTTAATTTAGTCATTTGAATTACTTGATCTACAGTAATGCTTAGCTGTTTAGAATATAAAAATGTTTCACCACTTTCAGTAAAATCTAAGGCTTGTTTTAAATAGAACAAGGCCTGCTGCAATGCATTTTGATAACAATTTGTGAACTAGCTGGATAATACGTATATTTAAATTTAATAAATTTTGCACCTGTGACCACCTGTTAATTTTCACATCAAAATCTAAAACCCACTTTAACTCGCTAAAATTTAAATCATTGTCCTTTACAAACACTTTTATGGTGAGTTCGTTATTAATTAAAAGTTGAGTTTCTATTTTAACTGCTTAACTTTTCCAAAAAAATAAAAGTTTCATAATTTCCTGACTTTTCAAAATTTTGTATTAAAATTTCATGTTGCTGGATTTATTTTCGGCGTCTACAAATGCATTCAGGATCTTTTTGAACAATCGGCTTTTCCTTTAACAAATATTTAGGTACAATAATTTCAAATGTTCCGTCTGCTAATAGGTATTTATTTGTTAAGTTTGAAAACTTCACCGGAATCAAAATCAACTCACATGGTAATGGTAATGGTGGGGGAGGCTGACGCCTAGGAAGCAGACCACAGACGAGTCCTTTATCAACGAGTTTTGAATTCTAAAAAAACTAGTAATTTTCGCTTTGATACTGACTATTTGCTTTAGAAATCAATATATTAATTCCACAACCTCCGTTATTAATTAATAAACTGGAATAAACAGAAATGTATATTTGTCATTAATAATCATATCTTAACCATTAATATATTTTTTTTAATCATACTGTCACTGTTATATGTACTAGAAAACTTGTGTTAAATGAAAGTTTTTATTTGGCATTATTAGTGGACTTTATTATTACTCAATAAAAAAACATTTCCTACTAATAAAAAAGTGTGAAATAAAAAGTTTATTTGTACCATTTTTCTCTGTGTGGATATGTAAGGTTTTCCTCAATACCTATCAATGATAGATGCCTCCTAAGTCTGCAGTGGCCTGTCAGAACTCCAATTAAAAGATTTAGAGTCTCCTTCCGACTTCGGCCCAGTAACCAGACCGATCTCGATTTGTCCGGCCCCGTCACAAAATCTCGAGTTTGCCTGCAGGCCCTGTTGGTCCTCCAATGCTTCCTCAGTGTCTCATGGGCCCAGTGTCTCATGGGACCTGCCTTCTTGTAATGCCTATCATAGGCTCAGGCCCGAGATAGAGTTCCTCAGCTCCAAGTCTAGCTAATTCATCAGCCTTTTCGTTGCGTTGCCTGGAACTCCGGTATGTCTCGGGACCCACACCAGTCTCACTTGTTTATGCCTGGCAAGCTCTTCTAGGGCGTCCCCGCACTCCTGAACGAGAACTGATCTCGTCCTTAGGGAGCACACAGCTTTTAGAGCAGCCTGGCTATCGGAGCAGATGTATACCATCTGTTCCGCCCCGTTCCCTAACCTCAGCCTTACCCGCCACCGCTAGGATGGCGTAAACCTCTGCCTGGAAGACCGTGGTGTACGAACCTAGAAAAAAGTTCTCCTGCACTCCTTTGCAAGTTTTTACAAATGAATCGTAATTTGACTTACAACCGGGGATAAAACACCGTGTCGGCATGTTCATTTACCTACTTTGGATTATATGCGTACGGATGAAATAAAAGTCGCGAAAAATTAGATTGTATTTTAAATTATCACTCTCACCACTATCTACATGCACTTTAATTAATAAGAGTCTAGTGTAATTATTGTTAAAAACACTGATTTGAGGTAAATAAAGTGATGCTTTAATACATAAACACGGAACAATAGGTCTTCATGCGACGTTGCACGATTTCTTATTTCGTGGCTGGGACATAAAGAAGGCTGTGATCGTACTAGTCTACGACTCTAACTTGGCACTTGAGTTTGGATACGCAGTGGTTTAAACCGCCTTTATTATGTAAAGCGGCTTATTCGTCTCTGTCCCTCTGTGCCGTCAAATGCCAAGCTAGAATCGGAGAGTAGTACGTACAACATGGGTGAGAAAAGGCTAGCTAGCTAGCTTAGCTTTGATTTCAATTGAGGCAGACTACCTATGTCAAACATATATACCTAGACGTAATTTTGGATAAGTTCAAAAGTATATAAACACACATGTTCAATGAGATTTATCTCAGGAGAATCCGGTGGAAGAGATGGTGATCAATTCCATGGGTTTCAAGGACGTTGAATACTTGGTGACCAAGAAGTCGGCGAGCATTATCATCAATAAAAATAAAATTTTCGCCAAAAGCAACTTACAAAGTCGTTACAATATTACTAACACATTGGCATATATTTGTCCAGTCATGGCCGTCCTGCAGATGTACAGATCGGTGCGTCCTCCAACACATATTCCTCCTCACACCATAACACTGTCTCCTCTAAAAGCTACTGTGGGTTGAATACATTTTGGCTGTATCTCTCTACGCACTTAACTAAAGAATGAGAATTAATTGTATTTATTCGGAAATTAGAAAAACAAGAATACTTTTTAGCCTGGACATACTCCGCCCGGCGGTCCTTTTTCGGTTAGTTGAATTTATGGCGTTTCTTATTACTTATCTCTAAAATAAATTGTTAACATTCAATCAAGAATTAGAATGGGAATGGGAAGAGGTGTTTTAGCGAATTGCTTGGAGCAAATAGCTCAAAGAAAATTACCACCTTGTTTCTATGAATGGAAATACAACATAATGGTTCTTCAAGGTGACAATTTTAATCACGCTTCTGCCTATACAAAATCAATTTTCGCCGCATGCAATTAAACTTAGTCCAGCTATGATCACTAAAATATTTATCTCGCAAACCTTCAGTGATTCAATTTTCTTTTTTGCTTCTAACCAAATTATACTACAATCCAAAAAGGATATTTGTCTTTAAAGTGAGCATTTTTACAATAATTGAGATTTATATTTATTATTTTAAATACAGAAAATTGAATAGTCGATAGATTTTTGCAAAATAAGTGTTTTTGTACTATGAACACCTATTTCTCAAAAATCTATTGATTATTCAATTTTCTGTATTTAAAACGGTTACACCCTGTACTTAAAATACAGGTTAATATCTGATGAACACTTTTCTATTTCTGACGAAAGCTTTTAAAATCGATACACCATAAGAGCCATCTAGATTTTTCTATGCTACTACAGAACTGCGCAGAGAGCATATTACGCTTTATATTTGAATATACTAAACCTTACAAAAATCGAATTTACCGTGAACATTAAAAAAAAAGAACAAAATGACACTCTGTCGGTGGGTAAACGATTTACATTTATATGATCCATTAATATCCCAACTGGAGCTTAGGAGAGAACTTGAGGATTTTCCAAGATGTTTGACTTCCAAAGAACTAGCGACTTTGAATATTGGTAAAGATTCTTTAGTGTTTAATGTGGACATCCAACATTTCAAACCTGAAGAAGTTTCTGTGAAAGTACTAGGAGATAACACAGTTACTATAGAGGGAAAACACGAAGAAAAACAAGACAAACATGGTTACATTTTCAGGCATTTTGTGAGAAAATATGTGTTTCCAGAAAATTACGATGTGAACAAGATTAAGCCAAAGTTGTCTTCTGATGGAGTTTTAACTATCACGGCTTGTAAAGTGAATGAAGAAAGAATAAGTGAACATCGGGAAATTCCCATTCAACAGACGGGACAGGGCTGGGGCATAGTTAGACATCTGAAGAATTTAAAACATAAGTTAACGGGTTAATATACTGGATATGAAAAATTCTGACATCATTGTCAGGACTGATTCTGTGGTTTCTGTTTTATTGTTCTATGTATTATAATTATTATTTATTGATGCAACCTGCAATATTCTACTTTTATGGTGAATAAAGTTCTATTCGGTTCTAGTTTATTATATTTATTATATGGTAAATTTGAATTAAGTATTAAATTAATAATACATTTTTTTTAAAAATATGTATTAGCTATATTTACTTCTCGTCAGATTTAAAGATTATTAATTGAATTACCTTTACATTCAAATTGACGTAAGTACAAAATTACAGTACGGCGCCAGCAAATATAAGCGATATTTTCTCCACTTATTATATTAAATATCAAAATCTTTAAACCAAAGAGCTTTTGCTTATTATATTTTCTAGTTTTCGACATTCATATGTTCCAAAATATATGGATGGAATTTGTACCAATGTTACTTATAACAAATATTTTAGTAACAAAGACGACGCTTTAGAAAATTATTATTTCAAATAAATGGACTAAACAGGTTTAAATCTGCTCTGTAAAGTTTTTGTATTTATCAAATGAGCAAAAATTCTATCTAGACCAGTAAACTGAATGTTCAAGTAGTAGGTATATCTTTATGTGAATTCCTACATGTGTTGTAGGTAATGGTTTTAAGTCATTTTATTCTACGACTTTTTTTCATTTCAAATTTGGACTGGTATAAACATTTTTATTAATATTAACATAAGTTAACACCAACAAATGATTTTTTCCTGTTTTCTCGACTAAATGCAATTTAGATTAACGAAAATGTATTACTTCCTCACACCTCAGTGAGAAAGTTATGTATTCGTGAAAAAAATTTTGAAAATTTTTATTGCATTTCTAGACGAATCTCGAGGAATTATGACGATACACAAAATTTCAGACAGAAAAAATTTTCTGTCTGTGTATCTGTCTGGTTCGCGATAGCAGCTACAGTTTTTGAGATAGGGCTTTCAAATTTGGTACACACATTCTAGAGGTCAATGAAGAGATTGAGTTCGTGGGTAAGCAAAATCGGTCCCAATTTTTGAAACGTCAAACAATGTGACTTTTTTAAAACATCAAAGTGACTTTTTTGAAACGTCAAAATGTGACTTTTTTGAAACGTCAAAGTGACTTCTGAAATGTCTTTTTTGAAACGTCAAAAATTGTGACTTTTTTGAAACGTCAAAAACTACTTTTATTATAAACTCCACCACAGGTTGAGTTTTACTACGGTGAGGAAGTTCTGATCCCCAAGTAATTGGCAGAGGTTTTTTTAAGTTGGTTCCAATGTTACCCAAATTCCACACACCCATCCAATATTTCTGTTGAATTGCTAAAAATATCCCGAGAGAGTTCAAAACTGTCTGATGCCATCCGAAGTAAAGAAACTCGCCACAGTGCAGTCGTGTGCACATTGACAGATTAAAAGTGTTAGTGTTTTGTTTTTTTGTTAGCGCTTCATAGAAACAACTTTTCGGCATGGATTACAGATACGCACTAATATACTGGTTTTAAGTACAGTCTATTTCATACTTATTTGCAATATAAAAAACGTCGGCTTCTTTGATCCCTTTACCGCCGTCAAAGAAACCGACAGTTTTTATGTTGCAAGTAAGTTTAAAATAAATTATATATTATTTATTTTCATTAATTTTCGTCGATTTAATTAAGTCTTTGTAAAGTGTCGTGTCGCAATTACATAAATATTTCATCAAACATAATTACATAAAGATTTTATTAAACAACTATTTTTGAAAAGGTCTATAAAAAAGTTCCACTGAGAGATTGGGCTACCTATATTACGTTAATCACACTTCCATCATATGAAAAACAACTTTTAGTCACTTGGGGTAATAAGACAATTATGTATCAGGGTTACATAGTTACGTTATTTTCTAAGGGTTGATGCATCAATGTTGATGTTACGGATTATATCAGGGTAGCAAACGTTGAGCTGTTACATTACAAACACAATATTATTGTGATATTTATAATGTAAGGCTGTAAAAATATTTGTACAATATTTAAATAATACTAATTTTTTTGGCAACAGAATAACATTGTCACAATATTAATTAATATAACAAAAATATTTATACAACGTTAAAATAACTTTTTGGATCATTTTTGTTACATTATATTAATAAAATATATAAATATTACTTTTACATATTTTCACAACTAATGGAATGTATTTTAATATTGACAAAATCTTGTTTTAACGAGTTTACTATATTACTATCAATATGTATATGTAACGTTTTTTATTCAGTGTTTATTAAATGTCTAATGTTACCTTATAATTATAATAGAATATTTCAGGTTTCAAGGGTGATTGGTGAATACATATTGTTACGTGTTTGCTATCCACACAAACACCTCTACTCGTAGATTCGTTGATTGAAAGTCCAGGTAACACTTACTCACTAATTTATTTACTAATTAACAATTAACAACAATAGATTAATTACTGTCTTAACTATGATCACACTTGAACACTTATAAGTCTCTTTCTTATTACTTCTTTACTCGTTCACGTTCAACTTAAGATTAAGTCTCGGCCCACCGTGCGTCTTATTTATACATCCATTCATGCGATCTAGGGCACTCCAGAATATTCCCGGCCGTTCGTGTACAATTCCAGTCTTATCTGACCAGTCTACACAGTCCAGTGGCGTAACACTGCCCCCTCCTTAAGCCTGAACGTCCCGATCAGGCAATTCATTGTTCCCTGCATACTTGGCCAGTCTCTCTATATGCACCACCTTCATCTTGGATTTTGGACTTTGCTGAATTCTATATACAACGTCGTTTAGTCTAGTGACGACAGTGTAAGGACCTTCCCAAGGCGGGTGAAGCTTCGGGGACCTGCCTTTCTTTCGTTGTGGGTTATATAGCCAAACCAAATCTCCAGCCTGGAACCCTCCTGAATTTGCCTTAAGATCATAACGAGCCTTCATGCGATCACTTGCTATGGCAATTCGGTCTCGTACCAGCTCATGGATATTCCTTAGCCGTTCACCTACTTCATCGGCGTAGTCATTTATGGAAAGTCGCTCCTCATCTGGTGTGCCAAACACCAAGTCACATGGAGCTAATTCACGTCCAAACATCACGCGAGCCGGCGTCTGTTTTGTTGTTTCATGAATGGAGGCCCTGCAGGCCATAAGGAAAAGAGGTAAGTGACGGTCCCAATCTCTCTGATGTTTCTCAACCACTTTGGATAGGTGCTCCTCCATGGTTTTATTATATCTCTCCACCATTCCGTCTGATTGTGGATGTAGGGCTGTTGTTCTTGTCTTATGAATTCCCAGTAAGCGACACATCTTCTGAAATACCCCTGATTCAAAATTTCTTCCTTGATCCGAATGCAATTCTAGGGGCACGCCAAATCGACATACTAGATTATCTACCAGAGCTTGAGCGACAGTGGCTGCTTCTTGGTTGGGTATGGCATAAGCTTCAGGCCACTTACTGAAATAATCCATGGCAACTAAGATGTATTTGTTTCCATCATCTGTCATGGGGAATGGACCAGCTACGTCGATCGCAATTCGCTCAAAAGGAGCCCCTACGTTATATTGTTTCATTTGGCCCTTACTTCTTGTCCGTGGCCCCTTACTTGCCGCACAAACTTCACATTTGCGGCATCAAGCCTCCACATCTTGGCGGCTGTTCACCCAGTAGAATCGTTCGCGTACTTTAGTGAGAGTTTTGTTGATGCCAAAATGTCCGCCAGATGTTCCATTATGCACTTCCTGGAGCACTTTTGGTACGCGGCACCTGGGAATTACCAATCTCAAAGAAATTTCCTTCCCGTCTGGACTTTCCCAAGCTCTTTTCAAGAGTCCGTCCTCTACTCTAAGGGAATCCCATTGTGCCCACAAAGCCTTCAGTCCCACTGCCTTGTCTGAAATGTCGTTCCAGCCTGGCCGGGCTCCTCTTTCTTTCCATTCCAGAATAGGACCAGTTTCTTGATCTTTTAACTGCTCTTCTCTTAATGTCTCTCTTGTCCAATCGTCAGGAACATCAATTTTAACGGTGTTTACAATTATTATCCCTTGTTGTTTTTCTACCCGGTGGCAGTGCTTGCAGTCTTCCCGACAGGGTCTTCTGGAGAGAGCGTCTGCATTTCTATGGGATTTTCCAGGACGATGTTCGATTTTAAAATCGTACTGCTGCAGTTTTTCTATCCAACGAGCTAGTTGGCCTTCTGGAGTCTTCAATTGTAATAACCACTTTAATGCAGCATGGTCGGTCCGAACTTTAAAATGTTGTCCATATAGGTATTTGTGAAAATGGTCTATGGACTTGACAATGGCCAATAGTTCCTTCCGTGTCACACAATAGTTACGTTCTGGCTTCGACAACGTCTTGCTGAAGTATTCAATTACTTTTTCCTGTCCATTTTGAATTTGGGAAAGAACACATCCAAGTCCAGAATTACTGGCATCTGTGTCTAATACGTAGAAGCCTTTCCGTTCTGGATATGAAAGAACCGGACTCGAACACAGTGCTGATTTTAGTGTTCTGAATGATGTTTCGCACTCTTCTGTCCATTGGTACTGAACCTTCTCTTCTGTAAGCCGGTGTAGTGGTTTCGCAATATCAGCAAATCGTTCCACAAATCGTCTGTAATAAGTGCATAGACCAAGGAAGCTTCGTACTTCGTGAACATTTGAGGGCCTCGGCCAATCTCGTACTGAGGAAATCTTGTCTGGGTCTGTTCTTATCCCCTCCGAAGACACGACATGTCCTAGGAATTTTACCTCTTTCTGAAACATTAGGCACTTTTTGGGATTCAATTTCAGGTGTGCATTTTTAATTCTTCCAAACACTTCTTGAAGGTTCTTCAAATGCTCCTTAAAATCCCGTCCCATAACCATCACATCATCAAGATAAACTAGACATGTCTTCCAAGTTAGTCCTCGTAGTACCAGTTCCATCAGTCTTTCAAAAGTCGCTGGCGCATTGCACAGGCCGAAAGGCATCACAGTGAACTGATAAAGGCCACTTCCTGTCGAAAAGGCTGTCTTGTCTTTATCATCTGGATGAAGTCCCACTTGCCAATATCCACTTCGAAGATCTAGAGTGGAAAACCACTGTGAACCTGCCAGCGTACTTAGTGTGTCATCAATTCGGGGTAACGGATAGCTGTCTTTTCTAGTGACGTCATTCAGCTTTCTGTAGTCGACACAGAATCTTAAAGTTCCATCTTTCTTAGCAACCAAAACTACTGGCGACGACCAAGGACTGGTTGATTCCTCAATAACTCCGTCTTTAAGCATCTTCTGTAACATTGCGGAAGCCTCTTCTTGTTTTGCTAATGGGAGCCTCCTAGGTGGTTGACGAATAGGAGCTGATTCACCAGTGTTTATCCGATGTTGCACTATGTTGGTCTTTGTAAGAGCTTCCGTGTCCTTTGCAAATACTGTACTTTCCTTCTTCAAGAATTTTAAAGCTTCTCTATGTTCATCTGGAGTTAAATGTTCTAACTGGGCATTTAACATCCTTACAACTTCTTGGTCCATATCTGTAGACGAAGCTCCAATGATCTGTTCTTCACATCTCGCAATCCATGTGACTGGTTCGTAGGTGCCAAGTGCTTCGCCTTCTTTGAACGTCACTGAGTGTGAATTTAGGTTAACCACTCTAATCGGTATCTTGTCTGTAGTCTGTGTTAAAGTCCTTGCCAGGATCACATTGTCTGTCATTTTAATTGAGTCATCCTTCTCAACGAGGCCAAAACGGTATCCCACAGAATTTTCCTCCAGGACGGCCTCAATTACTTTCTCTGTTCGTGCAGGAATTTTTACTGCCCTCGAAGTTAGTAGCCTGATATTATGGAATTTTTCATCTGCCGTTGAAAGAATAATTTCTTCATTTCCAATCCTGAGAACTCGTTCTCCAACGTCAAGTACAAATCCATATTTTTCCATAACGTCTAATCCTAAAATGAAGTCATCTGTAATGTCAGCTACGATAACTTGGTGTTTAAAACATAAGCGGCCAATCTGCAGTTCCATGTCGACTTCCCCATGGACCGCCGCCCTATCTCCCGTAGCTGTCCGGATGACTAATCTATTCTGTCCTTTATTTACTTTGAAACCTGTTATTAATCCTGCCCGTACTATTGACGACGTAGCTCCTGTGTCGATTGTGAACACACATTTCTTCTTATTTACATAACCCTCCAACAACAGACTACTTTGAACTCTCCGAAGTTGGGAAACTTTTATTTCTCGGGGGTCACAACATTTCTTGGCCAGCGCAGCCCCCAAATTGCCAGCCATCTTTAGTTTTCCTGTAGCTCCTCAACCACAGCAGCATTTACCCTTTCTGGGCTGCGTTGACGACAGTTCCTCTTGATATGGCCCACTTTGCCACACCTGTAACAACGGATGCCTCCATTCGGCCTCCCACTATTTTGTTGTTGGTCTTGTCCCTGCTGGGAGTTCGATTTTGTCAGTAGTTGGGTGATCATCTTGTGTAGATCGGATATCAGATTTTCTGTTCTGTTGTCTGGCTTGTCTTCCTCCACACTCACAGCTCGTACTCTCTGATTTGATTGTGTGGTATCCTTATAGGCAGCCTCAATCTCCAGCGCATGTACTAAAGCCTCACTACTAAGCTTATGCCTGGCCAACTTAAGAATTCGCCTAACTTCCTGGTCTCTTACTCCATCAATAAATGTACCAACTGCTAACTGTTGTTGAAATTCAATTGGTGCATCAGGATAGGCTAGATGGGCTAATCTTTCTACCGCAGCCTCGAACTCCTGGAGGCTTTCTCCACCTCGTTGTCTGCGTGATTTGAGCTGAGCCTGATATACTTGGGCGAGATGTTGGTCGCCATATCTTAGTTCTAACGCTGCCTCTAAAATGCTAAAGTTTTGTTGCTGTGCGGCAGGAATTGTTTGGAGCAGGTCTAATGCTTGGCCCCTTAGTGCTAATACCAATGCTGTTGCTTTTTCCTCATTGTTCCAGTTATTTGAACGTGCAGCTGCCTCAAATTGTCTCTTATAAGTTGACCATGAACTTTGACCGTCGAAGGAAGGTGGCTGTAACCTAGCACCAGACGACAGTACCAATTGGCTACCCTTCTCTCTAAATTGTTGTTTGAGTCGGGCTACTTCTCCTCTGACTTGGGTTATTTCCTCTTCAACTTGGCTGACTTTTTCTTTAACTTCACTGACTTGTTCTTCCACTTCACCGACTTTTCCTATAACATCGACTTTAAATTTTTCAGTGAGAGAGAAAATGGCTGCCTGCTGTTCCTCTAGGCTTCTTTTTATATCTTCGTTTTCCTCCAATCGTCTTATTTCCAGGCCCTCAATCATTTTTCTTAAGTCTTCTTTTTCTTCTTGACGTCTTCGCTCTTGTTCTTCTCTTTCTTCTTGTCGTTTTTTTTCTTGAGCTTCCATAATTTTTCTTTGTTCCTCTTTCTCTTCTCGTCGTATTCTTTCTAGTTCTTCTTTTTCCTCCTGTCGCCTTCTTTCTTGATCTTCCATAATTTTCCTTTGTTCTTCTTTTTCTTCATGTCGTCTTCTCTCTTGATCTTCCATAATCTTTCTTAATTCTTCCTGGCGTTCTCTTTTCTGTTCTTCCATTTGTTGCACCAATGCTGCAAGTAAGTCTTGTGTTTGTTTCTCCGCCATGCTTCTTGTTGTTGGCATTAACTCACGACACGCAAATCAGTTCAAAATAAAGTTTATTACACTATAAAATCCGTAAAATGTTGATATCACGTCTATTTTAGTAATGGAATGTTCCAGAAAAATCTCAAAACAGCACTAGAAAGTCTTATTTAGAGTCTGTACTTCTTTTGTGTTGACAAAATTCACTTATCTCCACTAATTGTCCAATGGAATGTTCGAGAATCTTCACGAAATATTACTAATAAGTCTTGTTTGAGTCTATAACACGTTTCCGTTAACACAATTCACTTATCTTCTGTGGGTTCCAAATCGAATGTTCTAGAATTGTCACTAAAAGTCACTTATTGTCTTGTTTTTAAGTCTACAACACGTTCCCGTTGACACAATTCACGTATCTCCTGTAGTTTCCAAATAGAATGTTCTAGAATTTTCCCGAAATTGCACTAGTAGTCCTTTTCTCAGTCTACAACACGTTAATACTAGCGGCACTCGCGTATTTGCAACTATTTCTAAATCGAATGTTCTAGAAACTTCTCGAAAATCCACTTTGAAGTCACTATTCAGTCCAGAAATAGTCCTCCAAACACTGTCCAGTAGCTTAATTCTCCGTGTTACCACTAATTTCTGAGAAGAACACTGTAGAACCTTTTCGAATATTCCAGAAATTTCTCTTCCAATCCACTTCCGACACCAAATTGTTACGTGTTTGCTATCCACACAAACACCTCTACTCGTAGATTCGTTGATTGAAAGTCCAGGTAACACTTACTCACTACTTTATTTACTAATTAACAATTAACAACAATAGATTAATTACTGTCTTAACTATGATCACACTTGAACACTTATAAGTCTCTTTCTTATTACTTCTTTACTCGTTCACGTTCAACTTAAGATTAAGTCTCGGCCCACCGTGCGTCTTATTTATACATCCATTCATGCGATCTAGGGCACTCCAGAATATTCCCGGCCGTTCGTGTACAATTCCAGTCTTATCTGACCAGTCTACACAGTCCAGTGGCGTAACAATATTTATTTAAAAACCATATACATTTTAGGATAAAAACAAGAATGACGTTTCGTCTTTTAAAATAGGCATCTTCAAATTAAAAAAAAAATAAAATCAATACCTACCTAAGCAATTCTTGCATGACGACAAAAAAGGCATACGATTATTAAAACTTATTATCAATAACAATATCAATGTTATAATGTATTGCTTATTCTCATGCAACAACTGCTAATAGGTACTTTCTTTAGTGTTTTTTTACCGAGGATGCCTACATTAAGGCATTATTTTTAACCAAATGAATATATTTCTTCAATAAAAAACAGAAAAAACTTTATTTCCTATTTTTATTTTTAGAGGACAAATGAATATACGATTTTAAATAAATACTTATTCCCCAAATACCCACGAAACCTGAAAAATTTTATATACATAAAAAAAGAAAAAGAAATTCGTTATAATAGTAGTCACACCTGGAATTTGAGATATACACTACTTGCAACCAATGTCTAAACCACATTTTGAAACTGATGTTGGAACTGACAACAAAATATTTTTTTACACATTTCTTTTGCTAAAACTTATTAATTTATTAACATTATATTTTATTAATAAGAGTTCTTAATTCTATAGATTTTGAAAAAACAAGGAACACCTAAAAATTTCGTTGCGAGCAAAAAAATTTTAAAACCACCCAAGGTTTGGTTCCGATCTCCCGATCCACCAACCTAAAATTCCAGGAGTCGCTGCTGCTATATATAAATAGAAAAAATAATTATCTTGATAAAAAAATAATTTTTAATTTTTCCACTTTCATTGTACCTGATATGATATTTAAATATCCAGGGTACATACCTCACTGAAAAAATTATGAAAGTGAAAGTAAATGAAATGGCAAAATCGAAACTCAATGTTTTTTCTAACAAATGCTTCTTAAAAGATATGTGGAATTTTAAATAAAAAAATGGTGTATATTTATATATAAATATATTTTTAATATTATATATGTATAAGTATCAATTATATTCTAATAATAAACTAACTAAGACAAAGTTTAACCCTATAATACAAAAATACAAAATAAATAGTTTATGAAACCTCAAACAAAAATAAATTCATCCCTTTGGTTTATTCTGTGTAAATGGATTACTCATTTCTTAAGGCAGTTCAAATTTTAACAATTAAAATTAATAATGGAGTATAAATTATAGTTAGAAGGCTTAGAGAAAGGACTTTCATTTTAAAAAATAAAATAAATACATAAAGTTTATGCGGTCGTACACTCGATTGGATATAAAAGTTTGTTTATTATGAAATGATACTCGAATTTTTAAATAATTTTGTAAGTTACCGCATACCGGCCTACATAGATTTAGAAGTAAAAAAAATATGTACAACTTACTTTATCAATAGTATCAATACCTACCATTGGATTAGAATTATCCATAACGGCTGTGGGCTATGGCTGTCACCCTAAAACAAATATAAAATACTGTCACGACACAAAACAACTAGGTATAAAGAGATAAAACTTAATGTGTCAATCAGTAGTGGCTTTGCGAAACTAAAAAGATGGCGAAATGCGCGCGTCTTTCCTTTCTCGAAGTTTCTGTCACGTGACCCAGTACGTCACCGCGGCACATTACTGAACATATTATTATTATAACTACATTGTCAACAAAAATTATAATATAGTATTTTTTAAAATTTTATGTTGTTACCGAATTAATTTAATGTTGAACTTAAACATTAAATTAAATACAATGTCAATATTACAGATACATTTCATTTATTACAATATGACAATGTAAATAATACAATATTAAAAAACTGTATTTAAATAACGTTGACTAAATGTTGAAAATGATGTTATACTTATATTTTGAGATACATATTCATATTAGATCACGTACGTTGTGTCTGTCAAATAAACCGTGATCATTCAGTGCTTGAGTACGTGTTTAATTAAGCTCCTCGCCCAACCGTTATAACAGATACACACTGAGAAAACGTAATTAAAAGGGTTCCTCAATTAAATTAAAAAAATGTTATTTTTATAGTTTCATAAACATTAAGACCAACAATATTTTAAAACATTTGTTATTAAAACGTACACAAAACGTGACAGAAAATATGTTCAAAAGTTACTTGTTTTAAATATTTTGTAATATTATTTTAATGTTTCATGTTTAGTGGGTACATTCTTTGAAGAAATTATGTACCTATATGAATTCACATATATTTTGTACGAGTATATACTTTTAGAATTGAACTTTGATCATATTTTGTATATAATAGTGTTATTTAGGTTAAACATCCTGTATATTGTGAGCAGTATTATCTCAACGATATTATTACTGTTCCATCTACTGAAATCTGAAATGAAAATATTACAGGGTTGGGGCTGCCATTTCAAAAATAACCTCTTTAAAATTGCTTTCTACACTCCTCGTCAAAATTAACGCATAATTTAAAATTTACCGTGTTTGATGTTCAATATTTTCGGAAACATTTTCCCAATATGGATGTTCTTTTTTTTGTATTGTGGAGTCATTCCTCAGAAATCTTACTTTCTACTGATTTTCATTCATAGTACTGTTTTGTTCATATACCGGATGTTATATTGACACTGTTCTTTTTCCTGAAAATTTAAAACATCTTATGGAGTGCACTAGACCCTCAGAAACTCTCAACAAACATCACACTTTAGTCTTATCTTTTGTTAAAATTTTCTTTTTTTGAATTAACTTGTTGTCACTCTTATCAGACGAACTACACATTTTTATATCCCTATATGTCTTTATCGACCCTGACCTGCTCTTCCATATTCCTCTCTGCTTTATTATAACGCTGCAATATTTTAGAAATGCTTGACTGAGCCACATAAAACCACTGAGCTGAGTTTGATTACAATAACCTTCTTCGCAAAGGGCAACAACTAGCTCAATCATCAGGTTTCGAAAGATTGCAATTTTCTCTTAAAACTGGCATAATTTGAAAAGAAAAACTCAAAATAAAGTGCAGAAAGCAAACCCAATACAAATTGTCTATTTGCCACAATTTTTGTCTAATGGTCACAAATTGTGACATTAAATTTGAATGTTTTTTTTCCAAAGCCTACTAGGACCATGATTATTTTCATATGTATGCATAAAAAGGGAAGTCAATAAAAACATAAAGGGATATAAAAATGTGTATCTCCTTAATAAGTGAAAAGAAGGTGATTCAAAAAAGAAAATGTTAACAAAGGATAAGACTAAAATGTCATTTTTGTTGCGAGTTTCTGGGGTCGCTAGTGCACTCCCAGGGTCTTTTAAATTTCCTGGAAGAACAGTATCAGCATAACATCCGGTATATCAGCAAAACAGTACTATGAATGAAAATCCATAGTATAGTAAAATTCCTAAGGAATGACTTCACAATGAAAAAAAAGAATATCCAAATCGAGAAAATGGTTCAGAAAATATTGAACATAAAACTTAAGGTAAATTTTAAATTATGCGTTAATATTGACGAGGAGTGTATTTAACTTATGTGAAGAGAAGTGTTTATTTTAAATTCATTGAACTCTGCCCTTTACATTTACAACTCTATTGTGTTTATATACATTTATTTACAACTCAATTGCGTTTATATTGTGAAAAGTTGGGTTATGTTACAATAAAAATGATTTCAATACTACACATGGCCCAAAAAGTTGCAACAAAGTAAAAACTTTTATATTAATGATCTCAGATGAGAAAGTTGGTGCATGATCTTAAATTATATGTACGAGTATACTGGTTACATCAATTTGTATTAGTCCGGGTTAAATTAATTAAAATTGACAATACCTTTGTTTAATACCGAAAATCTTAATTTAAAAAAATTGTGTCCAAAACATGCCAATATAAAATGAGGTTCACCATTCGAAAAAATAAAAATTTCGTCTTTTGCTCCCGAAATAAATTGACGACTGTCACTCAGAGAAATATTTTCAATTTAACATCTTCCAAAAAAAAAAAAAAACAGGTATAACAGTTTACTTTGTTACAATTTGTGATTATTTGTCCAAATAAATTTTTTGGAGAAAAAAAGGCGTTGATATGTTTTTTCATACTTCTTGGACCACGTTGTACATTAGGTATACAAATTTGTACGCAAAATATAAACCCTAGAAGATGGGGTTTTAGGATGTAATGTAGGTACCTAAATTAATAAAATTAACAGCAATTTTTTCTAATCCTATTTATTCAAATAAAGAAATACAAAACATAGAACATAAAAATGCTTAACAGGGAATTAAAAATTGTAGCCAATCAGTACAATGCTACTACAGAAAATAAAATACACAGAACAGCTATAAATAATTAAGCATATTAATTATTAAATACCTAAACTCGAAAAGTTAACCCCTCAAATCTTCGACACTCTCCGGCTCCGCCCTCCTCAGTGGTTGCCCTGTGCGTATAATAGGAATTTCTCGATGTTCAATTTTCTTTTCATCAATTTTGGGAGCCGTAATACTCAAAACGCCATCAGACGATAATTTGGACTGAACATTCTTTACATCGCAATTTTCTGGAAGGACGTACTTTCTAATAAAATGTCTGGAGATATAGCCATGTTGGTCTTGTTTTTCTTCATGTTTTCCCTCTATGGTAACGGTATTATCTCCAGTTACTTTTACGGAAATTTCTTCAGGTTTGAACTGCTGTACATCAAGATTTGCCTGGAATTTGTCTTTATCAAAATTCACAGAAGAACCAGTATCCTGAAGCACAGACCTCAAATTTCTTAATTCTTCCAATGGATATTTCAATAAATTTGATGGGAGAAAAGCATGCACAAAATCTTCCGGATCGTGCAGGGACATTTGATATCGCGATGGGCGATAAAACGAAGCATCGTCTAACCACGGAATTAGAGACATCTTAAAATCACTTTGTAATTGCTTGTACCAACTCTTCTCTCGACAGAATAAATTCAAACTGACATCAAACACAAATCAAGCAGCTTTTATATATAATTTCGTAAACATCTAGATGGCTCTGGATGTTTCCCTTCATTCGCTTCGAGGCGCTTCGATTTGTTACATATCCTGTTCATCGGATATTAAAACATTTCAAATATTGAATAAAAAAAATGCATTTCAATATTTTGCCGTATAAGAATTAAATTATGTACATACATATATTCGATAGCTACTTTGAACAATTTTATTCCTGTAAATATAACATAAATAATATAATTAAGGCGATGTTTTTATATAGTATCCAACATAAAACTGTTGTAAATGAAAAATGAAACAAATAAATTAATAATTACATAATTAATGGATAAAATTACAAGCAAATGTGATGTCCGTTTTATTTTATTTGTTAGAAGCAAAAATTATTTTTAGTTAAAATTTTACCTACTAAATCTGTGTTATTTAAAATTTGTCAATTATTTTCCCTTTTTTGATTAATAATTTTCGTCAACAGAAAAAGTTTAAGAGTGATTTACAGTTTTATGTGAAAACCCTGTTAAAACCACTTCAAAAATGATAAAGTTAAAAATACACTACCTCTTGGTCGAGGTGCATATCAGATTTGCAAATTTTACTTCATACATACAGTCACTCAAATCCAAACTCGTACACAAGTAAAAACTATTAAATTTATAAATTATAATTTGTAAACTAAGATGTTTTTAAATGAAAACTACATAATTAGAAAATAGACAATATATTAAATAATCCAACAAAGTAAAAGTACATTCTTACATGTTTTCTAGAAAGTACAAAAAAACAGAGGTAAAATATCACAAATATATCTCAAATCGTAACTCGTACAGAACGTGTGTAGACCTGTATAAGAGCTCGGGGATTTCCGCAATACGTGGATTGGCACAAACACACTGATGGTTTAGTTCTTTAGCAACAACCAATGCGTTTACTAAATTTTTACGCAAAGATAGTTGACGTGGAAAATTATGGGTAGGCAAAGAGGACAAACGTCTATCGACGAAAGAAAACTTATAATATTTCACTACGAAAACGGCAAATCTTTACGCCAAATTGCAGAAATAGTAAATAGGAGTCATTCTACGGTTCAATACATTATATCCCGATATAAATATGAGAATAGAATAAAGAATAAACCTAAAAACTGTATTTGGAGGAAACTTACCATAAGTGATCACAGGTGGATAATACGAAAGGTAAAAAAAAGAACCCACTATAAGTGCAGTAAAATTAGCTTTAGAAGTTCAGCATTATCTCGGGATAAAGGTAAATCCAGAAACAATTCGAGTTATTTTACGAAACCACGGTATAAGGAATCGCGTAGCTAGGAAAAAACCTTATATTTCCCAAGAAAACCGTCGAAAGCGCTTAGAATATGCAAAAAAAATATGAAAATGAAGATTTTAATTTCTGGAAAAAAGTCCTTTTTGCCGATGAAAGTAAATTTTGCATTTTCACAACTACCAGTAAGCGTCGGGTGTGGAGAAAAGTAAGGAGAGAACTTTTAGAACAAAACTTACAGCCAACCATAAAACATGGTGGTGGGGGACTAATGGTTTGGGGGTGCATGAGTGCGGCTGGAGTAGGAAATTTAGTTTTTATAGACAGTATTATGGATCAAAATGTATATTTAGATATTTTGAAATCAAATTTAAAACAAAGTGCTGAACGTTTAGGAATATTAGATTCATTCTGTTATTACCAAGATAATGACCCAAAGCATAAGGCTTATAAAGTTCGCAGCTGGCTACTATACAATTGCCCAAAAGTATTGGAAACTCCCCCCCAGTCTCCGGACTTTAATGCTATTGAAAATTTATGGAGCCACTTAAAAGAAATTTTGGGAAAGCATAAAATTACCAGCAAATCCCAGTTAAAAGAAGTTCTCTTAGAGGAGTGGAATAAAATTACACCCCAATATTGTGAAAATTTGATACGTTCTATGTCTAGAAGACTTAAAGACGCCATAATAAATCGGGGAGGGCATACAAAATATTAATATATTACTATTTTCTGAATATGTTGTAGTGTACGAGTTAAGTTTTGAGATATATTTGTGATACTTTACCTCTGTTTTTTTTGTACTTTCTAGAAAACATGTAAGAATGTACTTTTACTTTGTTGGATTATTTAATGTGTTGTCTATTTCCTAATTATGTAGTTTTCATTTAAAAACATATTAGTTTACAAATTATAATTTATAAATTTAATGGTTTTTACTTGTGTACGAGTTTGGATTTGAGTGACGTAAATATTATTAATTTGTAAGTATTAATAGTATCAAACTATGTACCTATCGTATTTTTCGAAAATAATCATTAAGTAATTTCTTTTTATACTTTACTTTTGATATATTTTGTGATGGGATTTATCGAGATATTTCAATAATCGTTATTATTAATCGAGATATTTTAATAATCGACTAATATTAGTAGTACCAACTTTACTAATTTTAGCCTCCTGTTATTTGTATCATGTTGAGTGCATTTATTTATAATAAATAGTATTATGAACATACTAATTTTTGGAGAGTTTAATCTTTATTTACTTTACAAATAGGTAACAATAAACAACTTATTTAAAAGTTAAACTAAGCACAACATTTAAATTATTTCACACTGAATATGTATCTATTTATATAAAAAAAATGTTACGTTGCTAAATCAAATCTATAGGTTTGCCGTACTCTATTATTGCAGTTATGACTAACCTTTGTACTTTATCGTGTTCATCGATCGAGGATTCCAACTTCGAAACCAAAAGAATAATCGAATCGAGTGCCGCCGCATTCATTGTGCAATAATTGTGTACAACTAATGTTTTTAATGTTTTTATTAGTACTACTAATTTTTAGGTCATAAATTTATTATCTCGAGATATTTAAATAATCGACTAATTCGATTATCGTATCTCGATTATTCCCATCACTAGACATATTATAAGAAAAAACGAATTATGTATTTCTGTATTCATAATTATAACAAATAAATTAAATCAGCAATCAGCAACACAGTTGTGTGACCATAAACTTGTTACCACTCAAGTACTACTCAGCCTTTGTAGCTTGGCACTTGGAGGCGCGGAAGAGAATAAATATCGCAAGCAAGTATGGAACAGAGACGGACCAAACCGCTTTACAGTGAAAGGGTGGGGTTTAGACCATTGCGCATCCGAATTCAAGTGCCGAGCTAGAATTAGTGGTTGATGAATAGGTGCAATATACTTTTTCTCGGTTCAAAGTAATACAAAAACTGTATTACATGATTGGTATTTTCAAAATACAGGTTAAACTGTTATATGTTTATTTTTATTATCTAGAAGATCAGATTTGTATTAAAATGTTTTAAGAAATGTAATTTCTTCTATATATGATGTTCATCACTGAAAATTGTCTCTATAATTCTATCAACTTTGTTAGTTTTAATATTGTTGTGCTACCTATATAATAAAATATCAATTTCCAAAAAAGTATGTAAATGATTAAGTAGACTAGTCCCATAAAAATATTATTCAATACGTTAATAATAGCAAGTCATTGCTTGTTTTAATTTTAATTGTTAAAATCTGTTCTATAACAATGAAACTAAATAGACATTTCATTGTTAGAATGTCAGGTTACACATTTAATTACAACAAAAATTAACAACTAAAAATTTTCATTATTATAATCTTAAGCCTGTAAGTAAATAGGAATAAAAAAGCGAGCTTGAATCAAATAGGTTTTAAAAATCATTGATAATAATCAAAAAAAAATCTCATAGTCATAAATTACATCTTAGGGGCTAAATTATTATGAGAAAAAGAAATTTGTCTATTTTATTAATTTTATTGTTTTATTAAAAATCTGTTCTATAACAATGAAACTAAATAGACATTTCATTGTTAGAATGTCAGTTTACACATTTAATTACAACAAAAATTAACAACTAAAAAATTTTCATTATTAATCTTAAGCCTGTAAGTAAATAGGAATAAAAAAGCGAGCTTGGATCAAATAGGTTTTAAAAACCATTGATAATAATCAAAAAAAATCTCATAGTCATAAATTACATTTTAGGGGCTAAATTATTATGAGCAAAAGAAATTTATCTATTTTATTAATTTTATTATTAATGAACATACATATGTATGTATGTATTGTTTTACAGAAGTTACTTTTTATATTTACAAAAAAAATATCGTAGTTTAGACTGTAATTTGATCAATAGTTCATAGAATTTTACTCAACAAATATGTATGTATGACGTCTTGAATGCCTGTTCACGGCTAAGGTTTAATATTATGATATTATACAGAAGAAACATAGCAGGTGTAACTGTAATTCATTGTGTAAATAATACAAGGTTGTCATACAACATAATATTGGTTAGTTCATTTATCTACATAAATGTATGTATGTACATATACATACATACATATGTATGTACATACATACATACATAATGTATAAATAAGAATATTTTTAATAATCGTAAACATGAGACGATTTTATGTTTTAAGTGAAAAAGATCTATATCTTTTATCTGGATATATATCTGGATAGATGCATATTTTAAACATTTATAAATGCCTGTTTTGTTTAATATGTAAAGAATACCGCATCAATTATGATGCTATACAATTACCTATTTGTACAATTTCTTTAAAAACTATCGAATACATATTTACATTTCCTTATTTGACATTAGATCTAGTATCAACAGCTGAATACAGGACTGCAGAGTTTAATTATCTTGCAAAATATCTCAAAAATTAGTGACCTTAATTTTAAATTTAGTAAACTCCATGCATTCCGAAAAATATCCATAAGTATCCTGAATATCCGATGAACAGCATTGATTGTTAACATTCTAGAATTTAAACATCTAGAGCCATCTAGACTATCCACACTAGATAATAAAGCTGGGTTTTCACCCTTCTCACAACGACTTTTTTGCTTCCTGCGTCTCGCGTCGTTGCTTCTGATTGGACATGTGACGCAAAAAGTGGAAAATATTCAACTCCTTGGAGCGAGTCACCAATTAGAAGCACACAACGACACGAGACGCAAAAAGCAAAAAGTTGTTATGAGAATCCGACTTAAGAGACGATTAGTGGAGACGTTGCCGAGGCGCATGCGCAACGAATTGTGTGTGTAAGAAAAACGAAAAACTGCTTTTATCTTTTTTTCTGTTCTGCGCTGTGCTATCAGAGACAACTGTCTCTGGTGCTATTAACATTGACAGAACTGACAGAAGAGGAAGACAGAATTATTTGGTTTGGTCAGAGACAACGTTTGGTATACAATAATATTATAATTATTATGTATATCACAGATGTATATTGTGAAACATACTAGAATCATTAAGAATGTTACTTGCTGTTAGCAAGTGAAATAATATAGGTACATACATATGTACATAGTTTTTATATTTTATTTGTTGTTAGCAAGTGAAATAATATGTATAGTTTCTATATTTTATTTGTATTGCAAAAATCGAAGAATCTACATCATTAGAACAAGGTAATTTACGTCCACAATGGAAAATATCATGTATTAAACCAATACCCAAGAAAAAAAATCCTGTACATTTTAAAAATCTGCGCTGTTTTAGCTTACTTTCGGTACGTCTTATCACAGATTCAGCTATACATACATACATATGTACATATATGAACAACTGTCATCCATCAGAGGTACTGTGACCTTTTCGGAATCCAGACTGATTAATAGGAATTATTGGGTTTATAAGAACATATTCAGTGAATATGTTCTTATAAACCCAATAATTCCTACTAGGTAATCAGTCTCAATTCCGAAAAGGTCACAGTACCTCTTCACTAAGTAATTAAATGTAACTGATGAAATTTTGTGAGCCATTGACAACACACAAATCACCTCTTTGACATTACTCGATATGACCAAAGCCTTTGATTCTTTAGATATTAATTACTTAATTGCAAAATTAAGTTATGGTATATCTGGAAGTACTTTTTCTTGGTTTCAAAACTATCTCCATGGGAAACAACAGTTTACTAGTGTAAATCCAGGAAACTCTATACAAACATCACAATATATGTATGTAGATCAGTTGAATCCGGTGTTCCACAAGGATCTATTTTGAGACCAATTTATTTATTGCAGATATATTGAGACTTCAGCTAAATTCAAAACTTTACATGTATGCTGATGATATTCAGCTGATATATAGTTTTTCTCCTGTTGAATTTCAAATTGCTGAACTTCACATAAATAATGATTTAAGTCTCATGTATGAATGGACAATCCTAAATACTCGTAAATTAAATGCTAACAAAAGTCAAAATATTGTTTGTGGAACTCCCCAGGCAGTTATTATTGAATCTCAGCAAACTTAATATTCTAGTAAATAATGAAGTCAACGCATCAGCCAATAATGTCAAAAATCTTGGGGTCCATTTTAATTATTTTCTAAACTTTTCAAATCATGTAAGTACTATTTGCAAAAAATATTTTTTGTTTAAAACAGTTAGGTATGTTCATTTAAAAAAATATCTTACACAAATATCGCTTTCTGAAATTCTGGTTCTATCGCACTTAAACTATGCAGACATTGTATACGGTCCGGTCCCTGTATGGAGTGTAGAGAAGGAGGAACGTCTCTTATGGACGGTACGTTCAAAATGTGGTCTGAATTCTGTAAGGTATGAGATGTGGCGCTGATCGTATTATGGGATTGAGTCTGAAGTTAAATACTTACTATATCTCTGAAACTAGCTTTAGATTCTATAAACAACGAAAACATAATATTATGTAGGTGTTGAAAAGAATTATACAGCGTAAAAAAATAATAAAAATAGTAAAAACAAAATCACGTAGAATACCTCCTCTAAATCAGCGCCACCTATTCTTCCATCGAAAATCCGATCACATTTTTTAACACGGAGACGTTTCTCCTTCTCTACACTCCATAGGTCCCTGTCTTTCATAGGATGACATATACCGAATACAAAAAATTGAAAATTTCTGTGTACGATATTTTACAACTATGCCCCAATATGGTCATATTACTCTGTACTTACGCGCCTTCATTTTATTGAATATGTGTGAAAGGAGATTTATACACATTGTGGGATTTATTTTAACCGTTTTGAAAACAGAAGAATCAAATTATGTGTTTAATAAAATACAAAAGCGCACTGTAATTCACAATAAAGATCTTAGACAAATTGAAAATGAAGTTTGTATTCCCTCTTACAAAAATTCATCTTTTCGATCTTCATTTTCATTCATAGCAGCATATATTTTTAATAATCCGGTATCACATGTCAGTGTCAACTGTTAAATCTAAATTAAAAGAAGACATAATTTTATCTAGATTAGAAAATTTTAATGTACTCTAAATTAAAATGTTTTTTTTTAATTTGTTTTCATTTCCTGCTGATATATTATAAATGTATATGTTTGTATATCGGAAGTGATGTAAAGCAACCCCGTTACACTTATTTTTGGAAAAAATGTCATATCTATACTTGACTGCTTTTTTTTTCAATAGACGTATTGTATTGTAAAATAAAACATAGAAACTACATTATTTTACTTGATAACAGCAAGTAACATTCTATTATGTACATATTTGTTGATATTTCTAGTAAAATAATATTCAAAAATGAAACGGAGCTGAATATTATTGTTGTATAAACAAACTAAAGAAAATAAGTAATGGTCTTAGAGTTAACCACGTGTCTTAATGAATGGTGTCATTGACATGAAATATATAACATAAATAGTTTGATTTTAAAACTGTAATTCTGTTAATCATTCATTCCGAATTCACGATAGAATAAAGACCTACTGCCTACTTTGTCGTTTCAATTTACCCGTACCTACAATAATATTTCATAATAATATACCTAATAGCATTCTTTTTAACAGGCAAACATTTGAACACTTTTAAATTGAATTTAAAATTTCCCGCTGATGTCAACGAAATGCGCATGTGCCTGGGCAACGTCCCCGACCATAAAACTTTTATGGTCGAAAGGCCTGATTCTGTATCCTTTAGGTTATTTTTAACAGGGCCGTTGAAACTTATAGCCAATCAGAAATAAAGATTACTGAAAAATATGGTTTCTGATTGGCTATAAGTTTTAACGGACCTGTTAAAAATAACATAAAGGATACAGAATCAGGCCTGAAGATCCTTTACGAATCTCGATTTTAGAGAACAGTGGCGTAACGAGATTGGGAGTGAGTTCAGAGAAATAAAATAAAAATTAAAATCAAGCCTGCCACTTTTTTAAACTACATAAAATGTACCTATACGAATTCCGAAGCATATACATAGGTAAAAAAAGTAAGTCGAAAAGCAAATATGACACAATCTGTTGACAATAAATATTATTATTTTATTCTGGGCATTTACGAAATTGTTCTGTGCGCTGCTAATATTTCCGTCTTGTTTTAAAAAGTTCGGAGGAACAAATACAGAGGTAGTTCCCATGCAGGTTATTCCGAGAAACTTTTTGTAAGTACCCATTATTTCATAAAGGAATTTGCAGAACCTCGCAAACACTGATTTATTTTTATGTGGCGCCTGCTCGTGAACGCTTGGTAGCAATAAGCTTTGATATATGCAGCTAATAATTTTATAAATTATTCACATAAAAGGTAACATACATAAATACGAAAATCGAAATTTGGTAAAAAATAAATTGACGGTTTCGGAATTAACGTAAACATTATTGCGAGCATAAACTGAAAATGTCGACGTATTTGTACCTATCCAAAGAAAACACTCGGTTTCTTAAGAATTAGTATATGAATAGATTTGTTTAGTGAAAATCAAATGGAAGCGTTTTCCTAAACATGGTCAGCTTAATACGTTACGAGAGCAGTCTAGTACTCTGCATGTTAGTGACCACGTGTTATTACATTTTGTTGTAAAATGGGCCCTATAAAGCAACAAAAAGTTCAATTTACTGGGTACTACGTTACGGTCGACGTATTGCGTTATTCGTAGCGCGAAATGTGTTTCGCTAGGAAATCCTGGCTTAACGGGAATGTCTGGCAGGCTGCACGACATAATGCGGGTTGCATGTCTGCAACCAGGTGCGTTAATATACATGTAGTTGTTCTGTGGGTGCATTCCTGCTGGGACACAAATGTCAGTTACTAGACTATCATGTGATACAAAATAGACAGAAGTGATTATGATCACATTAATGTTATATGTGCGGTTTCTTCAGACCGTTCACCTAACGCGTCTTAAATATCTTATCGGTAACGGTAGGTATACAAGTATTCGTGTTTTCCACTGGATGCACTTTTATGCAATCGGTGTATCTCCTATTTTATTTGAACATGCGTTGATGATAGAAAGAGAAACAGAGCACGTGAGTACATAAAAATGTACTGAAAGCAATATGAAACGTCATATATTTCTTCAAGGTTTCAAAATAAAGTTTGTGTAACATATTTAAAATTAAGTGCTTACATACTATACCCTTATTGATTAGTAAAAAAATTAGAAATGAACTTGACCCTACAAAAGAATTTTTCACAAACAATGAACAACCTGAAACGTGGTTTGATGCAATGAGGGTTAACGCGCTTGAATTCACCACGAGAGGTGCTAGTGTAAGGAAAGGTCAATGTCACTGAACGATAATGTTTACTATGACTTTTTAAAGCTAGTTTTTAGTACTTTTTATAAAAATTAGCTGAAAAACATTTAACACAATGATGGCAGAAGAGGAAAGAAGTAATTTACTTGCTCAGTAGGGAAATTATTGTACTTATCAGATGTGTCTTATGTCATTAATGTTAAGTTATATAAAGAATGAGTATGATGAAAACAGCGATGTATATGATTATTACTCACGATTTTATGTAGTAGACTCCTTTGGTAACGCATAATCGTCAGGATTAAAATGTTTCTTACAAACACACGAATGTTTCGAAGGAAATCACTGTTTTAGGTGAGTTTTGTCTCTCGGAAGCATATGTCCGCCTTTTGTTTCTGAACAAACTGGAACTGCACGACACTGAGGCACAATTAACAAGGTTTTTTATTTGCTGGTGTACGAAATAATTATAATAAAACACTAAACTTTTCCCGCGCCTAACAATAACTTTTGACATGACAACACTCGCCAGTAGCGCCAACTGGTGAGCCTGAAAACGTTAGCCCTCATTGCATCACAGTTTGCATGAACAAAAACAGCTATTGGTGAAATATAAAAGATACCTGCTTAGTTTAGAATATTCTGTAACACAACGGGTCTTCACGAATGATCGAAAACCACATGAACAATTAGTTCTCTTTTTTACAGCCTCATTAATTCGTACCGTCAGCTAGATGATTGAAAACAATTCCTCAGGGTATTTGCAAAAACTCTTTCAAATACTGCCGTAATATGAAAGATACAAAATCATGAGTTAAAAGATAACAATTGATTACGTGATATTTAATCATTTATGAAGGCTCTGTACAAAAGATGTTTGCGTAAACCACTTTTTGTTGTTAACAAACTGATGGGTCGGGAAATCTGTAACGTGATATAATTCTATCCGTTTTGGGAGTAGCTCCTTTTGTAACACCAGTAAAGTTTGGTAAATCTAATCCGAAATGAATACGTTCCATTTTCCATCTCCTTCTATATCCCATGGTGTCTTCGTCGAATTTCTGTGTTCTCCAGTTTCTTAAAGATCTTATATCTATTCTGCATATATTTATCTATGCTGTTCTGCTGTTCTGTGAGTATCCTAACTCTCTCTTTTAGCGTGCCTCATTTTCATTCTACACGTTTGTTGTACGCAGTTGGGTCTTCTAAGCTAACAGGTAAATTGGCCCAAGTGCAAATTGATTTTTTTTGTACATTTCTTTTTTGAAATGTAAAGAACTGTGTACAAGTGGGTTGTAAAGAATTACCGTTATTTTTATATATTAACCGTAAATAACAATTTATAATAATATATTATTTAATTTTAAACTATAGTATCGTTCACATATATTGTACTTACAGAAATTATAGAAAAATGACTGATGTCGAAGTAAACGTTTCCACTAAGAGAAAGAGTTTCTCAAATAAGCAAGGCAAAAAGGATTCCCCAAAAAAATTTAAATTGGAAGCCACAAAAACGCCCCAAAAAGGAAAAGCGTTAGATAAAAATGTGACGCCAAAACAACAGAATAGGCCTCAAAATAATAATAGTGGCCAAAAACCTAACACGAAGAACAAACGAAATAGTGAGTCTGGATCGCCGAAAAAAATTAAAACCATTTGCTGGTACTTCTGAAATTCAGACGCCTCATGGAAAGAAAGAAAACAAAAAGGTAGAAAATAAAAATAAAGCAGTCAATAACGAGGGCGGACAAAGAAAGAGGAAGGGTCAATTTCATGAATTAACCCTTAAAGTAAAAGCTGGAGAAAAGGACGCCATAAAAAGCTTAGAAAATAAAATACAAGCTATTGAAAGTCGTGATGATCTTACAAAAACTGCCAAGAGAAAACTTAAACTTCTGAGAAGGCTGAAAAATATTGCTGAAGGAAAGCCTGCTGGCCAAGGACAACAGCAGAAAGCACTCCATACTAAATCGACGGCATCAAAACGCCGCGAGAGGAAAAAACAAGCTGTAAACAAAACTAAAGAATCGACAGAAATTAACGTAAGAACAGAATTAAAATCTGGAGGGGAAAAAATAAATGGTAAAGCTAATCAACAGCGAAAACCTGGAAATCAGCAAGTAGCTAAAAAAGCTAGACTGGTGCCAATACAAGGACCTAAATCAGATAGTGAGGAATCAGATGATGAGTCTAACGAAGCTGAGGACGAATCTGGAGCTGAGGAAGTTGAAGACGAATCTGGATCCGATGACTCTGAGGAGGGTTCTGGGGATGAAGAACAATCTGATGCTGAGGAAGAGGAGGATGAAAATGATTCAGATGATAGTGCAGAAGAGGAGGAATCAGAAGAAGAAAGTCCCCCGCAGGTTAGTAGCAAAAAACAAATAAAGAAGAAGTGAGGGTTAGGAAGGCCAAAAATGAAATATAATTAACATTTATTATTTTTAATGTTTGATTCGTTGTATCTATTTTAAGGTAAATAAATTTTTATTTTATAACTTTAAATTCGTTGATGATTTTTATTTATGTCGATGAAATGATGATTAAACTAATTTTATGTAATTTTTTACTATAAATTCGAAAATGTTTAGATTGGTATTATGTCGGTTCACTTTAAATATCAATGCAGTTATAAAAAAAATTACCGGTACTGTGAGATATATATTGACAAGGATGTTTGATTCTTCAATAGAAAATAAAATTAATGTTGATGATGCCTAGAAAAAGTAAGACGTGTGGTAGTTTTTGCTTTTATGATATTTCATAAACAAGAACTACAACTATAAATCATAATATTAACGCCTTTCTGAGCAATATATAAATACCAAAGGTTGGTTTCTAAAAGTAAACGAAAAAATTACGATTTCATATCAAATATATCAAAACTACTATAACAGAACACATTTTGACATGATAATTAAAGATGATTAAAAAAACAAATAACGTCATATAGAGTAAAATATCTTGAAATAATGTTTGTCAGAACTATAGAAATAACTTTTCAAAATATCGTTATGAGCTGGTTAGTTCCGAATAACAACTCAAATATTTAACCTATTTATTTATTACTTATTTAATATACTTTCGGCAAGTAGAGTGCGATAGTATATAAATAACTCTTTAAGCATAACTGTCACTAATACTTAGTTACCTACAAGAATCATATCGTCGTCTAGAAGGCAAAACCTTGTAACTCAAAAAACACTGTTTTTCAGAAATCACATAGATATTATTTGGAGATACAAGGTTTGCAATCTTGACATTGAGATATAAGCTTTTGAATTTTAAGGTGGACATGCGTAATATTCATAATATTGTGATAACTAAGACATTGTAATCGGTGCAGGACAAAAATAATTTATTTTGCAGCACTTGCAACTGAAAGTCTACAGAATTTGAGTTACAAGGTTTTGACTTCTAGGCGGCGATATAATAAGAGCGAAAGTGAAGAATGATGCCCATATTCAATTACTGCATCGGTTCTAGCTATTGATAGAGCAGCATTCAATTATCACGTGCAAATGATTCAGTTTTTTAACTCTTTGGTCTGTAACTCAAGTGGAGTTTATAATATTTAAATTTGTAATAAACGGTAAGAAAAAAATTCAAGTTATAATAAATAGTGATCACAAACTGTGATTATTCTGTTTCCTAAAATGATGCAGGCAGTTTAAAATTGGGTGTTCACGGTAACTATTTGAGATATTAACACAAAACAAAATTTCCCTAGATACTGAGTTTCATCAAAATATGCGTATTTTGATATTTACTTTCTTATATCTAATATAAGGAAGTATAATAATCGTGATTTTTTTCGGCCTCGAGATTTTGATTGATTTATACGTTTTGAACCCTCCTGAATCCATTCTGACTATTTTCCGAATGATGTCAGTCAGTACATGCGTGTGCGTGCGTGTGTGTATGTGTGTATCCGCGATAACTTAAAAAATACTAATGGGAGACTTCCCAAATTTGGCAGTTAAGATTGTCAACAACATTTTAGGTGACATATTAAATGTGGTACCACCAGAAGAGACATAATGAATGAAAGAAAAAAGGTACAATTTCGGGAAAATTTTTTTATTATTGCATTTCTGGACGAATCTCGACGAATTATAATGAAAAAACAACTTCATGAAAAAAAAACTGTCCGCATGTCTGTAGTATCGCGATAGCAGCCACAGTTATTGAGATAAAGCTTTTAAATTTGGTACACTTGTTCTAAAGGCCAAAGACAATGTTTTCATTGGTGATGAACAAAATTAGCCTTCTGAAAAGGGGGTCCACTGGACCCAAACTTTTTTGTATTTGACTTTACAAAAAAAATATATTGATGAAAGATGTCTACTATATCAAGCGAATAAAATATATTTTCTAAGTACTTAAATAAAATAAAGCTGATGTAAACTGAAATATTTTATACATTTGGCCTCATGAAATGGGGTTAGGATAAATTTAACAGTTTGAAAGGTCTAATTTAGTTACAAAAATGTCAATGTCAATAACAAAAAATTATTAAAATATATGACATGAATTATTATTGACAGTATCGAATGATGCTGATAATTAATTATTTAAAAATTTTAGTGAAACATTTCAAGGTACGCTATTAAAATTTACTTCAGGTAAGTGAATTTTGCAATTATTCGGAAATTTAATTCTTAAGTATTAGACTTAAGAAAAGATTGCTGTGGAAACAAGAAAATACGGCAAGTGTCATAAAAAACGTCAAACGTGTACCTGTTTTTTTAAATTCTTCTCTTGCACAATGGCTGAACAGTGGTTGAGTCTCAATGAAAAAGTTGAGATAATTAGACCTTTTTGGCGAAAATAACTGTTCTATCAGAACCGCTTGAGAATTTATTGTAAGACATCCGCTACGTCAAATTAGTTACTCAGTTGTTGCTAAAATTAATAGACTTTTCAACCAAAGTGGTAGTGTAATAAAAACCAAATGAAAAAGAAATAATCGGCAGAATGTAGACCAAGTAATTTTAGACGCTTTCAATGACAAATCTCGTATGAGATATGGCATTAAACTTGAATTTGACTCGCAACAAAATTTGGATGTACCTTCGTCGATACAAATTGAAGCCATTTAAACGCAAATTTCTACACACATTGGAGGAAGGTGTTGATAACAGACGGCTTGAATACTGTTTCTGGGCTCAAGGCAATTATCTTAATGATTGACATTTTTTGGAAAAAATTATGTTTAGTGATGAAGTGACATTCACCACCAATGGTGTAGTATCGTCACAAAACTGTAGGTATTGGACAACAGAAAACCCACATTGGATAATCAATTGCAAGCGACAGTATTCTGAAAAAGTGAATGTGTGGTGCGGTATTTTAAGAGAGGATAATAGGCCCTTTCTTATTCTTACAAACTTTATATGCTATAAGACTGCTACACTTTTTGAATAATGAATTAATGGAGGTAATTGATGATTTTCCACTGGCAGTGCTAGGGGATATGTTTTTTCAACTGGATGGAGCATCGATTCACAACTCGATAATTTTCTGACGATTGTTGAATGTTAACTTTCCTCAAAAATGGATACGGCGAAACAGTCCTTTAATCAAGTGGCTTCCTAGATCTCCGGATATTACCCCGCTTGATTTTTATTTTTGGGGCACTATAAAATATAAAGTTTACAAAATGAGACCCCGAACTAGGTAAGAGCTTTGTGATAGAATCGGGCAAGCTTGTCAAGAAATTAACGTTCAAGAACTACTACGAGTATCAAGGAATAATGAAACACGCATTGAGAAATGTATTGCTAATTGATGGTGGTTTAGTTGAAAAAGGCTACATTTAAGTACTTAAATACTGTGTTGATATTGTTGCATTTGTGGTTATGATTTAGAATTCTTACACAATAACCTTTTGAGTACTTTTTGTTTCCGTTTCCACGGCAATCTTTGCTTAAGTCTAATACTTAAGAATTAAATTTCTGAATAATTGCAAAATTTATGAAAGATCAAAATACGCATATTTTGATGAAATTTAGTGTCTAGGGGTATTTTTTGATTCTTAACAACTTTTCTTAATAATTTTTTGCTGTATCTCTAACGCTAAGTAGAATATAGAAAAATCACATTTTTGCGTGAACAAAGTAGGTTGGTGTGACAATTGAAAATATATTGAAAATCATAAAAAGATGCGCCTTGAAGAGTTTCATAACAGAGAAAGATTTGAAATCGATCTGTCGAATAATAACCGAAAGCTTAAAATCGAACGAAAAGGTCTCAGTAACATTAGAGTTGAGTATTTGTAGATTGATCTATGATTTTTCTTCATTTGTTTTCGGAGATACATTAATTTAAGAACCATGTCAAAAGACAACTAAGTTAGACACCTTCAACGTTACATCCGCTTGTAAAAAAATTAAACAGGTGAGTTTAAGACTTCAATTCAAACAGAAATCTACATGTTGACTTTTAAGCTAATATGTAATATAATATGTTAATTTTCACCAGATACTTATAGTTTTATAAAGATTCGTTTCAGGTTTCAGTAAGTTGCGCTTGTGGTGTGTGTTGAAAGAATAACGTCAATTGTCAGTGTGGTTGTTTATACCCCTATAACAATGTCATTTTCTTGTAGAGTGACCTGCCATATCTATGTTATATTGATGATTAAGCATAAATGTTTGCGTATGTAGATATATGTTGTAATATATAAGTAAAAAAACTATGTATTATGTTAAAATTTAAAGCCAATTGTATCAACGTTTCCACCCAAGTGCTTTTTTGTTAGAAACACAAATTCAACTAAAAAGTTACTTTTCATAATTTCATTAAAGTATAGGGGTAGTCGAAGGCATAACTTATGGTATGATTATAGTGCAGTTTGCAAAAAAAATTAATCAGTGTTCATAATTACATCTCTGCATTTTTGATTTACAGTTCTATTCAGCTTTAATTCAGTATAATAGAATGAGTAGATGTGATATTACTTCTTTTCTGTGAATTTTCTTGTGAAATAAAACCTGTATTTATTACTATTATTAGGATGAAGAAAGTGAATCTGAAGACGCTTCTCCAAAAATTACATTAAAGACAGACAAAACTAAAAATGTGAAGAATGTTAATTTAGATGAATTGAAGAAAAACAATTTAGTTAGCAAGAATCAAAAGAGGTTCGTATTGTTTGTTGGAAACATTCCGTATGATACCAGCAAGCATGATTTAATTGAACATTTCAAAAAATGTGGTGAAATTAAACACATTAGAATACCAACAGAAAAGAAATCCTCTAAGCCAAGGGGCTTTGCTTATGTAGAAGTAGAAAATGAAGAAACATATCAGGTAATTAAATCATTGTTTCAAAATTATTTATTGACGGGGTACCACCTTATTTTATTTAAAAGAAAAATTATCTGGTGTGTCTAACACAATGATTACATTAAAAGAGATCACATCTAAAATGTTCATGTAAGATGTCACAATGCTTAATGTATTTTTTATCCAGGATCATCCAACTTATACTACTTGAAAGGCCTTTTAATTACAACACATTTTCTTCTTTCATTTTAACGCAGGAATGTAGTTACTGAGAAATTTAGCTTATTTACTATCATTATTTAGACAATTTTTTTGTCTGTGGTGCTAAATTTGACTATGTATATTTTCAGAAAAGTTTATCGATGCATCATTCTGTCCTGAAGGGTCGCAGAATCAATGTACTGTATACGCAGGGTGGGAAGAAAAAAGGAGATGAAAAAAAGAAGGAAATCAAGGCAAAGAATTTTAAGTTACATGCCATGAGAAAGCAAGGAAAATTAGTGGGTAGTAAAAAAAGAGACTCAGAAAAGGTCATTCCGCAGGGCAAAGCAGAGAGCCGTCAAAGATCAACAAGAAACGCATGACTAAAATAAAGTGAAAAGACTGATAAATGAATTTTAGGCACAAACTGAAAAAAATTTTACTTTTATCCTTCAGAATTGTGTTATTTATTCATTACTTCTAATTTCATTATGTTGAGTAATATTTTTATTCCACCTTAGCATGTAGTGCTCATATAAGTATGTTCATTAGAGAATAAAATGTCTTTAGTCTCAAGAATAGCTTTAAATTCAGAATATTTTTAACTTAACACTTCTTGAACATTTATGTATTTTTCAGACTTTATATACGATATACTATGTATTAAAAATTGTTTTTACAGGGTGTCTCGTGTCATTTTTCAAATGAACCCCCTTGACATGAACTTTGGTCACAAAATCCCGTTTTTTACATCTTATAATACGTATAATAATTTCTGAATCGAACACCCATTAATGACACTGAGTTTTTAGTGACAAGAAAATGTATTACCAGCAATTCTAGCAAAGTATTAACCATTAAACCTAATTTTGTGTTTAAATTATAGGACTGCTATCTAATATCTATATTTTGTTTGTAATATACTGTCTTGTTGCTAAAACTCCATTTAAGTTAAAGATCTCTTTAAAATGTTGATAATACCAGCCGTTGGACATATAACCTTATGTGGGTTTATTCCTTAAATGGGTTTATTTCCGGTTGGGTTTTTATGATTGCTCTGGGTGCAATGGAAAATTTAAATTTTACGCCTATATTGTAAATTTTTGGCATTTCGAGTTTTTGCATGTTTTCCACCTGAAAAAGCAAAAAAATTTGGTTGAATAAGGTACTACTCCTGTTAACTCTTACATATTTTACATGATGCGTTTGGGAAGGTTTTTTTTTAAAGGGCACAAGTAATGCATGTTTTTTTTTATTTTCTCACAATGAGAAAACTGACTTGGTACCTTTTAATAATCAGCAATTCGATTACATTTTCTGCCTTCACTTCAAAAAAAATTGGTAGATAATGTGAACTCTTTATTTTATTATTATCTACATTTTATTTCATATAATTGCAATCATTTCTTAATTATTTCCAGCAAAAATCGAAACGCTGCATAATAAAGACCCAGTATGGGGGTCCTCTGATTCAAAATATTAAATAGTATCACAGTCTGTGAATAGTATCATATCTTAGCATATTGACACATAGGACCCAAGCGATACTTTAAAGTATAACTATCAAGACTAAATGAAGAAGTTCTGCAAATAAAAAATTGTGATTTAAATTTGCAAAAAAAAAATTGCAAGAAGTGTGCCTCCTCGGATTATTTTTTAGACAGTTTGTAAACATTTGCAAAACATTTTTTTTTCAGAATCAGGTGCAAAATATATACAGATTTCTAATTTCATCAAAAAATATTTACTTTTATAGTTACAACAATCTAAAATTTCATTTTAAATTTATTTTTACTGCAAATTTCAAAAAAAAGTAATATTTTCTGATGAATTTTGAAATCTGTCAATATATTTTCATCTTATTCTGAAAAAAAAAAAGTTTTGCAAATATTTTACAAATTGTGTAAAAAAATAATTTGGGGTCACAATTTTTGCAAATGTTAAAACACATTTTTTTCTCTGCAAAACTTCCTCATTTAGTTTTGGTAGTAATGCCTTAAAGTATCGCTTGGGTCCTATACTCCAATACTAAAATATGACAACCTAAATTTCACCAGCTGATGTGTATTATCCTCTAATATGAACTTAAATATAAACTGAGACAGATCATCGTTTCATCACATCTATACAATGAAGACAAGCTATTCTTATTTTAATTTTACCCCTAAAATGAACCTTTACACGTAGCTAGTCAAAAACCTGGAATTCTTTAATTGTATTTAACTAGAATTTACAAAAATCATTGCAGTGATGAGAATAATTTTTCTGTAATTCATGTGCCTTACACAGGCAGTCTGATCTTATTTACAATGAACTTAAAATTTATCAGCTATTTACGCAACACTTTTAATCGTTGGCCTTTCTTTTTTCTTATAGTGATTGGTGTTTATATAAATCCTAAGAACTAATCAATAGAGTGTCTCTAAAAGGTTTTATCAAAAAGTGCTTCATAAGATAGCTATTGAGGGTCAAAGTCCTAAGAAAATTAGAGAGTTTGCGACATTTTAAGCTCATCTCCATGAATCTTCTTTTGTAATAACAGGAACAGGAACAGTATTTAAAGCGCCCTATAAAAAATAATCAAACTGCGATATGCCAGGAGAACGAGATGATCAGTTTGCCAGAGCATCATGTCCTCTATTGATCCATCTATTGGAAATATTTGATGTAAATATTGAACATTTAAAGTAAAATGTGGGGATACTCAGTCATGCATAAACCACATATCTTTGTAAAGTAGATCTGGCAAATCACTCAGGGATTAGAAAAGCAAGATTAAAGTTTTGTGATGTTTTCATCTTTCACCCTGTACATGCTCAAAAATATTCTACATATTTTCTTGAAATTATTTGCTTCATAAGAAAAAAATTGCATGTATGATGAAAGAACATAAAATTAACCATTAGATAAATATTTACAAAAGATATATTTAAACTATATTAATCTATACATTTGATGATATCTTTCGTGATAGGTTTCGAAACGATTTAATTAAAGATTTGAAGTACATACATTATTTTTAGTCTTCAAAATGAAGCTTGTGACTGTTTTTAGTGTCTTCCTCTTTCCTTTAATTTTAGCAGAAGATTACACATTCGATATACAACATGTTCAAGTCCCTTTGGACCATTTTAGGTAACTAATGTCCTCTGCCTAAATAATTTTTTTGTGTATTTGAATATATTTTAGTTACACCGGAAGTAGGACATTCTCACTAAAATATTTGGTGAATGATACGTTTTACTTGAAAGGAGGTCCGATATTTTTCTATACTGGAAATGAAGGAGATATCGAAATGTTTGCACAAAACAGTGGATTTTTGTTTGATATTGCTCCAAGATTTAAAGCTCTTATTGTATTCGCAGAACACAGGTAAAAACACAATAATTTGCTTTTTACATTAGGTTTTTTTAAACAAAAATAACCTCACATTTATCAAGAAAATCAGAATCATTTAAATAGGATCCTAATTTCATATGGAGATTTAGCAATGTCGACCGGGGGCATTTGTGTCCCACTCGGCTATGTTATAAAATAAATGTTATATGAAAAATATGAACAAATCACTATTTACTTCTTTTACTAATAGTAGTACTATTGACAGTTAAAGCCTATCTTAGTACCAAAACATAAGCTCTTTAATATTTTGTAGATATTATGGTGAATCTGTACCATTCGGAAATCTGTCCTATACCTCTCCAGAATATTTAGGATATTTGTCTTCTAGTCAAGCTTTAGCTGATTTTGTTTACCTAATAAATGAGCTACAAAAGACATATGCTCCTACCAATAATGTGAATAAAACACCCGTAGTAGCGTTTGGGGGTTCGTACGGTGGAATGTTGGCAGCTTGGCTAAAAATGAAATATCCAAATTCAGTAGTTGGAGCGATTGCTAGTTCAGCACCAATTTGGATGTTCAAAGATGAAAATCCATGTGAGGAATTTTATGGAATAGTTACTTCAAGCTTTAAGGAACTTGGTGGAGAAAACTGTGTTAATACTATTAAGAAATCATGGGCAGTAATACGGTAAATAAAAAAAATATTTCTAATCAGTGCTTATTTTATCTTTATTTTGTGCAAAGTAGATACTATTTGCAAAAAAAGTGTATTAATGATTTCTTACAAACAAAACCACCGAAAAATAAAAGATGGCACATGATTATAAACAATCAACTAAAAAAAATCCAAACAGTTTAAAAAGATTAAGTTCATTTTATAAAAACTGTATGAGCTGTTAAAGATAAGGTACAATAAAATTATGTATAAAATATTGAGTGTGTGGTTTTGATTTATAAAATTATTAATAAAAACTAACAACTTTTTTCCCTAATTTAAATAATAAAATAAAAAACTGCGCATATGTTGCCTATGTGTCTCATGTAGTCATGTATTAAAAGGACTGCAAATCTTGATTCATATGTAACATAATATACATATATGTATATAAACACAAAATAAAATTCTGTTTGATTTTCACAATTATTTTAATAAACTTATGACAATTGTTTCGCCACACAGTGGCTTCGTCAGATGGTGAGTACAAGACTAAATTCTTTATTACAAAGTGTGGGTATATATATCAACTAATCTAGGGTAATAAAATGGAACAGTAATAAAATAAGGTACAAAATAATTTAGAAAATATTTAACAGCGGTGAACAGTTTAAATCTAGCTGGTCATTTAAAATGATATTACTATTTTTTAATTTATTAACTTCTAATGTCTCTAATAATGACAATTTTAAGCCTTTATTTTCTATGTGTAAAATATCAAAATTGTTATTAAAAGAATGATTTTCCTCTAACAAATGGTTGGCATACGTCGAATCTAATTTATTGTTATTAAAACTGCGTTTATGTTCCGACAATCTTTTTCCAAAATTTCTTCCCGTTTGTCCGATGTATACTTTAGGGCATGTACCACAAGTAAGCTTATAGACTCCACTTTTTTTGTTCTTTTTTTAGTTTTATCTTTATTGTTCTTGATAAATTTTCCTAGAGTGTTATTAGTTTTAAATGCTATTTTAATATTATGTTTTTTCTTAAGTTCAACTGATATTTTTTCGGTAGATTGGCCTATATAAGTAAGGGTTTTATATCTTAAATCACTTAATTCACTAATTTTTACTTTTGGATAAACTGCCTCTATTGCTATATTATAATTTTTCTTTTTAAGTAAATTGTTAACCAAAGTTTCTTTAAAACCATTATTCACTGCTATTTGTTTAATAAAATTTAATTCGTTGTTGTAATTATCTTCAGTTAAAGGAAATTTGGTTAATCTGTTTATCATACTAATATAGGCAGCGTGTTTATGTTTTACAGGATGTGTTGAACTATTATGTATCGTAATATCTGTGTATGAAGGTTTATGGTAAATATTAAATTCATGTGAATTATTAATTTTTGTAATAGTTAAATCTAAAAAATTAATCGAATTGTCTTTTTCATATTCTACAGTAAATTTTATGTTAGGGTGTAAATTATTGATAAATTCTACAAAAGTATTTAACTGTCTTGTTGTACCTGTAAAACATGCGATAATATCATCTACATATCTATACCAGTATAAAAAACTTTTACTTAGTTTGTTTTTATGTATTTGTTTCTCAATATGATCCATAAAAATATCTGCTAAAATAGGACTTAATGGGTTTCCCATTATTAAGCCCTCTTTTGATGTGAATATTTCGTTGTTGAATTGGAAATAATTTTGGTTTAAACATTATTAAGCCCTTTGGTTTAAACATTATTAAGCCCTCTTTTGATGTGAATATTTCGTTGTTGAATTGGAAATAATTTTGGTTTAAACATGTGGTCATCAAAAGAGGGCTTAATAATGGGAAACCCATTAAGTCCTATTTTAGCAGATATTTTTATGGATCATATTGAGAAACAAATACATAAAAACAAACTAAGTAAAAGTTTTTTATACTGGTATAGATATGTAGATGATATTATCGCATGTTTTACAGGTACAACAAGACAGTTAAATACTTTTGTAGAATTTATCAATAATTTACACCCTAACATAAAATTTACTGTAGAATATGAAAAAGACAATTCGATTAATTTTTTAGATTTAACTATTACAAAAATTAATAATTCACATGAATTTAATATTTACCATAAACCTTCATACACAGATATTACGATACATAATAGTTCAACACATCCTGTAAAACATAAACACGCTGCCTATATTAGTATGATAAACAGATTAACCAAATTTCCTTTAACTGAAGATAATTACAACAACGAATTAAATTTTATTAAACAAATAGCAGTGAATAATGGTTTTAAAGAAACTTTGGTTAACAATTTACTTAAAAAGAAAAATTATAATATAGCAATAGAGGCAGTTTATCCAAAAGTAGAAATTAGTGAATTAAGTGATTTAAGATATAAAACCCTTACTTATATAGGCCAACCTACCGAAAAAAATATCAGTTGAACTTAAGAAAAAACATAATATTAAAATAGCATTTAAAACTAATAACACTCTAGGAAAATTTATCAAGAACAATAAAGATAAAACTAAAAAAGAACAAAAAAGTGGTCTATAAGCTTACTTGTGGTACATGCCCTAAAGTATACATCGGACAAACGGGAAGAAATTTTGGAAAAAAGATTGTCGGAACATAAACGCAGTTTTAATAACAATAAATTAGATTCGACGTATGCCAACCATTTGTTAGAGGAAAATCATTCTTTTAATAACAATTTTGATATTTTACACATAGAAAATAAAGGCTTAAAATTGTCATTATTAGAGACATTAGAAATTAATAAATTAAAAAATAGTAATATCATTTTAAATGACCAGCTAGATTTAAACTGTTCACCGCTGTTAAATATTTTCTAAATTATTTTGTACCTTATTTTATTACTGTTCCATTTTATTACCCTAGATTAGTTGATATATATACCCACACTTTGTAATAAAGAATTTAGTCTTGTACTCACCATCTGACGAAGCCACTGTGTGGCGAAACAATTGTCATAAGTTTATTAAAATAATTGTGAAAATCAAACAGAAGTTTATTTTGTGTTTATTTGTAAAATGGATTTTCATCAAGTAAAGGTCGAATCAATCAACTATATATGTATATATTTGTCAAAATATATTGTTTGACATTTCAGCTATCTCAACTAGTTGGATATGTGTACCATGTCCATACATCATTTTTGAAATAAATGTCCTATATTGTTTAAAATAATTTTAAACTACTCAATCTAATAAATTTTAGATCAGAAACAAATTCCAAGACTGGGAAGTTAGAATTATCGAAATTGTGGAATCTTTGCTTACCCCCTTGAAACAGAAAACGATGTTAACACACTTGTTAACTGGCTCTCTGAAATTTATCCATTCTTGGTTGAAGTGAATTATCCATACCCTAACAGTTTTCTGAAACCACTACCAGCAAATCCCGTTAAAGAATTTTGTAGCAAAATTAATGCACCTGAATATAGTGATAATATTAGTCTTTTGAAGGCAGTGGGTGAAGCTTTGCAAATTTATACCAATTATACTGGCACTACAAAATGTAATGATATATTAAAAACAGCAGACAAGTTGGGAGATTCTGGATGGGGATTTCAGGTAAGCGAGATCATTTAAATTAAAAATATCAGTTTTATTTAAGTTGAAATTGTTCCATGTGTCAATATTTGGTGGTCTTCTTTGAGCAATGTAGGGTTTAATTTGTTACTTGTATTCATTTTGACATTAGAAACAAAAAATAAATATTTACAGTATTTTTCTTTGGTTTTGAAAACATGTAGCCAATAGTGTATAGTATCATTGCGTAACGGAATGACTGTTCCATTTATGGATACGGTACATAGGACAAAACCAATATATCAATTTCGGTTACCATAAAATAGATATATTTACAGTATCTACCCATAATAAGAAAATATGATTTCATTCTATAAAATGTTGGTTCATTAATTTTAGGCCTGTACTGAAATGATAATGCCTTTTGTTCCAAAGATTCAGACATGTTTGAGAATTACGACTGGAATTTTGAGGAATATTCCAATGGTTGTTTTCAACAATATGGAGTAAGGCCTAGAAATGAGGATGTGCCCATTTTGCTTTATGGAGGAAAAGATTTAAGTACTGCGAATAATATTGTGTTTAGTAATGGACGCCTAGATCCTTGGTCTGGTTATGGAGTTTTAAGAAATTATACTTCAGATATTATTGCCATAGTTATATCTGATGGTGCTCATCATTCAGATTTGAGGGTCAGCAATCCAAATGATCCAGAGTCCGTTAAGAATGCTAGACAAATTCATGTTAATCAAATTACTAAATGGTTTAATGAATATTACTTTAAACATTAGATGTCTAGAACAAACTAAAATACAATTAGAATATTAAGTAACAAGTGGACATTTGCTGTTCTAGGATAATGTAAAAAAATTCACATATTTCTCAACATTGTTAGACAGATTAAAAAAAAATACTTGACCTATATTCGCATAGAAATGAGGCATGCCTTCATAATTAGATAATAGTGTTTTCCACTAACCACACATTTGCTATATCTACTCTCTTCTTATAAACAAACGTATGTAAATTTTTCCACAAGTATGAAGTACGTCCCTTTCTCTATATGAATACAGTTCAATATCACTTTCACTGGGTAAAAAATATAATAACAATAATAATAGTAATAATAAATAGAATGTTTTTATTTACAATAAATATAAAAATATTGTAGAATTTCTATGTTGGGCTACTATATTTTGATCTCATCATTAGCAGAACCTTGTTGAGACAGCAAACCATATATTTTTTATTATCAGAACTGTTAACGGCAATAACAAGGGCTATTTGTGTCACATTGTTCCTTCTGTTAGTTACTCATGATAGAGCACCGTCAGAACAAGCCTAATTGTTGGCTTGGTTGGTTTCACAAATAACTCGGCCAATCCTGACATCACAGATGTCATCTCAAAGAAGACAGAAAAGAACAAGCTTCCATCTTAAAAACATATGTGCCTCTTATAAGCAGCAATAATTTGTCATTAATTAAGTATAATTCGAGTGGGTGATATAATAACTATATGGGGAATTTGAGGTACAAGTGAATATTTAAACCTGTGATTACTCATAGGTTCATAGGTTAATTAATTTACAGTTTTAATTTGAAAATTCTATAATTTTAACATAAAATTTCCTAGATCCGACCCACAGGGTTACATTGACCGAGATAAAACTTCACACATGCTTCTATTCGTCAATCTATTAAATACATACCCTTCTGACTACAGCACGATCTTCACGGATTTGTGCAGCGCAACTAAGTGGACACATTGCGTCAGTTTCCCAGCAAAGTTCACTGGTTTACTGTACACTATTTGTTTCATGATCCAATTAAAAAGTCACTGGGTTGTAAGTAAGGCGATCCAGCAGGCCAAGATACGGACCCGTTTCTTCCAATTCATCGGTTAGAATAATTTCAATCGATGCACTGCACTCTGGCATAATGTGACAGTGCTCCATCGGGAGGATACCACATTTGTCGAGAATTCCTGTGGGAATTTGTAATTCCAAATGTTTGCATGAAGCACATTAAAAACTCCTTCCTATGTAAAGCCAGTTTCATCAGTAAACAACACATTGAAAACATTTGGTTGATCGACACACTTATGCAACAGCTATACACAAAACATCACCTGGCTGTAAACCTTGCACTTTTTCTACATGGTAAGTATTTAGTCCAGTCATTCACTATATATCATGGATTTGGTTTGACGTCATTTTAAACTCCAGGGTCGTTTGGCTGAAATGACACACTAATGTCTATTACTTCTGCATGTCCATTAAACATTGTGTTTAACAAAAGTATTATATTTAAGTGTTATCTAAACAACTGAATTATAATCGTTTACCTAGCTCAAATATTATTGGTTTGGTAATGATTTGAAGTTAGAAAAATCGAAAAACACTATTTTGTGATAATCGAATGTAAAGATCGATTACATTTTTACCATTGTAAACATTATTAATTGCCTATAAGTGAGGAAATTCTACCTAAAAAGTAGTTTAAAATAACATTATTTATAAATTTAATTGGTATTACGTCTCCCCAAGCATATCTTGTTTAACTAAAATTGATGGAAACATTGGAAGTATAAAAATTTGGATGGAAAAACCAAAAACTTATAAAAGTCACATAGATTTGTAGCTAAAGGATGTAGTGTGCCTGACATTACAATTTCAAAATGCCACTTTTTGACCTGGTGATAAATCAAGCATTTAGCTATCTCCACTCCCTTCGTACTAAGCTTTATTGGACTATAATGGACGGTGGAGCTTTTAATAACGAGTGACTAGAACTGGGCCGAGTACTGCACAAATATACTCATACATTTCGAATATGAGTATAGTAGTTTGAAATGAGTGTATTGCTCCTAAATACTCGATTTTTTCGTGTCTTTTTGTCTCGTATAATATGAATAATGGTGTACATTGTCATATAATAATAAAATGTTAAAAATGTAAAATAGTGCATGTGTGCCAAGTTTACTTACACAAAACGATTACTGGAAAAAAATGATTATATACTTACCTACAATTTAGCATTTAAATTGTTCCATCTCCGTTTAACAAAATATAATTAAGTAACTGTTAATTCCACAGTTGTTTCAACACAAAAATTAAAATACATATATTCTCTTACTGTAATACATAACATACGAAAAATAATCAAGGCATTCTTATACTAAACATACATATATCAAATACATACACATTATAAACAGGGAATGAAAACTATAATGATACCCCATTCAATGATAACGCAAAATATACTCTGTAAATTAACGCCAACAAATAATCAAGAAGATTGCCAGTTTAGTTGTGAGTCGCCTTAATACAAATTTTAGTCACAGACGCTGAAAAAAATAACCAGTTTTGCAACAAATCGCCTCATCTGGCAACCAGTGGCAACATGCAGGCATATTTAAGCCTGTGTGATTCTGTCATTGCGAGTACAATTTAAAGTACATTTTCGATTATTTCGAGTACATTTCAAATTGCAATTAGTACACAGAGAAAAATGTTTATTGCTGGTAAATATATATTTATGGCTCCTTAATAAAAACTTTAGCTAAATATGGGACAAGAATCAAATCTATTAGCGGTTAATAAAAACAGGTTTCTGATCATATATATTTGGGACAAATATACAAAGTTTGATCAAAATTAGATATTACTGGCAAATCAACAAAATATTAACGGATAATGAACTAAGCATTTGTTTCTAATATTCAAGTAATTAGTGATACAATTGTATATACTTGTGATTACTACATTTTTTATTTCTGCTAAATAAGTAAACCAATAACACTAAAAATACTGTGTTTTCGTAACTCATGTTATTGTATAGCAGCCACTATTGCCCAATTATATAGAAATATTGGTACTATTTTTTAATGTTTACTATTTATTATATTCGTTAGTTATGACAAGTAGATTTATTATTTATTATAAACATATTGTTTATTTAGAAAAAAAATGTTATTTTTCTCAAAAAATTTTTTTTGTAAAACATATTTGTATCAAATAAAAACAGCATTTAATAAAATATATTTATTTTTAAAAATAAAATCATTCTACACATTAGAAAAGCAAAAAAAAATTTAAAATCCAAAAATACTCTTAAGTACACAGAAAAACATCACTAACTTAAAAATTCTCTTTAAATCTATAAATGCATACACCACTATAACCTATAATCTTGATACATCAGTGCGATTCTGTGTACAGGGTTATCCAACGAAAAGGCCCACCCCTATATTTTGTTTATTTTTCAAGTTAGAAAAAAAAGTTTCAAATAAAAGTTATAGTGAATCAAATGATCTCTTTTGGAACCTCTACTAAAAATATAGACCTTGTCTCATAAAAGCGGGACAAATCAAATTTGCATTTTTTTTTAAATGGAATACCATATTTCTTTAAATTTTTGAAATCTGTGTTTTTTGTGATTTCAAATACATGTATATGTTGCATCTTATCATTTACTTATCGGATTAGCCATGGATAAAAAAATAATTAATTTGACACTTATGCCTTACAGAATAATTATTTAAGAAATTTAAAAAGCAAACTGTGTGGTTTTGTGTCATATTTGTGAAAATGTTTTCTTTGTCAAACCGATATGATATGTTGCTACAATTTATAAAAAATGACAAGAACGCCTCAACAGGTAACATTTTATTCGATATAGTAGGTATAATAGTAGTTTACAATTATTACATAGTTTGCTTTTTGACTTTATTAAATTATTCTGTGAGGCATATGTGTCAAATTAATAATTGTTTTTCATTCATGGCTAACTTGATAAGATACTAATGGTATAAAATTTGCAATAAAGAAAAAACAGTAAAAGATAAGATACAACATATACATATATTTGAAATCACAAAAAACACATATTTCAAAAATGTAAAAAAATATAGGGTATTCTATTTAAAAAAATGCAAGTTTGGTTTGTCTTGCTTTCATGAGGCAACCTGTATATTCTTTGTACGGGTTTTAAGAGAGCTCATTTGATTCACTACAACTTTTATTTGAAATATAAACATAATGAGTGGGCCTTTTCGTTGGATAACCCTGTACTTAACAATATTAATATGTATTTTTAATAATAACTAATAACAATGCATAATGCCATAACAATCAATTCAGGATCGCACTGAAGTGGCGTAACGTCACGTAGTATATGAGACACAATTTTAAATCAACCGGCATGCGTTCAAATAAACGCCATTTTTGTAATTTCTATACTAAAAATTAATAGTGCGATACCATTTCAATAGAAATTATTTCATGTCATCTAATCTAAATTCTAAACAGGTATACACTGTATTTATTACTAAACTATATAACTAAATTTTTTATTCTGACTACGCCATACAACACAGCACTGCACCGAACATCGGAGTAAAATGAGGAGTCAAGGACCGACGCACAATCTCTACTACCCCACCAAGTATAGCGAGAATCGCTTTTCGGTCGCGTCGTAACCACACGAATATCAACGAGTTTTGAATTCTAATAAACTAGTAATTTGCGTTTAGATAATGATTATTTGCTTTAAAAATCAATATGTTAATCCCACAACGTCCGTTATTAGTAATTAATAAAATGGAATAAATAGAAATGTATATTTGTCATTAATAATTATATCTTAACCATTAATACGGTTTTTTTAAATCATAATATCACTGTTATTTGTACTAGAAAACTTGTGTTAAATGAAAGTTTTTAGTTGTTATTATTAGTGGACTTTACTATTACTCAAAAAAAAAAAAAAACATTTGCTACTAATAAAAAAGTGTCAAAAAGTTTATTTGGGCCATTTTTCTCTGTGTACATATGTACTTGAGTGAAACTCGAAAACTTGTATTAGAGTAATGCTCAGCTCTACAAGAGACTGAAACCAATAATTTCATTTTGAGAAATCTGGACAACCCGTTATAGCTCTCAATTCCATCCAAATTTGGAAAAATAAAAAGTGGTATAACATTACCAAATGTCACTTGAAATAAAATCAATAATAATTGTACATATTTATTTATAGATATTTATTTAGACATATATTTTTTATTTTTGCTAAAGAAGTAGAAAATTTTAGGTAGATATACTGGGCCATTAAAAGTGTATACTACGAAATCTAAACAATAATATACAAGAACATCATACAATTATCACTTGTATTACCATAGTCAGCTAAATTGTCAGCTGGGTAATACTGGTTTGTAAAACCACCTTGGTTGCGTTTTTCTACATTGGAAGCACTACAAGGCTTTTTCGATAATTGCATCATTAGTTTTTTTTTGAATTAGACTTTTGTCACAACTGTCAGATTGACAACGTCGATGCTGCGAATTTATGAAATAGTTGATGTCTTATGTCAGCCTTAAAAACTTACTGAATTACAAATTAAGTTCGTAGTTCTCATGTTAATAATAGAGGCATCATTCTAGGGCTTACCATGGCAACCAAGTAGAATTTACAGAACCTTGTAACAGATTTTCTTGAATAACCAGACTTGTATTGGAAAATTAAGATCACGTCGCCCCTTGGTGGCTGAAAATCTCACTTTGACAAAACGAGTAATGCTCTTTGTTTACATTCATTTCAACACATTTATATAGTTTATCATGGTTTTAATACAATTTTTTTCATTTCATCAACATTTATTCCACAATATGTCAAAGAAAATGGTACATAATATGAATTGTTGCGTGTACAATTGTCACTCAAGGAAAAATGTGGATAGGACAATCCACTTTCATTATTTTCCCAAGAAAGACGAGTGGTTTGTTTATATCACCAATAGGTGTGGTATCATGGAGAAAATAGATACAAGAAAAGTAAGAGAGAAAGTATTATTGATGGGAAAAGTATTAACATCCATTTAAAGCCAGAAGATTATGATACAAAAGGTATATTATAAACTTATAATAGTAGGAAATTTTTAAGTTAGGTCCACTTATAAATTACCAAGCAGCACATCGGATTTTAATTTGGTCACGCCAACGTTGTGACGCGTGACCAAATTACAACTCAAAATGCTACTTGGGTTATCATTCGTTTTATTTACTTTTGTGGATTTTTTCTTTGGTAGAACAATATGTTATTACCTTAATGAACTTATTAAATTTACTTACCAACTATCGACTATTGTAATAAGATATATTTTTCTACCTAAGAAAAAAATCCATAATGTAAATAAAACGAATGTAAACAAACCAAGAATTAGCTTATTATTACTCGTCTGATAGTAGCGCCATATGCGCCGTACTACAGTTAACTTTCAATTGAATTGAATGAGGCGCTTGAATTCACCAAGAGTGGCGCTAGTGTACGGAAAGGTCAATGTCACTGAACTTTAATGTTTATTATGGCTTTTTAATGCTAGTTTTTAGTAATTTTTATAAAAATTAGCTGAAAAACATTTAACACAATGATGGCAGAAGGGGAAAGTAGTAATTTACTGACTCAGTAGGGAAATTATTGTACTTATCAAAGGTGTCTTATGCAATTAAAGTTAGGTTATATCAAGAATGAGCATGATGAAAACAATGAATGTACATGATTATTACTCACTCCTTGGTAACGCATAATCATCAGGATTAAAATGTTTCTTACAAACACACGAATGTTTCAAAGGAGTAAAGTTATCTCTTATCAACCACTGTTTTAGGTGAGTTTTGTCTCTCGGAGGCATATGTCCGCCTTTTGTTTCTGAACAAAATGGAACTGCACAACACTGAGGCATAATTAACAAGTTTTTTTTATTACTGGTGTACGAAATAATTATAATAAAACCCTATAAACTTTTGCCGCGCCTAACAATAACTTTTGACATGACCTTGCTCGGCCAGTGGCGCCAACCGGTGAGCCTAAAAACGTTAGCCCTCATTGAATTGAATTAAATTTATTCATCATTAAAATCAATACAGTACAAACATTAACTTATTAGCAAGTGAACTGGATTTAGCTGACTATGGTACCACCAAATTCAATAATATATAAAACCCTCTGTGTCTACATTGAAAAAATTAAAGCTAAAATGAATACAATGTGTATATACCGGGTGTAAATGAAAAGTGGCTCACCCCCTCTATTGTCATTGTTTATATAAATAAATTGACAAAAATTTACACATAAAATTGCATTAGAAGACAGTATTTTTAATTTTTATGCACTTCCGGTTTAGCCGGAAATTACCCCAACTTTCATATTTTAAACATAACACCCTGTATATTTTTATCGGTTATCAAGTAAACAATGGTTATACTATTATTACAGTAAGCATAATTTAAGTGTACTAGTCACGACAGATATTTTAAACAAATATTTTATTTGAGATAATTGCCTCTAAATCAAAAATAAAAATCTCCGTTAAAAATAAAAAATCAAAGCAAAATGTATACTGTTATATTCAGAATTTATCGTAGATTCCAAAAATGTAAAAATATATAGGGCGTTCCATTTAAAATAAGAAAGTTGGGATAATTTCCAGCGAAACCGGAGGTACATAAAAATTGAAAATACTGTCTTCTAATGCAATTTTATGTGTATAACGAGATATTAAAATTTTATCAATTTATTTCTATAAACAATGAAAATAGAGGGAGTGAGCCACTTTCCATTTACACCCGGTATAGATACAAATTGGTGTTCCAAAACTTGTGGGTCAGGCTTTTTTATTAAACTGGTAGTTCTCTGTGTAAAGTATTTTAAAAAAAAATTAATAATAAATTTATACAAACAGCAGAGGTTCCTTCGTGAAAAATGGTGTCAGCTGGTGAAATTTTGCTTTGTCATATATTAATATTGGTGCATGGGACCCAAATGTTTCAAAAGAGGTTTGCCTACATAGGTAATTTTTAGATAATATGGAAAATATTCACAAAGTAAATACATATATTTTTTATAGTCAGGAGAATATTTTATCGACACATTTCAAATTTCGTTAAAACAAAATAAAGATAGAGCTATTGGGGTTCAAAATCTAGATAAAGAATGGTTATTGCCATATTGAGTACTGTGTACTGTACTTTCCAGCCTTGTTGTTACCAATATATCCTATTCTAGATCCAACTCTTAGCTACGTTACGCCGACGAGGAGCAATAACTCCGAAATACGTGTCTACAGCTGCATAGTTGTTTCTTTTGGGGAGATATGGCAATAACCATTCTTTATCTTTGTTAAAATATTTTGATAATTTAAAGTTACACTTTTTTGAAATTTACTTTCAAATTAATTTTTCCTTGAGTAAATTCCAAAAAGGTTAATTAATAAAAATTTGAAACTTACAGTTAAAATGTCCTGATTATGAAAAAATAAAACAAATTCAACATTTTGCATATTACTTATTTATGTATAGAGTCATGTGTTAAACTGTAAAGTATCATTGGGTTCCACGCTTCAAGATATGGCATAACCAAGTTTTACCAGCCGCCACTGATAAAAGAAAGTCCATAATTTCAAAATGTACATATGTGCTAACTTTGAATTGAGAAACAAAATTTTAAATTTGAAAAGTCTTGGATAAAGAATTCAAGGGTTAGGTTAGGTTAGGTTATTGTGAGTGGGTCCTTGAGGACCCTCCACTACGGCCATTAGCAAGCCTATTGTGGCTAACTCCTAATTATATTTCACCCAATAAATTCAGTCTCTTAACGAAACATAACTTTATTGGGTGAGAATCTGTCCAGATCCTCTGGCAGTAGTTGCCCTTTGCCAAATATTGAGAATCGGATCCTCTCCACAGCGGGACAGATACAAAGGATGTGGTCTGCCTTCTCATCATCTTCCAGGCATAGACGGCACTCGGCGTTATCCGCTAGGTCGAGTTTATGCAGATGATAGTTTAGTCGGCAGTGCCCGGTATATAGGCCTGTTACAGTTTTCAGGTTTACCCTGTTTAACTCTTAGTTCTTGATTTCAAAGGGTATTTTATAAACGACTTCAAATGAACTAATCCTGGTAACTCTTGCCAATCCTAGAGAGTTTTCCTTTCAGCCCAGGTTGAGATAGCCATCTTAGCAGTACTTGAAGATATGCCAATTATCGGTTCTGGTCCGATGATTCGTGATCCTGCTTCTTATCTGGCCAAGAGGCTCTCAATTGCATTCAGAAATAAAAAGTTGATAGTATGGCCACCTTTACTTGAAGAATTGACATTATAACCACCTTGTTTGTATCTTTAGCATTATTGCAAAAAAAAATCATGATCATGTATAATATTACTTCACAGGTTTTGGGGCACGCTGTATATATCTTCCATCAAATCTAAAACTATCCTTGTTACAAGGCTAAAGCTATCTCATTTGATTATTTTTTATTACATTAGTGCAGTATAAATGAATAAATAAATTTAAATAAAGTACTACCTTTATCACAGTGACATTGTTTGTCTGAGTTTTTCACAACTACATTAGGTAATTTACTTAGCGTAAATAAAGGCACTAAATACTAGTTACAATATATTTTACAGTCTTGAAATAGATTTTAGCTTATTTAGTGTCGATCAATTTTATCATATCATTACTATACAAATTAGAACAGGAGAAACGCCATTGGCAAGATTACATATTATAAAAGTAATAATTTCTTTATTTTTGTTTAATTATGACTGTCTTAATATCACCTTTTATAGACATGGACAATGGGAATATTCTCATTTTGGAAAGTTTTTTTTTTTACCCTTTTTGTGAAGGAAGAAGACTTGTGCACCTTTTAATAGATTGGACGACATACAATCTATATACATTTTAACTTGTTTAAATTGATGGAACAATTGAGACAACACACTTTATTGTCTATGCAGGATGTTTCAAAAATGTGGTGCCAAATCGATATGGTAGATTCTCTAAGATAAATAATAAGAAATATTGTCCTAACATCATCTGTTAAAAAGACACAGGCTGTTTACACTCCTACCAATAAAACAAAATGTTACTGAACGTCATTTTGTCAACCTACATATATAGCTCACGTAGCAAATTTGATGTAAAACTGTTGAACCACTTCCGAGATATTACACATCCTACGCACAGGACAAGACTACTTATTTGAACAAAATTTAATGCAGAATTCAGAGATAGGAAATACACTAATTTTGGTCAGTGGCGTAATAATTTTTTTCGTAATAGTAGTGCGAGTCTCCCATAACTACGCCACTGGGTAGAATATTTATAGAATAATATTTGAAATAGCGACAGTCTATCAATAAAGCACACCGAATTACATCGCAGTGATAATATCGCAAAAATAAAATATTTTTTTTACCAAATTTCAACAACCTGTATCTTTTTAATAGTTTATCAGGAAAAAATATCTGATGTGGCCTGCACATAACTTTCTTATACCAGTATATATCATCCGGATCAAAAAAAATCAATCTATTTAATTCTTCACTTACCTCAATTAAATTTTAATAGCGTACCTTGAAACGTTTCATTAAATTTTTAAATAAATATATGTCAGCATCATTCGATACTGTCAATAATAATTAATGTTATATATTTTAATAATTTCTTCTCATTTACATTTTTGTAACTAAATTGGACATTTCAAATGTCAAACCGTTAAATTTATCCCAACCCCATTTTATGAGGTCAAATGTGTAAAAAATTTCAGTTTACATCAGCTTTATTTAAGTAATTGGAAAATATATCTTATTGGCTTGATATATTAGACATGGTTTAATCTTTCATCAAGAATAATCATTAGTTAAAACGTAAAATACGTTGAAAAGCACCAAAACAACGTAATTTTACAGGTTGTATATTTTTTGTCTGTCAAAATGCCATGCTAATTAGTAATTACATACAAATACTGTTAAATTAAAGTGCTCCACTTTCTTCATTCAGTCAATATCAAAAAAAATCACTTAAAATTAAAACATTGATTAACGTTATAAATTGTAACGTTCTCAATGACAGATTTGTATAAAGAAGTGGCAAAATTTTGGATGCAATCTTTTATTAAGATACTGGGAATTCCATCTGGTCCACTGGACATCATGGGTTTGGACTTTCGACAAATTTTTATAACATAGGCATCTATAAACTGTAGAAGGACACATGGAGAATTATTGTACTGAAATTTACAGTTCCTGTCATCCGAAATATCAAAAACACTACTAAAATATTTAGCGAAAGCTGTAACAATGAGTAGACATAACGTAATTAAAGTCTATTCACTTAAACTTTGCAATGGTGGGTTGGACTTAGTGAGCCCGATTTACAATGGGCAAAGTAGCAAGTGTATTGTAAATTGCTGATTTCCAGGTGTAATAAATATATCATTCTGGGTTACTTATTTATTACCAGGCGTAAAGAATATTTCACATATTGTACGTAATTTATTATTTACAATAACAAGTAATGCCTTTTTTTAGCTCATAGGAGGTACAATATATACGGGCAAACACAAACCGACCCAGAAACCATCAGAACTCATCCAGTCATATACCTGTACCATTTGATCAGTGGCACAGGGGTACAGGAATGGATAGAGTAAAGCAAAACAGGGAGCCCAGGAGGCTGCAGTGTCCTCGGAGTCAACTCAGACGAGCCCTAGGGAAGGAAAAAAAATGCCTTTTATTGGTTAGCAGTGGAAAGAAACAAAATAACAAAAATAAAATTGACATATTTTCTTTAAAGTTTTGAATATGAAACTAAAATAACTGGTTATGCCGAAATAAGAACATCTTAATTTAATAAAAAGTTTCGATTTAGCTATAATAAGAAAGCCAAATGTCTTAAAAATTTCCATTACTTTTTATTTTGTGTACCCATATGAAATAATATTAGAAAATAAAACAATTTTAAATTCTACCTGCTTTAGAGCGGACCCACTTTTTGCTGCACAATTTTCATATTTCTGCTTTAAACAATGTTATGTTTCTATCTTAATATAAAGCAATATGCTGCATTTTGAGCTATTAGTACTACTGACCTGTGTAAAAAAGTGATTAAAATATACACCATATTATACTCTGTTCATTTATATGAGCACATAAAAAACGTTTACCTGGTCTCGCAGAGTGACCCTTTGTCGACCGTCAGTCTTGCGTAGTTCTCTAGCATAGGCGCGTGGTGCATTATAAATGCACAAAATGTGTTTATATAATACCGCGCTCCTGCGCTAGAATTTTTTATGTGCTAAGATAAAATAAGTCTATATATACAACAAAAATCCTCATTTCGTCGAGATCTATCGACTGTTAAAATTTTTGCTATTAAAACTGAGTCACTTCGTATAAAAAAAAACCAATTTAAAAAACAGAAAATCATTAAAACCTCAAATACCTTACTGATTATTATTATAAAATCAGCCAATGGCAACATCAATAAAGGTAAATAATTTAATATAAACATTACACAACACATAAGTTAAATCAGCGCTCATATTGTTCCCTATCCCGGCTAATGCTGCAAAGCTTATGTGAATAGACTTTATAAACGTTTGGTGGATAAAGCTAAATCTGAAAGTGAGTAAAAAATAGTTTTATATACATGTATTAGCTTTAAATTAAATCCAATTAAATGCATTTCAATACATTTCAGCCATTTTTATTTCTAATTTAAACTGGCTAATGCACTTATTAAGATTTTCCGTAGATAAAATGTATAGCAGATAACTTTAATGTCAATTAATGTTACTATCGACTTGTCCCTAAGAGTCAGTCATAGAATTAGTATTGATATGTTGATATCAATACTCACATAATAAAATACTAAATGAATTTGGATATGAGTTATAAGTAAATTATATTACATTTTCAGTATGCCATGCTGACCAAACTTATAGTATGTCAATAATATCAAATTATTAACTCACTTTTACCATCATACTTTAATGAATTTATTTGTTATTCAAATCAAGTTCATCTACATAATAGAAACAATAATAATTTTCACAACTGGAAAACAAAACGCTAATAATAAATTTGGCTGTTTGGTTTAAGTCATAAATTTTCCTTCACTATTGATTAAGTTCTATCTGATTTAATAGAAAATATTTGGTATTAATGTATCTTGCAACAAGTCAATATCTTGCTAAAGCAGACAGCATTTTCTATCCATTCTACAGTCGGCAATTGATGCAAGGCAAGGTATGTGTGCACTTGAGAGTCAGCTGATCGTTTCTTGCAATTCTCTTGCCACTGCAACAAATTGCAGAGAATCGGTTCTGCGTGGCTTTAATTGCAATTTCAGTGGATTATTTAATGATTGCCATGTTACCAACATAGAAACAAAGTTACTTGAATGTTATGTAGCCATTAGCAGCGTTATTTTTATTTTAATTTGACATGTAAGAGATTAGGATAAATGCAAAATACCACAAAAAGTATTAGAAGTTAATGACGTTAATGTAGTGTCGATTTTGAAAGTACAATAATTTATTTTTGCAGTGTAGCAATTCATGCGCCATATATTGCAATTTAAAGACTGCCAGTTGTGAAACACATGGTAAGAAATATTGCAGACGCCATCTTGCCATTGCGTGTCTTGCTTGCAATAGTATTGGAGAAGTATTGCAAACCATAAAACAGTATTTACAACTTATTGTCCATGTCTATACAATTACAATTGGATAACATGTTTTATTTGGAACATTTTAAAACAGTGTATACGTATTGAGAATTGGAATTGTTGGAGGTGTGTATAATTTACTTGAAACAAATAATGACAGTCATATATAATGTACAAGAGGGGTACATGTCACAGCAATCCTCATCCAACAGTTGTCCCTGTCTCTTTTATTGGAATACAATGCTCACAGTGGCGGCTGGTGGATTTAGGTTATACAATATCACAATAATGGAGCATGGAACCCAAGCAATATTTTAAGGCACGACTGTCAGTACTGATTTAAGAAGTTTTGCAGAAAAAAATAATTGAGAAGAAAAAGTTACAAAAATGCGTAGCCACCCCAGATTACTTCTAGACCATTAGTAAAATCTTTACAAACTATTTTTTTTTCGTAATCAGAAAGAAAATGTATTACTCCGTATTTTTTGGTTTCAGAAAATTTTTATTTTTTGTAAAGTTATGACACTTTGAAATTTAAGTTCTTCACTGTGTAACTTACAAAATGTCATAACTACAAAAATTTTCGAAAACAAAAAAAAAACGGGGTAATAAATTTTCCTTCTGATTACGAAAAAAAAATAGTTTGCAAATATTTTACTAATGGTCTAGACGTAATCTGGGGAGGCTGCGTATTTTGGTAACCTCGTTTTCTCAAATTTTTTTTCTGCAAAACTTCATCAAAAGTACTGAGAGTTGTGCCTTCAAATATTGCTTGGGTTCCATGTTCCAATACTGAGATATGGTACAACCTAAATCCATCAATCGCCACTGCTCTTGTAATTGTAAAAGAGAAAAAATTCACATTCTGTGTTTATATGTACACATTCATAGATACCGTAAATAAAAATTTAGCTATGATTGTCTTGTGATTACCTGATCAAGAAGATAGTCTATTTAAATTAGGTCTATTATCGTTGAGGGGATAGATTAGAAGGACAAAAGAGTTCCAACCCCACCGATGTAAGCCTCATCATTTATCACCTACTCCTAAGCACCCACTAGTGCCGGTTTTTCGCGTTTATACACGATATGGTCAAGTCATACCTGCAAATCGAAAGTTTCAAAATTAAATTTGCTACAAGGAAAACCACATCCTTCCCATTAGATTACCCACTACTCATATTGTTTCTATCGTCAATGTTAATACAACCCTATTTGTAATAAATTTGATTTGTGTGTAACCGTTCTATGAATAAATGCAAAAACTGCCGCCGGGGGTGATTTTTGGGGATAAATGGCATAAATCTCGCTTCGTAGGGGTGAGAACAATTTTGTATCTCAAATTTAATCACCTCAATGAGTACAATCCCAAAATTTCAAAACAAATTATTTCTCGTAATGTTTATCTAATTTGAATGACCTAAGATTAAATCGATTAAGTACGAATCTGGTTTAATTTTCTTCAGAAGTGGTATATTAGCTAAGATTCCCAATAAAAATATTTCCTAGACTTAAATAAATGACAAGAATCATTTTCATGATGGTGTAATTCTACGATTCGTCTTCTGAGATATTTGATTCACCTGCATCTAGAAAGTTATGTATGGCATTTCTGAGGTCTAGATTATAAACATAATCTGTTTTGGACAGAATTTCATTGGTCATTGGGCTAGTTAATTTACCAGACATAAACCACTCTGCTATTGCATTTTTTTCATACGTAAAACCATCACTGCATGTTACAGGCTCTCTCATTATTTCATGAGTGATAGGACATAAATATTCATGTGGTATTTTTAGGTTGCCTGGCCCTTCCATACGGGTTTCACTTTTTTTTCAGCCACCTTATTTCGCTGATCATTTTATTAGTTGTTTCTTCATCTGTAACAAAAAAATTTGATAAGATTTATTTGTGAAGTAATGCCAACAGCAAATGCAAGATACTACAGAAAAGAAGTGATTTATCAGTGCGTCCATATTAAATGAAAAAGTTCATGTTTACAGAGAATGATCCGGTCTCCTATCATTAAAACTACCTATCTAAAAAAATTACCTAAATCTAATCCAGAACATATCACTTCTTCTGACAGTGTTAATATTTTTTCACCATTAAGAGAAGTATTCTGAGCATTTTTGATAATAGCTTTCATATCAATATCCTTCAGCCACTTTACGATATCTGCTGTAGTCCACTCAATGACTGCTTTCGATCTACAATGAATTTTATTTGCTACTGCTGTCTGAAATACCTGTAAAAAAATGAAATACAATCAGTAAATAACTACAAATATTTGTCAAATCACAAAGAATAACAACATACCAACTGTTGAGGTAACTTCCACAGCCACAAAGTTTTGTCCAAACAGCCTGTGACTAATAAAGAACACTCTAAGTTGAAGGAACAACTAGTCACTATCGAATCATGATCAAGTACATACAGACAATCAGCACTATATACAGACCATATCCTTGCTTGCCTGTCTGTAGCAGTGGAACAAACAAATTCACTAACAATTTGTGAAAATCTAACACATACTACATTTCCTCCATGTCCTAGTAATGATCTCCATAACTTAACTTCTAATTCGTCCAGTTGCAAGTTTTCAGATTGCTAAAAACAAAAAAAATATAGAATTAGTGTATACGGGTATCATTTCAGTTTTTAATTTAGCATTTTAAGATTTTATGATTTTATTGACATTTCGCCTGAGAAATAAAAAATGTTTCCCCTTTGTGTGAACTTCTGTGCAGCCGGTCCTTTGGTAGCATGTAATTAAAATACTAATCACTAATTACCAATTGCCCTTCCTTGATTAACAGATTAAAAGTAGGTAGTATTGTCATCTTTGATCGCCTAAACATGCCCACAGGGCATCTAATCTGATTTTGTGAATGATGAATTCAAATATTATGAGCGACCCCGAGACCAGCCGCACATTGAGTGCAGCACAGCCTAGCAGAGTACAGAGGAAAACTATTCTTGAACTCTGCCTCTGCTGGTGAGCGCATATTGAACACACAGTGATTTTAGTATGTGTAAAGTTTTCAGTAGTAAGTATATATATTATGTTTGCTGCTAACGGAACTTTCTTTACATTCTGAATCAGAATCAGATTTGGAAATTGACACTGTGGTATTATTCTACAGTATTAGTAACTGTAAAAGGTGTGAATGGATGAATGATTATTTGAAGAAAAGGAATTTAACCATTTAAAGGAACTAAATGATGGTGTTCCGTATCATAAAGAACTTTCTCGCGTACACATTCTATCAGTATTTCCATTTTTAATAAAAAATAAGACTGATTTAATATTCTCGAATATCTATTTGGCAGAGGCCAACAGAGACATAGGAAGACTGTATTCAGTCCACAGAGACCGCAGGCAGAGGAAAAAGAGATTCCTCTGCCTATACTACATCTCTACTGCGTGAAATATACATTGTTCGTTTTACCAAAGATTACATAATCTTCAGCTTTACTTATGTGTGTTACAAAACCTTCGGCTGTCCTATGATAGGCTGTGTTGCGCTCAATGTACGCCCAGTCTGAACTGTATACGGTTCAAACCAACCTTTGGAATGGTTATTCTCCATAATTTCACCAAACTATCATTTCCACAAGTAGCTAGCAAGTAAGATTGTGCATCGACCACCACATTGGGAATTGGTTCTAGATTTTGTGAAATATCACAGCTCTGTATTCCATACTCATGTGCATCCTCATTAACATACAAGCATCTGTAATCCTCGGCAGACCATATTCTAAAATCTGCATTAAACGATACAGTTATAATAACTTCACTATCTGGAGAAAAACATGCTGACGTTACCGTGTCCAAATGCCCCTCCAATGTCCTAAAATAAAATAATTTTAGAATTGATATCTCATTTTATCAATAGCTTGATTTTTAATCTATAGTTATATGCAAAATTATGTAATGTATAACATCTTACGCTTGTTTTTCCATCGTATTTACATTCCATATGAAAACTTTTTCATCATCTCCTGCGGTTATGAGTAATTCACAGTTAGGGGAAAATCTGCAAATTTTTACAGATAAACTATTTTTCGGCATGGATGTATATTTTTCACCAGTCTGAAACGATATTATGAGATATTACATAAGTAAATATATTTGATTTGGTTGTATATACGAGGTGACCCACCAAAAATAGTCCATCCGGGTTTGTGCCATTTTGACTCAACTTTAGACAAAAAGCTTGAACAGGTCAATTTTTTTAAGGGGGATACTTAAATTCATTATTTTCATTGGTACCATTTCAACCCATAAACTGAGATAATCTTTACTCTCACAAATTTCAAATGGCAAGAGGGCATAAACCCAGGTGGATTGTTTTCAGTGGGCCACCCTGTATTTCATGTACATTTTACCCACACACGAACAATCCCAGACAATACACATATCCTATGGACACATGATTTATAATAATTTCTGAGTATTGTATTAAAATAAGAATATCCTATGATATCTATATTGTTAAACATATACAAGGTGTTCAGTTTAAACTTTCATAACATGAAGATCTCATTTATCTTGCAGTTACAATATCAGTTAAATTAGAGAAAAATTGAGTGATATTCTTGTTAAGACCTTGGGGTTAACAGAACTTAATTATCTGATTTGGATTTCAAGATGTGAGATCTCCATACTAGGAAAGTTAAAGCCGAATACTCTGTATATATCCTACGAATATCCAATAAAGGGATATCTATTTTAAGATTGTTTAATGGATATACTATAAATATATATAGTGGAAGATCCATTGATTTATTGTATAGAGAGATGTTTTAAGTGCCTCACATTGGTTGATTTTTCACATAGAGAAAATATTTGATGTGGCCAGCACATAACTTTCTTACTCCAGTATATATCATATGATCTAAAAAAATCATTCTGTTTAATTCTTCACTTGCCTCAATTAAATGTTGAAAACGTATCTTGAAATGTTTCATAAAAAATTTTTTAATAATTAATTATCAGTGTCATTCGATACTGTCGATAATAATTCATTTCATATATTTTAATAATTTCTTCTTATTGACATTGACATCTTTGTAACTAAATTAATTTCAAATGTCAAACTACCAGATTTATCCTAATCCCCATTTTATGAGGTCAAATACGTACAAAATTTCAGTTTACATCAGCCTTATTTAAGTATCTGGAAAATATATTTCATTCGCTTGATATAGTAGAACATGATTTATAATCTTTCATCGAGAATATATTTTTTTGTAAAGTCAAATACAAAAAAGTTTGGGTCCAGTGGACCTCCTTTCAGCTGGCCAATTTTGCTCATCACCGAATTTCTCATTGTCTTTGGCCTATAGAACAAGTGTACCAAATTTGAAAGCTTTATCTCAAAAACTGTGGTTGCTATTGCGATACTACAGACATGCAGATAGATTTTTTTCCATAAAGTTATGTTTTTTCATTATAATTCGTCGAGATTCGTCCAGAAACGCAACAGAAATTTTTAATTTTTTTCCCCGAAATTGTACCTTTTTTTCTTCTTTCATTCATTATGTCTCTTCTGGTGGCACCACATTTACCAAATTTAATGTGTCACCTAAAATATTGTTGACAGTCTTAACTGCCATATTTGGGAAATCTCCCATTAGTATTTTTTCAGTTATCGCGGTTCAGGAGGGTTCAAAACGCATAAATCAATAAAAATTTCGAGGTCAAAAAAAATCATGATTGCTATATTAGGTATAAGAAAGTAAAGACCGTTTTATGTATATTTTTCTGAGGAATACAAAAATTGACATCCTGTATATTAATGTGGAAACGGACAATATGTGACACTCCACTTCCGATTTATCCAAAAATTACTTTTTTTACCTACACTGGTTAGTGCTCGTGTATTTTTTTTACACGTGAATGTGAATGAGTCCTGTTGTCAAATTAAATTTTTCGTCACATTAATAATAATGATATTATACTGCTGAATTTAGAAAAAAAAGTCTTCAAACTGAGCTAAATATACTTAAAAAAATTTCCGCATTAATACTATACAGGGTGTAATTTTTTGTATTTTTCAGTTTTTTACTATTTTTACCATAACTTCTTTATTTGACATTCAGTTGTTTTTACTTTTCGAATTCGGATTCCTCAGAAAAAGATAAATAAATATAGAGTTAATTTTTATTCCTAGGCGAGGAATCAATGAAAATGAGTGTCACTTAAAATATCACCCTGTACATATATGGACACTGTTAATATTTACTATAGTGCCAAGGATATCCAGGACTCGCTTTGGATGTATAATGAATATACATAAGAAATTTTGTGCTATTTGAAAATATACAATACAATTACTATCATTATTCCTCGTGACAAAAATTATTGAATTACTATAGGAAGCAATAACGCATGTAAATGTGGGAACATCAAAAGAAAATGAAAAATATATTTATCTAGAGTAACACGTATATATACAGTATGTAATGGTTAAAATTTTTAACATTTCAAGAAAATGTTATTCTTTATAAAAGTTTTTGCTTGTCTGAAAAATAGTAGTGACGTTGAGAAAAATTATATTTTTTATATGGGGTGATCAGAAGTTACAAAAACTTAAAATTCCGTAAGAGTAAACTGGTTCTATTTTTTATTTTGGAACAAAATGTGAAATAAAAAAGTTGGTTCTAATTATATGGTCTTTTCAAATCCAAAATTTCATTTGAATATTGCAATGTTTCCGAAATTAGTGAATTTTTAATAAAATACTAGTCGGTTTTTGTCAAATTTTTATTTAGTTAATTACATTCGAACAAGGAGAATAAATACCTGATAAACAATTTTGATTTTATAAAAGTGCATACATATTTGAAGTTTCTGGCTATTAAATATCACAATTCAAAAATTCGTCCACCAAATTGAACGCATGTTTCCATTCGTTTTCGAATGCTCTGAAAACTACTTCTAACTACCTCAATGGAAATTGATTGCACAGCTGCCGAAATGCGCTGCTTTAGAATTTCAACGTCGTTGTCTATGGGTTGTCGGTAGGTAATTTGTTTTAGACGCCCCCAGAGAAATATATCCGCAATTGTCAAATCTGGACTTCTTGGGGGCCACAAAACTGGACCGCTTCGTCCAATCCACCTTTGCCCAAATTTGCTATTAAGCCAATTACGTACGACGCAGGCATGATGTGCTGGACATCCATCCTGCTGAAAATACATACTATTACGATATTCCAACGGCAAGGCTTCTAACTGATCAAAAAATAATGTATTAAGCATATGTAAATAAGAGTTACAATTGCACGTATTTTCAAAAAAGTATGGCTCTATTATGCCATGATACGAAATAGCGCACCAGACATTTACTTTTTTTAAATATTGCCTTCCGGTAGAAATTCTAAATTCGAGGTTGGTCTCACTCCAATACATTACATGTTGTGAAGCTACAGTCCCATTTGTTGAAAAAGTCAACTCGTCGGAGAACATAATAAATTTATAAAAATTCGTGTTGCCACTTAAAATTTCATTTCCTACCCATAAACGGAAATCTAGTCATTTTACTTCATCCCGTTCTTCTAAGGTATGGTTAAAATGTGGTTTGTATGGAAATATTTTATTTTCTTCTAAAATTTTTTGGATGTAATTTTTTTTAACCACCTCCAAATGCCGGGCTCGATTTCTCAACGAAAGTGGGATTTCCAGCAACAGATGCCAACACTAATAATGTGGCGTCATTTTAATCATATTTTTTCTTCTTTTCTTTACGTCAAGCACTGAACCAGTTTTTTAAAATTTTTTGACCAATTTATGAACTGCCATTCTCGAAACATACACATTGGGAAATCTCTGACTATATTTTTGAATAACGTAGCGGTATGAACTTTTGCCGTCTCCATAACTGTACTAAAAAAATTCTTTGCTCGACAGTTAACATTTTAAATATTATTTTTTAATGCAGATGTCATAATATGTAGACGTACCTAGGTAACAACGCACCTAACAATCAAAAAAGAATATGACAGGAATTATACAGGATGTTCCTAAAATAAAATTTTACTAAAAATTCACTAATTTCGGAAACATTGCAATATTCAAATAAAATTTTGGATTTGGACAGACCATATAATTTGAAACAACTTTTTTTATTTCGCATTTTGATCCAAAATAAAAAATAGAACCAGTTTACTCTTACGAAATTTTAAGTTTTTGTAATTTTTGATCACCCCGTATAAAAAATATAATTTTTGTCAACGTCACTACTATTTTTTAGGCAAGCAAAAACTTTTATAAAGAATAACATTTTCTCGAAAAGTTAAAAATTTCAGCCATTACACCTATTGTAAATCCCATCCGCGGACATACTGTATATATATTTTGTATTTCCTACAACAAAAATAGTAGTTGCTTATTATTATAATTTTATTCTTACTGTGGTACTCCATATGGTTGTACACCCATCTAAAGAACACGAAGCTAGCATAGTTCCATCTTTTGAAAATTCTACATGGTTTATTGCATAAGTATGACCTTCAAAAGGCGAAGAGCTAATTTCTTCAATGTTATTATTTTCTTCAACCACTTTAAACACTCGCACAAGTTTATCTCTAAAACAACAGATTATAGTGAAAAAAAAACATCAGAAAATTTAACAATGATGAAGTGATACCGGCAGTAGTAGCTTTAACCTTGAAAGAATTCCAGGCCATGGGCGGCGTCTATTCGCGTATATTATAGGTATTCGAAAATAATTAATTACATTAAAAAAATCATTAGTATGTCTAGGGATGTGAGCTTGGATATACAACACGGTCATAATGAAAATGACCATTATGTCATTTTGCATTGTGACAACAGAATGCCAAAATTGTCACTTGTGTCAAATATTAATAAGACGACGTCATTTTCATTATAACGGTCAAAACAGGCTGATTCCTGCTTTTGTCTAGTATGTGACTGGAGGAAGAAGCAGGTTAATTACTGAATTAAAATGGTTACGTTTTCCGATTTGCTGATTTTTTTAAATTGCTGTTTTGTTTATTAAATTAGGTAGCTCATACAGGGATTATTTATTAAGAGCAGTGCCATATACAAACTTCAGCTCAGTCGTTGTATTTTAAAGCTGCGTTTTCACCAGATATCCAACTTAAATCTATAAATCACTGTATTTCTGTATTAGTAATATCGAAAAACGATCATATTTAATATATAAACATATAGGCAATCAAGACTGATGCGTATTTTTTCATTAATAGGAAATACGATTATTTATTTTCATAAAAATAAATAACACCAAATAAAATGTTCATATTTCTATTAATAAAGAAAATTGGCATCAGTATTGCCTGTAACTTTATATATTAAATCCATGTCGTGTTCTCATTTTTCGTTCTCATCAATAGAAAAATTTTAATAGTGATTTAAAATTTTCTATTGGCTATCCTGGCGGCGAGGGCGTGCTAACGCCGCTTTGAGGAGTAATAACTCCTTAAAATTTATATTTAAAAAATTATATATTTTAATTTCATTTTTAAAGACGTGAAGATACTGATATTGTTTTATTAATAATATAGTTCTTGCACAATTATTGGAGTTAGTAATAATTAAGGCTGGCCGAAATGTGCGGCGGGAATACGCATCATAATAAGCGTATAAAAGAAATTAACAAGCAAACACACCACGACACATAACAATGGACTAAAATGACCACAATAGTCTCGCGGCTCGCCTCACTGAACTGCCGCACGAATTGCCAGCTTTAGTAACATTTTGTTATGTTTTATTGCTGTATTATAACCAACATTTTACATCACTAAGTATGTCGAATTCGAAAAAAAACTTTAGTTATTTAGGTAAATTATTTTAAAATGCAGATATGTAGAAAAAGGTCAAAATCATCAAAATAGACGAATCCTCTTAAAATGTTGCATACGAGTAAAACTTATTAATCTGAATATCTTTCCTTACTGACATTTTGTTGTCTTTTACAGAAAATGTACTTTACCTAACAAGAAAGTAGTTTTTGCTTAACTACCATGGCCAACGTGGTTAAAAATAAAACAAAAGTACACCAAATATTTCTTTCTTAGATAACCAGGGATGATACCTTAAATTGTAAAAAAAAATCTAAAACTTATGGTCCATTTCACCTATTGCGAACTCAATCAGGGGACACACTGTATATGTATATTTTTTTGTTCTGGTATTATATTTTTTTACGAGCTTCACTGTATTTACTTTTATGTCCTGTGTTTTCATTCTTTGTTGTGATATAGGATTTTTTAATATTCAATTATTGTTCTGTTTTATGTAGTAATTAATTATTGTTATAATTTTTTTTATATTCTTAACTGTTTGAAAAAATAACGGTGTTTTTGTTGAGTTTTATTTACATTAATTTTTTTTCTTCAATTTATGTCAATTTTCAGGTATTTTATATATTTACATGAGGTAATAATTATTTTAATCAATGCTTACTTTCATATGATACATATATTTATATTTTAAGTGATTCGCCTTTTTCTTATCTATTTACCTGCTTCCTATATACGACACCTCTGGCAGAACAAGTTAGATCACGGCAACTCGTAAGCTGGTCTGTTTACGACCTGTCTGCCAATCAGAACTAGCGAATGACCGCTGTTTAATACCCTACCACAATTTTAAGATGTTGGGAATGCGGCTCACTAGTAAACAGTGATGTAAACACTGATTTTACAATACAAAATGGCTGCGACTACACTAAATAGTGTACGGACTTGCCCATTCATAAATACGTTTCTCAAGGTAAAAGCTACTACTGCCGTTAACTTTATGACATGAAACCTAATACTATGATGTTTTTAAAGAATTCAATAAATACTGTCCCATCATAAAGAATCCATTTTAGTATCTGTAAGACTTAAAACTGGCAAACATTCTGACTGTAGAGGCATACGTGGGCAAATATAGCCACCTATGTAAAATTTCCGACCTAGGAGAATATACAAATACAGAGAAGGAGGTTATACCGCGGGATTATATACATTACAGTACAAAATAATTTGTTTTAACCATCCAAGTGGAAGCCACAAAGGTGCGACTGGCTTGCTGTCAGTGGTTTTCCTTTAGTGTGTTTTCTCTAAGTTATGTCCATTTTTCTTAACTTAGTTACATCGTGCTAATGACGACCAATAAGTCAGACACACGTGTCCGCGGTTTGCATTCTTCCACCTTGGATCCTTTATGCGGGCGTATCCGTTAAATCAAATTGTTTTGTAGTGTAATGTATATAATCCCGCGATATAACTTCCTTCTCTGTATATATGTATTAACATTTATTTGTGATACTTTTTGTTACTCTTTAATTAATATTGTTTTATTACAAAGTCAACCATCACCGACAATCATTAAAAAAAAAACTAAAATTAATTCAAACAGTTCTTTTTTTGCTTTGGCATTTGCAAATTGGGTATGAGAGTTTCTATAAACGTCTCTTTTCCTACGAATTTCTTTTTCGTATTTAACTTGAAAAAAATAAAAAATTCAAAAAGCAAATAAATTGAAATCAAAGCAGCAGCGGTACTCTGATATTATTACACCGCGATAATTTTATTTGTGAAAAAAACTAAGTTTTTGGTGTTTGTTAATTAATTTATTTTACATTTGTGTGTTTAAAACCGCCCCTAGGCCTCGGTCTCATGGGCCTGTACGTAAATCCACCACTGGTGATAGAGCAGGTAGGTAATCACATGTAACAAGTCAGATACAAAACCGCACTTTATAATAATTAATAATGTTACTTATAATATATATAATATATAATAATTATTATTATATGTTCATTTACAAATTGTTTTCTTAATAAAGTCATTGTCATTATTATTATTACTATTGTTAATGTTTAACATGACTTGTTTCTATATCATCATATGAATACTTATAAGTTCTGGTTCTTGAAAATGTTTGTAAACAAATTTCTGGCTTCACACTTGAACCACACAGTCAGCTAAATCCAGTTAGTTGGGTAATACGCAAATAAATCTTGGGTAACACTACCTAGTCTGTCGAATCATCATTTCAGCGTTTTCTTACACTGGCAACACTGTATGGGTTTTTCGGTAAATCGAGCAAAAGAAACAAATGAACCCCACGAGAATTTACCTTGGTTACTAATAAATTCACGTATAGTGGAAACTTAATTCCAATTGGCACTTGTTTATAATATTTTTCTTGTCATTGCTTTCACCATCGGTGAATATTGTGGTTCCCTCACGAGGTTCATTTGCCCGAATCGCGCGATTTGTTTTTTTTTCATTTTAATTTATTTTATGTCACAACTCTGACTGAAAACGTAGCTGTCGCTGTCAGTTTTGGCAATTACCTGACTGACGTTTAGAAGTTCAAGTTTCTAATTCCGAAATTAATAATAGAGGCGCCATTCAGCAAACTAGATTTAGCTGACCTTGCTTGAACTAACGAAAATAATAAAAGGCTTATTTTCCGCCGTGCATAAGGATATGGCTGGATTGTGACAAGCATTTCTTACCCAGACCCCGTAGCTAACAGATCGTTTCCAAAAAAACAACAACTATTTATTGCTCCTTCTGCAATATCATCAATTTTCTCTAACAGCGTGACTTCGTTGGCATTAACATCAGTATTTTCAGTTAATTGAAATTCGTGGATTCCATTTGTATTCTGTATTGACAAGGTTTGATGAAATAATTCCGAGTCCAGTGACAGATTTCCCGTCAAATCCCAGATTATAATTAGTTTATCATTTGAACCTGTGGAACCTTAAAATGTTCACATTTATCGATTATATATGGTCTACGCTACACATGGCTAAAATGCTAGATAACTATATTTTTTCCGATCAGTAAATAAATAAATATTTCCAAGTAAAATTCTACACCAACAATGATCTAAATGGATTTAAAATATACTATTCTCTAGGTAGACTAATATCGGGAATTTACTCAGTGTAAAAACACTAATGTGGTGCCATGCATGAGATGCTATACCTGTTTCTGAACTCTGAACTATAAACCTGAGATAAGCTTTTGGATGTTTCACACATTTAGTGGGTGTAGACCAGAGTTGACACATCGTTTTAAAAAAGAATCAAATCTTAAATTAAGGTACTCATTCGATTCGGAAATAGTTTAATTCAAATTTATCTGAAATAAATGACAAATAAAATAATTAATGTTTAGTTCTTTTTGAGATTTTGTACACTTTTGGAAACGATTTAAAATTCTTATTTGTTTATTTCATTAAGGGTTAAAGTTGTAAAAAAGACACCATTAAAATATGTAATAAAAGAAGCTAAGTGGGCCTTGGAAAGAAATAAACGACTATCGAATAGAGAAAATACATGTCTGTTATTCAAAAATAAATCATGAATTTTATAGCCCTGCGTCCACCTTGACATGGACGCACTGTATGTAGAAAAACAGATATGCAACAAATTTTATTTATCGATACTTGGATTTACGAAAGTAGAGATATTTTTGACCTGTGTACATTTTTTGTTTTATTTGGAATATTAATATTTCTGTTAAACCGCATTATTTGATAAAAGTCTGAATAAACAAAACTTGACAAATAGATCAAAAGATAAATAATAGTGATTAAACATTTTGATTGTAAGGTACATGTTAGGTAGTAGTGAATTTTACTACTTGTTATTTGCTTTATGTTTCATTGGTAAACATATTTAAACGATAACTGACTCAATTACATATTTTTTTCGTTATTAGATCTTTTTTTCAATTTTAAAACATGGAATTTTCCCCCATGAAAACGGCAAATTCATATTCACCTCCTGTTGCTAACAAATTAAATTGTAAATTTGAACTGGGCAATATTTGTTTAGATTTATGTTATTTAAAAACGGTGGATGTAATTTAGTGATTCGAACGGTAGCTTAATGGTTAGTGTAGTATACATACCTCATGCTTACTATGAAATTTTTGAATTATGATAATTATCCCCAAGAGGTGGTGAGCCTCCACTATAAACTGTAGGGTCTCGTGTCCTTTATATGTATAAACAACTGTAAACTTTCTAGATATCAAAATTATGTTTACTTATAAAGGTAGTGAAAAAACATTTTTCATACTATTATAATGTATGAATAACAAGATCCTGCTTGTAGTAGTAGTGGGTGGGGTACAACAGATACCCGTTCAGAAAATTAACAATTGATAGTTTCAGATAATAGCAATTTTGATAATAACTGCAATCGAATATAAACAGAATATGCCAAACTCTTCAAACAGAGCAAAGAGACTGAATGGCGCTTCTCTAACTCAGATCTTGTCGATTTCAGTTTTGGTGAAACTTCGGCCAGTCCAGCTTCCTCCGATTAGAAGTGTCTAAGTACTAGATATTTTGCTCATGGCGAAATTTTGGCTAGCTGCGACTCTGCAATGGGCTAGGAATCACAGATTGATTCCCAGCCGAGTAACTGATATGTTCTTGAAAAAATACATCACTCATTTTGCTCTGATGCTTGCTATGCGCCAATTCGCTACAAATATACCATAAAACTGGCAAATTACTTAGTTACATATCTAGCATTTTAGCAATATTATATTGAAGTTACTTACCAGAAGCTATCAGGGAGGAATCCTTAGAAATAGCAACACAATTTACGTATCTATTGTGCCCTTCAAGAGTAGCTATACAGGCACCATTGTTATCCCAAATTTTTACTAATTTATCTAAACTTGACGATATTAAATATGCACCATTATTGCTGTATCTGATACACGTAACAGAGGAACTATGACCGTCATAAATATCATAAGGCTCAATTATTACTTCGTGTTTACTTGAAAGTTTATGCTTTAAAACAGATTTCGATGTGATTGTCCATAATTTTATTTCATTGGAGTTGCCACCCGTTGCCAATTTGTACTGTCGAATTAAGGGATTATTTTCTGAAAAATATTTGACTCATTAATATTCAACCATACTATAAGTCCGAAAAAAGTATTTAAATGTGTAAAAATATTCGACAATTTATTGGTCGAAGGTAAGAATCTTATTCGATCTTCGTGTTTTATTTATTTTACATCCGCGACTTTGACTTAACTTTGAACAAAACGCTTGAACAGGTCGGTTCTCTTTTTTAGGGGGTAAGCATGTCACTGGATTTCCTGCTTTCATTGTTCAGTTGGGAGAAAAAATTAAAATCTAGTCCGATTCCTGTAGACATATTAGAAATTAAACGTCCAATATACGAGGTATAGTAAAAAACCAGGCTTTTTAAAAATGTTCTATCCTGATTATTACGGAAATCTATACTTTAACCGAAAATGACGAGAACTTTAAAAGTGTGTGACAAAATACTCTGTATATTTTTACACATTTGGAAAATAGACGCCATCCCGAGTTTAGCAACGTGAAATGGTGGATATGTATCGTCAACAGTTGCGGTTTTCAAATACAACATTTAAATTGTTGTCTATTAATTTCTTCGATTATTCTGTTTTGCAAATCTTGAATATTTTCGCATGTAATCTTATACACATTTTTTAAATGCCTCCATAAAAAGTCAAGGGGGGTCAAGTCAGGACTTCTTGGTGGCCACCTTATCCTCCCATATCTTTCAATCCAAATATCGTAGTATTAATTACACCAGCTACATTATAAACAGTGGATCTATTCTGATGCCAAATATAATGTACAATGATATACTCTTCTATGGAAAGCTCTTCTAATAAGTGTTCAATATCATTGTTTTGCAATTACAAATATTTACTTCCGCTGAGTCGATATTGGTAAAAAAAAATGTCTTATTACTTTATTGCCTAAAATACCACACTACACTCCAATTTTTTGCCGACCATGATTTTGAATTTCTTCAAGGGCGTGAGGATTTTTTTGTTGCCCACACATGGGAATTTTTCCTATTTTAAAGTAAAGAAAAAGTAGCTTCATCTGTCCAAATTATGTCTATTTACTTAACATTCTTCTGCAAAATCGATGCCCTTGTTTGTTATCCCCGTGCATTAATTTTTGAACTGGTAAAATTTTATACGACCTCATATTCAGTTTTTTTTAAAGCTCTTTATGTAATGCATCTTGGAATATTTAAATCTCGGTTTACATCTCGCATTGATTTTTTTGGATTATTGGTAAAATAGTGCAATATTCCATTTTCTTGATTTACGTCACGAGCCTTATTCCTTTTCATATTTCATTCAATCGATCCCTTTTCACGAAACTGATTATAATACTTAGTAAAAATGTTCTGTGCGGCATTTACCTTTCTGGATATTTTTCCCTCTAAAACTGTAATGCAAGCAGTGCATTATTATCATTAGAAATATATATTTCTAATATGTCACACCTTTCAGCCAAAGAAAAAATATTTTAATAATAAAGCTTATTAAAAACCTTCAACAATCGTACAGGGAGAGGAACAAGAGGTTAGTTACGTATAATATCACATACATCTATCCCGGCTTCCTGCCACAATGCTGATTGCTGAGCTGGTGCATATATTACAGGTATGTAAATAAACATTCCATCTATGTAAATTCCCTGCAAATATTGAATGTACTCTGTATATGCAGAAAGTACTCTCTGCTACCTACAATGATTATGTCATTTTTATATAAATGTATACATGAGTCTTTGTACATTGTACGCATATTAATTAATTCAATTATATGAAGGGTCTTTAAAATATGGGATTTCTAACCGCATATTTTGAAAAATGGCATGTATTTCCGCTGCCTGCGTATGACACTTTGACACTTTTAATTGTTATTTTATGTCATATCCATTTTTTCCCTAGCTCAGCAATAAAGGCAGGAAAGCCAGTGACACACTTATGTGGGACACCCTGTATGTGTCAGCTGATTAAATTTTGGAAAACAAAACCAACCTGTTCAAGCGTTTCGTTGAGCAGGGGCGGACTGGGAAGGGAAAGGCCTGGTGGGATTTGACTGGCAGGGACCCAAATATTTCTTTCCATAAGTTGTTATGTTACAAAAGTAAAAAAAAATATAAATACATCAAAGAAATTTTAATAACACATTTTTGAAATCAAATTTTATGATTTTTTTCAGTTTATCTAAAATGCAATCAATCGATTGATTCTAACAACTGTTTCTAAACGCACATGACCATAAATACCTCCAATATTTTCTGAGAAAGAGCCGACCGACCTTAATCTATTTTTGACAATTTTTAATTTAGAAAAAGTGTATTAGTAATATTTTGAATGAAAAATAATTTGTTTGAATTAACAAAAAAAAATAAATAAAATAAAATAATAAAATAACATTATTTAAATCGACAAATTCATTGTTATCGTGCAGTGGTTAATTTTTATTTGTTTTCCATTTTTCTTTTATGTAGGTAGTCATCAAATTTATTATCGTCATTTCTTAAAATAGGTAGTGCATTAGATATTTAGATTTTCAGGATAGAAACAATTATTCATGTATGATATCAGCTCTACATCAAAATGTATGTCATTTAATTTAAAAGGAGGTTTAGTAGATTTTGTTTCATACTGTTATATACATTTCCAAATTGTTAAGTAATCTTTAATATTTACATCATAATCAAAGAGTAAAAAGCATTCTCCTCTTTTATTACATATTAGGTGTTATTTGTTTGCCTGTTTTAACGCAACTAAATTATTTTGCATGGTACTTTGGTTCTTAGTTTTGTTTATGTTACCAAAACCATGCCAAATAATTTAGACAAGTTAAAACAGGCAAACAAATATCACCTAATATGTGTAACACCTAATTAATAGTGTATAAGTATAATGTAAAATAACCATAATTGTGTTTTAAAATATTTGTATTGATTATAATTCTCTGATGATGGTTAAATAAACCGAAACGTTAGAAAACAATATTTAAGTGTATATCTGACTGAAAATCCCCAAAGAAACTCTATCAAATACTATTTGTAATTAACGGCCAAGAAAAAAATATATATATTAAGCAATAACTTATCTTATTTCACGACGTGACCGACCGCCCCTACGTCGGTCGTCCATAAACACAGACGTGTGTTAATAACTAAAATGAAATTTGATATTTCAGATTCATTTTTTGTAACGGATAATAATGATTAGAGATTAGAGACATTAAATATTTTTATTTCGTGAATCTTATCATGGTTACAGATTTTTTTTCGTCTGAGTTAAGGGGGACCCCGTAGGTGCTGCCCACTTCTGCCAATGGCCAGTCCGCCCCTGAGTTACAATGATATAAACCCGTGTGGACTACTATTTTCAGTGGGTCAGCCACACTCTATACTAAATATGCACATGAAATATAAATGATAATTAACTATTGTTATAGATTAATGCCATGTGTCTCTGTAACTAAACTCGTGACTTTCAACGAATCTGTTAGATCCTTAGGATGTTCATAATATGAGCAGCTACGAAATGTTAATCCACTCAAGGTTCCCATGGAATGACTCATGGATATATTCATAGGCTATCCAAAATCGGGACAACCGAAACTCTAAATCACATATCCTGAGGATATCTTGTGCTATCTCGGATAGTAGGTGGAGAGGAGTTTCATCTTCTTCCTCACAATCTCTATAGACGGGATTATTTCTTAATAATGCGCCCGAAGCGAAGAAACGAGAAATTATCTCCCATGTTGTCCTATAACTGCGGCAACTAGACTTAAACGAGGAGCATTCAGAGAAATGATGAAAAAACATGTTGCTTAGTAATGCTCTGTTTACCTTGTACCAGATCCTAGCGAGGTTTTTGCTCGGCGTACATTCAAACGTGTGTTTTGGAAAACTTAGTCCAAGGTGAAATTTCAACGAATTTCGCTTTTGATGGTCGAGGTAGTATCCTTTCGTTTCTGTTAGTTTAGTTTTCGCGCGCAGTTGCCGTCCTCCGTCATTATTGTGTGATATGCTTTCGCGTTGTTATTTTTCTAATTTGGCTCATATACATATCTGATAGGACGTATTTGGTTTTTGTTTGGACGGTGATTAGGCGATACACTTAAAAGTCATAGCAACCCATTTCAGTAGTGTTGATGTCTATAAGTAGTCTATTCACTCATTTTCCCCGATTCCATTGATGTAAGCAGTTACTTGTCCATTTATCATTCACATTCATCATCAATCTTCCGCTGTAGCGCGTTCCGTAACCTTGCGCTTTGCGTTAAAAAAATGGTTGCCACTATATGTAGTGCAACTAATGCACTAGTGTTAAAGTATGTTATCTTGTTGAACTTTAGTTGTAAAGTTAAACAACGAAATAGATTATGTAACCTTAAACTAATTATGGACGGGAAAATGTTATAAATGACGCAGGCGTGAAGTTACTAAACACAATTTTGAAGCGAAAATGTGGTGAATACTAATATTGTGATATCAAGATGTTAACGTCTTACCATCGAAAATAATATGTTTGCAGATATCTACAGAAAAAACTCCCATATCAAGGGCATTGTCAATCTTAGTTATAGAAGATACTGTATCTGATGTAGTATCAATTAGATCTTGCACGTACCAGACTCGTATGACTTCCAGAGAACATGCCGTAACCAAATACTGGGAATCTGGAGTAAACGCTAACGATTGTGTTGTCCCTTCGTGCTCAAATAGAGTCCTGGAAAATTACAAGACTAGTTAAGGATCCTTGCTTTAATAATGTATTCCACTGGTTTCGTGAACAAGAGAAAATTCTCGATCTCATGTAATCAAATCACGTCGACAGAATCAAGCTTAATATTCGTAATGTTTTTGGAGTCAAAAATGATAGAAATGACAAATTTCTCGTGCGGAGCTATGTCGATTTATAAATATATATTTATAAATATATATGTATATATATATATATATATATATATATATATATATATATATATATATATATATATATATATATATATATATATATATATATATATATATGTATATATATATATTTAAGCTGGGTGAAGATTGCAATTTGATCTCCACCCATCTACAATTAGGACGAAAAAACCTTTGCATACATGACTAGCTCCTTTTCTTTCCAATTTAATAAAATACTACTTTTAGGCCAAACACTAATCACATCACAGCCATCTCACCAACTTTATGTCTCGCACATCAGTTCTGATTCTGCTCACAGGATAAATCTGATACAAACATGTTAAAGTTAGAAAAGGAAATTGTCAGTAAAAATTGGTGATAGGTGGTGTTCTCATTTATAGTTCTCTTGGCACTAGCTCGTCAATTGTAATGTATACAATAAAATATTATCAGTAAATTAGTACAGTCCTCAAAATTTAACAATTTTGATTCTTTGCGACTTGAACATTTTGATCATTTTTTAAATATTAAATCTACCATGGTTTTACTTTTGCCGAGCAATACTTACTTTATAAGGCTTCTATGAACCATGTCCCATACACAAACTGCTCCATTATCTCCAGCAGTTACTAATATAGAACTATCTGGCGAAAATCTAGATAATAAAAATATTAAATTAATTATATTAAATATTTATGTCGCAATATTTTAACTATTAGTCAATGTAAATAACTCCAATTCATATAAGTTTCATCTAGAATGATATTAGACAAGTATTTTGAGGATTAACATTTCAACATAGTTCGAGTTAAAAAAACCGCTGCCAATTACTTGGGGATCAGAACTTTCTCACCGTAGTAAAACTCGATGTGTGGTGGAGTTTGTAATAAAAGTAATTTTTGATGTTTCAAAAAAGTCATATTGGTGGCATGTCACTAATATTTTTTTTAGACATTTAAAATTTTAAGAAGTGCCAATCAAAATCAAATTTTATGGTGTTGCTAAAATGTTTACAAAATTTTAATTTAAACTTTTGAACACAATATTATAATGGGTTTGTATAACAAATCTGATTTATAATCTTTCATCACGAATAAATTTCTTTGTAGTAAGAAATAGAAATGTTGGGGCCCGGTAGACTCCGTTCCAGGGGACCAATTTTGCTCATCAACGAACCCAATCTCTTCCTTGACCTCTAGGACGTGTGTACCAAATTTGAAAGTTTTATCTCAAAAACTGTAGCTGCTATCGTGAAGCAGAAACAGAAATTTTGTTCTGTCTGAAATTTTGTGTATCGTCATAATTCGTCCAGAAATGCAATAAAAATTTTCAAAATTTTTTTCACGAATATATACCTTCCCCACTTTGAGGGGTGAGGAAGTAATATACTGTTTTTATTTAGAACCAAAACTTTTAACAATGCTTATATACGGATTTCAGGTCAGACTCAGAGAGGCGTAATGGAAATTTCTTTCAATTTCTGTAGTGCTGAGCCTTCGCTGATTGCGTTATCGTCTTCGTCTTTTGTTTCTGTTTTGCTGTATATTCTTTTCGGTATTTTTCAAAATTTTATTTGTCATTTTTTCTGGAATTTCCATTTTCATTATTAATCGCCAATCGGTCCATATTATTAATCTATTATAACAAAATCTCCCAATCGGGAAACGTTCGAGTTAAAAATTCAATAAAGTGGCGCTCTCGAATTTGAAACTTTTTCAGACAGGAAATGAAATTCAAACCAGGAGGCTACAGTTTTTTTCCCTGGTAAGAATTCGAATATGAAATACATATGTTTTGTTCCGATTTGCTCGTTAGTGTTCTCTTGTTGTTTTGGTATATTATTATTATTTTTATGGTTCTGGATGTTTCTCTTGGAAGGTCGAGGTTCTGGTGTATCCAATAATGTTCGCGTTTTCTTCTATAATCCAAAAGGAAGGGGTTAAGACTTGATAGATAGATTTTTTGTTTTATTTTTCCTTTAGTTGTCTTCTTTCTTGAATATTTCTTCTCAATTTCCACTATCCGAGGGTACTTATATTTTCACTTCATAATACCACTGAATTTTACATTTAAACACTAAACCATTTTACTAGGTTTTGATTTGTTCATATACTTTTCTTTTTATTTTACGTTTCTAATACCAACATAAACGAATGCACAACAACGATTTTCATGTAAAATTATAATGTCATGGTTTACGAAGACATAAAATAAGAGACAATCATAATATGCGCCACCATCTTTCAATTTTCTTAAATATAATATACAAAATGATGATCAGTTTGTTTATTTTTGGCATAACTGAAGTACTTTTAGTTGTTTTAAACATTTGCTATTAAACTTCTTATTGTGTTTTACACAATAATTTTGTCTATAATTTCCCGCCGCGCAGTTCCAACTTCACATCCTTGCAATTATTACAATTTTATTTTATTCTACAAATAACTATTGTTTTAAAAAATAATTATGTATTAGTTATGACTTGGAATAAAGAAATAATAACTATTGGTTACTTATTTTAAACAATAAATTACTGCAATAAATAGTAAAGCTTGAGACCTGCAAACTCTTATAGGATCCCCGTTGACTTGTGTCATCGTATATAACTTGGCACAAGAGTGCAGATTCCAAAGAACAGCCGTTCCGTCTACTGACGAACTGGCTAACATAGACCCTTGAGGGGAAATGCGAACACATGTTACTTGATATTTGTGGCCCTTCAGTGGGGAATTCGACCTCTGGACGTACCCAGATCCTGGTATCCAGTCCCATATTCTAACTGTTTTATCACTGAAAAGAAAACGGAGTTAGTAAATAATATGAAGCAGTCAGAAAAATGTTAAAAATTTTTGTAAAAACTTGGTATATTTGGATACATTTTGTGAATGTATTGTTCACCATTTTGTCTGCCAGCTCTCCTACTATGGTCTTTATCTTTTCATATTTGAATTGGTCGATTATGAAATTATAATGAACCTATTATTTGAAAAAGAATCATCGAGATGTCATTTAAATTACTTACATGTTGGTCGTTGTAAACCCTTAAAATCTATTAACTATACTCTTCAAGACAAAGATAGCCATAACTGTTTTTCATAAGCTGTTTCAAATTTACTGACATTGTGAAACTGTGTGTGTTAATTTCGGGGAACTGAATAAAACTTTCGGAAAGGGTTTACGTTTACCACCACGAAATTTTTTCAGCGAATTTTTGACCGATTATCTGAATTTGTGAGTGTGAGGCTGAAAACCTATTACTCACAGTTCCGGAATTCTGCTAATTCGTCAAAATTTTTTTGAAAATGTTCATGTAATCTTTTCTTCGATGCAATTTCATGCTCTTCATTTGGTAGCCGAAGTTATTCGACGAAATTATCCCGAAGTGCAATATTACTAATACAAAACAAATATACGTCAAAGCCCCTAAGGACCGGTCTTTTCACATCTGGGAACTCGATGTCTCTGGGTAAGTTACTGATTGATAACGAGAACTAACAAGATGATAAGAAGTGGTTTAACTTCAACATTTTATTTGGTATATTCACATTCTAATGAACACGCTGGGGAACAAAGCTAGCGGCAGTTGGATACTATCATTACTATTTTGCAAATACAAAGACTTTTATTCTGCAGTTAAATCCATGTGAATCAAAAGTCATTTTTGAGGCTCAGAAACATTTCAACAAATCTGAGATAGAAGCGGCGATACATGTGACTCATAATTAGAGTTGGCAAATCGGTCCGCAAGTCACGGGCGGCGGTGCCAGAGAGAGAAAAACCCATGAAGTACGTAAGCGAAACTTGTTTACTAGTTAGGCAAAGAGTGGTAAGTGCAACGTAATTTATTCCTCTCCGTTGTATTGTTGATAATTTTATTTGTTGTATTTTATTCTTGATATTAATTTAATAACAAAGTATGTCAGACCTGCCCAAGGGTAAGAAACGGCATACGCTGACAAAGTGAATAAATTTATCAGTGAATTCTTAATTTCAATTTCAATTTAATCAGCTTTATATCCTATTTGATATATATTTCTAATTAAGGCTTCTTTTTATTTTATTTAATTCATATATAAATATATAAAAACAAACAAATAATATAATATAACATGAGGGACATAGTTGACAAAAAATGGTATCCAGCCAGGACGACAATACCGTCGAGGTACGGTTGGGCCCTTGTGGTTGCCGGTGTTGTGGCAGCTCATGGCATTTTTCACCTTTTATCATTCTGCATGGGGGCATCTTCTTGCACAGAAACAAACAATGCATTATAATTCAAAACCATAAAACATTTTTAATAATTAAAAATCAGTTTACAGAGAACATATGGGTGACTGTATGTACACAGGAAAAATTCCAAAAAACCTGCTCAAAATAATGATTTTTTTTATTTTGAAAATAAAAATTGACTACGTCTGCGGTGGGGTTTGGAGTAGGGAAGGTGTGTCTACGTATTGTAAGGCGTGAATTCCCGGATTTATTCTACAATGGTGGTATAATAATTTGTAAAACAAACGTGATTGTAAACGTCACGTAAATTCTGTGCAACATAAAACTAAAAAAAATGGCGTGCCATCGACAACACAGTTTATGTTCGATTTACTCTTAATGCTGATTGCCTGTGATGTTCCGCTACACATACTCGATAAACAACCATTTCGAGAGTTCTGGAATAAATACAATCCCAAGGTGACGTTACCAAGTCGCACAACGTTGCGTAACTATGTACCAACTTTAAGCGAAGACATTGTAAATAAAATCAAAGGTGTACTAAAAAATACACGGCTGTGGTTATGTGTTGATACGACAGATTTTAAAAAAAGTATATTTTAAATGTTATAGTACGTGTACTAGATCCTCGTAAACCAACATTTTCACTGTTACTAGCTAGCAAAAGACTAACTAAGTGTACTGGTCAAACAATTACGCGGGTGGTGCTGGTGCTTTGACCTGTCAAGAAGTCAAGTGGTGATGTTTATGACCGATGGTGCCGCGACAATGCGTTTGGTAGGCTGTTTCCTTCAAGAACACGGTTGTAGGTTGTAGGTGTAGTGCATGCTTTACACTTTGTGGCAGGAACTATTCGACAAAGTTTTCCAGAGGTAGATGCATGAATAGCAATTACAAAAAAACGTCTTCGCGCATTTCATAGCATACATGATGCTGCAAAGTTTTTACAGATCTTTTCCAGTTTGTGATAACCAAGCTAGTTAAAAGGGGAAGTTGTGCATACATTGTAATAAGTTGTGACAGTTTATTGCTTTTATTACTAGTTGATTTCTTTTATTACACTTATAATGATGCGTACGCCTATGTCCTGCGGCGCATTTTTGCCAACTCTACTCTTAACACTGATCGATCACGAAAACATGTTCAGCATTCGATGTTACGAAAGAACGGTAAAATTAGGGCAGATAGAATTTCTGTTTGCAATCATGTTTCAGTGATCAAATCATAACATTTGTGTGCTCCACAGAGGTAAGGGGATTACGATTCGTGTTCATAAATTGTACTGTGGAGGGATGGATCACGAATAAATTTTTGTCGAAAGAACGTGATTTTTTAATCAAATTGCGTTATGATTTTGTGCGGCTATAATATGCTACAAATTAACAGAAAGGTATACTATACTAAGCCATGTTGCACTACACTCTCAGTTTCCAGTAGTGTTCCTAGTAAACCAAACTCTAGGTGGTTACCGGGTCTTTATCGGCCTTTCCAGGAAATTCAGGTTACATAAAAAACCGATCAACAACCACACTTTTATATTTACTGGATTAGAACATTGATACTTACTATTGTACAAATATATGCTGGATGTTAAAGATAAAATAATAATATGCAATTTTTTGCAACATGCGATTCTACCATAAAAATCACTTGATGCACTCTTGATTATGTTTATTTTACAACTAAAATGATTGCAGTGATGATAAAGGAGAGAAAAGAGTACTGACACAAAGAAATTGCATAGTTATAAAAGTATACGCCTGTATGAGGACGTAAAGTTGCAATAATATAAATAACCGACATCCAACAGCACAATATATTAACTCGGAGGTACATCAGAAACACGCAACATAAGTTAACATTTATCATGTTATCTTGTTCGTATTTGATTTTGAAAAGCACCGATTGTAATCGAAAATTAATATTATAAAAATCTATTACATAGTGAATCATATTTTATTATACCGTGGAATGATGTAGAAATATCCTGGGCTTTCGGTCATTTAAATAAATAAGAACAGTATTTATTTTCTTACGTTTCGGTTTATTACAACCATCGTCAGAAAACTACAATTAATTACACAAAAATTATAAAGTTATGCTATGTTATATTATGGACTTACTAAACATATAAAATTATACCGTGTGTAAACCGGCTAATGTGGTCAAATGTTAACAAAGACCGATTGAACAAGCGAGATGACGTAACAGTGTGAGTGTATTGTAGCTGACTGGTGGGGCATAGACTAGTGCTGGGATAATTCGAATGAAAAAATAATCGATCATTCGATTATTGAAATATCTCAAATACCCTTGTCGTGAAAATTCGAATGATTTAGTTCTCGAAGAGTGGTGCCGCCGACTGCTGATTGAATAATCGTCATTCGTTTCAGCAGGTCATCTATCAAATTTCAAATACGTGATTCGAGCGATGAGATACGATGCGAGTACTAGTGCACTTAAACTCATATTAAGATTGTGGAGTTTAGTTGTATATCAGCGTTTTGGTCGTGTTGATCTGCGGAATGTAAACGGTTATTGGCTGATGCCATTAGGAGTTGGATTGTCTTGAGTACAGAAACAGATTGATTTACGTTAAAATTTATAATTTATAACTGAGAATTGTATAGAAATAATAGCCAACTGCCACCCAAATCGATTATTTACGATTGTAAATAATTATGACTAGAGTTCCCGAATGTCGCCGAGCCAAGCCATCGAAGTCGGTTTCCCCACTTCTCGAGCTCTAACCATAATTCGAATGATCATGCGATTATTAAAGGTATTCGAATAGTCGTTATTCGATTATTGAAATCATTCGATTATGCCCAGCACTAGCATAGACTGAACTTCTCCTTATATTCGCTAGGTGTGTCTTAGTTCACCTCATTTCATTTCAAGAACTATTTATAATCCTTGATGGGTGTGTCTTAGTTCACCTCATTTCATTCCAAGAACTGTTTATAATCCTTGCTTTCATTCTAGTTCGCAGCTATCGTTCGTATTCTTTTTCTAATTGGCCACACTTGGCGGTATACATATATAGATAAATAAAGAATTGTACACTATTTATTTATTAACAGTAGCGTGTTCACATCAAATGAAACATCTCTAAAGCTATACTTGTTGACGAAGTTAGATACACATTTAGGGACAACGGACACACCTAATATGGGAGGGGAACCAGACCATCTTTTATTCCGAAAAAAATCTCCCTGCACGGGTAGGATTCGAACGCCAGACTTCCAGCAGATAAGAAATAGCTATTACATTGTGACTAAGAAGATATAGATAATATGCAAAGTTATCTCAAATATCTTAAACGTAAAAAGAAGAAAAGTAATGTAAGTAAATCTTTGACAAACCTTCGTTATTGAATAATGGTTAATGTAAAATGGACCAAATATTAACGATGTGGATGAAAAGAGGAAAACCTAGAACCATTATTTTTGTTCAATAATAATTACCAATAGATCAACCTTCAAACCATGTGTTTGAACTACCTTGACCACAGCCGCGGCTAGTGAAATTTAGGCTGTCATATCTTAGTATTGGAGCATGGAACCCAAGCGATACTTTAAGACATAACTTTCAAGTCTAAATGAAGAAGTTTTGCAGAAAAAAAAACTGCGATTGAAATTTGCGAAAAAAAAGTTGGAAACATTGTGAGCCTCCAAGATTATTTTTTAAACGATTTGTAAAATATTTGCGAAACATTTTTTTTATTTTTCAGAATTAGGTGGAAAATATATGGACAGATTTAAAATTTCATAAATTTACAGATTTTTTTGCACCGCTAATTATACGATTTTTGTGATACTTATAAATATTCCATCAATTATTTAATTTTTTGAAAAAATAAAACCACTTTTTCCAACTTCTGTCAGCGCTCGATAAAACTTTTCATAAGTACTTTCATTTATGAAAGTTATATTAGTTTTGTAAACTTTATGTAACGTCCTTTGTAACCTATATCTTTAGCCTTTTTTTGGCCATCTGACATCGGAAAATAAAGTCTTGAAAATAATTTATATACGTTTACATAAATAGTTCTTATACCGATCTATTTTAGAATTCTCCAGAACATTTGTAACCTGACATTCTTACTGGGCAGTTATAGTGAAATAACCTGAACACAGTTTCTTTTTATGATAACGCTAACATTATTTTTGTTTGTTCCAGAATATATGTAAGACATGCAAATTTTTTTTGTGTTAAAATCCTTAGTGGGTTTTGGCCTATTTCACTATTAATTCTGTTCTAACTTTCGTCCTTCTTCTCTAGTTCCTGATCACCATTTCTCCCAAGTCCTCTTTCACCTCGTCTAACCACATCTTTCTAGGTATTCCCCTCGTTCTTCTATCCCGGGACTTCCACTGCAGTACCCTTTTCGTCCAAGTATTTCTTCTGCTCGAATCACATGCCCTAACCAGAGTATCGTAGTGGTTGCGCTTCCTATTAGCCTATTTATCTCAAATTTCATCTTTTTTCCCCAACCTTTTTCCTCCTGTACTGGGCCAAATATTTAGCGGAATATTCTTCTTGCAAAGGCTCTAAGTTGTTTTCCGTCGTTCTTCGTTAGTGTTCACGTCTTTTAGTTTTGTAAATTCTAAGCTTGCAACTCTTGTTAAGCATGGTTATTAACATAGAGCTTTCATAAATGATTAAATATCACGTGATCAATTGGTAAGTTTTAACTCGTCATTTTGTATCTTTCATATTACAGCAGTGTATGGATTTTTGCACATTGTATGTGTGTGTGTGTGTCTAAGAAATCGTTTTCAACTATATTTTGCTGAAGACACTAGTCGACGAGGCTGTTAAAGGGAACTAATTAGTCACGTGATTTTCGATCATTTATAAAGAAAGATCCGTTATCTCATATATATGCATGATAGCAGTGATAGGACAAACAGAGGCATTTGTTATTCGTTGAGGATATGATACAGTAACCTGAGTAAATCTAGAGTAAAATATGAGAAAAAAAATGCAAGACTACATAAATCTACCCATGGATTTATCATTTGAAAACATTTTCTTACCTAGATCCAGTAACTAAAGTAAAATTTGTAGCAAAATCACAGCTGGTAACATCACTGGTGTGACATTTTAAGGTCTGAAGTATTTTTTTGCACTGTCCATCAATTGACATTGTTTTCTGTAACAAATAACACATATTTGTTAAAACGCATATATTTTTATTGTTTATTCTATCATAACAGAAGAAGAACATGTCTCTACTTTTAACGTTTTTTATGAGTCTATGTATACTGAATACTGACGAGCCAATATACAAATCAAACAACACGAATCAATTAAAACGAGTACCTTCCTAATATGTAAATAGTGAAAAGAATTGAATTACATGATACAATGCAAATAACGAAATTAAAATATTAAAAATATTTGTTCAACCCCGCGCAAATTTAATAGAAACTATCTCAATTAAATATATTTAAAGACGTAATTTGAAAACTATCGACAATGAATTTGTAAAAGAAAATAGTTTGATACATTTTTTTGGTGCATAATAAAAAAATCACGTATCAATATCGATGTATGCATTATGTATTTATTATTTATTTTCAGGTCAAAAAAATGCTTTTGTAATAATTTCTTCCTAACCGTAATATATGTTTAACAGTTGAAACGCTATATTCATATACATATTATACCTTCATGAATATTTGAACATGTTTCATTTAGTTTACTTAGTTTTGTATTATGATGTTGGTTGTATACAATTGAATCGATTTTTTGAAATAATAGCAAGAAATTATTGCCCTCTAACATACATTATCTCAATTATGGGGTAGTTTTTGTATTTAATATTAAATTATTGAAGTTGATAAATGACCGTGTGTGTTGTAGACGATGTATTAATATTTTTTATTTTTATACCAGCAGTCACAATGAAAGGAGTGATCCCGTTGTCTTAATAAAAACTTACAATTTTTTCCTAGAACGATATTATGAAAGGGATTGGAACTTGCGTCACTCACATTAAAGTAGTATCCACGAACACCAAAAGATAGTTCGTCGCTCGTTTTGCCAAGTTTGCGTCATCTGGAGATTAAAATTCTTTGTCGTTGTCCCTATTTATAAATTGTCTTCATAAGTTTCTAAGCCTTCAAAGGTACCTAGCAGTCTAATGTTTGTTGTGTTCCTAATTCACTATAAATAGTTGTGTTATGGTTATTCCCAGGCATACTGGACTACAATAGTCTTCTATATTTGAGACGGGCCCTATGTGCTCCTTAAGTCTAGTTTGATCTGATCCTCACGTTTGTCCAACATACTTTTATTTATAGTGCTCACACTCACTTTTATTTGTTTCTAAAAGTTGTAATTTGTTTAATAATAGTATGGTCATATCCAGCTGATAGACTAAATGTTGTAGCCCAACAGCTAGCAGATATTATATCAGGTTATTTGAAAGATTCACTATTTTTATTCAAAAGTTTTTAACATCGTCGCTACAAAATCACCCGTCTGCCTGCCCCAGTGGTAGCGTACAAGCGAAAGAGTCCGTTCAAGTAAAAAAAACAAAAAAAAATTCCGAAAAATCACACTGTTTATTAAATTTAGTATTGAATATGTCCGTCCCATGCACAATTATTAGTTACGTGTTAAATAAAAATGGCAGTCGTTCCAGATGGTATCGCTTCACTTGCAGATGCTAGAGAGAATTGCAAAAAACACAAAAATTCAAGTATTGATATCAGTCACTAATACAGCACAATATATGGGTAAAGCTATAGAATTGCTGAAAAGCATATACCCAAATTTAACATACGTAACCTGCCTTGTTCACACGCTTCATTTGGTAACCGAAGAAATTCGACGAAATTGATGTATCAATTGCAAATACAAAACAAAACGTGAACGCCCCTAAGAATCGACCATAATGGTCGAAGCTCCTAAGCGAGTTAAAAGTTTCTATTCGGTTTGTCTTGACATCGTACTCCCGCCTCAGCCTATTTTAACACGTTGCGGAACATGAATAGCGGCAGTTGGATGCTGTCATCGGTATTTTGAAAGAACAGACTTTTATTCTGCAGTAAATCAAAAGCCACCGTGGAGGTTCAGAAACATTTCAACAATCTTGAGGCAGAAGCTGCGATACATGTGACTCATAACGATTATACCGTGGTACTGGATAGTACTCGACGATGCTTTTTTTATTATTAGAAGTCTCTAAATCTTAATCATAATGTAGGTACAAAATGAATTGAAAATTCTAAAAGATACCCCCAATATGCGAGTGATCAAACAACCACTACATTTTAAAAACAAATGCGGGATATGAAAAGTTATGGTTTGGTAATCGGAGTTTCAATAAGAAACACCCTGCAAGTGATTTGGAAAGTTTCAAGTTTGCAAATATTACCTTGGTAGGTGTTTAAAGACATTTTTGTTCTACACAAGTGTATCTAAAGGAGACGTTTTTCAGCAGAAAACATAGAAACGGCCATTGTCTGTTTCCAATCATCTCATGAAAACTTGAAATGGAGCGTTATACTCATTCCTGTATGTACCTTCATGATTTATTAAAAATTTACACAATACAAATAATTTTCCATTTTATGTGAATAAAATTGAAAATTAATCTATATCAGAATGCTATAAATTTTCCACAAATGTACATTTATTTTATTGAAACATAAAGTACATTTACATATTTTTTTATTAAAACCATTAGCAACTACTAATAAGAATCATATTACCGTTGGCGATATAAAAGCGGTAAATATATCGTACGAGTGCTGTGAGATAATGATAAATTGATTCCACATTATGCTTTCATGTCAATGCGTTTAAGTAAGTAAAGTAAGTTTTATTTATACAGTTACAGATACAGATATTGTTCGCCAATTTACATTGGTAAAATTTAAAAATAACTTTGTACTTCATAATTATAGTAACATGTTATAACACGAGTTATATCATCTTACTGTTTCCTCCAGAGTACACCTAGATAGCATAGAACGATCTGTGCGTGTACCGACCTTAATATAATTAATATTAATTTTATTGTGGATTTACTTATACGATGATAGCTGCTTTAATGAGTGATACTTTTTTTTTAATATTTATTTCTCAACCTCCTACTAATATCCTTAGAAAATCTAGTTTATTTTTTTTTATACGTTCAAATACTTTATCTGAGAATAAACTTAGATTATTATAAAGTTTGAAATGTAGTAGCAAATCTTTGAGTAGCTGTATATCTGGCTTGTGGGATTGTGACATTTAAGTTAGATTTATGCCTTGTATTATGGTTGTGTTCAATTGTGTTTAACAGATTTTTATGTTTGTGAGTAAAGATAAGAACTGATTTGGTATACAGGAGTTGGAGATTTAACACATCAAACTCTTTAAAAAGCAATTCTGTAGAGTAGCGCTTGTTTTTCCCCATGATTACTTTTATTATATATTTTTGAGATATATTTAAAGATTCTAAATTTGTTGAATAGGCGCTTCCCCATATTATTATCCCATATCTAAGAACTGTATCGACTAGAGCCAGATACAGTGTTTTTAATATGGCAAAAGGTAGTATATTTCTGAGGTGGTAGATTTCAAAATTAACTTGTACAATTTACTATTTAACTGTTGAATATGATCTATCCATTTTAAATTTTGATCTATTATTATTCCGAGGTATTTTACGGTTTTTGTTTGTAGTAGCTTCATAGAACATTCGCAGTCAAGTTTTTGATTATCTAAACATGTATGTGTGTGCAAATGAGGTGTATGTATATTGGGTACGTTTTCCCAGGAGTCACTTTCAACCAAGAGAACAGTGTCATCAGCATAAGCTACCACTTTACCATTAACTGGGATGTAAAGTAATTCATTAATATAGATATTAAAAAGAACTGGTCCTAAGACCGTTCCTTGTGGAATACCATATTTAGTTATTTTGTAATCGCTTCTGCTGTCACCAATTTTTGTACACTGTTCCCAATTTTGAAGATAACTACTGAACAAATCGTTGGCTATACCTTTTATTCCATAATCATCAAGCTGATTGATAAGTATTTCGTGAGACACTGTATCAAAGGCCTTAGCCAAATCCAGAAATAGTGCAATTTGTTTTTCTTGCTGTCTATAGAATTATATAAAGTCTTTACCACCTCATACATCCCATCATCTGTACCCATGCCTTCTTTAAATCCGTATTGATTAGGAGAGAGAATTTTGTTATAATTTAGATGTTCTATTAACCTGACTTTCATACATTTTTCTAATACTTTAGCAATGTTGTTTATTAGAGAGATGGGTCTGTAATTCTGTTCTATCACCAGTTTTGTAAATGGGTGTTACAGTAGAAATTTTTAACATTTTTGGAAATACACCTTTTTTCAAGGCATAAATTGAATATGTAACAGAGGGGTTTAGCAATTATTGAACGTGTTTTTCAATATTTTTGAGGATATTTTATCAGCACCTGAAGAAGACTTGTTTTTTAAGTAAAGTACAAATTTTAATTTATAGGTGTATGGTTAATTTTACTAGTTAAGCATTTGCTATTGATAGATATAGCTATATAATAAGAAATAAAAATCTATGTCTTTCAATAAATTAGTATTTTGTAAAACTTAATAATGATTTTCAAATCATTTAATTAAATTAAATAAAGGCCGAACAATCATGATCTAGTATTAACATTGAATTACATAAGCAGCGAACAAAACACTTAAAAGTGAAAAATTTCAGACGCCATGAAATTAAAAAAAATTACTTATATTTTCAAAGGGATTGATCAATTTCAAAAATGGCACACCTGAAAATACGTTTACGGTATCACTCAACGTACGTGCTTTTTGGAATTTTCCGGTTGAAATGTAATGAAAAAAATTATATCACATATAACAATTCATCTCGCAATGTTTCGAACAATTAATGCGTTCTTTGCAAAAACCCCATATGTTAATATTGCTCCAAACTGCGTATATGGTGCAAATGGATAGAGGGCACCATCGTCAACCATCTTTACGTAAAATAATTCCGCTAAAATTCCAGCAGTCTGTGTTTCCGTGAAACACCGTACGTCAAAGCGGTTTCTTTCAAGAACCCTAGATGTCACTTTCCCTTATCTAGCCATACATCTCTCAATTTTAAAAAAGCTGATTTTCCCGCACTTTATTGTGAATTTAAACTTTGGGCCTTCTCGTCGGATATGTCGGTTACTGAAGTTTTATTTGAATTTTATGAAAAAATATATGCTGTCTTTAGAAATATTGTCCCTAAAAAAGATACCTTGTCCCAAACAGTACCCTCCTTGGTTTAATTCCAACACGATTAGACTTTTAAAACAGAAAGACCGAACTCGGAGTATGTAGAAGTCCAAGCAACAGGTTGACTACAACCAGTTTAAAGACTTAAGAGCTTCCTTTAAAAAATCTATTAGTGATGCATATAATAGATACATTGAAAAGGCTGAGAACTTTATAAAAGCCAATCTAAATAAATTTTGGGGATTCATTAATTCCAACAAAAACTGTACAAGTATCCCAGTAGTACGAATTATAACATTGTCAATTCTTTTGCTATTTTTTTTCCAATGCCTTTATCAATTCTACTCAATACATACCCGGCAACAGCTTATTTAATAATGTTCTCAGCATTGGGCAGTTTAGTGAGAATGAGGTACTTAAATTAAAAAGTTGAAAGCAAATATGACCACTGGACCTGATCAAGTTCCTGCATTTATTATTAAAGATTGTGCTAGTGTCTTTTATAAACTGCTCTGCATTATTTTTAATTTGATATTAGAAACTGAGACATTTCCGAATATGTGGAAACAATCCAGAATTTGTCCAATATTTAAAAGGCGTAATAAGCACGAAATTGAAAATCATCGTCCATTACCATCTTACGCAATTTCTCTAAAGTTTTTGAATTTTTGATATATGATTATATTTCATTTCATACTAAAACTGTAGTTGTTGTAGATCAGCATGGATTTATCCAGGGACGGTCCACGGTAGCGGATCTTGTGTGCAAGACTCAATTTATCTCCGAAGCAATAGATCGTAAAGGTCAAGTGGACGTTATTTACACTGACTTTTCCAAGGCGTTTGACAGATTGGACCACGGTATATTATTAACAAAATTGGAAGACGTTGCCCTTAGCATGTCTTTGATAAATTTATTTTATTCATATCTATCTCAATTTGTACAATATCGTCGTTACCAATATGTTGAATTTACTCAAACATCTGGAGTGCCGCAAGGTTCTATACTCGATCCATTGTTTTTTACATTATTCATTAATAATATTCTTGACAACCTAGATGTACATTATTTGCTATATGCTGATGATCTAAAATTATATTTCTGCATAAACTCTGATCTTGATTGCCTGAGACTCCAGCACAATCTTGACATAACTGGTTCGTTAACAATCCTCTCCCTTTAAACACTACCAAATGTAAAGTCATGCCACTTTCACGGAAAACAAATCCATTTATGTTTGACTACAGTTTGGACAACACCACCCTTGAGAGACTCGAGTTTACGAAAGACCTTGGCATTACATTTGATTCCAAACTAACTTCTTCTAAACATATTGAAGAATGTGTATCTGGAGAAATTAAAGTTTAGGTTTTGTTTTGTGCAACAGTAAAGATTTTAAGAAATTGTCTACTCTACGCATGTTGCTTGTTAGTTTTGTTAGGTCCAAACACTAGAATATGCTTCTATTGTTTGGAATCCTAGTACAATATTTACATAACAGCACTAGAAAAAGTACAACGAAGATTTTTCAAATCTGCAATTTTCATTTTGGAGGGTACATATCCTGTTAGAGGATATGTACCCTCAATCATCAATAATTATTCTTAAATAAATTTGAAATGAGCAGTCAAATTAGGAGACGAGTGATGCACTCTGTAATTTTTTATACAAAATATTTAATAATAAGATTGACTGTCCCCCTATCACCTTACTTATCATTTATTAAATATAGAACTCCCAGATTAAGTGCAAGGACAAATAATATAGTTATGTTTCCTACCTCTCGTACAAACATTTTAATTACATCTCCTATGTATCAAATGTGCTTAAATTATAGTAATATCAAAAACAGTATGGATACATTTAACTGTAAAATTGTTGATATAAAAAATATTTATTTAATGCATGTTTAATTAATGTCTATATTCTATTTATTGTGTGATATTTTATTTTAATTTATATTATTCTGTTCGTTTTATAGTTATTTTATTTTGTGCTATTGTATTTTTATATATTTTTGTACGCTACTATTTTGGATTTTTCTGTGTATCTGTTGTATTATTTATCCTGTAACTGGGTTTTATCACCCGTTGGATAAATTATTGTAAATAAATAAATATATGGGTCTTTTGCAAAAATTTTTAGTTGTTCCTCGTTTATTTGTTGTACTACCACCGTAACGATGGAAATGGATGAGACGATTTGACAAATTCTCAATTAGAGGATACAATAAGAGTTATGGAAGAAATGGAGAAACATGTAACAGTTCCCGTTCCTGAAGAGTCTCATCACATATTCCCAGAAGTCACGGTTATTGAACAACTATAGATAGCGGCATTAGTGGTGACGAAAAGGACAAAATTTTAATTATTGTATTTGTTTTTATAATCCATACTTAGGTATGTATAAATAAAACTCTTTTTTCACCCCATAGTGGATAGTTTTTTTAACAAAAAAAATTTCTTGCAAAAACACCAAAAAAAATTATAAAAACGTCTATTCAAAAATAAAAAAAAACTACATTTGTTGCAAATTGTATCCCACGACAGGAGCCTCAAGTTATAAAATGATCAGTAATAATTAGCTTTTCCTCTGGAAGTTAAGAACTTTTCATACTTTCCTGAAAAATTTATATTTAGTGACAAATAGTGTTTTTACAAAGAACGCCTCAATATCCTCGTCTTAAAATCTTATAGAACTTTTATCCGCTCCTAATGAAATAACTATTTCTATTGTTTGATCTGTGATATTGTCAAGCTCCCAAATTTTTTGTTCTTTCGCCACTGCTCTATATACTTACTTCTTTCAAAACCTCTTCAATGATCCAGAATATCTTTTCATTTGAGCCCATACTAATTCTATCTGACTAAGTTCACAGTGATACGGTGGTAGTCGAAGTACAGCAATACCACGTTTATATGTCTGCGACTTTTCGATCGGTACTTGTCCCATCTTTCTATGGCGCTTGCTGTCCGAAACATGGGCTCTTCATATTTTTTGTTTTTTGTTTTTAATAAAACATAAAAGGTAAAAAATATATCCCTACCATGGCGGTTCGCGAATGCACCAACCAAGGGCAAAGAGGAAGAAAATGATGATGAGTTCTATGAAGATTCACTGTAAGAGATCTGCCAAAATAGGTAGAGAACCAATCTTCTTGGAACATGTTGGAAAATATAGTCCGCACACAGCAACGAATAATAATGTTGGTAGGCTTAACTTTGCTGCCGCTAAGCACGTGATTGTTGGGAGCACCTTGTTTGATTACAAGTATATTCATAAGCAGGCGTGGAAATCCCCAGATAACAACACTAGCAATCAGCCAGATTACGTACTCAGCGACACACGGCACATTTCGAATATACTTGTGAGATCTTATAGAGGGGCCAACATTGACAGCGACCACTACTTTGTTGAAGCTAGAATGTGAGCCTGCATCTCTAACGCTGGTGCATTGTTCAAAAGAGGTCAGAGTAAACACAGATGCACTGAGAAATGACCAAGCACCACCATTATATGCTCATCAAATCAACAACCTGATACGTTCCCTTGACGAAGAGAGAACAACCTATTCAGTCTGAATGAGAGATGGGATATCTGGAAGCTGAAGAAAGTACCCTTGACATCCAACAAGGACGGCAGAGAGTACAATGGTACCATCGAGAGTGTAGAGAGGCAAAAAAATGAGGCATATAGAAGGAAACTCTAGCGGCGAAACGCACGTGCAACCATTGAGGAATATAAGAGACTAAGAAGCGAAGAAAAGAGCATATACAGAAATAAAAAGCGAGCATACTAGAACCAACTAATAGAGAAATTAGAACTAAACAACTCGCGAAAATAAAGCCGACAACATTACCAACAGCTAAATCAGTAACGCTCCTATAAGCCTACCACAATGATTTGCCGCGACAATGAAGTCTTGCTGACTGGAATTATTGACGTACTACGTAGATGGGCCCAGCATTTTCAGCAACTGCTAGATGACGAGGCAGAAGGTGATGAACTGAGAGCTCCACATGTAACCATCAATGACGTCAACCAGCCACCGCCAACCCGTGAAGAAGTTCGCCGTTGCCTTAAAAAGCTAAAAACAATAAACCTTCGAAAGCGACGGTATTCGTGTCGACCTTCTCAAACATGGTGGAGAGAGCCTATTAACTTACAAGCTGCTGATGGATGTCTGGAATCAGAAATGTACAACCACTGAATGGAACACTGGTCTAATATGTCCAATACACAAAAAAGGAAACCCTTTGGAATTTCAGAATTATCGTGACATTACACTGCGAAACAGTATATAAACTGTTTTCTATTATATGGCAATATTTAGCCCATCATGGAAGGATTAATTGGAGACTACCAGTCTGTGTATCGTTCAAGAAAATCCATGACTGATCAGTGATCAATTATATGCGAGTAGCAGACGATTTTAGAAAAAAAAAACAAGTGAAGTACATTCACCGCTGCGGTAAAGATGTCATATAGATTTTCAAAAGACGGACAAAGTACATCGGATCGGTTCCAGAATGATTCCAATCGATTCCTTGGGTCCGATTACCTAGAAAACGATTCCGCTATTAAAAGTGCTTATAACGCTTCGGGAATGATCGGAGCGGTTCGTGAATAGTCGGAATCGGTTCCTTGTGATCCATTTTATTGAGTCTTACGCTAATATGCCTATATTTGTACCAATTCGGTCAATATTTGGGGCATTTATTGCATTTCCAAAAAAAAAAAAAAACAAAATTCTTAATTTTTTTTGCCCCACTTCCCGTTTTCGGAACCGGCTTAAAATCAACAGGCATATGTATACCGTAAAGGTCTACTCCTGTTGCAAATTTCAAGTCGATCGGTCAATATTTTGAACAGATATCGCATTTCAAAAAAAAAAAAGAAATAAAAATGGCTTTTAGGCCGTTTTGCCCCACTTCGCGTTTTCGAAACCGGCTCCAAAACAATAGGCATATGTAGCCCTTAGAGGTCTACACCTGTTCAAAATTTGAAGTCGATCGGTTAATATTTAGGACAGTTATCGCATTTCAAAGGAAGGTAAAAAAATTGGTTGTTACGCCGTTTTTGACCCACTTGCCATTTTCGGAACCGGCTCAAAATCAATACGCATATGTAGACCATGGAGGTCTACCTCTGGTAAAAATTTGAAATCGATTGGTCAATATTTGGGACAGTTATCGCATTTCAAAGAAAAGTTTCCGGACTACCGGACTTCCGGACAGACGGAAAGTTTCTGGAAATCTCGAGATTCGGATAGATCCCAAATTTGAGGTGGATCCGATCAGCCGTTCTCGAGATACGGGGGCCCAAAGTCACCGAGCATAAATGTATATATAGATTTTTTAAAGAAAATCTATATAACAAGAGAGCTCGGCATAGACCATCATTATATGGCTAGGAGATGTTGGATACTATTTTCAATGAATCCACGATTGATCAATTATACATATAGCTGACAAATTTTAGAAAAAAAAACAAGGGAGCTCGGCATAGACAATCATCACCCCTTCATAAACCATAAAGCCGCAACATGACAGTATAAACAGAGAAGTATTGATACAGACCATGCTTCAATTTGAGATCCTAAGAAAGCTTCTTAACTGTGCGAGGTAGTCAAGACTAAACATATGGTGGTATTAAAAGAACAAAGCAGGTTTGTTAATAATAATAATTTGGGCATTCGCATAGTTGACAGGGTGAATGAGTTCGAGTATCTAGCAGACAGAAAACAATACCGTGATGACAGAAATAAAAAGGAGGATTCTCATGGCAAACAGGTGGTATTATGGTCTCAAAAAATGACTCAAGTCAAGGATCCTATCAATAAATTAAAAAAAAAAAGTATAAAACACTCACCAGACCCATCCTGACACGGCTGCGAAGCATGGTGCCTCAGCGAGTGACAGACTGGGATGCCCAAGATATTTTCGAAAGAAAAAGAGAAGGTACAATTATGAGCTATACATATTGTAGGGAGACTAGGACATTGTTTCATATACTAAATGTGCCCGGTTTAAATGGACAGAACATGTAATAAAGATGGAGGAATCCAACCATGTGAGAAGTGTCTTTAATGCGACACCCATAGGACGATGCAGAGTAGGCCGGCCCAAACTAAGTTGGGAAAATGGCATAAAAGAGTGCCAGGAGGATATGCATTAACAACTGGCGACCAGTTGAGTTGTAAAGCCATAAATGAAGAACATCGTTATGTCCTCATTTGTTTTATTGATAAATATGAAATTTTTCTTATAATTCCTAATTAATCAGTGAACAACAAATCGAATTTAAATATTAATATACATTATTATTGAACGAACCACTCATTCACTAATTACTGTAATATATCAAATAAAAGGTTTAAAATAAAAATTGCAAGTGTAAATAAACTTTCGTAAAACGTATGTACCCAATTAGATGATAAAATTTGGATAAATTTTAAAATAACATCATTAAACTCGTGAAGCAGCTACGCTGTCGGTACAGGACATACAAACACCTGTTGATTTGACTGCGAGTAGTGAAAATTAAATTTTAGGTAAAACGCTGTACTATATCACTTTACTCTCATTATACAAAAACAATTCGATTTGTGAATGTTTATAATCAAGAATATGACTTAGATAAGCGTAGATAAGTACTTCATTTAGGATAACTGTTAAGTCTGGTTTATCCTACTAATTAAAATTAGAAATAATACACACAACTAATTAACAAAAAAACGACTGTTACAGAATCCCTATCTGAGACGATTTCTATGCTCATAAAGAAAAATAGCAGTAATTATATTTAAAAAAAAATAGTATTTGTCCTATGAAAAACAGTTCATAATTGAGAATGAAAAATTGATAATTTTCAATAAATTAGTTTTGACTTTTATTATATCGAGCGTTTGAAAACAAACCTCTATACCTCTATACTTTTTCTTATTTTATAAAAATTGTTTGCCGGAATACAATTCGGTCCTATTTCTTACCATCTTTTCTACATAGTCTATTACATAATAGACTTCATCTTGTACTTGGACTATTGGGGTAGATCTTCTAAAAGAACGGCACTCAATTAATTATTTGTTAAAAGTATTCCAAACTACTTATTATTTTTAATTTTTTAACTAGTTCAACCATATATAATCTATTGAATTCACATCCAGAATCCAGGACTATTCGGTAGACACAAAATCTTGGCAATATTGATCTGTTTGTCCTTACAGGCCATATTACAGTTTGTCTCCTATACAACTGACAATAACAATCTTGGTAAATTAATCAAAATGACAAAGATAAAATTAAAAATTAAAATAAATCTGTAGTATAAGCTAATTTTATTGCCATGAAAATTACTCGAGAATTAATGGCATGGATAAATCTCGACACCGTAGGTGGAGCGATTTATCCCATATCCCTTAATTCGAGAATAATTTCATTACGGCAATCAGATTTGAGTCAATCAAAACAATTTTATCCAAGTAAAAAAGTCAACCTCAAATATATTTTGGGAAGATTAATACATATTTGACTACATAATATAATCCAGTAAGAACACTCATTTGAATAGAAAATACAATCCATACACTTTAATTTGTTAAATAGATCGCTTATTAAAAACATTTACAGAAAATTTGTCATTTTCAATATACATATTTTGCACATGAAATATACAATTACTGTTATATAAAATGTTATTACTAGTCGACTCTTTAATACAGTTGACTAATTATAAATTTTTGGAAGATTTTTCCAAATTATCAGATGTAATTTCGGAAAATTTTAGGTTGGACACTAAATTTGAATGATGGCTTTCATCCAACTGAAAATAGGAACTAATTGATTTTGTGTTAGTATGTCCTGTAATTTTGATCAAGTATGCGTTAGAAATTCATGCTTTTGCTAAATTTGAGATGGTTCTAGATCTGTTGGAATGACTGGTGATTTTATTGATTTTTAACATCTAATCTAGCTGCTGTATCTCGTCCACTTCAAAATCTGATTTTCTCCCACGAGCATAATTTTAAACCATCCGCTGGATTTTTCTTGAATCCATGATGGCTTAGGTGTTAAAAAAAGTCGGTTTGTTTTAATTTTTTCAGAATGTTTCTCATTTAATTTTTTAAATAACCACATCGCTTAAATGTGTGGTCCTGTAAATTCTTATTATTATTCTATTATTTAGTTTCTTTTCACCTTATTGACACGTTTTTGAGAAAATAGTATTATATTTCAAATGTGTAGTTAAAATCTTACATGCTGCTTGTCCACTTCTCCAAGCTAGTTCTAATGTTGCTATATGATAAAAGTTTCTCGGGAATCCATCAGGAGTGTCCTCATTCCATGGTTTCACCATTTTGTAAATATCAGTCTTTTTAAAGGCAATTGAACTTGGTTTTAGTATATCAGGAATAACTTGCAATCGTTTTATATTAGCGCTTGGCATCTCTTGCTTTTTTAAACTCTAAATCTTTAAATGGATCGAAACTCTTGGCACATTCTGAGAAATATTACTCTTGGATTATTTTGGTCGCTGTATTCTATGTTATCTTAACAACTTCTTTATAATCTTCCCCACAATGATTCCTGCTCTTGCCATGGATGCTGCAATCATTTCTTCTCTCTTCAGAACAAGAAAGTTTTCATATCTAATATAGTACCTGCTCACTTTTGTATGAATATGAGAGTGCAATTTATAGATATAATATTCCTAGATATTCCTTAGAAGAAAACTCAATTTTTAGTTTTGAGAAAACAGAGTTCTTATATTAATTCAAACTCAAATAAATTGTTTTCAGATAATAATTAATAATTATGTGCTGTTCTTAATAAAATTGCCTTTTTTATGGTTCAGAAATTCCAAGTGTAGAATGTAAGTACATTAAGACTCTAATGTAAAAAAAAAAATTGAAGAATCAACTGTTGTTAATTCCACACTTTTTTCTGCTCCTGTTGGCTGACTGTTGTAAGATGCCCGCATAAATATTATTCAAAATTAATGGCCCTTTTATATACGAGAAATAACTACAGGGGCCAAAAGATAGAATAGTGTTTTTAAAACAAAGTGTTTATCACAATTGACCCTTCAAAAAAGTTTGTATAGTGAAAACCATGTCCTACATAATAGGAGATTGGTCATTTTTGTACTTAAAGTATACTCACTAACTAGGGAGGTTATATACTGTTATTGTTATTACCTTGAAAACAGCAGTTTTGGAGATTAGCCGTTTTTATTGCAAGGTATATATAAGGGGGTATTATATGATAACTAGAAATTAATTTAGACATGGAACAAAGAGCGCCTTGCATCTGGAAGTATTCGAACTGGAAAATAAATTAAATTGAAATTCGTTTACAAATCACATAAATCTAGTAGCCAAGGATAATTGTTATTAAACAGAAGATAATATCCTCGATATTATCCGAAAACCAACAATTTTAAGTTGGATGTTGTTAGCCTGATAAGATAAGAAGTCCGAAAAATATATCCAGCAGGTGATTTTTTTTTGAATTTTTGAAACTCGTATTGTAAAATAATTCACAAAACAGTGTTACCTTTATCAATTAATAATACACAAAAATATTAAGATATTCTATTTAACGCGAGTTACATTTACTATTATGAGATAAAACAATGTTTAGTCTTTTTAGGTATTATTCAAATCATCTCCATAAAATATTCAAAAAAAAACTTACGTAATGTTAGTCAGTGCAACGACACTAAAAATATATCACTAACAATGCCGAGATCATGCTTTGTGCTTTATGTAAACTGGACTTCTGCACGAAAAACAAATTACAAAGCTTTTGAAATACGTAGTGATCACTATGGCAACACATTGAAAATAAGTTCTGTCAATAAAAGCATATAACAAATATGATGGTTATAAATGATATTAGTTACCACAAATCAAACTTACTTTCCGTTTCGATTTTTGTTTAAGTGACGTGGTCTTACAGAAAATTTATTATAGGTATCTATTATTCTGAGATATTGGAAAATAATTTCAGCTTTCTTGTAATAAGTAGGAAGAGTGCGGGCAAATATGCACACAAAAGCAAGTTTTGGAAAAATGTGCAAATAATTTAACTAATTGATGCGTCGGTGTGACAACCACGCGGGTCTCATTTACCCATCTCTGTAGATTTCTGGATATGTTAAAAACGTTTTTAGCATTTACGGCATTTCGGGTTAATTATTCGTCAAAAACGATAAGGATAAATTACTGCAAATTTTATTTAGAATAATAATTATTATTGTTACGTGTTTGCTATCCGCACAAATTTAAAGTCCAGGCAACACTTACTCACTACTTTATTAACTAATTAATAATTAACAATAATAGATTAATTACTGTCTTAACTATAATCACAATTAAACAGTTTTAATTCTCTGTCTTATTTCTATTTTACTCGTTCACTTTCAACTTAAGACTGAGCTCGTGGACGCACCGTGTCCCTTATATATTACATCCATGCACGGTCCAGAACTTTCCAGAAGATTCCCGGCCGTTTTCGTACAATTCTAGTCCCGTCTAACCAGTCTAAACAGTCTAGTGGCGTAACATTATTATATTTCTATATTTTCCCTAAAACTAAATAATTTTCAAAATATTTGAAACCTCGAAAATAGCATGTATAAACAATCACCGGTTCAACGATATCAAACAAAATAGATTAGCATCTTTCAGATATTACGAGAAGTGCAGATATCAAATTTCAGATCGCTTGTGCTACACAAGTTTACATTGATCTTGGATCAAATACTATAGAAACAATTATGGAGATAATGGTTTCTAGTATTTGATCCATGGTAAAAGTTCGGAGACCACAATTTCTTCGCTCCATTTGATACTTCTTAGTGAGAGCACTGAGTACACATAAGTCCAATCAAATCTCTGACCTGCTTCAGCAGCCATGTTAAAAAAATGGCCCACATACATCGTTTGCTAAAACGTTCGTTACTAGGAGATTATATACCTGATGAATTTGAATTGTCTTTTTTTTACTTCTTACAGCTAATATAAGGAAGTATAGTAATCGTGATTTTTTTCAACCTCGAGATTTTGACTAATATATCCATTTTGAACCTTCCTGAATCTATTCTGACTATTTTCCGAATGATGTCTGTCGGTGCGTGTGTGTGGATGTGTGTGTGTGTATGTATGTATCCGCGATAACTCAAAAATACTAATGGGAGACTTCCCAAATCTGGCAGTTAAGATTGTCAACAACATTTTAGGTGACACATTAAATTTGGTGAATGTGGTACAATTTCGGGAAAAAAATTGAAAAATTTTTATTGCATTTCTGGACAAATCTCGACGAGTTATAATGAAAAACCATAACTTTATGAAAAAAAAATCTGTCCGCATGTCTGTAGTATCGCGATAGCAGCCATAGTTTTTGAGATAAAGCTTTCAAATTTGGTACACTTGTTCTAAATGCCAAAGACAATGAAAAATTCGGTGATGAGCAAAATTGGCTAGCTGAAAGCGGGACCCAAACTTTTTTGTATTTGACTTTACAAAAAAATATATTCTTGATGAAAGATTATAAATCATATCTACTATATCAAGCGAATAAAATATATTTTCCAAGTACTTAAATAAAGCTAATGTAAACTGAAATATTTTACACATTTGGCATCATAAAATGGGGTTAGGATAAATTTAACAGTTTGACATTTGAAAGGTCTAATTTAGTAACAAAAATGTCAATGTCAATAACAAAAAATTATTAAAATATATGACATGAATTATTATTGACAGTATCGAATGACGCTGATAATTAATTATTTAAAAATTTTAATGAAACATTTCAAGATACGCTATTAAAATTTAATTGAGGTACGTGAAGAATTAAATAGAATGATTTTTTTAGATCAGGATGATGTATACTGGTATAAAAAAGTTATGTGCTGGCCACATCAGATACCTTTATTAGGTTTATAAGAAAGTGCACTAAAAATTAATTTCTTTGAATTACTCACTAGAGATTACAAAAAGACCGCCATATTGAAAAACTGATTCCAACGTATGCTCCTCAAAAAATGTTAAAACTCAAAAAACCATTAGCTAGATTTTCAATTAATTTCTTTTATACATTTTTGAAAACATACAAAGAATCTGATCAAAACATTTTAATTACTAATATTTTCCAAATTTTTAGCACAACAAATTTTAAAAATAATTTCAACATCAGAAAGAAATATTTTCATGATTTGGTTATTTCAGTCTAATATCCTTTTACGCAAGCTCGTGAGAGATTTCCATTTCTTTTGTAGCTGACACAAAATCCATTTAAAAGCGGACGAAATATCTAGACCAAAAATGAGACATTAATGATGTCTAAGGAAATATGAATTTAATAATAAGAAACATATAAGGGTAGTGTCAAACGTCAAGAAGTTGTATTCTTATTATATTACACTATGAAATGAAAAGAGTGAGTTTTAAATTCATCGATGAATCATTCACAGTGAAAGTGACAATTGAAAGGCGGCGCAATTTCATTAGTTTCCAAAATGTCAGCGACTAAAATAGTGAGGTCGGGATCGAGTTAATAAGTTTAGCCATTGCAGAAAAATGTTGTAAAATAATAGAAACGAAAAAAAAAACGCCGACGTCGTCACTGGTGTGTTGTATTGGAGTATCCCATCTGGATGCACAGATGTTATAAAAATGCTAGTCACTGCCGCTTCGCTACAAATAAATCATCCATTCAATTCATCAAAATGGAAATTGGCTCTACCTCGTTCACTAGTCACTTTAGATGAAATGCGGATGATTCATTCGCAGTGTACATCCAAAGTGCATTGAGTAAATTTGCTTTATGAGACTGAATTCAGCCATGAATTTAAAAACTCAACCAACAAGAGAATAAGCTGATTATTTTTAACTGCATATTTTCCGCATTATAATAATAATGTAGGTGAAATACGTGTTATTAATAAAATATTTTATTTTATTTTTTATCAATTGACGCTGTAAAATAATAAGCAGTAAGATATCTGGGATAACTATAATACTGTATGAAACATGGAGGTACTTAATTGTTTGTTATTGTTGATTTAATCAAAAAGTTTTTACTAATTCGCTAATTTGTTAGTGGCTAGTAGTTGGATTTAGTGGCGTAAACTATTACCACCTGTTTTTAGGTGGTATAATGCGTAAACCTTTTAGAAATGACCCATGCCAAATGTCCATTATCACTATCCGACGTATCTAAGGAGCTGAGGACATTACTTAGTTTGTGCCTTCACTGGCCCAGCTACACAATAAAATTCCATAATGGGATATGGCATATCACTATTTAGACTTTGTAGACTAAAATCTGCAGTAGGTATAAATTATTTTAAGTCTCTTAGTTTTCAGTAAATCAGTCTTAAATTCATTAGAATATAAGATAAGTGGCCGTTCGATGTTAACAGTTTGTAAGTGCGCCATCTATAAATAGTCCTTGTAACAAAAAAACCGTTACATTTTTTTTAAAGTATTTTTATATTATAGGGTGTTCTAGAAACAGGTACAAATTTTTGGCAGGTAATTTCTTGACAAAAATTAACCCAGATGTGCCTGTTGTGCTACACGTGGTACGGTTAGAACAAATTTAAAACTGCAAAAAATTTCAAACATTCAGGGCATTGCAGTGTATAAGCGCATTCGCTGTTGGTCCGTCTCAATGTGTTGGTGTATTTTGTACAGTTTATTGTACGAGAAAACTGAGATAATTCGAGTTAATTTATAATATTTTTGTGAAATGTTAGATTAGTACCGGGTTGCAAGGTACGTATTTTTTAATTACTACAACTTAATAATAAAAATTCCCTTTGGTATTAAAATTATACTAAACCTTTAATCTTTTAGTAATGGTAGAAAGAAATACTGTTAGATGATATTTTACACAAGTCATTCTCTGCCTAACTCGTCGAACTACACGTACATCACATACCCATTAAATAAAAAAAAAATGATGAAAAACAAAATAAAACCCACCCATACAGTGAAATTAAAATAGGAAATTTATATTAGCTTTTAACCTTGAAAAAGTCCGAAAACTCGGACGAAACGTAGGACAAATTGTTCATATACTTGGCTTGAAGTCCTCTAGTAATAAAAATAGGAAATAAGTTTTTCTGTTTTTTATTGAAGAAATAAGAAATACTGTTAGTATTATATTACTTTATGCAGTTATGCTGTACTAAATATAGTACAACAGGCAAATATACGTCTTTTTTTCCATAACTCTATTTTAGGGATTTTTTCTCTGAATGATACACTTGACTTATTACAAGATGATGAGCAGGGGCCAGAAATGTTTTCCATTTTGCAGAGCCGGCTTTTATAAAAAAATATAAATATTAACACACCACATAAAAATTCATATGGTGTATTTATTTATGTACCTGTAATATATGCAACCAGATAACCAGTATCGATGCTAAAAGGTGCAAGGACTCTGCGGGTATCCGGGACTCTCCCATACACAATTACATGTAGCTTGGCAGGTTGTTCGGTGGTAACTCCAGTTCAGTTAGTTAACTTAGCAACGTGAAAGTGTGCGGTTTGATCTCTGTGGTGTTTGGTTTGGTTCTTGCATAAAACGCTCTTAGCAATGGCACAATTACTACAGTTTGTACATAAACTACAAAAAATTATTGAAAACTACGATAACTTAACAACAGACGGTTCATATATTCTGTGTACTCCATGCAATCGAACTTACATATTTCATGCACGTCGTGATTGTGAAAGACATTTATTTAAATTCGGCTATCCATTGACAAAATATTGCCGGTACAGTTACAAAAGAGAATTTTTTTACGATTTGTGTATCATGTTCTGTGCCATGTAATTTTCCTTTACCTAGTAGTAATACATTGCGTAAAACATATCTACCATGTGTGTATAAAATTGTTTTGGGCAATATTATAGAGGACGTACGAAATAAATTTTTGTGGGTGACACGGGAACCTCGGATGTGTGAAATTCGTAAAAATTATCTGCGCGGTTTGTCAGTGCCTGCCTATGAATTTGCACCATTAACCTCGGTAGATGTGAAACGGTTATTTCTCTTGTACAAATATATCCAAATCTTCAAATTTAACAGCCATTTTTCAAACAGAACTTTTTAAGGAAAAAAAATGTTTGTAAGAGAAAAAACTTCATTAGAGAGAATTTTATTTACAAACTTTTTTTGTCTGTTCCAAAATTCTGGTGATTCTTGTGTTCAATCAAATGAATAAGATACAATACTAGGTATGCACAAAAAGTTACAACAGAATCAATTATTTTCCTTACTTTTCATAAACGTTTGTCCAATTTTATTTAGATTACATGATTAATGTTACCTGTATTAAAAAAATGACAAATAAATCAAATGAGAAACAATTAATAAAAATACAGTTTAATAAACAATCTTTAATTCTTCCCGTTTGTGAACTTTTGTTTAAATTTTTGTAGTCTTTCTAATACTGACACTGTTTCAGATTCCAAAATAGCCTTAAAAAAACATAAATTTAAATAATTATCCGCTGAGTACCGACTAACATTAAATATATATGCGAGTATTTGCTAACATTTTGATTTGTTTACAGTCACATTTTAGCAGCTCTTAAATTTTTTACTAACTATTTATTTGCCAGAGAACGAAAAATGAAAAGCTAGATTGAGATTTCTGTGAATTACCATAATTTTAGTAAATGAATTATTTGTCTATTTAAACACCGGCATTGATCTGACAGTAAATCAAATATACTAACTGCTAGAGCAAGAAAAATATATGTTAAAAATATACTTTTCAAAAATAGGTTGTTAGTGTATTTCGAAAGTAATAATATCAGTTACATAGATTTAGGCATAGGCGCCGACCACTCGGGTGCTCCGGGGCTGGAGTACCCGGCCAAGGTCAATAATATTGTATTTGTCTTTTACACTAGAGTAGTTTGCGAACGAACCAGTACAATCGAACTATTCACCTCGCTGAATGGAACGAATTATTCCTTAATGCCAGAATGAATCATTCACCGCGAACTAAAACAACATGAAAAGCCCGTGTAGGAAAATAGTAGGTAAGTACACTGATTCGAAACCAATTCTTTAATTCAGTTAGAGTGATCACATAGGCACTCGTACTAGTCGTACTTGGTGTTAGGTAGGAGTTAGGAATCAATGAATTATGAAGTATATTTTATTTTAATATTAGTCGGATTCGATTAGGAAGTTGGTAAGGCACGGCCGGCGCGGTTGGAATTTAAGAATAACGGTAGACGGTAAAGATAAATAAACAATGTTGCTAATATCTATACTAAATAAGGTAAAGGTGGGTAAAAACGAAAATACAGTGTTACAGTAAAAGTATTTAGGTTGAAGACAATACCACAAAAAAAATGAGATGTCGTACACGTACCTACACTACATACACAAATACATCTACGTTTTTTACTGATATAAATATCTTTATTTACTTTTATTTTCAATTCCTACTCTCATTTAGATCGGTAGCTATATTGTCAAAAGTAAATAAGTGTTTTGATTCAATACGGATACCTTTTCCTTTACTTCGGATACAGCGATATTATCTACCGACTAACGAGTCCCAGAAACAAATCAATCCCTGACTCAGTGAATTAAACGAGTCGTTCAACTGAATGATTCACTTAGGTGAATGAGACCCCAAGGAATGATTTCGGCAAAACGAACTAAAATTCCCATCTCTATTCTACACCCAAAGTAACAGAGTTGAGCTCAGCGTTTAGTAGGTATCATGACTATGAGATCTATTTTGCGCCTAGCTTAGATTAAAAGTGAGTAACTCGCGAGTGTGTTAACTCGAAGAGTCGACTCAATAAAGGCAGATTGTTTTACTGCGCGATGCGGTGGTAAGCGGCAGCGCTGGAGGGTATGGTGGCATGCCGTTGAATACAAAATAATTCATTCGTATGCGACAACTGTTTAGCATGATGGCATGCCGCGGTGATACAGTGATGATGCCGTCGAGGACTCATGCTTTTGATTTAGGCGGCATCAGTTCAGAGCGGCAATATTCTTCCAACATTCAGAGAGGCAGGCTGTAAACTCGAAAGACAAGCAGCAAGAGCACAATGCTGATCCATCGTGACGAACACTATCTTTACAATTACAGCTACCTGAAATTTTCAGTCAAGTTTCCACGTTGTGTCGTCTTGTTAAAAATGAAAGAATACTACACTCCGCGCTAAGCGGTACAGTGATAAACTAGAACTGCGCGACGCTGCCGCTGTGTAAGAAAATCTGCTTTAAAGTGAATCATAGGAAACTGACTATTTTATTTGCATGACTCTTAACTCTTTTGAAATATACCTTGCTTGCTGGCAGTTTGCTTCGCAGTTTTATTGATCAGATCTTTGGCACATATAGGATTGAACGAGTCGATTCCACTCGGCAATCGACAAACTAGCTGCTCTATCGGTAATTTTTGTTTTGCACTGGAATGGATATTGTATTCATTCACGTCGGAGGCTATCAGCTTTTTTTATCGCGATCAGCTAGACTGGCCACAGTCGCACGGTACTTATTTGCGACTTGCGCGTGAATTCTTAAACAGTTCAGCGCAACCTTAGATCGGTATTGTTAGCCGCTTACATTCATTGTTCATAAAATATATTCTTTATTCTATTTATTTCTAGTACGAATACACGTTTAGGAAGAGTAAAAAAAATAAATACATATAGTATTCACCGACTTCAACATATTTGTTTTTACGCGTCTCGAACATGCACTTACACTAGAAAAAATAGGATAATGAGTAATGGAGGCGTTCAGGTGTAAAACTCGTTAAGTGACCATATAGAAAATTTGATATAAATAAATAAATAAATAAATAAATAAATAATAAACACCATAGAAATCAGACTCAGCCTTCGAATACAAAGCCGAAGATGCCGGACGGGAGCTACACTGATGAAAAAACGCTGACACACAACCATTCTCACATTGCCAATGCCAGTGACGGGTTCAAACCCCTAGCTGCGATAGAAAGTTTTCTAGTCACACTTGCCATCAGTGCTGCCAATGAGTGTGTAATTACCCGAAATGCGTGTAATTTTAAATGACAGTGTGTAAAGTTCTAACAAACCCGAAAAGTGGGTAATTTCGTATATTTTGACAAAATAGCACGGGTAATTTCGATTATTTAGAAAACTGTGACTACCGAAAGTATGATAAACACTATGGACAATAGGTTTACTAAATTATACTTGGAATTCATGTCTTATACGCTGGGACTATTAACTGACTTTAATATTTTATTTCAATGTGAGAAGCCACTACTATATAAAGTTAAACCAGCAACAGAGGCACTGTTGAAAACTTTATGTTGTAATTATATGGACCTTAAGCATGTTAAAAATGAAAATATTTTTAAATTAAACCATCTAAATCCTAAATATTTTTTACCTTTGAACCAAATTTACTTACTATTTGTAAGTCTTATTTCATTTCCACTTGTATGTATATCTGGTTGCCTATGTCTAATTAAAAATGTATTTAATATGATTTGAAGGAAACAACTACTCAGCGGGCAAATACCCCGACCTGCATTGGATTATACCTTCAAACCATGATAGATCGAGCCAATATCATTTGTCAATTCCTAACCAGACATAGACCGGTTTCGAACTTATTTGTTCTCCTCAGTATGCCACAAGCTATGGAACAGACAAATGATAATGGCCAATCTGCTAGTCATATACTAACTAAGGTAAATTGAATAGTGGTGAGAGGTATGAAACTTCTCGTATGGTCTAAATGCTGCTATCCGACCGACATCATAGATGTCTCTGTTTCGGATAGCGACTTGTGCAGCAAGTACCGAGAGCGGCGACCTCTAGCCCAGGTGGACTAAACTACTGTTATTTAATATGATTTGAAGGAAACAACTACTCAGCGGGTATAATCCAATGCAGGTCGGGGTATTTGCCCGCTGAGTAGTTGTTTCCTTCAAATCATATTAAATAACAGTAGTTTAGTCCACCTGGGCACAAGTCGCTATCCGAAACAGAGACATCTATGATGTCGGTCGGATAGTAGCATTTAGACCATACGAGAAGTTTCCACTACCTCTCACCACTAAAAAAGTATATTTCCACATGTATATCTGGTGGCCCATGTGTGATTAAATGATTTATTTATTCAATATTTTACTCATTTTGTTTAACCCTTTATATAAAACATTATTCACGAAATCACTAAAACCGTTAACCAAGCAATTCCATGTTTACTCGACCTAAAACCAGAATTAAAAATTTTTCGAGTGCGTGTAAAATCGTGTAATTTAAGTATGCTCGGTGGATATTTTTACATTTCATCATTGGCAGCACTGCTTGCCATCACGACTCCAACTACTCCACTACTCCACCGAGCGAGAGAAAACTAGTTAATGTTTTAATAATTATTTAAAATGGAAGATATAAACAGTAGTACATATTTATTGATATAAAGCGTTTTATACTTAGGAAACCAAATATTTCAAGAAATACCCAAAAAAAGTTTAAATATTATCGAATATAAAAAATGTTATTCGACAGGTTTAGTGTTGGTCATTTATTATAAAGATACATATTGGCGGTTCTATTGGCGAAATTGTTAATCGAGTTTTTAGTTAATGTTTGCCCCATAGATGGCTCCATAGTCTGCATTTGAGAAATATACTTTGACGTTGGTATTTGTTAGTCATCTAGTTGCATAAATAAATACATAAATATTCAACTTGATTATTTCATTACTAAATTCTCGCGTGTTAAAAGGCGGGAATTATTTTTACATTCAAAATAGTGTATATTGTATTCTAGGCGTTGACTAAAAAGCCAACCAGCCACTTCTCACTCAACGTTCTAGGTTAGTTATATTTATAATTATTACAAGTTATATTTATAATATGTTAAAAATTTATTTGTATTTAAATTTTTAAGGCACATAAACAATAAGATGCTTATATAAATGTAATTTTATTTAATTTCACAGAATATCTCGCTTTTTTTACTTGAATTGAAGTAGGGTATAAAACTGTCTTCATATGAATTGTGTGTATGACCTATTATACATTCGAAAGATCCATGATGATAATAATAATAATAAACACCACAACTAAGTCGGCCTGAAAACTCCGAAGTGCCGTGTGTTGGACAGGGCTGCACATTTTAGAGACGAGGGACACACACTCAATATCCAAGTATACCCGGGATTCCTGGGTGAGAGTCAAATCTGAAACAATTTATTAGTTTTTTAAAAATACAGTATTCCACCACCCATATTATGTTTACGTCTTGTCTCGTCTCTAAAGTTTGGCAACTATACTCAAATGTCTTACACATTAAATTTAAACCCAGCGGACGTCCATGTAAACTAAACCCTATTTTAAATTACAAAATATTAAATAGCGAAATAAAATAAAACAAATTCACATATAAAATATTTTATTTTAACAATAACCATACTTGATTGAAATAAATTACTTATGTAGAAATAAATTAGGCTATTAAACTCAAAATGGTAATAAATCATACAATTTATAATCCATTTTTTTTGCCATCTCTGGATCTGCCGGAAACCGATGTAATATGAATTCAGTATTTTCTTTTTCTCTTGTCCTTCCTGGGCATGAAATATAAGCGAGTATTGAAATATCGCAGACTTCTGTTATGAGGACTATTTCTAGCAATTTCATTGGCCATTTTAAGATAGCCGCAGGGCATGCGCACTTACATGACATGTCAAAGTGTATTAAATCCTTTTGGAATCGTTTGTCAACACTAGTCAACAGGGAACTCGTGAGACGATAGAGAAGATATTCGCTCAGCACGCGGTAGGTCCAGGGCAAGAATAGTAATCTTAGTTTACTATTCTTGGGTCCAGGGTTCGAATCAGAAACTTGTTTTTTTTTTTTTTTAATAAGTATTTTTTAGTTCGTTAGTAAGATTTTCCTTGCCCTTTATTATAGTTTCTTTATTTTCCTTGCCCTTTATTATAGTTTGTTTATTTTCACGGTGCCGAATTCCCCTTTAAAAATGATATCTGATGAGCACGCCATGCCATGGCCTTGAAACGGCCAATGAAATTGCTAGAAATAGTCCTTATAACAGAAGTCTGCGTTATTTCAATACTCGCGAAATATAAACACAGGCGTTTGGCATTGTAACAGAAAATTAAAAACACAATACACCAATGAAACGAATAACAACTAACTAGAGAAAGTAAATAATACAACCACAATACACCAAAGTCTTAAAGAAATATCTCGGCAAAATAAACAAACAGCTAAAAACGCACTAACCTCGAACAACCAGTTTCAATGGCGGATACAGAAAGACTTTTCGGGTGACACGGAGTTATAACCAGTGGTTTTGACCAATCGGTTTTCATTGGATAAAAGTAATCTTAATTTTGATCATCCAATCAGAAACAATGTGGTACTACCTGGTTAATACTATTTTTACACCCGAAAAGCCCTAGAGTTAAAAGTTAAATTAGGCGCAATATAAATGGCCAGTAGTACCATTCCTACACACTTAAATTGACTGTAGACCAGTATGCCCTCTGTTGGTTGCGGTAAAGAACTAAGATTGGGCTGTGCCGCCATCTATTGGTTGCGGTAAATCGGTGATTAACAATTTCGCCATAAGAACCGCCAATATGTATCTTTATAATAAATGTGTTGGTTAACAAATTTTATACCCGAACGACTCAGTTATTCTGTTTGTACGTGACAAGTTCATTTGAAAAGCACATTTGCTTTGGGATCATTACAAAATGAGTGACATTTTTCGCTTGGTGAGCACTCTGCCAAATTTCAAAACTCGGCGCCTATGGATATCAAATCATAAACTGCTGCCACGAAAGCTGGAATCAAAAGAGTTTCTCGTTTGTCCCAAAAATGATTTGCGAAATTTCAGAATATTGAGAATTTCACCTCTTTTCTATAATCCTGTTAATTATAATAATAAATAACCTATGGTTTGATACTGTATTATACAACCTAATCAAACATTATGTTTCCTACGGATACTGTAAAAAAATAATAATAATTGTGACCCTTCTGTAACGTTAGTCTATCTAGTCAAAATGTAGTAATTCCAAATGAATTATTTTAAAAGTTGCAGATCTATTTAAAGATAATGATGCTGAATAAATAAAATACCTCATGTTCTATGAGCCGGAAATATGTTTGGATGAGTGTCGTAATATACTAATTCTAATTATTAGCTGAAAAAGTACGTGTAAACAATAAACAATTTATTAATAAAACTAGGACAGTTTCTTAAAAACTAAATTATTTTTCCATTTTGAACGAATTTATAAAATTTGTATGTTTGTACCAGGATATAAAAAATATTATATAATTATAATTAGCTTTTAAACTTTGCCTATTATATTTATAACATAACTAACTACCTGTTTCAAAGCACATCCGTTGAATAATCAATTCAGCGTGAAATATACAGGATATGTAATTAATTAGTTGTACTAATTTTACCTAATTAATATTTTTAAGTCCGAGGTTCAAGACCCCTAGTAACCTTTAAAAAGATATTGATGTCAAACATAACTTAAACCCTTTAAAAATGAAATACTTTTATTATTCCATGTTTACAAATTTGCAAAATAATTGTCGAACGTTTTTCCATAACAACTTTAGTTAAAATGCCCTTTTTTTAAGTTTATGGATAACTTTTATGTGAAACATAACGGAACAAATTAGTGTAAAGATGATAGATTGCTACAAAACATCGACCATAATAATCGATGCGCTTTTCGGCAACCCTATTGTCACGTGTTTGCAATCCCCACAAACACCAATACTCGTAGATTCGTTGATTGAAAGTCCAGGTAACACTTACTCACTACTTTATTGACTAATTAATAATTAACAATAGATTAATGACTGACTTAACTATAATCACAATTAAACTTTTAAGTTTCTATCTTATTTCTTCTTTACTCGTTCACTTTCAACTTAAGACTGAGTCTCGGCTCACCGTGCGTCTCATTTATACATCCATTCACGCGGTCTAGAACATTCCAGAACATTCTCCGCTGTTCTCGTACAATTCCAGTTTCATCTGTTCAGTCTACACAGTCCAGTAGCGTAACAATACTGTCATTTGGAGATGGTTACAGCTGAGAGTTCTATTCATCTCTAGATGATGCTTTCTTGATTGGTCAAACGTGTATCAATGACAATATTTGGTGTTTCGCCAACCAAGTTGGTATAATCTGTTGACATGATTAGAGAACTGTCTATTGAATACCGTTTGATCAGCAAAAGAACAAGCCACAAAAACACGTTGTTGCACTACGTAAGTCTCCAGTCTGTAATCAACTGTCCTATTGCCCTGTACCATAGACGACGAAACGTTCACCGTTTATCATGGGGGTGATGTACTATGTACAGTTCATTTCAAACTTATTTACAACATAAAAAACGTCGGCTTCTTTGATCCTTTAACCGCCGCCAAGTAAGCCAACTTTTTTTATGTTGCACATAAGTTTGAAAGAAACTTTACACTGTAGAGGCATGTTGATGAGCCTTGTCAGGAGGGTAGGGCCCATCTCAAGTGAACATCCTTCAAACAGTACGGCCATACTATAGTCGGGCCGGTGTAAGTTTGCAACTTTCTTAGAGTCAAAGCCATAAATAATTTTTTTCGTGTCAATGAGGGCTAACGCGCTTGAATTCACCATGAGAGGTGCTAGTGTACGGAAAGGTCAATGTCACGGAACGTTAATGTTTACTATGGCTTTTTAACGCTAGTTTTTAGTAATTTTTACAAAAATTAGCTGAAAAACCTTCAACACAATGATGGCAGAAGGGGAAAGCAGTAATTTACTTGTTCAGTAGGAAAATTATTGTAATTATCAGAAGTGTCTTATGTCATTAAAGTTAGGTTATAACAAGAATGAGCATGATGAAAACAACGAATGTACATAATTATTACTCACGATTTTCTGTAGTAGACTCCTTTGGTAACGCATAATCGTCAGAATTAAAATGTTTCTTACAAACACAGGAATGATTCGAAGGAGTAAAGTTATCTCTATCAACCATTGTTTTAGGCGAGTTTTGTCTCTCGGAAGCATATGTCCGCCTTTTGTTTCCGAATGAAATGAAACTGCACAACATTGAGGCACAATTAACAAGGTTTTTATTTACTGGTGTACAAAATAATTATAATAAAACACTATAAACTTTTCCCGCGCCTAACAATAACTTTTGACACGACCTTACTCGACCAGTGGCGCCAACTGGTGTGATTGAAAACGTTAGCCCTCATTGTCAGCAGACCAGTTGTGCATAGGTATACGCATAAGCAACTTATTTACAACTATCTTATTGGATGATTGTATTCAAAAATTAATATTAAAAAAATCTAAATGTAACGACATTATAATAATTACCTATAACCTAGAAAAGATTTTATGCAGATAAAATGTTGCGTCCTTGATATAGATAATCTATTTACAAACTGTTCTAAGCAAATAAAACATTCTTGCCGAAAAAATTATGTCAATTCTTGTCCTGAAGTGGGTTGGAACCTTTAATGTGAAGATAACACTGATGCAGTTTTCCACGAAACACCAAAACACCATAATATACTGCACTCGACGCGCGTTTCGCCAACTAAGTTGGCATCATCTGGATATATTAAAACTAGTTTTAAGGTCAGTGACATCAATTCTTCAATTTACGTTTTCCTTAAAATTTTACTCAGTTTATTAGTTTTAATCATCTCCAAATAATGCCAACTTGGTTGGCGAAACGCGTATCGCGTGCAGTATATGGTGTTTTGGTGTTTCGTGGAAAACTACGTCAGTGAAATCAATTCTTTATTTTACGTTTTCCTTAAAAGTTTACTTAGAGAAGCTGAAGTCATAACACGTATGCTAACTGTGAATTTGTTTATTCGAAAATATTCATATTAGAACAACTATGAATCATGAAAGGAAAATATTGAACTCGGGATGAACGTCAGTTTAAACTAAAGGTGGAAATATATTTCACCTACAAAAAATGGTGATATTATCACACCCACACCTGCCTGTTCTTTCCAGCACTAATTCCATATTAGGTGTGTACGTGCATAACGATCATTGTGACTTAGAAAACCAATCTCTAAGCATAATTAATTAAAATTTATGGTTAATTAGACAATTTAATAAGAAAACGTAGAAAAATAAAAGCTTTAGATTGTAATTCTAAATGATTTTATCGAAGAAAAAACTTTATATCCAAACAAGCATTGGGATTTCAATGGTTTAAAAGGAACTGTTTTCAAAAAAGGTATTTTATCTTTAGGTTAATTAATTTAAACAGTCGGAATATGTCTTTGACAGAAAATCGTATTCTACATTCCTTTTTAAGGCTCATCGAAGTGGCAGATGGCGCAAAACGTTACTAGAAATCTATTGTAAGGGACGTACAGGGTGTCAGCTCTAATTTTGATCCCCCCCTTTATTTCATTATTTATGATAAAAAAATTTAAAATGTGGCCGTATCTGAAATTTTTCGAATTTCAAAAGTAAAATTCAAAATTACCTAATACCTCTATACATACATACAAAATGTTTTCTTTTTTTATGAAAATACATGTTTGATATTGGGAACATCTTTAAGTGTTTGATATTTATTACTAGCAAAGATTGTTTTGACAATTGAAAATCAACAATTAAGTCACAATACAAAGCCACCTCGAAATAGTGAAATCAAATATTTCTCATGTTTATCCTCGAATATCTCAGCAGATTTTGATTTAAACTCAAAAGAGATAACATTTTTGAAATCAGCTCAAAGAGTACAAACCCATAAAAAAATATACCCATTAAAAAAAAAACTTGTCGTTCGAAGTCAAAAATATAAAACTACTAATAAAATCCGTTGTCAGGCATGTCTCGTTTAAATAAAAAATAGGTTTGGAATCAAATGTAGCCACATACGGTTTGAGGTTAGTGGCATGCTTAGCCTCTCGGACGGGGTTGGAGGGGCACAGTCACAAATCATAATGATTGTGTATCCAAATGAAACATGATTTTAATTTTGTTATTTTTTGATACTGAAGTAATCGAAACAATAAAACAACTACTGTAAAAATATGCCATATAGAAATATACAAAATAAAATAATGAAAGCAACTGAATATGGGCTAAGCTAATCAGAATCATTGTCACATTCCTCTTTTTTTCATTCAAAACAAAACAATTATTTCATTGTAAAATAAATGCATATTCTGTACGTGAATTTGCATGCAAAATTTATGTTTACTTTTTTCATGCACGAAAAATAATTTTCGTGTCACTAAAAAAAAAAATTTGACATTAGTTTTACCTGTACCATGACCTACTAAAGCTACATCTTTAAAATGAGACAATAAATGTGCGACATTTCGAAAATTTAATCAACTAGCACGTATGTAATATACTTTATTAGGTAATAAATTAAAAAAAATAAAATAAAATGCCATTGTAAAGAGAATTTAACACACTTTAATATGATGTGTCACTTGACCCCTCTTACCATTTGAAATTTTAGAGGTAAATATCACTCCCGCTTAGGGGTTGAGGTGGTACCAATAAAAATAGAGATTTTAAGTGTCCCTTTTGAAAATAAAATCGGCCTGTCAAGGTTCTTGTTAAAATTGAGTTACAATGGCATACACCCGGATGGGCTGTTTTCGGTGGCTACCTTGATATATATGGATTTGCTGGCACATGCGTAATCTTTTGGCGAAATTTTGAACAACGGTGTTGCATACATATGGCGGTATTTCGTTGATATAGCATCTAATTTCGGCCTTCAACGATTCGGTGGTCGCGGACTTGTTGGCATAAACCTGTGACTTCAGATAACCCCACAGCCAAAAGTCCAATGGTGTTAAATCGAAAGAGCGTGTTGGCCAATTTCGGTCACCAAACCGAGAGATGACACGACCAGGAAAAGACTCGTGCAAGACCGTCTATGTTTCACAGGCGATATGGTAAGTGACACTGGGTTATCATAGCACGATAACGTTCGCCATTCACCGTTGCTGCATTACTTGCCTCGTCTTCGAAGAAAAACTGCCCAATGATTCCTCCAGATTATAATGCACACCAAACAGTGACACATTTTGGATGCATTACTTTCTCATAATTCATTCGTGGATTTTCCGAGCCCCAAATGCGTCAGTTTTGGCTATTAACGAAGCCATCGAGGTGAAAATGGGCCTCATTACTGAAAATGATTTTGTCCGCAAAATCGGCATTTTTTCTTGTTGTTGAAGGATTCGATTGGTAATCTCTCTTCGCTGTGCATGGTCTGTTGGTAGAAGTTGTTGAGTCAATTGAACTTTGTAGACATGGAGATGCAAATCTTTAGTAAGAATACGCTGAAGAATAGCTGTTGTAACGTCCAATTCTTGTGCACGATGACAAATCGACGTCTCGCTCTCGCGAACTGCCGTTATATTTTGTTCTGAACGACCTCTACGAGCTCATGTCGATGTGTTTCACATCACTACCCGAACCAGTACTCTCGAATTTTTCGATTATTCTTTTCACAGTAAATGAATGAGGAACGTTATTTGGACCGCAAATTGGACGCACTTTTCGAATCATGGCAATCAAACTTTCACCATTTTGATAATAATGTTTAACAGGACGCGTTGTTCTATCGTGTAATGCTCCATATTTACTAACTTCCTCTGTCTCCCATCGATCTGGCATGTAATAATCTTGTGACATCATGACAAACAAACTGGCGCGCAATTCAAATCTTGTGCTCTTATTGAAACACCTTAGTATCTCTCCCACTGAGTAGGTGCAGATGCAAACGATCACAAAAATTTTCTATACACTAATTCATTTATTTCATTTACGCTTAACTGTGAATGGAATGAAATCAAATTCTTTCGGCGGGTCTTCTTTCCCCAACCAGACACTAGTTGCGTTTTCATTAAAATGGATGGCCATTTTCATCCGGTATGTATGTATATGCACATTGTACATACATAAAATGATTGTGCAATGTAAAATTACGAAATTGCCGTTTAGTTTCTTAAAAAATATATTTTACCGTCGTCTTTGTTAAATATAACACAAAGTTTCTTAAGACTTGAATTATATTACCTCTACCGAGGTCTGTGCCTGTACCAAATCTCTTTCGTGATTCATGCAAGGGCAAATCTTATTGAAACGTTAAAATTAGGTGGTTGGTAAAATAAAATATTTCAGTTATATGCCTTATAGTTACAATTTCTGTTTCGTTCTTATTATACTTAACGGCAATCAAAAAAAGAAAAACGTATGTAAGTATTGACATGTCTGTCAACCGTTTCTTGTAGAAACTCCCACGTCTGGTAAAGCTTTGACCTTAAAATATGGATGAGTAAAATTACACCGTACAACTTTCTTATTGAAGTTTAAGCATTGTGTTACAGAATGTGCTCGGTAAAACTGTGAAAACTTCCATATCACAGGTATTTTAATAAGCATATAGAAATAGGAGTAATTGCGCCAGTTATTTCACCACCTCCAGTGGTCGACAATGTTTTCCAAGTGCAAAAGAGGAGAAAAAAAACATGAGAAAAAGAAAACGAGAAAAAGTAAGGAAAACGGAAGAGAAATTTGCAAACGTGCAACACCAAAGCAAAAAAAAAGCATGCTTACGGGACAACGTGGACGCATATCAACAATTAAAAGCAAAAGTGTGCAATGTGTCTTAAATGACCTAGATAGCGACGCTGAAAATGAAGCGGAAAAAACATTGGTTGTGATGCATATCCCTGGTTGAGGTGAATTCACCTTGGGAGTACCAAATTTTCTGGATGGATTTACGATATTACCGACGAACATTTTTTGTCATCTTTTGCCAAATAGTACAAATATTATGAATAGGTAGTTTTTTATTTCGAGTTTTGAGTTGCTTAATGAGATGGAACTTTTATTCTTTTTGTTTTGTTCTACTTATTATTTTGTGAAAAACTCTTTCTTTATACAAAGCCTTCATAAATGATTAAAAACCACGTGATTAATGGAGTATTTTCCCATTGTTTTTTTAAATCAAAAACTTCAGATATTTTCTTTATTTTTTATCTTTTCATTTAAACTGAAATAAAATTAGATTAAATTTTCATGACGTCACTAAGCGCAAATTCAAATAGAGCGCCAAATGTAGTTACTTTTAGAATATTTCTTAGACAAGAGATAGTATCTCTAATCTAAGGAATATTTCATAAGGTTCGTTCATTAATGTTGATTCTAGCAAGTTTCAGCTAAGAAAAGAGAGAGAGAGAGAGAGAGCAAAAGACTGAACATAAGTCGAAAAGAGAAAAATTTGCTAGAATCAACACTGCTGAATAGATCTACAATCTGCAGCTGTATGGTATTGTGCAAGACTTGACATTAGATCGTAACCTCATTTTTCGTTTGTTTATTCCTGCAAAAATATAGCAGGTAAACTATATCTGATCTACCTTCTACATATTTTATTTCTATATTTATGTGCTTTTAGAATTATTTAAAAACAAATACAGAAATAAAAATGCTAAAACAGGAATCACAACGTAATAATAGAAGTACCAATCTTGCCAGTGTTCCAACAAATTTTTGGTGATTTGCCCACTGTCTGGTCGGGAAAGAAGACCCGCGGAAAGAATGTGATTTCTGCATTCCATTCACAATGAAGCTTAAATGAAATTAATGAATTAGTGCATGGTAAATTTTTGTGATGGTTTGCATCCGCACCTACACTCATTGGGAGATATTATATTTGGCGCTGGGATAATTCGAATGAAAAACAATCGATCATTCGATTATTGAAATATCTCGAGATATCTCGAATACCCTTATCATGGTGCCGCCGACTACCGATTGAAAAATCGTCATTCGTTTCAGCAGCTCATCATTCAAATTTCAAAAATGTGATTCGAGCGATGAGATACGATGCAAATACTAGTGCACATGAACTCATGTTAAAAATAAAATTGTTAAGTTTAGTTGTTTACCGTCGGCGGCGTTTTGGTTATGCTGATCTGCGGAATGTAGGTGACTATTGGCTGATACCATTCGGAGCTGGACTGTCTTAAATACAAAACCAGATTGTCTTAGGTTAAAATTTATAATTTATACTTAATTGAGAATTGTATAAAAGTAATAGGCAATTGCCAGCCAAATCGATTGTTTATGATTATGAATAATTATGACTAGAGTTCCCGAATGTCGCCAAGCCATCGATGTCAGTTTCCCCACTTCTCGAGCTCTATAATTCGAATTATCATTCGATTATTAAAGGTATTCGAATGGCCCTTATTCGATTATGCCTAGCACTAATTATATTCCTAGTATATGGTTTCGCAGAAAACTGGCGACTTATCGGCAATGCTCTCCCTCTCCGCGGGAGACTTCTTTCGCTGACTGGACACTGGTTTGCGCTTAGTGACGTAATTATGAAAAATTTTAACTCTAAATTAGAATAATTATTTTATAGTGCTATGTAATATTTTTTTCTGAACCAAAAAAAAAACATATATTTTCAAAATATAAACATTTCATAAATATAAACTTTCATCTCAGATCAACATTGGTACCTTTTAACTTGTGATTTTGTGTCATTCATATTACGGCAGTACCTGATTGATGTGGATTTTTGCGTGTGTCAAACGAATCCTTTTCAACCATCTTTTGCTGACGGCGGCTCACGACGCGCGACGCTGTGAAAGGGAACTAATTGGTCACGTGGTTTTCGATCATATATGATGAACTTTCATAAGCTTTGTGTGTTAGTGTTGGTTTAACTATCTCGGACGAGTACTAAATATAACAGATGGTCTACAACTGAATTTTTTTGGCCGAAAAGTGACAAAAAGGTATTTTAAGAGAAAACATTGTTCAAAAATAAAGAGAAAATTCTTGGCAAATACAATTTACATAATATGGGTCTGAAATTTCAGTTTTGCATTGTTAAATTATTTATTTACTTTTAAATCATAAATACTAATTTTAACAAAAATGGCCGATTATTGGCGAAATTACTCCTGTTATACTATTTTTTTCTATTTCTATGAATATGTGAATATATGTATATCAATAACACAGCCCCACAAAAAAAAATTTCTGACCTAGCAATGAGACGAGTATATCCTTATGTATTTTTGATCGCTGATTCCGAATCTGGGGTCAAAAGAAGTCGTACACCCCAAAAAAAAATTTTTACAGCCAAAAAACAACCCCCTGAATCGGTTTGTTTAATATTTTAGGGAAAAATTGAATGTATTACGATAAAAATAAAGGTGAATTGCAGCGTTCACCCTATCGGTATGAAACGCACCCCCATAGAGGGTGAGAACCACCCTCATCTGCCATCAAACCAATTGATAACGACAATGACTGAAAAACATCTAAAAATGTTTAAGGTTCGTTAGGTTTGCAATAAACTGACGTAGAATTCACGTAATACCCCAAAACTACTCCTATAGCGTTATGAAAAACAACCCTTAATTTCAATTAGAGAAAAAAGAAAGGAAAAAACATAAAATTTGATAACGATTTCATTATATGGATGTTCTTATTTGCAGAGATCCTTATGGCTAGGATATTAGCAGTCCTTTGTCACCAATCTTAACACCATTTGGGTATAAAACGCATCCCCTGAAGGGGGTGAGAAGTACTCTTACGTTAGTAGCTTTTAATTCTTCTTTTTTTTAATCTTTTTTTTATGGTATCTTTTAACTTTATTTTCAAACGATCTTCTTACTGACTGTCGTTTGTGTTGTTCCTTCGTGTCTCTTTTCAGAGACCAACAGTAGTCTGCTATCATGTGTTCATTCCATCTTCCTTGATATCGTTTTTCCACTTCGGCTATGTCCTGGTGGAAACGTTCCCCTTGTTCTTTACTATAGTCACCTAAATTTTCCGGGAAATAATTATTTCCCGGAAAAACGATATCAAGGAAGATGGGACGAACACATGATAGCAGACTACTGTTGGTCTCTGAAAAGAGACACGAAAGAACAACACAAACGACAGTCAGTAAGAAGATCGTTTGAAAATAAAGTTAAAAGATACCATAAAAAAAAGATTAAAAAAAAGAATTAAAAGCTACTAACGTAAGAGTACTTCTCATCCCCTTCAGGGATGCGTTTTATACCCAAATGGTGTTAAAATTGGTGACAAATGACTGCTAATATCCTAGCCATAAGGACCTCTGCAAATAAGAACATCCATATAATGAAATCGTTATCAAATTTTGTTTTTTTTCCTTTCTTTTTTTCTGTAATTGAAGTTAAGGGTTGTTTTTCATAACGATATAGGGGTAGTTTTGGGGTATTACGTGAATTCTACGTCAGTTTATTGCAAACCTAACGAAACTTAAACATTTTTAGATGTTTTTCAGTCATTGTCGTTATCAATTGGTTTGATGGCAGATGAGGGTGGTTCTCACCCTCTATGGGGGTGTGTTTCATACCGATAGGGTGAACGCTGCAATTCACCTTATTTTTATCGTACCACATTCAATTTTTCCCGAAAATATGAAACAAAACGATTCAGGGGGTGTTTCTTGGTTCTAAAATTTTTTTTTGGGGGGTGTATGACTTTTCTTGGCCCCGGATACGGAATCAGCGATCAAAAATACATAAGGATATACTTGTCTCATTGCTAGGTCAGAAATTTTTTTTTGTGGGGCTGTGTAATTCTTCTAGGCTTAATTATCTAAAAAATAAATACTAATACAGTTACCCAGTATGATAATGGAAGAATAAGCAGTCTCTGTGCCTGTGCCTTTACGTCAAAGGAACATTTCGAGGGTATTTTTTGGCAATTAGAATACAACAATAAATAATAATATTTCCCTAACGTTTCAGAAATGAAATTTGTTTCCGTTTTGAAAGTCTCATAGCTCTTATAAAATATGTGTAGCGTGAAGCTTGACACATACTTACATTGAAAGAACTGTTGATACTTAAAATTATACAACAGTAATTTTGTTCAAATCTTCGTTTAACATCGGTAACCATCCATAGCGCAACTGCATATACATGTCTCTTCATATAATATTATTGCAGATTCCTTATTTTTTTCTTTTTTGCTGTCCGCTTCTTTTGTTAAAATTTTCTCCGAATACCAGTTTATTTCATGTCCACTTTCCCAAGCATGTTTGCAAATTTTCAATTTCTCAATTTCACCCTTCCTAATATAATTCTTAATCTCACCTAAGTTTACATTGAGAGGTCAGAAGGACTTTCCTACATAATATTTATTACACTCACATGAACTACTGTCAATGCAGTTTTTTTCAATTTTTATTTGAAACAACATGAAACTTATCACCAATACGACGTTGTTTTTCAGATAAACTCTGTATCGATATTCAGATTTTGTTGTATTGGATATTAAATCGATGCTCAATATTTACATACAGTCGACTCCCGATATAGTGAATATTGCCTCAAGTGAACTATCTTGTAGAGTAAACATAGAAATTTTTACATTAAGTATCTTGTAGAGTGAACAAGTAGTCGCTCGAAATAGTGAATTATTTTATTTTATTAATGATTCAATACAATGAATATTTGACAACTTTGTAGCTCTATATAATGAACGCTTTTGTTATGTCCAACTGTACATCACAAGTCTAGACGTGATTAACGTTATTTTTTAGCTTAGATTACATATAAACATATAAGCTTTTAAATCTTAGTTAAATTTTGTGTTCTAAGGAGTGTAGTGTAATGGTTTCTATTCCCAAATACCTGTTGTCATTATGTCAAGGAAGCATTTACAATTAAGTGAAGATGCTAATAAAATTTTAGATAATTTAAATAAAGGATCTGCGGTCACATTCTTAACCAAAAAGTATGGGGTTGCCAAGTCAACTATCTGTGCAATAAGAAATAGAAAGCAACGGATTCTAAAAATAGTTGACAATATTTTTATAGGTCCAGGAAAAATGAAAACACTAAAATCTTCTGAATGTTCTAGAATGGAAAAGGCTTTATATAAGTGTTTTTCAACGCAAAGAGAAAAAAATTACCTGTCACTGGATTAATGATTCAGGAAAAAGCTAAATTTTTGCATCACAAATACAAAGAAACATCAACTCTTAATGCAGGCAGCGGATGGATACAAAGGTTTAAAAAACGTTTTGATATACGGTACATAAAAATTTCAAGAGAGAAACTGTCGTCTCAGACCGAACTTGTAGACCCCTTTAAGAAAAACTAACAGCAGAAGATTGAAGAACGTCAACTAACCCCAGAGCAGATTTATAATGCAGATGAGACGGGTCTGTATTGGAAACTGCTGCCTGAAAAAACATGTTTCTTCTTTAGAAAAGACAGCGCCTGGTAGGAAAACTGAAAAACAAAGACTCACATTTCTGGCTTGTACAAATTCAACAGATAACCACAAACTAGAACCACTAGTGATGGACAAAGCAAAAAACCCACGGTCATTTCGAAATTTTAACTGCCCTGTTCATTGCAACAGTTCATTGGATGACAGCACCAATTTTTAAACAATGGTTTCATAGAATGTTCATTCCATACATCTTTTTGCATTACTGTTGTTTGTTAAATTTTTTAGGTTAAAGAATTTATGAGAAATAACAACCTCCCAGTGAACGCTATGTTATTGTTAGAAATGTTCCGAGTCACCCACCAGTAGAAGAATTGAGAAGTGATGACTGTATTTTTGCAATGTATATGGCACTCGATGTAACTCCGCTTATACAGCCAATAGACCAAAATGTTATAAGAGTAACAAAATTATTTTATCGTAAAAATCTGTTGTCGCATATCATTGGACAAAGTCAAGATATTGGAACTGCATTAAAAGCGCTAACTGTAAAAGATGCTGTGTCAAATTTAATTTTAGCATGGAATAATTTAAAACCTGAAATTATAAAAAAATTTTGGAATAATAGTCTCTCACCGTCAGAAAATTGTAGAAGATGATGAAGAAAACATACCTCTGAGCATTTTAAGATCCCAACTGAGTAATAAAGATACAATAGAAGACATACATACAATCAGAAATTTCAAACATGCTGCAACACATGAATCCTACAGTAAGTAGCAAGACAATATAAAATTGTGCATACTACACCAACACTCGTAGATTCGTTGATTGAAAGTCCAGGTAACACTTACTCACTACTTTATTTACTAATTAGCAATTAACAACAATAGATTAATTAAGGTCCACAATTAAACACTTATAAGTCTCTTTCTTATTTCTTCTTTACACGTTCGACTTCAGACTGAGGCTCGGCCCACCGTGTGTCTTATTTATACATCTGTTCACACGGTTTAGGGCATTCCAGAATATTCCCGGCCGTTCGTGTACAATTCTAGTCTCATCTAACCAGTCTACACAGTCCAGTGGCGTAACAATATTTTTTTTAGGTCTTAATAGATAAAACAGATATTAATGTATGGAATGAAGATGAAACACTTGAAAATATACACGTAGTTGAAAGTGAAGAAGAAAGTGATAGTGAAACAGTAGAAGTAGATGAAGTAAGAGATACGCTTGTCTCCGTAAATGATGCCCTAAAATCTTTAAATGAAGTGATACAATGGGTTGAAGAAAATGAAAATCGTGTAGATTATTCAAGTGTGCTTGTTTTACATGATTTAAGACATAAATTAGTCCAGATAGGTTTGACAAAGTCGAAACAACAAACAAAAATAATCTCATATTTCGTGAAAAAATAATAAAATGCTCTGTATTTAAGAATATTGTTACTCTCTCTGCTGTTTATATTGTCACAATAAACTACAATAAGTATATTATGAATGTTTCTATTTAATTTAAAATATTACCTCTAAATATTGAAAAATTCGATCGAGTAAAACTGCTGTGCATTAATTAGTTCACTATATCGAGAATTATATCAACAAAGAGATAGGGATATTCATTATTTATTAAAACCTCTCTGATAAATTGTTTCTCATTATTTAATATTTGATCAGTAGATGAAATTATGTTTGCCCTATCATACAACAAAAATTTTACAACACCCCTTTTAACATTAACTGCGTGGTTATATTTAAAATTCATATACAGGGTGTTTTAAATACGTAGTTATATTTTAACCCTCAATATATTTCGTCGAGTATAATCGGTTGGCACTGTCAAAAAATTTTTTTTGACCAAAAAAAAAATTTTTGAATTTCTGATAATTTTTTCGTCCTCCAGCGGATGAAAATTTGATGGTCACTGGATATCTCTGTAAACCCCGTCCACAGAAATGACGTAACTGAAGGCAGTGTTGCCAGTTCGTCACAATTCTATTTTAAATTAGTACACAACTGGTAATATGCGGTTTGAATTAAATTCTAAAAATGAAACAAAATTGAAAATATCCGTTTTATAAAGAAGCATCTACTTTAACGAACAGAAGAGCAGATTTGTTTACTTAATACGTGGATAGCATAGAACATCGGCTGGCCGCAAGGTCGATTCACTTCTGTTCCGAGAATCGATGGAAGTCTAAGTCTTAAATTATTAATAGCTATCTCATCTAAAATAGAATTATTTTTTGACCAGTTTAGTAAAATGTTAGTAAAATCAACAATAAATTTTGATAACAAAAACTTACACCCCGTTATAAGTAAATTAAACCATAAAAAATTCTAATACTGAAACAAATCATAAAAAATTGGCATTCTGTACGTACCGAATTGAAAAAAAAAATCTTTTCTACGTCTAAATAAACCGCATAACCTGGTACACAGCAAAAATAAATCACTAATGATAACCAAAAATTAAAAACACACTAATAAACATTAAACAATATTAGTTTCCGAGAATTGTACTAATCATTAATAAAAATATAGTTTCACGTAAGGCCGTATTCCTTGTCTAGCATTTTCATCGGCTAATAATCCTTTTATAAACTTAAAAAAAACGAAATTAAAATTGTCGGTAGCATTTTATAAGTTTACTGTTATTGAAAAATTTGGTTTTAGTTGTATATTCCATACGAAACACTTGAAAGAAATGTTAATTAATGCAAAAAAAGGCAAAATTGTACATTTCTTACATTAAAACGTATTTTAAAATGTTTAAAAATTATTTCCAATGGAACAATTAATCGCTTAAGTAGGTAATTATTTCATTCAAAATTATTATGCCCGGGAACGAACTTACTGGCTAGATAATAAATTGCATAAGAAATGCGACAACGCTGCTTTAAGCCACTGCACCATTTCAGATGAAATGAAGAATGTTTCTAGCAATCAGCAGTTCCAAAACAATTTCACCTTATTTTTTTGAAAGTCGAGATAACTTAATTTTACGTGGGAATTAAGAGAACAAAAATGTCATAGTAGTACACTGAAAAACCGACAAAAACGTTTCAAAAAATTTTTTTTAAGGTACAACCACATGGGACCTTCACAGAATAATAGATTAGGCCCTTGGCCATCTAAAATGGCCAATTACAACATTTTTTTGGGAGGTCCAACTTTTTTTATTATGAAAAATGTCACAAATCTGTCAAAATTAATTTTTCGTACTTTTTCACACATCCCTCACGATATCTCCGGAACCAATTGAGATAATCAAGTTTTTTTTTTTTTTGGTCGATAAAGGAAACGTGAGCGGAGGTGACTGAATTAATTTAGTCTTTATGGAAAACCTAGTTTTTTTATAAAATTAGGTAATACTTTAACATTTACTTTTCTTGCAGTATTTTTTTCAGTAAGCGAAAAACTTTTTTTGTTTTAAGGAATTTTGCCACAGTATATGCATACGGAATAAAATTAACACATCAAGGAAGTTTTTAAAAAAAAACGCAATACTCTACGACTTATACGTTTCAAGTTATTGTTATTTGAAATTAAGTTTCTGCGGGCAGGATATTTCCCCCGGTTCTACTGTGCTTTAATCAGTGTGCTATGCGTGTTGTGGGTGCATACTATTAAGTATTATTTTTGACATATCTTTAATATAAATTTTATTTTCATAAGCACTTTGGTTTTACTTATCATTATTTACATTGCACATTATTTAAAATCCATTATATTTATACATTAAAACCTAAAATTGAATTAAAAAAAATACGAAATAATTATTTATTTTAAAACATAAATTTAAAACTTGTTATAAAAATATTTTAAAAATCGTCAACGTCGGAATCTAAAAATATCTAGACAGTTCCTTGGTTGCAGCAGTTTGCATATTTGCACTCACTGCAGCATTTCAAACCTTGAGCAAAACAGGTACATCTGTTGTTACAGACCCTGTCGGAACATCTTATTGACAAACTTTGCCTTACAATATCGGGCACAGATTTTTGACTAGTAAAAGTTGCCTTCCAAACATTTTCTTCAAATGTCCAACCGTATCGAGTTGGATCTTCCATCTGCATGTATTGTATATGGCTATTGTACTAATTTTTTAATTGATACAGACACCTGGCTCCGTGGTCTAGAGGTAATGTACTTGCCTCAATTCTAATTTCCAATTAAACTTCGGGGTCCCGGGTTCGATTCCCGGTCGAGGAACTGGGATTTTTCTGTGAGAGAGATTAATCGTAGTATACTCGAACATTGGGTGTGTGTCCATTGTCTCTAAATGTGTAGCCCTCTCCCACACAAGGTCATTCCAGACCTTCAGGGACAAAGAGGGTTGTAATTTCATGTGGTGTTATTATTATTATATTATTATACCTAAAAAGAGAATAATTACATGTAGGTGTTTCTTTTTTAATAGGTATGGGCGATCTAGAAAAATAATTATTACCTTTTTAAATGTTGTCTAAAAGCATGGTCAGTAGGAGGCAGCTCAGAAGCTGGCCGATTTGTACTTGTTGTTAAGTCCCATCGCAGTTCATTTAGGGATTTTATATCTTTGTTTTTATTCTTATATAAATAAAGCATATATTTTACCCCTAATTCCATCGCTTTATCCTCTGACAGAAAAGGAAGGTTTTCTAAATCTTTTAAATTATTTAATTTTTTATATAAAACATAGAATGCCGTTTTCTTCCCTATTTTATACATGGCATTAGCTGTATCACAACCAGTTAGGCAATGAATCGTTAATACTTTCTTGCAAATTTCCTCTCCTAAATTTGCCACAATATTGTTAATTGACAAAAAATGTATATTCTTACTGTGTCCTAATTGTATAAATATATTCCTTTGGGGCATATCTGGTGTTTCACAGTAATTATGTAAAAGCAAAATCAGGACATCAGTATCAACAGATTTTACCAGAATTGTATTACCTGATTTTAATTCTGATAACACAAAATAAACATTATACTGATTCTGCGGTTGGCTCCTTGTGAAACATTATTAAATATTTTATATAAACAAAGAAAATTTGCTTTTAAATGTTTCAAAATTGTATTTTCACTCTATACGTGTTTCGGCTTTTTAGGCCCTTTTCAAGAGTACAGATGAGATGTACTAAATTATAATTTGTGTTCCTTGCTTGTATATTGAATGTTAATCTGGCAACTTATACAAATAAAAATGGTTTCAAAGATTTATAATTTTTAGAAAAGTTAAATTACTTTATCTAAAATGTGGTGACCTGCGAATATTTGTTGTTCATTCATTCATTCAAACGGTCACACCGTTTTTTTTATTTTGGAAGCTTTCTTAATTTCTAATATTTTTAGTATTAAAAATTAGACTTACTAGAAATATTAGAAATTAAGAAAGCTTCCAAAAATAAAAAAACGGTTACAAATGAACAACAAATATTCGCAGGTCACCACATTTTAGATAAAGTAATTTAACTTTTCTAAAAATTTTCACATCTTTCAAACCATTTTTATTAGTATAAGTTGCCAGATGTAACATTCAATATATAAGCAAGGAACACAAATTATAATTTAGTACCTCTCATCTGTACTCTTGAAAAGGGCCTAAAGAGCCGAAACACGTGTAGAGTGAAAATATAATTTTGAAACATTTAAAAGCAAATTTTCTTTGTTTATTTAAAATACAAAATAAACATTCCATTGTTAAGCACTAAATAATATGTAAAAACTCAATAAAAATAATACTCATTCGCATTCACATTACACAAAGAAAAGTTTGTTTCTAACTGGCAATATATGTATAATATAAGATTACTTGTATTGAATAGTCTACACACTTGAGTGGCGCCGCGGTGAGGCGCATCTAGGATCGAAAAACTCGTAACTTTAAATAACAAAATCTCGAAAACTAATAGTCGTAGAAAACTGAATTTTTTTTTAAAAACTTCCTTGAAGTGTAAGCTTTATTTCATACGCATATGGTATGACAAAATTCCTTAAAATAAAAAAGTTTTTCGCTTACCGAAAAAAATGCAGCAAGGAAAGTAAACGTTCCAGTTTTACCTAGTTTTACAAAAAAAATTAAATATTCCATAAAAACGGAATTAAAGCAGTGACCTTCGCCCACATTTCCTTTATCAATTAAAAAAAAATACATATAATTATCTCGATTGGTTACGGAGATATCGTGAGGGATGTGTGAAAAAGTAAGAAAAATTAAATTTGACAAATTTATGACATTCTTCGTAATAAAAAAAGTTTGACCTCCAAAAAAAATGTTGTAATTGGCCATTACAGATGGCCAAGGACCTAGGCTATCATGCTGTGAAGGTCCCAAGTGGTTGTACCTTAAAAAAAATTTTTTTCAAGAAGGAAGCTACTTTTTTCCCCGTTTTACGGTGCACTATAGGGTTTTTACAGATGTCAAGAATCGGTGGCTTAAATATAACTACGCACTTAAGACTCACCCTGTATCTATTAGTATGGGTTATTTTTCTGTATCCACTAGTTTCAAATGTGTCATCAATTTTGTTAATCAAAACATCCAAGAGGGGTAATTGCTCTTTGCTACCAAAGTGAATTTATTGTATGTCTCTTTACCATTAATGTTTTCTAAAAAATTATATTATAACGTTAGGGAATTACACTTTTTATTTGTTTTATATCTACTATTTTTCTAGTATAATACCGGGTAACTGTATTTTATTAATAATCAAGCTGAGAATAATTAATAATTATTATTGTTCATGTGGTAGTAAGTCCCAAGAAAGAAAAAGAATAAGAGAATGCAACAAATAACATTCAAACAATACTGATATTACACTATATTTGAATACTGTACAATACAGGAAATAAATGGAAAAGTATCCTGGAAAACTTATAAAGGAAAACCAATTGGTGGTTTCGATCCACCCTGTGAGATGATAACAGCAAGATGAACTTACAAACAAATAATAATAAGAATCATTGTATTAGAGAACTTGTGTTTGTATTAATATTACCGTGGGATATATCTAAATTATCTTGAACAAATGATAATAATTATTACGTATACAAAGCAAAGGTGACTGGTGACAATTGGAGTTAGTCCTTGAAGTTGATAGATAACATTTTAGTGTGGCATGTTACTGTAGATGTTAAATTATCTGACAGAACTTGTTATTATAATTAATAACTTTTATAAAACGGTGTACTGTACTTTTATTATTTCATGGAATATATCACGCTGGGCAAATATTATGCATTCAAGAAAACACAAATTATTAATTTATACTGAATATTTTCTATACTACTACAATTTCATACAATGTAACATATTATACATAAAAAATGAGTATAACAAAAATAACAAAAAGAAGAGGTAAAACATTTACTAAACTTGAGTTTTCATCAGTGTTGTCACTAGATGAAGATGAAAAGATCTACCTCCCCACTTAAAATTATCCGATTTTGTTCAATATTATCCGATTTTTTATTATTTTAAAAGTAGTTATATTTACATACAGGGTGGGGCAATAGTGCGTCGGACTTCCATATCTCGAGTTCTACGATAGCTAGAAACTTGATTAAAAAACATAAATAAACTAGACAAAAAAGTCTATAACCGGAAATTATTTTCGAACATACAGGGTAAGCCAAGAGATTCTATAGGGTCAACTAACATTGTTTTAAATGGATTGCCATGTATAGTAAAACATATTTTTAAACCTCTTTGTGGCCTCCTTCCACTCTTGTATTATTATTGACTCTCTCTCAACCACTTGGATGTAATGATTTTTTTTTTTGTTGAAATTATGCCATTTACACGTGTATATTCAGGATGACTTGCTGACCTGCCGCGAGAGTAGCGAACCTGAGCGAAGGGGATACATGGCGCGAATGCATGCACTTTGGTGCGAAATGCATCCAGAGCATCGCGCCTTCTCTTAACAACATCTGAGAGATCAAGTATCAATGCTCACGAAGCTCTTCACATAAACAATGATCAAGACGATGATATTCCCCATACGCAAGGCTTAATTGAATAATAGGATGAATCCAATATTTTTTTGATCTTTTCTCAACGCCATTTTATCTTACCGTTTGTACAAGCTAACGTGACATGACTGACGTGCTTGTTGGAAAGTCTATTGAATGGTTTGCTGTACACGCCAACTTACGGCAATCACCGTAAGTCAAAGTACCGGTAAAATGTACCCCTCAGAACACGCATCAACGTACCGCGCCTTGTCGTACTATGTTTAAAGCCGTACCAATTGAACGAATCAATTTTATATATTTTACGTTTTGAGCTGTTGACATTATTCTTGTGAACGTGAACACTGAATTACACATTGTAGAAACATACCCTTGTCACTTACCACCCAAATGTATTCACGCTACTGCGCTATGCGTGTCGCGCACCACGACCACATGAATCTTGAACGAATTAATTTTATATATTTATGCTTTGTGCTGTTATTACATCCATCTTGTGAATGTCAACAGTATGTCCTTTTTATTAATCACCCAAATGTGTTCACACTATTATTGCACTATGCGTGTCGCGCACACACGGAGCATGATTCTTAAAAAACATTTAAAATCTATACTTTGCCGTATGTTAACGTGCCGTATGCCACAGGACTCGGTGGGATGTTTACTTAACTCTAAGAATGTATTATAATTTGTACGTTAAAATATATTAACAATCATAGTTGTTTCCTTATGCTGTCAAGATTTGCTGCATTTATATATATAGAAACGATTACAAAATGAATACAAGTGCCTCATTTAATATACCTACCTATTTAACAATACGGCATGTAAGAAATTTAATTATTAACACATTACAATGCGTTTGTATAACATAAATTACGAATTTCCATACATCTACCAAATTATTTTGGATGATTACCAATTATTTTAGTATATTTTTGTTCCGTCTTGTAATTTCAATCTCTAGAATATAAATCTGGCACTATGTACCAATGTGTTAACAAAATCTACACTACTATAAATATTTTTTTAATAACAATTTTTCGACGTATTAAAAAGCTTTACTTTTATCAAAATTAAGAGCTAGACCGATATTTATCAAATGACAGTATAATTTAAAAATTAATTGGAATTAATCTAATTGAAACTTAGAAAATAATGTAACTATGTAGGTAAGTGGTTAACAATAATTATTAGCCAGACTAGTAATACATAATAGTAGGTAGAAATTATCAGTAAGAATAAATTAAAAATTTATCTAATTGGTGTAATAAAATTATTGCAACTTGATTTCATATACATACATAAATAAGTATTGAATTAAAGTAGGCAGATACATATGTACATATGTATGTATGTATATAAAATAAGCGTAGGATTCAGACTGTCCTGAGGTGGCTGTCTTTGTTAAAATAATTCGAGTCAAGAATAGTTGAGATGAGAATAGTTAATGTTAAACGTAAGAACCCATTAAACAAACTTGTTTATTCCGCCTGCGAGTCAAGAGAAATTTAACAGAGACGATACGAGGGACCGGCCGGGACGATTCTTTTTTTGTCGTTATAGCTGAAACCGTACAAGATATTGATTTAATTCATACTGCAATGGAATCTAGAGCACATTTCCGTACAATTTCGTGTGCAATACGTTAACAATTTTCATTGTATCTGCTATTTCTAGTCAAACATTTTACTTAATTGGGAGGATTATAAAAGATGATCACGTTATGAGCGATAACTCGTTTATACGAATAGATATCGAGAAAGCGTTAGTTCCTCTGAATTCTGCGGAAAATTTTAATGCGAATTCATGTGTAATACATGTATAATTTAGTCGGAAAGCAGCATTTTTGTATGTTGATTGTGGCCGCTGCGCCGTGAGAACGGGTCCCTCGCACCGTCTCTTTATGTTTTAGGCTGTAACTCACGATTGGTTACAGATATTGATCTGCCGCCTGTTTATTCGTAATCTACGTCAAATTTCCGTACGGATTCGTGGGTAATATGTCTATGTTCGCAGTCCAAATAAGGAATAAATAGAAACAGCTCTCTTGCACCTATTTCGAGATGATTGCCTTTAGGTGTGCCCATTATATTAAAATGTTTGCATTAATGCAATTTAGCTATCCGGCGGCGGTTTTGGGGTGTTTTCTGGCAAAAAGGGGTGCGATGGCTGGGTTTCGGCGCTGGGCCGGCAAGTATCGACTCAGGATGCTTCCATTTTATGTGATGCTAGCGTAATATCGCGGATAGCGGATAGTGGAGTCGAGCGGTTTAGTACACGACAGTTGTTTGAGCGACCGGCCCGAGCCTTTCAGGGGGGTGCGGGGTCTAGCCAAGCCAGGTTCACGCTGCTAAACGTTTGGTTTTCATTGTTTTATTACATTTAATTGATTTGCGGACGCATTCTATTCTAATTATTATTTCGTTGCCATTTTTAGATCAACAATAATTTAATACGTTTTATAGACCGATACGGCTGAATAAAATGAATGATTGTGATTGAAAATGATTACTGTTTACCTATTTCAAACATATGTATGTATGTATGTAGGTACCTACTTACTATTTTTTCCTACATACCTGCCTATAATTTTACACATATACCTATACATATTTTCAGTTTGAATACTAGGTATAAATTTACATATGTATTAATATGCTACCTACATTTATTAAACATGTTAAATAAAACACGAAGCCCATTGATGATGTATGAACTACATAATTATTAGAAAAACATACATATGTAGATAGACATGAATCACGATTTTTCTACGAAATTTAGTAACGTTTTAACTGCATGTCTGCCAGTGGCGGATATGGGAGAGGGAGGGACATGCGCCCCCTTCCTAAGGTTCACTCTTAATCAATTATAAAATGCATAACGCATGGTTGTTTTAATGCACCACAAATGAAAATTTTGTTTTAATATCTAACAAAATTCAACTTGTGGCCCAATGGTATCTAGGATTTTCTCTCGGGGGGCGTACAATATACCTTATAAAAAAAAATCGTTTTAAGACTGTATCACTGTCATCCGACGCGTCCTAACATTACTATGTGACATGGTGACAATGATTATCTGACCTGCTTTTGCACCAATTCGGTGAATGGTGAAGGGTGAAGGTGAACGTGCCGCACGCACTGCACAAATCGAAAGAAAAAAAAACATACAGTACAAAAATTTTGAATTAGCGGGTACGTCCGCATAAAGAATGCAAAACCGTGGACACGTGTTTTGGACAAATTGGTCTTCATCAGCACGGTGTAGCTAAGTTAAATAGATAAGCATAACTTAGAAAAATACACTAAAAGGAAATTCACTGGCAGGAAGCCAGTCGCATCTTTGTGGCTTTCACTTGGATGGCTCTGGATTAGAGCATCGACCAAGCATCGCACACGAGGGCAACTATAGCCACCTGTGAGGAAATCCGACCCGGGAGAATATACAAGTACAAAAAAGGAAGTTATATCGCGGGATTATACACATAACAGTAAAAAATTGCGGGCGTGCCGGTTGATTCAAAATTATTGTACTGTGTATGTAATTCCGCGATATAACTTCCTTCTCTCTACCTATATATTCTCCTGGGTCGGAATTCTACACAGGTGGCTATAGTTGCCCCCGTGTGCGATGCTCAGTCTATCTACACCGTGCTGATGAGGACCAAGTCTGAAAAACGTGTCCACGGTTTTGTAATCTTCCACCATTTGCATTATTCCACCATTTGCATTCTTTTTGCATTCTTTATGCGGGCATACCCACTAAATCAAAATTTTTTTCGCCGACACATGTTTCGTCACAGCGAATTTACCAATAATTAGACTAGATTTACGTATAACAGTCCAACATTTTACATAACAACACACCACACATCACTTTTTGAAGACGCAGACTGTCACCATTTTCTACGTCCATTAAAGCTCCATACTAAACAGAAAATATCGAGTAAATAAAAAATTTCTTTATAATTGATATACACACAACAAATCGCTAGCTAGTGTTTTCGAACTGAACAAATTACAAACTGCATAGAGCATCCTTGCTTTATGCAGGTCATTCGTATGTAGGCGCCTAGAGACGCAAACAATATTCTCCCGTCGACACTACATATACACTTTCACTCCCAGAGAAAATCGTGCGAAAATTGCGACATCACCCATCTACTCGCTCAAATACGGGCGTATCCATACGCGCGAAATACACTTCACTTGGTGTAGTCTGTAGCTGAGTGATAGCTACGACAGCTCTTTTTTGGCATTGTCCTGCGATTGGCAGAGTAGTCTGTAGGTCACAGTTCTTCATTTACTTTTTTGTTCCTCATGAGCATTATTAACGCTGAATGAAATTTTAGCCGATCGAGCGTTTCACGTAGCAGCATTGAACGTTCCGTAAATTCGCGCAGCTACGTTGATAGTCTAAGTCAGACTAGCTGGGGTTTTTTCTTTAATTTGACAACTGTCAGGACTGTCTGACAGTTGTCAAATAAGTCAAATTAAATTCGACAGACTAGTAGGTATTACGCAGTTACCTGGATTAGCTAATTAGGGGTAAATCAAGTTCAATAAAACAATACCTATAATCGACATCACGAAGAAATGCCGTTACATCATAATTATAATTCATATGAATCAAATCAGCACTGCGTCAGTCAAATTCATGCCTGTTGAAATGACGTCCGGATATAAACAATCTTTACTCGTTGACAGGGGAAAAAGTAAAAACATAACCTACAATTTGTCCGCTAAAAGTAGAATAATTTAACGATTTCGCCAGTCTTTAAATTTGAACTAATTTTATGTTTTTAGATAATTTAGCAAAATGCAGATTGCTTGTAAATATTAACAATTACATTTAAGGCGTTTTAGAAAAAGGATTTTGTTATGTATTTTTAAGAATCATTATTATTACACATTAAAACATACCTTTTGTCGTGAAGATTAACTATCGTTAGTTCTGAAGATTTGTTTTTCAAATACAAAAATCAATAGAATATATAAAACAGTAACGATCAAACTCAGAAATAAATAAATCCAAATTTGACAGTTGATATGCAGAAACAGGAAACCATGAAACATGTGACAACGATGCTAGTCAAAAGCGTCGATCAGATTGACCGATATTATTCTCGCTTGTTACTGAGAAGTACGAAATCAGGCCTTCTTTCTTTTTCATTAAGGAAGTTAGGTTTTCGTCGTATAGCATCCACAACGTTAGTCTGAGATATTAACAGCCTTATATAACGGACTTCCTTGCGCTGTCTCTCTCGTTTTATTATTTTCTAAACAAAGAACGCTAGAACAGCGTACGTTGTAGATTAGAAATGAATTTCTGACGTACGGAATTCGATTATATATGTATTGTGCATTTCTGAATTAAAAAGTGGCTATTTAATTTATTTTCAAATGAAAGCAACGTTAATATTACTTTTAATTTTTTATATGTAAAAAAAGAAATTAGGAAATTTCGTACTTTAATGAATCCTTGTCAAACAAGATAAATTATTCATTACTTTTCCTTTATAGATAGCAGGTAAATATTAAATACTTAAATTTTATTAAATTTTTACTAATTATTTTAGGTAGATATGTAGGTACTTTAATGGTTCTTTGTCATGACAAAATAATTATTTATTGTTTAGCCTTTATAACTAGGAGGTAAATATTAGACTTTATTACATATTTACATTAGTAAATATTCACATCACCAAAAATAATTATATTTTTGATTATTAAATCTACACATAATTTAAATATTTCTAACGGACGCCTATGTTCTCAGAAACACATTTATATATGTACATAAAATAATTGTAGGTTAGGTACATATTTAGGTATGCAATGCAGTTATTGAAGTCGTTACTAAATTATTTTATTTTGTTTATAACCTGCCTAATTATTCAATATGTAATTAAAAACAATAAAGGTTATTTGACTTAATTATTCGTAGAATACATACATACATACATACATACATTACTTTTTAAATAAATGTAGGTACATGTAAACATTCAATTAGCACAGTATCTGGATTAGATAGATAAGAAATAAAAATGTTTTTTTATTTTATTGTTATAAATGTATGTATGTTAATTACTCTAAAAGCATTTCTGAAATGTGTGATCCCATGTATTAAAAGACAATAATAATAATTTCATAATCATTTTTCAGTTACTTACTATAAATCACAAAAATCCGAATGCTAAGACGCCAAAACAAAGCAAGAGCACTCCCAAACACGGCCGATAAAAACACACCGAAATGAGTAATCAACGTAATTTTTACAGTGTGCATCCGGCCGCGATGTAACTGCACGTACAATGTGCGACGGAGAGAGAGGCAGGAGAAGCGAGAATGAAAGGCTTTGGACGTTTACGGGGGGTTCCGTGCACAGCGGGAGGGGGGTTGGCAAAGCAATCGGACTGACACCAAGCCTAGGTCCGGCCATCTTGTGACGGCGAAGCGCTCTTGTCCTCAAAACACCCCCAAAACCGTTGAATTCGCGTAAATAATTAGTGCAAATCATAAATAAACAATCCCAGTGTGTGTCTAAAGTGCGTACTACAACTCACTCACGTGTACTTGCCGTACTACTCATTTAAATTAAGATTATAGTTTTTAATTGTTTTAGTGTTACATTTTTGTGAGTGTAAGTTGTCTTCAAAACCTGAAACGTTGGTGACTGTATTGGATAACTACCTACATCTTCGTCAAGTAAGTTTCTTAATATTCAATTACAGTTTTTAGAAGTTAATTTAAGGATCTCTTGACACAGTTTTATTTATAAAACATACCTAGTAACTTTCATAAAATAATAATAATACATCATGCATTTAAATAGAAATCTAAATTAACTATTAAACAGATAAAGTTTGTACGTAAGCACGAGCGATTATTTGTTTGCCATAATCTGCGATCTTACAAAGTTTTATGCAAAACAATTAATAAATTATTATGAAAACTCAACTCAAATTAATCAGTAAATGGGAAAATGTTTCTTTCCAAACATATTGAACATTCTTTGAATGTTTTAAATAAACTTCTTAAATAGTGCAACGACTAATTTCCTTAAGAAATGTTTTAGGCTATTTTAAGCGTTGTATAAACTGACAAAACCTTTTTAAATGTATTTTACAGGAACAGCTGCATTCGTTTACGTAGCGGTACATTTCATTTAATACAAAGCAACATTCTCAACGATCCGTAGCTTTTGTCGATTTTAATGATGTTACCGTAAAGAAACCATCTTTAATTAGGAGCGTTTAAGAATTTATTCATGATGAAGTTAAATTAATGAAAATGTCCACAATCGCTGACCCAAATTATAATTGTCGTCAGAATTATTGAATTACATACATATACCTGTACCTATTTTCTGAAATAATTAGTGTCATGTAATAAAAATAAATACTTAATAACTAAGTATTTATAATTCTAATAAGTTTCTATTAGCAAAAATACGGCCAAAAATATCTACTTGTTGAAATATACAATGCGAGGCCATGCCATGCCTAATATTAATATTAAAAATCAATTTTCTACTTATTTATTTCGTAAACAGTGATGCGATGATGGACCTTACCTATGTAAGTAGGTGTATATATTTCATATAAAATCCAAATTTTTGGGGTACATACAGTGGCGGCTGGTGAAATTTAGGTTATGCCATATCTTAGTGGACCCCAGCGATACTTCAAGGCGTAACTATCAAGACTAAATGAAGAAATTTTGCATAAAAAAAAATAGCAATTGAAATTGCGAAAAAAGTTGAAAAAATTGTACCTATGCCTCACCTGGTTATTTTTTAGACAATTTGTAAAACATGATGTGACAACCTGAATTTGACCAGCCGCCACTGGTAATATGATATCTGGAGCAAGTTTGTATAAAATAACATAATTACTAATTTGTATCTACAATGCTTAGATAAATGCTGAAACATGGAAATGACTTGTTTTAAGAGATGAGATGTAAATTGTTATGTTGTGTAATAAATAAAGGACGTAGGTAAATAATAAATATCTACCTGCCTATTTTTACATGACAAATTTTAGGTAGATTCCCAATAAGGGAGTTCTTTCGAGGAGTTAAATCTTTATTACGTAGATACCTACGCGAGGGTAAGCCATATTTTAGTGATATTATTAAACGCCCTTAACAACTTGACCATTCATGAATTCCTAATTTTAGTATTGAAATGAGCCCGAGAAGAGTAAGGCCCCTAGTTCACGAAGGTACCGGTTTGTGACGAGACTAAAATCCAAATGATTAGATGCTATATTCTCGTACACGAAGTAACTAGAAATCCTGCGATTGTTCAATATATCAAGTGTAATGGTCCTTTCTGGACTACTGCAGCAATTGATGACACAGGCACACACAAAAAAAAGTTGTCTGTCCGGCAGACAAGACTACCGATGCCCCATGTATTTTTAGCCCTTGAATATGAATCCGGAGTTGGTTTTAACGAGTTAGCTTTTGGTTGTTCCCTAACCTCAAAAAAACGTCTAAAAATCACCAATATCGCACATATTTTTGAGGTTAGGGAACAACCAAGAGCTAACTCGTTAGAACCGAGGTTAGAACCAACTCCGCATTCAAATTCAGGGGTTCAAAATACATGGGGGTACGGTAGGCTTGTCTGCCGGACAGACAACTTTTGTGTGTGTGTGTGTGTGTGTGTAATTATATAAACAAGGGTAATTCTCCACTTCCTGAAAAAATTTTACGTTAAAAGCTTGTTCATTAATTTTTTTTGTCAAGTAGGCGCAACAACATAAAGTTTCCTGTAAATATTGCCGGGCGACTGACAGCTCCCGTTTCTTAGTCTATATCAGTAAGTACTGTTCGGTGTCCAGTAGGCTCGTTTCATGTGCAGTAACGCTCAAGTAACTGCTAAGTGATTTCTGTTCCAAAACAGTCATAAACCAGTAGCTCCGTGGACGACGGGCCTAAGCCTTTTATTTGTTATACATTGTATATATTGACAATTCGTTTAAACTGATGCTTATTGTTTCTTAAACAGTGTGGATAAATATGAACACAACTTTTTTTTCTTTCATACGTACCTACATATTCAAGTTACCTTCAAGAATTTTGTTTCATTTTAAAACTAGAACCAATCAAGACAATTTAAATGTATTTCCTATACTATATGCCTACCACTAGAGCATAAAGAAGTGCATTTATACCTAGCAGTAACATTCACAATTATTTTAATATATTTTTTGCATAATCAATCAGAACTATCCTGTGATATTTTTGGCAGTGATTGCGCACAATAGATCAAATTGCTTTTTCTATCATAGGTACGCACAAAGCGCATTAGGGCACATAATCAAAATGACTGGAATTAATAAATGCAACACGATAATATGTTATAAAATACATATATGATATGATTTTTACTACACAATAGTTTCAATGATACAACATGATAACAACATGGGGTAGTCAAGTTAATGATTACGATTACCCTTCGGTTTCGCAGGTCCAGTAACTAAATATAGATTAGAACAAGATCACGCACCATAGTACCAGAAAAACCGTTAAAATCCCAATAAGAATTGCATTGGCATTACTTGCGTAAACTGAGACGTAAACAATTTATTTGTGTACCTATTTGAAAAAATGAAGCGAAAACCAAGAAGCAAGTAAAAAAGTTTATGCTTCGCCTAACAACTGCTGAGTATTTAACAGGTACCTGCATTTTAACAAACATAAGTAAGTACCTACAAAAGGACTCATTTATTTTATGTCAATTTCTAAACAGACGTTATACCGAGCGTAAAGTGCTTATGCGCATTGTCAAACTGTATACGATCACGGTATTTACCTGAAATCTTTTTTTTATAGTTTATTAAGTATGGTATACAGTGTGGAAGCCAATTGTGCGCCCAGGCCCGAGTAAAAGATAGAATAATGAGATAGATAAAGTAAGTCTGTTCACATAAGCTTTGCAGCGTTAGCCAGTTCAAAATGCAGCATATTGCCTTATATTAAGATAGAGAGAAACATAACATTGTTTAAAGCAAGTATGAAAATTATGCAGCATTTTTACGCTCTCAATCAGGTAGAATTTAAAATTGTTTTATTTTCTGACATTATTTTTTATGGGTACACAAAATAAAAAGAAACGGACATTTTTAAGTCGTTTGTATTATGGCTAAATCGAAATTTTTTTATTAAATTAGGATGTTCTTATTTAGGCGTAACCAGTCATTTTAGTTTTTTTATTCAAAACTTTAAAGAAAATATGTCAATTTTATGTTTGTTATGTTGTTTCTTTCCGATGCCTGCTAACCAATAAAAAGGATTTCTTGTTATTGCAAATAAATTGACGTATGTTCACGCTGTTGAAATATTTTTCCACTGATTCAGTAAACCTAAAAGGCATTTATCTTAATTCTAATGCCTTGAAATATTTTACGCCTGGTAATGAATTAGTAACCCACAATGATATATGTATTTATTACGCCTGGAACTAAGCCATTTACAATACACTCACTACTTTGCCCATTGTAAATCGGGCTCAATAAGTCCAGCCCACCACTGCAAAGTTTAAGTGAACAGACTATAGATATATAACGGAACATATTGGCTGTGGTAATAAAATTTAACCGACACTTCTCTCTTTCAGACTTTCTGACGAAATACGAAATCACACAACACTGTATGCAAAAGTCCGTGTGTAGGTATATTGCTTTTTAACTCGTTTTTTTATCGTATGATTGCGCATGCTCCACACTAGCGATGCCGATTTTTTTGTAAAAAGAATCGTTTTGAATCGCCTGAAAAAATCGATTCAATAAAAAATCTAAACGAAAAAAAAAACGATCCTTAGAAAATCGATTCTCAGTTGAAGTTGTTAGTAAGACTAGTAATACCAATAATAAACTGTTTAAATTCAACCAAAAACTAAAATAAACATTTTTTTACACACAGTTGAAAATACGGTGTAAAATTTCACACCAAATTGACACCACACGGGGTACATATTGGGACACACCAATTAGGTGTATACTAGACACCAATGGTACAGTGTAAAATTTTACCATTATTTATGTGTAAAATGTTTACACCTATGAATTGTAAAATTACACTTTATTTTTGATTAATTTATACACCTTATAATTGTTGAATTTGAAAATACAACTTTTCTAAAAGGTGATATTCTTAAGGGATAGAAAACACATTCATTTTAAATAAGCTACAAAAATGTGAAAATGTCATGTATTTTATTAAATGTAAATGCCACATTTCAGATAACTCAATTAATTGTACACTATACACTATATGGAGTATATTGTCTTTTGCACTAAAAAGCTATAGAATGATATAACTAGGTATATTTAAGTCATTCGTTTCCCGTAATAGATTTTAATAATCCAATCGCTATTCTCATTTTTCTGTTTTTCTTTGTGTTCTATAGCTCACAGCACATAAATCGCCACTGAAGATAATATATAAAATATCTACCAAATGTACTAAGTCAAGACACGGTTTTGTGTATTGTATGATCATCAACTGTTAATTACTGATTACCATGCGTCAGATATTTGACGCAATCGCAGAAACGTAAAATCACACTAAGCATGGTGTATAATATACGAAAATGTAGTATTTAAGATAATTTCTAATCCAAAAAATGGTAAGATTTACTCAATAAATGATTGTACTTTTTACAATATTTGATGGTGTTTGATTTTACACCAAAATGTGTAAATTTTCACACCACTTTTACAATATTTTTAATGGTAAATGTGAACACCGTTTAATTTTGAACAGTGCATAAGATTAGTAATAAATGTTGTTTTTTTACTAACCTAATCTCAAATAATGTATTAAAATACATGTTTAATTCTTTTATTACATAATTATATTACAATTCTACGAATCATGTCGGTACTTCCGTTTTTTTTCATGTATTTTACCAGGACAAAATCCAAAAACTACACAAATACAGCCAATCAATTTAAAAAGAGAAATAGTGTGGGAGAGGAAAGGGGAATAAAAACAAATTAATGTAAGAAACGAAATGAAATTACCAACAAATAATGCTTGCGTACTTGCCATCAATCAAATCAAAACAAAAGTCTCCATTCCTTCCTAGTTGGACATTTTGAAAATAAATTAGCATAAAGAATGTTTAGTGCCATATCCCCAAAAAAAACAACTATGCAGCTACGGACACGTGTTTCGGAGTTATTGCCCCTCATCAGCGTAGCGTAGCTAAAGAATTGGATCTAGGATGGGATAGATCAGGAACAAGAACTAAAACAAAGCTGGAAAGTACAGTACACAGTACTCAATTAGTGCCTTCATGTTCCCATGTGCCCAATTTGGGGCCTCGATGATCACAGTCGACACACAGAGCTCTATGTGTACTGCCCGTTTCCACCTGGCAAATACAAATAAAATAATATAGATTTATTGGGGTCAAAATAAAATAAAGAATGTTTAGTGCCATATCCCCAAAAAAACAACTATGCAGCTACGGACACGTGTTTCGGAGTTATTGCCCCTCATCAGCGTAGCGTAGCTAAAGAATTGGATCTAGGATGGGATAGATCAGGAACAAGAACTAAAACAAAGCTGGAAAGATAGCTTTTCCTAAAGATCGATTATTGAATCGGCATCCCTACTCTACACATTTAAAAAAAAACGTACCGACAAACAATATTCTATACCATAATAGGTATAATTTTTTAAATTTTTTTTATAATGCCAACTTTAGTATTATCAAAAATAAGTATATGATGTATTATTTTATTATTACCCAATGTTATCGGTTATTTACTAATTTCAATTTGTCAAGATGTAAGTTTCATAATCAGTCTGGAAACAGTTATTAAACTTCTGGAAATTGAAAATGTTCAGACGGAGTTTTACACTTACAAACGAATCCTATAGAATAATAATTATGAAAGTGGAAAATGGAGAGGTATGTAGGTAACTAACGTTTGTTGTCTTGAGATAGACGGAATGTAAAATTTACATCTGAAGAAATATGAGTAATAATAACAAACAGAATATTTTTATTTTTTATCATAATGTAATTTAATACATAGATGCACATGGCTACTATAATTTACGAACCAAAATAATGAAAATTAATTTAAGCTTATTTTTTATACAGGGTGTTTGGTAGACAGATAGAAAGTTTACAAGAGGTGATAGGTCATTTTGAGTTTATTTGACCAAACATAATATTATACAAAGTGTCACAGATTTTGAGATATTGACAATTTTATAAATTTTTGCTGATACCTGACTTTCCGCAATTAAAAGATAAAAATACACAAATTAAAACTTGTATTTGTTTTAAAGTAATTTTTTGCGGTATCCTAAATGTGTGTTCCATCTAAATAATGCATTAACAATTGTCTGAATGCGATAAAAAAATTATGGCAAACAAATTAATATGCGTTATCCTATAATGAAAGTTCAGTTTTAAATACCATTCTATTAAAAATTGCTACCCCAAAACATATTCAAATGCCTTTAAAAAATTCTTTGTTTTGTACTCTTTCTAACGGTACATCAGGTAAAAAAGTATCGTAGTTCATCCATTAAAAAAAAGGGTTTCTGTTGGGGAGCGTTAAATTTATTTAAATGAAAAGTTATGTATTTGCCTTTACAAAAAAATATATTCTAGATGAAAGATTATAAATTATATCTACCAGTGGCGGTTCGTGGGTCAAGAGATAGGGAGGTCAATTAGAAAAGTTTACTGTATTACCTACCTTTTAAAGTGATTTAAATTCCAAGTCGATCCTCCGGTCTTTTTGAGATGCAAAGTGGTCAATTACTTTTTCATTAAAGTCTTTTATCTTCTTTATTAATGCCCTTTCTATGGTAAGCATAGCTAAAGAAGATAACCTTTCCTGACCCATGGTATTTCTTAAAAATGTCTTTATTCTTTTTAAGGTGGAAAAACAACGTTCACTTTCGACGGTAGTCATAGGGAGAGTACACAAGATTTTTAACAGTTTGATACTTTCAGAAAAAGTATTGCACAAATTATTGTTAATAAAAAGCTGTAACAAAGCAACTGCACCTTCACTATTGGAAAAATCTTCTCGGCTATATAATACTTCTAATTTAGTTTTAAGTTTCAAATGATTTATGACTGGATACTCCGTTTTAACTAATTTAAACATATCTTGAGGAAAGCTTTTTTTATAAGCTTTAAATCGATCTGCGTGAAATAACTGAGACACTGCTAAATGATTACTGAAGCCAAACCTGTTTTTGATCTCAGATGTAATTATATCACAAACTTCTAATGAAATTCTCCTTTTTCATTCTTCCGTTTTACATCTCTGGGCAGACTGCATGGATGTCTCCTCCAAATAGTTAATCAAAATTTTATTTCTGATGTCTTCAATTTTACTATTAAAAACGCCAATACACTTATTTACTGTTATGACATCGATATTACATTTTTGTAATTGATTGAACAATATATCACAATGAGACATAACTAAATGAAAAAAATTTAACCAGTAAAGAAAATGTTCATTTTGTAAGTAGTTTTTTAAACCAATAGCTTGGTTTAGAGTGTTGTTTTCTGATTCATTATCAATGATTTTTTTCTAAACAATCTAATAATTCTGTTCGATAGGTATAAACAGTCTCTATGCATTTTGTATTAAAATTCCATCGTGTTGGAGCAGCTTTAGGTAATATCACCTTAACAACATTATCTAACACGGCTGTTCTTTTTGGCGATTTTCCAAAGAATGAAGAAAAGCTATGTAAATTAGCAAAAAAAATGTTTATGCTTTTATCCTGACTTGATGCTTTTTGTAAAATTAAATTTAGTTGATGAGCGTAACAATGAATAAAATATATTTTGTACAACACTCATATTTAATAGTAAACACCAAAAACACTGTTTTACTTAATTTCACGACAAGTAGAGATTTACTAATAAAATGTTCACAAATAAAGACATTAAAAACAACGCGACAGAATTTACCGACCAACGCGTACCTAGTCAGCATAAGACTTCTTGAACTTCGTGCGTTACCGTTTCCGTAAAATGTGTCAGGGACATTGTCGCCGCCAGTGTTTTCTGTCTCTTTTGCTTTCTGATTATTCGCGCATAAGTCTATTTCACTTTAATTCGTTGTAAATTCGGTCCGTAGTTAGCTTTGAGGACAAGTTGTGGATTGACCCAAGATTTTTAAATTCTATAAATGAATAATGTAATGAATATGAATGTAGAGGCTCGGTGCTCGGGGGGATACGAAATCCTACGATCTAGATATTTGAATAGTATTGTGCATAGAATGAACTAGAAACTTTAATATATTTTTTAAGAATATTAAAAATATATATGTTATATATTTTTAAACTTCAGAAAATGAATCTCTATTTTTTTATTTGTATGTGGGAGGTCATTGACCAAATGACCCTATAGAAGAACCGCCAGTGATGTCTACTATATCAAGCCAGTAACATATATTTTCCATGCACTTAAATAAAGCTGATGTAAACTTAAATTTTTACACATTTGACTTCATAAAATGAGGTTAGGATAAATTTAACAGTTTGACATTTGAAATGTCCAATTTAGTTACAAAAATGTCAATATTGTCAATAAGAAGAAATGGTTAAAACATACGACAAGAATTATTATTGACAGTATCGAGTGACGCTGATAATAAATAATTATTTAAAAATTTTGATGAAACGCTATTAAAATTTAATTGGGGTAAGTGAAGAATTAATTAATATGATTTTTTTAGATCAGGATGATATAATACTGGTATAATACTAATAAGAAAGTTATGTGCTGGCCACATCAGATATTTAAAAAAGTTAAGCGCTGTTATTTATTGCTAATATATCGTATAATTATATTAACTAACCACAAATAAGTGAATGTATTTGCTTACTTTTCTGTCCATTATTTAAAAAAATACTGTAACTTTTTGTCGATAAAGTAATCTTAATGTTCAAAGTTGGAATTGAATAACCCTACTTATAATATATCTCTCAACATAAACAATTTAGGTATCTACAACAAAGTAATCCAATTTATATTTATTAAACATGGGCGGCGATACTCGCTACAGTCTAGAGCAATTAATGGTTTACGTTGGAGAAATTATTAAATCATTAGAGCGCAAGAGAGTAATTGACTTACGGAAACATAGCCAGGGAGAAAAATCGCTCAAATTAAACTCCGAAACAAATGTTGGTGGTATATAATAAAATCATATACGCATAAATTGATATTAAGTATAGAAATGCTTCTTGTAGCGATTTTTTTTGTCAAATAAACGACGGGGGGGGGGCACGTTCCCCTTTTTACTAAAATATTTTATACAAGTAAGAGTGTTTATTAAAGTAATAAATAAAACGTAGAGAAACGGTAAATCATTTAATATAAGAAGATAGATTTATTGGGGTTCAAAATAAAGCAAAGAAGGTTTAGTGCCATATCCCCCCCAAAAAAAAAAAAAAACAGTTATGTAGCTACGGACACGTGCTTTCGGAGTTATTGACCCTCATCAGCGTATCGTAGCTAAGGAATTGGATCTAGGATAGGATAGATCAGGAACAAGAACTAAAATTAGGCTGGAAAGTACAGCAGATAGTACTCAATTAGTGCCTTCATGTTTCCATGTGCCATAAATGGTGCCTCGATGAGCACAGTCAACACACAGAGCTCTATGTGTACTGCTCGTTTCCACCTGGCACATACAACAAAATAAGATAGATTTATTGGGGTTCAAAATAAAGCAAAGAAGGTTTAGTGCCATATCCCCCAAAAAAAAAAAATAATAATTATGTAGCTACGGACACGTGCTTTCGGAGTTATTGCCCCTCATCAGCGTAGCGTAGCTAAGGAATTGGATCTAGGATAGGATAGATCAGGAACAAGAACTAAAATAAGGCTGGAAAGTACAGCAGATAGCACTCAGTTAGTGCCTTCATGTTTCCATGTGCCACAAATGGGGCCTCGATGAGCACAGTCAACACACAGAGCTCTATGTGTACTGCTCGTTTCCACCTGGCACATACAACAAAATAAGATAGATTTATTGGGGTTCAAAATAAAGCAAAGAAGGTTTAGTGCCATATCCCCCAAAAAAAAAATAATAATTATGTAGCTACGGACACGTGCTTTCGGAGTTATTGCCCCTCATCAGCGTAGCGTAGCTAAGGAATTGGATCTAGGATAGGATAGATCAGGAACAAGAACTAAAATAAGGCTGGAAAGTACAGCAGATAGCACTCAATTAGTGCCTTCATGTTTCCATGTGCCACAAATGGGGCCTCGATGAGCACAGTCAACACACAGAGCTCTATGTGTACTGCTCGTTTCCACCTGGCACATACAACAAAATAAGATAGCAAAATAAAGCAAAGAAGGTTTAGTGCCATATCCCGTGTCCGTAGCTGCATGATTGTTTTTTTTCTTTGGGGATATGGCACTAAACCTTCTTTGATTTAATATAATTTTTGTATAAGTAAGTATTTTTAGAATGTTCTATATCACATCCACATAAAGGTATACACGTCACATTATTATGGTTAAATGGGAAAATATGTCAAATTGTTTTTGCAGAAATTATTATAGATAATTTACAAACAAGGTTTAAAAATTTTTGTTTCATAACAGAAATCCCATTTTTTATATACTTTCGAAAAGTTGAAAATATCAAATTTACGTATTTTCACTTTTTAAAAATTTATAACTTAAAAACTTGATTTCACAACAAAAAGTCAGAATATTTTCTGTTGAAATTTGACCAAAGTATATGAAAAAAAATGTTGGATGCAAAAATATAAATATTTTTTAATTGTTTAAACAATAACCAGACATGTTTCCGGATGATAACATGCACTTTCATATTCAGTGCTTTTTCCTGAATATGATCCCATAAAAAAATTTATTCCTAATCGAGATCCGAGTCGATATCCGAATGGTTTTTCAAACTTCCCAACATATGTCAATACGGCCTGTTATTCGAAATGTACAGGGTGGGCAAATTTCGATGTTTGTATAGGGTAATTCGGTAACTGTAAGAGGTACAAAAAAATGGAAGACATATTCTCGGTCTCTTTTTTTGAGACAAATTCACTGGCGAAAACAAAAATTTGCTATCGTCTTTTGTTTTCGAGTTATAAACAAAAGTTTGATTTTTCGACTTTTAGACACATCAATCTTGGTTGTAAAGTTAATGAAAAAACCACTTTCACATTCTTCAGGCACTATTTTCTGTATAATACAGTGGCGTCGAGAAAATTAAGAAAAAAGGTGCAATTTCGAATAATGGCATAAAGTTGTATTTTTTTTAAATGGGAATCATAGTTGGCTATGGTTTAGTTAAAAAGGATTTTTTTTTCTTTCATACTACATATCACATGTGGAGTCGCTTTTGATGTGTAAGTATTTAATAAGTAGCGAAAATAATCTTTCAGTAGATTACTTTTTGCGTTTCTTTATATTTATTCCAGTAGGCGTGTGTCATCTATGACAGTGTTTATCCGTTTCTCAGTAAATTGCATATTTTTATTTTTTTCCGTTATAATTACACCCCATTTAATCATAAAACTGAAGATATCTTACGAAAATTACGAGAAATATGATATGCTAGAATGCTTTATTGAAAGTAATAACAATTGCATCCGAAATATATTTCAATCGCTATCCAGAAAGAAGACAACCTAATAAAGCTATTTTTAAGAAGTTAAAAGAAAATCTCATTAATTGTGGGTCCTTCAACAAGCCAAAACCAAAAAATTACAACATTGAATATGCTTAAGAAACTTCTATAACTGTAATTGGAATGGCGGTTGCAAATCCTTCAATTTCAAGTCGTCAAATTGAAGCTGGTTCTGGGATTTCAAGACGACGAGCTTTGGGTATTTTGAAGACATACAAATTCAGGCCTTATACAATAAGGAAACAACATCACCTGCAACCAACTGATCTTCAGCGACGATAGGACTTTTGCATATGGTATCGTCAAAAAGGTTAACAAGATCCATTCTTGTCTAAAAATGTAGTTTGAACAGATGAAGGCTACATCAGCAGTGCAGGAATTTTCAACAGGCATAACAAGCACTATTGGTCTGATATGAACCCTCACCGTATCGTTGACGTGCGATCTCAGGGACGCTTTGTCTTCAGTGTTTGGTGTGCTCTACGTGACAATCGTGTTTTAACATATCACATATCAAGAAAATTATATTGGTCAATGGTACTACGAAATATTAAACCAGAAAATTATTGAGGAATTTATGGACAATCTACCAATGGCCACAAACAATTTCGTGAAATAATAGCACCTTTGAATGTCTCAAGAACGACGAATAATCCTGTAAATTTCAGGGAATTTTGAAATCTCGCAGCTGATATGAGTGATATGGTGTTGGTTGCCCAGAAATAAACATTGTTAGTAACTCCGTTATTTCTTGTCCGATTTTAAAAAACAAAAAAAATTAATGGTTCTACAAGTATTAAAACTGGCACTAATTTTGTTTTTTTTTCAACATCAACCGTAATGTCAGGCGATTGTCAATTTTTTTTTCAAATGAAAGGCAATATATTTTTTTTACTTAGTCTGATAGGAGATTTTTCTGAATTCAACGATGTATCACAACTTGATTTTCGTGTAATGTTAGTTGGAAAGAAAGTAAGTAAATGTTTATCAATATTAATTTGGGCTTCTAAGAAAATTACCAAGTGTGCCATGGAAAAAAATCAGATCAACAAACTGACGCAAAATGTCATTTGAGCTTCTAGATTAATCTTATATTACCAAGTGTGCCATGCAAAACAATGAAGTAAACAAAGCGACAAGTGTCATTTAAGCCTTCCGTGTTATAAATTATTGTTGCTTATAATTTGTTGTTTTTTTTTTGTGAAATAACAAATAAAATAACCATGAATAACAGTGAACTGACCGACATGTTGCAAGCATACTTCGAATGCAAGAAAAATAGCGGTGCGTCTTTACATGATTCGCTTTCCGAATAGAGAAGTTCCAGAAATCCGTAAATTTGGAAGACTAGAACAGAATTTGAGAAATTATGGTGCTTTAAAGAAACCCAAACGAGAGGAACGTCAATTTTACCAAAATGTAGAATAAAATGTTCTCAGTGTGCAAGTAATTTTGTTAGAAGCCCAAATTAATATTGATAAACATTTACTTACTTTTTTCCAACTATCATTGCACGAAAATCAAGTCGTGATATATCGTTGAATTCAGAAAAAAGTCGCTACCAGACTATGTAAAAAAAATATAACTTTTCATTTGAAAAAAGAATTGACTGTCGTCTGATATTACGGTTGATGTTGAAAAAAACTAAATTTTTATCAGTTTATAATATTTGTAGAACCAATAATTTTATTTTTTTTGCGAGAAACCCTGTATATGGGATTAATGTATTTCTTGATTAAAGCAATTCAATGTATCAAATTTTATTCACCCCGCCTATGGTTTCGAGGATTTCAAACGTTTTTATCAAAAGTGAGCGTAATGCCACTACTACGAACATTAATTACACTATTTTCTCATTCATTTCTCTAAAAATGCACTTACCACATGTGTGCACTACTCCATCGATATAATAATTTTAAGTCTCCTTTTTGAGAGATGATTTAGTGTCGAGTTTAGTGTACACAATTTTAGAAGGTCGTCAACCTCTCAGTACTGTAACTGACAAACTGATAAATGCAGAAGAGATGGGCCATATTTCACAGTCGGTGATTTGTTCACTGTGATTGAGCAATTACAGTCAGTCGCTGTGATTCAACTGCTACCAAAAGAGTGACTGTGATTTTACACCTTCAAAATGCAAAATGTGTATAGTGCCACAATACTGTACAAAATCGTTACCGCAGCCAGTAAGCCAATCGCAGTGCAGGTCTCAAATCGCACTGGGACACTGTCACAGTTAATTAGTGTTGGGATCACTCTAGTGAAAAAGTACTCGAGTACTCGGTTATTGAAAAAACCGATATAATTCGGTTATTGAAAAAGTACTCGAGTTATAAAATTCGTGTGAAAAAATTGTTGTCACTGAAATCCATTATTCATAATTCATAAATCATAACATTCATAGCTCGTAATATTCAAGTACTCCACAAACCGATAACCGATGGTAATGGTGACTGGTGAGAGTAGGTAGTCTAGCTTGCATCGTCGCGTGCATACGCATCGCTTGATATTGTTTAACAGATGTTTTTCGGTCATGAGCGTACTTCAGGAGCAGCTGTAATGAGAGCTACCGCGCTTGAATTCACCACGAGAGGCGCTAGTGTAGGGTAAGAAATGTCACTAAACGTTAATATTGATTATGGCTTTTTTAGTGATTTTTATAAAAATTTGTTTATTTTACTTTAGAGATTCCTTCACGTCCGTCGGTTATCACTAGAGCTGTCCGAGGTCACCTGGCCGCCAGAGCCGTCATATGACTCATATGTTTACATCATATCATAATACTTGAATAAGTATATTAAATGGAAATAAATTTTAACAATAATGTTACATTTTATAAAAATTTGTATAAAACTCACCCTTTTAAACAGATTTATGAAGTAGTTTGGTTGTCATCATCACAAAGTGGGGAAGATCTATAGTATAATAGCATCAGGTATGTTTCTACAGCTGTCTCTGTCAGCGATGTTCGCTTTGGTGAAAAAATATGTTTGTATTTTGAAAATGACCGTTCGACATCTACGGATGTAATACAGGCATAAGTAAAACAATCTGTGAACTCACTTAACGAAGTTGTAGATGCACCATCACAAATTTGTCTTAATTTGCTAAAATCAGGATCTTTCTGTAATACACTCTCGAATTTTTCACTAACGCGATTATTTTTTGCCTCATTTATAGCCTGTAGCTGTGTTTTTACGTCGTCCACTATTTGCAGCGATTCCACTAACGACAACGAACTATTTTGCAATTTTTCTATTGCGTCGTGTAGTCCCCTATAATTGTTATTAATACTTTTTAAATCTGTTTCAAGGGAAACGTCTTGAGAGCTTGTCTGGCTTTCCCTAATAGCTGCAGCCTCGTTAGAGTTGAACTGTAGTATCACAGCTTTTATTTGTTGAAAATATTCAACATAATAAAAAGCCGCTTTCAACCACGTTCCCCAACGTGTAAGAATCGGCTCTGGTGGTTCAGGGATACCAGGACTATGTGAAATGCTCGAAGCCGTTTAGGAGATTTGATAAATACTTTTTTTGTATTTGCTATTAATGCATCTATCTCTGGAAAACATTATCGAATCGTTTCTGCCACAAGATGTAACGCATGCACTTTACACGTAACATCTAAAAACCTACAATTGTCTCTTTGAAGAGAACGGCCTACCACGCGCATTGTCGCGGCACCATCAGTCACAAAGATCAATACTTGACTTGTTGAAAGTTCAAATTTTTCGAATGTCTCCAACACCACACGCGTAATTATTTCGTTAGTACACGCAGTTAGTCTTTTACTAGCTAGTAAAAGTGGAAATGTTGGTTTAAGAGGGTCCAGTACACGTACTATAATATTTAAAATAGAATTTTTTTTACAATCTGTCGTTTCGTCAATACATAACCAGAGCCGTGTATTGTTTAATCCACATTTAATCCTATTTACAATGTCTTCACGAACAGCTGGAATATATCTACGTAACGATGTACGACTTGGTAAGTTCATCTGGGGATTGTATTTATTCCAAAACTCCCGAAATGGTTGTTTATCCAGTATGTGTAGTGGAATATTACAGGCTATTAACATTAACAATAAATCAAACATAAACTGAGTTGTCAAAGGCATGCCATTTTTTTTATTTTGATGTTGCACGGTATTGATATGACGACGACAATCTGTTTTGTGCCAGCACATTAAGTCTTGATTGCAAACTTTACAAATTATTCTACATCCGTCATAGAATAAATCCGGAAATTCACCGATAAATTTATTCACTGTGTCCGCGTACGGTCGTTTTTTACCCTTTGGCGCGTTTGACATTATGTATAATTTATAGGTACAACCTCACGCATTAACCTTTCAAATAAGACTGCAGCGTAAATCACTTCGAAATCGGCACGTGTGACGCCAGCGCAAGACCGTGGTTGTATTCCAGCCACCTCGGCCAGCTTTAATAATAAGTCTTCTTTTAAAGCCGAATTCACATTTATATTTCTATGTATTTCTCAGTATGTTTCCGTGATGTTTTACTGGTAACATGCCTTATTCTGTAGGTACCAATTTCTTTTCTACTTTACAGCATTTACTAATTCTAGAGCGATACAAATCTATACGGGTCTTATGTCTAGAAGTACAGTCTACTCTATCTAATTAATACTCGGTTATGTATTTCTGTCGGTATTTCAGAAACTTTTATTCCGTTCTGTTAAATAATATTGTAAAATTTTCCGATTTTATTATCATAAAATCAACATTCAGATTTGTGTAGTAAAGTATTCGTAATTAATGAGAATTAATATAAATAATAGAAGGATGTCTACAAATAGGCCTAATCAAAGCCGATAAATTTCTAGTAATTGTGTTGGCTAAAGCAAAATGTGTAGAGTAGCGGAGAAGCAACAAGAGAAATAATAAATTTTATCCGAGCTCAGCAAATAAAGAAATCGATACAAATGAATAGCAGCCTGCTCCTCTCCCTCTGCGTTTTAGAGCCAGCCAGCCAGCCAGCATGGACTACGACTGAGGTTTTTTACGGTCTAACTAAATTAGGCTTCAAGCAAGAATGGTCTTTCTTTACCTAAAGTGGATGTCTGATGGCAGCTTCATCTAATTTCATTGCTTCATTTTTTAATGATAATGAATGTACAAGTGATATTAAATAGACGCGATTATTTTCGTGCAGGTATGGGGCGAAGCAAGTTAGTTTTCAGTCGCGCACTTCATTTGGAATTAAAACCTACCTCATACATTTATTTATTTATTTATATTACTTATTGTAATTTGAAATTTGTATTAGGTACAGAGTGGGTAAATTTTGATGTTTGTATAGGGTAACTCGGTAACTGTAAAAGATACAAAAAATAGAAGACGCATTCTCGATCTCTTTTTTTGAGACAAATTCACTGGCAAAAACAAAAAAATTCCTATCGTTTTTCGTTTTCGAGTTATAAACAGAAGTTCGATTTTTCGACTTTTAGACACATGTCAATATCTTGTTTGTTTGTAAGTTATGAAAAAACAACTTTTATATTCTTTAGGCATTTTTTTTGTGTAATACAGTGGCGTCTAGAAAATTTAAAAAAAGGGTGCAATTTCGAGTTATGGCATAAAGTTGTATTTTTTTTTAATTGGAATCATAGTTGGCTATGGTTTAGTTAAAAATTATTTTTTTTTTGTCTTTCAAACTATATGTCATATGTGGGGTCGCTTTTGAATTGTAAGTATTTAATAGCGAAAATAATCTTATACCTAGTGGATTACTTTTTCCGTTTTTTATATTTATTCCAAGTAGGTGTGTGTCATCTATGACGGTGTTTATCTGTTTGTCAGTAAATTGCATATTAATAATTTTGTTTCTGCCATAATCACGACTCATTTAATCGTAAAAGTGAGGAGGTCTTACGAAAATTACGAGAAATATAATGCTAGATTGCTTCATACAAAGTAATAACAATTGTGATATTGCATCCGAAATGTATTTCAATCGCTATCCAGAAAGAAGACAATCTAATAAAGCTATTTTTAAAAGAGAATCTCATTAATTGTGGGTCCTTCAACAAGCCAAGACCAAAAAAATCAGATATTTACATATATCTAAATTTATAATACATTACAATTACAAAATAAAAATTCAAATTAAAGTAAATGTTCAAACTGATGTCCGTTATGTTCGATACATAAATTGCACCACTTCATAACATTCTGAACTGCATTATAAATATGAATATTTGAAATGGAATTCACACAGTCCATAAAATTTTATCTGAGTTCATTTATGTCGGTACTGGTTTTCTTGTATAATTTGTCTTTAATGTGGCCCCAGAAGAAAAAACCCAGTGGCGTTAAGTCAGGTGATCGTAGTGGCCACCTCACTGGTCCGTTACTTCCCATTCGGTTATTTCCAAAATTGGTATTTAATCATTCTGAAACGGTCCTGATATTATTAGGTGGTGCACCATCTTGTTGGAAGAACTGATTTCTTGCCTCAATTAAGGGTAGATTGTCCATAAATTCCTCAATAATTTTCTGGTTTAAGATTTCGTAGTACCGTTGGCCATTAAGATTTTCTTGATATATGGGATATGTTAAAACACGATTGCCACATAGAGCAAACACCAAACACTAAAACCAAAGCGTCCCTGAGATCGCACGTCAACGGTACGGTGAGGTGCGGTGAGTCAGACCAACAGTGCTTGTTATGTCTGTTGAAAATTCCTGCACTGCTAATGTAGGCTTCATCTGTCCAAACTACATTTCTAGAGAAGAATGGATCTTGTTGACTTTTTTGACGATACCGTATGCAAATCTCCTATCGTCGCTGAAGATCAGTTGGTTGCAGGTGATGTTGCTTTCTTATTGTATATGGCCTGAATTTGTATCTTCAAAATACCCAAAGCTTGACGTCTTGAAATTCCACAATCAGCTTCAATTTGACGACTTGAAATTGAAGGATTTGTAACCGCCATTCCAATTACAGTTATAGAAGTATCTTCAGCATCTTCAATGTTGTAATTTTTTGGTCTTGGCCTGTAGAAGGACCCACCATTAATGAGATTTTCTTTTAACCTCCAAAAATAGCTTTATTAGGTTGTCCTCTTTCTGGATACCTATTGAAATATATTTCAGATGGCATATCACAATTGTTATCACTTTGAATAAAGCATTCTAGCATATCATATTTCTCGTAATTTTTGTAAGACATCTTCACTTTTACGATTAAATGGGGTGTAATTATGACGGAAATAAAATTATTAATATGCAATTTACTGACAAACAGATAAACACCGTCATAGATTATACACGCCTCCTTGGAATAAATATAAAAAAAACGTAAAAAGTAAACCAATAGATTATTTTCGCTATTAAATACTTACATATCAAAAGCGACACCACAATATATAGTTTTGAAAGAGAAGAATATTTCCTTTTTAACTAAACCATAGCCAACTATGATTCTCATTTAAAAAAATACAGTTTTATGCGAAAACTCGAAATTGCACCTTTTTTTTTAATTTTCTCGACGCCACTGTATTGTACAAAAAAGTGCCTGAACAATGTAAAAGTTGTTTTTTCATAACTTTTCAAACAACCAAGATATTGACGTGTCTAAAAGTCGAAAAATCGACCTTTTGTTTTTAACTCGAAAACAGAAAACGATATCAAATTTTTATGTTCACCAGTGAATTTGTCTTAAAAAAAGAGATCGAGAATGTGTCTTCTATTTTTTTGTATCTCTTACAGTTATCGAGTTACCCTATTACAAACATTGAAATTTGTCCACCCTGTACACTTCAGTTTCTTACTGTTTATAGTAGCAAAGATAGTTGTGGTATATCTATGTGTTGAACTATAATATATCAGTGAGTCGCTCCTCTGCCGATACAATACTTCCACTCGCGTGACGGTGTGAAAGTAATATTTGATATAAATGGTTTACTTATTTACGTGCAAATATACCTTAATTTACCCAGTGATGTTTGACGTAGTTATATGTATATGCTGTCTACCTCCCTTTTAATTTTGTAAATTACTAATCAGGAATGCACTGTGCTACTAATTGTACACTATACACAAGATAAAATTTTAGAAATATTTTTTTTAAAAACACCTTACCTCGAAGTGTTGCAGCATCAAACTAAAAACCTTAAATAATTCTAGTCAGTCCGAAATATTTCTTGTATGGTCTTGTTTATGCGAGTTTTGACAAAAAAAAGATAATTGAAAAAGGAATTTTACCTCAAGTAATTGTTTCAATTATCACGCAAATATTTACTTGAAGTAGCCCAAGAATACTTCAAGTACAATTTATTACTTGAATTAAGTTAAGAATACTTAAAGTAACTTACTTGACAAAATCAAGTAAAATTTTAAGTTTTTTTTTGTGAGTAATTCACGTTTCTCACAAATTCTTTTTAAAAAGAATTTGTGAGAAATAGGCTCGTTTTTGATTTATTTATTTGAAATATGCAAATATATTTAGACGAATGAAATTATACTTGAAATGTCGAATCACAATGCACCCGTCACGTACTGTCAATGTCTGGGTTTTAGCCGAAAAGCTTGCGTACAAAATACAATTTTTTTTGCTCCACCCAATATGTTTCTGACCTCGCACCTGACGGCCGACCTGGCCCTGAATAACATTACCTATAAAATTGTAAAATTGCAAAAGAGAATTTAATTTAATTACTAATTGTCGAATGTGAATGAAAACAGTGAAACCGCTATTTTAATAATTTCAATTACATGTTTTAACTTGACCTCGAAAATGGATATTTCATCTTTTATTTAATAATTTTAAAACGGTAGCCTCATTCTAGATTAATATACCTGTTTTGTGTAACTTTTCGGGTATGATTATTTTCGGGATTATTTTCTAGTTTGATTATTTTACAAACTAACGAAATTATAACAAGATAGATTTATTGGGGTTCAAAATAAAACAAAGAAGGTTTAGTGCCATATCCCCCAAAAAAGAAACAATTATGCAGCTACGGACACGTGTTTCGGAGTTATTGCCCCTCATCAGCGTATCGTAGCTAAGGAATTGGATCTACGATGGGATAGATCAGGAACAAGAACTAAAATAAAGCTGGAAAGTACAGTACACAGTACTCAATTAGTGCCTTCATGTTCCCATGTGCCCAATTTGGGGCCAAAACAAAGAAGGTTTAGTGCCATATCCCCCAAAAAGAAACAATTATGCAGCTACGGACAAGGCTACGCTGATGAGGGGCAATAACTCCGAAACACGTGTCCGTAGCTGCATAATTGTTTCTTTTTGGGGGGATATGGCACTAAACCTTCTTTGTTTTATTTTGAACCCCAATAAATCTATCTTGTTTTATTTGTATGTGCCAGGTGGAAATGAGCAGTGCACATAGGGCTCTGTGTGTTGACTGTGCTCATCGAGGCCCCAAATGTGGCACATGGGAACATGAAGACACTAATTGAGTACTGTGTACTGTACTTTCCAGCCTTATTTTAGTTCTTGTTCCTGATCTATTGCATCCTAGATCCAATTCCTTAGCTACGCTACGCTGATGAGGGGCAATAACTCCGAAACACGTGTCCGTAGCTGCATAATTGTTTCTTTTTGGGGGATATGGCACTAAACCTTCTTTGTTTTAACGAAATTATGTTTGTAGCTTTTAACGAATGCGCCTCACTGAATGCTGAGCTCTCGAAAATATGTATGTAGATTAGCGCTCGAGTAAACGTTTATTATTATTATTAGAGGTAGGATTTATCAATCGGATATGACGGAAAACCAGGGTTGGCTTTAGGTGGTTATGTGTCAGATTTGCATGCATATATGAAACGATGTTTTACCTTGAAATTTTTTTAGCGAATTCCGAATTATCCAAAGTTGATGAAGTCAATTTATTATAAACACTCACTCAAAGAGAACTGGAGGTATAGGGGGGATGTACTTAACAGTAAACAACACACACAAGTATTTTTCACTGCCGGTTACAATAGAAGTAGGTATAATACTAATACCTGTTCTAAATGTTTTGTAGTTTAACTTAAGCGCCTTTTGTTGAAAATCCATTTATATTGCGAGAATGACTGCTCGACGTCGACAGATGTAACTGAAGCATACATAAAATATGTAAACTTTCACAAAGTCGCCACATTCATGCCCGGTGTAGGGAAGTATACTTCTTTGCCGCTTAAAAGGTCTATTACACCTGTCATCGTAACAAATCCCGGATTTTTTTTTTTCAGAACAGTTTGGAATTTTGTTTGTACCCTGTAATTGAAAAATATATTGTCGAAGATCAAACACAACGTTTATTGCATCAACTGTAGTATATTCTGATGTTGGCTGATATTGAAAGTCCCATATGGTTAAAGCAATTCGTGAAAAACTTCCGTGTATAGTCTTCAGATTTTCTTAAACAGTTGGATCCATAAATGTCTGTTGCGGCTGTGAAATAGCAACTGCGTCATTTGGGTTTAACTGCTGTGTTAGGGATTTCACATTATCAAAATGCCAGTAATAATACGATTCTGCCTCTAGCCAAGTTCCTCATCATGTTATAATGGGCTGTGGAGGTAATAATAATAATAATAACACCACATGTAATGACAACCCCTTTATCCCTGCATGTCTTAAATGATATTGTGCAAGAGAGGGTTACACATTAAGATACAACAGACATACATCCAATGTCCGAGTATACTACGATTAATCTCTCTCACAGAAAAATCCCAGTGCCTCGGCCGGGAATCGAACCCGGGACCCCGAGGTTTGGAGACAAGTACGTTACCTCTAGACCACGGAGCCATCCAGGTAATGGAGTATTTGGTAGAATTTCATGAAATAATCGTATACGAATTGGTGCTTTTGGAAAAACTTTCTTTACACTAGATATCAAATTATCAACATTAAGGTAGCACCCCCTAATAGCTTCAGCAATCCTATGAAGCCCATATGCTAAACATGTTGCATGAAGTATATTCTGATATGTTTCCTTAAAAAAATTTTCCAGCAGCTTTCATATAATTCACTCCATCGGTAAGAAATAATAAGAACTTGTCCTTATTTGCTGCATACTAGTCACCCCAAAACTCTTGTAGACTTGAATTCACTACATCCGCTATAGTGCGAGAATTTGTAGCTTCTAAAACTTTAGAGGCAATCAAGTGCCCGCTCATTGAACAATTTTCCTCCAATGCATCCACTAAAACATTCGCTACCTTAAACCCGTAAGCATTAGTGGTTTTGTCCACTCTAAGCCAGATGTACTTCCCATTAAGTTCAGAAGAAATTTTCTGTCTAACATTTTCACACTCCGTTGATAAATATTTTTTTCTTAGTGTAGACCCCAAAGGCACGTTAACATTGCTGTATTTGTCACTAATTTTTTTACATTTTTCCAAAAATTATCTAAAAATAGATTGTCTAATTTCGACCACGTATGTTACATCCTATCATAAATTCCACTATATGTAAGTTAAAGTTACGTTGCATGTCACTGTAAATAAAGCCACCTACAGTTTATGGTTTTATGAGGAAATATGTCTCTTAATATTTGTGTTGCATGACCACGAAATTGCGTTGTTACATCTAGTGCAATACAATTTCTATCATCAAATTGTAAATCGTCAATATCGCGAATCCAAGAATTTACTGTAGCTTCTGTCGGTTTAGTACGTTGTGACATTTTAACTGCACATTTTTAGTACCTACGTCCGATTGAATCCACGTTGTGCAAGATGCTGTTTGATCGTGTTATATGTTTTCTCCCCCTCCACGCTAGGGCCGGCCGTTGCTCTTCAGTAATGTAAATTATCAATATATTGTAATTTAAAATAATCTATTATGTATTACGTTTTAATTTAATATAGTGCATTCCCTGACAAAACTAAGTTACCATGAACATTGTAAAATTAAATAAAATGCAGTTAATATGTTTTTGTAGTTTGGGAATGTTTCAGTAGATGTTTGCAATATATTATATTTGTAAAAGCCAACCCTGGAAAGCGATCAGTAAATCCGACGTATGATTATTATGTTTGCGATTTTGTTCGAGAGTATATGTTCTTCATTTGCGACTTGAAGCGGTTTTCGATTTTCAAGGTTAAACTTTCTTTATCGCATCATCCCAAAATACAATTTCGAGTTTGTCTATTTTCTGTGTAGGAGTTTGCAATTAGATTGCAAAGGTATAACAAGTTGATTTTTCGAATATCGAAAATATTATTCTGACCATTAATTTGATTTAGGGCCGGTCATTTCACCTCTGGGTAAATTACTGTTAACTAACTAGATTATTAGAATGTGCACGTAGCCATAAATAAAATGTTAGTAAAACCAATTCTAACCTTCTAGTTAGTTAACAGTAACTTACCCAGAGGTAAAAAGACCGGCACTTAATGATCATTGTCCGAGTCATAGTTAGTGTTGTAAAATTTTGGTAATTTATTGATTGTTGCGAATATTCGGGAATTTTCGAGCATTTTTGAGAATATTCGAGAATATTTAATTCTTTTAGGAAAATATAGATATTTTATGAAGAATATATAAACTGGATTATAATAATACATTAGGTACATCAATTAATTTAATTACGGCTGTGGTGTCAAAATAATAAAGTTTTATTTTAGTTAAATTAATGTAGAGGAATTACTAGAAAACTAAATATTGTTTGAATGTTATTTGTGGTATTCTCTAAAATTTTCTGTTTCTTTCCTGTGATTTACTACCACATAAATAATTCTTGAATATTTTTCCAGTATTTTACTTTTAGATGACCGAGAATTATCCATGAAAGAAAAAGAAAAATTTAGGAGAATTCTGTTAATAAAATAAAAAACAAAATAAAACAATTGTTTTATTCAGCCTCCTTAAGATCTGAAAAGGTTTCTATGCTCACACTTGCATGAATATCGTGGAGTGATATATTTTCATCTTTTGATGAAGTTGAATCATCGTCACCACCAGATATCTTTCTAGATATTGCTCATAAATTAAATATATATACATAGTTCCATCCCGTGTTAAAATTTACCGCTCTAAAATCTGGACCCCAAAATTACATTAGTTTAGAAACTGTAATATGTTAATATACCATTTGTATGCATTTGCTATGTCAAAATTGACAATATCGTAAATATGCGTTGTTCGTATCGATATAAAAATTTCGGGGTCCATGATTTGGAGCAATGATTATTTACCTGAGAATAGATCTCGATGTATATTCAATCTACATAGTGCACCTGCTTTTGGTTGCTCTAGGACTTCCTTACAAGAGCAAGTTCTTTGCTGAGTTTGAAGCACAAGCAACATTTTAGTCTCAGGAAAAAGATTAATAGAAATTTTTTACTCTGAGCAATTTTGTATAGTGTATAATGTATATATTTACCTTCTCTCCGTGTAGGCAATCGGTTTTTTTTCTTACAGTGCACGAAGGAGTAAATACTAAATGATCTCTCAGTAGCTGCAATTGAAGCAGGTAAACCTAGAATAGCTGCTGCTAAACCTTTTAATTTTGTCTTAATACACATACCTCTCCACCAATTCATATTATCTGACCTCGTAACAGTTGCCAAATGAAACTCATGCTCCACAAATGACTTGGCTAAATATTAAGTCCACAGAAAATATTCCTTTAAAATCTTTATATAATTATATAACCTTTGAAAAAAATTTTGAGAAATTTCTCAAGAATATTCCCGAGAACATTCTCGAAAAATGCTTTGAAAGTTTCGGAAATATTTTTTTGTTCCTTCTCGGGGGTGCGAATAATACCGTAAATTACGCAATATTCGGGAATATCCGATCGGAAATATTCGGCCCTCACAACAATAGTCAGAGTCAAAGACTTCTTCAGCATTTTGAGACAGTTAATGGACTTGAACTACTGTAAATATTAACTTCTACAAGTTTTCACACTAGGACCCCTTTTTCAACCATAGTAATTGACCTTCCAAAAACAGTATAAGTTGTTTCAAGCCTGCCAATACATCAGAAGAGGAAAATTTTTTCAAAACAGTCATTTCTATTTATAGATTTGTTACAGGTGCATATACACCATCAGTCATAGATAGAATATAATTTGTTTATGTTATTGATAATTTAAAAATATATTTGTATATTGATAGGTTTTATTATGCAAATAATCTTAAAACTGGTTTTCTAAATAAACCAAACTTGTTATTATGGCACAGACTTCTGTGATTATGATCTGAATAAATACATTTCATATTTTTAAACCGTTCAGTACTGCCTAATCAGTTGGAATAATATAGTGTTGGCAGTATGCATATTTTATTTTGGATTTATTCCAAAATTCGAATATTAAAACAAATTATACCTATTTATTAAACGACCATTACAATCACGATTGAAATTTTTTTAATGTATGTACCTAATATTTTAGTAATTCCTCAAAATATCTTAGATGGAATTAGTTTGAAATTGGCAGGTTCATAAGGGCATATTTCAAAAGCTAATTGTGAAGCATGTTTCATCCAAAAATTATAATATTGTGTGTAGAATTTGTATTTTTTAATTAATAAAAGAAATTACATGGGCCTATGCGGTAAAAACAAAAAAACTTCACTTCACGGTTTCCCTGCTGCAGAAAATTAATTACTTTTCCTATTTCTTTTTCGCATTACAACGTTATTTTCCGAACTATTAGATTTATTTAAAAAATTTATTCTTTATAAAATATGCTAATACCCAGCTTCCGACGGTTATTTGAAGGGAGAGTGGGGTATGCTTCATTTTTTATACCATGTTAAATAATAAATATGATGTATTACTAATACATAAAACATCATTATTCTTATGTAAAGTATGTTCTGACATGATTAAAATAAGAAATGAACAGAAACATACTTGTTTTAACAGATTCCTAAGTCTTCTAATAGTAGCGCGCTATTCGCCCCTATAAACAACAGACTTATTATCTTCGCGGTCTCTTTGTTCTTTGTTCCTTCTCCCGCGTCATCGAATTTCGAATTTATCAGTTTCATGAAGGATGACGGAAGTGTATCAGCACAAGAACCTCTGCGTAGTTACAGCCTCTTCAATGTTTAGGAGCAAACATACATGTTCATTAATAAATCCAGAATGTTCTGAAGCACATGACTCACTATATTGTAGACATAAATGTCGTGTAGAGTAGGTAGATAGATATTAACTTTTTTTTCCTCAGTGTAATATCTATTCGATCGACAAAATCTCAAAAATGACAAAATCGTAAAGAGGATAAAACAACTTTTAAAATAAGACATAACTCGCCCTCCCTAAAATAATTTTAATTTTCCAGGTGATAGACGTCGTATTGTCATTCCACTTCGATTTTGTCGCATCCATTTATAACGTATAAGTCGTTAGAAAATTGAGTGGCGTTAACACATAAAATAAAATGTATTTTGCATATTTCAGTCATATTTAGGAAATTGATGTTCTCTGGACACCCAATGGTCCATCCCTATTTTCGATCGTTTTTGCAATGTTGATATTAAAAGGAGATTTATTTGAGAATTATATACTAAACCCACGCCTCGATCCACGAGCTCGAAGTAATTAACTGAGGACTAACTTTACACATTTATGATGATGAAATTAATTAATAATTGTCTTCGACAAATAATGATCATGAATTTGGGGATATCCATTTGTAACTAAATATCTTTTTTGATGTTGTAATTATTTATGGTATACATGGCTTTTATATTATATAATATTGATATCGATGTCGATGTATTTAACGACAAGTAGATAAATAATTCAAGGCGCCTTTGTTGCAATTGCCACCGCTTTCAATGTTGACAAATAATCTAAATGTATAGCTGGGTTTTTCTGTTACTAATATCATGCACATAGTCGTTTAAGTAGGCTAGATGTAAAGTAGACTACATGGATATGACATTTGTTTCCAAAGAAACGTTTGTTCTGTCGATATTACACCTGCCGACATTCACCCGGCCGTCAAAATCTGTAAGCGGTAAATAGCAAAAGTTGGTGCTTTTATTCCTTAATAAATGTATAATTTATGACTTGTTGGCAAATGTTATGTCTGAGCGTTATATGCCAAAACATGTTCGTACGCCTATAAGGTATACAGGAAATAAAGCCTTGAACGTAGTTTTTTTTTTTCGGTTTCCCATAGCCTCGATTTACATCGAAGTCGCGCCAGCAAATTACCTATACTCCCCACATCCCTCAATGTTAGTGCCTTAAACAGATGAGAAGAACCTAGAATGAGAGGGACCGTATCAACGACTAGTGACAAAGCACTACAAGTCTCTGGTACGTTATGACGACTTAAAATGTTAGTTGGAATATTATTATATTTTTTATATTTGAATTTATATTTTTTATCGTTGTGTTATTTTATATTTTTATTGACACATCAATGTAATTGTACTTATATGAATAAAAAAGACGTTATTATTATTATTTGAAAAACTCTGTGGAAGGGGAGCCCTTGAATCTTTCAGAACTTATTGTGACTTAAGGATACGTTATTAGTGGAATTGGCAAAAATGCGCCGCAGGACATAGGCGTACGCACCATAATAAGTGTAAGAAAAGAAATTAACTACTACCTACTAAAAGCAATAAACTTACAATTTATAACAATGTATGCACAACTTACCATCTTAACTAGTGATGGGAAGAATCTAATTAAATAATTCGAATAATTCGATTATAAGATTAATCGAGTTATTTCGATTAATTATTTTAAAAATATCTCGAGATAATTTAGTAGTATTGTAATAGTAATGCTCCGCGGTCAGCTGGAGAATCGAGTGAAGAGAGAGGGAGATGTCAAATAAAAATATACTAGTATCAAAAGGAGATGTAATACGGGAGAATTGCTCGTACTGGAAAACTTTTAGAATTAATCGAATTAGTAAACGTACTAAAGACTGAACGTAGTACTAGTAGTGAGTAAATGCGCAGACGGAGACGGGAAATGACACCCATCGATGATTTCGATGCAGTGCAACAGAGATAGGCGCGCTGTCAAACTGGCGTCCGGTGTGTTCTGAGAAAGTAAAATCAGCGGCATAAACTTCCAAAAATGTAACTAAATTATTTTATCATTTACAATTTTTATAAATAATATAATTGGTGAGAGTAAGACAGTGAAAGATGATATGACAGACTACTTCTCCACAGAGTGCTACCGGGGACTGTTCATGTTTATAAAAATTATAAATGAAACAATTCAGTTACCCTAAAAAACTTACGCCGCCGCGCCGATTGTACTTTCTTAAAATGCCAATAAATTATTAACTATTCACTGTTCTGTTTTATTCTGATTTATTTCATTCTGCGGTCGTGAATATAATAATTTGATTAAATGTCTCGAATTTTCATTCTGATGTCATCGATGGCTAATTTGGTTAAATATCTCGAATTATTAATTTGGTTATGAAATACCCAATATTATTAATATCTCGATTATAAAAATATCCCGATTATTCCCATCACTAATCTTAACTAGCTTGGTTATCACTAACTGGAAAAGATGTGTAAAAACTTTGCAGCATCATGTATGTTTCTATGGTTGTCTCCGAGAGTAATGTTCGACGTGCTGAAAAAAATATGCTTATATTTTGAGAACGACCGTTCCACATCTATTGGTGTAATACAAGCATACTTAAAATAGTTTTTGAACTCACTTAACGAATCTGCAGATGCACCATCATACCATCACTTTGTCTTAATCAGGCAAAACCCGTGTCTTGCTTTATTACACGTGCAAACTTTTCTCCAACGGGCTCATTTTTTACGTTACCTATAGAGTGTAGCAGTCGATTTACTTCGTCTACTTTTTGCAGTGACTCCGCTAACGACAATGCACTGTTTTGTAAGTTTTGTATGGCGTCATGTAATTCTTTATAGTTCTTGTGAATAGTTTTTAAAGCTGTTTCAACAGAAACATCTTAAAATTTCGTCTGGTTTTCCTTAATAGCTGCAGCCTCATCTGGATTTAATTGTAGTATCACAACTTTTATTTGTTGTAAATATTCAGCATAATAAAATGCTGCCTCCAACCATGTTCCCCAACGTGTAAGAATCGGCTGAGGTGGTTCGGGAATACCGGGACACTTGCAATGAAATACGCGAAGATGTTTAGGAGATTTAAGATCTGTCGTCTCGTCAACACATAACCACAGCCGTGTATTTTTTAGTATACATTTGATCTTATTTACAATATCTTCGCTTACAGTTGGTACATAGTTACGCAACGTTGTGCGATTTGGTAACGTCACCTTGGGACTGTATTTATTCCAGAACTCCTGAAATGGTTGTTTATTTGAGTATGTGCAGCGCAACATCACAGGCAATCAGCATTAGGAGTAAATCGAACATAAACTATGTTGTCGAAGGCACGCCATTTTTTTTTAGTTTTATGTTCCACAGTGACGTTTACAATCACGTTTATCCCAGCACATCAGGTCAGTCTGGCACACCTTACAAATTATTATAGCACCATTGTAGAATACATCCGGGAATTCAGTGATAAATTTATTCACTTTGTCAGTGTATGGCCGTTTTTTACCCTTGGGCAGGTCTGACATACGTTATTATTAGATTAATATCAAGAATAAAATACAAAAAATAAAATTATCAACAATACAACGGAGAGAAATAAATTACGTTATTGACACCTCGACGCATAACAGTAGACTAAAATAGTAAACAAGTCTCGCTTACGTACTTGGGTATTTCTCTACCTGGCACCGCCCATGATTTGTTGATCGAAATGTCAACTCTAGTTATTAGTTATAACAAGTTATGGTACAATTTAAAAGTAAAGTAGTTTTAATTTGTTTATATATACATATAAGCCAGCTTTTGACTGCAAAATCGGTCCCAGAACTATTTGATATGACATTAAAGGAACAAAAGGTATTTTATGTGCAAATTTAAATGAAAGCATCAAACACTACATATTATGTATTTGAATACATTATTACGCAAATATGTCTTTAAATGGCACATCTGCACGTTATATTAATACTAATAAATAGAACTTGTTTCTTGCTAATATTTATTTTATTTGTAACAACCGCAATTTTAAACTCATTTTAAAATAATATTAGATTGTGTTTTTGATCAATTTAATTCTAGATATAATTAAAACATAATTATTATTTCGATAAAAGAAGTGAATCACCAAGCCTAAAAAAATGTATAAAATGTTTACATGTTTACTATGGGATCTTATCGAGATGATTCTGGAAGATATGATAAAAGCGATAAGACATTCGACCACAGATCATGTAAAAATATAATGAACGTGGAGCGTATTATAGAGGATTTATATAGTTTGCGAAACAGAGATTATTTAAAAAGTAACAAGAAAGTTTTAAAAACAAAATAAAAACAAAAAATATACTCTCAAATTAGTAACAGAAAGAAATATTTTTCTCAGTAAATGAACTTCTCACCCCTTCTTTATTTTGAGATGAACTACTATCCTCGTTCAAATTTATAATAAATTTATTTCCACTATTTATTTATATGAAATTTGGCAATTTTTAAATAATCATCCTCAATTGTAATTACTTTCCTAATTCTTTTTTCTCAATCTTCATTGTTAATTTTCGTCACTTCATTTTGAATTAACTCTACGACTTTTTTATAGAATTTCGGAAAAATATTTCCTTTTCTGACATTTTTCTTCAATTTACACCAAATTAATTTAATTGGGTTGAAAATACAGAAATATGACGGTAATCTCAACACTTTGTGGGTCATATCTCTCCGCTACAGTGTCTCGAGTTGTCTCGAATGGTACTTCACATGTCAAGAACAATAATGCTATCCGGGTTTAATTTTGGAATTAGTGTATTTTCAAACCATTCCTCAAATATTTCTCCCTCCATGTTCTTGTGGTAATCCACGTTACATCCATGTTTTTTCCGCACAGTTTCAATACATTATCAACCCATCCACAGTGTAATATAACCAACCGAGTCCCTTTATTAGGGGACAATGAGATTGGCTGACATTTCCTAGATCCATTAGTCCATCTTTTTTTTTACGGTGTCATGAGTATCATATCAAGTATCATTTAGATAATAAATTTGTCTATTTTCCCTTCCGAGTTCTTTTATCTCTTCTAGATATGAATTTACACAATCCACTATTCGTCTACTTTCCATAATCACCACGCCTTTATTAATAGTTTGATATTTAAATCCAATTTTTCTCAGCCAAGTTCCTAAATTTGTTTCGGTATATTTTTGATGATAATCTGTTTCTTTTAATTTTCTGTCTACCATGTCAATATTTGGGATTTCATTTTTCTGATACGCATCGTAAACTAAAATTCTTAAAAGTTTTGCTAACGATGGGTCCAGAGTTTTTGATTGACCTGCGTCGGAACTTTATTTTCTTAGGAGGGCGCCTTCTTTCACCAGTTTGTGTGTTGTGGGACGGGGAACTTTAGTCAAAGATGCTGTTTCACATAGTACATCCAAATTATACAAATTAGAGTCATTATCTAGTCGCTTCAAAAGATTATTGTAAACGTTAAGGCAAATTTGTTTCGCTTGCTCGTTCAAATGCAACCGATTTTTTCTTACTTAAAACACTAATTGTCTTTATCATTCTAACCACTATCACTTTCATTTTCACAAACTGAATAAGATGCAGACGTAGAAGCCTCACACGGTCGAAACATTTTTACTTCAAATACCTTCGCAGACGTAGAAGCCTCACACGGTCGAAACATTTTTACTTCAAATACCTTCTTAAATTATTTTCAAAAACATACCAGCAAATTAACCGATATAAAATAATTATTATTTATATTACACTATTACACAACTCACTTTAGCACGATAACCTTCTTAAAATATTTTCAAAAACACGCCAGCAAATAAACAGATATTAAATAATTATTATGTATCTTATAATATTATACTTACAATATATCAGCACTGCTAGAATGATTCGGTAACAAAATTAAGTGCGACTCTGAAGTATCCCAGCATGTAAGCTAAACTCCGCCTCGGTCGCGTGCCAGCAAAAACAACAATAATTGTTCTTGCTTTAATGTAAGCGGTGTAAAAGACGGAAATTGACATGTGTTATACATTTCCCGCCCACATGTCGCGTCTTGCTCCGCACGTCCCGTCACAACATAGGTTTCGTAGACTACACATTTTTTAAAAGCGTAAATGCTTACCCTTTTTCCAGCAGAATCTGTAATGACCATGTTACTTAGCAAACTCTTTTTTACCACAAATATATCAATTAAAGAATTTACCGAGAAATTTACTTAATCATGTGAAATTTTACGTCGAGTCGAGCCTTACGCAGAAGATATGTACCTAGTCGGAGGTACAACACTCCAACGTCACAAATGTAGAAGAAGTCCTCTTATAATGCAAATGAGTAGTTCCCCAAGTAACAACTCTAAGATACTTTTGATTTATTTAGGTTTTAAAAGTGCTTTAACATGTTCAATAAAATGATAGTGGTTTTAAAATTACCTTAAGATAAACTAAAAGTTCTTAAAGACCACTGATTCTTATGCAAAGGATTTAATGCACTCTTTAAATTAAAATAAAAAAACTGTTTGCTCCTAATGCCCTATTCATCTTATGCTAGTTTTATAATACTCTTGACATTGGCTATTTTAAAACTAATTTGCCTTTTTAAAGAATTAAATAGCAAGTTGGTTTTAAAACAATCCGTTTTGGAACAAATGGTTTTAATGTAGTTTTATGGAGTATCCTTGATGTAGTCATTAAAACCCATTAAGAAAACTATTTTATCTTAAGCCTATATGCTCAATGAAATTCCACATTAAATCCTAAAACATAGTTTTTACTTTTTAAAGAGTAAATTAAGAATATTTTAAAGTTCAAAGGTTTTAATTTAGTCAATTTGATTAAAAGAAATGCCTGTTGGATTTTTGATGACTTTATTAAAACTAATTCTACCCCCTCCATAATCGGAGAAAACACGCCATCTGCTCAATAAACTGATTGCTGATTTAGTGAACCAGTGCAGTCCGCGTACCTACTTTATGCATGAATGAAAACTAGAAGACATATTTAAAATGGAAAATATTAGTGACAAGTATTTTAAATTAAAACGAAGTCACTAAATTCGGCAATCACATAACCGGCACAATTTTAAGGTTAGGATTTCATACGCGCGCCAGATCCCTTTAAATCAATAAGGCCACGAGTTTGAAAATATGAAAGCAACTCAGTTTTAAAAGGAAGAGTAAATAAATGTCTGGGAGAGTAATTGTACTTAAAATGGTAAATAAAACGCTAATTTAAGTCTTGTAAGATTTAAAATGTTCTATTAACTTGCAATCAGTTTTTATCTAGACCACGCCATTTTTTATATAAGATACAGACCCGCCATGATGAATATTTTCAATAGCCAAAGAAAAAAATATTATTGAAATATATGCGCTTTACATCCTCTTAAATAACTGAAGGACGGTGTGTCCAAACATGCAATTTAATAAAAAAATGCATTTGGATGTTTAGATGCAAAATAAAAATTGAGGACATTTTTAAAAAATTTTTTAGATATTAAAAAAAACCATTATATTGGTGGCGCTCGAGTTATGTAGAAATATTTTATTATTTTGTCAGAAAAGTGCCATCCGTTGGTAATTTTTACCAAAATAGTTCGCATTTGAATATTATTTTTGATCAGCTTTATATGCGTTACGTTTAAAATATTACCACTCTGTTCCATTAGAGACTTGCCGTTGTTTTAATTATTTCACGCATAAAGTTGTCCGACTTTAAAACAAAATAAAACCCTTTTAGGATTAATTATAATGATTCTCAAGGCAATTTAGTCTGCTGCAATTTTATTTTAAATGCAAAACGTTTTAATACATAAATTTAAGGTTGCCTTGAAGAACTCTTTAAGAATATGAAATTAAAACTAAATGGTTTTTAATATAGTTTTAAAATTCAGTTTTCAAGACCCTTTTAGGATGGGCCCTTTTTGGCTAGAAGCTGCTTTATGGTGATCCTAAGTTTGTCTTGAAGATCATTTGGTTTTATTCGAAGTTTTATTGTATAATTTTAAAGCGACCTTGGAGATCTTAATAAGAGCATTAGTGTTACGTGGGTCTTCAAAGCCATGTGTCAATTGTGACAATTCTTAATATGTTTTCGAAATTGTTAATTGCGTGAAAGATATTGATCACTACTTTGAATCACGTAAAATGTATATTTACAGTTTGCCCCAGCAAATACCCAACAGGCGCCAGGTAAAATACTTGGAAACTATCCAAAGAAGATAGATCCAATATCCGAGATAATAGATACCTATTTAAGAAATTTAAATAGGTGTTCCTAAACAATTAATATCTGCACTAATGAAGTACACATTCATAACAGCGGCATAAGTCATGTTTAACAGGCTGATGATGATGGTGATATAATCACCACGGTGCCAACAGTCGGTGAAAAGTTCATTGCCTTTTAAGGTACATGATTGCGCTCGCAACACATGCAGATGTGTTGTTTTTGGGACGAGGAACAAAGATTTAACAGATTTCAACATTAAGCTCTTCCACTACAACCGGTTTTGCATAGTTGCCTTGTACATGTACGTACATACTACATTTTCAGATTTACCATAACCTAGTGAAATGCACATAAAGCGGTATGCTGTAGCTATTTATCTCATATTCCTTCCACAATCTCGTCTTCATCGGTCTCTGAATAAATATATTCATCACCGTTACTCATATCTGATTATTTCGGATGATAATCGGGATTACTGCTTTCTTCAGAATTGTCTGATGTAGACATTTTGTGTGAAAAAATATAATAAATCTGCCAAACGGACACGTACAGTATGACAGAGAACTGTTAAGCAGCTGATTGGTTATGACCGTGCGTAATCAGAATATCCACAATATGTATAAGATTACATTACCAAATCTACATAACATTTAATACCACCCTTCTAAATCCTTATTGGAGTTAACAGACGGAGACAGGTACTAGCCATATTGCCAAATTAACAGATTTTATTTCCTATTCTTTACATACTAAATTGGATCTATTATTTCATTTATTTCATTCAATATGTGTACATATATGAACAAAAATAAATAAACAAACCAGCAGGGAAAATGAAAATACAATATTTATTTATACAGAATATACAAAATAAGAGATAGGTACCAGCGATCTACTTCTATTCATGCATGCTATGAATGACCGTGTTTGATACGAGGGTTTGAGAGTACCCCAGCTATATTGGGAAAGTGAAGGTAATGAAATTTCAAAAAAGGAAAAACACTTTCTGAAGAAGACAAATTGTTAAACAAGGGTGGATGGGGCAAAAGATACAATTACAGTTGGAAACAAGTTCCTGTTTAAATTTTATAGAGTCGGTGAAGGTTTGGAGCTAAACGATCACAGATGGCTTACATGTAGGCCATTGGTCGCTATGCTGTGTGAGCAGTTCATAATCAATTTAACGACTGTACCACCTACAAATTGCAACAGCTCAGTGGCATTCGAATGGGTAATCACCCAAATTCTAATGGAAAATAGTAAGTAACCGAACGTTCTTCAGATAAACTCTTAAACCTCATTTCCTATTACCTCCTATTATGACCATTATAGAACGTGACATGGAGTTTTTCAACCGCTGAAGATATAGTAACATAATGGATTTCACGACCCTGTAAACAACATTTCTTCCTCAAGAAATGTTTGACATACCTCTATGTCAGCATATCTGTGCAGTTTTATTTGGCTTTTCGTACGTTTTTTATTGTCACATTTAGACTTAAAAAAAATATGGTAAAAAATGTAAGGATTTCAAAAAAAACGCGGATATATGCCAGGTGTGTATCCACGGCTTGATACTCTAATTATTGTGACTAAGTGTTTTTTTGTTCGTATTTGTGATTCGCTCTGTATAACCGAAAAACGCCTTTTACAAATAATCCAAGGTCTAAAATCTCAACAGAACTTAATATGTTGTTCAACGGATATTTGATCAAGATCATCCGTACCATGACGTGCAACCAAATGCCAAACAACATACTGTTACGCCACTGGACTGTGTTGACTGGTTAGATTAGGCTGGAATTGTACACGAACGGCCGGGAATATTCTGGAGTGCTCTAGATTGGGTCAATGGATGTATAAATAAGACGCACGGTGGGCCGAGATTTAATCTTAAGTTGAACGTGAACGAGTGAAGAAGCAATAAGAAAGAGACTTATAAGTGTTCAGTTGTGATCATAGTTAAGACATTAATTAATCTATTGTTATTAATTGTTAATTAGTAAATAAAGTAGTGATTTAGTGTTACCTGGACTTTCAATCAACGAATCTACGAGCAGAGGTGTTTGTGTGGATAGCAAACACGTAACAATTTGGTGTCGGAAGTGGATTGGAAGAGAAATTTCTGGAATATTCGAAAAGGTTCTACAGTGTTCTTCTCAGAAATTAGTGGTAACACGGAGAATTAAGCTACTGGACAGTGTTTGGAGGACTATTTCTGGACTGAATAGTGACTTTAAAGTGGATTTCGAGAAGTTTCTAGAACATTCGATTTAGAAATAGTTGCAAATACGCGAGTGCCGCTAGTAATAACGTGTTGTACACTGAGAAAAAGGACTACTAGTGCAATTTCGGGAAAATTCTAGAACATTCTATTTGGAAACTACAGAAGATACGTGAATTGTGTTAACGAGAACGTGTTATAGACTCAAAACAAGACTTATTAGTGATATTTCGTGAAAATTCTCGAACATTCCATTGCACAATTAGTGAAGAGAAGTGACTTTTGTCAACACAAAAGAAGTATAGACTCTAAATAAGACTTTCTAGTGCTGTTTCGAGATTTTTCTGGAACATTCCATTATTAAAATTGACGTGATATCAACATTTTACGGATTTTATAGTGTAATAAACTTTATTTTGAACTGATTTACGTGTCGTGTGTTAATGCCAACAACAAGAAGCATGGCGGAGAAACAAACACAAGACTTACTTGCAGCATTGGTGCAACAAATGGAAGAACAAAGGAAGATTATGGAAGATCAAGAGAGAAGACGACAGGAAGAAAAAGAAGAACAAAGGAAAATTATGGAAGATCAGGAAAGAAAGCGACAGGAAGAGAAAGATGAACAAAGGAAAATTATGGAAGATCAAGAAAGAAGACGACAGGAAGACAAAGAAGAACAAGAAAGAAGACGACAAGAAGAAAAAGAAGAACAAGAGAGAAGACGACAGGAAGAAAAAGAAGACCAAGAGAGAAAACGCCTAGAAGAAAAAGAAGACTTGATAAAAATGATCGAAGGCCTGGAAATAAGACGAAAGGAAGAAAAGGAAGAACAAGAGAGAAGACAACAGGAAGAAAAGGAAGAGCAAAGAAAGGAACACCAGGAAGAATTAAGAAAAATGTTTGAAGAACAAGAAAAATGGCGAGTCGAGGAAAGAGAAGATTTCAAAAGAAGCCTAGATGAACAGCAAGCAGCTATTTTCTCCCTCACTGAAAAATTTAAAGGAGATGTTATCGAAAAAGTCACTGAAGTCGCAGGGAAAGTCTGTGAAGTCGAAGGACAAGTCATGGAAGTTAAAGGAGAAGTCATAGAAGTTAGAAGAAAGTTTGAGGGAGAAATAACTGAAGTTAAAGGAAAAGTCGGTGAAGTTGAAGGGGAGATAGCCCGGTTGAAACACCAATTAAGAGAGAAGGGAGGCCAATTAGTACTGTCGTCTGGTGCTAGATTACAACCACCTTCCTTCGACGGTCAAAGTTCATGGTCAACTTATAAGAGACAGTTTGAGGCAGCTGCACGTTCAAATAACTGGAACGATGAGGAAAAGGCAACAGCATTGGTATTAGCACTAAGGGGCCAAGCATTAGACATGCTCCAAACAATTCCTGCCGCACAGCAACAAAACTTTAGCATTTTGGAGGCAGCGTTAGAACTAAGATATGGCGACCAACATCTCGCCCAAGTATATCAGGCTCAGCTCAAATCACGCAGACAACGAGGTGGAGAAAGCCTCCAGGAGTTCGAAGCTGCGGTAGAAAGATTAGCCCATCTAGCCTATCCTGATGCACCAATGGAATTTCAACAACAGTTAGCAGTTAGCACATTTATTGATGGAGTAAAAGATCAGGAAGTTAGGCGAATTCTTAAGTTGGCCAGGCATAAGCTTAGTAGTGAGGCTTTAGTACATGCACTGGAGATTGAGGCTGCCTATAAGGATACCACCCAATCAAATCAGAGAGTACGAGCTGTGAGTGTGGAGGAAGACAAGCCAGACAACACAACACAAAATCTGATATCTGATCTACACAAGATGATCACCCAACTACTGACAAAATCGAACTCCCAGCAGAGACAAGACCAACAACAAAATAGTGGGAGGCCGAATGGAGGCATCCGTTGTTATAGGTGTGGCAAAGTGGGCCATATCAAGAGAAACTGTCGTCAACGCAGCCCAGAAAGAGTAAATGCTGCTGTGGTTGAGGAGCTACAGGAAAACTAAAGATGGCTGGCAATTTGGGGGCTGCGCTGGCCAAGAAATGTTGTGACCCCCGAGAAATAAAAGTTTCCCAACTTCGAAGAGTTCAAAGTAGTCTGTTGTTGGAGGGTTATGTAAATAAGAAGAAATGTGTGTTCACAATCGACACAGGAGCTACGTCATCAATAGTACGGGCAGGATTCATAACGGGTATCAAAGTAAATAAAGAACAGAATGGATTAGTCATCCGGACAGCTACGGGAGATAGGGCGGCGGTTCATGGGGAAGTCGACATGGAGGTGCAGATTGGCCGCTTATGTTTTAAACACCAAGTTATCGTAGCTGACATTACAGATGACTTCATTTTAGGATTAGACGTTATGGAAAAATATGGATTTGTACTTGATGTTGGAGAACGAGTTCTCAAGATTGGAAATGAAGAAATTATTCTTTCAACGGCAGGTGAAAAATTCCATAATATCAGGCTACTAACTTCGAGGACAGTAAACATTCCTGCACGAACAGAGAAAGTAATTGAGGCCGTCCTGGAGGAAAATTCTGTGGGATACCGCTTTGGCCTCGTTGAGAGGGACGACTCAATTAAAATGACAGACAATGTGATCCTGGCAAGGACTTTAACACAGACTACAGACAATATACCGATTAGAGTGGTTAACCTAAATTCACACTCAGTGACGTTCAAAGAAGGCGAAGCAATTGGCACCTATGAACCAGTCACATGGATTGCGAGATGTGAAGAACAAATCTTTGGAGCTTCGTCTACAGATATGGACCAAGAAGTTGTAAGGATGTTAAATGCCCAGTTAGAACATTTAACTCCAGATGAACATAGAGAAGCTTTAAAATTCTTGCAGAAGGAAAGTACAGTATTTGCAAAGGACACAGAAGCTCTTACAAAGACCAACATAGTGCAACATCGGATAAATACTGGTGAATCAGCTCCTATTCGTCAACCACCTAGGAGGCTCCCATTAGCAAAACAAGAAGAGGCTTCCGCAATGTTACAGAAGATGCTTAAAGACGGAGTTATTGAGGAATCAACCAGTCCTTGGTCGTCGCCAGTAGTTTTGGTTGCTAAGAAAGATGGAACTTTAAGATTCTGTGTCGACTACAGGAAGCTGAATGACGTCACAAGAAAAGACAGCTATCCTTTACCCCGAATTGATGACACACTAAGTACGCTGGCAGGTTCACAGTGGTTTTCCACTCTAGATCTTCGAAGTGGATATTGGCAAGTGGGACTTCATCCAGATGACAAAGATAAGACAGCCTTTTCGACAGGAAGTGGCCTTTATCAATTCACTGTGATGCCTTTCGGCCTGTGCAATGCGCCAGCGACTTTTGAAAGACTGATGGAACTGGTACTACGAGGACTAACTTGGAAGACATGTCTAGTTTATCTTGATGATGTGATGGTTATGGGACGGGATTTTAAGGAGCATTTGAAGAACCTTCAAGAAGTGTTTGGAAGAATTAAAAATGCACACCTGAAATTAAATCCCAAAAAGTGCTTAATGTTCCAGAAAGAGGTAAAATTCCTAGGACATGTCGTGTCTTCGGAGGGGATAAGAACAGACCCAGATAAGATTTCTTCAGTACGAGATTGGCCGAGGCCTTCAAATGTTCACGAAGTAAGAAGCTTCCTTGGCCTATGCACTTACTACAGACGATTTGTGGAACGATTTGCTGATATTGCGAAGCCACTACATCGGCTTACAGAAGAGAAGGTTCAGTACCAATGGACACAAGAGTGCGAAACATCATTCAGAACACTAAAATCAGCACTGTGTTCGAGTCCGGTTCTTTCATACCCAGAACGGAAAGGCCTCTACGTATTAGACACAGATGCCAGTAATTCTGGACTTGGATGTGTTCTTTCCCAAATTCAAAATGGACAGGAAAAAGTAATTGAATACTTCAGCAAGACGTTGTCGAAGCCAGAACGTAACTATTGTGTGACACGGAAGGAACTACTGGCCATTGTCAAGTCCATAGACCATTTTCACAAATACCTATATGGACAACATTTTAAAGTTCGGACCGACCATGCTGCATTAAAGTGGTTATTACAATTGAAGACTCCGGAAGGCCAACTAGCTCGTTGGATAGAAAAACTGCAGCAATACGATTTTAAAATCGAACATCGTCCTGGAAAATCCCATAGAAATGCAGACGCTCTCTCCAGAAGACCCTGTCGGGAAGACTGCAAGCACTGCCACCGGGTGGAAAAACAACAAGGGATAATAATTGTAAACACCGTTAAAATTGATGTTCCTAACGATTGGACAAGACAGACATTAAGAGAAGAGCAGTTAAAAGATCAAGAAACTGGTCCTATTCTGGAATGGAAAGAAAGAGGAGCCCGACCAGGCTGGAAGGACATTTCAGACAAGGCAGTGGGACTGAAGGCTTTGTGGGCACAATGGGATTCCCTTAGAGTAGAGGATGGCCTGTTGAAAAGAGCTTGGGAAAGTCCAGACGGGAAGGAAATTACTTTGAGATTGGTAATTCCCAGGTGTCGCATACCAAAGGTACTCCAGGAAATGCATAATGGAACATCTGGCGGACATTTTGGCATCAACAAAACTCTCACTAAAGTACGCGAACGATTCTACTGGGTGAACAGCCGCCAAGATGTGGAAGCTTGGTGCCGCAAATGTGAAGTTTGTGCGGCAAGTAAGGGACCACGGACAAGAAGTAAGGGCCAAATGAAACAATATAACGTAGGGGTTCCTTTTGAGCGAATTGCGATCGATGTAGCTGGTCCATTCCCCGTGACAGATGATGGGAATAAATACATCTTAGTTGCCATGGATTATTTCACTAAGTGGCCTGAAGCTTATGCCATACCCAACCAAGAAGCAGCCACTGTCGCTCAAGCTCTGGTAGATAATCTAGTATGTCGATTTGGCGTGCCCCTAGAATTGCATTCGGATCAAGGAAGAAACTTTGAATCAGGGGTATTTCAGAAGATGTGTCGCTTACTGGGAATTCATAAGACAAGAACAACAGCCCTACATCCACAATCAGACGGAATGGTGGAGAGATATAATAAAACCATGGAGGAGCACCTATCCAAAGTGGTTGAGAAACATCAGAGAGATTGGGACCGTCATTTACCTCTTTTCCTTATGGCCTACAGGGCCTCCATTCATGAAACAACAAAACAGACGCCAGCTCGCGTGATGTTTGGACGTGAGATTAGACTGCCATGTGACTTGGTATTTGGCACACCAGATGAGGAGCGATTTTCCATAAATGACTACGCCGATGAAGTAGGTGAACGGCTAAGGAATATCCATGAGCTGGTACGAGACCGAATTGCCATAGCAAGTGATCGCATGAAGGCTCGTTATGATCTTAAGGCGAATTCAGGAGGGTTCCAAGCTGGAGATTTGGTTTGGCTATATAACCCACAACGAAAGAAAGGCAGATCCCCGAAGCTTCACCCACCCTGGGAAGGTCCTTACACTGTTGTCACCAGACTAAACGACGTTGTATATAGAATTCAGCAAAGTCCAAAATCCAAGATGAAGGTGGTGCATATAGAGAGACTAGCCAAGTATGCAGGGAACAATGAATTGCCTGATCGGGACGTTCAGGCTTAAGGAGGGGGCAGTGTTACGCCACTGGACTGTGTTGACTGGTTAGATTAGGCTGGAATTGTACACGAACGGCCGGGAATATTCTGGAGTGCTCTAGATTGGGTCAATGGATGTATAAATAAGACGCACGGTGGGCCGAGATTTAATCTTAAGTTGAACGTGAACGAGTGAAGAAGCAATAAGAAAGAGACTTATAAGTGTTCAGTTGTGATCATAGTTAAGACATTAATTAATCTATTGTTATTAATTGTTAATTAGTAAATAAAGTAGTGATTTAGTGTTACCTGGACTTTCAATCAACGAATCTACGAGCAGAGGTGTTTGTGTGGATAGCAAACACGTAACAATACTATACAATTAGCATAGAGCAGGTAAAAGTAATCGTTTCATTTTTTACAGCCCACACATGTTTAACCGTTCAATTCTTTTATAACCACCATGTTTGCAAGCAGCTGCCGATTATGTTAACGCTTAGATGGAATGAGACATTCTTTATAGAACGGCATGACCCATGCAAAGATATTGTCAAGTTGGTGGCCATATAAATGTTATATATAGCATATACGTATTATATTTATAGGATTAAACCCAAGAAAGAGACATTTATCATATATTTATAAAACGAACTGACTGAGAAGTATAGAAATGGTGATTTTGCCGTATCAAATACCGGTTTTACAAATATTTAGATACATAAAAATGCTGGTTTATTTTGTACTACATCATATTGTGTCGTATTAATTTTTCTCCAGATCGTATCTAGCACGCAAAGCAACTTTTATTTTGCAGGTTGTGGGTAATCATAAAATCGCAACCAAGGATATGCTAGGCTGATGGTTAAATACCAAATGAAATGAGCTTTCAGGAACTGAAAAAGTTTTTGTAATCGATTATGGCATTCGAAAGTTAACGATGTTTCAAAATCGTGTAATGTTTCGAGCGTTGAAAGCGCCCCAAGTTACTTGGGGGTTTTGCTTATTTTTGAAACAGAGAAAAACGGATTGCACATTCTTTGCCTTGTTTCTTGCTTTCTTAATAGCAGAGGTTTTTTGATGCGGTAAAACTTTTTTGGAAAAACATTTTTTGACGTAGAATTGGAATTTAGAGAAAAATAGTTCCAGCATCCTTGATTTTTCACTACAAGACACTTGCATTTGTTTTCAATGGAAAATAATTGGCCACGACTTAAAAAAAAATGCTTGTATTTTATGCCTTTCTATCTTATAATATGATGTACATACGTCATGGGTTTCCATTGTTTTGACAATTATATGAGGTTTTTATAAAAAAATCAAGGTAGCGTGAAAAAACAAATGATAGTTTAGGAAGAGATATCGAAATGGGACCTTCACCATTGAAATTTTCTAAAAAAACAAGGAAATAGTGTTTTAAATGCAGAAAAATGTTGCTATTTCGTTTACTCACTGGTAAATTTTGACATTCGTTTAATCACAAAAAAATTTAAGTAGCGTATTGGTTGGAAGTGAATTATAAAATGAAAATTACGGATTGATGTTCGTTAATATCTTTATGTAAAAACAGAGTAGATACCTATATCAAATATTAAAATTAAGAAGTTGTTAAACGTCTCGTAAAGAGCGTTATTTGTATTTTGATCTTTGTTTATTTGATTTAATGGCCAGTTTTCCAAGTCAAGTTTAAATTTGTATACTTAGTTTGATTTAAACTTAGTTTGAAGTTTAATGTTACAACCTAGGTTACAATAACTGTTAAAACAACTCTAATCAATAATTTTCTGTTGAAATAGTCTGGTGCCCTGATTCATATATATGTTTTACTTTTTCATCAATCTACACTGATAAAGTATTGGCGCCGTGAGAAATACCAAATTCCATGTGATAAAAACGAACGTTTTGAGACCGGAAATTAGAAAATTTATTTGTGCCTGTCTCGCAGATCTGTTGTGCATTTTCTCAAATACGTCTCGACGTGAAAATCTGAAATTTTGCATATAATATCTGTGATGTCCAAGGATGAACCCTATTGGATATCATTGAAATTGGTGCACCTGGAAGGGCACGTCTCCGGGGGACAAATCGAAAAATGTTTCAAATAAAAAATTTTCATGAGGAAATGTGCCGAAAAGAACTCTTGACAATTTCTCATAAGATTAACCGTTATTGAGAAAAAAGGTTTAAAATTAATTTCATCAAATTAAAAAATTAATGTCGGCCTTGGCAATACTTTCTCATCATACCCAATTTGAAATGAATGAAATATAAATTATTTTTTGTTTTGTTTCGTCCTCGTTTGTCTCATTTGTCTCCTTTATATTATTTGTCGCTCTTCATTTGTCTCATTTGAATCAGTTGTCTCACTTGACTCGTTTATCGTTTATCATTTCGCATTTGTCTCAATCATTGACATCTGAAAATGCGTTTGTTAATATCTGCCATTTTTAGCGAATACTTAACTGACAAAAAAAAATACAATCGGTGAAATACAAATCAATATTAATCTAATATGATCGACCCCTTCACTTACTTACGAAAATTATTTAAACCATGACTTTTTATCTTCATTACTCACATAATAAACATTCTTAATCTTGATAATTGTTTAGTACTTTCCTTGGAATATTTAACATTATAAACAAATTTTAAAAAAATATATAGGTATAGTGTTAAGACTCTTATAATATGTTCCAGTTGAGCGAACTTGAACGGTTAGGTGTTTTAATGAAAATGTGGTGAATAATATTAACCTAGTAGTGTGTGGAAAAGTACAGGGAAAATGTAAATAGCTGATATTACCGGATTTATTGTAATACACATAGAAGGTAGTAGTAACACTTTATATTATTTTATTACCTATTATTCTATTATGACTGAAAATAATAACAATGTGTCTTTATTACATTCTGCAACGATTCTTATAAATTACAGTTAGTAAAAGTGAAGCAATATTCAGCTGGGTTCCATTTCATTCCATCAGTGGCGTGTCGTGATTTTTATATAAACGGAGAAACTGTTACAAAATAAATACTTACCTTATTTAATATTTAGCGGGATTCGCCGGCTTCTTTTTGCAAATTCAGCAATGATGCCACCATAAAGCTTTTGCTTTAGTGACATTTCTTGAATTAGTTTCTTTTCTGTGGATAACAGTGCTAGATTAGTAAATCATTCTTGACCGGTAGAATATCTAATGGTTTTTAATTATTTTTAACGCGGAAAACTATGTTCGGTCGATGCACTTGTGGCGGGAATAGTGAGAATTAATTCACATAATTTAAGAATTTCAAGGCAAGCAAGATTTAATCCACAATCATTAATGAATTTCCATAAGTTACAATCACAATTTTTATTTATACCTTTCGATGTGTTGTATATCACTGAAAGTTCGAATCGCAATGCAGGAATATCAAAATATTGTGAATAATTTTTTTTCAAAGAATCAAAAGCATCTGGAATTGTAGTAGTATGGCCATTAAAATTTGTTAACTCTAAAAATTTTAAGTTTTAAATATTTGATTCTGGTATTCATATGTGTAGTAATATTGTCAATTATTTCTGAAAATAATCTCCTTTAACACATTTTTTGGTATCCTCTGATATTAGTACGTATTCTTTTTCTTGGTAGTTGACATTCTATCTTCAATGGGCCTTTTCACAGATTTTTTTTATTGCTTTATGTGATAGTGTTTTATAAAAAAAACTTGCCGTATTTTTTTTAATTTTTTTTTGAGCACGATTTCTATCGAAAAAAAATAACAAAAGTGCGGAAATAAAGCGCGCGCTTTTACGTGACGTCACGCAACCCACCTTAGTGACGTCAAAGGGACTGCGACCTTGAACATGACACATCGGTGTATTGCAAAGTTGGTTCTCTGCGTTTTGACAGTTGACGTCGAAATTGACTTTGACAGTCGTTTCTTTTTACTTTGGGTTGTTGTGTGTGGAACATGTTTAAAAGTGCTTTGTACCAACATGTACAAATAACAACATGAATTGTCCAATCAAAATTTTCGTTTACGTTCCACCAGATGAAAATAGACGAAAAGCATGGTTTAAAATAGCCAAAGTTGAGAAGCAGTTGACGAAAACCAGAAACATTTACTGTTGTGAAGATCATTTTGATGTAAGAAAAGTAGCTGTATTTAGAAATTGATGCTAAATTATTGAAATTTTACAGTTAAAAAAATATTCAGATTCACATAAGCAACTGCGTTGTCACCGTACGATGCTCTTGTTGACCTGGAAATTATTAGACATTAGTAAGTATAATTAAAATAGGAAAAAATATTGTAACAACAATTGCATGTTAAAATAATGGTAGTTCCATTATATTTATAAATAAATTACACGAAAATAAGATTACTAATGACTTACCGTTTTGTTTTAATATTCCTGACTTCTGCTGATAAATAATCCAAATTTGACATGTGAAACTCGTCCACCATAATAAAGTCAACTTTCGGCAGATTTTCTGCATTTCCTTTAGAAAATCCTGGCTCCATTTTCTTCCAATAATGTGCAGAAACAAAGCAAAACACGATTCGTAAATGAACACACAGAACATAACCACAAAACTAACCGTAAACAATGTAAAATGTGTCAGATGTGGTGTGACGTTAGTAGTATTAGGCGTTCTGGCAAATGCTACCAACATGATTCCGGTTTGTGTGACGTCACTCAGTTTCAAGGTCAAATGAGTGTTCAAATTGCCATATAAATGTTTATTTTTTTTATTAAACAATGGGAGACTTATATTTCAAACAGAGTTGCACAAGGTGAATATCTATCAGTTAGCTTTCAAATAAACATATTTGTTTTGAGATTTCAGAAGTAGTGAAAAGGCCCATTGCTCAAGTTTATTCCATAGGCGATCAAACTGTTCTCTCTTAGATAAAATTGATTTGAAGTACCGAATCTTTTTTATGCAGAAACTTGTCACTCGATTTATTTTCTAAAACTACAAATACGTTATCTCAAAACGGAAATATTTCATAGAAAACGAGAAATAAAAGATTAAAGTTAGTGTCTGTTTCTAACATGTCTAAATAACCTCTAGAGCAGACTACTGTTTCGTGATCCCATTCCTCCTGGTGATCTAATATTTGTTCAAAAAAATCAATAAGTGGCTGGCGATATTCAAACACAGTTTGCACCAATCTATTATTATAACTTCATCGAGTTGAAGCTACTTTGGGCATTCTTTTATGAAATTCGGAATCCAAAGCACTCGTCCGTTTTGACGATTTTGAAAAAAATGATGCGATGCCGCTTAAAGTAGAAAGAAACACCTTGCATTCCTTGATACTGCCAACAGATAGTTGTAACACTAAATTTAATCGATGCGCCATATACTGTATAAAAAGTGCATTTGGGTAAAGTTTGTTTTACTTTAGTCTGTTGTCCCCCTAATTCACCTGCTGTTACTACCGCTCCGTCGTAACTGCGCGACTAATTTGGAAGTACAATTAAATTCATTAACTATAGATTGCACAACGTTATAAAGAGCATTTGCTGCTCTTTGCGTAGAAACGTCTAAAAATCCTAAAATGCGTTCTTTAATGTCACCTTTTTTGTAACATAACGTACAACCTTTGAAAACTGGCAAATACAGTCAGTTCCAAAAAAAGTGATTTTGACGTAACTTTTTCCTTTTTTTTTAAAAACCAGTGGGTCGATTTTTAATTTTTTTTATTTGTTGCTAGGTAATTCCTTTGTCTTTCAAAAAAAAATAAAGAGGTGGAAATTTTTTCAAAGCCTCCTGGATGGTAGTGGAAAAACTCGCACCATGTATTTTCTTAATTTTTGACTCACCCTGTGTGTTAATCAAGTAATGGTACAGAAAGTGCTTACACTCTGTATGAAAGACGCTTCTTTTACGAGCATTTTGTTTTTTTATTCATTGATTTATCTCTAAAATTGTCCGAATTACAGCTTTTTTTGCTGAAACCTTGCGTATATCCCACAAAGTTATTTCGTTGTAGGATCACATTGCCTTTAAAAAAACAGTTGCCGTTGCCACAGCAATTAATTTGTTGTATGCCTCCATATTTGACTCTTTGTCGTTGTGTCATTAATTAAGTTTCATTAAAAAAGTTTTAGAGACTAAAATTACATAAAATGCCTCAAATAAATCCTGAACAAGTAGCAAGATTAGTTGCTTTAGTAAACGATGGGCGTAGTAAACGTTACGCCGCTCGTTCAGTGGGAGTCCATGAAGCAACTACTCGTAGAGCGATCCGCAAGTACGAACAAACAGGAAGCGCTGCTCGAAGGGTGGGTTCTGGTCGCCCTCGAAAATCTTCTCCAAGAGATGATCGCTTATTGAGATTGCGGATATTACGGGACCGATCAAATACTGCGGTAAATGTTCAGCAAGATCTTCGCCGATTTCGTGGTGTTGCAGTAAGTAAGCAGACGGTATGTAGACGTCTAAAAGAAGTTAATTTAAAAGCTAGGAGACCTGCAAAAGGTCCTAAATTATTGCCCGAACATCGTGCTGCTAGAAGAAATTTCGTTCAAAATTATGGAGAATGAAATATTCCTGAATGGTCGAATGTCTTGTTTACGGATGAGTCAAGGTTTTGCCTTAACATGGTGGATGGAAGAAAAAGAGTGTGGAGAAGGACTGGTGAAAGGTTTAATCAAAATTTAATAACAGAATGCGAAAGTTTTAATGGTGGGTCGGTTATGGTGTGGAGAGGGATTTCAATGAATGGAAAGACACCCCTTCATGTTTTTCCGGTGAGGCGGACGATGACAGGCCTAATCTACATTGACATTTTACAGCAGTATGTCTTACCTCATGCAGAGTTAGTGGGCAATAATTTTATATTGATGCAGGATAATGCCCGACCACACACCGCAGCAATAGTGCGAAACTTTTTAGAAGCTACGGGTATCACCACATTACAGTGGCCTGCGAGAAGCCCCGATATGAACTCTATAGAACATTTGTGGGATGAATTAGGGAGAAGGGTACGTTCTCGCGAGAGGCCTCCGGAAAGTCTCGCAGAAATGGCAGATGCATTAGTGGAAGAATGGGATCTTATACCAATGGAAACGATAAGAAACCTAATTTCCAGTATGCCGCGTAGATTAGAAGCTCTTAGAGTTGCTAGGGGTGGCAATACACGGTATTAAGCAGTTATCCCAATTTTGTGTTTAATAAAAATGTTTTTTAAAATTCGTATCAGTATATTTCACTACAAAACTGTTTCTCGATAAATTCAGAAAGTTTGTAATACGCAAGGTTTTAGCAAAAGAGCTGTAATTCGGACAATTTTAGAGATAAATCAATGAATAAAAAAACAAAATGCTCGTAAAAAGAAGCGCCTTTCATACAAAGTGTAAGCACTTTCTATACCATTACTTGATTAACACACAGGGTGAGTTACAAATTAAGAAAAAAACATGGTTCGAGTTTTCCACCACCATCCAAGAGGCTTTGAAAAAATTGCCACCTCTTTGTTTTTTTTTTGAAAGAAAGGAATTACCTACCAACAAATAAAAAAAAATTAAAAATCGACCCACTGGTTTTTTTAAAAAAAAAGGAAAAAAGTTAGGTCAAAAATCAAGTGCGTCACTTTTTTTGGAACTGAGTGTATTTCTAACGTCAATAGTTTCAACTAGTATAATTGCAATAAACGGAGTTTACTCTATTGCGCCCCGTATTTTTCTTAATACAACTTCTACGCACGAAATTAAATCATTTTGTATAAGATTGGAAGTGACTTTAAGTGCTGTCGAATTTGCTAAATGGAATTGCAATGTTTCATTATATTTTGTCAGCAAATAAATAAAATCCACATAATTCCCCCTATTTGCAGAATTTTTGGATTCATCGTGACTCCGAAAACCAAGCTTGTGTTTACCGAAGACACACACCACACCTGTCGCTCCTCTAAATGTACCTTTCATATCCCTGCTTTGCCACATTTTTGAATGTTGTCATTATTAATTAAAAATAGATATAGGCAAAAATAGTAGAACGGACAAAATTAAATACATTTTTAAAAAATTTAATTTGCTAGTTATATAGGTACTTTTATAGGTGGAAGATATGCTCGTAGAGTCGTAGAAGTGTTGAATAAATTAAAAGTTTTTTAAAGTTTTTCGAAAATGTAATATTTTATTAAAAGAGCGCCCAACATGATTGCTTTACACATTAAAGTAGCTACAGCTGAGAGTCTTTCTTGACTCGATAATTTGTTTTTTTTCTACAAAAAATAAAAGTATTTTTTTAGTATTCACTGTGGAAAAACGTTCAGACACATTTCTAAAAACGTGTTCCGCCTCCCCCCCTGAAAATTGTTAAGGCGACGCCCATGATGCCTGTCAAAGAGTGTGGCTAGCGAGGCATTTACCGCGGTCACCGAGAGTAAGTTCAAAATCGTCAAAATATGAATACAGATTTTAAATTTGTCTCAGTTTGAGGAATTGGCACAGAACGAAATGTTTTAATGGTATAGATTCAGTTTAGTTTTATGTAAAACGGTACATTTGTGTTACATGTCTATTGTTGTAAATAAAGCTTCTGAAACGGTATCTTCTCAAATGTCCGTACCAGCCACTGAAACCTTTTTCGGGTCAATTGCCTACAACTTCTCTAAGTAACTTTTTGTATTGTGCATTTACATACATTTAGAGTGCTGGTGAATTGTTATATGCAAATGGACGCTGTTCTTTGAAAATGCTCTACACTATAACGACATTATGTCTTTTAGTCCATATCTTAATATTTATATATTTTCTTCTGTCCTAAAAAAGGTTTCGAACGTGTTCTGTAAGTTCAGCCATTTATCTTTCTGCGTGGGACAGCAACATATTAAAAACTTACGAGCACTAAACTTTTTGACCATCATTTTGCCAAGAAAAATGTTTCCAATCAAAACGTTTTAAAATGCTAATTATGCAAGTTCTAAAAAAATTATTAAAAGCGACCCAAATAATTTGTAATAAAATGAGAAATAAATAATTACTTTAATAGGATATTGACGCATATAGAATCTAACTTTAAAATGCAAAATTTTACAGGAAACGAAAAAAAATGTTAAAAAAACTTAATTATTCTCTCAAAAATTGCGGCAAAAACTTTGTTACACCTTCTTTATAGCAAAATAATGCAATTTAGCTAAAAAAAATCCAAGATAGGTACTCTTTTTTTGTTTATTTTAACGAATTTTAAATGGAGTTAACGGACTTTGATTGTGAATAATGAATATGGCGGGTATTGATTGTAATTGTCATGATTTTGATTATAACATTTGTCGTAGTTGTCGTGATTATCAATTACTATTGGCTAAAATGGAGATGGTGATTGTAATAGTTGGGTGGAAATAGCGAGTTTTGAAATTAAACCCGATCTGTTCACTCAGTTTTAAGCGATTTTTAGCGAAATTTTAAAGTTGCCGTTTTAAATAGATGGATTCCTTGGAACATTTTGTATAAGACCCGCCAGAAATATGAATTTCGTTGAAAATTGAAGATAGCGGGGTTCGATTCTATAGGCCTCTTTTATGAGTATGACTGGGAAAAGTTTAATCAGCACATGGATGATTCAATAACTCGGTATACTAAAAAAAGACTTTACTTTCGTAACGTCGTTTTCTTCGGCAGAAAGCTGTTCCGATAATATTGAGGTTTAGAGTGCGCATTTTTGGCGGATGCGACGGTTATCCCATTTTGTTGTTTTGGAAGAGATGGAATTGAAATAAACCCAGGATCATCTAATGAATATTCCTATTCTGGCGAGTGAAATTTTTCGGACCGGTAGTTTGAATTATTTGAAAAAAATCCCTTATTTTTAATTTTTATTGATGAATTTTGCAGTTATTGTTCAATAAATTGAAAATGGTCACAAATAGCCATGGGAATGTACGTACAAAAAATGTTCGGTTTTCAATCCTACATCATATCGTCCAAAAATATCCATTTGAAAAAATTGAGAAAATTCAGTTAAATAAGTTGTAAATTTAAAAAGCCTTTTTGACCACCCTGTATACTTTTAGGAAGTGAAAATTGTTAAGTGTCATCACACAGATGTTTTCATAACTGGTACTAACATATTTTTTCTTAAAATCAATAGTTGTGAATGTAGTGATATTTTTAATAATACACGTATAAATGGTATAATTTCAACAAAAAAATCATTACATCCAAGTGTAGCGAGAAAGTCTATAATAATACAGGAGTGAAAGGAGAGCCACAAAGAGGTTTCAAAAAAATGTTCTGATATACATGGCTTTTCATTTAAAAAAAAAGTTACGTGACCCTGTAGAATCGTCTTGGCTCACTCTGTATATTCGAAAACAATTTCCGGTCATAAACTTTTTTGTCTAGTTTACTTGTTTTTAAGTCAAGTTTCTAGCTATCATAGAAGTCGAGATATTGAAGTCGGACACACTGTTGCCCCACCCCTGTATGTTACTTTTGGTATGATTTACTTATCTGTGATAAGTTTTCTAAAAGTTAGAAAATAATAATTAGCAAAAAAATTTTCAGCGTTATTCTATTTCATTTCAATCTATACTTTTAGTAGGTATTTATTACTATTTGTAAATTAATCTCTCATCTCTCTATCGGAATACTTTGGTATTTTAATTTTTATTATAAGTACATTAATATTGAATATTACTATATTATAGATATTAAAACAATATAGGTACAACAATTGCATAAAAAATCAAGTCAGTTGTGAAACTCGGCACCTATGCCGTTACTACCAGACTTTTAAAATTATCCATCATCTACAATATAAGCATAACCACGAACGTGATTGACGTTATAGCATGAATCACAATGACTTTAAAGCTCATCAAAATGTCTTCCATTCTGCGTCACATTACAACCGCTTCATGGTGACTGGGTTCATCCCAAAACTTCATTGTTTGTCGCTGCTGTTAAAGCTCGATTAAAATGATCATGCCGCATAGAATTGGATAGGGCAGAGAGTCGTATAGATGGAAAATCAATAGGATGGCTGAGGAGTGAAATAAGTTTAGAAGAGACTGTAAGCTCGGGGTTTCGTAATGTGTTCGTGTTCGACGAATAGCCCGTCACATGTACCCTCTCCCAGTTTAGACAATTCAACACAGAATTATATTCGACGAAATAAATTTGGTTACTAATTCCATAATATTATACTGGGTGTCAATTTTAAAAGTTTCCACTCCAATTATTTAATAGTAACATATGATAATCTTTATTAATTTTAGAAAACAAAAGTAGCAAATACAATTGTTTAAAAAATGTTGTCAATAACTACGTATATGCACATATACACATGCATAAACATATATACATATACGCACATAAACATACATACATATACATGTATAAAACAAACAGTCGATACAAAAGTTACAAATAATATAGAAATACTATACATACGCATTAGAATGTAATGTATAAAAAACGAAAAACAGCTATTTTTAAAAACAAACGAACAATACAATAAGTACAACGAATTAAAAAAATATATATGTATAAACTAGATTAATATATTCTAAAATGCCGTCATAAATTCATCCACTGTATAACATGTCGTTTGAAATAAAAAAAATTTTACTGCATTTTTAAAACTACTAATGTTTGGCAACATCTTAATATAGGTGAGCAGTATATTAAAAAATCTACAACCAATATAGAAGACAATCTTTTTTTTCTTGTATCGTATTTCGGGAACAGGCAGAGATATTTAAAAGGCGGTTATAACCATATTAAATGGGATTGAGGGAGGCTAATTGCTGTAGTATGAAGATCGACAAAAGAGTAACTGTCTCACCCCCAGCCATCCCTACTTAGTCTTATATGACACCCTATACCTCTTGCGATAACACGAATGAAAGCTCTTTCGAAAAGCTGTCTTTGTGAAAATTTAATTTGATTCATGCATTCCAGATTGAATTTGATAAGGATGGTAATATTTTCTTATATGAAAACATGCTTTACTTCCAGCAAGATGGTGCTCCTTCGCATTATGTTTTACCAGTCCGGGAATGGTTGGATAATACATTTTCCACTAAGTGGATTGGCAGAAGAGGATCCATAGTGGGGGCCAGCAAGATCTCCAGATGTGACGCCAATCGACTTTTATCTGTGGGTCATATTAAATCTTTTACAGAACTTCATAGAGCCAAGAACTTCGGCAAAATATTATGGCATGGTATCGCTCTACTTTTATTTTTTGGGCGATTCTTAAAAATACATAATTAAGCAGTACTGGCACGTTCACATAGACCCTAGGTATAATATGAAGAAATTGCAAGAGAATTCATATGCAATAAAAGAAATACAATATTTTTTCTGTAACCGTCTAGAAAGTATTTGGTTAATTTTTTTAATGGAAAATACATCTTTATTGGTTAGCCCAGGAAAGTGACATAAGGGATCGTCAAGTTTTTACAGATCCCTTGTCACTTTTGGTTGACAACAATAGAGTAGTAACCTAATTAAGCACTTTAGACAACAATCTTATGGTTTTTTATTAAATAGGTGTAAATAATGTTATCATTTATTTACTTGGCGAAGTGGAAAATGAAATAAAACTTGAAATATTTAAAATATAAAAACGTCTCGAGCGGTTAATAGATTTAAAATGGTTGGTTGCGCCCAATTGGGCGGATCAACCCAACATTTAATTAATGAGCGAAAAGAGTTTATCAACAAGTTTTACTTGTACTATTTGTATATCTTCCAGAAAGATCTGTATGTTCTGCATTTTACAATTATAAGTAATCTGTAAATGAAAATACCTCCTAATCACTAATCGTTGATATATATTTTTTTTAATAGGACATTGTCGGTTCTAATTGTAAGGTTTGATTTAAAAATATCCATATAACTTTGTTAATCTGTTTTTTGACATTATTCAACGCTCTATGTTTGTTAACGGTAATCCAGAATATAATCTAATGACAATTTTGTTACAGGTTTCGTGGAAAAAGCAGTTTTCTCAGTTCAGTGACAGAAACAATTTTAAATGTATCATCTTCGAACATGCAGGTAAGGCCCAGTTTATTTTTCACTAACAAACATTATGAAGACTAAAATTAAGTTATCGTTTATTTAGTGTATTATTTTTAGTATGGTAATGACTCAAGTAATGAAATTTACCACAACTGTACTGTACGTATACGTAAACACAGAATGTGTTCATTGAAGTAGTAGGTACAAGATTTTTTGTGATAGATGGTCGATATCAAATCAAACCGACACTTCAGAAGCATTTTTTCGTTATTTTCGAGGTTGTTTCGTAGAACTTGTAAGACTACACATGATATAACTTACGGAAGTACAGTCATTGCATAAAAGGCAACACAATACAGTGCACACAGTATTAAAAACACATTTAGTACGTTTTCATGGAGTGTTGAAATCGATTTCAGTCCAATATCATCAAAGTTTTCATGAAAAGTATCCAAAACGATTTGACATCCCGTTTTGAAATTTTGACATTTTTTGCCAGCTGTTAACTGTCATCTCGGGGCAGGTGACATTTATTAGATGATGTTTTTGGTTTGTTGGATATTATAATTTATCACTACATATTTTTATTTTAAATAAAGTAAGTTTTACAGCTACTCGGCCACAAAATGGAAAGTTTGAAAAGGTTGGAATTTATTGGTTATAAAACAAACTTCATAGTTGACAGTGCGCATTCAATACGATACCTGTTTTTAGGTACTGTTAGGTCTTGATACGATCCCAGAAAAACCGATTCGACCTTGGCGCTCAATCGAACTCAGCACCTGTTTTCATAGTTTTTGATTCGAGAAGCACATTCAAATCGATTTGAATACTCCATGCAAACATACTAATTATTGAAATGACTTCCAGATCATAACATGAACTATGTTATTTTCGTGTGAGAATTTTACCTTACAGCGTAAATGTATATTTTTATTTGGGAAAAAAATGTGGCAGGTGAGAACATGCACCAGCGAGGCATATATTGGCTATCCACGTAAATACGAGAGCACTAAAGATTGTAAATTCGAATTGCCGGTAGTATAAAATGTAACTCGAATACACTGATCGGCACAAAAAATGGGACAGCGAGAAAAATTGGTTTATTTTTAATTAAAATTTTTCTCAGTGTACACAAAATATGTAGAATCATTTGTTTTGCATTCTTGCAGCTTTTTTGTTAATTTTTTCTTTCCAAGATAATATGCACATTATATTCAGTATGACTTTTTTTATAATCCATGTTTCAGCGTTTTGGCAAATAGCCGGGAAAATAATTATTTAAAAACATATGTGATGCTTATCTGTGATAAGTTTTGTATAAATTAGAAATTAATAATTAGCAAACAATTTTTATCGTTATTATATTTCCTTTCATTCTATATTTTAAACTTTTACCAAGAAGAGGATAGGTACCTATTTTGTTTTAAACTTTTTTATAAACTTGGTCTCCAAGGTGCAAGTAGTTAAGTAACGGTCATTGTATAAAACATTCATTGAATTATATTTTTAACATTCTCCCATATAATTTTTTTTAGATAAATCAATCCCGATGAACACAGGGACCTTTGAATGGGAATCGAGTCATTTTTTTCTTTTAAATAGTTGATTGAGTCGACCTTTACTTGATGAAAATCCATGTTATACGAAACATAATAAAACTTTTTTGTTGTTTTTTGGTTTTCACGAAATTTATTTTGAATATATACTTGAATATATATTTTACATGACAATCGTTTCGCCAACACAGTGGCTTCGTCAGATGTAATTATACTTACATCTGACGAAGCCACTGTGTTGGCGAAACGATTGTCATGGAAAATATATATTCGAGTATATATTCAAAATAAATTTCGTGAAAATCAAAAAACAACAACAAGTTTTATTATGTTTCATTTTTTCTTGCCCATTTCACTCCGAAAGGATTTAACCTATACTTATTTCTACAAATCTAGCTGTCAGTAAAATGCACAAATAGGAAACAACTAGTCTAAAACATACTCGTAATGTTTGTCACTTTGTTGCTGCGTTAAAATTGTCGGCTCGGTAATATGAGATAGGGTGATCCGTACCTCCACCAGAGACAACCCGAGACGCGCAAGTACGTGCTAAAATTTAATCCGCAGTATTAAATTGGTCGATTGTAATGGAAGGTGAAAGTAGATGGCGCAAGAAGCAAACGCCCGCGAAAATTCAAAACCCCCCTTTATATTATTTTATTGATATTATTTATAAGCTTTATTTCTGTAGCAGTTGGTGATCGTTTGTGGACCAGAAGTAGTCGATTAGTTGTTTTTAAATACTTCTATTCGCTGGAAGTTAAAAACTAACCGAGTGACTATCTCTGATGATCCACAAACGATCACCAACTGCTGCAGAAACAAAGCTATTTTAAAGTTAGAATACAAAACTAGAGGTCAAATAATTTTTATGTTAAACTAATCAAAAGGTTAATTGTAACCTTGTTGAACCGCTTAACATAAGATTTAAAAGAAATATGTTTTTGTATTGGACAATTAACATAACACTCAAAACACAAGTAGGTAGGTAATAATATTTTGTACAAAATTTATTAAAATCAGAAAAATACAAAAAAGCAAATTTAGAACATTTTGTCAATATATTACAGAAAATATCAAGAAAGCATGATAGTTATTTATTCAACAAGACCGGAAAGTGATTCTTAACAGGGCGAGCTGGCAATTTCCATTGCAAAAGCCCTGGCGAGTCCAGTAAAGTCACTTTCTGGATGTGTTGTGTACAATGTTTTTTCTGCAATGGTTCCTGCTAGTCTCAAAAAACTTTTTAACTTTAATAAAATATAAAATCAACTGACAGACATCAGACACTTACTTTCAAGGAAGACTGGAATAATCATTTTTAATTGTTATCGGATACTTTTTGTCAACAGAAAATGACATAAGGAATCGGTAAAGACTTTACAAATCCTTATGTCACTTTGCCAGGCTAGACCTGTAAATATGTATTTTCCACTCAAAAAATTTATCACAGTTAAATTTCTAGAAGGTTGCAGAAAGAAAATATTATTTAATGATTATAATTAAATTTAAAATATTTATTAGGCTTGACTTGCAGAGACTACCTTAAAATGTTATTAAGTGCTAGATAAAAAAATCATGTGTGGCACGCAACGTGGCTCTATAAAAATTAAGGTTCTAATTATTCAAAAGAATCTTCAGTTTTCTCTTTGTCTCACGAGCACCATTTTTTTTATGATTCTTTTATTCATTTTGCCTCACGAGCATCTTTTTTATTTTGCTTCTGTGCCTCATTGTGCTTCTTATACCACCAAGGAATCCCAATTCTAATAATTCCCCGGTCGTTTTCGAACGGTGACATTCTGATCTGATACAGAAGTGCTGGGAATCTCCTCCAAAAATTCACTAGCTGCCTTCACTATGCTAGGAAATTCCTCCGCCAACTCATACGGTATATTTGAAGTTGAGGCCTCGCTTGAGGCTAGATCTGAAGTAAAATGAGATAGATATTAGCGACCATGTTTATTGGTTCAAATCTATATTTCTTTATTTTGAATAAATTAAATAATAGTAAAAAGTCTGCGATAATTCTACCAAGCTAATTAGTAACAACTATGGATTGATATCTAAGGACCCCTCACCACCAACATTTTGTAAAACACATATTACCTGCTTGCACTTGGTATGTTGCCAACTGATGACATGGAAAAAGTGTGGGGACTGCATTGCGGGTCAACCTATGACTACTTAGGTCGACATAACTCTCAACAGTAAAATGACGGGAGCATATCCTATAATTTTGAAGAGTTTCTTCAGTGTAATGTATACCCATATTCTCTTGCCGAATTTTTGACCTGTAAAACATAAAAAATTGTGCTGTTAGAAGTGTTGTTAATTTAGTGCAGGCCTTAATTTACCTTTCCAACCTGGAAGGAAAATAATAAAGTTTTGCCACATCGTCCTCCGAAGAACCACACACATAACACAATCTAATTCGTGACTCTGTGGCCATCTCAAACAAAAAATAACCTACAACCAATTTCAAAGTTTATTATGAGGAATGAAATAAGTAAAGGATACAGTTAGTACATTTTCTAATACTGTTTATCCTTTCTGATTAATATATAGGTTAGATATAGCGGATAAAATTATTTATAATTTTATAACTTACCAGTTATATGAAATTGGTAGTATTTAAGAAGAGAAATAGTCTTTAACACACAAATATCACAAAATACAACGAGAAATAATCAAAATCACGACAAAATAACAAACACTTCTTTCGTCAGTTCAAGTTGACAGATAAATACCACAGAAAAAGCGCGGGATAGAACAGAAATGACAGCAGTGCAAGTGCTACCCTCTGCTTTCACCTTCCATTTTATCGGACTAGGACAGCTATATTTGACTATTCTTATATTAAATAGAGATAGCGAATAAATGTTAAAATCGGACAAAATTTTCTATCCACTTGCACGTCTCGGGTTGTCTCTGCCTCCACCCAAACTGCCCGGAATCAAAATCGGCCCCGATGAAGTGCAGTAGATGAGCGGACCTGCACGCGTCGTCATCTTTCGAAAGGGATGTGCGTTCCGTATATTTGCGATGTGAACGCATTCAGGATCTTTAGTTACGAGATCCCAATTGTGAGAAATTAAAATCATTCAAACCTTTCGTAATGATGATCAATTATGTTCTACAAGATATTATGCTCTGGTTTTTCATGAAGTGATTTTGGATTTCCACGAGCATTTGTCATTTAGGTTTTTCATTTGCACAACAGGAAAGAATAAAATGAACTTCCATCTAGTCAAGTTAACAAGGAAATCAATAAACAGTTGTAAATGGAAGACAAAAAATGTCTCTAACAGCAAAATCTTTATATAATTTTTGCACTACTTGAATTTTCAAAATTAAAAGTTCAAATTCTTAAGCAAAATGCGGCGATGATTTGTAGAGGTGAAAAATGCAAAGGAAGCGACATCCATGATTTATGTTTGAACTGGAATAATGGTAATAAATTTTTAGTGCCTTTGTTTAAGATTTATTGTTTGTTGATTCATGATTATATGTGTTGCTGTTGTTTTTCACATATTGAATAAGTTCATTGCAATCTGAGTCTGTTCAGTACAACGCAACGCTGAAAACTAATTATTTTTACTTTTTCTCTCCGCTTCCGATTCCATAAGTCCCAATTGTTACAGGTCTTCCAGTTGGTTTTCACTTTAATGTGATAGACGACGGCACTATGTTTGCAAAATGTAATTTAGCCATCATTTTTGTGGTATTTGATATTTGATAGACCTACAAAATACATCAGATTTATTGTTTGTATTCAGCAGAGATTGAGTGCCTGGTCTATTTTAAATTTATCCTTGATTAACAAAACAAATTTTCTTAGAGGTTAAACGAAGCTTCGTTAAATATGCCTGTTGAAATCACGTTTTATAAAAAAAATGTAAGCGATATGAAGCTAAGTACATTAGACCTGGACAGTTTTCTTACTATTTAGATAATATTCATATAAAATAAAAAATCGCTGTAAATGTAATGTGCCCTTGTCACGCAACCCATATGAAATAAAAGAACGTAATTTGTAAAGAAGTAAATAAATCCATAGTTAGTAAACCGGAAGTTAAATACAATGTATCCCCCGTAGAATAATAGTAAACAGCCCTACCACCCTTTAATATGCGTGGGTTAATTTCCACCCTTCTGTCTCACGACATTATGTAAAACATAGGTACTTCAATTACAGTTACAACGTGGCGTGCATAACTTTTTAAAATAAACACGAAATATTGATTTTTCCCTGTTATGCGATTAAACGTTTACTGCCACGTTCGTACTGCAAAAGAAATGTTAATTGTATATTGTTTTCGGTGAATGAACTTTAAAAAATCACCGTTGCGTTGGCCAATGGGCATCAAGGATTCTTTTCTTACGTATCGTTTTGGCTAGTGGAAGAAGAAAATACAGAAATTATTGAGGATTTGTGAATCAATAATTTTGAAAATTTTGGATAAAAATGTTGCATAATAAAGGTAAATCCATTTCATTTATATGCAAAAATATTTAATGCGGAACTGTATTTTTTTGAGAAATCTTAATCGTTGTGTCTGGTTTGTAACTATTTACCGTGTGTTTATTGGGTCCTCCCTTTCCATGCTGATCGTGAAAGAAGAAAACTTCTCATACTTTCGTATATTCTAATGATATTTTGAAAATCTTCCTCTTCTAGGCGGACTCAACAACCCCTTTTTACCGGCTGATTGAGTAAACCAATAGCTTCGAGAACACAAACAATTTCCAAATTAGAACATGATTGATCGATATGCTCCTTTTCACTTCGTTGGTGTAACAAGTCAAGCGGTGGCTCAGGTTTAGGAGAAAAGGTGTTATCGATGAACACTGGAGTCATTAAACTGCACCCGCTAAAACGCAGAATAAAAATTTTGCTGTTAATATGAACATTGAAGTGAAAATGCTCATAAATATATATTCCACGATGTCTGCATACAAAAATTAAGACGACTTGATTTATCATTGGTAGACAGTTACAAAAACTTCAACACAATCTATCCATTATCAGGGCTTCTAACGGGGTCACTTGAGTCACTAAAAGTCACTTTATTTTCAAAAAGTCCCAAGTCACTTTTTCTCAAAAATTGTCACTTTTGGTCACTTTAAACCCAATTCCTGGTAGTTCTCACCTAACAAGAATTAAATTTCCCACTCGTGTAATAAATTTTAACACGATAAGGATGACCCTCTATAGAGAAGTGAAAATTCAATTTAATGTCATAATCGCACGCCATCTGTCAGTGGTCCCCCGAATAGGTTTGTTTGTTTGTGTTGTTCAAGTCGTTTAGTGTAATTTTACAGAGATGTCCATGGGGATAACCATCATGCAATAGTTGGGACAGAACTCATGCTCTACAGTGCAACAGTATGCAATGGGACCATACAATTCCATGTAAAATCCTGCAATACTTGTGTAATAGCCTGCAATACCATGTAATATTCTTGCAATACGAGTCGATCTAGATGTAGACTGCAATAATAAATGATGAATTGTGGGGCCTTTCACGACAAATTTTAAACATTTTTCCCCACTAAGAAAATATAAAATGTTCACCAAATTTTTGGATCTTTCTAAGAAATAAAATGTTTGTTTGAAGTACTTTGCACATTATAATGTATTATATGGTATACACTACAATATAATATAAGTTAGAACGAATAAGTCAAATAAGGCAGTAATCCCAACATCAAATTTTAAATCGGGAACCGTCTCATCATGTAGCCAGGCTAATATTACGTACTCCATAATTTCCAGAAATGAGCACAAAAAACGATTCCGAATTTTTAAATCAGAAAAATATTTTTTTGTCAATTGAATTTATTGTATTTAATTTATCCAAGAATGTTCACTTTTCATCCGTTTTTTAGTCGCTAAAAAGTCACCTTTTTAGGAATATTTGATCACTGAGTCATTTTTTTAAGTAATATTAGCTAGAAGCCCTGTGTTATTGAAAGAAAATCACTTTGTTCTGTCAAAGTATAACTGACATCGTATATCAAAGCCTACTGCCGGAATAAACGTTACAATCACCACAGCCTTGATAACATTGTTGACAGTCTAATTTAAAATTCAAGATTCTAACGTATCTCTCTATGTCTGATGTAGGAAATACAAGAAAGTACACGAGTAGAAAACTAACTTGGAATTAAATTTCGCTAAACATATTTTATGTCTAAGCATGACGATTATCGATAGGTGTGATTCACATGCCTTTTTATATTTTCTCTTCGTACAGCATAACATTTCCAATCGGAAATACCTAAAATTGCAGCCTGTATATCCCGAGTAACGAGGTCGGTTGACCTTTCAAGAGTCAAACAAAATATGTCTGCCTCGATTCAGTTCGAAGCATCATACATGTGTACAAAAACCAAACCGATAAAGAATACAAAACAACAGTATAACCAGAGTGATTTTTAAGTGGGATTAATATATGGATTTTAAAAAATGCAGTAGTACACGAAACCGGTCAAGTCAAATCAGGTAAATGTAGTTTAGCTGGATGATTCTTTAAGTTATGAGACGAGACGAAGTTGGTACAGCCTAAGGAATGTGTTTACAATAGATTAGATAGAATAAATTACTTCGTCGTTGGATATCATTTCAAATTTATTATTCGTGAGTATATTAAAAGCTATAGGTATGTCTGTTAGAAAGTAATTCTTGAAGAAGACGCATTTTAAATTTAATGGCAAAACTGACAAAATTAAAATGAGATGTTTAATGCTGATTTTTATAGCATTATAATATAGATAACAACATGCCTTTTCCAACAATGTATCCTTTCAAGCGTAGTTTTTTTTTCAGTGTTATTTGTATAAATCGATAGTCAACTGGTTGAGTTCCCAACCAAATTTTTTTCGATACGAATTTCCATTGATGATGATTAAGTTTAAAATAAAATTGGCAGGTTGTAGGGGAATATTTTTTTTTCAACTTTTTACAGTGCGCTCAGATTTAGACTTTCGTATTAAAAGATCTTCAATACATCAGAACTACGGTTTGTAGATTAAGCTGGATTATTGTGTTTATCAGTTTTTTGTCAATGTATAGATAAGTAGATCGGCGTATTACTAAAATTTGGAACATACCAGCGACTATCGTAGGAACTTCAAGTGTTTTGCCACTGTATTTTGATACGTGATAGAAACGGTCCTATTGTGTCTGGTACCAAAATGGGGAACAATTTTTCGGTAGCTGTTACATTGTGTAGATGTCCCTGGAACTTATTTCGTTACATGCCGTCAATGTAACTACTACGTGATGGAAACGTGACTACGTAGTATCTGCTATATATTTTATGCTGTCGCTTGTACCCTCTTGCAACTGCAGACAAATCTTTTCTATCCTATCCTGTCATCATTGTCCATACTATTGCACCCATGGATTGACTATCTGAAGTATAATTTTAATGTAGATCTAATTACTACTATTACTTAAAGGTATATGAATAAATAAACTTTGATAATTTATTCTCTCTGCTTAATACCATTTTTAGTTTTCTGTTGAAAATGACGATGAGAGTACGAAAAATAGTAACGCGCCATCCAAATACATATTTTTTAGAGGAATATTGTTTAAAATATATTCACATAAATTCGAAACTATGCATCTTGATCCAAAAAACTATTTTTAGTGGGATACTTAATATAATAAATTAATTAAATGTTTGTAAGTCTCATACTAATTATTAAATTATTGTGTAGTAAATCTTGTTCATAAAAAAGGAAATTTTATAAAAAATACCCTAAGAGTTGTAATTACAAAAAATGGGGTAAAGAATCGTGACGAAAAATAAAGTTTTTTTTTACTAATAAGTAGATACTGGAACCAACCGATCAAATCTGAAGTTACCTAAGGACGTGGCTACTGGAAAATTGCGTTAAAACTTGAACACGTGTGTTTAAAACATTCCGTTGCCGCTGGAACTTTAACCTCAAAATTGTAGTTTAGTTCAAGATTTGCTTTACTTTATAAATCTTGAGTTTACTTAACACGAGGCATATATTCAGTTCTGTATTTGACGAGATTACTTGTGCACTCGTAGTTTTTGGTATCGTTTTTCTAATCTCAGTGTAAACAGTCTATCTGAACCGCTGTTACCAGATAATCTCATTACAAAGCCTGTCGATGGAATAACACGGAAAAATTAAAATTAAAAGAATATTCTAAAACGACTCGATTGTGTTTTTAACTAGGGATCACAAGAATAAACGTATTGTTATGTATTCGCTATCCCCACAAACCCCTATACTCGTAGATTCGTTGATTAAAAGTCCAGGTAACACTTAGTCACTACTTTATTTACTAATTAACAATTAACAACAATAGATTAATTACTGTCTTAACTATAATCACCCTTGAACACTTATAAGTAAGCCTGGCCAAGCGATGTTGTAGATTCAGGGTGGGGCGCAATACCAATGCCATCGCGCGTTTGTTTACGATGACGATGACACGACACACTTCAGTTGTTATCTGTCGGTCGATGCATAGAGTACTAATAAATAATAAATAATGTTGAGCGTAAAGAGTAGAAAACGACCGTCCGTTGATAAAGTGAATAAATTTATCGGTGAATTTCCGAATTTATTCTATGATGGATGCAAAATAATTTTTTAAAGTTTGTGATCAAGACTTAATGTGCTGGAATAAATACGGCTGAAAAATTCATGACAATAGTAACCGGCATAAAAATAAAAAAAATGGCGTGTCTTCTTTGGAACCTCAATTTATGTTTGATTTACTGTTAATGCTGATTGCCTGTGATGTTCCCCTGCGCATATTGGATAAACCTGCATTTCGGGAGTTCTGGAATAAATGCAATCCCCAGGTGAATTTACTAAGTCGTTCATCGTTACGTAGATATGTACCAAGTGTTCGTGAAGACATTGTAAATACGATTAAATGTGCATTAAAAAATACGCGGCTGTGGTTATGTGTTGACGAGACGACAAATTGTAAAAAAAAATCTATTTTAAATGTTATAGTACGTGTACTCGACCCTGTTACACCAACATTTCCACTTTTACTAGCTAGCAAAAGACTAACTGCGTGTACTGGCGAAACAATTACGCAGGTGGTTTTGGAGACTTTCGAAAAATTTGAACTGTCAACAAGTCAAGTGTTGATGTTTGTGACCGACTGTGCTGCGACAATGCGTTTGGTGGGCCGTTTTCTTCAAAGAGACTATTGTAGGTTTTTACATGTTACGTGTAAAGTGCATGCGTTCCATCTTGTAGCAGAAACGATTCGAAAATGTTTTCCAGAGGTAGATGCATTAATAGCAAATACAAAAGAAAGTATTTCTCAAATCACCTAAACGGCTTCGAGCATTTCACACACTGTGTCTTGGTATTCCGGAACGACCAGAGCCGATTCTTACACGTTGGGGAACGTGGTTGAAGGTAGCTTTTTTATTATGTTGAATATTTTCAACAAATAAAAGCTATTCAACCCTAACGAGGCTGCAGCTATTAAGGAAAGCCAGACAAGCTTTCAAGATGTTTCCCTTGAAACAGATTTAAAAACTATTTATAACAATTATAGAGGACTACACGACGCAATAGAAAAATTGCAAAATACTTCGTTGTCGTTAGTGGAATCGCTGCAAATAGTGGATGACGTAAATACACAGCTACAGACTATAAATGACGCAAAAAATAAGCCCATTATTGAAAAATTCGAGAGTGTATTACGGAAAGTACCTGATTTTACCAAATTAAGACAAATTTGTGATGGTGCATCTACTGCTGCGTTAAGTGAGTTCACAGAGTGTTTTACTTATGCCTGTATTACTTCCGTAGATGTCGAACGATCTTTTTCAAAATATAAACATATTTTTTCACCACAGCTAACATCGCTTACTGAGACAACTGTAGAAACATATCTGATGCTACACAGTTATTATAGAAGTGCTCCAGTTTGTGATAACGACAACCAAGCTATTTCATAAATCTGCTTAAGAAGGTGAGTTTTGTACATATTTTTATAAAGTGTACCAGTATTAATAAAATTTATTTCCATTTATTTTATTTATTTATTTATTATTAGTTATCACTTGGAATGTACATGTGTGAACGTCATTTAACAGTTTAATAATAATGTGCAGCACTAAGCTTACAAAATATAAGGAAATACATAAAAAAAGAATTTAAAGCGATCGAATTAGTACAAAAACATACATCACAATATATAAAATATGTTTGTTTTTATTATTGTACTTATTCAAGTATTATGATATGATGCATACCCAGTACGTCTCTGTAGGATTAATGACCTTGGCCAGGCTTACTTATAAGTCTTTTCTTATTTCTTCTTTACTCGTTCACGTTCAACTTGAGACTGAGTCTCTGCCCACCGTGCGTCTTATTTGTACATCCATTCACACAGTCTAGAACATTCCAGAATATTCCCGGCCATTCTCGTACAATTCCAGTCTCATCTAACCAGTCTACACGGTCCAGTGGCCTAACAGTATATTAGTAATAGATATTTGTTAGTATAATACATAGGGTGTCCCATAATTACGTAAGCAAACGACCTTAGATTCTTGAAGTCAAAATAAGTCGGTTTAACTAAACTTGCCAAAATGCTTCGTTTGGTCGTAATCGAGCTTTAAAGTTGTTAAAAAAAAAGTTTTTTTCTAAAATTACTGGGGAAACGCTTCAAGCGATTTAGATAAAATTTGGTGTGATTATGATTATTTTCTATTGCCAATTTTAATTTTATTATAAATACAGAAAAGCTAAAACTGCCCAATACTTGAACCAATTTGTTTATAATTTTCTTAGTGCAGACTTACAGATTGTGGATTTTTTTTTTTTAATTATGGGACACTATGGTATATAAAAACATAACAGTGTGTGAATGGCAAACTCGCTTTAGCTATTAGCTCGGAATGAATAATAGACAGCAACTTTTAAATTAACGAGATTTTTGAATTGACATTTCTGTCGAAAACTCATACGCTAATAGAGTTAAAAATTTGTGGTCTGTGATTGATATTAAATGTAAAACGTTTACCATTTAGGTCATTTACTGCTGTGACAATGCGGGGCAATTAGATGGCACTGCGGCGGTAAAGTTCGTCGAGTTAAATATGTCAGATTGGACACAAGATTTAATTTGGAGTAAAATGTAACGAAAAAAGTGTGTGCGTTCCAACAATTTAAATAGCCCCGTACATTAAGCGACAAAATTAGTATTTATCATTAAAATGGCTTTGTCTAAAGTTATTGATGTGATATTGAAGAATAAAATGTTTTTTTAAAACCACTGTTGCTGTGCTTTAAACACAAAACGTCTGGTCAGTTATTCAAAATTCTCACGCAGTACAAGTCGGCATATTTAAAAAGACATTTGACCCGAGAGCGCCGCAGGACAGGATGGCGGACCTGCCTTGCACGGTTCATAGTTATTTAATATTTTAGAGTACGAGGGAAGAAAGAATTTGTTTCTAAGTTTGATTTAAATTCAAAGAATTTTTAAAGTTTTGATTAAAGAAATGTTTTAATTAGAGAACAAAAACATGACGCAGACCTGTCTATTAATAATAGCATTTCACCGACGTATCTTAGCTCGACACATCATATTTGGAAGATATCTTTAAAGTGAAAATTTTCAGGAAGACCCAGAACTCTGCATAGTCTTGTCTGTTTTTAGTTGTTTCTACTTATCTCGTCGTTAAGGATTGTTATCCGCTTAGTATAAAAATCTATAGAGTAATTAGATCCACATTATTTATCGCCGTTTAATAAATTAATGCAGATTCTTTGTTTCCTTGCGTTAATCAATTACTTTCCTTTTCCAAAATTTTTTCAAAATATGGTTGTTGTTCCATGCGTCCTCTCAGATGTTTGACTTTTCAAATTCTGCTTTCCCATCATAATTTTTGTGTTCAGCGAGCCCTATATTGAAAGGTCTAGATAGATGATTCACTGATATAATATTTACCACAATGACATGGGATACTATAAATATAATTTTTTTTAAGTTGTATACGTTTTATACGGTTTAGTTCTCGATAAAATAGATATCAAAGGATTATTGGTCTGAAATACCATCCTCACATAAAAACTGTTTATGGTGGATTGCGTATATGGAAGTATGTTGTGTAAAATGAAACTCGGATCGTTGTATTCGTGACACTATACATCAATTTGGCACAGAGGGTTATTTAACAAATTGTTTTAATAATTTGTAGGACGGTGGTTTAATACCCCAAGAAATGCGATAAAAGTAAAATCAGTACATATTGCTATAATTACTTTTTGGATAAGTTGCATCCACGAGGATATATTTGATTCGTGTTTTGATCACGATTGTCTGAATCAACTGGTATCAGATCCCACTCTTCTTGATCGATATCCGATTTCTTATTTGGGTGAGTGGTAATCATCCTAGTCACGTATGTAACAAATTTTGGGAAAAATTTCATGCGCAGTATTTTATTACTAAATGAAATCCAGTGTAGTTACCACTGTCCTAACAGCTACGGAATAGTTGGTTGTTAATACGACGTGTCAAATTTGACGGAGCAAGTTTTGCAAGATGTCCTACAAACTCGAAATACGCAAGTCAATTTATTTGGTCATATGTTGAAACGCGAAATTGTTAACGTTTTTAGAGATCAACATGTTGGACGTTCGATCATTTGCCAAACTGTGAAGAAAGTATAGAATGCACTGGAAGACCCCAACATTTGGTCCCAAATATAATCGACAGACTAATCCAAACTAGACAAGACAGAGTTGGGACTCCAAGGTGCAAATTAGTTCGTCGATTTGGAATTTCACACATGACTGTAAGCATGATTTTGGACAAAAACGGTTTAAAATATCGGAAAAGAAATGTGTGCCAAATACACAGCGGCCCTAGATGCTGCAGCGCATTAAGGCGGAAACAGAGTGATCGTTGTGGAGGAGAAAAACATTTTGCCCTGTCCTATTTGGAAATGGGTGGAAATGATGGTTTTTGCACATCAAATATTGTAAGTTGTCAAGATGAAGGAAAATATAAACCAAAAGCGAAATTTGCTGACAAGGTCTTGGTCTGGTGAGCTATTTCTGAAGCTGGTATTACAAGACCTTACGTCGGATGAGTTAGAAGCGAAGCTCTAGATGCAATATTCTTAAATGTCTTCCAAAACTGATTAATTTTTTTAATAATATTCTGACCCGATCTGGCTTCATGTCATTATGCCAGACGAACTAAAGACTGCTTATCCGAAAAAAAATATAAATTTTGTACTCAAAGAGGGCAATCCTCCAAATGTTCGTCAGGCTTGACGTGTTGAAGAGTTTTGAACGCTTCTCAGCAGAATAGTTTACGAAACGGCTGGGAATATCAAAACGAACAACAGTTGCGGACAAGAATATTTCAGCAGGTCCGGGAAGTAGTTGTTACCATCCTCTAGAGAAAAATGAGTGCTATTGAAGATAATGGTCCCTTATCAGTGTTGTAAACCTAGTTTCTTATTTCTTGAGGATGTAGGAATAACCTCATATATTCATGTTTCAATAAAATATTTGTTACTGTTTGATTAGGGGTCGGTTTATCAATACGTGGTTAAAATTGTTAGATAATTATCTGACAGATAAGGCTGTCCAGCAGATAAAGTGGTAGTTAAAGTTGGAACCATTTATCAAGCGTACCATTATCTGTTAGTTATCTTTTAGTTCGTACAATATGTTCGGTTGCATTAATATTTCAGCAAATCTTTGTGATTGGCTGCTTTTTCCTTCGTGTGCATAATATGATATTTGACATTCAATATAACATTAATATGCGTATTGAAAATTAAGTGTTCATAGAAAACATGCGGAGTGAGAAAAAATTACGACGTGCAAATTTTAGTAATATCGAGTGGCAAAATTTAATGCACATTACCTACGAACAAATATAAACGTATATTTTAGAAAACAAAAAAAATTCAACGCCGTAGACAGAGAAGAAATGTGAAAAAAAATAGGACATGTATTATATTATAAATTCCTTACTTTTACATACTGCCATACAATTTTGTTTACTTACATAAATATATTTATTTTTGCATGTATCTACAAATTATGAAACATGAGTTGGAAAATTCAAATTCAAGGTCTTGTTCAATTGACCTTAAAATATAAAAAACTCAAAAATATTCAACAAATTCCTCATCATCACATAAATAATAATCAAATAATCCATTTTCTGCCTAAGTAAATAGAAGAATTGATATTATCTATTATTTGCTTATTACGCTTGCGTTATTCTGCCTATTCTTTAGTTAAATTCGTTACCCACTACTTGAAAGTTATAGTTATTTTATCTAGCACTTTGACAGCTTTGTCTTAAACCGAACATTGATAAAGAAATTAACCTCTAGATAATCACTGTCTGTCAGGTAAGTTAACTTAACCCAGCATTGGTAAACCGGCCTTAAGGGTTTTGACTTATGTTGCAGAGATTAAAATAATTAATTGTTACATTGTTATTTTGTACAACTTCATCGTAAACTCTGTGTGAGATAATGCGTTAATAATTCTAAAAACGTCGTTTCAAAAACCTTGAATGAAAATTAGAGATCGCCTAGTAGGTCTCAACTGCCATGTATTGTGCAGGAGTTATGCGGCAAAGTATCGCTTATATGGTTGCCTCATTCTAGGAGGTTAATGATCTCTCGATGTCACGAATTTTGATAAATGTACAATTTTATAGATTTAAATGCGATCGTGTTATTATCCGTGGAGTGCTATGTCGTTTAAGAGCATCTACTGGACCATATCCCGAATATGATACAAACAAAACAATACGCATGTTTAAACTGTCATCATATTGAACCCGGTTCCAACTCGGAGAGCACGCTTGTTTTTGTTTTGAATTTCTTGTTTTCAATCAGTAAATAAATGATCTGTAAAAGACACGTTCACTAGCTATCGATCTTTTTTATGCGTCTCAAAACGGTATAAAAAATATTATCAAGCAACATGTATAACCAACGGTTATACGGGATGTCCCATAATTAAGTACCTTCCTCAAGGGGGTGATATAACTAGAAAAAAATTAGTTTTTAAGAGTTTTTTATATTAACATTTGCCTTAAATCAGTTCATAAGGGAGTTAAAACCCCTTAATAAGTGTAACATAGTTATTTGCCAATAAATTCGAAACATCTTAAGTTGCAAAAATTAAATTTGGTCCATTTATTAATTTCATAATGTTACATATTTTGTGAAATTTTTATCTAAATATCATGATTTGTTGGGGTAATTACGAGGGGGGCGAAGGTGAATTTTCGCTATAATTTTTTAAAGCGATATTTTAAATTTCTGTACAAAACAATGGTTGAAAGTATTGTGGAATTATTTTTGAATTTATTTTTCCATTATTGTATGTTTATTATTAATAAACAATAATAAGTTATTATTATTGAAATATTAAACTACAAATAACTCCAAAACGATGGCATCTAACGAAATTTAGAAAGAGCACCTTTTTTATGCAGTTTTTAACACTGGTGCCTTTTTCTGTTTTAAATGTTAAAAAAAAAATAAGACAAAAAAAATTATAACGAAAATTCACCCTCTACCCCAAAAAAATCATGATATTTAGATAAAAATTTGACAAAATATGTAGCATTATGAAATTAATAAATGGTGCAAATTTAATTTTTGCAACTTAAGGCGTTTCGAATTTATTGGCAAATAACTATGTTGTATTTACACCCCTTAAGGGTTTGTAGCTCCTTCATGAACTGATTTAAGGCAAATGTTTATATACCAAACAAAACTTTTTTTTTCTAGTTCAATCACCCCCTTGAAGGAAGGTACTTAATTATGGAAAATCCTGTATATTGCTGCTATAGAAATAATACAAATTCTGAAAGGATATCCAGGGTGAAGCAATAGTGCGTCCGACTTCGATATGTCGAGTTTTATGATAGCTAGAAACTAACATTTTTTTTAATGGAATGCCATGTATATCAGAACATTTTTTTAAACCTCTTTTGTGGCCTCCTTCCACTCCTGTATTATTGACTCTCTTCAAACCACTTGGATGTAATGAATTTTTTTTTTTTTTTTGTTGAAATTATGCTATTTACACGTGTATATTAAAAAAATCACTACAGTCACAATTATCGATTTTGAGAAAAAATATGTGAGTACCAGTTATGAGACATCTGTATGATGACTAAAGCTGTCCGAGTTGGCTGGAGTACAGCCACGGTCTTGCGATGGCGTCACACGTGCCGATTTAGAAGTGATTTACGCTGCAGTCTTATTTGAAAGGTTAATGCGTGAGGTTGTACCTATAAATTATACATAATGTCAAACGCGCCAAAGGGTAAAAAACGACCGTACGCGGACACAGTGAATAAATTTATCGGTGAATTTCCGGATTTATTCTATGACGGATGCAAAATAATTTGTAAAGTTTGTAATCAAGACTTAATGTGCTGGCACAAAACAGATTGCCGTCGTCATATCAACACCGTGCAACATCAAAATAAAAAAATGGCATGCCTTTAACAACTCAGTTTATGTTTGATTTATTGTTAATGTTAATAGCCTGTAATATTCCGCTACACATACTGGATAAACAACCATTTCGGAAGTTTTGGAATAAATACAATCCCCAGGTGAACTTACCAAGTCGTACATCGTTACGTAGATATATTCCAGCTGTTCGTGAAGACATTGTAAATAGGATTAAATGTGGATTAAAAAATACACGGCTCTGGTTATGTATTGACGAGACGACAGATTGTAAAAAAAATTCTATTTTAAATATTATAGTACTCTTAAACTAACATTTCCACTTTTACTAGCTAGTAAAAGACTAACTGCGTGTACTGGCGAAATAATTACGCGTGGGGTGTTGGAGACATTCGAAAAATTTGAACTTTCAACAAGTCAAGTATTGATGTTTGTGACTGATGGTGCTGCGACAATGCGCATGGTAGGCCGTTCTTTTCAAAGAGACAATTGTAGGTTTTTACATGTTACGTGTAAAGTGCATGCGTTACATCTTGTGGCAGAAACGATTCGAAAATGTTTTCCAGAGGTAGATGCATTAATAGCAAATACAAAAAAAGTTTTTCTCAAATCTCCTAAACGGCTTCGAGCATTTCACAGACAGTGTCCTGGTATCCCTGAACCACCAGAGCCGATTCTTACACGTTGGAGAACGTGGTTGAAAGCGGCTTTTTATTATGCTGAATATTTTCAACAAATAAAAGCTGTGATACTACAGTTCAACCCTAACGAGGCTGCAGCTATTAGGGAAAGCCAGACAAGCTTTCAAGACTTTTCCCTTGAAACAGATTTAAAAACTATTAATAACAATTATAGAGGACTACACGACGCAATAGAAAAATTGCAAAATAGTTCGTTATCGTTAGTGGAATCGCTGCAAATAGTGGACGACGTAAATACACAGCTACAGGCTATAAATGACGCAAAAAAATAATCGCGTTAGTGAAAAATTCGTGAGTGTATTACAGAAAGATCCTGATTTTAGCAAATTAAGACAAATTTGTGATGGTGCATCTACAACTTCGTTAAGTGAGTTCACAGATTGTTTTACTTATGCCTGTATTACATCCGTAGATGTCGAATGGTCATTTTCAAAATGCAAAACATGTTTTTTCACCAAAGCGAACATCGCTGACGGAGACAGCTGTAGAAACATACCTGATGCTATTATACTATAGATCTTCCCCACTTTGTGATGACGACAACCAAACTACTTCATAAATCTGCTTAAAAGGGTGAGTTTTATACAAATTTTTATAAAATGTAACATTATTGTTAAAATTTATTTCCATTTACTGTACTTATTCAAGTATTATGATATGATGTAAACATATGAGTCATATGACGGCTCTGTCGGCCAGGTGACCTCAGCCAGCTTTAATGATGACACTCAGCCATTTTCACTTCCTAAAAGTATGCAGGGTGGCCAAACATTATTTTTAAATTTACAACTATTTGAACTGAATTTTCTCTTCAGTGGCTACCTTTTTTTTTTCAATATGATTAATAATATTATAACAATTTTTCTTTCTCCTTTTTGGCTTACTACCACATGAATAATTCTTCATTATCTAAGAAATATAGTATGTTACTGGAAAAATAACCCTTTGCGCTTGTGACTTTACGTCAAAAGATTAGTCAGAGGGTGTTTTTTGACAACTAATATGAGACATAAAAATAATATAATCCTAACGTTTCGGAAAACGAATTTGTTTCTTTTTCAAAGTTATTTATGCTTTTTCTTTAAAAGGTTCAGATGTTCAGAAAGTGACGAATGCGGCGGTGCTTGGACAGTAAAGCCAGTCTGATATTCAATTTGATATTCAGTTAAATTTAATACAAAATTAAATTAATTTAAATTATATTCTGTCGTTCATTCAACAAGAAATTCTGTGCTTATATTCATAAAAGTGTGATTGACGAATTTTTAGCCAGCAATGCCTCCAAACGTCATCAGGAGGGCCCGCATGTTCTATGGTAGTCCGTATGACAGTAGAGAGCGCTTGCGTGAGATGTCTACTGTGTCCGTGCTCTTCGCGAGATGCTAGCTGTGAAGATTTTGGAAGATTTCCGATTTTAACTTGTTAACTAATTAATCGATGTTTTGTTTAAGTACAGCTGAAAGTTTATTAATTTACAAGAGTGTGTGTCATATTTAGTTACTGGTTAAAGTGTTTTGTTTACAAAGATTCAATAAAGTTCATAAGTTCGTGTAGAACTTGTTTATTTAGATCTTTAAAAGTGGTTTACTTAAATAGTATTTTAAAAGCTAATATAAATTTCCTATATTAATTTCATTGTATGGGCTGGTTTTATTTTGTTTTTCATTATTTTTTATTTGGTAGGTATGTGATGTACGTGTAGTTCGACGAGTTAGGCAGAGAACTCTCTGCCTAACTCATCGAACTACACTCAATTGCTGAATTACTGGACTGGATTATCTGCCAGATATAACTCAGATAATTATTTTTATTTAGCGAATTGATGTCTTTTAATATTTTATATAAATATGAATTATTAATCTGTATGATGTTTTATAGCCACTGTGAATGTATACTTGAAATTTTGTCCGTGCTCTATTTGACTCGCTTGCTCCATTATAAAACCTATTTGCACCGATTTAAGGTGTGAAGTGGTGTGGAATCTTGAAGATCTAAAAGATTAACATCGACTTGCCATATATAGACCAATCAAATTAACCAAAAATCAGGCCCATTTTCACGATGATTTCCAACCATTCCCGACCAATACCATTCGATTCAGTTTTTTTTTTTTTTGAATTCTCATGGTCAATTTTGCCGTAAGTTATATGAGCAAGAATTTAATTTGTAAACAATTAAAGTTATGAAAATGATGAAAATCGATGTTTCTAAATATTCAACTTCAAACGCTGCGAAAACGGCAACAGATAGAGAAAAATTGCTCAGAAAATTTTTTATAGAGCGTTAAATTCCCTTCAAAAAAGTCCACGCCGGCATATCTCTACGATGAATAGTTAAGGCGTTACAATGAGTTAAATGTTTATTATTTTTCTACTGCGTACTGGTCAGCTGTATAGTAGTCTAGTTTGGAACACCTGCTTCTCAAGAATGCTAGGAGCGTATATGTAGATACCCTCGGGCACAGGGCACTATAGTACTTGGTATTATAACTTAATAATAATTTTCCAGGTCTTTGAGTATGCATAAAAGTATATAATAATTATATCTAGACCAAAGAAGTGATAAATACATTTGCTAACGTTTTAAAAATAAGAAAATTATGAAAGATTTACAGCAAGTCTACTTTAAAATGTTCTGCGCAGGGGGCCATTACGCGGCGTACGAGTCTGTTGATTGCGCATGCGCGTTACTTGTACAGCTGACTGATATACAGCAGAAAAATAATAAATATTTAACTCATTGTAACGCCTTAACTATTCATCGTAGAGATATGCCGTCGTGGACTTTTTTGAAGGGAATTTAACGCTCTATAAAAAATTTTCTGAGCAATTTTTCTCTAGCTGTTGCCGTTTTCGCAGCGTTTGAAGTTGAATATTCAGAAACATCGATTTTCATCATTTTCACAACTTTAATTGTTTATAAATTAAATTCTTGCTTATATAACGTAGGCAAAATTGACCATGAGAATTCAAAAAACATACTGAATCGAATGGTATTGGTCGGGAATGGTTGGAAATTATCGTTCTGAAAAACCCTTAATTTGACTGGTCTAATAGTAATGGTGCACACGTTTCGCAACCACATCATCTTCAAATAAATTTTACACGACCTCGGATTGTCCACATCGGTGTAGAATGGCCAGATTTTTAAAAGATAAACCCACAAACGGTAATTCTATGTAAATATCTACTACCTTTCTGTGACATCTTAATTTTCAATACGTTGCACATTTGCGCAAGTCTAACCCTCCCCACTCCCCCGACCAGTTACACCATTCAATACTGTTGTTAAAATTAAAATGTCTCTTTCAGTAGTTTCAGTTTCCTGATACCGGCTTTAGTCTCTTGATGTCCGATTCCTCGATTTCGAGAATAAAAAAGTTGCTTTCCTTTCATATAACTTGATGGTATAACCAATGTCACCGATTATTCCTTTCCTAAGGACCATCTGGACCAGCACCGCAGCAATACAGTGTAAATATTGTTCCATTCGGTGACATTTTTTCTGATGGAGTGCCTGGATTAATCTACATTTCTCGTTCAATAATTCTGTGTATTTTTTTTGCCAAAACAACATCGAGAAAGGCAACAAAAATAAATTTAATTTCTCGTACTAGTTACTTATATAGAAATGTGCCTTATCGCAACAAATAATTTTAATTACCCATGTAATTAATTATTTATCTTTACATTACATTACATTTTATTTAATTAATATTCCCGTTTAATCGCAAGTCAACTTGGTGAAATAGAAACATGTATTACATGTTCGGAAAAAGTAAGATGAATATACATAAATGTAATAGGTGTATGTAAGACGTTAGGTAGTTGAACTCTGTAGCAACAATAATTCCTTCTTTACCAATTTACAGTTATTTTATTCTTCATTATTGCACTAACAATAATTGTTAAAAATGTTAAGAATACACATGCAATAAAAAAAAATGCTGAATACAGTTAAGTTTCTTTCTTGTCTTAATTTGTAGAAACGAAATTAACACTTTAAATGTCGTTTCTTTCTAAAATATAGTTGTTTACCGTTTACCATTTTGCATTCCTCTTGTCTTTAAGAAAAGTGTTGTGAATCATGCCGCAATGTGAACTGCTGGATATAGTCAATCCACTGTATATGCAGAGCCGAGGAAATAAATTAATGACAAAAAAAAGCATAACATATAAGGAACGTAACTGATCGTGCAAATGATAACTGCTCGTCGTCCTTGATAATTACAATATTATCTGCTTTTTGTCCCGTTTTCTAATCACTTAATCAGCAAAATCACATTAGCTCGTGTCTTAAGAAAAAAAATTGCAGTTAAAAGTTTCACCATGTATCGAACATAGACCTATAAATTAAGGCTGGGAATCGAATACGAATAATTCGAGTAATCGAATATTTGAGTATTCGAATACGAATTATTCTAATAGGAAATTATTCGAATATTCGAAATATTCGAATTTCGAACATATTCGAGTATTCGAAATTTGATTATATTTGAGTAAATTTGAATATTAAAATATATTATTAAATTATATACGAATAGGTATGCAGTATGCATCCAACCAAAGTAGGTAGATAGTAGGTATAGGTAGGTACCTATTCTAAAATCCAAATATATAAATAGACCACATTAGTGGCACGTTTTACTCCCAATCAAACTATTCCATCTCTTTCTCGCCTAGACCTCATTCTTACTGTACTAAGGCAGGGGTTAAAATTAAATTTTAAATTTTAGAAAACCTGTAAATATTTAACTATTGACTTTTCATGTATTTGTTTTACCTTCACAATCTGCGTCTTTTTTTAAAGACATTCTAATTTTAGAGCACTTTTATTTTTTTCGAAAAGGAAAAATAGTTATGACACAGAAGTATAATCAACTAACTCTGTTTTCGTTTTATTCAAGCTTCAATAGTTAAATGTGAATAGGGCCTCAATCCTAAAATAAAATACTAACTAAATAATTCTGACCCTTAAACCACATGTACAGGAGACATACCCTATTGTGGGTATGGAAAACAAATCAAATTGCCTGCTTAGTGGATTACGTCACGACTATTATTGTGGTCTATCCAACCAAATACTCAAATAGAGTATTCACTATTCACTAGTATTCAGTGCTATACCTATTAATAATGAATATTCGAGGATCCGGATTATTCGAGTATTCGAATATTCGAATTATTCGAATATCCGAATAGTTCGAATATTTTTCGAACGAATATTCGATTACTAAACTCTGGAAAATTCCCAGCCTTACTGTAAATCTCTTAATATTTTCTCTGAATGACCAAAAATGAAATGGTTGTTCCAAAGTTTTATAAAAGTTTTTATGTAACTTAAAAAATTAAAATAGTTTTAAAATGACTGTAATAAATGCAAATATTAATATAGTTTAAACGTTGTATGTGGCATTCTCTAAATTTTTCTATTTCTTATTTGGGACTTATTGTTAGCTACCCAGTATGTTACTGGAAAAATAAACCTTTGCGCTTGCAAAAGATTAGTCAAAGGGTCTTTTTTGACAATTAATATGAGACACAAAAATAATGTAATTCCCTAACGTTTCAGAAAACGAATCTATTTCCTTTTTCAAAGATATTACTTCCTCACCCCTCAAAGTGAGGAAGTTATGTATTCCTGAAAAAAAATGTCAAAATTTTTATTGCATTTCTGGACGAATCTCGACGAATTATGACGATATACAAAATTTAAGACAGAAAAAATTTTCTGTCTATTTGTCTGTATGTGTGTCTGTGTGGTTCGCGGTAGCAGCTACAGTTTTTGAGATAAAGCTTTCAAATTTGGTACACACATTCTAGAGCTCAAGGAAGAGATTGAGTTCGTTGATAAGCAAAATCGGTCCCAATGTCTAAAAAAATAGTGACATTCCACCAATGTGACTTATTTGAATCGTCAAAATGTGACTTTGAAACGTAAAAAAATGTGACTTTTTAAACGTCAAAGTGACTTTTGAAACGTCAAAAATTACTTTTATTATAAACTCCACCACACGTCGAGTTTTACTACGGTGAGGAAGTTCTCCAAGTAATTGGCAGCTGTTTTTTTTTTAAATATGTCAGGCGTGAAACTTGACACATATTATTTGCTTATGTAAATAAAAAAATAATAGACCACCATCTTGTTTTTCTCTAAAACCCCATTGTGCGTGCAGCCACCATTTTGTTTTTTCTTAAAATACAGTGACGTCACGCAATAACTTTTCAGCACCCCCTACCAGTTATTGCCAATACTTCTCTTGTACCTGAAGAACTCTTCAGCAGCTTCTGGTCGTTGACAACGACGAATACTTCTTGCACACCTCCTGGTCATTGTCCATCGCACAATAACTCAAATTCATGGCCTCTTCTGATGGACACATGCCATCCACTATGAATGGCCTTGAAAGTGTCCCAGAATCTGAATTTTTTTTTACATTTAAATTTTAACTTATTTCTGTGGCGCTTAAATTTGTTGCAATTTTTATAGCATTTTATGCGTTTTAGTTTTGGGGTTACGGATTAACCGTTTTAGCCAGTATAATATTTGACAAAATAGCATAACGCATTTAAAGAATGGTAATGGAGTATTTAATACGTCTGCCTCAACAACATTAGAGACAATAAGGTCTTTTTATGGAGTGATGAATTAAAATTAAAACCAAATAGATCATTTTCAGCATAATGGTTGAAGATGATAAGTTAAACATGATAAAACTGTGAGGTATTTTGTATTCAAATTTAAGTGCAATTATTCTTGCAATGACACTTCTAACTCTTATAACAGTTTTATTCATAATAATAGGTTTTCATAAAGTTTTATATTTGTCTCAAAAAGTATTTATTATAAGGCATTCGTACCTCAGCTAATATCCTAGTGTTTAGAACATTGCGAAGGACAAATAGTTTTGAGCAAGGCCTTTAAAAGGTTTAATAGCTACCAGGCAGACAATAAAAAAAACTTAAATTGTTACTTGGGAATTATTTCATAACGAGTAAAATTCAAGTTATATTTTGGTAAGTTTGTCATCAGAAGTATCGCTGTATTCAGTTAACCACACCACACCTGCATTATCCCTCGTCGGAGAAAGAACCGGATAGTGTTACAGTGTATCGACCTGATTCGGATGATAAAGTACATAAATAATTACCACACACTTTCCAACTGCGTGGTGGGAGAAGTCGTTGCTCAACTTTTATTGTTTTGTAGTACATCACATCAGTGTCTGATTTTAATAAATAATTATGTGCCTAATAAATCTTCCCACATGCAACATAGTATACATTATAATAATAACAAACATCTATATTTGTGTACAAAATTACACTTTCTACAAAAATATTAAATTTGTAGAGCAAGTGTCAAAGTTTATCATAGATCAGCTGCTCTTACACTTACATTCAAACTACAAGATTAGATTATCATTATTAGTTTCGCAGGACCGGTCCTACTGCTATTAGCGCCATACGTAAGGTATAGCTACGTCTACTTTAAATGACCAGAGAGCCTCGACATCCATGTTTGCTTTCGGTGACGGAGCAAGTATTATTGACACAGATTAGCTCAAAGGATATTATAATGATATAACATTGTACTACCTATCAATATAATCAGGAATCAAAACCATCACCTCAATGATCAATGAGCTGATGGTATTAAGCTTAGTCCCTAATCGCCACAAAAATACATGGATTGGTATCCATGTGTTATTGGTATCCATTGGCATTCCTCGGCTCATTTAAGGTAAACCTAGCTGTACATATAAAATGAATGTCCCCTTCACTTAATATTTCGAAAAATATGATTCCATCTTTGTTGCTCCGAAATGGCTCGCTTTTTGACAAAAGTTTATTTCACAAACTAGTATAATTTAGAGGTGTTCTTTATCCGATTTCCACAGAGTTCCGAAAGTAATCTGCCACCAGATAAAGAACGCCTCAAAATAATACCAGTTTGTGAAATAAACTTGTCAAAAACGAGTCATTTCGGAGTAATAAACATGGAGTCATATTTTTTTATATGGAGTGTATATAAAAATATCTCACAAAGTGGATGGTTTGAGTACATTTTTATTTAGAACCTGAAAAGTATGTATTTGGGAAAATAGCGAGGACCAATACATATTCCCATGGAATATTTTTATTCATAATTTTTAGCATCCCACTGAAACACTTACCGCCTTCCGTCGATTATGGTCTCAAAGCCCTTGGTACGCTTTTTTATGATATTCTGTTCTTACTTAATTTCATATTCAATAGATATTTGGCGTGATAGGGTGTAGAAGTCCTCCCTCTTTTTTTGTGTATCATATAAATTTTGTTAACGAGTCATAAAACGTAATTAACTGTCAAGTAACACGCTAGAACTAAATTAAAATAAATATCATATTTAATAATAATGTAGCAAGAATAATTATACCACTGTAACCTTTTCATTTTTCGAATAAGTAACAATGAATTATTTATGAGGGATTATCTGGTAATATTGTTTTAAAAATAGTCGTAGCTTTTTCCATATATTTGTAATAATTTATTTCATAACCGACTATTTCTGTTACCAGGCTGTCATCGAAGCCTGGAGAATAGTTCGTCACTATTTTTGTACACAATATCCGTCATTTTGTCGTCGAATATGATTTTCTAAGGTGCATCACATCACAGAAACACTCTGTATCTCGGTCTCGGAAAAAAGTGGTTTTCGATACAAGTTTATATAGCAAATTCGTATTGTTTTCACGGGTTCTGTCGATCATTCTTAAAGTTTGAAAAGGAAACTTCAGACCACCCTGTATATGCGTGTAGCCGTCGATGTGTGACCTTGAGTTGTGCTTGAAGTTAAACAGAACATGTTGTATACCAGCAAATCGTTAATTGGAATGCGTATGTATGAGGTTCTAGTTGATCAACTTATATTAAAAAACAGTTTTTTGAGATTGTCTTCCAATCAATTAATTGTCTATTCTGGTATGTGCTTATTTTAATTTAGAGATTATGGCGATTTAATGAGTTTCTTCCCAAGTTCATTAAATTATGCTGAAATATTTTGTGGTAAATTAAATCAAAATGTTTTCTCATAGTAGCCAGAATGCTATATACGTGTCCGGGAATAACAACAGAATTTTTGGGGGGGGAAGATTCCTCACTCAAAGATAACGGTAAAAGTTCAGTAGTCAGTAAAAAAAAATTAGGGGGCCTAAAAATTCTTACTGAGGTAGCTACAACAGTTTGAAGATGGCACCCAAAATCTGGTTTTCATTTTGTATTTCAAAAACTATTTTGAGCAAAATAATGAAATTTGGTACAAAGGGTATATTTTCCATGAGGAATCTAAGCAATTTTGTCAAATGTCAGTTTTTCGAACAAAATTACTGATTGGCAAAATTTTCAGTTAAAAAGAAATTTATCCATAAAAGAAAATCTCGAGTGGTTTTTGGCAAGATAAATTAACGACAGAATATGTGAACGAACAACAACAATAATTATCTTTATTTATACAATTATTTAAAGGAACAGTTATTAAAAATACAGTTTTTATAAATTGTTGGGTTTGGTGTACTTATTTCGATCTCTTCTCTAGTTTCCACACATGTCGAATATTCGTTTTGACTTGTTTTATTCGAAGCTCGTAAGTTACTAACAAGATTTTCGTGATGTTCAGGGTCAGTTTGGAGGTAGGGTTTAATTGATGATGATGATGACTGTCCGGTTATCTTTATAAGTTGTTGGTCACTTACCCCTGCTTTGGCTAAATGGGAAACTGTACTGGCACGGTTTGAATGATTCGTAATTTTATTATTTGTGATGTCCAGTCGAATTTTAGCTGCAGAATTCTTGGTCCAAGTAGATATCGTATTAATTCTCAATGGAACATTTTTATACCAACCTTTAGAATTTGTGTTTTTCCAAAAGGGATTTGGAGTTAAAAGAAGTCGTTCAGATGTTACGTATTTGTTTCTTTTTCCTAAGAGTACATTTAACAATGTAACGGGACAAATACTTTTATCCGTGTCATTTTTTCTCATCCATTTGCTGTTTGCCAATTTTTTAGACCCCCCTTGTGCCGTCTTTGAAAATATTGAATTGTATTCAATTCTCCCTGTTGGAGTTCCATCTTGATTTTTTTTCCTCATTAAAATGGTAAATTTTACAGTTTACTGCTTCTCCTCCTCTCCAAGCTAATTCATAAGAAGCTATATGAAAGAATCTCTTTTGTAATCCCTCTGGTTCGTCTATATTCCACAATTTTGCCATCTTAAGTATATCTTTTTTGTCTATTGCTACAGAACATGCCTTTCTTTTTTCTGGAATAGCTTGTATTCCTTTCGTTTACTGTTCCTTGCATCACGTGCTTCTTTAAAAGTTATGTCGGTAAAAGGATCAAATTTAATATTGTACTCACTGAAATATTTTTCTTGAATCATCTTTGCAGTTGAATTCCAAATTGTTTTAACTGCATATTCTTTGTAATCTTCTCCACTTTTCTTTCTCATATTATAAGCCCAATCCTTTAACATATCTGCTATATTTTGTAATGGAGTTATTTCTGACAGTTCGTAATTTCGGATTTGACAAAACTCCATAAATTCTCCATATTGACGATTTCGTGTTTTTTGTGGATTGTGGAATTGATTTCTCTATGTTATTTGCAATTTGTTCAGTCGAAATTTTCCCAGAACGACTCATATTGTACAGTATAGTTTCAACAACACTTAAAAATTATAGCTGACAGGGCAGATTTTAAAGTGACGTGCGACTACTAGATGTACTCTGATTTTGAGGAACAAGCATTTTTATCGGTGATAAAAAACGATGCACCTTTTTTATCACTGTCAAAGTGACAAAAATGTGCTGTCAGATAGACTTTTTTCGTATAGGAGTTAATTTATCAAAAAAAAACTGTGGGCATGCAAACCAAGAGGAAGTCGTAGTTGATTCCTCTGTATATGAGTAGAGCAGTTGCTCATGAAAAACTTCCCAATAGTTTTTGGAATACTTTCTTGATTAACCAGATAGAGAACTTCAAGGTAAGTCTAGATCTACAAGGAAAACATTTTTTGACCACTGGTTAAGAAGATACAGGGTATTTTATGCATTTGGTCTGACAATTCAAAGAGCTATTCTCTGCAACAGATTGGATGTAATCGAATGAAATTTACCAGCAACATTCCTCACCTGGGACTTGTCAGAATAGCCTACTTGGTTTTGAAAAATCCAGGGCCGGACTCGGTAAAAATCTGCCCTCCTCGTTTTTTTACAAAAAAAGTAGCGAATCAATTTTGACGGCACCCTCAAACCGTTTGCCAAAAAAAATCACAAAACAATTTAGCGTATCACAACTAACACTTTGACCGGGAATTAACTATGGAACAGTTTGATAGAATCTATTCAAATGCTTCAGATCCATATCTCTTCTGAGACATAGCAAACGGCATACCTAGCAAGAAAAAGATAAGGTCATATTTGTGAAAAGGTGTACAAAATGATAAAATTTGAATGGATTATAGGTGTAATCTACATAGAAAAAGCATGCACACATAAACGTGATTGATAACCCCTTTAATAAACAGTAAGTAATTCTTCCCAAACTAAACATCATAATATTAGATAAGGAATGCTTCAATTCAAACTAGATCAGGTTCTCAAAATGTCCTCATTCAACCTTGATGCATTTCCTGCAACGCACCAATAGATGACGTGTGGCCATTCCAATGATTTGTCTGTGGTTTTTCATGTCATCAGATACTGTCAGTGCCCGCTGTGTACCTCTAGTGTTGACTTCCGTGCTGTACACCGATTGTTTCATGTGGCCCCAAACATAGTAATCGAGAACAGTTAGGTCAGGAGACCTAGCTGGCCAAGCTTGAGGAACTCCGCGACCGATCCAGCGGTTAGGAATCTCATTGAGTGAGAAATGAGGCGGTGCCTCATGTTGGAAATGACGACCTCTCCTGTCGACATTTTGCGCCAATAATAAATTGGGCAAAATGGTCTGGAGGAAAATCCAAGTAGATTTCTCCAGTCAATCGGCCTTCAAAAAAATATGCGATCCTATCAATGTATCGTTCACCACTCCACACCATACATTAAGGGAGAACTTGTACTGTAAATTTTTCTGGACAACGGAGTGAGGATTGTTGTGACCCCAAAGGTGTGAATTCCTAGAAGTCCATACTGCGTCGCGAGTGAATTGAGCCTCGTCCGTGAAAACAATTCTGGGCAAAGTTCTTGGCTGATGCATTATTCAACGGCAGAATGTAAGACGTGCGACTTCATCACCTGGTTCAAGATGCTGGACTTTTTGGACGTGGTAAGGATGCAACCGTTCCGCTTTTAATGCCGTCTATACACGGGTTTGCGGAAGACCTAGTGCGTGTGCTATTCTTCTAATGCTTGTTGAAGGATTTTGCAATCTCCACAATGTTTTCTTTGGCCGGTTTAACTGCTCGTTCTACATTTCCGTGAGTTCCAGGAAATCTTCCATGTTCCCGAGAGAATTGAAATACTCTGGTGAAAGTGTGGCGCGACGGTACTCCTCGACTAGGAAATTTTCGCTGATATTCCCTAACAGCAGCCCTTGCATTATCGCACAACCCATACACATAAATGATATTAGCGATTTCAGCATTAGTAAACTGATTAAGCATCTTTCAAATACGAGGAAATTGCGGAACAATTAGAACAAAAAATAGACAAAATAATAATGTCAAGGTACTGATAAACACATAGGTCACTATTCTTTTCAATTTCAAAATAAAACTGTGTATGTATCTAATATTGTTTTCGCTTCTTCCTATCAACTAGGTAGGAAGGTTTTTTGCTATGTCTCAAAAGATATATGGATCTGAAGCATTTGAATAGACATGAGTCTAAACTGTTTCATAATTAATGCCCGGTCAAAGTTTTAGTTGTAATACGCTAAATTGTTTTGTGATTTTTTTCCCGAAACGGTTTAGGTGTACCGTTAAAATTGATTCGCTAGTGTGATAACATTTTTTTTCTGAAATTTCCGAATCCGCTAATAATTTTCCACAAATGCGATAGAAAAATGTACTTTTTTGTCAAAAACGAGGAGTTAAGATTTTTACCGAGTCCGACCCTGGATTCTGACAAGTCCCAGGTGAGGAATGTTACTGGTAAATTTCATTGGATTGTATTGCAATCTGTTGCAGAGAATAGCTCTTTGAATTGTCAGACCAAATTCATAAAACACCATGTATCTTCTTAACCAGTGGTCAAAAAATGTTTTCCTTGTAAATCTAGACTTGCCTTGAAGTGCTCTATGTGCCATTAGGCTATGGCACATTGCTCGCGAATCATCCTATATATAACTGACCCTACGCTACGATGGGTCGCTTTTGGGGAGTTCAAAATTAAATGTAAATCATTTTTTGCATATCGTTAAAAAATAGTTAGAGTATGTTTGGCTTGTTAAAAGCCATTGCGCACAATCAGGCGAGAGTACAATTTTTGAGTGTTGCTCAAGCAAGCCTTATTTTAGATTGTAGACTCTACAACCTAAAATAAGGCTTGCTTGGGTGTAAACCTTCAACTCTTTACAATGTAGATCGTGAAGATTTGAGCGTTGATTTTTTATGACGAAATTTTCGATGGCTCAGTATTTGCCTTAGAATATATGTTAATATGATTAATATGACTTAATAATATTTGACTTTGTTTCAGGGCTAGCCGCTCATCAACTTTTTTTCTGTGATAATAAGGTAAATATAAATATAGTTTTCATGTTTTCTGTTTATTAATTTAACTACCGTTTATAGTGTTATGTATATAGATAGCTTGTAGAAATTAAACAGTCTTGTAATTAATTTTATAATTATCTGAATCAAAGATTTTCAATTTTTTTACATCCGTGTTCAATAATTAATGATATGTAATTAATAGTTGTAGCAATTAAGAATGTAATTGATTTTCTTGCAAAGTTCTTACAATTTAATTATAGCCGTTAATGGTAGACAGTGCGCTCATGATCATCTTTTTACATACAATTTGTTTAATAAACAATAATAGTAAAGTAAACAAAGGGAAACTCCATAACCACAAGATAATAATTTATTGTAATATAATTTTGTTATAATATATTTAGAGTTTGGGTATCGACGAGTCATTTTAGCTCCGCTGCAGGAACTTTGGTAAGAAATGCAAGTTTATGTCATATGAATTTGTTTACATATTATAAATTTTTATATAACCATATAACAACTAATTCGTTTATGCATATTCTTTAATCATAACATTTAAAAAATCTTATCTAAACTGTTTGCGAATTATCTAGTTGCATAGACATCAGGGTTGCGACGATTTAAATCAATTTGATTTAAATCAACTAATTTTTTAAATTTAAATCAAGTTGTGTAAAGCCAGTAAATCAAACTTCAGAAAATTCAAATAAAAAGTAGGTATAGTTTATTTAAAAGCTAGATACAAATTAAACTAAAAAAAAATTCAAATAAAAAAGAAGAAAAGAACAGTTAGGTTACACATATAAAACAAAAGTTACCTTCTTAAATGTACATTATAAATTAGGTGCCTACTTAAAAGCAGAAACATAAACAAATTAAACAGAACCAACTCTAAAGGAAAATAAAACATGATTTACTCCAAAACAAAAATTTTAAATTAGGTTAATTATTGTAAAGTTTGTACAAAGAAACTAATTTAGGTGCTTTTTTGGTCCCTAAACGATTTCGAATCTTAGAATGAATCAAACCAAATTTCGAAAATATTCTCTCAACCGAGGCTGAACTAGCTGCAGCAGAAAATAGTTGCTTGATAATCGGGACTAATTTGTCAATAGTATTAATATTTCTTTGGGATTTCCACCAGTCCAAGGGTTTTGTGTTTTTAAGAATTTCTTCCTGAAACATAATATCGGCAAAAGGCTCAGATTGTGCCAGAAATTTAATAATCAGTGGTAGTAAACCACTTTCGGGATATAATTCATTAGCGGCTTCTAAAGCATGATTCTTTTCGTTTTCTGTTAATTTATGCTTTGTTTTCGTAGCTTCTAGAATGAAGGCTAGCAAATGGTATGAGGTGATACACTGACCGTATCGGTATCTAAATGTTTGCATTTGCCTTAAGTTAATTTCAGTTTCGTCAAAATGCGACTCAAGAATTTTAAATTGTTCTACGACATCTGATAAAATTTAATCGTTTCTTTGAAGCCTATCAAGTGCAACAGATATAGGTTTTAGTAGTGATAAGTAATCTCCAGCAGTTCTTTTTAAATAAATGTTTGATATTTTCTGTCTTACTATGCTATCAATTTCATTTTTATGTTCCTCGCTAATTTTAAAAAGTGTGGGACATGATTTAACAAAACCCTCTAAGCAGTCGGCAAGTGAATTTCATCTTACGTCAGAAGGTAAAGTAAGTTTTTTTCCTCCTTCTTTTGCGTATGTGGCAGAGGCAAAATTATTGTTTCGGAAGCATTTCACAACGATCGTAACGTGTTCCTTAATTTCACTAATTTCCAAATCCTTACATAACAAGTTTAAAATGGGTGGAGCACAACCGTAAGTAATAACATTTAGTTCTGTTGACTCTTTAATTTGGTTTGTCATAGCATTCATCAATATGAATGCTATGAGAAACCAAATTAAAGAGTCAACAGAACTAAATGTTATTACTTACGGTTGTGCTCCAATGGCAGCATTATCCATCACAAAACTGCGTACTGTACAGGTATAGTCAATGTTTTAATTAAGGTTGTTGCAAGTTTTGTTAAATATACAGATGTATGTGGATTTCCAGATGTGTCTATCGTGTGTACTAAAAAGGAAGACCATAGTTACAGTTGCACATATTATTGGTTCATTGTGTATGTTAGACCATCCATCCAATGACAGACAAACTGAACTTCCTGATAAATCTTTAAAACATTTACTTTTTTCATCGTTATACACTTCATCGAGCAGTCTGTTGGACACATCATGTCGAGATGGTGGTAAATACATATCCAGGTTGTAAAAGCGTTATTGCCTTTTTTACTTCAGGTTGTTCAGTACACATGAAACTGCTGTTTGTCGCATAAAGAGCTCTAGCAATTTGTTTAGCTATTTCTTCTTTATTAGACTTGGTCGTACGTACAACAAAATATGATAAAGATCCAGAACTGGAGTCAGGCACTACTTTACTTAATGGCGTAGAAGATAAGAGCGGCTGTGGGGCACTATCTTCCTCTGCATCTTGTTGTAACATGTTCAATTGTATCTGTAATAAAAACCAAGATTGTTATGTTGTTTAAATCCAGCTACACACAGACAGGCATAGATACTATACGTTGTTCTTAAAACTAGGAGTGAATGAAAGTCACATTTGCACAGGGAAAGTTACTAGAAATTTAGAAAATGCACTAGATCATTTTAACGCTAAATTTGAATCTAACACTGACGTAGTTTTCCACGAAACACCAAAACACTATACACTGCACTCGACGCGCATTTCGCCAACTGAGTTGGCATCATCTGGAGATGATTAAAAACAGTTTTAATCAACTCCAGATGATGCCAACTTGGTTGGCGAAACGTGCGTCGAGTGCAGTGTATAGTGTTTTGGTGTTTCGTGGAAAACTACGTCAGTGATATCTTCGCATCAAAAGTTCCAACCCATTCCAGGTCGTAGAAATAGACCGACGTTAAATAATTAAATTAAAAAAAAAGTTCTCTTAATATTTTGACTTACTAAGAAGTTATAATTATAAATAAAATAACACTATACTTACATTGGACACTGTTCTTGAAGTAGAGGGACCTTCATTATTTGTTTCTACACTTTCTACATTATGCGAAGCACATTTTTTCCAGTGGATTTTCAGTCGATCCACAAGCCCATGCATTTCTACATTACACTTTTTACATGTAGCTCTACTACCACTTTTTCCATCAAGCTTACTTGATTTTTCAATAAAATACTGCCAAATAGGATCTTTTTTCCTTCCACTTCTATTAGGGGACATGTTAAAAAATTATTTAATATTTAAATACTATAAATATAATCACTCAGACTCGTTTTCTCACTTGTTACGCGTTACGCGGCAGATTAGCAAATAATGGCAATTCGCATCATCCCCGCGCATTATAAAGACAGGCGAATTTTCAAGTTCTGACAGGAACTTTCATGTATGCTCTAGCTTATTTTACAATTATAGATACAAGGTACACAATTTATTCCATTTGTAAGTTTAAACAAAAACTATCTTTGTTAACATAAGTACTAAATACATTATTAATGTCAATTATTAGGATGTTTATGTAAAAAAAACAATAAAAATCAAAAGAATCATAATTTTTTGATTTTTTTTTTAATCGTGAATTTTGATTTTTTTTTTAAATCATAATTTTTATCAACCCTGATAGACATTCGAATATCCTAAAAAGCATCGTAAAAAGCATATCGACGCTTAAAAAACAATACCTCTTATCTCCAAATTAGCAGTTTTACAGGAGACGAAAAAAACTAAGTTTTCTTATTAATAGAATGAAACCTACATGTTATTTTTATCATGGAGGTCATGGAGATACGAGTTATTTTATTATTTGCTGTTATACGAGGTATTTTCTTAAGTAGAGTTTTTGGTATCAATATTAATCTTGGAGATACAAGATATTGGGAACTGTTGGACATAGAAGTGGACATTAATTTAAAATTCTAAACCGAGTTTTGACAAAAATGGAGATACGAGGTATTGTTTCTTAAGCGTCGATATACCGACCTAATGCAAACTGAGAATTAGCATTAGCATATCCTCGTAGCAAGAATGTTATGCATTATTTCCCCGTCCGTGGTGTACTGCGTACAGTTATGTATGTGATTTTTTTCACGAACTTATACCCAATACGGCACTACCTCCACAGCCTATACTGACAAGATTAGGCACTTGGCTGAACACAGCATCGTATTACTACAAAAACTTTAACGATATAAAAATGGTCTTACTAATTGGATGCTAATAAACAGGTGCTAGTACAAATGCTACAAACTGCAGTTCGCTGTTTTTGTTACTAGTGCAGTGAGAGAAGCTTCAGGTTGTCAGCCTAGAGCTGAAATAAATATCAGCGAATTGCAAGATAAGGCAGCAGCTCTCTCTGTAAGCAGTTTATTGCAATCAAACTGAAAGCACCCAGACTGAAAATATACGTTTACAAATAGGTGATTATATTTTCAAAACCAAAGAATATAAATAGTATAATAATTATTACCGTATTAATCCATCTTCTGTACGGGTACTGGCATTTAAACAAAACTCCTGATTCCTTTACGACCTATGTATATGGTTAAGTGTTCTTGACTTATTATATATGCCATTATGTGATGATTGTCAGTAAAAAATTTGCAACTATTAATAATTGTTTTTGTTACATATTTATCATAGCAGTTATGTCACATTACAATTATGAACTAAACAAAAATAATTAATTTGCTGGTGTATAAATATTGCCCAAGGCCACCTTATGACCGAGGTTTTCTGCATTGCAAATACAAACTCACGTGCTGTACTAGGTAATTTTATATGTAACTATTCTAGATAAGCAATATGGAGCCTTATTTTATCATTGAATAGATAACTACTCGAAATAATCCAGGAAAGCTATTTTATGCGGATAGAAGGTGCTCCTGAATTGATCTGAAATTAAATTCGTTTCATTTTAAACATTTTATTGAATTGTATACGGTTTTACGCCATTCCAGCTGTACCTACTTTTACTGGGAAAATATTGACGCGGCTAGATTTTCATAATATGACGTTCGTTGATGTTTCAAGAAAGAAAAAAATATAATTCACTGAGGAATTTAGGGAAGTATTAACAGATCTGCCAGATTTTCTTCTTTTCAGGCAGGATACGTCCTATGGACAATATTATTTTAAATTTAAACCTCATTAATAAAATCGCTTAACGCAAAACGCAAAAAGTGTGTTTGGGGACCACATGCTCTACTCTCGACCTCGCTTACCAGCGAGTCCCGGGACATAATCGTTAAGGGTGGCAGTAAGGTCGAACTAATGTTAACGAAACCCTGTTCACACACGATGAATAGTTGACCAAATGCATTGTAAAAGGCGCCAACTCGTGTGAATCACAAGCCCGATTCTCGATTTGAGAAGTAGAATCGTCATAAGGAAACGAGATATGAAAGCAGGTATAAAGATGACAAAGACAAAAATCACTACTTCTCTAGCGAACGGATGAGGACATTAATTGTAATAATATAGGGTGGAGCAGAATGAACTCATGATTTTGAAAGATCACTAGATTCACTTTAACCTTATATTTACTTTTACTGAAAGTGTTGTGAATTGAAAGATACAAGTTTGTCATTTTTTAAAAATAAATAAGAAAGTTACTTAAAAATAACACCCACCAGGTGTCGTCCATCTAAATTGATGCGCTCTTGCACTCGATTCATGATGCGCAGTAGCATGGCTGCTTCGCAATATTTAAGTCTATTGGTCGAGTTTCACACACTATGCTCCTTAAATGGCCCCACATAAGAAATCACACGAATGCAAATCAGGTGGCCGGGCTGGCCAAGAAATGTCCCCAATGTTTGAAACTCCGAGCAGGATGTGCTGCCGCTCGAATTTATTGGAACCAAATTCTAGCGGAGTCGATGTTACCACGCCGTAACTCTGGACATAAGAATTTGGACAATATACGCGTCTACCTCTCGGATGTTACAGTAACCGCACAACCATTGGTATCTGATAACTCAAATCTGTTTATCGAGGCGCAGACCGTTTGGGTGTGCAATTGATAGGAACACGTACTCTTTCGATGTTTTTCTATGTCCGCGTCTTTTTCCTGATGTTTAGCTAAAATTCACACTTCACACTTTTGAGATCATGTTCAGGAATATCTTGCTTACATTTGAATCCCATATTTTTTAATAACACCATAAGACTTGTTATTATTATTATTATTATTATACCCCGCTAATGGGGAACGTGGGTTGGATTTCGGACGCCTCTCGCTCTCATATTCATACTCGCAGATGGTTTGTCCACGCGTTTTCGAAGAGGTGGGGGTGAATTTTGAAATAGTCGGGTTTTCGAAAAAATAGGTCCTGAGGGTACTGTATGGGACGACGAGATGAGTACAACCTAAACAACTAACCTCCGTATAAATTTAATATATTTTATAAAACAAGATTAAAAGGAAATTTTAATAAACACGTCAATATGTTTAAAAAAAAATTAAAACCTAAACGACTAACCTCCGTATAAATTAATATGTTATAGAACAAGATTAAAAAGAAATTGCCGACGTCGCAAGCACGACGGCTATGTACACGGTGCAACCAACCTTATGGTGCAGAAAGCCGTGCACACGGTGCGATCAACCTCACAACGAATAAACTGTGCACACGGTGCGACCAACCCTGCTACGAAAGAGCTGTGTAGATGGTACCGGCGACTCCGCAATGAAGGAGCTGTGTACATCGTAGGTAACAATTTTTCTCCCGAGATTGTCTAAATGACTTTCTCTTTATTTTAGAAGCGTTTAAAGTAAAATTTTTGCTTACTCAGCGTGTAATAGTGATTTCTAACGTCGCTTTTTATATATAAGCGATATGTAATGTTGGTTATACTTATTATTATTGTTATTATATTTTACACGTTATCTTTTTCCGGTGTAAAATATTCGGGAAAATTTCAAATTAATAGATCAACATCAAAATAGCGTCGTGTCATACTGGAAATTTCAGACCACAGTGTTCACTCGCAGCCAAAATAATACTATTGGTTCGTATGGTCAATATATTTAACGGAACAAGTAAATGCACCTGGAAGGCAAACATGGGCAGTTAGCAATAATCCATTTTGGATTAGGCCAATTAGTCATGCCTGAGATTTTTCGAATTTTATTACTTATAGATGAAAATTCTTCGGGTGAACTGGACATAATTAGTTCCATTATGAATAACTTGGTGGTATCCACCCAGATCTGAGTATCCTACAGAAGACAGATTATGAACATATGTATTTTTGAAAATCTGACCTAATATGATGTAAAAATATAATACAATAATTCAGCTGACTCCTAATCAATTTTAATTCCATACTTTACCTGCTGATAAACGTGACAGACTGAAGTGTATACTTGAGTATATAACTTGGATAACTAATTAATGTTTATGTACGTTTATTGATGAGCATTTTAATTTATTATTAGAATATCGATCAGTCAATACTTTTATATCATGTTATTTTGATACTTTAAAATAATCTATAATGTATATATTTACGTGACTGTTCATTGACACTTATTTTGGTTGTCAAGTGCCACATCATAAAGGACGGGTCGAAGGCACCCGAAGTTCTGTGAGGTGGGTAGTAGATACCTATTATTTGACCTTGAAAGACCTAGTGTTATTTGGCAATGAATTTAAAAGTTTTGCTGATAGTGGCAGAAAAATGTTCATGATAAACTAAGTACCTATTAGCGTAGCTTTTACTATCTCCATGGAGATACTGATAAAGAAGAAAGATTTAATATGCTGCATCTAATATTCGTCTTATGCTATCAAACAGAACCATAACAACGTCTCTACAGGGAGAAACAGTTAGGTTTAGAGCCACGAGAGGATGTCCGCAGGATGGGGTTCTCTCCCCCCTTTTGTGGTCACTTCTTGTGGACGACCTACTGGCTATTCTCACACTGTGGGAGGTTGAGGTTCTAGCATATGCAGATGATCTAGTCATACTAGTCAGAGGAAACTCTGAAGGAGTAATATCAAATACCCTTCAAGAGACACAGTGAGTAACTGATGTGATAGAGAACAGATGTCTGTAAACCCTCAAAAAACAGTAATAGTATCATTCACCCGGAAAAGGAAGTTGGAGGACTTAAGACCTCCCACCTTAATGGGTGAAACTATTCCATTTGCGGAGGAGGTGAAATATCTAGGAGTCACTCTGGATAGATCACTTAATTGGAACTCCCATCTGGAAAAGGTAATCCACAAAGCAAAGCTGTCCTTATGGACATGCCGTCGTATTTGTGGCATGGGTCCCCAACAAATTTACTGGATCTATATCACGGTCATCAGACCAATGATGACATACGGATCCATTGTTTGGTGGCCGAAAGGATCACAACGGACGGCCAAATCCAAACTCTGGACTGCAGAGATTAGCATGCATGGCCGTAACGGGAGCAATTAGCACCACACCGTCAGCTGCAATGGAAATCCTCCTGGATTTACCCCCTCTTCAAATATATCTGGGGAGAGAGGCCATGTGGGCAACCTACAGACTGCAACAAGCGGCTATTAATATGCCGCAGACCAGTATCATGGAGCGGAACAGTTTGCTGGATGACATAGAGAATCACAGCCTCCTTGGATTGCCCTCGGATACTATGCCTACCATGACCAACTACGAGCTGACCTTCAACATCCTTTCTCCAGAAAGAGATGAGTGGGATCGGAATAAAGCCGACCTACTGAAGGCAGACAGTGGTTGGTTTACAGACGGCTCCAAAACTCCCGAGGGAAGAGGAGCCGGAGTACATAGCTACAGACCAAGGGTGAGGATAGTCTCAAGCCTAGGTACTCATGCAACTGTTTTTCAGGCTGAGATTCATGCCATTGAACTGTGTGTACGAAGGCTGGAATATATGAAGGTAACGAAATAGCGGACTCCTTAGCCGGAGAAGGAGCGGGATCATCGGACCAGAACCAATACTTGTCATATCCTTAAGTACTGCCAAGATGGCTATCTCAACCTGGGCTGAAAGGCAAACTATCCAGTATTGGCAAAAGTTACCAGGATTAGTTCATTCGAAGGCGTTTATAAAATACCCTTTGAAATCAAGAGCTAAAAAACTTTTAGAGTTAAACAGGGTAAACCTGAAAACTCTAACAGGCCTATATACCGGGCACTGCCGACTAAACTATCATCTGCATAAATTCGGCCTAGCGGAAAACGCCGAGTGCCGTCTATGCCTAGAGAATCATGAGAAGGCAGACCACATCTTATGCACCTGTCCCGCTGTGGAGAGGATCCGATTCTCAATATTTGGCAAAAGACAACTGCTGCCAGAGGATCTGGACACATTCTCACCCAATAAAGTTATCAGTTTCATTAAAAAACTGAACTTATTGGGTGAAATATAATTAGGCGTGAGCCACAATAGGCCTGCTGATGGCCGCAGTGGAGGGTCTACTGAGACCCACTCACAACAAACATAACCTAACCTAATCTATTACGAAGATGTTCCAGAGGTCAGTCCAAAAAATACAGTAGAAAGTTTTAGTATTTTATTAAAAATGTACAAGATCGATCGTAATGTGCCAAGTTTAACGATACAGTGAGCAATACAAAAAAGGTTCTTTTTGAATAAAATTGCGTTTTGGAGTACCACAGAGCACCGTTATGGAACCACTATTATTTTGTTTCTATGTCAGTGAAATATTTATTATTCCCATTACTTGTCAAATCATTAGTTGTGCCTATGACACGATATGAAAAGATAGAAATTGGCTAATTTTTTAAAAATGTGTATACCGGGATTATTTTTAATTTAGCAATTTGAATTGTTTGATAAATTTACATACGAAATTCATATTTGTATGTGTCCAAAATGACCAACCTACTTCCAAAATTAAACTCCCATCCCTTCGTTCCTTATCTATAGTCATTCAAAATCCCCCACGTATAGTATATCGCATATTGAAATAGGAAGACGTTTAAATTGTTTATCAATTTCACTTCAACATATTCTAACCATTCTAACTCTCGCAAATTTTTAACTCCACTGGAAGTGGATGTATGTAGATGTAGAATTCAACTTCTATTTCACACATCGTCGTCAAAATTTGGCCCATTCTTGATTTACCATTTGATTTGAGGTAGGTATTTTATATATAGGGTATGGCATTTATTACTGACACATTTTTAAATATTACTTTGTGCTTAGTACGTAACAAACTGATTAGAAAGACATTTTATTAATGCATATTGATGCAGTTTCTTGACGTATGTGGGTATACCGACATCATCGCACTATTATTGCACTTTTTAGCTTCGAGCAAATTAAACATGAGGCCATGCTTAATAAAACTATACAAAAGTTAATCTAAGGCGGCTTCACTTTGTTTTTTGATTTTGCCTTCAATTTAATATGCCTAGGCGTGGAAGAATTCCATCAATAAACACAAATTTGACCTGGTACCAACAATATCTGTAAATTCAGAGTGGCATGTTAACATGTTCAGAACTTTTTACCTGATGAATTGCAAAGACTAGGAATGGATAATCATCCAGATCTATGGTTTCAACAGAATAGAGGCAACACCCCATACGTCTGCTGTTACAATTAATGAGTTAAAAGAATTGTTTCCGGGTGCGATATTTCCCGATGCTACAATATTAACTGGCGCTTAAGAGGGCTAATCGAACCAGTGTTTGTAAGGTAATTTTTCAAAATTTATTTCTTCCATACGGTTTGGTCAAATTACACCAAATTTGGAGGATCAGTAGTTGAAAGTGTACTAGAGGGTACATGTATATCTGTTTTAATTAATTTTCACTTTATGTAGGGAAAATTTATACTGTAAATATAAGTGAAATTTGGACGTGATTAGCTCCTGAATTATGATATCAATCGGTAAAATTCGAGGTAAAATTCATACATGTCGTCTAGAATGAATCTTCATAATTATGCTCAGCAAGTTTCAAACTTTTATTCCGTACTATTTGGTTAAAAAGAATTTTCTAAATAAGTATCTTTGTCCACTACAAATGGAGCAAGGAAGTGTTACCTCTATCGGGAATCGCACCTCAATGAAGTCGATGAATAAAACGTCCAGTGAAGGTATAGTCAAGAGCAAAATTATTCAGCGGCGCATGTATAAAAACTTTCTAGAGAGTGACACAGCTATTCGAAGCTTTTTCCCGACTAGGCCCCTTAAGGTCGCCTGATCTTACATGGCTAATTTTTTTATGGGGCTACTTGAAGTTTAGACTGTACATAAATCGTCTCCAAACTCTACAAAAACTGAAAGACGCAATTATGCGAGAAATTCGACTGATAAACCGAGAATTATTGAATAAAGTAATGAAGAGTTTTCACAAGCTACTAGGAGAATGCATTAGAACTCAAGACGAACACTTATCTAATTTTATTTTTATAAATTAATTGTTTAAGTAAAAACTGCATTATTTTTCCAATAAATTGACATATTTGTTCATTTGTTTCAATTAACAAGCATGTAATTGCACTGTGAATTGTCAGTAATAAATGCAGTACCCTCTATAATGTCTGTGAGTGACCAATTGTCTAGCTCTTGGAAGTATATACATAAATTGTTCACATCCCGTTCAAAATTTGGCAGATTTTGAAAATTTTTACTCGAAATAGGGGTAATGTCTGTGAATGCAAAATCCCAACTGTCCAACTCACGTATTAATAGTTGATACAGAATTTTTAATCCCTGTTTCTCATCGTCACTGCAAAATTCGGATTTTGAATTATTTCCATCGTCTGAGAGGCAATGTCTATGAGCGTAATAAATCTTAACTGTTTAGCTTTTTGACAGTTGATACAGGGTTTCTACCCCCTATATTCATCCTCTAGGCCAAATTTTGAATTTTCCATTTGCTGTTAGGGAAATAGCTGTGCATGTGCCAAAGTCAAATCTCAACTGTCTAAGTCTTGGAAGAAGATATAGAGATTTTACCATCTCGCTAGCAAAATGTTACAGTTTTTAAATTTTTGCCGTCTCCTTAATATCTATTAAGTGTGTCAGTCTCATCTCTATTAGTAGTAGTTATGGGGTTTTGACCTCTATCCCCCCGCAGTATTTTTGATGTGATGCTGCGAAGGTAATACCTCAATTTTCTGTCTCTTGGGAGATAATATAGAATCCTCTCCCCCTATTTCCCACTTTTGAGTCAACATTTTCTCCTTCGTTATAATTGTGCCAAATCTTAACTTTCTAGCTCTGCTGGAAATGGGTTAGAATTTCTGGCAAAACAAACAACTTTCCTTCTTTTGGGGTATAAATATCCACACTGAGCAAAGAAGGAAGAGAAAAATTAAAATCGCCTATAACTTAACTGTAAAATGCCGAATAATATACAAAAGGTTTTGTCAGAATCAGTTCGGCCATTTTCAAGATATGCGAAGACAAAGAAAAAATTTACAGGTCGATTTGATTACCTCCTTTCTTTTCTGAAGTCGGTTAATAAATAAAAAAGAAAGTAAACTATTAAGTGAGATATCCATTCAAGCAATGCATACTTACATGCATTGCATACATACATACATATACACACAAGAAAAGTCTAAGGATATTTTTATAAATATACGTATTTCTGTTTTCAATTGATTTAGAAAGAACACATTAATATAATTTCTTTTATTTCTTTACAAGAAAAGTCTAGTGACGTTTTTATAAATATACGTTTAATTGATTTAGAAAAAAAACATAAAAATATCTTTTATGTCTTGTATGATATTGTAAAAATATCCTTAGACTTTTCATGTGAGTGTATGTATGTATGTACATATGTAAGTATGCAACTGAGTAAAGTGAGATTATAGACCAAGCTAAATTTAGTGTGAACAACAAAGTTGCGACATGTGGGCATTCCTACGACTAGGTATATAAATATAAAACGTAATGTATATTTGTTGAAATATTAAAAACACGGAAAATGGAGTGACTTCAAAATACAATGTGAATCTGTATTGATCAGACAACTCAAATGTGTGTTTTTATGTCATATGTAAATGCTTTATGGAAATAAATAACATGCTGTTGCGTTATGCCATTGTGTTTCTAATTCAAATGAAATATTGGCATCACAGAAATTGAGCATGTTATTATTGTCAAAAAAATGTATTTGGCAGAGATCTCAAGAAAATAAACGACGCGGCCCGTATAGTAATAATAATTCTGAACATTGTGGCATATGCAATATATTATTTGAAAAGTATATTGGTTATTTCCCTTGCATCTATTCACGAAAAAAAGACATATATCATCATATATTGCTACGTTCGCAGATAAAATAGACAAGGGATAATTTATTTCGTTTTCACAAAACGTCTTGGACATCTTAAAAGGGTTTTTCAAAGTAAGCATTTTGAGACGTCAGTTGATTAAGTCTAATCAAAATGGATAAACCGAATAAAATTTGGAACCTTTATAAAAAATTGGGACACCACAATACTTTTCTCTGATACTTTAATTAAACCTTAACATTTCTGAGGTTAGGGTTTGGAATTTTTCTTTCATTATGTTTAATTTAATTCTTCATTGTATCGTATTTTAACGAGTATATCTTTTTCGTGAAGAATTAAATTGCGCTTCAAACATACTATAGTCTGTTCACTTAAACTTTGCAGTGGTGGGTTGGACTTAGTGAGCCCGATTTACAATGTGCAAAGTCGCGAGTGTCTTATTTCGAAGCGTAATAAATGTATCATTGTGGGTTACTCATTTATTACCAGGCGTAAAAAATATTTCAAGGCATTACAATTAAGATAAATGCCTTTTAGGTTTATTGAATCAGTGGAAAAATATTTCAACAGAGTGTACATACGTAAATTTATTTATAATAACAAGAAATGCCTTTTATTAGTTAGCAGTGGAAAGAAACAAAAAAACAAATAAAATTGACATATTTTCTTTAAAGTTTTGAATAAGAAACTAAAATGACTGGTTACGCCGAAATAAAAACATCCTAATTTAATAAAAAATTTCGATTTAGCTATAAGAAAGCCAAACTTCTTAAAAATGTCCGTTACTTTTTATTTTGTGTACCCATTAGAAATAATGTCAGAAAATAAAACAATTTTAAATTCTACATGCTTTAGAGGACCAATTTTTTGCTGCACAGTTTTCATACTTCTGCTTTAAACAATGTAATGTTTCTCTCTATCTTAATATAAAGCAATATGCTGCATTTTGAACTGACCTGTGTAAAAGAGTGATTAAAATATACACCATATTAAACTCCGTTCATTCATATGAGCACATAAAAAACTGTTTACCTGGGCTCGCAGAGCGACCCATTGTCGACCGTCAATCTTAAGTAGTTCTCTAGCATAGGAGCGCGGTACATTATAAATGCATAAAATATATTTATTTAATATTCACTAAATTTTCTATCTTAAATATAACATATATTATTATTTTTAGGTAAGGTTAAGGGAATATATTGGTCATTAACAATTAGGTTTAATACTTACATATTAATATCGAAAACACAATTGAATTTATATTAAAACACAATCTACTGCCGATGCTTATGAAATAAAATAAACAATGAAAATTGATTTAACCGCTATCGGAACTTTGCACTTGTGTATATCTGCCTGCCGTCTGCACCAATCAGCTGCGCGCATTTTGTTACCTATCCTGGCTAACGCTGCAAAGCTTATGTGAACATACTAGTCTACAATTCTAACTTGGCGCTTGAGTTTGGATGCACAGTGATCTAAACCCTGCTCTTTCACTGTAAAGCGGTTTGTTCGTCTGTTCCACACTGGCGATATTTCTTCTGTCTGCGCCGCCAACTACCAAGCTAGAATGGTAGAGTAATAATGAAAAACGATGTCCAAAATCTCACATGAAAAATACTGTATAAGGCTCTTTATAAATTGCGCTGTGAGTAATATCATCATTGTAATTATGGACCTCAAAAACATATCCTTATCAAGTTTGAAACCCATACGTGTCATAGTTTTCGAGATAGGGACAAAAAATGAATATTTTTTTTTTACTTTAACACCCTGTATCTTGAAAGCGAAAAATGTTAGACACCTACTTCTTATGTTGAATCGACTTGGGTTTGACGTCAAAAACCTACAGTTAAACGGTGTCCCAATCTTTTCGAAACACCCTGTATATAGGGTGTCCGCAAATTCCGTTGCCATATTAAAGGGGCCTGTAGGTTCTTTCACTTTTTTTATGGTAGGCATTTCAATATCATGTATATCCTTTTATAATTACTTGGTGTAATTTGTGATTATACTTATGCCGCTTAAGACATTGTTATTATTAAATTTCAGTTTACAGTTTCATCAAAACATTTGGACACACTGTTTTATTGGCTTTATATAATAGACCTGATTTCTAAATCTGTAAATCTTTCATAGTGAATAATTTTTTTGTAAAGGTAAAAATAAAAATTTGGTGTCCTGCGTAGACCCCTTTCTAGGTGTCCCATTTTGCTCGTCGATAAACTCATTCTGTTCCTTGGCCTGTAGAGCCAGAGTACCAAATTTAAAAGCCGTATTTCAAAAACGGTGGCTGAGATTGCGAAACGTACAGACACAGACAGCTTTTTTTTGCTGAAATTTTGTTTTTTTCGTCAGTTGGTCTAGAAATGTAATAAAAAAAATTTAAATTTGTTGACGAATACCTTCCTCACATGAGATGTGAGAAAGTCATAAATAAATGAGACAATTTATGTATTAGCAAAATACTACATCCTTTTGATCTCTATCATTTTGGCAGTGGCTACCACCAATGTCCGCATTAGTATAATATGAGACATTATTTCTTTAAAACTAAGTTTATACATAGTTAGAATGTTTCATCTCGATACCAGAGCAGTGTTTTTAATTTCGCGGGAGAAGATCATTCACCTTTTCCCTGGCAATAATAATTGTTGTTAACGTTCGTCTTTATGTCTGTAATAAATACATTCGCGCATAAAGGCAGAATTGCGTATACTTTACTTCTCTGTCACACTGAAGTTTGCTTAACAATGGTAATAAATGAACGAAATATACGATATAATGTTCGTAAAATTGTCATTAGCTATTTTATTTGTCTTTAATTGCTACATACCATGTTTTATGTCATATCGAGAAATTCCATGCAGTATTTGTCGTAACATCTTTAGCTGCTCAGCTAATATTATTAAAAAAAGGGATCAAGTACGTTTGAGTATGTTAGAGACGATAATTTGTCAATGCATGTTATCGCTTATTTCCCAGTAGTAATCGTAATAAAATGAATTTGTGCACCAAACCAGACAAACTCCATCATTTTACAACTTGACTACCATGAGGTAAGATCCATTGTTTTGAAAGAAAATAATTTTGCAAACTATGCTTTTATGAAATGAAATTTTAATTTGAATCTAGTTGTAAACTGCTGGAAAGTTTGTTTACGTGGGAGTCAGTCTTTTAAAGTCACGGACGACGATGATAAATTTTTATGTATCTATAGTATATACTCTATAAGCGCGAAATTCAGCAAATATCTTGGTCTTTTACAAAGGCAGCTTATGCTACTGTATTTAGAGCGATACCGTATTTGACGTGAGCTTATTACACATCTGAATTAAATACTAACCATTGTTGCCGCGCTATTGTACCCAACACAATGAATTAACTACAAGTTGTCCGAATTAAAAACTGGTTCAGATTGAATTTATTCAAAGTCATTACATTACTATAACTGGGCCGCTGTAATTCCCAGATTAAACTGTCAATTAAAGTGATTTATGAACGCTGTTTAAATATAGCGGGCAGTCATGGAGGTGGTATATAAGTATTATATATTGACTGAGCCCCGTAGCGCAGTGAACCAGAGCATTAAATGACAAACGTAGCCAGTTTTACTGCCTGCCTACTCCCAGGTTCAAATCCCTACTTCGACCCTGACAAAGTCGAAGGGATTGATTGTGCGTGTGCATTTTTTCATAAGTACCTATATCATGTTCTGCATTTCCTTTAGTTGATTTGTATTTGTTTATGATTTAAGTAGACGCAATGCACAACGTAGAAATCTGCAAAAAACTAATTTAACATGAAAAATAGTTTACGGTAATATCTATGGGTATAATTTAATGTGTTTTTTGTATAAAAAGTTTGTAATTTTATAGTCCAACACAAAATATAAGAACAAAAATACTAGCAGCAAATTTAAGCTGTTGACAGCGAGTGAAAATGGACATATCTCACATTTTTTTAGCTATCTGTGATTTAATTATTTCCAGTTTTAGTCTCAGTCTCATAGTTTAAACTACGATTTCCTAGTGAAACTGAAATTATGGAACCGGCCCTTAATAAATGTTACGAATCTTTAGAATAGCAAACTTCAACAGCCTTGGGGTACGGCCTAATGCTATTTGATCGATTTAAAAATTTACACATCTTTTTTTATTATTTGGAACCACCCTAGCATATGTATTATTACATTTTTTTTCTGCTTATAAGTAAATGAAATGATACAAGAAATTATGGATTAAAGATATATATACTCCCCGGCAAAAAATACCGCCACCCTAAAATTTTCGCTAAGATTCTTTATAACTTTTTAATTTTCCCGATTTTTATGATTTTTGTAACATTTTGTAGATAAATTTATTGAGATTATACTGGAGTGTTTTAATAATAATATTTCTTTGTTTAAGTGGTGTTATACCGGGTAAATTAAAATGTTTTTATCGTAATTTCAAAACACCCTGTGGAAAATTTCGGGCACTGATTTTTGTTTAAAAATTATTTGCTGTAAAGTTGCATTAGGAATACATGCAACTTTAGAGCAAATAATTTTTAAACAAAATTCGGTTACTGCGATTTTCTACAGGATGTTTTGAACTTACGACAAAAAACAACGTTTTGATTTACCCTGGCATAACACCGTCTAAACAAAGAAATGTTCATTATAAAATAATGTAGTATAGTCTCAATAAATGTATCTACAAAATGTTCAAGAAACCATAAAACCGGATTGAAAATTAAAAGTTATAGAGTTGGCAAAAATGCGCCACAGGACATAGGCGTACGCACTATAATAAGTGTAAGAAAGGAAATTAACTAGTAATAAAAGCAATAAACTGTTAAGCCCCCCATACACCTGCGAACAAATTGCGCAAACTAACGTTGCACAACAGATTGTTGTGCGAACAAGGTCACCCATACACTGCGCAATTTTATACAAACTTAGTTGCTTTTGTCGTATACCTACTGAAACATGCCGTCTGACGATGCAGCCTGTTTAGCTATAATAATTGCTGTTGCGTCGGATGTTGGTGTTAAAAAAAGAAAAAGGAAGCAGAGAGTGTGGATGAAAGAGTGGTTGAAGAAAAGATCTCGTTTTAACCACGCAAATCTCCTCAAAGAACTTCAGTTGAGTTCACAAGGCCCAAACACGATGCAATAGTTGCGCAACGCCACTCGTTGTGCAATTAATTTCTGCAACTAGTTACGCAGCACGTCAAACAACACCATACATTATACAATTGTTTGCACAACAGCCTCTGTTGCGCAATTTGTTCGCAGGTGTATGGGGGGCTTTACAATTTATAACAATGTATGCACAACGTCCCTCTTAACTAGCTTGGTTATCACAAACTGGAAAAGATGTGTAAAAACTTTGCAGCATCATGTATGTTTCTATGGTTGTCTCCGAGAGTAATGTTCGACGTGGTGAAAAAATATGCTTATATTTTGAGAACGACCGTTCGACATCTATTGATGTAATACAAGCATACTTAAAATAGTCCTTGAACTCACTTAACGGATCTGCAGATGTACCATCAGTACCATCACAAATTTGTCTTAATCTGAATGTCTTCGCTTACATGGTACAATGTTACGCAACGTTGTGCGACTTGGTAACGTCACCTTGGGATTGTATTTATTCCAGAACTCCTGACATAGTTGTTTATCGAGTATGTGCAGCGGAACATCACAGGCAATCAGCATTAAGAGTAAATCGAACATAAACTGTGTTGTCGAAGACACGCCATTTTTTTAGTTTTATGTTGCACAGAATTTACGTTATATTTCCAATCACGTTTGTCCCAGCACATCAGGTCAGTCTCGCACACCTTACAAATTATTATAGCACCATTGTAGAATGAATCCGGGAATTCACTGATAAATTTATTCACTTTGTCAGCGTAAGGCCGTTTATTTTTCTCTTGGGTAGGTCTGACATACTTTATTATTAAATTAATATCAAGAATAAAATACAAAAAATAAAATTTTCAACAATACAACGGAGAGAAATAAATTACGTTATTGACACCTCGACGCATAACAGTAGACCAAAATAGTAAACAAGTCTCGCTTACGTACCTGGGTATTTCTCTACCTGGCACCGCCCATGATTTGTGGATCGAAATGCCAACTCTAGTTATAAAGAATCAAAATCAGCGAAAATTTTAGGGTGGCCGTATTTTTTGCCGGGGAGTGTATTTTACTATTACTCTATAAATTAAAATGAATGAATAAAAATAGAAAATATAAATGTGACGAGATTCTGTTTAAATTAAATTTACTATGGCAACACACACCATGCATCGGTGTTGTGCAATTGGTCACTCTGCCTACTCTGCAATAAAACAATTACATTCTATGTAAATTTTAGAAACTCACGGAGGAATTATATTGTTAAATAAAATGTAATTCTAGATATACATTTTTTTAAACAAGTTATAACGGTATGCAAAACTTTTTCCATGTTAGCGAAATAAAATAAATAATTAATACTTATGAATAAATAAACAGTTCAGAAATGAATTACAATTTAATGTATAATATACATAATAACCGTAGTTGATTTGGACAGTAAATGTAATAACATTTTGTTTTTTTTTTTTTGTAATTATGATGCTATTACAGTGAAAATAATCGTTAAAAAATCCAGTTAAATTACCGAGCTAAATAAACGCTCTAAAAACAGGCAGGTATTATAAACGTCAGTTAGCAATCAAATGTTTCGTTTAAACTGAAGGAAATTATTAGTCTACAGTTTTTATGAGCATGAAAGGTGTTAATTTCAAATATAAATAAACGTTTTTATGTAGAACAAATAAATAATTTTGTTTTTTTAATGTAATGCACGTATTTTTCTGTCTTTCTTTGAAAGAAAAATTTCAGTTTATTGTTTCACATAATATATTCCCTAATAATTAAGGCTTAATATTCTAAAAAGCCTTCGGCATCACTCCTCGAAAAAAATCATATAATTTTTTGACAACCTACGTTTTTGGAGTAACTCGACTCCGCTGTTTCGAAAATGTTGGTTGTCATCTCGAATTCAGGATTAAATTTTTTCACTTTTTTGACAATATCTCTATACTGTGTGAATTGAAAGAAAAAAGGTCATGAGAGTTGAGCTCACAAAATTTTCTCTTTGTAAATTTAAAACCCCATTAGCTTATTGGTATATTTTGAAAATTTACCAAAATTGTTAACCATAGTTATCCAGACGATTATTACTTCGCATTATATGCGATATATATGTAACTGTAACCCATAACTTTAGAAGTGTCAAAAACGTATAAAAAAGGGTAGCCATTTTGGTCTGATTTTTTAAGGGAAGCCTCTGAAGTCGCTCGTAAAAACAAATCATATTAATTTTTAACAACCTATGGTTTAAGGGTAATTCAGTCCTGATGATTAAAAAAATTTCAGTTCCCAGTTCAAGATTAAGAAAGTGCTATAAATTGGAAAAAAAATCTGACAGGGTGCTTCTTTATAGTGGTATTCAGTTATTTATTAACTGTGTAAAACAAAACAGTTCATGTACTTTTTTTGAGACAAATATAATGAATTCTTTTAATGTCAAATCTTTCAATAAAAAATTATATGTATATGGTTGGGTTGAAAATCAATTTCTTCATCAGAATGTTCATCTAGCTGATCTAGTTCATCTAGATTCAAGCAGCCAGACGATCATGAACACATACTCGAACATTTCGACTCTGATTTGCATAGTCTGTTGGAACAAGAGACGATCTATACAATATCTGGTTGCCTGTGGGAAGGTTGAGAGAACTGATTTTTTTTTCTGAAAAAAAACATTAAAGTTTGTGCAAAGTTATACATTTAAGAAATAAATACGATCCCGTTATCAAGTTCCCAACCGTTATCTGCCGGATATATAGATACTTCAGGAATATGGGTATTTTTCCCAAATGAAACCTTGGTATTGCGCTCTCTTTATTTGGAAATGTAAAGTGTCAGAGGTGTAAGTGCTTCAGCTTTCCAAACAGTTTGTTTCGTTTGCTGATTCAGCATCAATATTGTAGAGTTTCACTCCAAACTTTTCAGTGCAACCTATGATATCAAAAGAATTTTATCGAACAGGGGGAGTGTCAGACGTTCAAGTCTCTTATTTGAATGAAGCTTTATGATCTTGCAGAGTCCACAACACAAACACCTATTTTCGAGAAACAGGCCTCTGAACATTCAGCGTTTAGCTTATAAGGCCTTGGGAGTATGCCACGAGCCGCAGATAACCTAGTGACTAAGGCGCTAGACTCCGAAGTACTAGATCATTGGATCGATTCCTGGCTAATGTAGTTTTTTTTTCTCTTTCAATTTTTTTAAAATACTTCATGCGTAATACTACAATGTATTATAATCCTCAGTATGCAAGTACGCAGTGTTATGGTCGTCTAACTTACGCAGTAAGGTTGGACAATAGGAGAGTAGTTTCTCTTTGTTTCCCTGTTTTTATGATAAGTATCATCCTAACTCATGTACCGATAAGGCAGACCAAGGCAAAGATTAATGTATTCAAATAATGTATTGAAAAGTATGAAGTAATAAATGTTATTCTTCCGTATCATTTACAAGTAATTTTTATTTACTCATACTCATTTTTAACTGGTGTTAATATTTCTGTGTATTATTACGCATCAGTAATAAAAAAAAAATGACACAAAAAATTGAAGCAAAAAAAAAAGTACTTTGGTCCTCCGGAATTTAGCGCCTTAATCACTCGGCTACCTGAGGCTCACAGCAGACTGAATGTTGAGGCCTGTTTCTTGGAAGCGTTTGAGAGGCGCGCAAGAAGTTTTGTGCGTATAGGAGACTTTAACATCTAACCGTCCCCTTGTACGCCTAAGTTATAGAGCAGTTCTGGATATTTAAAATATGCTTTATTTTAGCCCCCATTGCACCCCAATGAGCTAATGGGATCATCATAACTAGACCGCGGGTATCTTGGAGCATAACGTAAATAACAAGAGCGTATTTGGGAGGTATACAGATTTTCCGTCACAAAAGTTACCGTCAAAAAATTTTACACTGAGGTATAGTGAAACAATATATTGCCCTTGCACTTCTTTGGGAACTGTTTGACAAAGATGCGGGTGACGCTAAAGTGCGTTTTCTAGTGAAAAATATCCACTTTAAGGAAGAAAATGAGTGTTCAACGTCTACAGACTTATCGTATCGTATCGCAATAGTGAATAGTGAATATTTGTTTAGTAATGATGCGGAGTGGTGGTATAATAATTTTTTAATGTCAGAAAAAGGTTCGAAAGTAGGGATTTGTGTAAACTGTCGTTTTTGTTTCACGCGATCTGCCACATCATCTGTAGAGGAATCCGGGAAAAAGAACTATAGATTTTTTGTAAACTTCCTGGTACTGTGATGTCCGTGGCTACCTCCTTGTTGCAGTACTTGTTTTACCTCCAAATCGTTAAAATAATATGGCACAGCCTCAATCCATGTACCCCATCGTGTCGCAATGGGTTCTGAAGACAGTTTTGTTTGTGGCAGTAGTTCGTGTGCTTTTTGGAAGATCTTTTTTCACACTTGCAATTAATGTGTTCACTTTGGAGTAACACTCACTGTTTCCCCCACTTGATGTAATGCATGCGCGAGGCAAGTTGCATTAAAATGTATTTTTTTAAACTGTATTTTCTTTTTAAACAAAAAAAGTATTATAAATTAAGCTGCATAATCAAACTATATACTTAATTTATTTCAACAAATGAAAAATTCAGCAAAGCAGTGTGCATGCGTTACATTACTAACACAGCAGTTCGACTCTGGCATGTCTCCAAAATCGCCGTGGTCTAATTACAACATATCATTATACACAGAAATTTTATAAGCTATATTTCAATTTTTTTTCTCTCGATTCACTCCTTACAGAGATATTCGCGAAAAAATGAAAAAAAAATTACCTCAAAGGGTGGTTTTGGTACGATTCAAACCTGAATTCGAGATAACTGAAATTTTCAGAATTAGCGAATGTTCAAATTGATATATCAAATGGAATCTCGCATTTTTGTGTGTAATTTTCATGCAGTATTTAGAGCAACATTAATAAATTTGGTCTAGAATCATATTTAATGTTTATTTATATTATTTTGAAATAGATTCTTCCTTTATATTATGTAATAGGTGTGTTCTATAAATTATTTTGTGTTATTATTAGTTATTAACTGAAATAAATAATGTTAATCATAACAGGCTGAATAAGACTTGAGTAATTAATTAATTACACTGAGCAAACAGATGTAACTCGTAATGTTTTCTCCCAGGCTAAAATTAAACTTAAATTTTCCAATTTTCAAAAAAAGTTGAAACAATATATAATACAATTGCCTATTTTAGTTTACATTACATAAATTGAATTTGGGTTTGTCTTGGAAAGTGTGGAATTATTAGATAAGCCTGTGTCCACATTATCGAAGGGAACTAATCTGGGACAAAGATCACGGACGCTCGAGCTCTAGGTCAAGTTCAATCTCCTAGTTTTCCCCTTCCCTAGCCAAGGCCTTCATTTACATTATATTTATTTATAGACGCTTCATGGTTTTATTAAAAGTACAATATTTTTTTCTGAAATAGGTCTGATGTCATTTAATTGTTGGAAATGGAATTTTGATTTGATTCTTAAAAATATTTCTTTGAAATAATTAAATCACATTTAACATTTGAATTAATTAATCAAAAGTTTATATGGTTATTTTAATTTAAAACCATACTTGTTTCTATGTAAAGTTTGATTTAGTAGAAATTAGATACATATATAATTTTACAATTACTAGTGACTAATAACTAATAAATAAGGAATCAATACTTACTAAGTACTATCGCATACAATATAAATGTCACATTTGTACATCGGAAATAAGGAAAGAGAAACCTGCATTTTTTATACGACAGAAAATTAGTTAATCTATTTGCTAACTTTATTTATGACATCTAGTGAGATGTAGTCTACATTTTACTAGATTTAAAATGCTCTTGTGTTTAATAACATTAATTTCGAGCCCAATGGTACATTTGTTAGGGCTTTGTGGAGAACGGTGGGAAACAGCTAGGGAGCGGATCTCAGGTCGTCATTCCAGAGACGTAATGGGTATTAAAGTTTGTTTTCACTGACATTTTCATGGCGCACTCGTTGTCGTTACTAGGGCAGTGCCGTGGGTCCGAAACAGGCACAAGCTTGAAGAGGAAATTTATCAACATTTAAAATGTGTTATGCCCAAAGAAGGACGATCTTTATTTTTCTTGTTGCTTTTATTATATATATGGGGTGAGGGGTACAAAATGTTGAGGTTACACCAAGTGCAACAAGGGCTAGTTACGGCGTTGCACCCAGTACATTACATGTAGTAGAACGTAATCATCAGATGAAAGCAGTCAAAATATTTTACCTGCTATTGATATCCGACACCGGTGCAATAACACGACACGTATTTATTTCACAGTAATTGCAGTTCAGTACGTAAAGGTACATTTACAACCAATTCGCTACAATTTACTAACGGATTGTGAATTGTGCCGAGATAAAATTTAGGTCATTTATAATGAGTTAGAAGCTGCCATCTGTTGAGATTTTTTAATATTACGTGTGTGCAAATTCAGTTTGATTAAATAATTACAATTATTTAACATAACTTCTAAAAATATCATATTTTCTAATACTAAAAGATCTAATCTTCCAATTTCAAATCACAAACCTACTTTAAATATAAACCATAAATTTGTGTCGTAGTACGATTACGCAGTTTGAAATTCGTGCCACAATTGAATTGAGTATTTGCGATTTGCAAGCATCCAATTCAAACCTGAAGTGCAGTTCAAGGTCGTACCGACTTAAGATTTTATTGTAAACAAATACATTCAACCAGATATGCTTAAAACCCAATTTACAATCCACTAGCAGGTTGTGCCCGTACCGAATTGATTGTAAATGTACCCTTAGTTGTTGCGGTCAACACGTCGCAGTAGTCATTACGATCGTGATCAATACGCATGATTCGTTAGTAGTTAAAAATGTCTCGACCCGTTCCTTCCAACATACAGTGCTCTCGTGAATCAAAGGCCTCGCGGAATTGTATTTTAATGGTGTAGAACTTTTCTGCATAAGATGTGAAAAAACATTTTCTTGAAAATATAAGTCGAACGTTATGAAACATGTTTCATCGGAAAGTCACTAAAAGTGTGTACGTGGTAGTGATGGTAGTGTAATATACCGCGGAAAAAACTAGACAACCAAGTTTTTAAACAGTTAGCAAAAGTGTGTTAGTGGTTAACACAAAAAAATTGAGGTGTCATCAGAATCAACATTGAAAACAAATTATTTGTCTCTGACTTGTGACACTTACAGAACTTAAATTTGCATCGATAAATGTCGAACAGTTTCAGAGTACAAGTGAATCATTTATGACGGACACTAATAATATGTTTTTACTCTAACAAATCGTAATTGCCATATAAATGTATTTGTCCTACCTTATGACTTGTTTAGAATCCCATAGCCGCTATTTAACCTCGAACGTTACGGAATTTATTAAATACAGTTACAAGGTAAGATATTTATTGTGTACAGAAATGGTCATATTGTTCATAGCAGCTAGAGCCGACCCTGGTTTTCCGGTGGGAAATATTAAACTAGTCGCTAATTTCTTTGAACAAATTGCACTTAAGCTAAGTTTTCCTAGCGACGCACATTTCACGTTACGCTCGGCGTAAAACGCAGTAGATTTGTTCAATGAGAATCAAATGAGAACGTTTTCCTAGACTGTAAAACGTTGTACTTCAACTTAATACGACCGACGCAATTAAAGAACTGCTCCGTGATCAGTCTAGTACGTTATGCGCTGCGTGTTAGTTACTAGGTGTTATTACATTTTGTTGTTTAAAATGGGTCCCAAAAAGCAACAAGTGCGATTTACTGCCGCCGAAGACGAACAATTAATTGAAGAAGTGTACCACAAAGAAATAATAAGCTGTTTCTATTAATACATACCTCAGAGTCACTGCAAGTTTTTCAGCTGGCGAAATAGGATTTTTCACACGATTGTACGCCGCAACGGTCAAATCTTCTTTGATAAAATTGACAAGAAACGAAAATTGGTGTCTTGTAAATCATGCTTTGAATTTCACTTCATCGTCAAGCAGATGTCTATGAATAAGTAATTTGAATTCACCTTCCCTCATTCTGTTCTGAAATAATTTACTAACGGATTTCCTAGTCCTACAATGAATCGCAGATAATATTTCGATCTCTTCCTCCAAATTGTCTTGTTCTTGTAACGTCACTAAAGCTAAACCTTTTTTTTTTTGCTTTTGAGACACATACATAATGCGGTTTCAGCACGCAACTGACAAATCCAAGGAAAACACTATTACGCAGCGCGTGACGTATTACGTTATGCTAGATGTATTTCGTCTTGCGTAGTGTGAAATGTTCGTTGCTAGAAAAACTTAGCTTTAGTATTATATACCGCATTATGGTTTTACCTATGGTTTGAACAGGAATGTAACTGATACATTAACTAATAAAATAATTATTTTAAATTTAATCGGAAATGGGGTGTTTCACATATACAGAGCCGGATTAATAAAGCTTTGAGTCTGGTGCTTTAGAATAAATGGGGCCTCATCGTTCAGCTCCAACACCAATTTTAATATGGAAATTGTTATAGAAGTAGAGATTTTTTTTAAATAAATAAATTTGTCTCATTAATTCCAGCCTTGACTCGGTACATCTCTTACTCTGTCTTTCATATTATCCCAAGTGGTGGGAATTTCTCTGGCATAATATGAAAGAAGGAGTATAACGGCTGTTCGAGTACGAACACTTGTAACAAAATGTTTTTTTAGGCGATTGAATTTGTGTTTAAAAGAGAATGGAAACATTTTTGGACATTTAATACAACTTACTAATTTGAAAAAGTCGTATTATTGCATTTATATATAAGGTGGTGATTTAGTTCCACACAGTATTCGTAATGTATTTAAAAGAAAAACATTAACATTTAACATACTTTCGTACTTCAAAATGTCCTCCAGTATATGACAAAATAATTTCCGGGCTGATCTTTTCCATTTCGATACGAATTCGGCGCTTTAAGAGACCCCTAAAATTGGACACCATTATACTCAGAAAACAATAAGGAATCCATTTTAATTAAAAAATGCACCTAGTACATATTATATGTTATTTATATGTATTTTTTTTCATAATGTTTTTTTTCCTAAATTGTGGATTTTTTTAAAATATCAAAGTTGAATAATGACTTCATTTCAGATACCGTATATCGTTTAAAAACTTAAGAAAAGAGTTATCTGTTTTTGTAATAATATAATTGTATATTTAAAGAAATTGCGTAAAATATTTTGCGAAGGAAACTGTATTATTTGTATTTTTTTTTTATTTCTTGAAAATTATGAAAATTCAGTATGACAAAAGAATTCTTGTGCAAAAAAGGTCTCTAAAATATTTATTGGTTAATCTTCTTAAAATATTTTCAAAAACACTCCAGCAAATAAACGGATATTAAATTATTATTTATCTTATAAAATTATACATACAAATATATTAGCACTGCCAGAATGATTCGGTAACAAAATTAATTGCGGCCCTGAAGTATCACAGCATGTAAGCTAAACTCCGCCTTGGTCGCGTGCCAGCAAACACAATAATCATCGTTCTCGCTTTAATGTAAGCGGTGTAAAAGACTTCCGTCACAATATAGGTTTCCTCCACTATACCTGTGAGTGATACATCTGTGTATGTTGCTTTCACTCAGTGATACCTTATTAATGCAGGACAAATTGTTCAATCAAACAACCGAAATTCTACTATCAGTAGGTACCCACGTGGTTCATTATTTGCTTCACTTCAATAGGCATAGTTTCCCAGAAATAAAGCCTTATTTTACCGGATGGTTTGGTCTTTCTAGAGTTCACATTGCCACTGATTTGGCACAACGCACGTCGAGAGGATATTTTGAACGTCTAAATTTGCATTTTTTACCTCTCTGTGTCCAATTTGTTGAAGTGCCATTTTGGACACGCATGCTCCAAGTTCGCCACCACTGTAAGGTTATTTACATATCCCCTGGGTAGATTTGGTGATGTTTTTATTTTTTTATTAAAGATTTATTAATATGCTCCAGTTTTTATATCAGCTGTGAGAGCATATTAATGAACCTAATTCTGAAATAAAAATTTTTATTTAAAAATTGCTTTGCCTTGCTAGTGGCTGCTTCTAATAATATAACGTACGCCAGTGTCGCCAATGACCAGTATAACGATATGTAAATGAAAACAGCCTCTAAAATTTGCCGTACAAATTAACTGCAGAATATTTGATATTCAGGTACCGATAACCGTCATGAATAAAAATAACATAATATCGTGAGTGGCAGTTGAACAAATAATGTAATAAAAGATTAATCATTTCTTGGGAACACAGAAGGTGGTAATTAGTGTTATTGGGAGCTGTGGATAGATGCATTTACTAAAATGTTTTTCTGTTATTTCGCGAACACAAGAGTTTGTATATTTGTCAATTGTTTCATATGAACACATATGCTTCATAGTTGTCAACTTTACGTCCACACTTGATTACGGTATTGCGGAACAATGTTTCTAAACAGTTTTGATGCAGCTCAGGTATTGTCTTTAAACGAGACGGACAAGAAATTCCAAAAATATCTGAACTTTTATAAATAGTAATAAAATGCCATACGATATACCTAAATGTACAAACAAAATCGTAATCTTCTCACTTTATTTAATTAAATAAAGGTGACGCTCATAGCCACTGCTTTCGTAGCAGACTATAATGCACCTATTGATTTAAAACTTGCAATCATACAAAAAATACATTGCAATTCAATCGCACCATTTTTATTGTAAACATTTTGTAATTTTGTGTTTGATATATCTTAAAATATTGGTATCTTTTCTGTATACGTCAAATTGTAACTTATTTTCACTGTTTCAAAATATTAATACATCTAAAAGTTGCCCACAGTTTTCAATTTCATATGTGAATTTTACTGACGCGAAACGACTATTTAATTCAGTGCAAAAATGCAAAAATATCATCAACGTACCTAACCTAAACCCTGGCAAAATACTCGAATTTTCTTGTGCCTCTGTTTCGAATCTGTTCATGAACGGACTGGCAATTAATGGTGACAAAGAGATCCATTGCTGTTCCTTTATGTTGTTCAAAGTAGGGCTGGGAAAAATAATCGATTAATCGAAAAGTAATCGATTAATCGATCATTTGATTATTTCTTCGTATGTAATCGATTAATCGAAATAATCGATTATTTTTCAATAATCGATTATGATTTTTGACAATCGCCCGGCCCTAGATATCGATCAAAATATTAAAATAACAACTGTCCTTTATTTATCCTATCCTCATTGTCTATTATTTTACTTTATAAATTATTATAGTATTATAGTCATATAAATAAACAGTATGTAAATAAAATTGAAAATAACCCTAAGATGAATCCTACAGCTCCGTAAATTAGGGCTGGGCAAGAGAATCGAATAATCGATTAAGGCTGGTTAAAATCGACTATAATCGATTAATCCCTTTTACGATTAATAGATTATAACCGATTTTCGATTATACGGTTATTTGATTAATCGATTAATCAAATAATCAGATAATCGATTAATCGATCATTTGATTAATCAATTATAATCGATTAATCGAAATAATCGATTATTTTTCAATAATCAATAATCGATTATGACTTTTGACAATCGCCCAGCCCTAGTTCAAAGAAATTATTATCATTAAATCGAAAACAGTTTTGTTTCATGCAAAGTTAAGTGAATTAAATATATTCTTTTACTACAATTTTGACTGAGATTGTTTGATTCGAGTAATCCTTATGGTAGTCCAAAGTCTGTGATATCGGAACGCTTGGAAACAATGAACTAAACATCAAAGAAGATCAAAATTTCACCTTTTTTGCAACTGGATATGTTTTACCATATTAATGAAATAGGGCATGGTAGCTGAATGGGTAAAGCGCTTATAGCTATGTACTCGTTACCGAATATCGATGGTTCGAATCCATCCTGGAGCAAGAAATTTTATTTGTAATTTGCTTCAGATTGAGATGGGAGAGAACTGTCGATGCTCTAGATGTGGTTAGGACCCCCTAATAAAAACTGTAGGGCCTCGTCTTCGGTGACTTGAGAGGCAGTTTAGACAGAGAAATTAGGTGGTGCAATAGGTAAACTTTTAGAACTCTTCTGTTAACCATTTTGATAGGTGGTAAGTTGGCGATCCAGTTGCTGAAACAGTAAGACGCATCGACTTGAAAGAACCAACCATTACTAATCTTTCTATCTGTGGCACATGTCGTTTCGGATAAATTTTCAATTTCGGGTCTCAAAATCCATTTTCATCATAATCTGGAACTTGATTTTTTTCACGCCAATACTTTATAATAGATGAAAAGGTGAAACATTTCGAAAATATTTTTTTTCGTTGACAATAAAAATTAGAAATCCAAATTTATTTTTTTCATTAATTGTGTACCTACGTATGTTTTTTCCAGGAAAATTGTTCGCCAAAGGCCTCTATTTGTTGTACCTTATAAATAAATTTGCTACACAATATGAATTTCTTTTTTTTTAAGTTTGATTCAATCAAAAAATGTTAATCTGGGACCAGTCAATTTAATTTGTTCAATGAAATCTTACCATACATTTTTACCTAGCACTTTTGTTAAATTGTAGGTATATATATTGCTCGACTTAGAGCCATAACCTATCGATTTATACAATTGCTCTAAATAATTTTAAAGTATCTATTGTTACAGGACATAATGCAACAAAATGGGCTGAACTCAAATCGTTGGTTAGAGAGGACAATACTATACTGAATAAAGGTACTTTTTTATTTATGATTTTAATATTTTAAAGAAATTTAATTTTGTTTTCATTGTTGTCTTGCGTACGTCACTTCTGACAATTCTTTATGAATGGATTTTAATCCTTTTTAAATTATTGTGTTTGTAATAAACTGAATTAGTACAAAATATACATCTAAATGTTGTTTGTATAACATATCCGTATAAGTGTATTTTTATGCACACTAACAAATCCATAAATCCATGCAACTATAAGTACTTAGACATTTCCTAATCATTTATTTTCCAAAGGTTACTCTGTGTTATTTGAATTAAAGGGAATAGAAATTTCATGACTTATCAACTCGAAAATAAACAATAAATTCGTTTGACAGATAGTAAATTACCGCTGTCGTAATATTTCAATTAGTTTTGCTATTTTCGTGCACAAAAATTTACTTTATAATCAAATTTGGTAATCCATAGTTTTCCTCCGGTAACATATCAAGTTCTTATAGTCCTTTTTGAGCACCGATTTCGTCTCGTGGTATTATTTTTATTAGTATTTAATCATAATTGAAATTACGTTACTGACACATTAACCGTTCGTCAATTTATATAATAATTTTGTATTATTTGCAAATTTCAGTATTGTGGGTTGGAAATGGATAAAGAAAATGGAAAGAGCAACGAAGGTAATTCTGGCTCCAGCAAAGTCTCAAACTCTCAAGACCCTGCATCCCTTCTCGATGCTGCCAGTCTCTTTTGGGGGTGAGTAATTTCAATTTTTTATTAAGAGTAAATTACAGTCTTATACACTGATTGTTTGTATACCACCTATTTACCTTTTCTGTATTTTGGAGTCGAACAATTTATAGATTATACTTAACTTCCAATATCTCTACCTGAGAGTCATAACCAAGTTTTTAGTAAATGCAGTTACAAGATTTTGTTTGGACGTAAACCATAATTTCATAATAACCATAATAAATTAAGCATTTAGCTATCTCTGCTCCCCTCGTACTAAGGCCTTATTGGGCTATAATGGACGATGAAGCTTTCAATAATCAGTGACTAAAGCCTATAATCTCATTTTGAAAAATTTAGACAACACGTTACACGTTATAACTCTCGGGTACAGATGTAGTTTTACTGTCCAGTTTCAATGAGAAACAGGTGAATATAAATGATTTATCATCTACATAGTGTACAGTTGTACATTTTAGATTCAGTATTTGCATATTAACCCTGTATGACCCAATTTTAATAAATCAAAGAAACAAAATCAAGCAAATGTTTTTATTAATAAAATAATGTTATAAAACATAAAAGTGATATAAAATACTCCAACCCCCTCACACTGATTTTTTAGGGGTATGTTTCCTGAAAATCACGTTGGGCGATAATAGTTCATTGAGTATGAAATTTTAGAAAACAGTTGGACTTCGGAGTTAAACATAAATGTACGTTACATTTTGGACATAAGACTTTCGGTGTTCCAATGCAATTGGGGTGCTTGCATCTTCCTTTTTTTCCATGAAAGTTGGCCAATGGCCAATTTGATCTTTTCGGGTATCTTTGGCATAGATGTTACTTTTCCTTTCGTTGTCTCTCTATTCTGTATCTGCTGCTCAAGAATTGAAGAGTTTGGACGTCCCCTTTTTCGGTTGTCCGTTTGATTTCCTCTGCTGCAAAGTGTATTTGCTAAATCAGCCTGGATCAGAGAAAATTGTTCTTTTTTGTGGAACATTACAACTCTTGCAGTCGTGCCTATAAAGTAGCCAAGCATTCACCACACATAAATCCGCTAAATGAAAGTAAATTTTTTGATACCATTTTTTGCTGCGGATAGTGGTTCTATACAATGCTATAAATGACTCAACCAAATCGACACCTCCCATGAACTGATTGTATATGGTGACTGCTTTTGGACATGTAACATCAATTCATGATTTTGTCTTACTGTCCCATCGTTTCACAAGTGTTTTAGGGTATATGCCAACAAAACTACTCAGTAAATACACTGGCTTAATATCATACTATTTGATTGCTGTAACGTCAGTGCCATCTATACATATCCTTCTCTCTTCTATTGACCCTACTCCTTGTCGTTTCATATCTTTATCAAGATAAAATGAACACCCGGCTAAACGATTGGCACGCCCGGTACCCAAACTGAGAATTCCTATTTTCGATAATTCCACCTGCAGCTTGAGACTATTGAATCAATTATCATAATATATTTTATGAAAAGCATTCCTTGGAATGACTTTAGCCAGTCTCATTACAACATTCCACATCACTAAATGATGGATCTTGTTCTATTGCCTCACTTATAAACGACACCATCGTAACCACACAAAACAAATGCTTTGTAGCGTCATTTACGTGGCCTATTTTTCATATACTGTTTCAACTGATGACGCCCTTTGAAAGGGATCATCTACTCATCAACACATATTTTTTCAGTCATGGGTATATCGTTGAAATTTATTATCATTTTCTCAATGAATTGTCGAAGTTTGATTAATTTATCTGTAGTTATTCAAGTGACTGTTTGATTTTATCTGTTCCCAGCGCTTTCGTGACATTGTCTCAACCAGTTTAGACACCTGAGTCTTTTTTTATCAGAACATTCTTGTTTGAGGTAAACCTGACATAAGAAATGATATCCCAATGAACCTTTCCAGTTCTTCAACGGTCAATGAAAGCAGTTTATTCGGGTCACACTGGCAAGAAAATAATTTGCTTTGTTGAACTATGAGTTATAGTAAATCCATGTCCACAAAGTACATCAATGGACTATGAGGAAAATCAGGTGTAATTTGTGGTTTTCCTTTCCATTGTGGAACAGATTTAATTGAGTTGTTGCAGATGTCCTTTCAAATTTATTTTGTTATGTAGGATTCATCTTATTCAATTGATTTGAAATTTTAGGAAGAAGAATTTTATCCTCAGTATCCCAGTTTTGACCTTCCAGAATTAGATTTTCAGTTATTATTCCCTCTTCTGTAGTATTTGAAAAATCAGGAATTTCCTCATCGCTGTTGTCACCAAGAATTGAATCCTCTGATTCCGCAGCATTCCTTATAATTAATTCATGTTAAAATGTTTGGATAGTTATTTATTTTTTTGCCTCTCGGCCATAAAATCGAGAGGGATTCATCCCAAAAATGCATTTATTTTATCGAGGTACAACAAAACGCTTATGATCAAAATAATTTTAATTCAAAATTTAATAAGTGTCCTGAATTTCATCTCCATGTGGAGAAATCGATATTCCAAAAAATTTTGTATGATGGAGATACCATCACTCTGTACCTCGATAGTGCTGCGTTTTTGGACACACTCATAATTTTTTCATAAAATAATCTGAGGAATCTCTTCCATAATTATTGATACATACTTAGGAAACACCATATTACATATTTGTAGAATTTCACCACCGGTGAATATGGTTCATTTATTTTACTAATACTAACAGTCCCCGCACACCTCCTAACACATTGTTACGCCGCTGGAGTGTGTAGAGTGTAGACTGAATAGATAAGATTTGAATTGTACGAGAGCGACCGGGAATGTTCTATAGACCGCGTGAATGGACGTATAAATAAGAAGCATGATGGGATGAGAGTCAGTCTCAGGTTGAAAGTGAACGAGTACAGAAGAAATAGGAAAGTGACATATCTAAGTATTTAATTGTGATTATAATTAAGACAGTCATTAATCAATTGTTGTTAATTATTAATTAGTTGATAAAGTAGTGAGTAAGTGTTACCTGGACTTTCAATAAACGAATCTACGAGTATAGATGTTTACGTGGATAGTAAACACGTAACAATTTGATGTCGGAAATGGATTGGAAGTGAAATTTATGGAATATTCGAAAATGTTCTACAGTGTTCTTCTCATGAATTAATGGTAACACGGAGAATTAAGCTACTGGACAGTGTTTGGCGGACTATTTCTGGACTGAGTAGCGACTTTAAAGTGGATTTTCGAGAAGTTTCTAGAACATTCGATTTAGAAATAGCTGTAGATACGCGAGTGCCACTAACAGTAACGTGTTGTGAAATGAAAGAAAGGACTATTAGTGCAATTTTGGTAAATTTCTAGAACATTCTATTTGGAAATTACAAAAGATACGTTAATTGTGTCGACGGGAACATGTTATAGACTTAAGAACAAGACTATAAGTGACTCTTCGTGAAAATTCTAGAACATTCGATTTGGAAACCACAGAAAACTCAAAACAAGACTTAATAGTGATATTTCGTGAAAGTTCTCGAACATTTCATTGCACAATTAGCGAAGATAAGTGAATTTCGTCAACACAAAAGTAGCATAGACTCTAAATAAGACTTTCTAGTGCTGTTTCGAGATTTTCTGAAACGTTCCATTATTAAAATAGCCGTAATAGATATATTTTATGGACATTATAGTGTGGATATTGTATTTTGAACTGATTTACGTGTCGTGAATTAATACCAGTAACAAGAAGTTTGGCGGAGAAACAAACACAGGACTTGCTAGCAGCGTTGTTAGAACGGATGAACAATCAAGAAATAAAACGGCAGGAAGAAAAGAAGAAAACGAAAGAATAAGACAGGAAAGAGATGACTTAAAAAATTATGGAAGAACAGAGAAAAATCATAGACGATCAAGAAAGAAGACGACATGCAGAAAAAATAGACTTATGAAAAATGATGGAGGGCCTAGAAATAAGTCGACAGGAAGAATTAAGAAACATTATAGATGAACCGCAAGCAGCCATTCTCTCACTCACTGAAAATTTTAAAGATCTTATAGAAAAAGTCAGTGAAGTTAAAGTTGTTCAAATTGAGGAAGAAATAACTGAAGTCACAGGAGAAGTAGCCCGACTCAAACCAATAAGAGAGAAGGGTTGCCAGTTGCTACTCTCGTCTGGTAGTAGATTATAACCACCTTCCTTCGACAGTCAAGGTTCATGGTCAACATATAAGAGACAGTTCGAAGCAGCTGCACGTTCAAATAACTGGCTTTTTATGATCTTAAGGCGAATTCAGGAGGATTCTAGGCGGGAGATCTGGTTCGGCAATATAATCCACAACGGAAGAAAGGCAGATCCCCGAAGCTTCACCCCCTTTGGGAAGGATCATACATTGTCACCATAATAAACTACGTCGTATAACGAATTCAGTAAAGTCCAAAATCAAAGATGAAGGTGGTGCATTATAACGACCCCTTTTTTATATTTATTTCAAATTTAGTTTTATAAAAAAACAAGCCAGTTATTTTAAAACTTACCCAGGTAGCAAGCAAGAGATCCTCCAAATTTGTATATCCCAGGGATGAGCTTTAACCTTTCCACCAATTTAGCTTGGATTGCTTAGATGTATATTTATATATACAGGGTTTTAGTTGGGCACCACCAGTTTTTTATATTTCAAGAATAAGTAATTAATCAAAAAACTACATTAAACAAAATACATATATATTCAATAAAAACTGGAAAAAATGAATACAAATTCGGTTACAAAACAGAATGCACAGTAATTAAAATTAGGGTTAATCAAATATTACAGTTAGCCAAAAGACAGTAATTGTTAACCACTTGGTTACAAAACAAATAAACAACATACGACATCAAATGTCAAATAAACATAACGGTAATTACAGTTAGCCAAAAGACAATAATTGTTAACCACTTGGTTACAAAACAAGTAAACAACATACGACATCAAATGTCAAATAACCATAACGGTATTTAACTAAATAACCCAAGTTCAAACTGGAGTTCACTCAATAAACAGTATATATTACTTGTCAGAAAAGGGGTGGGCAATAATAAGTAAAACACTTACTTTCGTTAATCGCAAAGGTCCTATTGGACTGTATCCAAAAAACACCGTAATTTCACTTGCTCAAAACACCGCATTTCCTTAGACAAAATACACCGCATTCACGAACTGCTCCATAACATCTTCTCTATACCAAAGGTAATCCTCCAATGGGATCAAAAAACACCATACAATAACTTGGTCAAGACACCGCATTCCATAAGGCCAAAATACACCGCGGTTACTAACTACTCAATAGCATTTTCTCTATACGAGGACACTAATGCTTTTTGCAGCACACACCTACATACGTCTGTTCTCTATCATTGATCCTCCTGGACTCCTCGATCATCGATCGTCCTACTGGCTAGCCATTGACCCCCCCTGCGCACTTCCGTGCCCTCCCGGGTTTTTGTTCAACCACAGGGCTACAGGTTATGCAAACTTTCGCGGAAACAGACAAGGTCACGCACAGTCCAGATTTAAATTTATATAAGGCACACAAAATACAAAGAATCTCTTTTTAACATCAGAGATTATAGTTTATTTTCCCATATTATTTGGCAGATGCATTTTTATGAGTGTTTTCCGACTCGCGTCCAACCTTTGACTTTTCAAATATAATAATTTAAGCTTGCAGGGCCGTATTATCAAATTTTTAAATTAAATAAGCTCTAATTTATTGCGACCGCAGGTGATTTACTGGTTAAAGATAGGGCTGTCGATTAGGCCAAAAAAAAGTGGACCGTTACAGCATATAGAGAGATTAGCCAAATATGCAGGGAACAATGAATTGCCTGACCGGGACGTTCAAACTTAAGGAGGGGGCAGTGTTACGCCACTGGACTGTGTAGACTGAATAGATGAGACTGGAATTGTACGAGAACGGCCGGGAATGTTCTAAACCGCGTGAATGGATGTATAAATAAGACGCATGGCGGGATGAGAGTCAGTCTTAAGTTGAAAGTGAACGAGTAGAGAAAAAATAAGAAAGATACTTTATAAATGTTTAATTCTGATTATAGTTAAGACAGTCACTAATCTATTGTTAATTATTAATAAGTTAATAATGTAGTGAGTAAGTGTTACCTGGACTTTCAATAAACAAATCTACGAGTATAGATGTTTGTGTGGATAGCAAACACGTAACAGTATTAATGGCTCAAGATATTCATGGGTGTGGTTGGTGCTACTAGGCCTTTGATATCAGCTCGAAATATGTCCTGCGTCTAAAGCTGATAAAACGGTCCCAAACACGAAATACGACATAGTAAATTTCTATTTAAGTCAAATGAATGCATCTTTTATAAGAAAAAACATATTACTCAACAGTAAGACAAATAAGAAATAATTATCAGGGGCAACGGTCGACGCGGTGAATGTCCAAAACTGCAGAATAGTGCCTTAATGAACTGAATCACAAGATGAACGATTGGTGCTTCAACGTGAAAGTGAACTCATTGCAACTGAAGTCCATGAGTCTGTAGATAATTTTACACCTAGCAATCGTCTGGACTCAAAGATTGTGAAAATAAGGGCGAAAACACAACACAGCGGTGTGACGTCGCATCGCAATAACGACGTCGCACGGCGATGCGATGCGATGATGCAACGTTAAAACTTCATCGCCACGGCATCGCAGAGAAGACGATTCTAGTGATATGTGGACCGCACAATACGTGTCCTACGTCTGTTGCAGGCCACAATACTGCGGTGCGATGACGCATCGCAATGCGATGCGATGAACGTTCATTACACGGCTACAGAAGACCTATACCAGAAGCGACACGTTTGATGTATGTATGGCGTGTTATAATTAAATATAAAAATCAAATAAGCTGCTGGCAACATAAAACATTTTTTCCAATAAAATAAATCATTTTTATACAATACTAAAGGATATAAACGAGATTTCTGTTTCGCCATCCGCAGTAAAAATCTAGCCATATGCATAGATATAAAAATAAATATTTGAATAACAATAACACGCAAAATACAATAAAAGATTTATAGGTTGACAATAATACCACCAAAAGTCGCGTATAAAAGACAACCAAACTTCAGTGATTTGCGCGTGCGTTGCTTGAGAGAATCATTGCCGATCTCATAAGTGAAAACACAACACTGCGGTGCGACGTCGCATCGCAGAAATCAACGACGTCGTGGAAATTTGCGATGCGTCGTCGCACCGCAATGTTGTGGTTTCGCCCAGGATTTGTATTAAGCGACGTCGCAGCGCAAATTTCTACGACGTCGTTGATTTCTGCGATGCGACGTCGCACCGCTGTGTTGTGTTTTCGCCCTAAGACCACTACTGAGATGCTTGCTGTCTTTGAAAAGGCCTTGAACTATGTAAAAAAAGGATCATACAAAAGGGCAATGCTGAACTAACTTTTGTTATCCGACAAAGGTACTTAAGGGATCTGTTTAGAAAACAATCCAAAACATTATAATGAAAACTGTAAAATATGTTTATTTGTTTGCGTGGCTATCATTTGCTTGCTTGTCTAGCTGTCACGTCGCAATGAAGTGTATTCACATCCAACAATCCAAAAATAAAAGCTGTGCATGATGACCTCCAAAAGTAGAATTACTCTCCAATGATGTCCCCAAACCCCCCTTCGCCTATTATTTGAGTTGTTTTGAATTTGTTATCCGAATTTCTTCTGAACTTCCGAGACAAATTCACATATTGTGTGGTGTGGTGGTGTGAAGTAATTTTAGTTTTCATTCGCCCGTGAAATGTGCTAGGATCTGTTTCATCGCACACCTGATGTAGGTGTGACTCATTTAAACATCTCGCCAAATCCATTATAAAATTCTTCAGATATTCACATCTGCCAGTAAACTTTCTAGAAGCCGACTCTTACATTTTTTAATGAAATAATGTTTTTATGTTTGTCGATTATATGTCAATAATTCGGTTTAATCACGTGATCCTGAACAATTAAAAAGCTAACTATTTGACAAACTGCTGTTATCATTATTATTACATTATGATGGTAACGTGCGTTAAATATTTTGATCGGTAAAGCTGGACCTGTTACCGAATAGTGAACCAAAACAGAGCTTACATGTTATTGGAAGATTTGCGTGGTTGTCAATACGGACACCGGTGTTTCGGAATTGTTGCTTCTCATCAGCGTAGCGGAGCTTGAGAAATGAGATCTACAATAGAATATCAGTTATCTACAATTAATTTATTGTAAACCATTTGTTTTTTTTATAGCTTATTGGCCCCGAGGTGATGCCAATTCTGCGAACGCAGCCAATCTGTTTGCCGCAGCTAGCGGTGGCTTTGGCTTGTCTCCTCATCCTTCGCTTCCTTTCGGAATGTTGCCACCATCATCAGGAAGAGGGATGCCCTCTTATCCGACCTCCACAAGCGCCGCTGCCGCTTACAACAACGCCTACACCAACACTTTGTCGGTGGCTGCCAGTCAGGCAGCAAGCCTAGGGATACCTGCTGCAAGTAAGTTGTTTTGATCAGTATTAATATACAATAAATAAAACTAAGTCATTGATTTTTTAAGAGAGATTTTAGCGATTTCTGTTTTTTTCTTAATCATGTGTTTATAACTAGCCGTAATTAACCATAAGCAATAACATTATGATAGGAACTCAATAAAGTCGTTTATTTCTTCAAAATCCAAGATGGCGGCTAAAGTATTCTATTTTAAATTTGATGAAATTTGTTATTCTTTTTTTGTGGAAGTTTGTTAAACATAAAACTAGAGAGGGTTTGTTTGTACGTCTTGATGTTCTTACTCACTTCCAGATGAGCTAGAAAGTTAAAATTACACTCACATGGGGGCCAGGAGGAGCCATTGATCAGGAGACCATTATTAAAATTAAATTAAATTGCTAAATTAGAACAATTTCATTTCAGAAAAACACGCTCTCGTTTTAATTTAGAAATTAAAACTAAAAACTGAAAAGGATTAACAATCGACACCTAAAAGGTCCAGAGCAACTCTTTAACCCCCGATAATATCAATATTTTAAAGGAACTTTTAGGTTAACGGGAGTTTTAGTGACAAGAAAATGTGTTATCAGCAATTCCAGTAAAATATTCGAGATATATGAATGCCATTAACCCTAATTTTTCATTTTAATTATAGGATTGCTATCTGATATCTATATTTTGTTTGTTTTCTGGTCAACTCCCTTTAAGTTAAAGGTTCCTTTAAAATGTTGTTAACAAGAAATATTTAAAATGTTGCAGCATCATCTATTTTATACGGAGAGCTATGCAGCTCCCGTCCACTGCATGTTGCTGCAACGTTTGCGAATGCGCAGCGCGCTTGATCTAGAAGCACCTGTAGTGACAGATAAACTCTACAAAAAAATAAAATGTCCCGTGGTAATTTAGTAATTATTTTTAAGGACTTTACAAATTTTCAGGTTTTTTTAAACTGAAGAAATAGAATCACTGCTGGATATAATTATTATAATATTAAGTATTAGTTTTAAAAGTAAAGGACGTTTTTCAAATTTAGTATTAGATAATGTAAATTTGTTTATAATGCAATCGTTAATTTGTCCATTTTTTTTATTTGTATTTTTTACAGTTAATGATAAAGTTAACAGTAATTTATATAGTGAATCATTTGTAAATAGTCTGTTAAATAACTTGGATCGAATAATTTCCTGGATTTCAGTAACGTAAACAATGTTAAATATAGGAAATAGTTTTAAAAATAGTTGCATATTATGATGTAGACATCTATCTTAAAATGAACCTGACCAAGTCGTATTTAGGAATTGAACGATATCTATGCTCGAGATTAACGAAATTAATATTTTTAATGAAAATTATTGATTTCATCGAAAGTATTATATTGGTGCACCAATCCGTCAGAACGATATAACCGCCCAACCTCTAAGTGTCATCATGACTCATAAGCGAGTTTTTTCATTGAGCATTTTTTTTTATTTATATTTTTTTAGAAATACACCACCCCACAATACAAATACCAGGATGGTACAGGATGGGGGAAAAAGTAGATAATACAATGCACAAAACAAAGTTAGAAAGTATAATGTGGTGCCAAACAGTAAAAATTGTGTGTAAATAAAATCATGTGCAAAAGATGACAATGTTTAGTTACAAACATTTTCATTTTTAAATTTTTTATTGTTTTTATATTTGTATCAGATCTGCTCTGTAGGGAGTTATAGGCATTACAAATAAAATTATGGGAAGGAAATTGTAAAGGTACGTCCACATTAGTAAAAATTTACGTTGTGTGTGGCATTCGGCACAAATTTGTTTGTGCGTTTCAAATTTATGCGAGTGTGGACGTGTTCGCCGCATACGAGCACACGTAAAAATTTTCGCCACATTCAACGCACGCGATCCGTGGCTTGTCGGTTTTTTTCAAGACATCAAAGGGATTTGTGCCGCAACATCGTTCTAGTGTGGACGTATTTTTCGTTAACGCAGTAATTTGACGCCACACACACACACTAGTTCAGACACGCACGGCGCACAGAGATGTGTAACTCATGAGCGAGTCAACTCAAAGAGTCGACTCGATAGTGAGTCGGTGAAGCAGATCACCAATTCTGAAAGACCTGACTCTTGGCTCTTTCGATTTCGATTACCCTTAACCAACGAACGGGCTGAGCAGAGGCTACCGTACTAACCGACAAGCGTAGCAGGCAGCAGTGTACTGCTGCGCTGAGTTGCTTCGACTTTCGTCATGCCACAAAAATGGTGAAGTGAGTGAGAGTCCCCACCCGCTCGGATAAGGATTCAATATTCAATACACAGTACACCTACACACCGCTGGGAGCCGAGCCGAGAGCAAATTTAAATTTATAGTCATGCAGCTCTTTTGAGTTAACTCAGTGAGTCGACTCTTTTATGAGAATCAGATCCGAAGAGGCAGATCAGTGAAATGAGCTACTTTACCCATCTCTAAGCACAACGTAAATATTTATGCGGACAGGTTGCTGAATTTGCGTCGCAAATATTTGTGCCGAATCCTACATTCAACACATAACGCATTTATTTCCTAATGTGGACGTACCTTAAGAGATTTGTCCTAGCTATGGCAAGATAGGTGTTGGCATGTCTAGACTGAATACGTGGTAGAGAAAAGGTCAGTTTTTCTAGTAGAAGTGAATAAATTACCTCATTATGTATTAATTTAAATAAAAATAGCAATTCTTGTTTACTTTTACGCGTTTCGAGGCTTCTTACAGTAAATCTTGTAAGAAGTATTTGTTATGGGATCCCTACTTCAGAGTAGATTCCATCTATTACATAACATATACTTAAATTTAAAAAACGCCTTAAAATATTTTCTAGTCAGTCTATATAGACTAAACAACCAGGATTCCAGATTAGGGATGCATATTCCAATTATGACCTCACGAAGGTGTTAAAAAACAGTAGAAATATGGAAATACTATAAAACCTCTGGTATTTTTTATAACAAAACTCAAGTTTCTATACGAAGACTGTACGGTTTGCTCGATATAGTTTTTAAATCGAATGTGACAGCGAGATCTTTGATAAACTCGGGACGGTTCAGCGCAATATTATCCAATTTATATTGGATTATTGGATCTTTTTTTTCTGTTAAACGACAAAACATTACACTTTTCTACATTAAGTGGAAGGTTATTTTCTTCACACCATTTTTTAATTGTAAATTGTAAAAGGTTATTTTGTAACTTCACATTTAGCTACTGGAGGTAAAAATCTTTACATCATCAACATACAGTAAGATGCCAACATCCAAGTCACTCACTATATCGTTAATGAATAAAACGAACATAAGGGGGGCCCAGGATGGAGCCCTGAGGCACCCCGAGATGGCATGAATTTTTGAAACCACAGTATTCTCCGTATTGCGTTCTATTACTTAAGTAACTTTTGAAAAATATTAATAACAAATGGGAGAGACATGCAATTCGAGGTTTACTCAAGTCTGTCGAAAGCTTTTGAAAAATCTATGTAAATCACGTCGACTTGTATGTTTACATCTAAGTTTTCCGCTATGAATTGCGTTACATGAAATAGATTGGTTATTGTAAATATACCGTGTACAAAGGCATGCTGATATATCGTAATCTGCCCCTCAATGTGAGCATATAGTGTCTCATGTAAGGCAAACTCGAAAGCTTTGGCAAAGTTGCAGTCTTGTCTACAAAAATTTACTTTGTGTTGCGTCACATTTAATCTTAAATTTCTAGTTTTATACATCATTATTTTAAGTTCCTTCAGAACAACCCTTTGTTAAATCTCCAAGATACAGGGCTCCAAACAATTGCCGCGTTGCTCTGTGCACATGGACTCTGGGATGGTTTCCGTAAGAAAAATCTGAGTTAAATAAATCTTGTTTGAATTGAATTGAATCTGAGACCGACTTTTTAAATATAAATACTCAAAACCTCGCTCAAAACTGTTTCGCGTTGGTAAGTCATTCAATTAGTACAGCTGAGAGTCACATAATTTTTTTCAAAATTATGTGCTATGCAGTTTTAGAGATATTCACCATTAAAGTGTAATGAATAGTAAAGTTAGTCGGCATTACAGCTGCATGCATATCTCCATACCGACAAAGCGTTCCTTTCTCATACAGACATCCACATATAGTTATGGTTACTTATTGTATTGTATATAATAAATACCTAATTATGGAAACATGTCATCGTTTGTCAAATACTGTAAAAATCCATGTCTGTAGAAATGCTGCGTTACAAACGTTTATAGGTATCGACCCATATACGAGAATTGACTCTCAGAGCCATCTATCACGTTTTACCGAAATTGCCAGCAGAAAATGGATTAATACAAATCCTAATTTTGCGCTATTGTCCCATTTTGGTAATTATAGTATCAATCAATATTAGGCTAATAATAGTAGGACTGGGTTTTTGTACCAGATTAACTTAATTATTTTTCTTTGTGAATTCTAACAGAAATGTAAATGTAACATAAAAGATATAAGAAGTCAATTTTAAGTGATATTATTGGGGATAAAAATAAATCATTCCATTGTATTAGCAATTAGGTAATTCGTTGCGCTGCCCATTGTGCATAGTACTGTACAGGGTGGGCAAATTTCGATATTTGTATAGGGTAACTCGGTATCTGTAAGAGATACAAAAAAAATGGAAGACACATTCTCGACCCCCCTTTTTTTTTAGACGAATTCACTGGCGAAAACAAAAATTTGCTATGGTCTTTTGTTTTCGAGTCATAAACAAAAAGTTCGATTTTTCGACTTTTAGACACATGTCAATATCTTGATTGTTTGTTAAGTTATGAAAAAACAACTTTTACATTCTTGAAGCGCTTTTTTCTGTATAATACAGTGGCGTCGAGAAAATAAAAATAAGGTGCAATTTCGAGTTATGGCATAAAGTTGTATTTTTTTAAATGGGAATTATAGTTGGCTATGGTTTAATTAAAAAAAATTATTTTTCTCTTTCAAACTAAATATCATATGTGGCGTCTCTTGATGTGTAAGTATTTAATAGCGAAAATAATCTTTTAGTAGATTACTTTTTGCGTTTTTTTTTTATATTTATTCCAAGTGGACATATGTCATCTATGGCGGTGTTTATCCGTTTGTCAGTAAATTGTGTATTAATAATTTTGTTTCCGTCATTATTACACCCTATTTAATCGTAAAAGTGAAGATGTCTTACGAAAATTACGAGAAATATGATATGCTAGAATGCTTTATTCAAAGTAATAACAATTGATACTGCATCCGAAATATGTTTCAATCGCTATCCAAAAAGAAGACAACCTAATAATGCTATTTTTAAGAGGTTAAAAGAAAATCTCATTAATTGTGGGTACTTCAACAAGCCAAAACCAAAAAATTACAACATTGAAGATGCTGAAGAAACTATAATTATTGGAATAGGGGTTGCAAATCCTTCAATTTCAAGTCGTCAAATTGAAGCTGATTCTGGGATTTCAAGTCGTCGAGCATTGGGTATTTTGAAGACACATAAATGCAGGCCTTATAGAATAAGGAAACAACATCACCTGCAATCGACTGATCTTCAGCGACCATTGAAGTTTTGCATATGGTATCGTCAAAGAAGTCAACAGGATCCATTCTTCTCTAGAAATGTACTTTGGACAGATGAACCCTACATTAGCAGTGCAGGAATTTTCAACAGGCACAACGAGCACTATTGGTCTGATATGAACCCTCACCGTACCGTTGATTTGCGATCTCAGGGACGCTTTGGTTTTAGTGTTTGGTGGCAATCGTGTTTTAACATATCACATATATCAAGGAAATCTTAATGGCCAACAGTACTACGAAATTTTAAACCAGAAAATTATTGAGGAATTAATGGACAATCTACCCTTAATTGAGGCAAGAAATCAGTTCTTCCAACAAGATGGTGCACCACCTCATAATATCAGGACCGTTTCAGAATTATTAAATACCAATTTTGGAAATAACTGGATGGGAAGTAATGGACCAGTGAGGTGGCCACCACGATCGCCTGACTTAACGCCACTGGATTTTATATTTTGAAGCCACATTAAAGACAAATTATACAAGAAAACCAGTACCGACATAAATTAACTCAGACAAAATTTTATAGACTGTCTGAATTCCATTTCAAGTATACATATTTATAATGCAGTTCAGAGTGTTATGAAGAGGTGTAATTTATGTATCGAACATAACGGGCATCAGTTTGAACATGCACTTTAATTTGATTTTGTATTTTGTAATTGTAATGTATTATAAAATTAGATATAAATATCTGATTTTTTGGTCTTGGCTTGTTGAAGGACCCACATTTAATGAGATTTTCTTTTAACCTCTTAAAAATAGCTTTATTAGGTTGTATTCTTTTCTGGATAGCGATTGAAATATATTTCGGATGCAATATCACAATTGTTATTACTTTGACGATTAAATGGGTGTAATTATGACGGAAACAAAATTATTAATATGCAATTTACTGACAAACGGATAAACACTGTCATAGATGACGCACGCCTACTTGGAATAAATATAAAAAAAACGCAAAAAAGTAATTTACTAAAAGATTATTTTCGCTATTAAATACTTACACATCAAAAGCGACCCCACATACATAGTTCAAAAGAGAAAAAAAATTTCCTCTTTAACTAAACCATAGCCAACTATGATTTTCCATTTAAAAAAATAGAACTTTATGTCATAACTCGAAATTGCACCTTTTATTTTAATTTTCTCGACGCTACTATATTATACAGAAAAAAAGTGCCTAAAGAATGTAAAAGTTGTTTTTCCATAACTTTACAAACAACCATGTGTCTAATAGTCGAAAAATCGAACTTTTGTTTATAACTCGAAAACAAAAGACGATAGCAAATTTTTGTTTTGTTTTCGCCAGTGAATTTGTCTCAAAAGAAATAGATCGAGAATGTGTCTTCCATTTTTTTGTATCTTTTATAGTTACCGAGTTACCCTATACAAACATCGAAATTTGCTCACCCTGTATACATAACAATTCGTATTATGCACTGCTTTTTTTAACATATAGTGGAATAAAACGTTAATGCAATAAAAAAAACGGTAGTTAAACTTACAAACTATACAAACGTCAAACGAATGTAAACAACCAGCATTACTCGTTTTATCAAAGTAAGATTTTTAGCCACCACGGGCGACGTGTAAGCCTCAATTCCTAATAGCAAAGAGGTATTTTAGCGCAGGAAGATTTCGAAACCATTTTGAAATCGAATTATGTGTTATAATTTTATGATGAAACTGTGACGTCATTCATGAAAGCATATCATTTAAAACCGATTAGAAGACCGTTTTGAATGCCTTTTAAAGTAGTGGGGTGGTGAGATTTTCAACATGTTTTGTGATTTTAACAAATCCAATCTCAAATTTAAATAAAATTCAAAGTTAATTCTGTTGATGTTTTGTGGTTCCAAGGCCTAGATCACAAATAATTTGTTTGTTTTTGCCTCGATGGTGGCTACTGTGTTGTACGCATTTTTTAAGAAAGTAATAAGTGCGCTTGGGAGATCTTAAAGGTCGTATTACGAATGTTGGCGTTCACGTCATCGCATCGATTTAAAATTTCTAAATCGATCAATTGCTACTTTATTTGGGAGCGGCCGGCACTGCTTTCATAGCCCCAGAAGACACTTTTCTGTTATTTGCTACAATTCTGCGCATGTATATTAAAATAAACAGATCAAAATCTTCATGTCTTTAAAATGTAGATAAATTGACGTGACATTCGTTATATGAACTGTAATACAAGTCGATATGATTACTGGTTAAAATTAACATAAGATAGGAAATTGATCTTGTTGGTACTATCATTATTATTCATACGATCAACAGATTACAATAATAGGGAACTTGCCTATAATTTTAAAAATAAAAATAATACTAAAAACATAGCGTAACGTTGTAATAAAACGTGTACTTCACAAAAAAATAAGATTTCTAATTCCACGCGATCAGTATGAAGGATCTAAACAGCGATAAAGTTGAAGTGGCCCGAAACGAGCTACTATTGACTGTGACGTCACACCATACAATATTCGGTAGTTGTCGCGCCGGGAAGCAACACAATCAGATGTTTACCAATTCCAATTCCAATTTAAAATCTTTATTCACAATTAAGTAGATTATTTACAACTTGTATGGGGTACAGAGTAAGATTTATATTAATATATACATTTATGTATTCAGAAAAAAAGAAAACTAAAAATCAATTCATTCATAAAATACTTAAAAATAATAATACAAACAAATTAACAAAGTATGACATTCTATATAAACATATGTACAATATGGTGTTATTAGACTGTGGTTGATTTGATAGTGACTGTTCTGATATAAATATGTAATTGTGTTTTATAGTACCGCTTATTGTAGTTGTACAGATATTTTAAAATGACTGAACAAGGTTTTTCAAAGGGCCAATCTGATAATTTGCCTAAAATGGATATGTTTATGGTGGCATCTTTTATACAAAATAGTGAAAGTATTTCCCTTGGAGAGGTCCGCGGGGTCAAGGCAGAGAAGTATGTATTTGTTTAGCTTTTAGTAATAATTTATAAACATAAAATAGTTATGACTTGATCACCGAATAAAATGAAATAACTACAAAATGCATAATCGCAACTAAGCATTTTTAGCAGACTTAGTCTTATGTTTGAAAGAATTTAGGGTAATTCTTTACAACAGCCACTTCTATATTTTTCGTGTTTTTTTTATACACACGTGTAAAGTGTCTCTACAGAAGACATTTGCTGTTGCGCAAATGTATAATTACCTATCGTAGGTATTTTCGTACTATGTTTTGGGGCAAGGGAAATAAGTGATTGTGTCGTGTTATCATTCACATAATAGATAAATGTAAGATTTGAATAGAATAAATTAAAGGGCAAGGGAAAGGTATTTGCAATATACTATATATACTAGAGATAAATATTTTACTCTTCGCAGACAGTAGTGTTATTGAACTTTTATATAATTGTTGCACATTCTGTAGGATACTCTTCGCAGTTTTTTGAAAAGAATCTTGTGTTTGGCTTATAAACTTCATTCTTACAATACCTAATGTATTGACTACATATTTAATTTTCTCTCCCGATGGTGCCGACTGTATTGGCGAAACGCGTGGCAGTATATTTTATAGTATAAACTAAGATTCATTCTTACAGTACCTAATATATTGATCACATATTTAATTTTCAACTTTTTTTCATCTCCCGATGATGCCGACTGCGTAGGCGAAATTTGTAGTAGTATATTTTACAGTATTTTGGTGTCTATAGAAAATTACTTCAATTTTAGTAGCACATTGAAAATTGCAACCCTCTGTAGATTCATATTTTTAAATAAAATGTCCTATAACTTTTTTATTTACTATTTGATTTTTTTCAAAAACAATGGATCTCTTCCTCTAGCTAACACTAACTTATAGCCCAAATTTCAATTCGCTCGGACTTTTCTTTCTTTAGTTATCGTGCTTACAAGAAACGTGACGGACGGACAGATGAACAGACGGACATTTTGAAAGTTGTTCAGAATTCGATGACGAACGAAATGATTTTTTCTCTGCGAGCGATATTAACGATTTTAGAAATGTCCCGATCAAATGCGATATACTCTTCGTAATCGTATTTGCGAAGAGTATAATAATAAATAGCTGTTTACTTTCGCACCAGGAAATTACCTTTACTTAGTATCACTAAATTATATTCTATCTACTAATCTTATTTTCTAACATTGTATACACATTCTTTCTTTAATCCTACCCTAATTAAAATTCAATAATTCGGAATTCGGAATATTTTATTGCCCGCCTGCGAAAAACTAGTAGATAGACATATAGTATTTAATAATGTACTTACATTAAAATCATCACACACATGTAGAGACCTACTGCTCTGTGAAATGTCTTTTTCATTTCTTCTACACGCTTTTTGCCATTTTGATCGACGAATCTTATCTTCTGGCAATATTATAAATACTTTATCTGGCACTTTTATTGTAGTATTCTTACACAACGGTACAATGCAATATTTAAAATAAGGAGTTTTTTGTTTCCATTTTAAGTATACACTTAAAATTTATCTGAAATCAAGCGGTCGAGTGGTGGGATCTCCGTCGTCGTTTGTAAATTGTATGGTGTGATGTCACGCCTACTCCCGCGCTTTTGAACCTGTTTGAAACGGTTTGCTCACGCGCGAAACTTTAATAATTTATAACAAATTTATTATTGGGAATTAAGGCGTCATATTTTGCATATCTTATTTTTTAGTATTGTAGAACATTTTTATGAAGTAAAAAAAAAAATGTGCAAGTTCCCTATTCCTCTAGAACAGAGCGCTGAGGCTCTGATTTCAAACTGTTGCATTTTTGCGAGTCTTCTGATATGACGTAAGCAATGAAACTTTTGAAATCTTGGAAGCAACGCTTCCTTCGTAAAAAGACGTCTGAAATATCAGTATTAATTAAACAAAAATTACTTCTGGTTATTATTTTTGTTGCGACAAACTAACTACCTACTGGTCTGCCCTCGTATTTCAGTATTCCAGCAATACACAACCGCGAATTTAAATAATATCGCGGTTATTTTTAAATCAACAGGTTACTTTGGTTTTAAAGATGAATTATACCCGTTTCATTGCTAGAGTAGCAACAATTTAAAAATGCTACAATCACTGATTCATTTGGCTATTGTATTGTAGTGTATTATTTATACGTTTAGTGCACAGCACAGGTTTATCTGGGTGAAGTATTACGGCAAATGTAATTCATTTATTGATCTACTTTTCTCCCTCCAGTTGAGCAGTGAACTGCACAAAGAGCGTGTTTTAAAAGAGATCATAATTTATACAGTAATTGAAATTATCCGGTGTCACTCAAAAACCAGAAAGTTTAATCGCTAATTATGGTAATGTTTTTATTATAGCATTATTTTATTGTGTCTTGATTTGTTTGTATTGGCCGTAACCTCACTTTTCTGTTAGCGCCTATTTTTAGTCTAGCCTAGCAATAACTTTCGATGTCGCATGTAAATTATCCTCGTAATTTACTTATAATTATTATTCGATTTATCATACTTGAATAGCTCTGTCGATGAAAATCCACGTGAAATGTTTTAAACATAAGTACCTATGTAATAGGTATATGTACAAAATAAAAATTACGACATTATGTCGCAACTAGTTTTGGTATGCATACCTATTATATTTTGCATGTTTTCTTCAGTTAAACAACTTACATAGTTTTGTTTCGTTTTTTTAATTACATGTTAAATCCAAGGAATATTTCTCACTGCCTTAGTTTTTAAACCTTTATAATTAATTATTTCATTTTTGTAAATATCATCATTAGATGTTTACTGATTTGCCAACTGTAAATATTTATTAGTTCCAATACGTGGAAAAACTAGATTAGATTTAGTTTTGGTTTTTTCTTATGTAGTTTACAGGGTGTTCCTAAATTCACTGCTCCAAATTATGTTGCGATATTCTACACACCAATTATTAGGGCGGATCTTAAAAATCAAAGTTAATAATGTCAATTATTTTTTTTTATTTTATTTGAAATTGAAATAATGAATGCCCATCGCAAAAAAGTTGTATTTGAAATATCTTAGCTGCGCATGACGAGTAAACTTTAACGTGCCCATCGAGGTGGTTACAGTAGAGTGCACTCGGAGTTTCGAACGGCCTCCAAGAGTTGTATCTATGCTGGCAAGGAACCCCTTCGAGGTATTAAGTACACCACCTGTGGCAATTCACGAAGCGTGTTGGATAGCAAAAACCTCTAATTATTAAAAATCACTATCTCTAAAACTTCGAGAAGTTTGCATGTTCATTGTACTGCTTCATGTGAAGGCATAATTTGGTCAACTAATCTTATAGCAGCTCCAAATCAAGACCTGACATTCTTGAAAGACCTGTGTCTACGAAAAAGTCAACAAAAAAGTTTCCGTCACAGCAAGAGACAAGTTTTGTGGATATCTATAGTATCTGGGGAAGGTTTAGCACTACTTGATTTAACGGTTTCCATAGAAACTACATGTCGGATGTTAGCATGTGAAGAATTCTTGCAGCATCCTACAGTTAAGCCAAGGGATATTCCGCACTGGTTAACAAATTACTTGAAAATTGTTGTTTCCAGTCAATCATAGAGACTGTTTACAAAGGTCAGCTGTGATTTTTTGGAAGTTGGTCATCTCCTTTGGCAAAACAATAATGCTTTTGATGCCGCTGATTTTTTAGTCTCCATTTACCACTGGTAAATATTGTTGCAGACCAGATTTCTTTTCGTTCCTAGTTATAACAATTCAAAAGGGAAAAAGTAGAGGTCAATACCAAAGAAAATATCAAATAATGTATGTTCATCTTGCTAAAAAGACACGCTAACCAATATGAGTTAGAACTCTTTTTTTTACGTCACGTTTTTTTAAGTATACGGTTCCAAAAACAGAAATCTTGTAAACTTAAACTGCTACTAATAACTAGACTTAGGGAGTTTGGATGTCATCCCAGAGACGAATTTTTCAACCTAATACTATATTCCGAAAAACGCGTGGTGTAATAATCATAAATTAAATTGTAATTTTTGACAATGTACTTACACATTAATTAAATTAATTAATTAACATTTGCATGTAAAATTGGCACCAATGAGCGGTCATCAAGTGCCGAGAATTATATTGACACCGATGAGCGGCCGAGAATTATATCATGTTTGTATGTAGTACCGAAGGGCGAATATCGTTTGCGTTCCTAGGCGACTACCTGCCTATTGACCTAGTTTACATCCTTGCTCTATGGAGTTTGTAATTTGTTCAGTTCGAAAACACTGTAGCTACCAATCTGTTACGTGTACAGCGGGTATAAAGAAATTTTTTATTTATGCGACATTTTCCTTTTACTGCAGTGCGTTAGTGGGCGTAAAAAATGGCGAGGAAGTCCGCGTCTTCATGAAGAGTGATGTTTTGTGTGTTGTTATGTATAGCATGGGACGTTAGACTGTCATACGTAAGTCCAGCTCAATCATTAGTAAATCCGCTGTGACGAAACATGTGTCGTTGAAAAAACACCAAATGTTGATTGGGTTTCACCAGCCGGAGTGACGCTAAGGATATGAAGACGGAGCACTGATGATGAACGGGAGAATAAATGGAGTTGTTGAATAACATCGTTATTTAAAACGAGGAAATTTGGAAAGTGTAATAAAATAATTTAACTAGGACTGTGATGCTGGCAAACTGATAAAAGTTGTGCAGGGCGCTTGGTGTGAATGCCAGAATGTATGGAAGGGCGCTAGAGTAGCTAGAGATGTGCGGCAGCGAGATCTGAAAATTAGAAACTGCAGTGATATCGGTGGAGACGGACCCACTTGTGTGAAAGGCGTCTCGGGTGCGTAGAGCCACTGGTAATGGGTCTAGTAAGTGTAAAGAGACAGGCATGATTGCATGCCGGGCATTTCGACGATGGAAGGCGAGAAAACCCTGAAGTTTTGTAGAGTCACACCGAAGAATTCAAAACCACCATGAACTTCGAAAAATCAGGTATATCCGTGGCTCTCGGGCTAGATATGAATCGGTGCTTTATGAGAGCAGTATGTATAGGTTAGACAAGGCCTCCGGACGTGGTCTGAACGCTGGAAGAGCGCTTGAAAAGTTTTATTGAAACTTTTTGAAACCCAAGTAATATGTTGTGCTGCTCGACGGATAGAACGCCGTGAGAATGTAATATCGTTTAAATAAAAGAAAAAACCATCATAAAAGGTAAGACAAACGAAGGCAGTGAAACGGGAAAGAGTTGATACGTAAAGGTAAAGTACTATTTACTGTACTATTTTGCAGTTCGCACCTGTTATTTACGTCATGACATCCAAATTCCCTAAATCATAAACGAAAATAATTTTGAAACTTCTTACCGGTTTTCTCAGTGTGTGTGCGGAGCAAAATAATCTATAATCGTGTTCAGCGTACCCAAAAAATCATTTTTGCGAATAAAAAATGCCACAAAAATGGCGTCATTTGCATAATTGGAATTCAAAGTTGTTTTGTTTTTAGTAAAACCGCGTAGTAAGAAATAATTACAATTTTTAAATGTATGTTTTTTAAACTGTGTTTGTCTCACCATTTGTATTATACAGAAAAAAATCTCGTATGCTTTTACTTGAACAATGCTGCTTTGATTAGATATATAGGTTAATATCCACAGTAATGTTTATCATATAAGTATCCATTAATTAGAGTTGTTACGTCAAGATCTCGAATGAATGACTTAAAAAAAGGTGTGTGACCAACACCTTTTTTTAAGTCACCCTGTCATTAACATGCCAGCCACCATTGCTTGGGTTTGTCTTTTGTTATTCTGACTGGTAAAAAATGACAGAAGTTTTTTATCGATATTGTCGACTTTGAATGTGAACATTATAATTTGCGTTTCTAAAGTTACAATTATTATTATTTCGTGAACAGTTTTTTTAATAAGAAAATTTCGGTCACAAATGTTTGTTTCCTAATAAACGTACAAAACTTGTAGCGGTTTGTTGTTTTCATTCATGTAACTACCATTAGTCAAGATATGAAATGAAGCATCTGCAGAGGATTGTAATTTATTTATTTTCCTTAAAAATGTCCATAAATCATTAATTCTATTGTTTACAAATCTCTCGACGACATAATGGAACTTTCGCCAATTTTGACAGATAATTTATATGATCAAGAGACAGATAAATTACGGAAAGGCAAAATGTAATGTGAAATATGATAATGATGATGTTGCTTGAAATTTAAACAATTTCTAATTCTGATTCTTTAGCCAATATTTACTAGGGTCACCGCGGTATAAAGAGGGAAAGTACCTATATGAATGATTATTGATTAGCTTTAGATATAATGATGCGGGTAAACCGTTTAATGTTTGACCCAGGCTGCTTTACTAAAAAGGGAATTTTTATTAACTCGTTCATTATAAAAAAAAATTCCTTTCTTGAGAAAGATATATATACCTATATTGAAAATTATTCGCTCTTATGTTTAGGGTGAATTCACAGTCGATTTAGTAGAGTAGTGAAATCTGGAAAATTAGCAGAAATCATAATTTGAAGTCATGGAAAACTCATAGTTGAAAAAATAATTTCAGAAATCAAAAGATTTCACCAAAGTTCTAAGAATTTCATTAACAATCGAAAATGGACAATGCAAAAGTCTCAAATTGTTGTTTTCCTAACTTGCAAGTCGTGAAATTGTCTCGTTTTTTAAACAAAAATTCATAGGTTGATTTTTAATAATTCCTGTAAGTTCTGAAAATTTTGTGTTTTATAGCTTATTTATTTTTATTTGTTTTTAAAAGATGTAATTAGTTAATTTTAGTGCCTAGATAGAATGTTTATGAATTTAGTAAGAGTTTTTATTCACCTATACCTGGTTTTGTTTTTTGTTTTTTTTTTGCAAATTAATTCTTTGTTCGTTTTTTTTTTTCTATTGTATTTGATCATTTGAATTCTGGTGGGTTCGCGCTTCTATAGAATACACTTTAAGTAGTTTGAATTTATTGAAAGTTGATCCGTTTCCGCTGAAATCGGAAAAATGTTGTGTAGCTTGACTTGACAAGGAATGCAAAAATGCGATGCCGGATGCCCGCTTAACGCCATAGGCCTAAGTTCAATTCACACTGTTGGATAAAGAGACGCCTTATTTATTAGTTTTTTTTAATACATGCCTTTATGATAAAAACCAGAATAACAAAAAAATCAACATATAATTAACATTAAACATAGTAATCCCTATATAATTTTCATAGCTTAATTAAAATTAACATTAAAATTATTCGTTCATTACTTTAAATCAAGGTGAATCATTGTTCGACTAGGTTCACTTGAGTAGCCGCTACTAATTGATATTCACTTGTACAGGGTGATTGTTATAACATTATCATTCCATTTTTTTGGTTTATCTTTGGAAATAATTTTAAAATGTTTAATGTAACTGTAGTATTTTTTCCAAGAATGTCTAAAATTTCAACAAAAAAACAATTGAAAGTCAAATAAGAGTGGGGAAAACAAAGTAATGTTTTTACAATTTTGAAAAAAAAAATCCAAAAAATATAACATAACATATATATTTTTCTTCATATTTAGTAAAATACGGATGATAATTGAAATAATTTATAAGAATAAATTAAATTTTATTTAAATTTAACAAAGGAAATAACATCCAACCAAGTAACATCAAATATCTTAACGAACAAATAACATTTATTTTTAAAGAACTGTTCAAAATATTCTCCATTATTCTCGACAAAATGTCCTCCATTATTTTCGACACGAAGAGTATATCGTTTATATATATATTATTCATTACATTTTGTAACATGTTGAAATTATTTACAGTTTCTATTTCTGCTGAAATTTTAACTCTCAATTCTTCTACACTGTTACTTATATTTTTATAGACTTCAGTTTTCAAGTGTCCCCTTAAAAAAAGTATTCAGTGGATTTAAGTCTGGACCTTTTTGGAGGCCACGATATAGTTCGTGCTTTCCTATCCACTCTGAGTATTTGTTATTTAAAAAAATTCCGAACAGGTAAAATATTATGCACAGGTGCGCCATCTTGGTGCCAAATAATTTCATTTCAGAGACCTATAGGCACTATTCTGTCAATATGTTTCTCTATTTCATTTTGAAGTGAATTAAAATATCCGACTCCAGTCAAAGCTCTATTAAAGAAAATGGGGCCTACGGGTGATTATAAAGTAAGGGATATATTTCAACTTATTATATATTCTTAACAAATCAAATTAATAACAAAAAGTAAAGGAATCTAGTTGCTTACATAATGGGATTTCTGATGTCAAACACTAGTTACCGCAAATGCTCGATATGACCTCCATTTTGTTGTAAAATTACCAACCGTTCCTCCAAATTGTATACAGCACTATTCAACATTTCTGGTTGAATTGCACGAATTTGCTCTCTAATACGGTTCTTTAATTCCTCCAGCGTTGTTGGCCGTGTTCTAAACACCAAATTTTTTAAATAACCCCACCGCCAGTAATCCGCTGGGTTAATATCAGGCGAGCTTGCTGGCCATGAATTTGCAAAATGTCTGCTTATAATACGATCTTGAAAAACCGCAGTTAACAATTCTTTAACTGGTCGGTAAATGTGCGGAGGTGCTCCATCCTGCATAAAAATTATGTTTTCAATTCCTTCGTGCTCGTTTTGCAACTGTGGAATTGCATAATCCCCTTAACATTTGCAGGTATCGTTCACCAGTAACAGTTACAGATACGGCTACCCCATTCTGTATTTCCTCGAAAAAGTATGAACCAGTGATGAAATTATCTGTGAAACCGCACCAAACGGTGACTTTTTTGTCATGAAGGCCTTGCTGAACGATTTCATGTGGATTTTCTGTTGACCATATTCGACAGTTTTGACTATTCCACCATTAAGAGAGAAATGGGCCTCATCTGTCCGTAAAATACGGGATAATCATTCGGGTTCAATTTTCATCTGAGCCAATACGTGTAATGAATAATCGTACCTGAGAGCAAAATCTGCGTCCTTTAATTCAAACAGCAGTTGCAGTTTATAGGAATACATTTTTAGGATTTTCCGTAAAATTTTCCAAACCGTGGTGTATAGCATTTGTAATCGTTTTGATATCGCATTCACACTACTGATTGCTAGCGGATTAGTATTGGCTACGTTTTGATTTTCCTGAAGAACTTCTGCAACTTGGACATCACTAATCCTAGGTCCTCCTGACCTCGGAGGTCTTTTACAGGCCCTGTTCTTTCAAATTTGCTAATCGAAATTACAATACGCCTTCATTTTGCACAGCCCTGCTCTCAAACCCCCTTTTTGGTACGAAATCTTCGTAATCCAGTAGTGTAATTTTTACCGCCTTCATAATAACATTGCACTAAACCAATTCTTGTTTGCAGAGCCATATTGAAATTGTTACAATTTACGTTACGCGAGTTTTATTTTGAGAACAATTCTCTAAATTACGATTATTTCGTTTGACACTTGTATCAATAGTTGTCACGACAATTCTTTTGTTTTCCATAGATAAACTAAAATTATTGAGGCAACTAGATTCTGTTTACTTTCTACCACTAGCATAATTTCTTAAAACTATATAAGAATTTAAAATAGACCCCTTACTTTATGATAACCCCATATTTAAATCTTGAGCAGTATCACGAATCGAATCGGACGGATTTCCCTAAAAATAAAGTGTAATATTTAACTTATGTTCTTCTGTTAACACAGTTTATATTTATTTCTATTTTCTTTATTGTGCACTGAACCCCTTTCCCTAAATCGTGTATTTAATTTTTCAAAATAAGTGCAATGCAGTACTTGCCTGTAAGGATATTGAGCAGTATACATACATACATTCTATGAGCAGCACAAGTTTTTATAAGTTATTAAATAACATTCTAATATATCTTTTATTTCTTCTGCTGAGTAAGGCATTTTTTTAACTTTTAATCAACGTAAAGAGTTACAACACAAACAATTTAAGTGACAGTTGAAAAAACAATCGAAGCCAACTCGGTGTTAAATTATTTCAATTATTATCAGTATTTAGTAAATATGAAGTAAATAAAATATATATGTTATGTTATATTTTTGGAAAGAGAATTTAAATTTTTTTTCAAAATTGTAAAAATATTTAAAAAACATTGCTGTGTTTTGTTCACTTATTTGACTTTCAATTGTTTTTTTATTGAAATGTTCGAAATCCTTGGAAAAAATACTATAAGTAACGTTAAACATTTTTAATTTATTTCCAAAGATAAACCAAAAAATTGGGGTAAGAACGTTATAGAAGTCACCCTGTACATATAAAAAAAATAAATGTAATATTTGATCGGAATTTACCCATTGACCGTTGTCGAACAAAATCACGCCTTTGTGTGATCTAGAAATACATTGTGTCGAATTATTATTTAAATTGTTATATTTCAGGTGCAGCATGGTGGTCCATGGCCTCTCACCTGGCAGCCCAAGATTACTTGGCTCGACTGCAGGCATCGGGCCTAAGTTTTCCATCTCTCGGTAATCCGGCAGACTTACAATATTCCTCCTTGGGCCTCCCATCCCTGTCGTCCCATCACAAGTCATCGAAAAACTCGAAAAGTAGTTCATCCTTGTCCAGGTCCCAAGGCAACTCCAGGTCATCATCGCACCCCTCATCGCTTCACGGCTCCAAGTTGGACGGTCGGCTTGATCTCGGCGGCGTCAAAGTTAGTTCTATGTCAAGCACCAGACCATCGTCTTCTTCGCAATCTTCTCATAACCCCCGAAATACTCGTCCGCGTCTGGTCTAACGATCCAACCTAGTATGAAGTTACCTAGTACTAATTCGAGTAGTGATAAACATCGACAAAAAGTGAACGATTTAAATTACTTGAACAAATTGGATAAGCCTAAAAGTACTGGTGTTAGTAGTTCAAGTGCTAAAGTGTCCTCGCCGTCTCCGAGCATCTTCACCAGCCCGCTGACTTTGGCCAGTAATTCAGATAAAAGTGGTGTTAGTACGACAAATAGTAGTCAAAATTCTGTTAATAGTAGCAATATTGCCAGTTTACCGTCTAGTATATTAAGGTAAGATATTTGATATATTCATTTATTTTATAGATAATTATTTTAAATGGGAAATCAGAAAACTCCCCTTTTAATTAAATTTTAAATGAAAACTTGTATATTGGGTCGTTAAATAATATACCTACAGTATTAGAGATGTAAAATTCTCGAGGAAGTATTTTTCAAGAACGTTTCTTGAGAATGAACTAGAATGAACGAGCATAAAAGAAGAAAAACTTGAAAATTTATGTTCAAAGTTTGAAAAATAGTGCCATAACAATATATGTTACATAATTCAATGCAGGTCGGGGCTTTTGTCCGCTGAGTAGTTGTTTCCTGTAAATCTTATTCAGTATATACTTTAACCCACCAGGGTTAGAGGTCACAGCTCTTGGTACCTGCTTTGCAGGTCGCACTCAGTCACTAAGACATTAATGATGTCTGACGGGTAGTAGCACTGACCACCAGAGGGATACACTTACTCACTATGTCTATATATATTCTTGTTTTTCTGAAATTTCTCAGTATTCTATAGGAATATTCTCGGGAACAATCTAATATGTACCCGAGTATGTACCTAGATAAAAATATTACAAATAATGTGCATAGTAGTGAAGTAAATAGGTAATGCTACAACATACCTTGTACGGATTAACATTGTAATCCAGTATGAAGTAGTATAAACAAAAAATATCTATTATGCAAGTTTAAAAAAAATACATTTAAATATTAATGATACATATTATTTTTTCAAAAACAGTATTCATATATCCTATATGAAAAAAATAGTGACTGTTTTTCTTCATAATAAAAAAGGTAATAATCAGGAAAAACACGTTTTATTAAATAGATACATAAAAATAAAAAAATAAACAAAACACAAATAATAATTTATGGTACTACGAGCCCTAACAACTATATGTTGGGACAGACTGACAGATAGAAATGTTCTTGATTACTTAAATACGCACGATGGTTCTTCTTTACATTTTAAAGCTGCTGCATATAACAACATATTTGCTTTCATTTTAACTTAGATTTTCTCAAAATTAATTAGTTTAGTTATTTAATATCGAAATATGCTGACAGCAATATTGGGACAAGTATAAACGGTGTTTGGTATTTAAGAGCCAAACCACACGAGCGTTAATTCATCGCGCGTTGAAATTTCGCGTTGTAGAAATACATTGAAATATATTGTGCCATCCACACGAACAACGCGCGTCATATTTAACGCGCGTTAAAAAATGACAACGCTTGGTATCTCCACAACGTGCGTTCGACGTGGCAACGCGCGTTGTACAAATACGTTGTATTATATGTGAGCATACACACGACATTAATTTAACGCGCGTTTCAGTTCGTATGAAGACACGTTGCTAGTTAAGTTATAACCTATTTAAAGTACGAATTATTCCGTCTTTAATTTTGGTAAAAAGTTCATCAAATATTGCAATTGACATACGAAAATAATTAAAAAATTTCATGGGATCTTCTCGAAGTCTAGGAAAAAGACAGTAGAATGCACCCTCGCTATATCGTATTTCATTAATAGGGTGTACCCATCATTTTCGGTTTTCTAACTCTTCTTTTTCTTACTATTTTTGCACTTAAATAAACAAACAAAACGAGCTCTACATCATCCATGGCTGAATTAACAATGATAGCGCGCGCTTAATGCCTATTCACCCATCTCGTGTGGATGGGCAAGCAACGCGTTACTTTAGCGCGCGTTAAATGCGCGTTGAATTAACACCCGTGTGTTTTCGCTCTAAGGTACCAATGATTATCTAATACATCTAGAAGTAGGCGCTGCCACAATACAGTGGGTGCCTTTGACTTGACAACTTAGAACTCAAATATCACTCACAGTTTGTATTGTTTTTGTATTATTGTAGCCAGTATGTAATAATAATAATAAAACGACTTTATTCAAACAATAATTAATTTACTCTCTGGACCAAGTTTAACAGTAAGGCTATTCTTACACTTAACTTGTTGAAAGAATGAGACGCGGTAAAGCTACTATAAAAAAAGTGTGAAATTATTATTCAACAATACCAGACTAATAAGACAATGGGTGATATTTCACGTGAATTATCTGTAGCCATAGACCACTGTTTATAATGTAACTAAAAAATATGGTGAAAGTGGAAATAAGAAGTACGTTAAGAGAGGTCACTGCTCGTTGGAACCAGGAATCTGTAGAGGAGTTGGGAACTTTGCTGAAAAACATCCTTTGGGAAATTTTGCAGCCCGTTTTAGGCAGGCATTATGAAGTGTCCCTTTCTTAGTCCTAATTATCCTTTTGCGGTAATCTCCCACGCACACGTAGAATTTGGATTCGTCACAAAAAATAACTTTGCCAATCTTTTAGTACTTGCATTTGAGTTTTTTAAGGGCAGTTTTTTCCTTAGCCTACAAAATCCAACATGGTTAGGTACAAATTACTGCATACCATAGGAAAATTCACATACATATAAAAGCCATGGCCACACTTGTGAATATATTTTCTGCAAGTTTCTCGAGAAACGCTCTATTCACATTCCTGATTCCAACGTGCAGTGATCTCTCTTGACGTACTTTTTCTTTATGAATGGCAAATTTTAACTAATTGGTTCACATTTTTTTCAGAGACAGTTTTAAAACTTCCCGAACTTTTGCGCCGCGAACGTCAATATTTCGATTTCCACCCAATTTTTTTATTTTTACGTTATAAACAGTGGTCTTTGCTACATATAATTCACGTATTGTGTTGCCAATATGGTATTGCCGGATATTAATTTCACGCAATTTTTTATCAGTAGCTTTACCGCATTCCATTCTTTCAAAAGTTATTGAGATCTGGCTACAACAATGTAAATACAACAGAAACTGACAATTGAGTTGCCAAGTCAAAGCACCCACACTGTATTGTGGCAGCGCCTACTTATATGTATGTATTAGATATTTATTGCTACCTTAAATACCAAACACCATTTATACATACTTGTCCCAATATTTAGTTCTCAGCATATTTCAACTTTAAATAACTAAACTAACGGTAAAAAATAGAAGTTAAATTTGAGAAAATCTAAGTTAAGATGAACCTAAATATGTTGTTATATGCAGCTTATAATTTAAAGAAGAATCATCATACGTAAATAATCAAGTACGTTTCTTAAAAATAACAGTTTGTCCCAACATAATAAGTCTCGTACAACGATTATTACAAAATTACTAAAAAAACAGTTTAGTTGCCTATTGAAAAATCAAATCAACACTGCACTACATATTTATAACCGTTGTTTTTGAACAACTCTGTATATTCTGCAAAAATATACCTGCTTTGTCTTTGTCATCAATAGTAAAAAATTGTTTTACCTGGTTACTTAACACAATCGTACACGGTCTTGGTAGTAAATAGTAAATAAACACAACATGCGTCAAAAGGTCTTCTAGCTGATTGGTTAGGCTTTGTTTTGAGATGACAAACACGAAATTGAGGAGGGGCATGTGAAATACATGGTTATTTGGATTGCGCGAATCTTAAACACGAGAATGTACATATCTTGCTGAGAAGAATATTCGAGCACTTGTAGGGGGAACGTTCGCGAACATTCTCGTATGTGTCTCCCAAAGAACTTTCGCGCAGATTGAAAGGGCATTCGCGCACAAACGTACTGAACGTTCTCATATGTTCTCCCTAGCACAATGGGAACGTTCTTCCACTCACATCACTATATAGTGTTATAAGTAGTGTTATCTTAAGTGGTTATACATATTTCATAACATATCAGTTTTATAAAACTACTATTAAAAGTTTATTTTGCGCTTGAAAATTCATGTTTTGACGTATAGATACTGTGTTTTATTAATATTATTATAACTTCCTACCAAAGCGGAAATGACTTCCATTATAGGCCACCCCTCTTTATTTTTTTTTTTTAATTTCTCGTTCAAAAAAAGTTAATGTAGCACTCGAATTAACAAATACTAGTTTTCGATGTTTTTTCTTGTTATTAAGTATAGGTTTTATTTTCAACGTTACTTCAGCAGTGGGACTAAAATAAACATTTCTCTTTTAAATTATGACACTTTTGTGGTTCTAACCCACTTAATTTTGCGGCCTTTCCACCTAAATTTTGCCTTTTAAGTTGTTAAGAAAAAATCGTCTGGTGGAATCAGATCTGGCGACCGAGCAGGCCATTCCATAGGCCCTCTTCTACTGACCTACTGATTTGGAAAAACCTCATTCAAGTGTGCACTCTATTATGATAATATCATTCAGCTTTGCATCCTTATATGGGTCATTCTACAATAAGAGGTTTTGAGTCCATAGGGTATGCGGCCAGGGGGAAACGTTGGAGTTTTTTGATTAAATACATATATTACGATTTTAGTCCCTTTTATGTACACATTCACGTAAGGGCAAGTCACTTTATACATATTTAGTTACTTTTTAGAAGACCAGGGTAAATACATCGGGCAGGGTAGATACTTTTTTAACCAGGGGAGAGACTTTGACGTAATAAAACAATGAATAAAATCAACTTTTATTAAACATTGTACTTAACTTATAATCAGAGTATCATTTTTGTATTACAGCCTTTCTTTAAATTTAAAACTAGAGCTTTTTTAGAGTCTGTGACAAAAAATATCAGTAAATTAACATGAATCATCTTCAAAAAAGTTTATAATTTTCCTCTTCATTATTTCATAGCTTGCTTTGACTTTTCGTTTAGTTTCCATCAATCGTACTTTTCCAAATTTTCTCAAAGGTTTCATATTTTTTTTCGTTCTGTAGTATGCCATGTTTATTTACCAATTTCCCACTTATAATTCTATTAAAAATTCGTTTTTCCTTTTTCATTTGGAAGAGCAGAATAATTTTCTTTCAATTGTTGATTGAGTACTTCTGCAAACAGTAATTTTTTTCTTTATTGTGTCTCTGGCACTTGGAGAATTCATTACTTGTTCTACTTTGCTGTTAGGTGTAAGTTTTTCAGGCTTTTGTAAACTCTGTAATCTTTTTTTGTAACGCGCTAATTAGTTTTTAGATTATTTATTGTTTCATCTTTTTTTTTATTAATTAAATATCTTTATCTTCTAGCTCGGTCTGATTTAATTTTAGCAGCTATAACTCTTCTATCAATAGTCCCTTGCGGCATTTGAGCATCATCATCCGAAATAGATGGTGTTACCGGGACATTAGTAACATTTTGAAGGGCAAGTCGTAGCCTATGCTCTCTTGCTTTCTTTTTCCATTTCTTTCGTGCCTTACGTTGCTCTCTGGGAGTCATTTGGTCGACAGTTTTTATTATTCCTTTCTCCTTCTTTTTTAAATATTTTTCCTTATCTTTTTTGTTTTTGCAATTCATACTTTTCTGGATCATTTTTAATCCTCGTAATCTCTCTGCTTGGCGCTTCTTCTCTAATCGTTCTTCACGTGTTAACTTTTTTTGTGGTGCCATGATGTTTAAATAAAAAAAAATCATTAAAATCGGATCATAAACAATCTGCCTGGATGCTTAGCGTTAACAAAGTTACATATTTCAATATATGTTTCTTTTGATATCCGTGTCCAATCATTATGATGAAATGTGTGTTGTTTCGTTTATAAGCATTATTTTTGGTAAAAATAAGCCAGGAAACTAATTCAAACGGTTGTCAAAACATGAATTTAGGACTTCTTTTTACTTTTATAGTTGTATCTGCAGTAAAAACCTTTGTTTTATTTACAAAAAATATACCCACCTACTTAAAAAAAATCTGACGTCATAGCACTTGCAAATATGACCTAGAATCGCGCAGAGAAATACATTTTGGGTTATGGTATGAAAAAAAATAATAATAAAATGGCTTAAGACGGAGTCTAGTACAACTAACTACTCTTACCGTACATTTCGCCGCCTAAAATAATTATAATAAATCGAAAATAAATAGTAAATTGCATTCATATCAAATAGATTACATTTAAATCGTTCAAATACAAATACACGTTTAAAGAAATGCTACAATAGATTTACAGAATAGGTACACCAATTTTCGCACAGGATTAACCACTATGTATATACAGGGTGTCTCACTAGAAACTGCATCGATCGATATAGGGAAAAGTACGCACCAGAAATTTTGAAAATTTAGGGAATTACTAATGGCAGTGTGATCAATCCAACTAAAATAATTACAAGCATCTGGCAACTCCTGTTATACCGGAAGACGATACCAACTTGCTTATTTTAAATGGAACACCCTATATATTTTAGGGTTTTCGAAAAGAGCATAAAATTTTGAGTCAAAAACATGTAGGATACCCTATGCCTAAACCCAGCCGTTTCAGAGATATTTTACATTTAAAAAAAATGTTGACAGGTGTAATGGTTTACAATAACCTTTATAACTTTCTTCGTGTAAAAGATACTCATTTGCTTTTTGGCATGCAGAAAGACCATAAGGTGAGCTACGCGTTACAGTTTAAAGAAATTCAATAATAGTATACAAGTGTTCTATTTTTGACGTTACATTTTGTAAACTTCAAACCGCTAAAACTTGCTTAAGTCAAATGGACTACTCTGTATTTTTTACATCAGGTTACGTATAATTAAATTCCTTTTTTTCTAATATAAGCATTGTGGGGGTTTAAGTTACAACTTTTTGAAATATTTGCTATTTTCTTAGAAATTCAAGAATTTTTAGTGAAAATTTTATCAAATTAGCCATGATTAGAAACAATCAGTAATGTCAGTCATTCTCTTATGTCAAAAAATGCCACCGCGTTTAAATTATACCCACGAAGACTTTTTGAATTTTTTATTATTTATGGAGAATGTGATAAAGTAATATCAAGAGCTTGTAGTACATTTGCTACTCGATATTCACAAAAATGGAAACACTAAAACGCATACTGGATAATTTTAAAAACTATGGCTCTGTCAAGGCAAGAATTTAAAAGCGGATGCCTATTGTTGATGATGAAAACGTAGAAATAGCAATTCTGGGGTATTTTCATGCATTTCCAATGATGTCATTAAGACAAGCTACTCTGGAATCCGGACTATGCAAGGATTCAGTTCACAGAATCTTAATTAAACATAAATTTCACCCGTTTTCGTTCCAAATGGTTCAACGATTAAAAGAAACATATTTCCTAAGAATAGAAAATTTTTGTGAATTTATTCTAATAAGATCTGTAGGCAACGATTCTTATTTGGGAAATATTGTATGGTCAGATGAAGTTAAATTTACCAAAAATGTACTTTTTAATCGACACAATTCGCATTATTGGAGTGACTCGAATCCTCATGTGTTCAGGGAGCGAAATTTTCAAGAAAGTTGGCAGTTTAATGTTTACTGTGCCATAAGAAACGATAGAGAGGTGGCATTAGAATTTTATCAGGAAAATTTAAACAGTACCTAAGTTGTAAAGATTTCATTTATGAGAGCCCATTAACAACTATTGAATATTGTATGCAGAGAGTAAGAAATGCATTTCATAACTTATCACAGAATTCAATTAGAAGAGCTACTGATGAAGAGCTAAATCGAAGGTGCGAAAAAATGTATGGAGGTTATTATTAAATTAAAATGGAATCATGTTTATTGTTTTATTTTATCTTAGTTATTTTAGTTTATGTAAAGTGTCTTTAATCCAATTAATAGGCATGTTACAGTGTTTGGTGTTATTTTCCGTTTTTGTGGATATCTAGTAACAAATCTACTACATCTTGCTATTAGTTTATCATATTTTCCATAAATAATAAACAAATTCAAAAAGTCTTCGTGGGTGTAATTTAAACGCGGTGGCATTTTTGACATAAGAGAATGATTGACATTACTGATTGTTTCTAATCATGGCTAATTTAATACCAGTTTTACTAAAAATTCTTGAATTTCTAAGAAAATCGCAAGTATTTCAAAAAGTTGTAACTTAAACCCCCACAATACTTATATCAGAAAAAGAGGAATTTAATTTTACATAACTTGATGTAAAAAAAATACAGGGTGTACGTTTGACTTACGCAAGTTTTCGCGGTTTGAAGTTTACAAAACGTAACGTCAAAAATGGAACACTTGGTATACTATTATTGAATTTCTTTAAACTGTAGAGTATATATACATCACCTAATGGTCTTTCTGAATGCCAGAAAGCAAATGAGTATCTTTTACACGAAGAAAGTTATAAAGATTATTGTAAATCATTACACCCGTCAAAATTTTTTTAAAATGTCAAATATCTGAAACGGCTGGGTTTAAGCATAGGGTATCCTACATGTTTTTGAATTTTATGCTCTTTTCGAAAACCCTAAAATATATAGGGTATTCCATTTAAAATAAGCAAGTTAGTATCGACTTTCGGTATAACCGGAAGTGCTAAATGCTTGTAATTATTTTAGTAGGATTGACCACACTGCCATTAATAGCTACCTAAATTCCCAAAATTTTCTAGTGCGTACTTTTCCCTATATCGATCGATGCAGTTCCTGGTGAGACACCTTGTATATGTGCCCAAAATAATATGTAGTACACATTTTATTTCCAAGAATCACTGAGTAATTTATTGACCGCACGATCAAATTAGTTCCACGGTCTATTTTATTATTAATTTTATCTGTATACGCTTACTCATGTATTTTTTTACCCAATATACAAGTTATTTACACTGATCTGATTTGAACTTTTATGTATTTGAGTTACTCAAATATCACTTTTACATATTTATCTTATCTGCCTGAATATATGTAATAATTTTGTGGTGTGGTAAAGATAATTTACATGAATCGAATCCAGTAGTAATTTATAATGAAATGTCATTTACAACATTTTCTGTTCTCTGTAGTGCCGCTCTGGAGGGCAGCAGGTGAGATATTTGTTGGTATTCTAGATGTTTGTTGTCAATCTTGTATCGTGTAAGTGTGTAAAATAGTTTGTTGCATGTTTTACAGTGATCCTAATTCAATTTTGGGTGGTGTTAGGTTGCCACCCGATACTGAGATTATCAAGTATACCTCATCTATTGTTGGCCCCAAAATACCTGGAACAACGAACAGGGGTCGCAAGAAAACTATATCTCTGGACCCGCCTTGTGTCAGCGTCCATCCCTCACACTCTAGTACTGGACTGTTAATAGAAAGGACATGTAAAAGACCTAAGCTAAATGTAAGTTCTAGTGTAATAAAAGCCTAAGGCCAATTTAGACGTTTCAACTTTTTATCGAAATTAACATTGACAAAGCTCTGCATGTTACAGCTGACACCGCGGCGCATTTCGACAACCAAGTTGGCATTTTCAGGGGATTATTAAACTGTAACGACAACACCTCTTCTATTTCCAAATTTTTAGAATATGTTGTACTTTTCAGCTCAAAATAATACAGTTCTAATGATTTCTACCAGTTTTCATTGTATATTATTGATAAACTGTAACTGTCTTTCTATAACTTTAAGAAAATTTAAATGTATGTTTTGTACTCATATATTTTACAAAAATAAGTGTAAAAGATATCACATTTGATTAATGTTTATATTCTCTTTGATGCATGTTTGTATATTCATATTCTATTCATATTTCTATTAGTATTATGTGATACTTCCAAAAGAATGGTTAGCCTGTAAATAGAATATCGACAGACCCTTCTAACTGGAAAATACATATTAAATATACAACACACGAAATTAAAAAAAAAAACTGTTTTTAATTGCCACATTTTTATGCTATTTTATATTAAATTTATGTGTTGTGTTATGTCTGTAATGTTCCCACTACATATATTGGAGAGTTTAGAGCATTTTGGAAAAAATATTTGCCGAACTTGGATTTACTTTCAAGAAGAACAGCTGATCGTAAACTGAACCATATAATAAGCTTAATAAAAAAACTAACTTAAAATTGTATCTTAATACAATTTTAATTTTAATGGCTTACCATTAGTTGCCCAAATTATTATTTTTTTTTTCATTTTTTTAAGTGTTGAGGAAAATAAGTATTATTGTGCCAACAAATTATGAATTTTTCAATTTTAGTGTTTTAGGGGTTAAAAAACTGATACCATTTGATATCGGTCATTTAAGAACATTTTTATTACGAAGTTTTCAAAAAATACCTCTATATGCCATAATGTATAAAAAAGTAGCCTATAGACTTATTTGATATGATCAGAGACAAAGCAGTTGATACAAAGTCCAACGTCGAAATTTTGGCACATTGTTCTACCAACAAATTTACATCCTATTCCAGCATATCTACGTCTGATATACGAGATCACAAAATGGTTCATTGAATCAAATCGGATATCTGGAAGTAAATTTTTTTAAGACTGATCTGTTCAGCAATCTTTGGAGGCGTTTTATATTTAGTTAAATATACTTCGACTATTTGTCTTATAAAATCCAGTTCCGATATATATTTTTTTTTTTTCAAAGAAATCTAGCATTGTGCAATGCGGCATCAATAAGCCATGTAAAAATGGGCCAGTACAATATCTTGCCGCGTACTCCAATCCGATAGGCAGCAACTCCTTGGTCTATAAGATCGCTCCCCCCATGTTTTTGTTGTAAACAGTTACACAGTGAGGGCAAGGAGCCATCACATGTTTTTTTTTTTTTGATAATACCTCTTTACTGCTCCTTCTGGCTGAGCACCGGCATTTTTAGAGGCTATGGTAACAGCAGTACATCCACCGTACTAAGAGGGGTCGTAATTTCTTTCATTGATATGTTCTTAATTCCCGCGTAATCCCCTGCGTCTTCGTCCGCAGAATCCTCGTCTGTATCTGCATTAGGATCCTGCGGTTCCTCAAATATTTCGTCAACTTGCTGGAGTAAGCCATATCTTGGTTTAGCATATCCAAAACTTGCGAGAGCGAAAAACCTTTTCTAAAATAATACAAACACTAATTTTCTACAAACTGGTGTCCATTTTACTATAGACAGGAGTCTTGTATCATTCATAAGCAAATAATGTATTTGTACTTTACCTAAAATTCAACAGAAATACATAAAAAAAAAACAAAACCGACTATTTAGTGAGCACAAAAAGGAACTCGCATAATTCTCTTACTTTAACCTTTATTACAGTGCTCTGGAGAAATGAGAAATAATTTGTGATACCATATGGTATCCGTGGGCGCTAATAGGTTAAAAATAAAAAATTTGGACCAGACCAGACCCAAAAGGAAATCATATGATAAATGTTATAGCAAACGTTTTAGACCCTGGTGGTCCTGCATCACCATATTTAGTTGATTGTTAAAGACTACGAAGTGTCAATGTAGAAACTGTTCAAGAGCTTGTTATACAAATGCTTGACGTAATGGGTGTAGATATTTCATAGTTATGGATGTTAGTCACATAACTTGCCTTTTTCATACACGTCATTTGGTAACCGAAATAGTTCGACGAAATTATCCCAAAGTTGATGCATTAATTGCAAATACCAAGCAATATTCGTGAAAGCCTCTAAAGGGGTTACAGGTTTTAAGTTAGCTTGTCCTGACTGCAACCTATTTTGACAAGTTGGGGGACAGCAGTTGGATACTACCTTGATTATTTTCAACCAGTAAAAAAGATTTCATTCAACAGTTAAATCCTAGTGCCATCTCCGAGGCCCAAAAAAATCCAGCAATACATGTGATTCACAACAATTATACAGTGGTACTGGGCAGTATTCACTTATTAGAAAATTCTTCATTATTAGAAAGCATATTATAATTGATAATGTACAAAATAATTACAAACTAAAAGGTGACCTTGCTATGCGAGTGAGTAAGCGGTATAATGACATTTTAGATAGACATATGGGATATGAAATGTGTTGTAATATTAATCGGTATCTTAATGAGAAACATTCTACAAGTGATTTAGAAAGTTTTAAGTTTTCAAATATTACGTCGGTAGATATCTAAAGATTTTGCACTTTACACACGTGGTTCCCCCACAAAGTAGAACTATTTCAGCAGAAAACATAGACACTGTGTTACTTATGCGAATGTTTGTTGATACGTAATCTCAACCATATCCCTTGTTCCTTAACACGTAAAAGGTATGCAGTGTTACTTATTTCTATATGCCATAATTATTGGGATCGTAGGTGTCCACATGAAACGCTACTGAGAGCTGTCTGATTTGCCATGCTTTAATGATCAATTTATGTTAAAATATTAAGTTTGCTTGCAAAAAAAGTTGAGACGTCTAAATAATTGGCTTTTACAATAGAAACAATGTATTTTAATAAATGTATAGTTCATTTATTGTTTTCTTTGTTAATAATTAAACTGGCCAGCAATTAAAATGATGCAATACGATATATTTTTTAGCATTTGAAGGTGAAATTTTGTGAGGTTATGGTTAAGAAAAAAAATAAAAAACTAGTTGAACAGTAGTAATAGTGTACGTATCAAGAAAGTGCTTCTTCGCTGGGCGAGCTAGCAATTTCCAGAATATGCCCTAACGAGCCCGGAAAGCCAGTGAGCCCAATAAAGATACTTTCCAGTTGCATTGTGTACAATAATTTTTCTGCCTCCATTCTTGCTTATGTAAAATAACTTTTTAACTTTAACAAAATCTAACTGACAGATGTCAGACGCTTACTTTCAAAGGTTAAGTTATTGTGAGTGGGTCCGAATGGGTCGTTGTGGACCCTCCACTGCAGCCATTAGCAGGCATATTGTGGCTTACTTTCAAACAAGACAATAATCATTTTTGATTGTTATCAGATACTATTGTCAACCGAAAGTGACATAATGGATTGGTCAAGATTGATCCTTTATGTCACTTTACCAGGCTAGACCAGTAAATATGTATTTTTCACTAAAAAAAATTGACTAAAACCAGTTGGTTGCAGAAATAAGATATTACAATCTCTTTGCATGATCATAAAACATAACCTTTATTTTTTTTATGTTACTGTACCTATATCAGAATAGAATTATATGATATGACGAAGGATTTTATTTACTTTGGTTCTCTTGTTCATTTGTGTGTGATAGGCAGAACTCGGACAAGCTAGAGCATAACCATAAAATATGATCAAACAGTGTTAAAATTGAGAGGATCAGTCATTTTAATGCAGAATCTTCATGCCTTGGAGTACATAATTATTTTGTAGATTAGAGTCTAGCAAACATTAAAAAAATAGTCCCCAAAAAAAGAACCACTACCAATATGGTGGCCATCTTTTTTTTGACAACCAAGAGAGGAATGCAGAAATGTTCTTAATAGAAAATTAACTTCTTTCAAGCAAAACTAATTAGGTATTTTTGTTTATATGTGTATAAATGCTGAATGCATTTTCCTCTAAATAATTTAGTAGGTGTATGTTAATTGACATTGGTCATTGACCCTTTTCATTCCCCACACTTCTTGCATTCGTAGACATATTGATCATTTATTTATTGAACAAAACAATAATGACCACAGGTATGTATAAACTAAAATATTATTAAATATTTGTAAAAACTTATCCTCCATTAAAATCGAGTTACTACTTGATTGGTAATAATCAATAAATATTTTTTATTTATAATTAGTCGTGATTTTATATCAGATTATTCTATGTAATTAAACTGGTTTGTGTTTTCAAACTTATTTCTTCCATTAATGATTTACAGACAATGAATGCTATCTTTATGCATTGTTTACCAAATGATTCAGGTAACATCTTGGCTTTGTTACTGTGATATTATTTTATGGGGACGCTTGATATTTGTTATTAACACAACTCCTGAGTTTTTAATAGGAATAGTAAATAATTTTTTCAATAAAATTTTTACATTGTTACATTCACTACTCTCGTTCGTTTGGTTTGTGAATCGATCTTTACCGATTCTCTGTACATGATCACATCAAAAACATATTCTGCTCATAAAGAACATTAAAATAATAAAAATGTTTCAATAGGATCAAGACTTATCTCCACCTTCAACGCCTTCCAATGACAGAGTGGAAGTTATAAAGCTTCCTGCCACCAATGGAAGTCCTTCAGGAATCTCATCCAGTTACAATAATTCCGAGTCTGCTGGAGAGGCTCCATTGAATTTGTCGCTGAAGCCTAGCTCTTCAACTAGTGCAAATTCATCTTTAAATTCCTTAAGTAACATGTCTGCCAATATTGGTGTCGATCGAATATGTAAGTGACTAAAATATATTATACACTATTTTTATTCAAAATACAGCTGAAAATTTATATATATATATTTCTTTGGTTAGCTCGGAGAAAACCTGGTCCCAAGCCTCGTAGAGTAATACCTGCGGGTTCGCAGTTGCCTCCTGGTGCACCAAGCGCATCCCTGGCCCAATTATTTGCTACAGCCGATTCTCCCAGACCACCAAGTAGAAATGAGGGGTCAGATGGTGGTAGTTCGACATCTTCAACTTGTGCTTCCTCTGCCACTGCCACAGCCGGTACTACCATTTCCCCCATTTCTGGTCAAAGTCAGAAAGAAGGGAGGCCTAGAAATCTTGGAAGAGGTGTTAGTAAACCGAAGAAGAATACTGTCGCCTCTCTTTTGGCTCAAAGTAGAGCTCTAGGTTAGTTTTTAGAAAAACGTTTGATTCAGCTAATTATTGACTGTACCGCATTTTTTAATAGGTATTAAACCAGTGCCTATGCTTGATCCGAATGCAACAATGAATCAACAAATGAATCTGTTGAAGTCGAATATATTGGCTGCGCAGCAGTACATTTCAGAAGCGGGTGGCGATGAAAAAGCTTTAAATAAATTTTTACAGGAAAAATTTAGGGGTACTTTAAGTGATTCTAGTACGGTAGATGCAACATCAGATTCCGATAATTTGACTGATTCTAACCATACTGATTCAGAATTGGAAGCTGAGGTTGCAGCGAAGAAACAGAAGCAGTATGATGAGAGGTTACTTCGGGTACCTCTCGAGATAGGTAAGGTTTTTAAATAACAAATGTATATGCGGAATACAATTCTTATTTCATCTTTTTAAATAGGTTGGAAGAGAGAAACTATAATTAGGGGCCTAACGAAAAATGGTGGGATAAAAGGCGATGTGACTTACATAGCTGCAGATTCTGCAAATAAATTTAAGCAAATGTCGGACGTTACTCAGGTATCTATATCATTATACAAAATGAAGTAATGGATTATACACATATTTTTCTAGTATCTGGAGTATCAGAAGAATGCTGAGTTGACGAGAGACAACTTTACGTTCAGCTGTAGAATAATTTTGGGCGACTATTTACAGCCGGTACCACCAGAAATGCAAACGGATGGTACTGAATTTATACATCTGACTGAGGAAGATGTCAATCGAAGGTTTGAAAACTAAGCAAGTATAACTTTCCTTTGTTAACTTAGTATTTTTCATAGGTTAGAGGAACTTAAAACAGCGATGAGAACAAATTTACCAGTAGAACAACGAATTGAAATGGCCAGGAAACAACAAGCAGCGAGGGCTGCTGCTAGATTAGATAGAGAGCAAGCAAGGATATCTAAGGAAATTGAGAGGACTGAAAGACAGGAGCAAGCGAGACGAGAAAGGAGGCTCGGACACAACAGATATTAGAAGTATGTGAAATAATTTTATAGCATATATATAGTTAGTTACTGTCATAGTCCCTAGGCTATCGTTTAATTTTTTTATTCACTGTTTATTTATGTGGTTGTAATAATGTGATAGAAATGGCTAATGAGCATTATTATAGACTACGGAAGATATAAAAACATTTTTCTGTAGCGCCGTAATCGAATTGTTTTAGTCCAATCCTGTGCCTTAGGTTTGGTTTATCAATGTCAGATTAAATGAACTAAAGCACTCACTGTCAATGTATAAAATTTCATTCGATGGAAGAAATGGAATGTTTTTACTGTAATTAAATCCAGAACTTGGAAAAAAATTCCTTCAACTACTTATGTTTTTAATTGGACGATTACTTTGTGCAAAATATTTGTTTTATGTTCCTGTGTGGAAGAAAGCATTGGCATTGTTGAAGCGAACCTAATATAAATTTTAATATACAGGGTATTTCAGATTTTAGTATCAGGACTTTAACATAACGAAAAAGTACTTTTAAGCTGAAAATGTTCTATAAACTTCTAATGGAGTTACAGCCCTTTAAATGGGTGAAAACAAAAAATGTTATCAATATCTGAAAAACTTGTTCAGATAATTTCTCAAAATTTTGTATATTTATCACGTTATTTAAGATATTTTATTACTTTAAAAATTTTTCAGAGAAATACTCATACGCGTCTCGTTTAAGGGGTAATTTGCGGTTTTTACTTGTACACATCCATTTTAACGGTCAAAGCATTGGTAAAAAATATTTAAGGGCATATGATTATCCAAACTTTTTATTTTTTACATATTTTCAAACAGTTGCAACATTGTGTTTATGGGCAAAAAAATCGAAATCATTAAACTTCATAAGAGTATTTCTTAGGGATGTTTGATTACCAGTAACTTATTTTATTGATAATCAGAGGTAGAATTTACCAATCGGATATGACTCAAAACCAGGGTTGGCTTTAGGTGGTTATGTGTCAGATTTTCATGCATATATGAAACGATATCTCACCTTGAAATTTTTTTTAGCGAATTTCATATTATCCAAAGTTGATAAAGTCAATTTATTATAAACACTCGCTCAAAGAGAACTGGAGGTATAGGGAGATGTACTTAACAGTAAACTACACACACAAGTATTTTTCACTGCCGCTTACGAGAATAAAAGTATATTATTAATATCTGTTCTAATTGTTTTATAGTTAAACTTCGGCAACTTTCGTAATGGAGTATTTGGTAGAATTTCATGAAATATCTGTACATGACTTGGTGCTTTAAGAAAAACTTTCTTTACACTAGATATCAAATTATCAACATTATGGTAGCACCCCCTAATAACTTCAGCAATCCTATGAAGCCCATGTGCTAAACATGTTACATGTAGTATATTCTGATATGTTTCCTTCAAAATTCTTCCAGCAGCTTTCTTATAATTCACTCCATCGGTAAGAAATAATAAGAACGTGTCCTTATTTTCTACATATTTGTCACCCCAAAACTCTTGTAGACTTAAATTCACTACCTCCGCTATAGTGCGAGAATTTGTAGCTTCTAAAACTTTAGAGGCAATCAAGTGCCTGCTCATTGAACTATTTTCTTCCAATGCCCCCACTAAAACAATCGCTACCTTAAACCTGCACTCATTAGTGGTTTTGTCCACGCGAAGCCAGATGTACTGAAATGCATTAAGCTCAGAAGAAATTTTCTGTCTAATATTTTCACACTCCAAAGGCACGTTAACATTGCTATATTTGCCTCTAATACATCTTTCCAAAAATTGTTTAAAATGTGGATTGTCTAGTTTCGACCACGGGATATTACATCCTATCATAAAATCCACTAAATAAGTTAAAATTACGTTGCATGTCACTGTAAATAAAGCCACCTACGCTCCGGTTATGGTTTTGTGAGGAAATATGTTCATTAATATTTGTGTTGCATGACTACGAAATGAGGGTTAACGCGCTTGAATTCACCACGAGAGGTGCTAGTGTACGGAAAGGTCAATGTCACTGAACGTTAATGTTTACTGTGGCTTTTTAATGCTAGTTTTTAGTAATTTTCATAAAAATTAGCTGAAAAACAAAAGGGGGAAGTAGTAATTTACTTGCTCAGTAGGGAAATTATTGTACCTATTAGAAGTGTTTTATGTCATTAAAGTTAGGTTATATAAAGAATGAGTACGATGAAAACAATGAATCTACATGAATATTACTCACGATTTTTTGTAGTAGACTCCTTTGGTAACGCATAATCGTCAGGATTAAAATGTTTCTTACAAACACACGAATGTTTCCAAGGAGTAAAGTTATCTCTATCAACCACTGTTTTAGGTGAGTTTTTTCTCTCGGAAGCATATGTACGCCTTTTTTTCCAAACAAAATGGAACTGCACAACACTGAGGCACAATTAACAATGTTTTTTATTTGCTGGTGTACGAAATAATTATAATAAAACACTATAAACTTTTTTCGCGACTAACAATAACTTTTGACACGACCTTACTCGACCAGTGGCGCCAACTGGTGAGCCTGCTTTGTTACATCTATGCAATACAGTTGTCTGCCATCAGATTCACTCTAAACATTGAGTAAAGAAATATAAAGAGGCACAACATGCATAAAAATGCGTTCCATATTGCTCTCTCACTGATCTTAATTCCCGCACACCACTATCCACATATTGTTGACCGTATAGTGCTGTCACCGTTGTCGTTTAGCAGAGTCATAAGCTCCTTGTTTTAGGGAGTATACCGTAAATTCAATATTTTAAGCAAGGCTCTGGTTCGCCTTACCGTATATTAACGCGCCTGACAAGTAAAGGAATTATGTTACATGGTGTCCTGAAAATGATAACGATTGGTATCAAGCTTGAGCGCGGTAAATTGCGCGTTTGAGGTTAGGTATTGTTTTTATTCCAGCATATCCGAATATCTTTTTAATTGGAGTTGGAGTATAATATTACTCTGTTAGAGTTCTGATACTAAAACCTGAAACACCCTGTATATTAGTGGGCAAATATATTCTCGGTTTGTTAGAAATAGGCCAACACAAAAACTTGTTACACAGCCTTTGTAAATTTATCTATTGTTATCAGTAGAAAGAGAATATTAATCAAATTTTATTTAGAACCAGTGGTTTTAATGGATTCTTGCCTTTGAAAATGTTTCCGTATCCAAAAATTTGACAAAATGGCAAATATAGATATGTCAGAGAGGCCCTTATTTGAACCTTTTATAAATATGTCTGTAGAGAACACGAAATTCAAATGGGAAAAATTAAAAATATTCATATTAAGAACAAAATATAAAAAAAAAACTGCTGTTTGTTCTAAATTTGTAAAAATGGAAGAAGAGGAGGGACCATTTCGGAGATGAAATAAACTTGAAAATATTCATTTAAAAAACATTTTTTTACCATTTTCAGCTTGATTTTTTTGACTACTAAAAATTATCCTCACAACTTTATAACCTTAAAATTAATTATACTACAATCCTTTTGGTATTTAACACAGAAATAGTATGAGAAAACAGTAAGATAATAATAACTATAAAATAAAGAAGAAATTGTTTAACAAACAGTTTACGTCAATGAAACAGGTGTGACAACCTTAGCAAATATGATGTATATTTAAAGTTTCCGTTGTTTAAGGATGTGGATATCTGAAGTGGAAGGCATAAATGTGTCGCTAAATAAAATTTGATTTTTGTTGCAATTCCATTAACCTCATAGTTTTTAAAATGTTTAGTGGTACAAAAAGTATAAAAACAGTATTTACATAACTAAAGGTGCTTATACAAGCTTTTCTATTATAATATGGAAAGCAGATGAATTATATTATTGGTATATCTGTTGGTAGACTATAATATTATTGTGGAGGTATAGTATCATTTTAGTTCCAAACACCAGTTTATATATTCCTATATTATCATTAGGGTAGAAAACGGCTAGCATTCACACTAGAACAGAAAATTCAAATAATATCAAAAATAGAAGGTGGAAAATTGAAATCGGACGTGTCTCGTGAACTAGGTTTGGCTAGTTCAACAGTTGCAACAATATGGAAGAATCGTGAAAGCATTATAAATGCTTATAATATTGAAAACATTGAACAATCTAGTTCGATAAGTAATGCATTATATATTCCAAATGTTTCAGTGGTATGTTAGTGAATTTTTTTTAAGACATTAGAAAAATAGGGGCCAGGTGGGACTAACACAAAAAGCTTCGCTGATTTTATGAATACAAAACAATTTTGTCTGTCTTTTTATTTAACACATGATGCAAATTAATGCAAGTAGTATTTTTGTATTTGAAAAAAATTGAATGCTAGATAGGATATCATATTTTTTCATCATAAGTCGCTAGAATTCTATTCCTAACATATTTTTATCATACTTATTTATTGCATTTTAAATAGAGACATTTTTGTTCCATTGAATATTAGCTTTTCGAAGATCATTGCCTTTTGAAACTACTATGCCTTCACAAAGTACCATTTGCATGATTTTTAATTTAATTACCTAAAAATTAATTAAAAATAATGCTTAAGCGCATGTTCACTTTTCATATATTTTTTTTTCAATTTGTCATGATTTGTACACGTTATTATTTTAACTGTTTATATCTCCTTACCCTCAGTGTCATAAAAATATTCTGTTGCAGAGGATGTTTTTTTTACCTATGTAATAGTATTCTAGGTATAGAAAATATGTGTAACTCTCAAAGCTAAAACATATATCTAGAACATACAGTTTACAGTGTGTACCTGGATTACTGCCCGTAAAGGGAAATTTTACTTTTTATAAAAAGCTTTGAACGGAAAAAAAAAAATTAAATTCACATAGAAATATTCGATGTCTGATATACAGAGTAAACAAAACTTATGAAAAGCTGAAAATAGGATTATAGAGAACTATGCTCATTTTTAACTTTAGAGAAAATACGAAATAAAAAAGTAAGTAAATTTTATTCCGTTTCAATTCATATACAATGTATAAAACAAGAACTAATAATATACACTAAAATACATTTAACACTTAACAATTCAGCATTTCAACATTTCAGCTATATTTTTTTAAATTTAATCAACAAAACAGATTAAAAAGTAATCCAGGTACACACTGAAGTTCTTTCCGGACAGAAATCCGAGGACACACTGCAGATCTCGCTGCAGACGTAATTCTAAAAAAATTACCATATTTTCATTGTTGAAAAATTGCTATTTTTGCAGTTGTATACAGAGAGTTTCTGTAAGGTATGCAGTCACAGTCACATAATTTGGAAGTCAAGCTTGATTTAGATAATTTTGTTTCTATGTTAAAAAATCGATTCATTTTTATTTTCAAATCCAGCAATTCTTCCGTGAAAACATTTTGAGGTTGCATATCATTTACACCATGAATTCTTTCAATTAAATTTAAAATACATTTCAATTCTGCAAACTAACATGAAACAAAGGGTAATTTCAATTGAGATATGAATTGTTGTTTTGTTCCCCTCCCCCCCCCTTTTTTGTTGGTTATGTTTGTTGTGTTGCATGGCAGGCTAAACGAAAACGTCAAGAAGAATCGGAAAAACAGAAGCATGAGGACCAACAACGTAAACAACAGGTATGTATTTTATAAAAAAAAATATGCAAAATGGTAAGCTCAGTACTATTGATACATAACATTCGATGTAATTTTATTAGTGAATTAAATTAATAAATTTATATGCGAGTTAGTCGTAATATTTTTTTATTGGATAAAACATGATGCTGTTCAGTCACCGTAAAAAATTATGGATGTTTTGTCACCATAACAATCTCAATATGCAGTTTAGTTGCAGCAATTATTCTTTAGTTATTATTGGAGCATCTGCACATGACATCAAGTTTTTCAAGGTCGTTGCCTGGATAATAAACAAAAAATCATCACTTCAGTTCCTTTTAATATAAAAAAAGTTTGTGTAATATGTGACTAAATAGCATTTGAGATTATGGCCTCTGCTTTGTTTTACCTCCAAGTAAGTTAGCCACGCCCATATGTTCATCTGCCACAGATGCTCTATTGTTGTTAGGTTTGTTCCAACAGCAGCCTCGGACCAGTTTGAAACCATCAGAAATATTCACTCAGCTGCTTCATATACGCCAAGCTCACTGTATTTACAATAATACTTAACTGGGCGAATATTTTTGATGGTTTCAAACTATTCTGAGTTTGCTGTTAGAAGAAACCTGTTGTCAACTTCATACTAAAATTATTCTGAAAATCAACATTCATATTGTATAGTATAACCACACTTTGCCTCAAATAAATCAAATAAAAGATAATTATTTGATGAAACAAACGTGGAAAACATAGCGAAAAGATGAGAGAGTAGCTAAAGATACCGACGATAAAATACGGTGGCAATGCCAAATTTCCTAGAAAAATCAAGGAATCACGGGAAATTACACTATTTTTGGCATGATTTTTCTTACCTACTACTTTTAACATAGGTCAAAATAGCTAATACATTTTTGTGAAATCCTAACATTTTAGCTTTGTGTGTATATTATCATTCATGTACTTTGTTCTCTTACACTCATGCTTCTACGTTTTGTTATATAAAGTCATCGTAACTTTACTACAATACCATTGTTTCTCCACCAACAACTTTAAACTACTTCGATAGTCTCGTAGAATAAAAAAAAAAGCACTTGATATAAACAACAGTTGTTCATCTTATTTTTGCCAGTCCATTTCACTCAAAATTTACTGCGACATCTAGTGGTTCAAGATTTTTGCAAATGTCATATAAAATATGCACACTGCTCGAAATGATTCTGTAATTTTGCTGACTGATCTTCATTAATTTTTTTTAGATAAACGCATAGATATTTGCAAAATGCCATATTGGTCCTTTTAAATTCTGTAATATACAGGGTATTCCAAAAAGATTAGGACACCGTTTTGTTGTAGGTTTTTGATGTCAAACCAAGTCGATTTAATCCAAAAGTAGGGTTTTAACTTTTCAAGATGTTAATGTTAAAATTTTCTATTAATTTTTTTCTATTTCAGCGACTATGACACATATCGACTTCAAATTTGGCAAGGTTACATTTTTGAGGTCGATGATTATAATGGTGTAATTGCCTACATCACAATTTATAGAGGGCGCCATTTACAATACTTTATTCTGAAACTTTAAACCAAAATTTTAGGTTAGGTATTGGACATTTTCTTTCATTATGTTTGAAGTGCTATTTAATTCTCTACAAAAAAAGGTGTACTTGCAATGCACTGTTTTCAAGAACTACACGATATACATATGCCCTACACATCTGTTCAGCAAAAGTTAAATGTGCCTAAAATGCTGTTTTTTGTCTATACTGCTTTCGTAAATTCTATAAAGCAAAGAAATGCGGATTCAATGGCCTGCATTTGTATGAAATAATAACAATAATAAACATGAAATAATTTGATTGAGAATACCCCTGTGTTTAACCAGCCCCCTGTATTTAAATAAATGCTATTTCATTTCGATAAATACCCAAAAATTTTTTTGTTTTACGTTCTATTTACGAATTACTGTATTGAGTAACATAAAAAATAAACAATCAAAACTTTTATTCTATTAGTATTAGCAAGTTAATTAAGAATACCCCTGTATTTAACCAGCCCCCCTGTATTTAAATAAATGCTATTTCATTTCGATAAATACCCGAAAATTTTTTTGTTTTACTCTACCAATTTTAAAAAAACACTAGTAAGTGTACGTCAAATAATTTTTTGAAATATTTCTATATTCGAATTACTGTATTGAGTGACATAAAATAAACAATCAAAACTTTTATTCTATTACTATTAGCAAGTTAATAACAATAATGAAAAACTCAGATGGGATATGCACCGGGTGCAATTGTTTTTGCACCTTCGCACCAGGTTCATTCTTTACGTTTCTCAATTGAAATTAAAAAGTTCTCCGATAATTTATCTCTTGCTTTTGGCATTTTTCACTAACAAATTTCAAATTTGTCAGTTTCATGTTTTAGTTTTATTATTTGTAAAGTTCTTGCAACACACAATTTTTGAGGTTATAACAACCGTGAAGAATTAAATTGTGCAACAAACGTAATGAAAGTTATAGTTTAAAGTGTCGGAGAAAAGTACTGTAACTAGCGCCCTCTATAAAGTGTGATGTTGGAAATACCGGGTGCCCCATTATATTTTGACCCTATTTAAACCTATATAACTTTTGAACTAGTTGGGATAATGAAATGCGTTACATTGCATCGACATCAAAAACCTACAGCTAAACGGTGTTCCAATCTTTTCGAAACACCCTGTATATTATTCAGGCAGTTATATACAAGTTTAGTGTTATTTATTGAGTTATACAAAAATTAGTTTTCATACAAATAAAAAAAAAGACATCAACTTTGTAATTTCAACTAATAAAAATGCATTTTATTCACAATCGTTTTTGTTTGTGGTTATCATCATCGATAGAAAAAGTTATAGAGATTTATAGATTTATGTTGGCCACCCGACAAAAACACCGTCTTAAACATTTGTTAAAATAACAGGCAGCTTCACTCATTTCTAGTTTAGTAGATGTTACTCCTCAATATTTTGCTATTTAATATGACTGAACAAAGGACACATGAGAGTCCAAAACTTTTTCGTAATTTTTATTAAACTTATAATAACTTGCAAATATTAAAATAACATAATGGGAGCATTATTAATTGGTGTTTTATTTTTTTCAGGAGAGAGAAATGAAAAGACAACAGGCAGCTATTCTAAAAGAACAGGTAAATGTTAAATATTTCTACGAATATCTTAGTTCACACAGATGCTTCAGTCTATTGTGTTTCTGACATGTGTTATGTGTTTTCATTTGTTATACATGTAGTATTAGCTCTACAGTTGTCATTATGAAAATGTGGAGATTAAAATGCAAACTGTTAACAAGTGTACTGCTAGTATGATTAATTTTGTGTTTTTTACATAGGTTCATAGTTGAGTAAATTCATTTGATAAATAAGGGACATTGAAGAAATTTTATTATTATATCTTAGTTTAAAAGTAAACAGGGTGATTCATCTGAACTCGGCAAAATGGTAATTGTAGACTAATCCACTATGTAAAAGCCCAGGTAGGTGGATTTGCGTAGAGGCCTGTGAGGCCGAGGCCTAGGGGTGCCAAATTCAAAGGGACACGACTGAATGCACAAATGTAAAATAAGTAAATTAACAAATACAAGTTTCGTTTTTTTTTTACAGTAAATATAATTAACGTGCTCTAATAATATTAGAATACCACACTGTTTTAATTTCAATTTATTCTCTTTAGCAATGACAATGTAAGTCCGAGAAATGCGGAGGAAGGGTTTTTCGAAACTGTCATTACCAAATTTGCAAATGTTAAAGCAAGAAAGGAGCGTTTGAATTATAAGTTTTTAACCGTTTCAAATTAACTACGATGTCGAAAGAGAAATACGGAGGAAGGGAAATGTTTTTCGAAACTGTTATTACCAAATTTGCAAATGCTAAAGCAAGAAAGGAGCATTTCAATTAATTTTAGTTTTTTTGACAGCCTGGCAAGCGGAATAGCTTTACGCATAGGTTACATGGCTCATTTCAGTGTTAACCCATTTTGTCCCAATGGTGCGTTAACGCACCACATATTTTATGATTTTTTTTGTTAAATTCAGTAAATATTTTTGCATATCCATTTATAAATTTTATTATTATCAGTATTAGAGAACTTAGTACCGTACTGAACTGTTGATTTTTATTTTAAAACAAAAAATTTTATGACACCTCAAAAATCAAGAAAAACGCTGCATAATTTTGTGTCAAAGGTTGAGGTGAATTTAAAATAGTAAAATATTTTATTTTTGGAAAGTAATGTCATTTTTGGTAGGTCTATAATATGTAGATTACATGGTAGAAAAAATACATTTAAAATATAATATAGATTATGGTTTATTTTTATTAAATAATTACTGGTGCGTGAACGGACCACTGGTTTTATCTATGAAATAAAACCAAGCTATTGCCAGTCTCGACAAGTCAGCCTATGTAGCGTAAACAGTCGCCGATTAGTGTGTTGTTTAGTATTTGTTTGTTTCTTGTGCAGTACACGTGATATTTTAATTGAAATCAGTAAAATATGCCGTTTTCGAGGTATTTGACTCAAAGAAAATTAGAAGCGGCTTTGGAGGAGATCGTTACAGATTTGGAGAATAATGATGAATATCGTATTACTCGTATTTACGTATTTTTATATTTTATAGATACAACTCATTCTAGCCCTGGTCTTAGCGGTGACGTTGTCATGAGTCTACTTTCTGTTGTGGATAAGCAGTGAATCACCAAATTTTTTTTTCGACAACTTTTTTTTCGTCATTCAAACTCTTCGTACATTTAAAAAAATAATGGTTATTTTGCCACCGGTACTATCCGCGAAAATAGGACAAATAAGTGTCCAATCAAAAATTGTAAATCATTTGGTAAAAAAGACCACGAGTTCCATATTTCAGCATATGATTCTGAATCAAAAGTTTCTATTGTCCGTTGGCACGATAATTCGGTTGTAACGGTGGCAAGTAATGTTTATAGTGTAGCTCCTGTTCAAAATGTTAAACGCTATAATAGAAAAGAACAAAGAGATGTACAGATACCCCAACCTTATGTAATTGCCCAATACAATAAATATATGGGTGGGGTAGATTTACACGACAACGGAATTGCTAATTATAGATGGCCTTTATTTTGTAATTCATTGGATAGCTTAATCAACGCATGGAAAATTTATAATGTTAATGAAAAAAATTTCCCAGGTAGATTTTAAATCTTGCGTAGCCTTGCGACTTTTAAAAACTGATAAAACAATAATTAAAAGGAATCTTGCTCCTGCTATAGATGAACTGCGTTATGATAATACAGGTCACCTCATGATTTCTCATGCCAATAAAGCACGAAGGAGGTGTAGAATTTGCCATAGCCACACAATTTACATTTGTAATAAATGTAATGTACATTTACATACTTCATGCTTTGTACAGTATCACCAAAAATGAAACCGGGTGTTACCACCATGAAATATTATGTTTTTTTTATTAAGTAAAGTTCTATGTAGAAAATAATTTATGCTTAGTTATTTTATGTAAGATTGAAACTTTCTATGATATATTTTCATTAAAATTATTAGTTATATCTTATGTGCTTCAAAATAATATTTCATGTTTCCTCCCAGTGGTTCGTTTACGCATCAGTATTTTTTTTAATTTTTTTGACACAAGGAATGTATTCTTAAGTGTAACAAAATAAATATTTACAAACAAAAATGTTCGTTTTTTGAATTTTTCGATGCTTGGGATACAATGGGTTAAGCTTGTTGTCCACTTATGCGTGGCGGGGCGAATGTTGCATAGAATTTATTTCATGTATTCAAACATACAAATAAATTCCTCGCCAATGTGTGACGTTTTGAGCATTATCGCTGATAATTCATTGTTGTTATTGCGGTGTGAACACGGCAGCCTTTACTCCATAGGAGTAATGTAACAATAATTTATGTTTTATTGCATTTGTGAACATCTCGGTGGGGTCACCTCATCATTTTATTTTGGCCTTATTCAGGTGAATCACCCCATATATTAAAAAAATTCGTTGGTAACCTCATTTGTAAAATTAATGTTTTCAATTATTATTTTTATTTATTTTCTTTTCGTAATAATTTTGTCATTCTGTGGGCAGAGCTTAAGTTCACAATTACTTTTTTTACTGTTTACTTTGGATTATACAAAGACCAGTTTCTACACTTGCCGTACACTGTATAAAAATGTTTTGATTTAACAGTAGTGACGCTGAGGCCGGCCCTGTATTTCCGACTATGTGCTAAAAATATCCACTCTCTATTCTCTAATTATAAGATTTATAATGTATAATTTACATAGGTATTTGTACATTTTTGTTACTTATGTTTTATTAAAGAATTACTACATGGCAGTAACAGACTTTTTTAAATTTCAGTGTATTAAAATACTATTTTACATAGAAATTAATAACAATATAAAAGTATTATTATTAAAAAGTTATCTCATTTTGAGGTTAGGTTAATATCATTTCACATTTGAGGCGTATTTTTGCTCTACGAACGCCTTGGAACGTTTTAATAAAAGTTAATGCTGATTGGTTGAATACAAATTTCCTCTTCTGTGATTGGTTTATAAAGTAAACTGTTGGCATACAGTTAGAGCACGAAAATTTGTCTTTAATTTGTAACATGGCGCTGCAGTTGTGAAAACTGGTGCCAAACAAAAAAAATTATTTCATTTTAAAATATGTTCATTGGGAAAATTTTCCGACCGACCACTATATTTTAATATAAACTGCTGTTAAACAGTTTGCACTTTGATATCATTTAATAATTATGTTTTGTATTGTGTTTAGTATATCATGTCATTGTTATAACCATAACTTGTGGCTTTTGTAAATACTGTTATTCCTATTTTTTTCTCCGTAGATGTACATACAGGAGATCAGTAAACAACGAGAAATGCTCTACACTGTTGAGTTGGTATGGATTGTATTCTAATATGAATGTCTCTTTTTCTGTGACTTTTGCACTTTTTTGTCTAACAGTGTCTACTTTGCCGCTTAGTTCTTGCGTCTTGTAGCTGGTGTTTAATTTTTTCGCACAAAAATGAATCGATTAACTCAACTAAAATGCTAAAATTTAAAATTTGCCATATCAAAATATTCAAACCATCATTTATTTATGTTTTTTTTTAATTCATTAATGCTTGACATTTTTAACAGAAATTTATGTTGGTTTCCAAGACATTTGGTTATGGTGCTTTATTAATTTTATATTATTTCAAATAACGTTCACGGCATTATATGAAAATAGCATGATTTTCATATTTTTATATAAAAAAGTTAAAATCTCAAAACCATTTTTATTCAGGAGAGGGAACGGAGACGACAACATATGGCTCTAGTTAAGTCTTTAGAAAATCGTCGGAAGTTAGAAGAGCGAGAAAGAAAGAAACAGCAACTTCTAGCTGAAAAACAAGCTAATAAGGAAAAGAAGTTAGAACAAAGAAAAGTTGAACTAGAGATTCTAGCAGAGATCAGAAAACCCTGTGAAGACTTAGAGCTTGACCAGAAACCCTTGCCTGAATACGAAAGGATTCCTGGTCTAAAGTTATCAGGAAAAGCGTTTTCTGATGTTTTGATGGTTTTTGAGTTCTTACATAACTTTGGGGAAACGCTTGGTTTTGACATGGAGTCTTTACCGATTTTAGATTCTTTGCAACATGCTTTGATGCCAAACGAACATTCTTCTGAAGCAGAAGAAGAATTGTTTTCTGTGATGACTCATTTACTAGTCTGTGCAATTGAAGATCCAGGCATTCCAAACCCAGCTAGACACACGACAATATTAGGACAAAGTTTACGACAAGCTGATATAACTCATGCTAATTTATCTGAAATACTCCGAATATACTTGTATGCAAATGCCACAGGAGAGGTCAAAGCACTCACTGGCGTTCATTTTGAGAGAGACAGAGAAAAGAGAGTTGCCGATCATCATCAAAATGATAATGAAATGCAGCAGACACAAATTGGCAAGAATGCGCAATATTATGAGTTGCTGCATAACAATCCAACTTATAAACTGTCTGATTTGCTTAAAGATAAGCCGTTTATGGCTCTTTCACCTACTAATAAAGCTGAAATTCTTGCCTTCATATGCAATGAACTTTTGCAAAATAAAGCAGTTATTAGACAAATTGAAAGCTCTCTAGAAAGTGTAGCACAGCAGAAGAAAGAGAAATGGCTGTTGGATACGAAAATTAGGAAGTAAGTGTTAATTTTATTATTTTAGTAACTTATGTCAAGTTTTGGCATCTCTGAAAATCTGTTAACCACCTGGTGGATAAATCATGAACTTAAAAAGTCAGTTTGTTTACCTGAATTTTTAGGAAAATGTCTGGATTCTATAATTTTTGCGCTCCTATTATTAATTTTAAAACAACAAATTTTCATCTATCCGTCATAATATTATTTTATGACCATAGATTTTCAGTTTTATGTTCAAAAACAAAATTTTCTTAACTAGGATCTGAGCCTTTACTCCGGTGTGTTTCTAGGTTAAAAATGTTACACAGTAGAAAAGTAAGATCTGAAGCTATGGAGAAAGCCCAAACAAAAGTTGATGGTGAGGAATCTGCTGTTGGTTCGCCAGCATTGCATAAGGATGACTTACTGGATGATGAAGAAAATGACATGAGTGAAAATGAAAGTGTAGGTACCCAGCCTGAGGAGGTGAGTCATCTCAAAATAATTAAAATCGTTATTTTGTTAATTTTTTATCACTTTAAAGGAGGAAGATAATAAATTATCGGGAGAAGAATTGGGCAAGAAACTCGAAAAACTAGTGAAAACATCGGAAACACAGTTGCATTCATTAAATACTGCTCTGCTTCAACTTAGGGCTACCTGTTTTGGTCAGGACAGATACTTCAGAAGATATTGGTCCTTGCCCAAGGCAGGTGGCGTTTTTGTAGAAGCTATGGAATCAGCCGAACCAGAGGTTTTAGAGGAACAATGCAGACTTGACAATATTGAAATGTCAAGTAGTAGCATAAAGAGTTTAAATGATATCAATAACATAATAGAAAATGTGGAAAAAATTAATGACAGTAACGCTGATAAGGAAGTTAGTAGTATTGTAGGAAACAATGATATAGGAAATAACAAAGTTGACCTTAAATTAACTGACGATAATGAAAATGAACATAGGAAGACGCCGAATAGATTAAGTGAATTTGAAAATGGTGAAATTCTAGACAGAAATGAGCGTAACTTAGCCGAGCTTAAGAAAAGTGTGGACGATATAGTACAAAATCTTGAAAGAAATTTAGAATTAGAAAAGGAACAAAAAATAAGGGAATCTCAAGAAAACAGCCTATTGAATCACATTAATGAAACTCCTATTAAATCTGAGCGTGATAATGAACCAATTGGTAGTAAAAAATTTAATTTATTCGGAAGATTAGGCCAATGTATGGAAAGAGAAAATAAATCCGAGGAGGACCTGAAGGCTGATGTTAAGGCGGAAGTCAAAGAAGAACTCAAAAATGAAATACTCAATGAATTAAAGTCGGAAATAAAAACTGAAATTAAAAATGAAGTAAAAACGGAGGTAGATGAAGAGAATGAACACAAGTGGTTCAGTATTTTAAATAAAGATGGTGCAACATGTGACGGTATCCATTTGACTGCTGGAAATAAATGGGAGAATGGTGTCGGCGCATGTACTAGAGATATAACAGAACTGAAAATACCTGTCTTCCCACCACCTGGTTCTAACTCCACAGCTAACTACCATAATACCTGTGATAGTCCCGCACCTTTGCAGATGACCGCAGAAGAAAGTGCACAATTAGAACACATTAAAAAACATGGCATGCCCCAACCTTGTGATCGAAAGACTGTACCATTTGGCAAAAGATATGGTTGGTGGAGAATTACTACCATTGAACAGCTGAGAGAAGTTTTAGAAAATTTACACGTACGTGGCGCAAGAGAAAGAGAATTGAAAAGAAACATGATAAGCATAATGCAAACTATGTATGAAAGGCAAGGTAAACTAGTAATTGAAGAAGGAAATAAAGAGCTGACCGAACTAAATGGTGAACATATTGATGATGTAATCTATGTGGATGGTGGTGCACCAGCCCCTGATGAATCTGGCTCTTGGAGTTTACTAATAGCACATAGAGTGGACATGTTTTTGCTGGAACAGGTAATAATGTATTTATTATTATAATAATTTTTTGTATTACTTGTACCGTTTTAAAGGTGGAAAGTCTTGAAGATAAAGTGGCTAGTGCAAGTATGCAAATAAAGGGTTGGAAAATCCCCTCCCGGGATATGCCTGATATACCGTATGGTCATGTGGTAAATATAGTAAGAGATAGATTAGCTTCGTTGGAAATGAATATTGAAAGGCGGTACCTAAAACCACCACTGGGTGTCAAGTAAGTTCTTTTAAATTTTGAAGTTTACCCTTTGAATTCTGTCGATTTATAATAGCTTTGTTCGCAGAGATGATTTGTAACAGTTTTGTGACTATAGAGATGTGATTATTATGGGACTTCTGCATTATAAAACGTTTTGGTTAAACAAGCATATCTCTACAGCAATGTGCTCATGCTTCTGACAGTTTCAAATCAGATTTACTGTCTGGTTGGGAAAAGAACACCCGCGGAAGGAGTTTGTTTTCTGTATTCCATTCACAAGCTTAAATGAAATAAATTAATTAGTGCATTGCAAATTTTTGTTATTGTTTGCATCCACATCTACTCATTGGGAGAGATATTATTGTCTTAGTATATGGTGTCTCAGAAAGCTGGGGGCTTATAGGCAATACTCTCCCTTACCATGCTGGACAGTAAATCTACTTTTCCATCAGAAATGTCATAAGTACTTTTAATTTGTGCTTTTCTATTATATTAAGAGCTATATCATTTATAACTTAAGACATACCTTTTTTATGCAGAAATTGAGTTTTTCTAATGTGCCATCAACAATTGGATAAGTCGGCTTGTAAAGTGATCGATTCCGAGACATTGATAGAAGTCAAATCATTTACATTATAGTAATAGAAAATTGGGCCAAAAGCAGTTACCTCAAGTACTCCACAACTTAAATAACGTGTTATAATCTGCCTGATATGATTGAAACAATTCATGTTACATTCTTAAATGAATAATGGCAAAACTGTTGCAACAATTTTCCATGATTTAGGCATTAACGTGGTGTTAATGCATTATGCAGCAACTTTGCATCATAAGATTCGATTATTAAGAAAATATCAACTTTTCCTGATAAATGACTTAATTTCCGTTTAGTTTTTTTGAGCAATGCGTTATTCTACACTAAATATTTGGAATTTTTTCAGCACTGGAGATCCGAATTTGGCAGCTATAGCCCAAGAGGCGTCGGGAGGCTCGGCTCCGAGTCAGCCGATCCCGAGTCCCGATGAGGTTCCAAAGGGTCTGATGGTGTGGAGGGAAGCTGTAAATCGTTGCTCAACATCGGCTCAGTTAGCAATGTGTCTATATTCGTTGGAGTCGTCCATCGCATGGGACAAGAGCATTATGAAAGCTGTGAGCGTCCCAAATGTCTTTAATAAACAGACAGCCCGCAAATATAACAGCAAGCTGAGTGTGGGTGCTTGTGGCTTATTTTAGATTATAATTTTGCATGAACATTTTAGTTTCATTTTTAAAAGATATACATGGTGATAGAGTTAATTTGGGTTTTCAGTCATAATAGTCAGTTTATGTCATTATAATATTTCAAAATAACTGTTAACCGGCTATTAAGAATGAAAGGTGTTGGTGCATGATTTTTATCACATTTTCCATGTATTTTTGTACTTAAACTAAAAAACATAGTATTTAAAAAATTTTAAATGTTCATTCGTGCACAAGAGTGTTGGCACTATTTAAACAAATAAGTACTTTTTGTCAAGCATAACCTTTATATATGGTTCAGAATGAAGTCGCTATAATTTGAATGCAATTAATCTTTAAACTAATACTAATTTTTTTAGTGGCTGTACGCATTAACCTCATTGAGCACCACAATAGTAAATAATGTATAGGGGAAAATTATATTCCCTTAATTTACTTAAAAAAGAAACTGATAAATTTAAATAAATTGGTGGTAGGAAGGCAGAAAGTCTCCTACAAAACAGTAGTTGTTATGTCCCCACAAAAATGTATATGTTTATAACCGAAACTACTAAAACTTTGTAGCTCTGCATCGGTGTTTCAAAAACAAATGAAGCGAATATCTGTTATTCTGTGTACACAGAAACCGATAAACACAACAATCATCTTCATTTACAAATCGTAGTGTTGCTCTTTAAGGACTTCTAATGAAAATCAAAATCTGAGTGCGCTGCAAATAGTTGAAAATATTCAGCCTCTGCTTCACTACCCCTAACACCTATTTTGCGCAGTGGGGTTCTTTAATACAGGCTGCACCTTTACTACACAAATTTTGAGAATGTAAAAAAGTAGTACAACAACTAAATGCTAAGATGCAGTTGCTATTTCACGTGCTTAGCAGCTTCATGGATTCTCAAATTCAAAAAACCTCTAGCCATCGGTAGACTTGAGCAAAGAACAACCACCATTATAATAATCTGTCATGCACTCACTGAATGTTGTATTCGACTTATGACAGTTTATTTTGCAGTTGACCGAAACTCGTACGGAATGAGTGTAACACAAATTTGAAACAGTTTTACATGACAATCCAGGGTTTAAGTACCAAATTTCAGTTTCATTACTGACCATGTTATTGACCAACATTTTTTGAGTTGACCTATAATTGACATTATTTACGATCGATTGACCACTCGTCGCTATTTTAAATTACATCTTACATAATTGTTGTGTTGGTGAAAATTGCCAAGATTGAACATTTTTCTGGGGTTAATTTTTTCGAATATTTTCCAGGGTGGTCCAACATTACACAAATTTATTAATAAATCTCTACCACCAGTTTATTTTCATAATAAAAGTCATTTCTAAATATTATTTTTAACATTGTATGAATTGTGGTAGAAGTCATCGAGCAGCTAAAAATAGTTATGGAGTTTCAAATACAAACGAGGAATATTGAAATATTTTTGTTACAAATTATAGATCATACTTGGTACCTGCATGATTTCTTAAAACATATAACACGTTGAGCTCCGGTAGGGTAGAATTTGACCCACACTCCAAAAGTTACCCTGGACCGGGAGGTACACAATATACTGCTCACGCGAAACCCATGCATTCAGGGCTCGATTTAAAATGAAATACCCATGTTTAGACATTAAATGCATAGGAATTGTACAAAGCCGGTCCCTGAGAACTGGCAAATATTAACTGATTGTGAAAATCTTCACATATAGGTACACATTTAGGGTTTCAAAAATTGGGGACAAATGCCCACAAAGAAATTTATTTATTTTTACATTTGAATTATAAAAAATAGTTTACATGAACATATTACTGTAACTAATAAATAAAACTATTTTTTATGGATTCATTGGATATAAAAGACAAGTTACACAATAATGTATCTTGCAAACGGAATACATGTACTTGGTTCTTGAGCATTTCATTTGGGAGGTTTGGTTGTGCACAACTTTTTTCTGGAAGTGTCGGCTTCAATTAGTTCATGTTCAGTGTTCCCAACCTCTCCGGCCTGCAAGGTACTTCCATGTACCTCAAATAAAAAGTTCAATAAAACAGCAAAAAACAAGGTCATTACAAAAAAAAGGCGCTAATGTATATTTTCGAATTTATTTAATGATATTTGCAAAAAAAATGCCCATCCAGGTACATCCTAAAATCGTTTCTACACCATGGCTTGTGTTAAAGTACATCTTTTGAAGCTATAGCTGTCAGAACTAATTTTCGGACACATGTCTGAGCTCATCTTCATCAAATACCATCAAGTGATTTTTTCCTCGTCACAATATATTGCTTGGTATATTTTCTTGAAAACAACTAGAGTTATTAAAAAACTTAAATGCAAACTTTCATTTGTTCGTTATCGAAAATATGGTTGAAGGTTGTTTTTGTGTATGTGCTTACATTTTATTGAAGGTAATTTCCGACTAACCGTTTTTAAGAGATTTTGCATCATATATTCATCATTTCTGTTTTTTTACTGTATTAGCTATGTTGGTTTAAATATGATATTTAGCAACTAATGTTCTTGTTTGATTTAATAATTTGTAGAAATCTCAAGACTACTAGTATATTTTATAGAGATGGGCATTTTTGGGAATTTATTTTTTTTTTTTTTTGGAAAATTTGCGAGAATATCCTCAGAAAATTTCACATCTTTTTCTTTTAAGCTAAATTTGTAATATTTTCATGTCAACCTTTTCTTCAATACCAAATACAAAATAATTTAACAAAAACTGATGATATTATCTGAGGTACCTCTTTTTTTCAGTAGCAAAATTTTAAAATAAGGGAATTTAGTTATTGTCTCATTCCCCATTTATAATAGAAAGAGAAATTATCGAAAGCAAAAATGTCTGTATTAGTGATGGGTAGTTGACCGGTCACTTTGTTTCCGTGACTGACCTGTCAAGACGAGTCAAGAAACCGGTCATTTTTAAAAAATAAAAAAAATAGTGCCATTGGATGTGTCATAATTTTCTCATCAAAATGGTGTATAATGCTTGTACAAATGGGGCTTACGTTGAAGGAAATTATACATATTAGGTTTTTTTGGCATTTTATTTTTTCTTGCCCATCTTTTAAACTGAACTCCCCTAAATATTTCTTCACCACAAATGTTCTCGTTACGTGTTGGTTTTGTTACGAATTTATCCAATGCAACACTTTTTAGAGTTCCTCTCTCTTTGGGAATGAATAATTCCTTCACATTTTTGGGACATTTTTAGCAATTTTTTACTATTTGTCAGGCGAGAGTAGCATGCAGTGGTGGCTGGTGAAATTTAGGTTGTCATATCTTAGGATTGAATAATGGAACCCAAGCGATACTTTAAGGCATAACTATCAAAACTGAAGAAATACCAAATGATGGTTTCTTTGCCAGCTTTTGGCATTTCTTTAACAAAAAAAAGAAAAGTCTATTGATCTCTCTTATTACTTCGTTCAATTTTTTGGGTTAAAAACAGGTGATTGACATCAATTGTCAAATGTGCATGATTAAAATTTCAGAGAAATGGTAAGACATTTAAAATTTTGGACAACTAAGACAAGTTGACTGGTCAAGTTGACCGTGTCCGTGACCACCTCGGACACATTGCTATTTGACCAGTCAACTTAATCATGACCTGACCGGTAAATGACCAGTCATCATGACTGTGACTGAGTGATTGCCAACACTAGTCTGTATTAATCAACATAATAAAAAAAATAAACGAGGCTAATGAAATGTTTTTTTTGAAAGTATAACATACAAATGAACCAGTTACCTACATTAAATAGGTTAAATAGTACGTTTAAAAAACAACAATTTACTTTGCACCCAGAATCTCCATAAAATGCACTTCAATTACAAATAAAAATAGATAAAAATAAATATTAAAAAATACTGAAGTTAAATAAAAAATAAAGTAATAGAAGTTACTATGTCTAGTACCTTTTTATCAGGATTAATTTGTATTTGGAAGTTTGTAGTTTTTCAATATTAAATTTTTTTTTGTGTTTGGAGGTTTGGAAGTTGTTGCAATGAATTAACATTTACACTGTCTTCGCAAACATAATTTCTGCGGAATTAATATCAACACTCTTCTGTCAAAAACATTTCTTCCTTATGTCTCTTTACAGACCGTTTCACTATAATTTACTTTTGTTACGTTTAAATTTTTTCTGCATTCATATTTCCTCCACATCTAATTCTTTTCCTTTTTCAGAGCTATTTCCGTTACTAGTGTCACTATCCCGATCAACCAAATCATCGTTCATATTTTTCATCTTTGCTTTCACTTTGATTTGATTCAGTTTCCGTCATGTACTCAGATGTATATCTGTTGAAACCGGAATCTATACTTTTCGGAAATACAGGTCTGGAGTTGTGATAATAATGTGACACACCATTGATGTCGGTCCAATCGTCAGAGAGCAAACTCAGTGATTCAAAATTTTCAATTTTATTGCTAATTGCTTTCTGCATTTGGTTGTACTCACTATTCAGCAGAGTTGTGGATAGTTTTTTTCTAGAGGGTAGTATTAAACATGAATGGAGTTTGTTCAGGAAACATTGAAAATGTATTTTCTACTATGCTCAATGGGCTACCTGAAGAAAATATCGCTCTTGATAAAGACTGCTGTAGGGATTCTTGGTCTCTTTTATTGTAGCATTTGGGATATATCATTTCTGACACAATTTACAACGAGCAGTTGTTTTGTTATCTACTTTAATTTTTTGGAAGATGTTTCAAGCCGCTGATTTTTTCTAGACAGTTTACTCGTTTTAAAATTATCTATAAAATCCTAAGAGCACAGGTAAAATCGTAAAATGTAATGGTTTGATTTGAGGCTTGACAGAAACGTCATTTTTGGCGCGTCAAATTCGAAATATTGCTTAAATAATGCTAGGAATCTCTCCGGAAATATTTCCAGGATGTCTACAAGTATATTCTGATATATCTTAATACAAAATAATAACCAGTTTGCATTTAGTAGCAGATCATGCAGGAACCAGGAACAATTTAAGCGAAAAACAAGTCTTTCAAAACATAACCATCTCGGACTTCCTTGATTACTGCTACCACATTTACAATATAAAAACAAATAATAATTAAAAAATATCTGCACTATCTATTGCAAGTATTAGGTTCTCTCATATTGCGATTATTAAATAATCCGGTACAGAAAAATTACATAGTCCCATTTTAAAATTTATATTACATAAGATAAAACAAAAGAAACTCCTATTTGCTGGTGATCAAGAAAATTCATGAAATGATTCTTAGACCTATTTTAAGATGAAAAGCTAAAATAACGGTTTGTCCTTAACTGCTTCTTTTCAGAGATGTGTTGATTAAAAAAAAAACGGAATTTTAATGTTTTAATAAAGTGCAGATAAATGGTTTTAATCTTTAATAACAATGTTGTTTTGATTATTTCTTCCTCTTTGGAACTAAATTATTATGATCAGTTTTAAATTAAATGGTTGATGCTATTTACACTGTGTTTTAATACACCATCTGAATTTTCTCGATGCACATAAGGATCACCCTGTATATATAAATACAAACGAAACTTCTTGAAGAACCTTATTTAAATAAGGAAATTATTCTTGAGCAATAATTACAGTGGCTATACAGGGTGTTTCAATAATGTCACGACAAACTTCAAGGGGTAATCTCTCGTCAAAAAAAATAAAAAAAATTTCCTAAAATGCTTTCTAAGTGCTCTACGATGGTTTAAAAGTATAACATCGAACAGGCTTTTAAATAATTACTCAGTGATGGTTGAAAGACCGACCTCAAACTTGGCAGGGGAAATTATTTTTACCAAAAACTAGCTAATTGAGTTGTAGTTAGGGCGGGTTGGGGTGATAGAATCTTACATAAAAAAGTAATTTGCAACCTTTGAAGTTTGTCGTGACATCATTGAAACACCATATATTACCACCACCACCCATCATGGAATTTGATGTATTTGATGCATTTTGTACATCAGTTATATAAAATGTTGCCCTATTGGTAGTTTGTTGCAATCTCGCGTCTTTGTTTCAATAAAAGGAAAACCTATGTTTGTAAATAGAATACAATATTAGAGATTCAATATTTGCAACTACATAGTGCGATAAAAATAAACATATTCCTCAATTTTATTAAGAATAAATTAATTATGACCATTTGTTCAAATTTATCCATCCAGAGTAAAAAACAAGTATATTTGTTACAGAACTGCCAATTTTGCCATAGTGGTGACAATGAAGATAAGTTACTACTGTGTGACGGTTGTGATAAAGGATACCATACTTACTGCTTCAAGCCCAAAATGGATAACATTCCTGATGGAGACTGGTATGTTTTAAGTTACAATTTCCTATCACAGCATATGTTCTTATTCACAATTTTTTTTTAAGGTACTGCCATGAGTGTATGAATAAAGCGACTGGCGAACGCAACTGTATCGTTTGCGGAAAAAAGGTTGCTGCCACGGGTACAAGACTTATTTTATGTGAACTCTGTCCACGTGCCTATCATTCTGACTGTATTCAACCTCAGTTACACAAAGTTCCCAGAGGGAAATGGTATTGTGCTAATTGTATTTCGAAAAAACCACAAAAACGAACGGTTAGGAAGAACCACAAGTTGACAAGGGATAGTGAGTCATCTGAACATCCACCATCTAGGTAAGAGAATCTTAATTTTTGTATCGTGTGCTGTGTTTTTGAAAAATTTTAAGAAAGTTCAGCATTTTGTTTTTACTCGTATAAATAATTCTTTTTATTGTCGAAAATGTGATTTTCCAAAATTTATTGTTTCAAGATTAGCTGTACACATTTTCCATAAAAAACATTTTACAATAAGATTCAAGAATATGATACACTGCACTGTACGGTCAAGATAAACAACTAGTCCAGTAGTCTATTCAAATCATGACTTAATTCGTCAGAGTTCGGACACTACCGCCCGAGTTTCACATCTGTTCCGCTACATTGCCACATTCTCATCAAATGTAATGTAGAGGTATCATTCAATAAATACAAGCACGATTGTAGCTCTATTTCTTTGACGATGAGAGTGGAAATGCGCCCTCCTGGTATAAACACTTTAGACTGAAGTGTTTCAATTCATATTGGATAAACTATAACTTGCTAGCCAAATTAAAAAACTCAATTTCGTGTCACCTGGTGAGAGAATTAATTTGAGTTACGTTTTGATGCTCATCGAATTCATCACAATTTTGAACTCCCTGTTGTAATAGGTCAAATGGTATGTTTCCAGTGATTTCGATTCAAGGTCATATGTGAACTGTGTGGAGAAAGTAAAATAATTTTTTTAAAAAACTGCAGCTAAAGCCAGAATACAATAACTGTAGAGTATATCAATGTGGGTACAGTAAGCCGAACGCTATATTAAAAATGTTGTGTCACCATTCATCCTTTAAAAAGGAAGGTATTTTTTCGTAAATTTCCATTAAACGTTTGTTTTTGATACAAAATGTCTCATCCCAGAACTAATTCCTAAGTTTAAGATTTGAATATATTAAATGTTGACGACGGTGTAAATGTTTAACAAAGTAATATTGCAATAAATAATATTCTTATCAATTGTTGCAGTCCTGCACCTTCTCATAGTTCAGTAACGACAAACGAAGACCTACCAGCAACGAACTGCAACCAGAGTGATATTTCAAACTCCAGCCTGGCAAATGCTGGGTCTCCGTCCACACAGTGTTCGAAAAAAGACCGCAACAATAAGAAATTGATAAAAGAACTTGCTCCCTGTAAGGCCTTGCTAGAGGACTTAGAGTGTCACGATGATGCCTGGCCTTTCCTCCTTCCAGTCAATACCAAACAGTTTCCAACTTATAAGAAGATTATTAAAATTCCGATGGATTTATCCACCATCAAGAAGAGATTGCAGGATTTGTAGTAAGTATAAGTAAATATTTATATGACCAGTAACAATAAGTAAAAAATGTCGTCACATCAAGAGTGCCCCATTTGGGACCCTTGCTTTTTAATGTAAGCGTTTTAATAATGCAGTTTTTTTTTTTATTCGCCGACGATCTTAGATTTCGAAAATAACCAGCACTGAAGATAATAATGCAAATAGACTTTGATAGTTTCATCGTATAGTGTCATCGTAATTGTATGGTATTTCATATCAGGGATCATCTTCACTATGTTTACTACATGAATAACACACCTTTCGATGTTTCTAATCAATGATTTGGGTGTAATACTTATCACACCTCATATTTCTCAAACTGTCACCGAAACGCTAAAAATTCCGAGTTTTATTAAGTGAACTTCACATGAATTTAGAAATATTACATCCATTAAGCCTCTTTACAATTCAGTTGTAAGGCCCCGCTTAGAATATACTTCCATGTGTTTGAAGTCCCTAATACTTACAATATATACATATCCAGAACATTATGGGGACAATTAATGATAATCTTTTTTGGGATGGCCCAAGTTATCGATGGGAGAAATGATAGCTTTTCTTTCTGTCGTCTTTGTTTTAGATTATATATCCATGTCTCCCTTGTTGTAACGATTCTATTCTCTCGAGAATTGAACAGTGAGATGATAATCTCAGAGACTTGCAGTTATATTGTAAATGTAATTTAGTCGGATAAACGGTATGCGTACATTATGCAACGATTAAATTGTATTTTAAATGACCTAATGGAGAAATGTTTGAGCCATGTTTATAATTTAATTCTGTTATTGTTTCAGTTATAAATCTAAGGAAGAGTTTTGTGCAGATGTTCGACAAATTTTCAACAACTGTGAGACATTCAATGAAGATGATAGTCCTGTTGGTAAAGCGGGCCATTGCATGAGACAATTTTTCGAGACGAGGTGGAACGAAATCTGTATGTCTCATAGTTGAGGATTGCTTTATCCTAAAAGACCTTATCATCGTCGCGTTAGACCCCCGGAAAACAGTGTTTAACATTTTAAACGGTGTGTTTCGATTAACCGGATTAAATGAAGTTTTGGGTGCTTGATTAGTTTTTCAAATGTCGGAACTTTACAACAAGATTGATTTATACAGAGCACTATTTTATTTATATTGTAAAACTGATACAGGTATTTCCAGTGCGTGATATATTGACATTAAAAAATGTATACTAGAGCTTTTTACTGTTGTCCTTTAATAATTTGTATACAGTGAATATTTAAAAAATGTTACATCACTTAACTTTGTCGACTTAAAAATCAGTTTGTGATTTTCATTCATGAAATTCTCAACTTGTATTAAAATTTGTATTTTTGATAATTGTATTTTTTATATTATTTAATTAACTATTTATTTAGGATAGGTTTCTTGCTTTGTGTTGATAGGAGCAATTTTTTTATACTTTATTTATTTACTGAAAATTGTGTTATGAATAAGTCATTCCGAAATTAGAATCGTTTTTGTTGCATTTAACATTCACTTAATGTACGTTAGTTATAAATATGTATAAATTGTAAAAAATCTGACATTTGCATCGCTCAACTTGTCTCTAGGCTACAAAAAATACTGTTTTTATGTAAGCTGAACATAGTTCTCAAATAAAAGATGTACTAAAATATTGAATGTGTTTGGTAGGCTAGTTCTTTGCAAGAAGTAATTGCAAATTTTAGAACTAGATTGATTATGTATTGAGTGTAAGATATTTATAATTATATTTACTTATAAATGTATCTTTGTTGATTTTATTTCCATTAAGCCCTCACTACTATTATTTTTTATGGAAACCATTATAATACGAGCCTAGTTCTCAAAAATTACAACTTCAACAAAACAATTCATTCTAAACTTTCCCATGCAACAGGGGTGGTGGCCTATAAAATAGTTATCTACGTCTTTTCCTTTAAGCACTCAAAAACTCGTGCGTGCATTATTTAGAAGTCGCAATATTATGTTTGGCCAATAGAATGTATCGCGTGTACTGCTGTTGCCATGTTCGATTTGGGATGATAAACCAACTAATATTTTTATTTTGCTTTTATATTTATTTTCCTTTTGAATGTATCTATACAAATTATTGTAAAAATGAAGCTGCCACTCTGAGTCCTATGGATTCTTTAAAATTTACCGGCTAATTTTATTTTAAGCATTTTTAACTAATTTTTAGCCGGTAAAAACCCAGACAAAACGGTACAAGAAAATTGACGAGCGCTGATTCAACTCGGAGAGGCGTTAATGGAAAGCAAATGATGTACTTGTAAATATTTTATGTGGAGTATTGATGACGGTTCTCACTAATTGGCCCCCAGCAATTCTTAACATATTGGCACTTTTTTTTGGTAAGAAAAGTCTGTTACTATTTTCTAATTTTATGCATTATACGATTTATAACTATATCTAGATGTACTTATCCTCAAAAAATAATTCTGAAGATAGTAAACACACTATATAAAAGTAATGAATAAAGCATTACTTGTTTTATGTTTACGAACAACAATTGTTCACGACATTTTTTCCTAAAAAGTACAATAGTGGTACATAGTTTACTCTTGAACAAATTTCAGGCCCCAACTTGCATTGAATTAAAACCGCAAGTCTTGTTTGGTAGCTAAGATCATTTGTCAGTTCCTCGCTATACATAGCACCGGTTTCGAACTTATCTTCTCATCAGTATGCCATAGGTAATGCAAAAGACAAATAGTATTACAAAACCAAGCTAGCCTAAACCAGACTAAGCAAGACAGACAGACAGACATAGAGAGTGATAAGTATATCCCTCCAGTGGTCAGTAATACTATCTATCAGACATTACTATGATGTCTTAGTGACTGATAGCAACCTGCAGCTCTTGGTACCTGCTTTGCAAGTTGCTCTCAGTGACTATAAGACATCAGTGATGTTTGACGGGTAGTAGCACACCACTAAAAGGATACACTTATCATCACTCTCTACGTCAATATTATGTCTGCATAAAAGCCGTCACTGGCAACAGATATCAGATACCCCATCCGAGCTACGTCCTATTTTCATAAATTTTTGTAAGATACCCATTTTTGCATGCTGAAGACAAATTTCGATTAAAAAATTCCAGCTCGGCTATATTGGGACGCAAATAGTGCCAAAATGTCATTTACCCGCTGCCTATTGAATAGTATTTCCAAATTTTGTAGTTTATTAATATCCATGATTCTTGGATTACTTTTAAACACCAACACATTCACGAAAAATATAATGTAATTTTACACAAATATCTAAATTTGAACAAGCAGTAAGTTACGAAACTAAGGCAAATAGTTCTTTTAATTTGCCGTGACGAAACTATGAAATGATTCTCTTGATTGAATGATTGAATTCGATTTGAATTGTAGTAACTTTAGATGGTTGGCAATGCTGGGAGTAATAAGGATTGTTGTTTTGAGGAACTTTCAACGATCATGCTAACGAGTAACTATTTAATCGTTGGCTCAATCAAATAGACCTATAAAATCTGAGGATACTACTATAGCACAAGAATAAACCCTATTCTAGTGGCTATAAAAAGAACTTCAACTATTGGTTATAACATGACACTACCACAGAACAACCAACAGTTATTGTGACTACAAAAAGTTAAATTATTGGCAACAACCCGTTAAGGTACACTTACAACCAATTCAGTAGAGGCACATTTTGCTGATCGATTGCAAATAGGATTTTAAGCATATTTGGTTGTATGAATGTATTTGTTTCCAATAAAACTTTGTCAGCAAGACCTTGAATTGCATTCTTGGTTTAAATTGTATGCTTGCAAATCCCAAATATGCACTTCATGACGACCGTACTAAAGTTGACATCATCTGGAGATGATTGAAATTGATGTTTAATTATCTGCAGATGATGTCAACTTTGTTGGCGAAACACACGTAGAGTGCGGTATGCATATAAGCATTCCTTACAGTCATACGGAAATGGCAGTATTTCTAGCAATTTCATTGGCCGTTTCAAGGCCACGGCATGGCGTGCTCATCAGATATCATTTTTGAAGGGGAATTCGGCACCGTGAAAATAAACAAACAATAAAGGGCAAGGAAAATAAACAAACTGTAATAAAGGGCAAGGAAAATCTTACTAACGAACTAAAAAATTCTCATTTAAAAAAAAAAAAAAATAATAAGTTTGTGATTCGAACCCTGGACCTACCGCGTGCTAGGCGAGTATCTTCTCTATCATCTAACGAGGTCCTTGCTGACATATTATTCCAAAAGGATTTAATACACTTTGACATGTCATGTAACTGCGCATGCAATGCGGCTATCTGCAAAAGGCCAATGAAATTGCTAGAAATACTGCCATTTCCGTATGACTGTAAGGAATGCTTATATGCGTGCGGTATGGTGTCTTGTGGAAAACTACGTCAATGTTATCTTCACATCAAAGGTTCCAACCCAGGACTAGAGCCGGGTTCAAAGAACGAAAACGTGTCGCCAGTGACAGCCCGTTAGCCAATACAGATCAAGCATCCCAGTAAACACCAAAGTATGGAGTGTAGAGAAGGAGGAACGTCTCTTATGGACGGTACGTCCAAAATGTGGTCTGAATTCTGTAAGGTATGAGATGTGGCGCTGATCGTATTATGGGATTGAATCTGAAGTTAAACACTTACTATATCTCTGAAACTAGCTTCAGATTCTATAAACTAACGAAAACATAATATGTAGGTGTTGAAAAGAATTATACAGCGTAAAAAAATATTAAAAATAGTAAAAACAAAATCACGTAGAATACCTCCTCTAAATCAGCGCCACCTATTCTTCCATCGAAAATCCGATCACATTTTTTTAACACGGAGACGTTTCTCCTTCTCTACACTCCATACACCAAAGTATGGGCTATTACCAGGCCTGGAAATGCTGGCTGAATAAAGGCCCATACTTTGATGTTTACTAGGATTGTGTATTCCCCTCACCGCTACTATCTGTGTCGCTATAAGTAGTTCAATTTTTGCAGCTTCAAAAACAAACTAATGCGACTGTTGGAGAATACTGGTCGCCTCGACACGTTTTAGTTCTCTGTGTTTTTTATGTTCTGTGGTTCTCTGAAGTGGTCTTGGGATTTGCCCCTGTTTAGGGAATTATAGATAATAAATGTTGGTGACGCGTGCTGTCACTTCAGACAGAAGCACAGATTACCGTGACAGAAGCACAGAACAGAAAAAGAGACAGAAGTATACGATAACGATACGAATTCTGTGCTTCAGAATTTCTGTGACGTGTGGATAATCGATAACTACCATATTATTTATTTATTTGTCCATTATAAATAATATAAAAGTTATAAAAGATTAGCTGAGATTAGTAAGTAGATTTAGTGTTCTGTTCTGTGCTTCAATTTAGTTGTCTTGGACCAAATCTTTTCTGTTCTTTGTTGCTTAGAAAAGAGGTTAAGATAAAATGGAACAACAAATAAATATATACCGCAAAATGCTAGCTGCTGCCGTCTCAAGCATTTTATTGGAACATGGATTTGATACAGTTGAAAAAGAAAGTTTGGGCACATTAACTGAGATGATACAAGCATGTTTGTATATTATAATGATAATCAATTCATTTAATTTCAGAAAAATTGTTTTTTTCTAGTTATAACAGAAATTGGAACTTTAAGTAAAAGTTATTGTGAATTATCTGGTCGAAGTGAACCTGTTATCGCTGATATTATATTAGGCTTTGTTGAAATGGGTAAGAAAAATATGATAAACAGAAATTGGTTGGGTTTCCAGAAATTCCTTACATAAACTTTTAAAATATTTTAGGTTATAACTTTAGTTCCCTAGACCATTATATCAAGGGGATTAAACATACCGTTTTGCCAGCCTTGCAACAGCAGCAGCCACAAAAACAGCTTAATATGCTACCAGCAGGCACCAAACTGGCTCTTCCGCCTCATATTCCACAGCATTTACCTCAATTTCCAGACCCTTATGCATATGTTAGAACTCCAGTAAGTAATAGTATAAATTTATTTTGTCATACGAAGTTTGAGAACAGTTTTATATTGTAGACACATAAACAACCTGTTATTGATTACGAATCAGTAAGAGAAAAAGCCGCAATACAGAAAAAGGATATTGAAAAAGCTCTAACAAAGTTTTTGGCTAAAACAAGCCCTACACATAATTTATTTGACACCGATGAAGCAAATATATTCCCATGTAAGTATAATTTTTATCCCTGTTATTGTTATTAGTTTCTAAATTTGACAAATATATTAGTAATCGAAATAAATAATAAATAAAAACTAATATTGTAATGGTAGAAGCAGTGGCAGCTGGTGAAATTTAGGCTGTCATATCTTAGTATTGGAGCATAGGACCCCAAGCGATACTTTAAGGCGTAATTCTCAAGACTAAATGAAGAATACTTTTTGGCTTTGTTAATCCTGTTACATAGGTACTTCTAGCCAGTGGCGGCTGGTGAAATTTAGGTAGGTTATGTCATATCTTAGTATCGAAGTAATGGTACCCAAGCCATATTTTAAGGCGTAACTATCAAATCAAGATTATTTGCAGAAAAAAATTGCGATTGAAATTTGCAAAAAAAAAGTTGGAAAAATTGTGTCTTCAAGGATATTTTTTAAACGATTTGTAAAATATTTGCGAAACACTTTTTTTCAGAATGAGGTGGAAAATATAACATTTCAAATTTCATAAAAAAAATATTGATTTTTTACAGTTACACCTTTTTGAAATTTGCACAGTGAAAAATTAATCTAAATTAAAATTCTTTATAGAAAACCAATATTTTTTGATGAAATTTGAAATTTGTCATATTTTATAAATCGTTTAAAAAATAACCTTGGAGTCTCACCATTTTTCCAACTTTTTTTCGCAAATTTCAATTGCAATTTTTTTTCTGCAAATAATCTTGATTTGATAGTTACGCCTTAAAATATGGCTTGGGTACCATTGCTTCGATACTAAGATATGACATAACCTACCTAAATTTCACCAGCCGCCACTGGCTAGAAGTACCTATGTAACAGGATTAACAAAGCCAAAAAAGTATTCTGATTTTATCTTTTCTTTTTTTATAATTTAACTGTTTTGTTTTATGAAAAGTTTTTATGGACTGTCTCCTCCAAATCTTATCTTAAATTTGACACTTACCCAAGTAACACACTGATCTTGACACTGATAATATGTTCAGTAAGACAACCATGCTTACCAAAGCAGTAAATAGCAATAACTGAAAAAAAGTGACAGTGGTATTTCTTGGTAGTTGATTGTATTATTTACGGAACTCCTATCATCATTCATTCATGATGATGTTCTGTGCTGTCATCAGTTTTAAGTGTAAAGTATAAAGGTTATTTACAGTTTACATTTTCTTACCTTAAAAATTAATTTTCTTATTTCTGATTAAATTTTGGATAAAAATAAAATAACAGATGACAGAATGAAATAAATTCCCCAAAAACTTACCAACATTACCGATTAAAGATGTCGGTCGTTTTGGTGACAGCTGAAATACCAAATTTTTCAGGAATTACATACCATAAGTCATCCATAATTAACCAGACTTTCAGCAATTTGAAGTTTACAGAACACTAAAACAGCAACCAAAGTAACCAAGTTGGTTTACGGAACATATCGTAAGTTGTAATTTGGTCACACCAATGATGTGACAGCTGTCATAACATTGGTGTGACCAAATTAGAACTCGGTATGCTACTTAGGTGTCACCCCCATTTAGGCATTAAATATTTATGTAAACACTATGTCCATGTTAGTTGCTGTCCTATAAAATGAAATTATAGATAGTATATTATGTGAATCAGGAAATGAGTATGCATCATCATCATCAAATATCGCCTCGTTTTCAGTGATAGCATGTAAACCTGTATATCCACCTTATTTGAGTGCTCTACTTCCCCAAGATCAGATTTTCGATCCAGAAGACTTGGACTTTGATCCAAAAAGCCAAATAATACAGCAGCAAGAGAATCATGATAAAGCAAAGAAGAGAATCAAACCTGAAATAAAGCAGGAGGAGGAAGAACCTGAACAATCTTTAAACGATACTATAAAAAGTGAAGAAAATACAGCTAGCAGTAGTTATATTGATAATCCATATTTGGCCGCAACGAAACTTCCCGCAAATCAGATTATGGATGTCTCTTGACATGTAAGAGAACGTTTTCACTGATTATATCACCAGTTTGCTGCTAGATAACTAATTAGAAATAATGTTTTATTGTGTACAATCATTATATTGTTTCTGATAACACAATAATAATTGTTTTATATGTTATGGAATATTTGTGTTAATACGTAATATACAAGGTGATTCTAAATTGAGTACCATAAATTAAATGAAGTGTAGATAAATGAGAATTACCAAGAAACAAATTTTATTACCTAAACAGATTAATTAAAATTAAGACTATGACAATAACTGTTATAACAATTACCAAATCAACCAGATTTGCACAGAAATATGTTTTCTTTAGAAAAGCGTTTGCGCGAGTGTATACGTTACAAACACTTTGAACAGTAATTGTCATAGTCTTAATTTTAGTTAATCTGTTTTTAGCTAATAAAATTTGTTTCTTGGTAATTCTCATTTGTATTTGCAAAATAGTGTTTTACATAATGACTGATGCTACGACATGTCATTCAAAATATGTCGAAAACGGACTCCCCTGGCAAAATTTAACAAGTATGCCTTTTTTGAAGTGTTTGAGTCAAGGATTACGAAAATTAAAAGGAAAATAAAAAACCTAACCACAATTTATTTCTAGAGTATAAGATATCACATAATACCTATTAATACGGCACTAGATTGTTAGAATGCACTGAAAGTTTGTCTGATTACTGCTCTTTTTAAGTAATTGTTGTATACAAAAAATGAATTCTGTTGATTTACTCTGCTAAAAGATATGAGTAAAGCTGGCCGAGGTGGCTGGAGTACAGCCACCGTCTTGTGCTGGCGTCACACGTGCCAATTTAGAAGTGATTTTACGCTGCAGTCTTATTTGAAAGGTTAATGCGTGAGGTTGTATCTATAAATTATACGTAATGTCAAACGCGCCAAAGGGTAAAAAACGACCGTACGCGGACACAGTGAATAAATTTATCGGTGAATTTCCGGATTTATTCTATGACGGATGCAAAATAATTTGTAAAGTTTGCAATCAAGACTTAATGTGCTGGCACAAAACAGATTGTCGTCGTCATATCAATACCGTGCAACATCAAAATAAAAAAAATGGCATGCCTTTGACAACTCAGTTTATGTTTGATTTATTGTTAATGTTAATAGCCTGTAATATTCCGCTACACATACTGGATAAACAACCATTTTGGGAGTTTTGGAATAAATACAATCCCCAGGTGAACTTACCAAGTCATACATCGTTACGTAGATATATTCCAGCTGTTCGTGAAGACATTGTAAATAGGATTAAATGTGGATTAAAAAATACACGGATCTGGTTATGTATTGACGAGACGACAGATTGTAAAAAAAAATTCTATTTTAAATATTATAGTACGTGTACTGGACCCTCTTAAACCAACATTTCCACTTTTACTATCTAGTAAAAGACTAACTGCGTGTACTGGCGAAATAATTACGCGTGTGGTGTTGGAGACATTCGAAAAATTTGAACTTTCAACAAGTCAAGTATTGATGTTTGTGACTGATGGTGCCGCGACAATGCGCGTGGTAGGCCGTTCTCTTCAAAGAGACAATTGTAGGTTTTTACATGCATGCGTTACATCTTGTGGCAGAAACGATTCGAAAATGTTTTCCAGAGGTAGATGCATTAATAGCAAATACAAAAAAAGTATTTCTCAAATCTCCGAAACGGCTTCGAGCATTTCACAGACAGTGTCCTGGTATCCCTGAACCACCAGAGCCGATTCTTACACGTTGGGAAACGTGGATGAAAGCGGCTTCTTATTATGCTGAATATTTTCAAAAGCTGTGATACTACAGTTCAACCCTAACGAAGCTGCAGCTATTAGTGAAAGCCAGACAAGCTTTCAAGACGTTTCCCTTGAAACTTTTAAAAACTATTAATAACAATTATAGAGGACTACACGACGCAATAGAAAAATTGCAAAATAGTTCGTTGTCGTTAGTGGAATCGCTGCAAATAGTGGACAACGTAAATACACAGCTACAGGCTATAAATGACGCAAAAAATAATCGCGTTAGTGAAAAATTCGAGAGTGTATTACAGAAAGGTCCTGATTTTAGCAAATTAAGACAAATTTGTGATGGTGCATCTACAACTTCGTTAAGTGAGGTCACAGATTGTTTTACTTATGCCTGTGTTACATCCGTAGATGTCGAATGGTCATTTTCAAAATACAAACATGTTTTTTCACCAAAGCAAACATTGCTGACGGAGACAGCTGTAGAAACATACCTGATGCTATTATACTATAGATCTTCCCCACTTTGTGATGACGCCAACCAAACTACTTCATAAATCTTCTTAAAAGGGTGAGTTTTATAGGAATTTTTATAAAATGTAACATTATTGTTAAAATTTATTTCCATTTATTGTACTTATTCAAGTATTATGATATGATGTAAACATATGAGTCATATGACGGCTCTGTCGGCCAGGTGACCTCAGCCAGCTTTAGATATGAGTAAAAGAGTGATATGCTAGTCGACCATTTAACACACTGTATCTTGTTAAGGTAGCATTTTCGGGAAAAAAATTATTTAGGTTTTCGTATTATTTCGACTTTATCTACACTCCGTTTAATTTATGGTACTCAGTTTAGAATCACCTTGTATAACAAAACTCATCATCTATAACAATTTTGGTAAGTTTACAGATGTGATATAATATTGCTTATCAATACTTTTTTTACTACAAGAGAGAGCAATAAATCATTATTTCAGGTAGAAGAGACCTTTTTACCTAGGACCCTACCGTTTAGCATGAACTCCGAACCATGGTCCTCGACTGCCAATTAATGCACCCCTTGGGCCTGTTTTTACATTTTAGGTTTCAGTATTTTAATAGAGTTGCCAATAACAATTTTATATAGGGAACTGTAGAGCCAAAAATTCTTCTTTGTCGGTTTGTTTATTAAGAATCACTTCGTCCCACACCGTGAATTTCACAAAAATGTAAAGGTCTGGCTATCCAAAACAAATCAGGGGCGGCTCCAGGCTTCAGCGTTTATTTTAATGCTTTTGTATAACTTAAAAACTTAATAGGTATATAAAATTTGTTTGCTTTCAATGCTATTTTAATCCGGTTACTTTTAAGTGATTTTAAAGTTTTGTGTTATTGGGTACTGATTAATAATCGATTTTTTGTTAGTTATAAAGATTTATCTAGTGAATATTTATTGAGAAACAATGACTACAAAAAATAAAAAACAACATTTGATTCCATTTAATTTGAACAGTAGAAAATCCACATTTTATTAAAATAGGTACTTATACAAAACTATTTATTTTAACTTGAATGGAAAGTTCATTCTTAAGGTTGCTCACAAACTATAGATGTTTTAAAGTCTGTTGATATTTTTTTTAATTCAATTTTAAAGGTTGTTATTATAAAATGTGTTTGTTTTCAGATTTCCCAAGAATCTGGCGAGAAGAGACAGTTGGCTGGAAGCTCTCAAAATGTAAAATGCCAATAAGTGCACTACGTGTGCACTTATTGGCATTTAAAAAAAGTGATTATAATATTAAATGATCTGGTTTAAAAGTCTTAAAAATTAGTACTGTTCTATTTTTTCGTTGGCAACACTATCACCAGGTAGTACGTATGACGAAGCAGGTTATTAGAGAATTATATTGAAAATTAATAATATACTCACTCATTTATACCGAATGAAATAATATCAAGTAGATACCTACAAAACATCAACTGTGTTGTTGATATGTTATTTTTATTGCAGTGATGTAGGTTTGTATATTTTAAAGAAATCTCACTTGTTTCAGCATTAAAAATTATATTCCTTCGCCACCATTAGTACCCAAGATAGCAAGGTATGTTAAATTTAAATATACAGTGATCCAAAAAAAAAATAAAAATTGAATCACTGCACGCTACATTTAAAGAACTTAAAAATATCTACAATTTGATGTACCGGACATGGCCGTTGCTTAAAAAATAAAAAATAAGGACCAGAGGAGTTTAAAGTGGCGGGCCTTGTATATTTAAATTTAACATACTTAGCTATCTTGGGTATTAATGGTGGTGAAGGAATTAAATTTTCAATGCTGAAACAAATAAGATTTCTTTGAAATATACAAACCTACATCACTGCAATAAAAGTAACATATCAACATAACAGTTGATGCTCTGTAGGTACCTATCTACTTGATATTTCATGAGGTATGAATGAGTGACTACTTAGCATATTATTAATTTTCAATATAATTAATTCTCTACTAACCTGGACAGTACGTGTGACGAAGTGGTGATAGTGTTGCCAGGGGAAAAAATGGATCAGCACTGATTTTCAACACTTTTAATCCAAATCTTATAATATAATCACTTTTCTTAAAGTGTTGTGAACACGTAGTGTCACTTACTGGCATTTTCTATTTTGAGAGCTTTCAGCCAACTTTCTCTACTCTACGGATTCTCGGAAAATCTGAAAAATAAACACATTTTTTTAATAACAACCTTTAAAATTGAATTAAAAAAAAATATCAATTGACTTTAAAACATCTAGTTTTGTGAGCAACCTTAAAGACCGATTCATAAACTTGACGTTGGGTATCTGCGCAACACATGTCATTTGGCCCTGCCGTTCGTGCCGTTGCACTTAAACCAATTTTATTATTTTCCAGCGGACAGTCGTAGCAACGTTCGTAACGATTTTAAGAGCAAATCAAATCCGATTTTGCCTATCACGTGATATTGACATATGACGAATGACGCCAAACCGCTCTTATCTATGCAAACCGCCAAAGGAGTGGCTCGAGAGATTCGGGTTTGATTTTTTTGGCTTGTGTTTTTCTTAAATCTTAAACATATAGGTTAAGTTATGACACTGTTTATGTTTATGTTTTTGACGGACAACGGCACAACGGCGTCAAGTTTATGAGAGGTAGGAATGTTGATGCTACGACCGTCATGTCAGCAAACGTCGGTCCAACGGCAAACGGAATAGCCGTCGTCAAGTTTATGAATTGGCCTTAAGAATGAAATTTCCATTGAAGTTAAAATAAATATTTTTGTACAAGTATCTTTTTTTGATAAAACGTGGATTTTTTACGGTTCAAATGGAATCAAATGTTGTTTTTGTTTTTGTAAAGCTATCATTAATTTTAATTATTTTTGAGCTTTCACACTTTCGCATTATGCCGGCCCTGATTTGTTTTGTTTACTTGCCTGTGAAAAGATAACAACCCCGTGGTTTTCCTCTGGCCACACACTACACACTTATTGGTCATTGTTTGTCAATAAATATTTACTAAATAAATTTTTATAACCAAAAATCGATTATTAACTAGTACCAAATAACACAAAACATTAAAATCACTTACAAACACAGATTAAAATGACAGACGTCGTCTTACAGAACACAATTTGTTGTGAAGACGGTGATAGATCGGGCATCGATCGGATTTCTTCGTGTTGCGTTCATGATTCTGGCCAATACGAATAAAACCAGCCATAATATTTACGTACGTCGCGTAAGATGTAGATGAATCGGACAACTTTTTATGTATTGTTACTCATCTTCTAATATTATTAATCTGAGGGGTAAATCGATGAATTTTGCTAACGATCACAAGGACTACATATCATTCCAAAAATATAGAAATCCAAATATGGTCAATAATTTGACAATGTCTACTTTAATTGTGCAGCAGTGCATAGTGTTTTGTACCATTTCTCATTACACCAAATAAAAATATAACCTGATTTTAAGGGTACGGCCCGTTTTATGGGAACTGTTTATAGTTCATGCAATAAATTTACGACGGTATCAGATTAAGACCAGTCAAGTGTCTGCCCATAAAATAATGCCAAATAAGCAGTTGGCATTGTCTTATGGGCTATAATTGCATGTTGCATGTCATACCATATATTCGGTGAATAAAATTTAAAAGAACATTAAGGAAACTGGTTACAATGGCGTGCATTTGGGGCCGTTAAGTTGCAAAACCAAAAAATCAATAATCACTAAATAGTCGATCACAAAATTTATTTATAATAACTTAATTGCGGAAATCAAAATAAACTGTAATCAGGGCTGTTTCTAGCCTATGGGTCGCCCCTGGGCAATATACATGAATTATTTGCACCTTATTAAATTTTATTACTTGAAATATTTGCACCGTATTAAATTTTATTAATTGGTTTTCATTTCTTTTATACCTAGACAAATGCCCCTCCTTCTTACTAAATAGGTACTCAGTTTTCCAGGTAAAATAATGGTTTTAATTACCTAATTACCTGGATTTTCGAGTTTAAACATTAGAAAATAAAATAAAATTGTGCCTATGGATTTGTCTCTTGGTACCTACTAGAGATGATCGATTATGAGATATACTAATGGAATCATTCGATTATGAAGATCTCTCGAGATATCTCGATTATTTCAACAACCCATTACTAATTAGTAGTAGTAGAGTAGAACAGTCGAATCGATGTCTCGATCAAGCGCGTTCTCTCCGAGACCCACGGTCAAGTGTTGAAAGGAAATATCTCAATAAATAATTCAATTTCTCATGTCTCGGTCAGCGCAATCTCTCGAGACATGGTTAGTATTGGTTAGTAATAGTAAAATCATTGACAGACGACAATCGGCTGCCGAGAAAGAAATACTAATACTAATAATAATAATACCTACCTTTCTTTAGGTATATAGTAATGTGAAAAATGAAACTATTATGTAGATTGGTAATAATAAAATATATTAAATAAACTAAGTAATAAATAAATATATAATTCAAATTTCATGTGTACATATAGGTACGTGAATATAAAATAATTAGTAATCGATTGAATCTCGATTATACAAATCATTCATAATCGCCCATCTCTAGTACCTACTTCTGTTACTTCCTCTTGTAGTGAAAAGACAATAGATAATTCAGTATAATTTTTATTACTGATGTATATGATAGTATGTAAATAAAAAAAAAAATCAGTTTCATGTATCTTTGTTTTTTTTTGCACTGGAAGATAATCCTACTAGCCAGTCATTTTTATTTTGTCTTATCTTAATAGCATTTTTAGAAATAATATCAATCATATAAATTATTCTAAAGAATCTCAATATTACCTGCAGACCTGGCGCAAAGATCCCAATAAGTATGACACACCATAAAGCCACTTACCTGCTACTAATTAGCCCACAATTTTCTTTTACTGCAGAGTATCTGTGATTAATGTAGTTTTTCTTTTTTTTTTTTAATGTGAGAATCATCAAAATATTCCAACTAGCAAACGACCCTTATAATCTTTTGGTTATGGGGAAATTATTGTATATAAAAGCTGTATAGAAGCCCTGGATTTTCAAATTTGTTGTATAAAGGTCTCTCATAACTCAATGCTCCCTAATAATGGTTCGTTTGGTGTTCCCTAGAGAATTAAAACGCTGTATATAGATTCTATATTCATAGTTGTGATATCAATATTTATTAAAAGACAAATTGGAAAACCGCTGCTAATTACTTGGGGATCAGAACTTCCTCACTGTAGTAAAACTCAACGTGTGGTGGAGTTTATAAAATTTTTGACATTTCAAAAAAGTCACATTGGTGGAATGTCACTAATATTTTTTTTAAACATAGGGACCGATTTTGCTCATCAACGAACTTAATCTCTTCCTTGACCTCTAGAATATGTATCAAATTTAAAAGATTTATCAAACTGTATCTGCTATCGTGAACCACACAGACAGAAAAATTTTTCTGTCTAAAATTTTGTTTCACAGTCAAAACTAAGTGGAAGGTACGGTTACAATGCTTAAACAGAATATTACTGAGGTCTATCGAAATTCTATTTTTTAAATTCGAACGTTAGATTCATTTGTTCTGCAAATGAAAATTACGCAAATTTTTAAACGAATTTTTACAAAGTTTCCCTCATATCTTTCTTAGTATTAGAGATAGACCCATCAACCCCTAATCATTTGTTGTGAGAAAGTGTTCTATTCTAGAATCTAATAATATACAGGGTGTCCACTTTAAAAAAAGAAAATTAATTACTACCTAGCCATTTTGTGCGAGCTTCATAATAGAAATAACAAAATTGGGGGGGGGGATCTCACAAAATCACCATGTACATGTGACACTACAGAAAGCGACCATATAACTAAAAAAAGTATAAAAATATTTATGATATATTTCTTATATAACGGTAACTTCTAAATTACTAAGATCACATTTTTTATTTCATGTATCTTCAAGAAAAACTTGAAAATATTTTCATTTGTGATTTATATAATCCAATTTACTATGATCACAAGTAAAAGTGCACTAAAATCACTAAAAAATCTACAAGAGGATCCATATATAAGTGGTTGAAACAAAGCTGTATCTTCTTTATATGCTGTCCATCCAATCACACGTTCACCTCTGTTTTGACCTTTTAACCATAATAATAGTGGTTCGAAATATTCAAGCATGGCATCTGCCGAAATATGGTTGTAATTTCCTTTTGTTAACATTCTTATGACATCTCTCCAATGTCTGGCCTTACCCACTTTCAATATGTCACTAAAAGTTTTTGTTTTAATTTTAATATACTACTTACAAAATATACACAGAAAACTTTGGTTAATGACAACGAAAACATGCCACTCTCCAATCGTCTCATACATGAAATTTATTATCTTCAGTTGTACTGATCGGATCGATGTCATTTTTTTATGGTTTACGTATTGTTACGTTAGCTTTCTAAAAGAATAAAAAAATTTTTTTCAATGTCAACATATCAAAAATAATAATAATTTAATTGTTTAAATAATTGTTAGATGCTGTTGTTCCAGGTTTAGTTAATTTTTAAAAATACCACTTCATTCTTCATCATGTTCCTTAGAAAATGGCATCGATGAAAAAGTGGTATCTCTATTAGATCAAAAGTTATTAAATATTTTCGAGCGCTTGTCAGGCGGCGCGCTCCGCGCACCTCAGAGGTCTCAGGCATTTGCACCTATTTTATATTAATGAATGTTTACCGTATTGCGTAATAGTTTGAAAATATTTGTTGATAACATTACTGTATAAAAATTAATATAAATAATGAAAAGAACATTATAGTTACTTCCCGGTTACTAAATTAATATTGAATATCACGACGTGAGAAAATAAAAAGTAAGAAACTAAATTTAAACACTTTGATTTATTAGCTTCTGAGTAGTATACAAAATGTTTTTTTTTGCACAAAGTATACATTTTATTTCATAATTTTAACTTCAACCCTGGTTGATAGAATCAATTACTGCAGATACTGCCACTTTGTCTTCTTCAAAAGATACACCGGGACTTTCAGGAGAACGTTTCCAGTTAACGTCATTACTTTCCAAAGCGTCAAAATCAGAATCATTAATTTCCTCCTTCTAAAAACAATGTAATTTTTACATACATCAGTTAACCTGAAGCTTAACAATTTATTTTATAATTTTAAGATATTTTAGACCTTGTCTCATATAATGAATGAAATTTTATTAAAGAAATTTGCTTCGAAAATACTACTTACAGTTGATTCGAATTTCTTTTCGCGATTCTTGCGTAATTGAAACAATTTAACACGGCAAGTATTACAGATTTTTCGCTGAAGGAACTCATCCGTTACCGGTAAGTTAAGAGCCACTAAATGTTGCTTCGAAACTGGTCTTACAAGGGGAGGGCACGACCTTGGGAATTTATTTTGGGATGAGACTTCGCGTAATAATTGTACTTCTTTAGGGTGTTCACCCCTTGGAATGGTAACGCGCAACGCTCAATCGATTCGGAGAAAATGACGTTTAAAAATTCAAACTCAGCTTATATACTAGTGAGGTTCTTCGAGTTCCCGCGGCGAAATAGCCTAGCCGATAACGTGTCTGCGTACCAATTCCAATTTAAATGGGCGCTAGGGGTTCGAATCACGTGCACGACTTACTTTTTTTTTAATTATTTATTTAATTGTTTTACAATTAAATAAATTTATTATTTAATATTATCGATCATTTAAATAACAATAATGTCAATAATGTTATTTTGCTAACGAAAAAGACTTAAATTTTAAATCATAATTTAATTATAGTAATAATTTAAATTACCACCAAATAAATATACTATAATTTAATAAACTATTATTTAAAATACACTATTACTAATGGATATTATAATAATAATAACAATAATAGTTTATTAAATTACAGTGGCGGCTGGTGAAATTTAGGCTATGTCATATCTCAGTATTGGAGCATGGGACCCAAGCGATACTTAAAGGCGTAACTATCAGGACTAAATGAGGAAGTTTTGCAGAAAAAAAATTGCGCTTGATATTTGCGAAAAGAAGTTGGAAAAAATTTGTGCCCCCCAGGTTATTTTTTAAACGATTTGTAAAATATTTGTGAAACATTTTTTTTCAGAATCAGGTGGAAAATATAAGTTCACATTTCAAATTTCATCGAAAAATATTGGTTTTCTATAAAGTTACACCGTTTTGAAGTTTGCAATGTGAAAAATGAATCTAAAATAAAATTTCAAAACGGTGTAACTTTATAGAAAACCAATATTTTTCGATGAAATTTGAAATGTGAACTTATATTTTCCACCTGATTCTGAAAAAAAATGTTTCACAAATATTTTACAAATCGTTTAAAAAATAACCTGGGGGGCACAAATTTTTTCCAACTTTTTTTTCGCAAATTTCAAGCGCAATTTTTTTTCTGCAAAACTTCCTCATTTAGTCCTGATAGTTACGCCTTTAAGTATCGCTTGGGTCCCATGCTCCAATACTGAGATATGACATAGCCTAAATTTCACCAGCCGCCACTGTTAAATTATAGTATATTTATTTGGTAGTAATTTAAATTATTACTATAATTAAATTATGATTTAAAATTTAAAGTCTTTTTCGTTAGTAAAATAACATTATTGACATTATTGTTATTTAAATGATCGATAATATTAAATAATAAATTTATTTAATTGTAAAAACAATTAAATAAATATAATAAAAAAAAAAAGTAAGTCGTGCACGTGATTCGAACCCCGAGCGCCCATGTAAATTGGAATTGATACGCAGACACGTTATCGGCTAGGCTATTTCGCCGCGGGAACTCGAAGAACCTCACTAGTATATAAGCTGAGTTTGAATTTTTAAACGTCATTTTCTCCGAGTCGATTGAGCGTTGCGCGTTGCCATTCCAAGGGGTGAACACCCTAAAGAAGTACAATTATTACGCGAAGTCTCATCCCAAAATAAATTCCCAAGGTCGTGCCCTCCCCCTTGTTAGATTTTCTGTTTTACGATGTGAAGACATATCGAAGGGATTGAAACATCGATCTACTTTGATTTTCGGACCAATCGACGATTTTGAAGCTTTCGGCATTGTACCGACACTTTATGATTATCGCTAGTTTTAGATTAAAATATGATAGTAATAATATGGCATGCGTATACGACGTTGTCGAACAACACAATGAAAACATTTACATATATTTAAAACTGAAGGGAGCTTGATTGCACGTTCCGCGCGCTACGCCCAGCATGGCGACTCCGTGCGCGCCGCCTGACAAGCGCTCGAAAATATTTAATAACTTTTGACCTCATGGAGATACCACTTTTTCACCGATGCCATTTTCTAAGGAACATGATGAAGAATGAAGTGGTATTTTTTAAAATTAACTAAACCTGGGTTAACAGCATCTAACAATTATTTAAACAATTAAATTGTTATTATTTTTGATATGTTGACATTGAAAAAGAATTTTTTTTATGCTTTTAAAAAGCTAACGTAACAACACGTAAACTGTAAAAAAATGACACTGATCCGATCAGTACAACTGGAGATAATAAATTTCATGTATGAGACGATTGGAGAAAATCCAGCAAAATACCAAAACTTCATAAATGGATATTTTCGAAAAAAAAATTTTTTAAGCAAAATCCTGAAATATGTGTCAATTAATTTTACGTATAGAAGCTGAAAAAAAAATTTCAGGCGAATCTAAAATGTCAAGTATTTTTTAGTGTGCTGTTTGTAAAAGCAGTAGTGGGTGGTGAATTTTAGGCTGTCATATCTTAGTATTGGAGCATGGGATCCAAACGATTTGTAAAATATTTGCAAACATTTTTTTCAGGTGGAAAAGATAACGACATTTCAAATTTCATAAAAAAATATTGGTTTTCTATAAAGCTACACCGTTTTGAAATTTTATTTTAGATTCATATCAATCAATATTTTTTTATGAAATTTGAAATCTGTAATTATATTTTCCACCTAATTCTGAAAAAAAAAGAAAAATGTTTCGCAAATATTTTACAAATCGTTTAAAAAATAACCTTAGAGACTCACAATTTTTCCAATTTTTTTTTCGCAAATTTCAATCGAAATTTTTTTTCTGCAAAACCTTCATTTAGTCTTGATAATTACCCCTTAAAGTATCTCTTGGGTCCCATGCGTCAATACTAAGATATGCCTAAATTTCACCAGCCCCGGCTGATATACAGACAATATTTCAAAAAACATTGCCAAATTTTTTAAAGCATGATTTTTTTGGCGAAAAATAAATCGAAAACTTCATATACCCTTATGTCCTAAACGACTTTGACAGCTTGTAAATATTGTTTAGTTTATAGCATACTATGAATATTTCTTTGGCTATGTTTTTAATTTATTTGCAAATCTGGGTGGTCGGAAATTTTCCAAAATAGTACCTCGTACGGAAAAAATATGAGAAATAAATTTTATCTAGTTTTAATGAGTAATGTTTCAGGATTTATCAAACAGAATATAAAACAGTGCCGTATCATTTTTTTATGTGTAAAAACGCCTACTTATACTATACTAACGTGCCAAAAATCAATATTCTAAGCATTTTTGAGATTTTTTAGAAAATTGTTTTATTTTTAATTTTCGACACCTTTATAAACGAAACCTTTTAGACATGACTTTTTTTGCCAAGAAAATCGTTGTTTTAAAATTTGGCGGATATTTTATGAAACACCCTGTATAATCTACTATATATCACAAACAGATGAAAGTATTTAATTAACCACCAAGAAAAAAATTAACACTTACATTAATACTCTACCTGCTTCCCTAGATCGATAAACGTCGCAAGTGTGCAATGGTCCATTATGACCAGCTGCATCGCACATAGCCTCATGAATTTGAAATTCTAATAATAACGCCACGTAGTATCGAATGTAAGGGATATCAGCTGGAATATGCCTCTTAGATGCTGCATCGAAATGCGTTTCTGTTCTTGATAATGGTGGAATGATACCTTGGAATCTTAAGCGAAGATCCCACCAATCAGAATTCATCTTATTTACCCCACTCTCGAAAATTTGATACCTCCACTGAAATAATTATAAATTAGAAAGTGGTCACAGATAAATCTACTTTAAATTTTCGATCCACTAAACACCAACACTGGTATTCGTAGTTGTTCTCCAGCGACTCGCCAGCCTCCACTCGGCAACGAATGAGTCTAATCACAGAATCAGAGACGATTCCGTGGTCTAATGTATTTCATACTTTAAGCTCATTTACTGCTGAACGATAGCTGGCGAGTCGCTGGAGAACGACTATGAATAGCGGTGTATCAAAGTTAGACGCCAAACGCTCGCTAGCGGGAGATCCACCAATATTCCTGATTTTCGTTTCATAGGCGAACGCTCGCTGAAGAACGCATGCGTAGTACAGAATGTTTGTGAAGCGACTCTCCGGACACTTTCAGCGCGGCCTCTCGCCAGTGGGCGACTATAAATACCAGTGTAAAGGTTGGGCAGCAAGTTGGACCAGGCCGACGGCAAATGCGGGCTTGCCGCCGGCATGATATTAGGCGGTTGTGTTCCATATAAATCTTTAAAAAAAATTTTCTGCAAAGCCCAGCGGCACCTAACCCAGTTTGGTAAAGACCTTTTTAGTTGGGGGCCAACAATAAATAGTTACAGTTACAATAAATACTATGGACGATTTGATATGGCTCAAAGTGCAACTGCTTAACAATAATAGTGTTTATTATTAATTAGCTTAATTAGATGGGCGTCACCATTCACAATAATATTTCAATCATCCTATAATAAAATTCTTTATTTAAGTAACAATTCGGTACCTTTGATTTTTTATTATAGACCGCCGCACAGTGGACGGAAACGCCAAAAAGCTGGCCAAAATTAAAAAAAACGAAGATTTTTTTTTTGAAACGTTTTAAATCGTTTTAAATCGTTGTAGTGGTACCCCTAGCATTAGAAACGACCGTTAATACCGGTCCGGGTTCACTACCTGAGCGAGGAAATTACTTATTGTGCGACCGTGCAGCGCGTCACTTCGGCAGCTCGCAACGCCTCAAAAATCGATAAATTTTGTCTGCAGCGTAAAAATTCTCAAAGTGCAGTTTTCTGTGTCATAAAAATGGATTCTGCATCGGAAAGTAAGTATAATTAAAATATCTCAGTATCAGATCAGTTTATTTATATGGTAATTAGTAAATAATTATCGAATTGGAGTGGATTTTTGTACATGCAACGATTCATAAACTCCACAAAAAAAAGCCATAAGTTACGCGGTTGGTGATGGTTGGCCTTGAAACTTATTGGAATGTGTTCAATGAACATTTTTTTCGAAAGCGTATAAAAAATTAGCTGCATCTTTTTGCATCTTTGCGAGATATTGACCAAATTGTGCGCGAATGCACGGATGCATGCACATTCGTGCACCATAAAGTGGGCTCCTTTTGAATGCGTTCTCATGAAATGAGAACGTCATGCGTTCTTAACTCATGCAATCAAAGTCATTACACATTTTTATTCCATTCCCCAGATCCTAATTTTCCCGAAACAAATGAAACACATGAATTCGCTTCAATTCAATAATAATTTTTGAACTATGTATATATTTTTGACCGTAATTTTTTTTGAAATTCTATATGGAATTCTTCATTAGCGACCCAAAAAAACTGTATACAAAGTTTTGTAAAAATGCAGCGATAATTGGCGATTTTTGGTATGTTTTGGGGGATTTCATGGCCGCCATTTTGTTTTTTTTGTTCAAAATTCAACTTCGGATTCTTGATCAGCGACACAAAAAACCCCTGTATGCACAATTTCAGTAAAATAGCTCAATGCCTTTATATTTTGGCCAGCTTTTCGGCGTTTCCGTCCACTGTGCGCCGGCTATAAAAAGGGGTGCCAGAATAGCGCCTCGTATGGTTTGGACAAAACCGTATTATCCAGAGACGCCGCTAGGGTGCTTGCCGCAGATTTATTTTTGCCGCCCCTCTAATTATACCCGGCCTATACCTATTTTGCCACATTATTTAATTGATTGCAATTGAAAATTGACACAAACAAATAGTAAACTGACAAAAATAAAATAAATACATTTTTAAGTAGGTATAGTACGAGAAATCGGTATAGTGACGTGATGTGGGGGGTAAGACATGACAGCGGGAAATGTCTTAACACATGACATCTTTCATCTTTTACACCGCTTACATTAAAGCGAGAAAGATGATTGTTGTTTTTGTTGGCACGCGACCGAGGCGAAGTGTCATTTACATTCTGTGATAGTTCAGGTGCGCACTTAATTTGCACTTATATCTGTTTATTTGCTGGTGTGTTTTTGAAAATAATTTAAGAATGTTATCGTGTTGCAGTAAGTTGTGTAATATATGGTAAGTGTAATATTATAAGTAATAATTATTTTATATCTGTTTAGTTGCTAATGTGTTTTTGAAAATAATTTAAGGTTATCGAATTTAATGTAAAAATGTTTCGACCGTGGGAGGTCTGGCCTCTAACGTCTGCATCTTATTGTGTCTGTGAAAATGAAAGTGATAGTAATCACAGTGATAAAGAAAATCAAAGTTCATCAGTGTTTTTAGTAAGAAAAAATTCGGCTACATTTGAATGAGCAAGCGAAACAAATTTTTCACTTTGGTTTTAATTTTTTTTTGATAATATTGCTCATAGTGATTGCTTCACATATGTCCTTTGGATAGAGTTGCTAGGGCTAATAGTTTTTCTTGACCGTAGACAGTCCTGTGCCGCTCGTTCGTCAAAACAAAGGCGCAATAGATATAAGAGAATTCTTACTATTAATATTAAAAGCATCAATACAGCCAGGCACCGACAAAGAAATAAACCGATGCGTAAGAAAGGTAGGCAATAAAAAAATATATCATATCTATTGGGTACACTATACAAATATCGCTCTCCTATGTAAACAAAAACAGTAACGCCCTCTTGGCAGTTAAATCAAATGCCAATGCCCGATACTCTGCGGCAATGCTAACAAAACAAAAACGTTTACATTATTTATTTTTCAGATAATTTGTTTTTTATTCTACGAAGAAAAATATTCTTTAGTATTCACTGTGAAGAAAAGTCAAGCCGCATTTCTAAAAAAATTTGCTTCACCCCCTGTGGAAATTTTGGGGCAACTCCCATGCCTAATTATTGTTGTAACATATCTTATCCTTTTAATAAATTGTATAAAATAATACCTACCTGGTCTATAAGATATGCAAAAGGTGCATATGCAACTTTTTTTAAAGCCATTAGCAATAAAAAATTTATATTGCCTTCAAAAATTTCCGTATTGTTATTAAAAAGTCCAACTCTCTGCAAATGAACTGGATTAAGTACTGACAAAGTTATTGCACTGGCAATTCCTTCGTGAAATCCTAAAATATCATATTTTTATACAGGATGTCTAGAAACTAATCGGTCAAACTTCGGAAATCCATAGAACAACTCAAAATAACCAATTTGTTATATAAGCTTTTGTAGAAAAACGAACCATTTCGGAGAAATAATAACCAATCAGCGATTTTATACCTCGTTATGACACTCAAAATTTGAGTGCTCAAAAAAAAATCTGATACGTTCGTGATATCTTTAATTGGTTATTATTCAGATAAAGTTCGCTTTTCAACATATAATTTTGGGGAGTTCTATCCTACCGTCAAGTTTGGCAAATTACTTTTTGGACATCCTGTATTTAGACACAAAGCAAATAAATACATATTTTTATTGACCTGGATTTGCACCATCTCTGTATAAATATGGCTGGTCGGCATAGTACATGTAATACTCAATATGAGCCATTTCATGATGAGTTGTTATTAAATTTTCCATGTTAACTTCTGTACATTGTTTTATTCTGAAAACATCAAAATAACTGTGAGTGCTATTTTATTATTGTTTTGATCATTTCCAGCTATTATCTATCTTAAAGGTATGGATAATAATAAATCAATTCGATTAACCCCTTCCAGATGTTCATTGTGTAGTGAACCAATGAGGGCTACCGCGCTTGAATTTACCACGAAAGGCTAGTGTAGGTTAAGTAAATGTCACTGGAGGCCGTTCGATATTACCCTAAGCAATATACAGAGTGCACACTGGCCGTTCGAAAAGTGGTATAATTTTGAACTGGGTAAATATTGTTACATGTTTGCTATCCACACAAACGCCTATACTGGTAGATTCGTTGATTGAAAGTCCAGGTAACACTCAGTACTTTATTTACTAATTAACAATTAACAACAATAGATTAATTACTGTCTTAACTATAATCACACTTGAACACTTATGGCTCTTTCTTATTTCTTCTTTACATGTTCACGTCCCACTTAAGACTGACTCTCGGCCAACCGTGCGTCTTATTTAGACATCCATTCACGCGGTCTAGAACATTCCAAAACATTCCCGGCCGTCCTCGTACAATTCCAGTCTCATCTAACAAGTCTACCCAGTCCAGTAGCGTAACACTGCCCCTCCTTAAGCCTGAACGTCCCGATCAGACAATTCATTGCTCCCTGTATACTTGGCTAGTCTCTCTATATGCAACAACTTCATCTTTGATTTTGGACTTTGCTGAATTCGGTATACAACGTCGTTTAGTCTGGTGACGACACTGTATGGGTGAAGCTTCGGGTACCTGCCTTCTTTTTGTTCTGGGTTATATAGCCAAACCAACTCTCCCACCTGGTACCCTCCTGAATTAGCCTTAAGATCATAACTACCCTTCATACGGTCACTTGTTATTGCAATTACCTCAAAAGAAGCCTTGGCGTTATATTGCTTATTTCTTATTTGTGGCCCCATTCTTGCCGCGCAAACTTCACATTGGCGGCACCAAGCCTCCACATCTTGACGACTCTTTACCCAGTAGAAACGTTCTCTTTTAACAGGATTTTGTTGATGCCAAAATGTCCGCCAGACGTTCCATTATGCACTTGCTGAAGTACATTTACTACGTGACACCTGGGGATTAACAATTTCACAATAACTTTCCTCCCATCTGGACTTTCCCACTCTCTCTTCAGCAGTCCATCCTCTACTATAAGGGAGTCCCATTGTGCCCATAAAGCCCTCAACCCCACTGATTTATTTGAAATGTCCTTCCAATCAGGTCGGGCTCTTCTTTCTTTCCATTTCAGAATAGGACCAGTTTCGTTATCGCTTACCTGCGCTTCCCTTAACGACTCTTTTGTCCAATAACCCGGAACTTCAATCTTAACGGTATTCATTATTTGTACATTTTGCTGTTTTCCTTACGGTGGCAAGGCTTGAAGTCTTTCTGACACGGTCTTTTGGAAAGGCCATCTGCCATATTTCCCGAAATACCAGCTCTCCAGTTTTTCTGGGGCTTCTCCATTACTGCGACATTTACCCTCTCAGTGCTGCGCTGATGACAGTTACTCTGAATATGGCCCACTCTGTCACACTTATAACACTCTGTCTCCCACTACTTTGCCGTTGGTTTTGGCTGGAGATTCGAGTTTATCAGTAGTTGCATGGTCTTTTGTACTTCGGACATTATATCTTGAATGTTGAGCTCATGACAATTCCTCTTAATACGGCCAATTTGCCACACTTATAACAGCGGATACCTCCATTCGAGCTACCGCTATTTTGTTGTTCTCGTGTCGTTTGGGAATTTATCTTTGTCAATAGTTGTGCGATCAACTTTTGTAACTCGATTAATACGACTTGCATGGTTTTATCTGCCGGGGTCTCTTCCACAGCCATGGCTCGCACTCTCTGGTCTGATTGTGTGGTATCCTCATAGGCAGCCTCACTTTCAAGTGCATGTACTAGGGCCTCACTGCTTTGCTTGTTCCTGGCTAATTTAAGGATTCGTCTAACCTCCTGGTCCGTTACTCCATAAGTAAACGCCCCGACTGCCAACTGTTGCTAAAACTCCATTAGTGCATCAGGATAGGCTAAATTGGCTAATCTCTCCATAGCAGCCTCGAACTCCCGGAGAATTTCTCCACCACGTTGTCTGCGTGATTTGAGTTGAGCTTGATATACTTGGGCGAGATGTTGGTCGCCATATCTTAGTTCTAACGCTGCTTTTTCTTCATTGTTCCAATTATTTCAACGTGCAGCTGCCTCGAACTGTCTCTTATAAGTTGACCATGAACTTTGACCGTCGAAGGAAGGTGGTTGTAATCTAGTACCAGACGACAGTACCAATTAGCCTCCCCTCTCTCTTAATTGTTATTTCAAAAGGGCTATCTCTCCTTCTACTTCACTGACTTTTCCTTTAACTTCAGTTATTTCTCCCTCAAACTTTTCTCTAACTTCACTGACTTCTTCTTTAACTTCCATAACTTCAGCCCGTACATCTTCCTTCAATTGTCCAGTTACCGAGAGCATGACTTGATGCTGTCCCTTCATAATTTATCTTAATTCTTCCTGGCGTTCCCTTTTCGGTTCTTCATTTTCTTCCTGACGTTTTCTTTTTTGAACTTCCATCCGTTCTAATATCGCTGTTTGCAAGACCTGTGTTTGTTTTTCTGCCATACTTCTTGTTATTGGCATTAACTCGCGACACGTAAATCAATTCAAAATACAGTTAACTACGCTATAATGTCCATAAAATATATTTATCACGTCTATGTTGATAATGGAATGTTCCAGAAAAATCTCGAAAGAGCACTAGAAAGTCTTATTTAGAGTTTAAAATGTTTCTGACAAACACACTAATGTTTCGAAGAAGTAACGTTATCCCTACGTATCGCTACCAACCACTGTTTTAAGCGAGTTTTGTCCCTCGGAACTACACAACCCTGAGGCATAATTAACAAACTTTTTTTATTTACTGGTGTTCGAAATAATTATAATAAAACCGTATAAACTTGTTCCGCGCCTCACGATAACTTTTGACAGCTAGGTACCTTGCTCGCCAGCGGCACCAATTGGCGAGCCTAAAAACGGTAGCCCTCATTCAATTCAATTCAAACATATTTATTTTACAATTAAAATGAACAGAGTATATGTCTCTCGCCGGACACCCGGTCCGTTGCCGACCTAGCATCCCCTCGTATGAGAACGACGGTGCGGAGCGGAGCTGGTTCGAGCTTAAAAATAACAATTAACAATAAATACAACATCTAAACTAAATAATTTGTTGTATAATAACATTAATGAATAGAATTAGCTACTCATGCAAAAGCAGACGTCGTTAACGAAAAGACTTTAAAATAATAAGGAAAAAAACGAGGTATAGTGTAAATTGGTGTTTATAAATTTTGAATTTAGGTATACCACGGCGAACCAAATTGCCACAGTAAAAAAGCTCGTCTCCAAACAATACTGAGATAGAGAGCAGGAATGTCCAAGTCCGCTTATTTTCATGTAGAAAAATATTCTTGTACATTTATAACGTTCCGTATTTACTGATGGTTTTCTCATAATTTGGAAAAAATTTTGAAGGAAATTTAGAAGACAAAAAGAAAGGAAAAGAAAGGTGAAAATTTTGAATTTTGGTACCTTATTTATAGAAGGGAATGTCCTCCCTTTAATGGGAGGGGGCGTGGGGACCTAAAGAGATTGTCGAAATATTGGTAACGTCTGGTATGGTAATTAGTGTTTTATCTGAAAAGGCGCATTGTACTCCCTTATTTGAGTGATGTTGGCGATCTGCGAACTACCAGAGAGTTTAAATTAGTAGAATCGTTGAGAACTATCTCTGATATAGTCCACTATGGGTACAATGTTAAAACAATCACTACTGAACTGATACTAGTAAATACATTACGGTTATTTTGTACTATTATTTACATCTGACATGGTTCTAGTACTTTAGTACCTTTAAAAGATAAAGTTAAAGTTAAAATTCTAGCCTTTATTACTCTACATTTTGTCATTTTTAATCTATGTACTGCGTACGTATAAAGTGTCATACCTAAAATCGACCTTATTACAAAAATCCCAGGCACTTGCGGTACACTGTACTTTTCGACCATTTGGTCTCTCTAACATAGAATGTCTCCAAAATTCTGGTGGCATCGGTTTTAATCCTATAGATGTAAAGAACTCCTCTGCCATTTGAAACATTCTATAAAATATAAACAAATCATTAGTTTCTTTAGGGTAATTAAACTGCATGTGGAGAATGAATAGTCTCTGTGTAAATTCCACCTTATACAACTAGGATACTGTATGCTGAAACTTTAAAGAAAGAAAGCCCAATTTTTACCTCAAAGGTGTAAAACCTTGGTGTAGCATTTCATCAGTCACATCAATGTTTTTGTATTCCGGGTATGGCATGACAATATCAGCAATATTACTCCAGTCTTGTGCCCACAAATTTCCTAAAATATGCGCAGGTAAGGGACCATCAGGTCTAATAATATTAGACCCGTATTTTTGAAGTAGTTTACTTCTCACAAATGTTAACAGATGTTTGTACAATGGTTGTAATTTTTGAAAAGATTCTGCCAGTTCGTCTTCAAAGTCTGAATCTTCATAGATATACCTCATTTCTTCACCTGCGTCCAAGAACCCTAAACAGTATGTTAATAATTTTCCATCTTTTAAATGGCAGGTAAAATAAGCAAATTGGCAACTTAGTAAATAACTCAAAATACTTATTCGCCTGCTGCTATGTTGACTAAATATTTTTTTCTACAACCGAGCCAAAAGTGCAACTTTGCGCTTCCAAAAGAAAGCGCAAAATTGCACTTTTCCGAGGAGCGAGCGTTTTTTTACTTTGTCGCTCGCCGAGCGACAAAGTAAACGCTTAGTTACCATACATAACTACATTATTACGTTAAATAAAACAAATTACCAACTTTAGTTATACAAAGTAATGAAAAGTTAGTTATTATTATTATAAACTCTAATCTTCTGATATTTTCATTGTACTAAAGGTGGTAGGAATATAAATATATGTTTTCTAGTAAATAATTCAAAAAAGAAGCATAAAATATATTCAAATATACATAAATCACAATTACCACAATTTACCAACTTTAGTTACACAAAGTAATAAAAAAATTTGCTATTTTTACAGTAATCTATCGTTTTCGGAAACTTTCATTACACTAAAGGTCGTAGAAATTTATATTTAGTAAATAATTCGCAGTATCTATATATCGCACTGATGCCCAAATTATTGCGTTAAATAAAATACAAACTACCAACTTTAGTTACGGAAAACAGTTAAAAAATTGGTTGGTAGTAACTCATCTTTTATTTTTTAACAATTTTGTGCTACTAAAGGTGGTAGAAATAGCTATTTTTACCAATTCAATGAACTTATAAAGCTTTCGCATAGCACACACGAATATTATGTTTTGGATATAGGAGGCCATGCTTGCCGCTGCTGTTAGCAAAAATAAACAAATAATTATTTGATGTGTCAAAACGTTCTTAAAACAGCTATTTGTGTCAAATAAATTTATTCTTATAATTATCAGATAATGGAAAGTTTTGAAAAGTATAATTTATGTGATAACTGCAAAGAATTGTGCCATGTTCAAATACGCCATTCCAGTTTAATATACTTAACTGCCGTAATTGAAAAATGCGACCAAGACATGTCAAAGAATGGTTTGTTTAAGATGATTCAAAGAAGTCTACTACAAATGTCGACCAAATATAATTTTCCCAGGAGAAGACAATACAATCGTTTCAAAGTATTACATGTATGTCATCAAACACAGACATTTAATACCCTTTAATTCTTCACCTTGCTTTTCACCACTAAAGAAGAAGGAAGTGTTAGAAGAATTCCAAAAACATTTAGATTTTGTTATACACATAGATATAAATCATAAGATGACAGTATTTAAATAAATAATTAATAGGTACTAAAGCAATTTTTTATTTTGTTTTGCAGTAAATACCATTTTAACAAACATTTCTACAAAAACGTGTGTAGCGCAAATTGATGCTCACGTTTTGAATTCTGAACTGTCAAATTTGAGGTTATCAATAATTATTAATTTTTACCAAACATTTTTATAAAAACACCGGTTGTAGAAAAAATACTATGTAATTCGAGCACAAAGTGACATTGCCGCTCAGAGCGACAATATATCACTTTGCGCTCTTATTACACAAATAGCTATTACCGTCCAATTTAAAAGAAGAAAAATGTTCGCCAATTCGACTTAAAAGTTAATATAATATGGTAGCAACTCCCGATCATGAAAATAATTTAAACAAATTTGATCATACTTATAAAAAAAGAGTTATATATTGTTACAAAAATCGAAAAACTTTCAAATTTGTATAATTATTTGAAAAATTTAAATGGATTTTAACAGGGTAATCACGTAATCCCACAAGAATTATTAGCATCACCTGAAATTTCTATAACTTTAATGTCGTTTGTTCGATTTGGATGATTTTTTTAGCACTATAGATTGACTGTTGTCGACTCCTCAGGAATATTACTGTGCTACTGGTTTTTTAGTAAAAATTCAGTTTTCCTTGAATACCAGGTGTAACGATACTGAGTTTTGTTCCGCCCTGTGGAGTGCATTAGCAACAATAGTACACAATTTAGAGCTAACTCTCGCTAACGACTTTTCTTAACATTCATCATTTTGTTTCACTTTATTATCTCTGTTATCAGATAAGATATACAGTTTAATAGCACACTTTTATATACTACAGTTTGTATGCATCATCGGAAAAACTGAAATAAATAGTAGGCTGTGGAAAACAAGAGCTTAAAAGTAACTTCATCAATTTAGAAAATGTCAGTTTGTTGTGCAAATTGTTGCATTAGATTTCTATACTCTTTGCTGTGGTTTTATCGTTAATTTAAATTGTGTACCAAATTGTAGCATTATAGATGCTCAACAACATATAACACGTCATATTGTTACGCCACTGGACTATGTAGACTGGTTAGATGAAACTGGAATTGTACGCGAACGGCCGGGAATATTCTGAATGCCCCAGACCGTGTGAACGGATGTATAAATAAGACACACGGGGGGCCGAGAATCAATCTTAAGTAGTTGAACGTGAACGAGAAAAAGAAGAAATAAGAAAGAGACTTATAAGTGTTCAAGTGTGATTATAGTTACGACAGTAATTAATCTATTGTTGTTAATTGTTAATTAGTAAATAAAGTAGTGAGTACGTGTTACCTGGACTTTCAGTCAACGAATCTACAAGTATAGGTGTTTGTGGAGGTAGCAAACATGTAACAATTTGGTGTCGGAAGTTGATTGGAAGAGAAATTTTTGGAATATTCGAAAAGGTTCTACAGTGTTCTTCTCAGAAATTAGTGGTAACACAAAGAATTAAACTACTGGACAGTGTTTGAGGACTATTTCTGGACTGAATAGTGACTTTAAGGTGGATTTTCGAGAAGTTTCTAGAACATTTAATTTAGAAATAGCTGCGAATACGTGAGTGCCGCTAGTAATAACGTGTTGTAGACTGAGAAAAAGGACTATTAGTGTAATTTCGGGAAAATTCTAGAACATTCTATTTGGAAACTACAAGATATACGTGAATTGATTGTGTCGACGGAAACGTGCTATAGACTTAAAAACAAGACACTTTTAGTGACAATTCTAGAACATTCGATTTGGAAATCACAGAAGATACGTGAACTGTGTTAACGGAAATGAGTTATAGACTCAAAATTATTTTTGATCTCATCATACCATGGAAGGCCGTTGATTTTAAATTGACTATTCTAACTGGGGAAATTTGATTAATAACCTTTTTAACATCAAGTTTATGGCAAATATCAAGTGATGTGATAATTCTTGTGGGGTGTGTATAATCAGAACTAAAATTAGGAAATGGGTATAAGTAAGAGTGATTTGTTGATTGAGAGGCAACTGCCTAATTCTGTAATTATAGATCCCCTTACAGATAAAATTTGCAAAATTTTACGAATTCGATCGCATAGAAAATGAACAATTTTTTTACCATTTATCCGAGCTGCTTGATTTGCTAATTCAACATATCTCATAAATTTGTTTTTCATCTGTGGTCCAATTCTGTCATGCCACTCCTTCCAGGTATGCATCAGTTCACGATTATTTCTTGAATGCGCCATAATTCTCTGTATGTCGGGTTCTAACTGTAAGTCACAGTATAATTTCTTATTGTTATAGTAGTTTGGTTTAAATGGGCATGCGCGAACATGTGCATATATATCTTTCATTTCAGATATAAGGTGATAAATCTAAAAAAAAAATAATGCAGTTTCGAATAAATTATGTTCTTATTTTCAAGAGTGATTTGAAGAAGAAAGAAGACTCTAAAAGGTGAAAATGAAGAATGGTAAAACTGCTGATTGATGGTCGTGGAAGTTGTTCGTGAAAGACAGTTTATGCATCTCATCGCTTATTGTTGATAATCATGTCAATAAGACCAGCTATTTGTCCATGAATTCGAATGACAGTTTATGCATCTCATCGCTTATTGTTGATAACTAGAAATAGGCGCAGCCTATTTCTAGCTCCTGCGGAGAGCCGAACACCTGGCGGCGTCCGATAACTATCAAGACTAAATGAAGAAGTTCTGCAGAAAAAAAAATTGATTTTGAAATTTGCGAAAAAAATTGAAACAATTGTGTGCCTCACCAGGTTATTTTTTTAAACAATTTGTAAAATATTTGCAACATTTGTTTTTAGATCAGAAGAAAGATATGTCGACAGATTTCAAATTTCATAAAAAAATATAGATTTATTACAAAGTTGTACCTTTTTGAAATTTGCATAGTGAAAAATGATTCTAAAATAAAATTTCAAAACGGTGTAACTTTACAAAAAGCAGTCGTTTTTATGAAATTTGAAATCTGACGAATATTTTCCACCTGATTCAGAAAAAAATGTTTTGCAAATATTTTATAAATTGTTTAAAAAACAAACTGGTGAGGCACACAATATTTTCAACTTTTATCGCATATTTCAATCACAATTTTTTTCCAGCAAAACTTCTTCATTTAATCTTGATAATTATGTCTTTTAAGTATCATTTGGGTCTCATGCTCCAATGCTAAGAAATGACATAGACTAAATTTTACCAGCCGCCACTGAATTAAAACGAAATTGTGGACAAATAACTGGGTGGGAAGTTACAATTTTTTTAAATGTTTAAAGGGCCGTTTCAACCCCTGAGACCCTTTGCAAGTCGATGAATATTTACAGATACATTACTAACGAGTTAGTTTACCCTCCGTTAAAACGAAATTATGGACAAATTAATTGTTAGGAAGTTACAAATTTCTTAAATGTTTAAAGGGTTGTTTCAACCCCTGGGACCCTTTTCAAGTCGATGAAAGTTGACAGGTACATTAATAACGAGTTAGGTTAACTTCCATTAAAATAGAATTGTGGACATAGCTGGTTGAGAAGTTACAAATTTTTTTAAAGTTTAATGGGATGTTTTAATCTCTGGAACTCCTTGCAAGTCAATGAAGGTTCACAGGTACATTACTACCGAGTTAGTTTACCCTCCATCAAAACGAAATTATGGGCAAATCAGTTGTTGAGAAATTACAAATTTTTTAAATGTTTAAAGGGTTGTTTCAACCCTTGGGACCCTTTGTAAGTCGATGAAAATTTACAGGTACTTTACTAACGAGTTAGTTTATCCTCCATCAAAACAAAATTATGGACAAACAACAGGTTAGGAATTTACACATTTTTAAATGTTTAAAATGTTGTTTTAACTCCTGGGACCCTTTGCAAGTGGATGAAAATGACATTACTAACGACTTAATTTACCCTCCATGAAAACGATATTATGAACAAATTACTGGTTGAGAAGTTACAAAATTTTAAAATGTTTAAAGAGTTGTTTCAACCCCAGGGGCACTTTGCAAGTCTTTGAAAATTTACAGGGACATTACTAACGATGTGTATCCTTCATCAAAACGAATTTATGGACAAATAACTGGTTGGGGAGTTACAATTTTTTAAAAATATTTAAAGAATTGTGGTAACCCCTGGGACTCTTTGTAAGTCGATGAAAATTTACAGGTAAATTATTAACGAGTTAGTTTAATCTCCATCAAAACGATATTATGAACAAATAAGTGGTTGGGAAGTTAAAAATTTTTAAATTGTTTAAAGGGTTGTTTTAACCCCTGGAACCCTTTGCAAGTCAATTATTATTTATTTATCCATAAATTCGTTTTCATGAAGGGACACCAAATCGTCAATAATGTACCTGTACAATTTTTTCGACTTGCAAGGGGTTCCAGGGGTTAAAATAATTCACCTGGAAATTTTCAACGTCTGGCAAAGGGGCCCAGGAGTCAAATCAGTCCTTTAGGCATTTAAAAAATATGTAACCTCCGAACCAGATTATTATAAAATTGTCCCAAGGGTCAATACAACCCTTTAAACATTTAAATAATGTATAACTTCCCAGCCAGTTGTACATAATTTCGTTTTCATGAATAATGAACTTATATGTCAGTACCTGTAAACTTTTGTCGACTACAAATGCTCCCAATGGGTAAAACAATTATTTAAACATTTAAACATACAGGGTTGTAATCACCTTGCATTAAAGGTGTATTGTTTTTCGACTGATATACTATTACCAGTCTGCTATTACTTTTGATATTTTATGGTACTTCCTGCATTTAGTGAATTCATTGTTGAGAATTATTTGCACAGTGTAATCCTATAGAGTAGGTATATATGTATAGTGTATAATGGTGTACGTCAGTACGTGAACGCTGGCACTTGTTAAGCCGCGTCCAGATTAGTTAAAATTTACGCCGTGCGTGGCATTCGGCACAAATTTGTGTGTGCGAATGGTGTGCGTTACAAATTTAACAGGTCCACCCTCGCATAAATTTGTAACGCACACACGAATTTGTGCCGAATGCCACGCACGACGTAAATTTTTACTAATCTGGACGCGGCTTTAAAAAAAGCGTCATGTATAGGGCGACAACACTCCTCCATCGCATTCTATCGAAGTACCGCGTACCCGATATAAATACACCAACCTGTATAGTCTGTTTGTATAGTGTATTTTTGATTTAAGAATAAACTTAAATTGAATTGGTAGGTAGCGATAAATGCATAGTGTTTATAAAACATGTCTAAAAATCACGTAGATACGTAATGCGAAACTTTTTTTTAAAATGTGTCGTTCAATTACTCTAGAGCATAAAGTGAACTTGTAGATTAGTGATTTCCTGGAGTTGCAATTTAACGGCAGAGTATTATATTGCACAAGTTATAAAAAAGTGCTTTTGTGCAATCTCAAAGCAAACATTAAGAGACACATTTCCTCAGACGATCATATAAAGCGTGTGACTAGTATTACTGATAGTGATACGCAAACAAATTTTAACTTAGATTTAATGGAAATGATGGTTGGGTGTAATATGTTGTATGTTCTAGACGAAACTAGATAAATAATCCACTATTTAGAAAATTTTAGTGTTTTAGTGGGCAGTATAGCAATATTCAGGTGTCATCGGAAACGACAAATATTTACCACCAGAGGTAGGATTTATCAATTGGATATGACGTAAAACCAGGGTTGGCTTTAAGTGGTTATGTGTCAGATTTGCATTAAAATATGAGACGATATGTTACCTTGGTTAGTTTTTTTTAGCGAATTCCGTATTATCCAAAGTTGATAAAGTAAATTTATTATAAACATTCACTCAAAGAGAACTGCAGGTATAAGGGGATGTACTTAACAGTAAACTACACACACACAAATATTTTTCACTGACAGTTACAAGAATAAAAGTATATTATTAATATCTGTTCTAAATGTTTTGTAGTTAAACTCGGCGCCTTTCGTTAAAAGTCCATTTATATTGCGAGACGGACCGCTCGACGTCGACAGATATAAATGGAGCATACTAAAATATGTAAACTTTCGCAAAGTCACCATATTCATGCCCGGTGTAGCAAAGGCTTTATTTACCATTTAAAAAGTCTATTACACCTGTCATCGTAACAAATAAGGGATTTTTTTTTAAACAGTGGTATTTTATTTGTACGCACGCAGCAATTTCTCCCTGTAATTGAAAAATATATTGTCGTAGATCGAACACAACGTTTATTGCATCAACTGTAGTAAATTCTGATCTTGGCTGATATTGAAGATCCCGTATGGCTAGAGGAATTCGTGAAAAACTTCTGTGTATGGTTTCCAGATTTTCTTGAATTGTTGAATCCATAAATGCTTGTTGCACGTGTGAAATAGCAATACACCAGATATCAAATTATCAACATTAGAGTAGCACCCCCTAATAGCTTCAGCAATTGTATGAAGCCCATGTGCTAAACATGTTACATGAAATATATTCTGATATGTTTCCTTCAAAATTCTTCCAGCAGCTTTCATATAATTCACTCCATAGGTAAGAAATAATAAGAACTTGTCCTTATGTTCTGCATATCTGTCACCCCAAAACTCTTGTAGACTTGAATTCACTACCTCCGCTATAGTACGGGAATTTGTAGCTTCTAAAACTTTAGAGACAATCAAGTGCCCGCTCATTGACCAATTTTTCTCCAATGCACCCACTAAAACATTCGCTACCTTAAATCCGCAAGCATTAGTGGTTTCGTCCACGCTAAGCCAGATGTACTTACCATTAAGCTCAGAAGAAATTTTCTGTCTAATATTTTCACACTCCGTTTATAAATATTTTTTTCCTTAGTGTAGACCTCGAAGGCACGTTAACATTGCTATATCTGCCACTAATACATTTTCCCAAAAATTGTCTAAAAAGTGGATTGTCTAGTTTCGACCACGGTATGTTACATCCTATCATAAATACCACTAAATCTAAGTTAAAATTACGTTGCATGTCACTATAAGTAAAGCCACCTACGCTCCGTTTATGGTTTTCTGAAGAAATATGTCTATTAATATTTGTGTTGCATGACCACGAAATTCCTTTGTTATATCTAGTGCAATACAATTGTCTACCATCAAATCGTCAATCGGCAATATCACGAATCTAAGAATTTACTGTAGCTTCCGATGGTTTAGTACGTTATGACATTTTAACTGCGCAATTTTAGTACCTACATCCAAATGGATCCACGTTATGCGATACTGTTCGATCGTGTTATATGTTTTCTCCCCTCCACGCTAGGGCCGGTCGTTGACCTTCAGTAATGTAAATTAGCAGTATACAGCAATTTAATAGAATCTATTACGCGTTACGTATTAATTTAATACAGTGCATTCCTTGACAAAACTAAGTTACCATGAACATTGTAAAATTAAAGAAAATGCACTTAATAAGTTTTTGTAGTTTGGGAATGTTTAGTAGGTGTTTGCAATATATTATATTATATCTGTAAAAGCTATCCCTGGGAACCGATTCATAAATCCCACGTATGTTCATCACAGAGATGTGAGAGTAATAAACAAAAAATTTATTCTGAACTGAATGACGAATACGTCTGGATTAACTTGGATGAAACTACCAATACTTGCGACTGGAAAATGGCAAATGTTTTAGTGGATGCATCAATATTAGCAATGTACTTTTACCCTTGTGATCGATAGTTAAAAATATATGAGTGTGTTACATTCACCAATACTAAGGCGATAAAGAATTAAATTGGGAGTAAATACCTAATTTTCATTAAAGAATGTGATAAAAAAAGCAAGGCACTAGAAATACTCAGGATCCTTATAAAACTGGTTGTCTCGTAACCTGTGGATTAGAGATAGACGCAAGATGACTACGTCATCCAATATGCCCACACTACACATGTGCCTGAGAGTGCCTTTTATACTCTCAGACATGTGCTTACAACCATTGGTTTAGCAAGCTTACCGGCTGACGTTTACTGCCACTTTGCTATTGGTCGAAAGATTGCGAGGCAATCTATTCTTAACTAATATTGGGATTCTGTTCTGTGTATTGGGATACAAGTACAACTACTGTTTATTTTCTTAATGTATTAATTAGGTCATGCAAAGCAAGATTCATAATAAAATTGAAACAATGGCCTCCATACTAACCTCGTTGTATTTATCATCAGACAAACTAGCTCTGGTATTAGTAGTTAAAAGCCGAAGCTGCCTGCGGGCCAATGGATCTGAAATGCGAGCCCAGTCAAAAACAATGGCCCTCCTCCATGTTAGTTTATCAAACTTCGCCTTTAACGTTTGGTCCTCAACCATTCTTCGTTTATTAAGGTCTGTCATGTTGGTAGAATATATCCATTGGGCAGAGCTGACTCTGAAGCACATTCCCGACGCCTCAACATCATACTCTCTGAGAAATTGAAGAGTCTCTCCCAAATTTGTGTTTGTACCCTGAAAAATTACAATTCGTCACCTTAATACATAATTATCCTAAGTCCATTTTTTTTCCGTTTTTTTCTATGGAAAAAATTACAACACATTTTATGCCGAACAATCCGATGTCCAACTCTTAACATTTATCTCATTATTTAAAAACACTTCAATGACCTTGATGAACACAAGAATACTTTTTAACGACTTAAGGATATATTAACATAAATTTTACTGCAACATAATGGATAGGGTATAGTAAAAACTATCCCAGCCAATACCTACTTTAAAGATCTAGTAGAGTAGAAGCTGATAGACCTCTACTCGATCTTTGAAATATTGGGTACTTAAGAAACTTAAAAAATTATTATTATATAAATATGTTGTATAAAAACAGTGAGTGACATATGTATAAGTTGTATATCATATCTAAAGCTATGCGACCATCGCGGCGTCGCTCCTAAAATTGGAATTTTATTAAATTGTGATTTAAATCTCCGAAGAAGGCTTGTCCTATCTCGATGATCTAAATAAACAAACAATAATCATAATTATACAGAGGTTGAGTCATAAACTCATAAAGAATGAAACATAGAGTAACTGTAGATTTTTTGGGTCAATAATCTTTAGTCTATGTTCCATTCTTTATGACTCACCCTGCGTATATACAGTGAATTCCATTTTGACAGTAAATAAAGGTAATTGTAATTATAATTACAATTTTTCTGTTATTGTATATACAAAGCTATGATTTCGAGAGATCAAATCGTAAGATGACATTGGAAGGTGAGTGGGGGATCCTACGCATTGGCATTGTAGAACTTCCCCCAGCGTAGATAAATGTATAGTATCGTATGGTATGGTATTGTATGGCAAATTATGTTTCTTCGGTTTGATGTCTATTCTAACTACCCCTCAGACTCCCCATGACTGCGCATATGGCATAATGTACACAAAAGACAATTAATATATTTAGCACAAATCGTATATTAGGTATTGTATAACACCTTTTAGAATCATGTTCTAAATCCGCTCTTGACAGGTGCATATTTCCAGAAGGAAAAACTGTTTTTTTTGTAGAATATATATTTTGTGTCGGTTACAACGATTCTGGAACCATGTTCTGTATACGCCCATGATTAGTCATATGTTTAAATTTTATAAAACTAATATACACGTAAATTATGTTTTAAAGCGAATTTTCGCCCCTTCTTTCTAAAAAAAATATTGCATCGTTACCATGGGCGCCGTTAGAAAAATTTCCGAGGGGCAAAAACAGTATGCATGTTTCATGAAAATTTCTATTAAAGCACATAAAAATAAAAGATTGAAATCAAAACAATAAATGTGAACATTGATCCTTGTTAATAAAACTAGAATAAACTTCAATAACAAAAAAAGTCGGTCAACGCACTTTATATTTACAGTACACATTGGGGCATAGTGTATACGAACGAAAATAAACTCTATAATACTTAAATAGTTATTCACGTTACTTACACCAAATCTTTGGTATTAAAATAATAAAAAAACTTCTAAAAACAAAACAACAACATTGGTACCTAACTCGAAATCTCAAATAATCTTATTCTAAAACGAATATACATATATATTGCGAGATCCTTCGCAACAAAAAAACAAATTTAATAAAACGGAACGTATCGCTGACTTTAATGCCTGCCTCAACCAGCCCATTAAACCATGCACTTTATCTGTCTATGACACCCTACACACACTACGATTTTTTGTAAGCTTGCAGTACAATTTGAGTGTGAACTGTCTGAACGATAATCGTAACATGTGTATGTCAATCAAATGCCGTGTCCTATGTGGCGAACAAGTTGGATGGCAATACGGAGCTTCCATAAAATTTTGCGTATGTTTGTCGTATTTGACGACAGGTTGGAACATGTGTGTAGATGCTTTCGACTGTGCTTACGATTATTGCGACGATGGTCGTATTTGACGACAGGTTGGAATATGTGTGTAGATACTTTTTACTGTACTTACGATTATTGCGACGATTTCGTTATTTATTTGCTTTTAGGTGTGCAATGAATTAAAGGCAATTGCGCAAATATTAAATACATATTGTTACGCCAATGGACTGTATGAACTGAAAATTCTAAAATATGTCCAGAGATGGCGCTACTGGTATTAAGACTTCAATTAAATAGCCAAGGTAGTCCGAAATTATTAAGAATTGTTCGAGAAGGGTCAGGAATATTCAAGAAAAAATCTTAGCTATTTACATAGATGCCAAATGTTAAAAAAGACCTATGAGAACAAGCAAGATCGACGTAACAATAATGACGATGTGTGAGTATATCGTAGGTAGCTAGTGGGGCACAAACTGCAGCGCTGAGTTCTTTATCTCATTTCATTCTAGTTCTCAACCATCGCTCGTACACTTTTCCTAACTAGTCACATTTGGAATTTTACACACAGTTTTAGGTACACAGTGGGACAAGAAATTCAGTACTGATTTGGAATTGTGCAAGTAAAGATGAAATAAGTTAGGAACTAAAGTAGTGATTTCTAAGTGTTTAGTTGTTAATAGTTAGTTGTTATAGTCATTCAATAAATTGTAATTATTAGTTATTGACTGATTGATTAATAAATAGTGAATAAATGTTGCCAGGAGTTTCAGTTAACGAATCCCCGGTTTGTATTGTTTCTGGACACAGCAAACACGTAACAATATCAACTGCTAAAATAGATATTAAAAATAGAAATGTTTGGGGAAGTTTATTAAAATACATAGACAAAATGTCTATCTGTGGACGTAAAATCGAAAGATTATAATCCAACAAAATAAAAAGAAATGCAAGTCATAACATGCTTTTACAAAAAGTCGTCGTCATCAATTAGCAATACTGTAGCTACGGTACAATGGCAGCTGCGATCTTCTCGACATGATGACATCACTACATATCACATGTCAACTACCGTTAATATATAAGTTGGAACGTGCGCAGAAAAAACAAACAAACAAGTCGATTCGATATCCTATAAGACGTGTGTAGGGCACTGTGGGGCATTTTTGGCGAGAGTATGAAAAACATGGTTGCCAAATGTTAGATTTGCCTTTTTTTGCTATGCAAACTTGGGGAAAGAATTGAGAATATATGTTGGTTGAATGAAAAAGATTACTTAGTGTATTTCCAGTAATTTATCTTGATTCTTGAACCTTTCGTCATTCTGCGGGCAGGCAACTGCCCTATCTTGCCCCTACTTGGCGACGCCCATGATCGTTACGCATTTGTTGCCATTTACTTCATTAAACTAGTTTTACTGTTATAAAGTTTCTTAGTTGGTTACTAATTCCAATTTGAAGTTTTATAATAATTGTCTGTGTATAATTTAATTATAATTATACTACCTACATGCTGTGTGACATCTCTACAATTTACTGTTATAAAAAGAGAGCACGTGCCTCTTTTTGCTTTGCCACGGTATTTAATTTCAAACAATATGATGCGTTTTGACCTAAAATTAACTACCGGAACGTTGATCAGGAAGAGTTTTTAGCGAAATTTTTTACTTCAAAAATGTTAATGAGTGTGTTTTGTAAACAATATTACATACACATATGTAAATTTAAAGACTTACGTATTAATTATAATTTTGAATCGATTTGATTGGTAAAAAAAAGAGGAAACTTGTTATGGTTTACAAATATGTTATGTAAATCATAATAATTTTCCTTTTTTTATTGAACCAATACACCCAAAAAAATCCAAACAATTTAATTATATTTAATGATACTTTTTAAAATAAATCAGATTGAAATATAAAATGTATTGCTATATCGTGCAAAAAATTGTGATATATTAAATATAAAGATTCAAATCGAGTAATGAATAAACCTAAAATAAATGATAACAGGAAATATCAGTATGAAATTTAATATCACATTCATTTACGAGTCTCCCACGAAATTATCATTATAAATTCTTGCAGTCTAAAACAAATGATATTTAATTTGCTTATTCCATCTCACCCCTACACAGTGGCGGCTGGTGAAATGTGGTTATGCCATATCCTAATATTGGATATCTTTTTAAAATTTTATATCAATTTTTCAATTTCAATTAATTTTTCATTGAACAAATTTCAAAATGTCGTAATTTTTAACTAAATATTGGAGTATTTGGTATTTCTCCAGAGGCGTCCTTTACACTCATATTATTTTTCCATAGAAACTAAGTCAACAAAATGATATGTTAATTATAATATAAACATCTGATTGAGTTAACTTAAGGTATTGTGCTATTGCGAAAGTGTGATATTCAGTTGTAATTTGAAACCCTCTGAGATCCGGGGGCGGTGGGTGTTAACATTGAAACAGATATTTTTGGGTGTATTTAAACTTTTTTAATTTTTAATTAGTGATACTTAAAGAATGCATTCTCGGTAGTGAGTTTTCTATAGTTTTTTACGCATTGCTTTTATTTACTTACGATTTGCATAATGGCGCGAAGTCATTTATAAATTATAGAAGCAAATCGACGAAATTGTGATTAATACAGGAACGAACAAATAAAACAATAAGATGAGACATATTAGAAGTATACACGTCGATATACATAATAAATCACTAATAAAACAAATAAAACTAAACAAATAAAACACTAACTACAAAATCTCGTCTATATCGTAAATGAAAACTGTCTTTACATTCGCTCCTAATACGTACAAAACCATAACTAAATAATTTACAAACTGAATTCGTCGGCACGGGAGAGTCACAGCTCCTCCCAAATCCGACCAATGGGAAAACACTTGCCCACCTGCTGTTTATTAAGATGCGTTTGACCCCACCCTAATGCACCGATTATTACTCATATGACTTCCAGATGAAACATTAACTGTGTATTTTAAATTAAATATTTTTAACACGTTCATAATCAGATTATTGTATGAACATTTGGCAAATATTTTGCAGTTTTAAAAAAATCTGGGCGGGCACACCATTTTTGAAACTTTATTTTCTCAAATTTTAATTGCGCCTCATGCCTTGAAACATCTTTTGGATTTCAGCGATTAACGATTAAGAAATGGATAACTCTTATTTCACCGACCGCCATTGCCCCCACATTAGATTTCCCATGCATTTGAAAATTTAAAATTTTTCCCAAGCAAATGAGCATCTACCAAAGTTTAAATTTTTTGTCCAAATTTGTTCTTATTCAGTTTTAAATTTTGTCACCACTTTTGAATCTCTAAAAAAATGATAAAATAATTGCATTTGTACTTTTTTTAACGCATTAAAGGAAGAAGTACATTTTTTATTTTTTCGTAATTCATTAAGAATACGTCCCGAAATACATATTATGTATTATGTAAAAATATTTCTTTTTCTATATGTATATTTTGTATAAGGTGAATATTTATTTTTTATTTTATAGGTTAAAAGAGGTGAAAAAAGAAACAAGAGATAAATTTACACTAAATGGAAATCTCAAGAAACGATAGCAATCATTAACAATGCAATGCATAAAAACGGTCCATCGTTATTTCAATCTGCAGATTAAAAGAAATCTTCAGAAAATATTAGATAGGATATTACTTTTGAGGTAATCGAGGCATATATCGCACTCCACAAGATTCATTAAAACTACAAGTAGATAATTTAATTTTCTGAAAAAAAAAGTGGAGACATCTCTTTTCACAGTTATTCTAGTAGTAGTGGGTCCGCAGGTGAGAGTTAAGAAGAGTCGTGATTTGTTACAATTTGGGCGATTGCGCCGGTATAACGATTATTTAGCTTTTTTACTTGAAATAATAATTGAATTGTATCTACATCCAATATGTAAAAACAGCCTACCGTTATTTCGATCCAGAAAAGTCTGCAGAAAATATTAGAAATATCTTACTTTTTAGGTTTTCGAGGTAGATATATCGTAATCGCCATGTGATGTATTAAAATAACAAATCGATATTTAATTTTCTGAAAAATGGTGGAAATACCTCTTTTTATAAAGTCGCTCATTTCAGTAATAGTGGGCCTGCAGGTGCAGTTAAGAATGGTCCTGATTTTGCACGATTTGGGCGAATGCGCCGGGTATTAAGAGAATCCTACTATTCGGCATTTTTTACTTGAAACAGTTGAATTGAAAAATATATTGCTCATAACTAAGCCATAGAGAAGTATCTGCGGAATTTGAAACTACAACTGTATAATATTTTGCCATATTCATCATTTCTTTTTGTTCGAAAATAGCAAGAATATCTTTTTACAAAACAGGTTTCTTAAAAAGCCTTCATATTTTTCTTTCAAATGTTTTGAGACCTGAAACCAGCAAATTTATACAACTCTCTGAATAAAATTTTCATTTAAACAAAGGATAATATGACTGCGTAAAATAATTATTTGGTATTATATTATAATAAAAGCACTCTGTCACACCTAACATGATAATAATAATAAATATCTATAGAACTTTATGTACAGTATGTCCGCGGATGGGGTTTACAATAGGTGTAATGGCTACAATTTTTAACTTTTCGAGAAAATGTTTATCTTTATAAAAGTTTTTGCTTCCTAGAAAAAAGTAGTGACGTTGACAAAAATTACATTTTTTATACGAGGTGATCAAAAATTACAAAAAACTTAAAATTCCGCAAGAGTAAACTGGTTCTATTTTTTATTTTGGAACAAAATGTGAAATAAAAAAGTTGTTTCTAATTATATGGTCTGTCCAAATCCAAAATTTCATTTGAATATTGCAATGGTTCCGAAATTAATGAATCTTTAGTAAAATACTAGTCGGTTCTTGTCAAATTTTTATTTAGCTAATTGCATTCGAACAAGGAGAATAAATACCTGATAAACAATTTTGATTTTATAAAAGTGCATACATATTTGAAGTTTCTGACTTAAATATCACAATTCAAAAATTCCTCCACCAAATTGAACGCATGTTTCCATTCGTTTTCGAATGTTGTGAAAACTACTTCTAACTTCCTCAATGGAAATTGATTGCACAGCTGACGAAATGAGCTGCTTTAGAATTTCAACGTCGTTGTCTATGGGTTGTCGGTAGGCAATTTGTTTTAGACGCCCCCAGAGAAATGTATTCGCAATTGTCAAATCTGGACTTCTTGGCGGCCACAAAACTGGACTGCCTCGTCCAATCCACCTTTACCCAAATTTGCTATTAAGCCAATTACGTACGACGCAGGCATGATGTGCTGGACATCCATACATTCTATTACGATATTCCAACGGCAAGGCTTCTAACTGCTCAAAAAAGAATGTATTAAGCATATGCAAATAAGAGTTACTATTGCACGTATTTTCAAAAAAGGATGGCCCTATTATGCCATGACACAAAATAGCGCACTAGACATTTATTTTTTTTTAAATATTGCCTTCCGGTAAAAATTCTAAATTCGGGGTTAGTCTCACTCCAATACCTTACATGTTGTGAAGCTACAGTCCCATTTGTTGAAAAAGTCGACTCGGCGGAGAACATAATAAATTTATAAAAATTCGTGTTGCCACTTAAAATTTCATTTCCTACCCATAAACAGAAATCTAGTCGTTTTGCTTCATCCCCTTCTTTTAAAGTATGGTTAAAATGTGGTTTGTATGGAAATATTTTATTTTCTTTCAAAATTTTTTGGATGCAACTTTTTTTAATCACCTCCAAATACCGGGCTCGATTTCTCAACGAAATTTTGGGATTTGCAGCAACAGATGCCAACACTAATAATGTGGCGGCGTCATTTTGATCATATTTTTTCTTCTCTTTCTTTACGTCAAGCACTGAACCAGTTTTTTAAAATTTTTTGACCAATTTATGAACTGCCAATCTCGAAACATACACATTGGGAAATCTCTGACTAAATTTTTGAATAACGTAACGGTATGAACTTTTACCGTATCCATAACACTGTACTAAAAAAAAATCTTTGCTCGACAGTTAACATTTTAAAAATTATTTTTTGATGCAGATATGTCATGTTATGTAGACGTACCTAGGTAAACAACGCATCTAACAATCAAAAAGAACATTACAGGAATTATACAGGATGTTCCTAAAATAAAATGTTACTAAAAATTCACTAATTTCGGAAACACTGCAATATTCAAATGAAATTTTGGATTTGGACAAACCATATAATTAGAAGCAACTTTTTTTATTTCACATTTTGCTCCAAAATAAAAAATAGAACTAGTTTACTCTTATGGAATTTTAAGTTTTTGTAATTTATGATATAAAAAATATAATTTTTGTCAACGTCACTACTATTTTTTAGGCAAGTAAAAACTTGTATAAAGAATAACATTTTCTCGAAAAGTTAAAAATTTTAGCCATTACACCTATTGTAAACTCCATCCGTAGACATACTGTATTATACTGTCATTCTTATCTGAATGTGCTAGTATAAAAGTTTTAGGCATATAATGAATCAAAAACAACAGTAATAACACATTTTATCATAGAAACTATTAAAACCACTACTCAGTCTAGAAGCAAGAGCTGCATTGACTTAAATAACTGTTCTTAGTACTAGAAGCAAACAAATTGAGATTGAAAAAATATTAACTCGCCGAAAAGGAAAATGTTCACAGTCAAGAAATGATTGATTTCCTCCAGTTAAATACAAAAAACGAAAACCCCTAATCCGATATATATCTACTTTCGTTGTTCTGAATATTTTATTGGCTTGATATAGTAGACATGATTTATAATCATTCATTAAGGATATATTTTTTGTAAACTCAAATACGAAAAAGTTTGGGACCCGTGGCCTCCTTTCGGCTGGCCAATTTTGCTCATCATGGAATTTATCATTGTCTTTGGCCTTTAGAACATGTACTAAATTTGAGAGTTTTATCTCAAAAACTGTGTCTACTATCGCGATACAACAGACATGCAGACAGATTTTTTTCTATAAAGTTATGTATTTTTATTATAATTCGTCGAGATTGTCATCTAAAATGTTGTTGACAATATTAATTGCCAAATTTAGGAATTCTCCCGTTAGCATTTTTTGAGTTTCGCGGATACCCACATGCACGCACACATCCACACACACGAACCGATAGACATTCGAAAAATAGTCAGAATGGATTCAGGAGGGTTTAAAACTTATATACCAATCAAAATCTCGAGGTCGAAAAAGATCACGATTACTATACTTATCAGGTATAAATAAGTTAGTGAAAAGTTATGAGCGAAATTATTTTCCTGAATTTTAATTCTTGTGCTCATTTTTATTCTTCTACCAAATTTAAACGTATCTATCACTAGGATAAGCAATGGTGAACTTCGCATTTGGAACACCCTATACAAAATTTTAACGATTCCTACCTGCACTAAACGCTCATCAGTGACACAGAAAACCTCTTGACCACAAAATGCCACAATCACTAAAATAACGAGATGCGCGTTTTTGCACTGCGCAACGGTCATTTTCTTTAGCTGTTTTTGAAAATGGGCGCACAGTTCATGTTTATTCACTGGTATTGGAAAATGTACTAAACAAAAATAAGTCGTAAATTAAGGAGTGTTTGAAGTACTGGCGTGACAAATTATTCCCCTGTTATAAAGGTACATCACACAGAGCGTAACAATGTCACGAAGATGTTCTTAGCGTTCAACTTTTTTCTAGAATTAATATATTTTCATATGTGTACAAGATCACGGTATTTACTTTATTCGTTTAAAAAGTTAGGGGAGATTGAGCAATTATTGTTTCCTTTTACTTTTGGCGAATATTAACAATTCAGTTACGTACGCTGTTCTAAAAATTAATGCATCACTTGTACTCTTAATTAGGTTCCTACCTACTATTCTAATGTATTGTGTTTTCCGTGCTATTTACTTTGCTTGTTTCTGATTAGGTATGTTAATTAAAATAATTATTGATTTTCTCTGTATAAAAATACACCAATTTCCTATTTCCTCCTATTTGAATAAGAATTCAAGAGTCGATAACTTTCTTATAAATATGTTGTCGTCTGTTTGATGTAAATAGTAATTACAATTTTTTGTTTCAATTTGATGATAGCGAATAACAGCCTGTTAGCGTACTCAAGACCCATGGCACCACCATGGTTATGCGCCATGATGGCACAACCACAATAACTAAGAAAATAAATTGTTTCCTCACATGGTGTAGAGGGGCCAATGCAGACGAGCCACTGGCAGCGACAACTAGGCTGTGGATATATGGCCTAAGGTGTGTATTTAATTTTTTTCTCACTTATGATGAGACTAATCAAGCACACGTTAGTTCTTTTGTGTCTGTTGCAAAACTGACGGAGAATAAATATAAAATGGGAACGCTACACATAATGGCCCTATTGGTAGCTGCTTAAGAGAGGTCGTACACGAACCACATTTTGCAGTTGATGTAACCACAAATTGTTGGCCAAATCGACTGCAATTCGAGGTTGCCCCTACCACATCCCGACTACATCTTTGTGGTTGACTTGCGGTCGTATCAACCACACTCACAGTCGAGGCGACTACAACCTGACCACACAACACACAAAATAGGAACAAATATGAATTTCGAAAAGCATTGCTACATCTCTTTTGAGGGGAAAAAGAATTCGTCTCACTGGATACATCCACTTCTGGTTCCTTGACGATAAGAAGTGAATTTTTATAATTTATTTGAGAAACTCGAGCAATACTAAAAAAAATAGATAATCAATTTTTCACAATATGACGTCATGCGCAGATAACCGGACGAAATTTGAACCGTTACATATACCTTGTATTTTATTATATCATGCGAAATGAACCCCGCGCATCGCGGTTGAGTTGTTGAGTACGAACGCAACTTTGTGGTCCGTGTACGACTGTGCCGGTGCGTCGATGTGACTATAAATAATCTATCCTAGCTTGGCACTTGAACTTAAATGCGCAGTGGCCTTAACCCCGCCCTTTTAATGTAAAGCAGTTTGGCTCATCTCTGTCCCACACTAACGATATTGCTTTCTCTCTGCGCCGCCAAAGAGCCAAGCTAGGATCGTTGAGTAATACCCGCTGGGGATCGGCCGCAAGCAGACTGCAGATGCCCGTTTCGACTCCTCTGGACTGCCATGTACGGAGGGTACAGTATTTCTTATGTGGGCCTCAGTTCGCCGAGATGCGACCGTAATTTTGTAGTCGGTTCGACTGCAAAATGTGCTTCGTGTACTGTTGCCCTAAATGTAGCCAGGCCACCAAACGCAGTCACTGCGACGCGGCCACATTAAACAGACACCAATATTGAGCCATATCATGATCTAACGCCAGTTTATTATTAGACATTGAAAATATAGTAACTGCAGTGTACTTGATTACTCGTATAATAAGACGAAAAAAAGCAAATAAAATAATTATGGGCGCGCCAGAGAAATTGTCCGCTCCACACCATGTGATAAAGTGCATTTATTTCCTTAATTTTAAATTATGTACGTTATCTACACGAGCATCACAGCAACTGACGCGCATATTAAAATTAAACTGAAAAAAATCAAATACCTGAATTGTATTGTCCGGTCGGTAGATTATACTGCAACATCTGGTGTTTCTCAAGGGTCCATTCTCGCACCCCTGTTGCTTAACATATTTATTAATGATATTGTAAATGTTACGGACGTTTGTTGTTTGCTCTATGCTGACGATTTTAAAATCTTTAAAATAATTTCTTCGTTAGATGACTGCACCTTTCTGCAAAATAGTCTCTCAAATAATATGTCTAATTGATGTGTTCAAAATAAGCTAAACTTTGTGTCAAAATGGAACGTTATGACTTATACAACTAAAATTAATCCTATCTATTTGATTATAGAGTAGAAAACTTAGTCCTTCTAAGACCTCCAACTCTTGTGGACCTTGGCGTAATTTTTGACAAAGAAACTCTCTTTTATACCGCATATAATAACCGCATAAGCTAGTAAATGAATCACTCAAAACTCTTGGCTATATAATTACAATAGAGATTTTTCGAAAGTTAATAGTTAATAATTTTATATTTTGCGTTTGTCCGGTTTAAACTGGAATATGCATCCTTAGTATGGAACCCTTATTACAAAAATCACATTAACGATCTAGAAAGTGTACAAAGACGATTTATAAAATTATTATTGTTTAAATCTGATGTAATATATGCCCGAACTTTTATGTAAATTAAATTTTAATGGTCCAAATTTAAATTTCCGAAGATCACAAACTTTTTATCTCTCAATTCCACATTCTACTATTCTTAAATTTTCCACTGTATTCACAATGTGTAACAACTATAACAAAAACTGTGAAAAATTTGATATACTTTACTACGAAATTAATTCCATTAAAAAATGCTATAATTGATTCTAAGTATTTGTAATATTGTTCATTTTTTTTACTGTAAAATTTTTTGTTTTTAATGATTTTTTTCTTGTGTTTGTTCTGCTCATTAATTGGGTTTACCTGTTGAACACTGTATGATTATAAGTTATAAGTAAGGCTGGCCGAGGTGACTGGAGTACAGCCACGACCTTGCGCTGGCGTCACACGTGCCGATTTAGAAGTGATTTACGCTGCAGTCTTATTTGAAAGTTTAATGCGTGAGGTTGTACCTATAAATTATACATAATGTCAAACGCGCCAAAGGGTAAAAAAACGACCGTACGCGGACACAGTGAATAAATTTATCGGTGAATTTCCGGATTTATTCTATGACGGAAGCAAAATAATTTGTGAAGTTGCAATCAAGACTTAATGTGCTGGCACAAAACAGATTGTCGTCGTCATATCAATACCGTGTAACATCAAAATTAAAAAAAATGGCATGCCTTTGACAACTCAGTTTATGTTTGATTTATTGTTAATTTTAATAGCCTGTAATATTCCGCTATACATACTGGATAAACAACCATTTCGGGAGTTTTGGAATAAATACAATCCCCAGGTGAACTTACATCGTTACGTAGATATATTCCAGCTGTTCGTGAAGACATTGTAAATAGGATTAAATGTGGATTAAAAAATACACGGCTCTGGTTATGTATTGACGAGACGACAGATTGTCAAAAAAATTCTATTTTAAATATTATAATACGTGTACTGGACCCTCTTAAACCAACATTTCCACTTTTACTGATTAGTAAAAGACTAACTGCGTGTACTGGCGAAATAATTACGCGTGTGGTGTTGGAGACATTCGAAAAATTTGAACTTTCAACAAGTCAAGTATTGATGTTTGTGACTGATGGTGCCGCTACAATGCGCGTGGTAGGCCGTTCTCTTCAAAGAGACAATTGTAGGTTTTTACATGTTACGTGTAAAGTGCATGCGTTACATCTTGTGGCAGAAACGATTCGAAAATGTTTTCCAGAGGTAGATGCATTAATAGCAAATACAAGAAAAGTATTTCTCAAATCTCCTAAACGGCTTCGAACATTTCACAGACAGTGTCCTGGTATTCCTGAACCACCAGAGCCGATTCTTACACGTTGGGGAACGTGGTTGAAAGCGGCTTTTTATTATGTTGAATATTTTCAACAAATAAAAGCTGTGATACTACAGTTCAACCCTAACGAGGCTGCAGCTATTAGGGAAAGCCAGACAAACTTTCAAGACGTTTCCCTTGAAACAGATTTAAAAACTATTAATAACAATTATAGAGGACTACACGACGCAATAGAAAAATTGCAAAATAGTTCGTTGTCATTAGTGGAATCGCTGCAAATAGTGGACGACGTAAATACACAGCTACAGGCTATAAATGACGCAAAAAAATAATCGCGTTAGTGAAAAATTCGAGAGTGTATTACAGAAAGATCCTGATTTTAGCAAATTAAGACAAATTTATGTTGGTGCATCTACAACTTCGTTAAGTGAGTTCACAGATTGTTTTACTTATGTCTGTATTACATCCGTAGATGTCGAACGGTCATTTTCAAAATACAAACATATTTTTTCACCAAAGCGAACATTGCTGACGGAGACAGCTGTAGAAACATACCTGATGCTATTATTCTATAGATCTTCCCCACTTTGTGATGACGACAACCAAACTACTTCATAAATCTGCTTAAAAGGGTGAGTTTTATACAATTTTTTATAAAATGTAACATTATTGTTAAAATTTATTTCCATTTATTGTACTTATTCAAGTATTATGATATGATGTAAACATATGAATCATATGACGGCTCTGTCGGCCAGGTGACCTCGGCCAGCTTTACTTATAAGTTATAAATAAGTTATTAGTATTTATGTATATTTATATACATCTGTTAGAAAATAAGCACCAGTCTTACCTAATACACAAATGACTTTTGTCTTTAAGGTGACACAAGAATGCAACCGACTATATCATTTGTTTATTTATTTATGGGTATCTTCTAAGGACATTTATAATAACTAAATAGCTCGAGAAATTAAGGAATATGTTACTATAATTACGTAAATTTATTTTATAATACATAATAGGTTTCCGGTATTTTTTTTAATTGTTGCTCTGTAAATACTTGCCCATGGGCAAGTATTTGCATGATGGCCCATTTTCCAAGAATATTGTTACATTCACCACTTTTAGTTTTAAAAGTAATACGCGTGTCAGGACCGTACTTTAGGCCACAACTGTCGTCGCCGCAAAATCGTACATGACGAGGATACAGGAAAATGTAGTGCTGAGAAGCGCTGTGGATGCACCATGGTTTGTGAGATATCTTTAGAGACATGGAGTACACGCCAGTCTCGGAGGTGATCCAGGATCGAACGAAGAAGCTCTTCATACAAGTAAAGGACTATGGGAATCCGCTAGTCAAAGAGGCGGTTGACTATGATCTCACTGACGCCTCTAGGTATAAGGGACTGAATTTATAGATCCTGGACAACGGGTAAGTCAACTAATAATCAGACATTTCATTTAAGATCGACAAGAAGAAACAGACAGTCACCAACCCAATTTTTTTTAGAGTTAAGACAAGCTTATTTATTAACTTCTTTGCCACTTCTTAAATTTTGATATCTATACCATAATCTAGCAACAAAATTCTGTTAAAATTAAAACATTTATTTATTGGTCCATTAAATGCAACTATAGACATTTTACAGCAAATCTTCAATATAACCACCGTTTACATTTGTTCAAACATGAATTCAGCAACAAGTTAAACTGTACTGTTTGCAACATTTCAGCATCATTTTTTGGAGAGTTCGTTGCATTTGAAACTTATCTCCATTATCACCATTCGATCTTCTGCCGAGTTTTTAAAGCATCCCATAAAAATAATCACAGAGCACTAGGACAGGAGAACGTGGTGCTCTGTTTACTGGAGCCTCTACCGATCCATCATTAGAGAATAGTTGATTTAACTGTCAGACATTTGAAGTAAAATGTGCGTGTATTTTTTCATGAAACCCCGACAAAATAGCCCGACACAAAATAACTCGACACGAAATAGACCCGACAAAATAGCCCCGACAAAATAGCGCCGAAAAATAACGCCACAAAATATCCCCTGCAAAATAGCCCGACACAAAATAACCTCGTCAAAGTAGCCCATCGAGCCCCGACAAAATAGCCTCAATCTGCCATTTTACATTCAATGCTAACGTCACAGCGGTCATAGTGATAATGACAGTAATAGTGACAATAGTGTATATTTGGATCACTTGGGATAGCATTGAAGTTGTTTAAAACTGTTTTGGTTCTAATCTTTATACTAATCGATATCTCTACTTAATGTAAAGAAATTGTAAATTTACTATTCTGTTTTTTTTTCACTAATCAATTTTTGCTTTATCTTTTCATAGATAATATGATAACATAAGACAATGTAAGCATGGGCAAGCAATTGAACTAAGTACTCCTAATTCCTACTGCCTTGAAATGGATATAGAAAACTCGATGGATATAGGCCTATCAAGACAACCAATTAAATATTGAAGTGATTAATATCGATTTAAATAGACTGGCTCACCGAGCAAATTATATGATTTTCTTTGCTCAAAAATCTCACTGAGGGTGCGCATAATCCAAATTTTCATTTAATGGTTTACACAAAGCTGCCGGGGTGGCGGTCGCGATTATGGTGACGGTGCCTTTCAAACGTAGCTTGTTAAAATCTTGTTGGTGTTTTAACACCGACTGCGGCCTAGCACCTGCGCCCACGGCTTGTGTTCGGTTAGAGAGCAGCCTCGGCCGCAGCAAGACGTTCCTTGCTGTAATTGGCCGCTGAACGCGACACTAGAAACAAATGAAAATTGGCAGCAAGATCTGAAAAATGATTGAGTGGTTTATATTGAATTCTTTATGATTCATCAGATCCAAGATATATACTGTGAACGGTTGAAAGTGTATTTTTTTTTGTAATTTTGAAAAAGAAAAAGAAATAAAAATAGCAATGCGACTTACCAATATCCAATGCAGCTGGGTCGCTGCAGTATGGGATATGGTTGCAACCAGTAGCAGGAGGAATTCCCAGAATAGAAGCACAATGCACAAAATGTTTAAAGAAAAAATGAGAAAATAGCAACTTATTATTTTCAAGCAATGAAATGCGTGTATCTATTACTACGGCTTGATATCGAATTGTCTCCCTCACGGTGTTGCCTGCAACTAATGACCGCGAGACAAAGTAATAGAACAAAACAAAACAAAAACTATCTATTTTAACAAGTCTATAAGGGCAAAGAAAATATAATATTGATTAATTTGTTTACCTAATTAAATTGAGATCCTTCTAAAATACAAAATAACTCATATATATCAAATATTTATATACAGGGTGTTCGGCCGAAACATACCGCCCACCATAAAATACAAGGTTTGTTGCTGATTAGGCAGGGGATAAAGCTTAACCACTGGTCTTTGCATTGATCCTTTACAGTAGCAACACGTGAAATCCCATCAGTTCCGGGATGAATTTTCTCAATACGACCAAGTCGCCAATTCAAAGGAGGAACTGGATCCTCTTTAATTATCACGAGTGCACCGGATAAAAGAGATGGTAATGCAATAAGCGGTACCAACGTTAGGAAGTGACCTGGTGTCAATGCTGTAAGGTCGTTAGGATCAGAACTTAAAGAACAAATGGGCCTGGAGTTAAGCAGCGCTTCGATTTGTATTAAGACGGTATAAAGCTCTTCGTATGTTAGAACTTGTTTTCCGATTACACGGATGAGATGGGATTTAACGGACTTAATGCCGGCTTTCCACTGAAATGTGGAGCTGAAGGTTGATTGAAATGCCACTCAATTTTTTCAGTTTCCATGGTGGTTTTCATAAATTGGGTGATATATTTCCTAGCTCCAACAAAATTTGTGCCGCAATCACTGTAAATATAAGAACAACGTCCTCGTCTGGCTATAAATCGTGTGAAAGCAGCTAGAAAGGTTTCGGACGATAGATCAGAAACTAATTCTAAATGTAGTGCCTTAGTCGCAAAAGAAACAAAGAGGTATAAGTAAGTTTTCTGAGATTTAGCACCCCGTGTTTTTCCGAGAGTTACAGTAAAGGGCTCACCAAAATCCACTCCCACTCATAAAAACGGTTTTAATTGCGATATACGAAGAGGTGGTAAATTTCCCATGAGGGGCTATAGCGATTTAGGTTTTATTCGAAAACATTTGTAGCATTTTGACAATACAGAACTGATAGCACGTTTAGAACTCAATTTCCAAAAATTTTGAGAAATTAAATACTGTAGTGTTTGTAATCCCGGAATAATTAGTTAAACGATAATTTCTAGTTACTAAAATTGGATGTTTCTGATTTAAAGATAAGTTAGAATTGACGAGACGCCGCCCACTCTGAGAACATTATTTTTATCTAGAAAGAGCGTTAATTTACGCAATGGTTTAGAGATAAGTTTTCCCTTTTGAATATTAACAATGTCCTTTTCAAAAGACATATGCTGAGAATGTTTAATCAACGAAACAAAGGCTTGATGAAGTTCGAAATCATTAAACGAGCCTATTTTTCTCTCGTGAGGAGTTTTCAAATTATGATAGAAACGAAAACAATACGCAATTATACGTTTAATTTTAGACAACGAAGAAAATATTTCCAACAGGTTATCATATATGCCTCTGAATAGACTAAAGCAGAAATAATCACTTTTCTTTCTTCTTCAGGCGAATTAAAGGAATCATCAGTTGACTCCATGACAGGCCATAACTCTTGTGCGAGTTTTAGCCAGTGTGGCCTCGTCCACCATAAGCGATGGTTCAGTAACTCTTCAGGCATAAGACCCCGGGAAGCACAGTCGGCTGGATTTTCAGAAGATCGAATATGATACCATGACGCTGGAGAAACTCTTTCTTGAATGTGACTTACCCGATTACTTATAAAAGTTTTCCAGCGATGAAGAGAAGATTTTACCCAAGATAAAATCACAGATGAGTCAGACCAAGCAAAAATATTGTTGAAATGGAGTTTACCGCTATATGTTTTTAACACAAAAGCAATTAAATTTAAGAGGATTACTGCTGCACATAATTCGAGACGTGGAAGAGAAATTCGTTTCAAGGAGGCTACTTTGGATTTAGTACATGCAAAGGAAACTATAATCTGGTCGTCATGAGACAGAAAATGAAAATAAACGACAGCTGCATATCTCTTCTCTGAACTATCGCTAAATCCATCATGATCACACGACAAAAAAGTCTAGAGGTTTAATGCAACGAGGAATATTATAAGAAGATAAGTATGGTAATTCCCATTTGTACTAATTCCAGCGACTCAAAACATCAGAGGAAGGTATCTGATCCCATTCTAATCTCAAACTCCATAAATATTGTACCAGATGTTTAGCAAAGAAAGATAGAGGGGCCAAGAAACCAAGCGGATCAAAAATACGAGCCAGCTTAGACAAGACTATACGTTTTGTACAAGGCCTGACTAAAGGTTTAATGCTGTATGAAAATGAATCAGTCAATGGGAGCCACCTTAAACCCAAAATTTTAATTCCTATGTCTTCCTCATCAAATGATAAAGCTCGTTGAAGACGATGATCACTTGGGATAATTTCAAGTAATGAAGGATGATTGGTGGTCCATTTACGAAGGGCAAAACCTTCTTTATTTAACAGAGAAATACTATCCTTTTGAAGAATTAAAGCTTCTTCCAACGAAAAACAGCCAGTAACTAAGTCATCTCCGTAGATGTCTGAGAGCAAAACTTCTAAGCATGAGGAAAATGCGATTTTTCATCTTGGGCTATGATAAAGTGTACGAAAGGATAGAAATGGTGCCGATGAAACTCCATATGTAACGGTGTTTAACCTGAATTCATGAATTGGATCTGAGGAAGAATTCTTTGATAATCCCTGTGGCACGGTTTTACCAGAATTTGACGATACATTTGTTTGATATCGACCGTAAATACGAAATTGTGCAGACGAAAATTTCATAAAATAGTGATAATATCCTTCTGTAATTTCGGACCTATTAAAAGTGTATCATTTAGAGAGATACAATTCGAGCATTTTGACGAAGCATCAAAAACGACTTAGAGCTTCGTAGTGGTGCTATCGGGTTTAATTACACTTTGATGTGGAATATAATAAATTTTATCAGAAGCGTATTTGGTAATGGAATGAGAAGAAATTTGTTCCATATGCCCACTACGTAGATAATCGGTCATGAAATTAGCATATAATTCATAAAAAGAGGAAGCGATAAATATAAAAACTAAGTAAAAAATTTCTTATAGAAAACGCCAGGACGTTCGGCCGAAATATACTGGAAAGGAATTTAAAATATGGGATGAGATAGGGAAGTTCTTGTGTGAGTTCTTTTTTTTTTTAGTTTAAATCCTTAACAAATATAAGTGGAGGTGATAGTTACATGTTAAAATAAATTAATAAATCCTCTCGTATATCAAATGCAGAATTTGTTGCAAAATTTTTGACCAGTAAGCATGCGAGGTTACAAACATTCTGGATAATTCTAAAATAGTTTGCATAAGAACTATGTAAACGTATAAAAGTTCTCTTCAAGACGTTATTTTAAGGTGTGAGATGGCTAAAAAAAAGCTAAAGACATAGTTTACAAAGGACGTTACGTTGAGGTTTATAAAACTAACTAACTTGCAGTACTTATAAAAAGTTTTATCGAACGCTGGAAGAAATTACGAAACGCGGTTTAATTGGTTCCAAAAAAATTAAATAATTGATGAGATATTTATAAGTATCACAAAAATCGTATAATTAGCGGTGCAAAAAAATCTGTAAATTGATTTTATTACTCTATAAACAAGATTTCAGGAAAATAACGTCTTGAAGAGAATTTATAGACGTTCCATAAATACTTAATTATGGCTATCTATTTTAGAATTCTTCCCATAACGGTCGAGGTTGATTTACACAACTTAGCCAGTTTCTTAACACCAGCTGGAAGACGAACGTACTTATTATAGCCGCCATTTGATGCTGATAAAAGTAAAGTAAGTAAAAAATGAGAATTTAGGAGATTTTGGTCAAGCTAATTATGCAACTTTTAGTTTAAAACCACTACTAAAATAATCACTTGTGTGTTGACAGGTTAAATCACTCAAATTTGTGTATCCAAAAAAAAAGCTAGATTTTTTAACTCATCATTTTTGGGGAGCGCTTGTTTTTTCGACCCCCGTAGTCCTTATTTTACCACGAAACGTTGACAAATGTTCATACCACAATGCTCTTAAAATCTATTGAAATATCATAATATTAAAAGAAATAAAGTGTCAAAGCTTGACCCCCTACATTTTATATAAATTTGATCAAGTTGCAAAGAGCATGGGAATGAAAAACCATGCCGTCTGCAGCTCCAGGCAGCGAAACTCTCAGCGCTATTACCAGGACAACATAAGGAGCAAGAGGTGTTATCCATACGATCTGCAACAGATTGTCAAGAAATACATTGCATATAATAACACCACATGAAATTACAACCCCCTTTATCCCTGAAGGTCTGAAATGACTTTGTGTGGGAGAGGGCTACACATTTAGAGACAATGGACACACACCCAATATCCGAGTATACTACGATTAATCTCTCTCACAGAAAAATCCCAGTTCCTCGACCGGGAATCGAACCCGGGACCCCGAGGTTTCGAGGCAAGTACGTTACCTCTAGACCACGGAGCCATATACTATACACCACTATAAAAAAATGTATACAAAAAGTATTCATTGTGAAATCTATAAGAGGTAATATTCAACCTCTTAAGAAGTGCTTAAGTGTAGTGATATAACACCATTATTTTAAAAGTGGACAGTTGCTTCTGGAGGTCATATCTAAGAAACGTTTTGTGGCTTATATTTATAAATCTAACGGAAGTTTAATATCCTCACACAAGAAGTCACAAAAAATAATTTTAACTCTCAAAAGAACTTCTTTAATACTATTTATAGAAGTAACATGCTAAGTGGGGTTCGGTTTAGTTTGTGCATATACAATTGTCATTGCCACCGCGATCACAGCCTTGATCGCAACCGCCACCGCGGCCGTTCTGGTAATCTTTTAGAGATAATCATTAGAAACTTGTTTGTACAGAATTTTGTCTTCTCAACATCGTTCTTATTAATTTTTGGCGTATCTGGATTAGTTTCCAACATAATCAGAAAGCTTAGAATTCGCGTTTTTTATTGTTTATATTTTTGTTTATTACATATTCATCACACGAGTTGGTGGAATAAAATGAGATCACCACGGACTTACTTACTAGGAACGACTATATTTAAAGATTACTGCTCCCATCCTTTCTTGTGGAGCTTATTTTTGATTGGCCTCATAATTAAAGCATTTTAAAAACGTCAAAGACCCTTTGCGCCCACATTATTCTACGGTAATGAGTTGTATATGTTCCTTTGACACACGCATGCGTGACATGTAAGTTACGCCATACGCATTATACGTTGTGCGAGACGAAACATAAAATATGATCTGTGTAAAAATGAAAGATGACATTAAAGTGTTGTCCATGATTTGATCGTAAACCCTTGTAATCAACCTCCGACTGTCAAAGAACAATATGGCAGTTGAGTAGCAATAATTTTACGTAAAATTTCCTGCAATTTTTAAGAATAGCACAAACACGTGTTTTAAAAAAATAGTAAAAGTTTATGTGTAAGTGAAGTTTTGTGATGAACGGAATGTTACCGTCATTTACACCTCCCGTTGTTAAACGTTTATTGGGTTGGAAAAAAAGGTACAGACGCGGATGACAAATGGTGCGAGAAAGCAGTTAAAAGTTTGGTGAAAAAAATTAAAAAAATCTGGTGCTTTAGAGGAACTTGAGCGAGCAATATCTTCTCAGAATCACAATACAAAATGTGTGACAATTCCTAGGTATGTTATGGTGATAGTCACACTATCTGAATCAAAATAAACGAAGTTTAAGGTCATATTATGGATTTGTGCTCCCCCCTTACTCCACTCAGTCTGGCTAGTGACCTACCCTAAATGTCTGCAAAATGCCCTGGCCTGGGCCAACTTTAACCCATACCACTTCCTACAAAATCCCTTTATATCATGCACCTCTCATTTATTAACCTCTCTATTTCCAAATTCACTAAATACTGGCACTAATTTTTTTTAACCTGATCAATATTTATAACAAGCATTATTAAACAATATTCTTTTTGTACAACCTTTTATGATAGACCATTAGTTTCTGCTAGTTGAATGTTACCTGTACATAATAAATAGAAGGTATTTTCAAGGACACGTGCATTAGAAAATGTATACTGTTGTAGAGTACGACCAAATGCCGAGTTGGGTAACATTCAACAACAACGTAAGGGATTACCCCATGTAATATACTGTCGTTTATGGAGATGGCCTGAACTGCAGTCTCATCATGAATTACGACCATTGGACAACTGTGAATATGCATATTCTCTGAAAAAAGAAGAAGTATGTGTTAACCCTTACCATTATACCAGAATCGAAAGTCCAGGTATATTATTAAATAATTACTCAAATAATTATGTTTATATATCCAAATATATTTATTTATACTGACACGCAGTTAAATTCATTCTGTGTAAAAAATTAAATACCAACTTTCATTCTTGCACTCATATTAGACTTATAGTTATTTTAATTAAGTTTATGAACTTTCGCAATCATTAAGCCTGTATCTACTATGTGATTTATTCGCTGTGATTTTGTGGCCGCAACATATTTGTCACAATGCAATTTGGTTGCTGCAATTTTTTAAATTACTAACTGTTGTCATCAACTTAAACCTAAAATTACTGTAAAAATCAAGTTCACAGCTACAACTATTTTATTCTGGGTAAAGGTAATTATTTACTTAATGATACTAACAGTAAAATGTGTATTGGCAACACCAAAAGCCCTAAAAAAATCTTTAGAATCACTGCGACAAAATTGCATAGTCTCATACAGGCCGTAAGTGTAATGCCACATAATATTATTAGATTAGGTTAAAAAGTACATAATGGACACGATTAAAATCCTCCAGCGGTAGTTGATTATCTAACTGATTTCAAGGTCATCTAGCGAAAAGTAAAGTTGACAATACAATATAAAGTCAGTAAACTTGTAAGTTAAAATGTTTATTTACTGTTAGTAATTCAGTAATTAAAGTAAACAAGTTTGATTAGGTATTAATATAGATAAAAGGAAGATGCAATATTTAACAAAAAACAAGGATATTATGCTATTTATATTCAGATAAAAACTCATAATAACAACTTGCTTTGTTTAAGAATAATATTGATAGGAAAAATCAGATCATAATTAAAAAGATGTTGCAATAATCACATTAATTGAATATTTTGGAAATTAAATTATATTTTCCTCAGTTTTTAACATTAAGTTTACACAATCTACTTTGTGACATTTCCTGTTAAAAACTCTTAGAAACAATAATGTCAATTTAATATGGACTGCTTGTCTGTAATTCTTATATTGTTATAACAGAACTGTTAAAACTCTTATCCAATCAGAAACCACCTTTTTAAAAAATCTTTACTTCTGATTGGTTATAATTCTTGACAGCACTGTCATAATAACGTAAGAGGATACATCATAGGCCTGAATTTTGCCTATAGTCCAACAGTAGTCAATAGTTATGTATTATTCAAATGTTTAGTATCAGAAGAATCTATGATTTCGCATGTGATGTTACTAGGAACCGTGATTGTAACATTTTCTTATGTTTGATCATGTTCCTATGGGATATATCATTATTTATCCAGTGGAGAGCATTCCCGTCATTACCTACGTTATCACCTCTGTACTTCTCCTGTTCTCACTATTTCCTTGGATTACTTGAAAATATCCCTGAGAAGCGCCAGGGTGCCCTAGTGCCAAGGGGTGTTCGTCTTATTTGATAAATGGATTTGGCCCTTGTAAATTATCTTATTACATGTAGAACATTACGATTTTCTGTTTGTAGCGTTACCTGCAATCTTAGTACCTCGCCATACCTTAAGTGATGAAAATAATTTATTTCCACATTCTCTTGAAGATTTAAGTACATCTGTACCGGAGAATACATCTTTCCCCCATAATACTAATACCTTAAGGTAAGTAAAGTATATAGTTTTTAATTTTGCTAATTAATAGTGCTCACGTTTAAATGTTACAGAAATTTATTAATATTCTGTGGTTTTCCCACAAGTTTAATTCTTGCATTTTGATACCTGGCTTCAGGCCGGAATATTATTATTCTTTTAATTTACAATTATATACTTTTTGAATAAATATTATGCTGATGACAGTATACGTAAACACAGTTAGCTAATAATTTTAGTGGCAAAAATGCAAATAAAAATAGTCATCCGATTGAATTTAATATCAAAATGTTTGCATACTTATTAGAAAAGTAAAAAGACAGAATATTGGAAAAAAACATTGATAAAGAAAAAATGTAAAGTTATAAATGAGTACATAAAAATTATTAAAGTAAAAGTGACGTTTGACATTAATGTTCATTTTGTATGTTTGCTCACCGGATTTAATATTAAGCATGAGTCGTAGTCGAATTTAGAAAGTAATTTTACAATTATCTTCTAGTTTACATCTACAACATTCAGGTGGTTACATGGATGCTGTAGGAATATGTCCGAATGGTACTTCAACAAATATGGAATCTCCGCATAGTGCAGTTCCACCAACAGAAACCCCTCCCCCCTGGATATATGTCAGAAGACGGAGACCCTATTGACCCCAATGACAACATGAGTAAGTATAACCTATCGTTCAGACATTTTAAATTTATTAAATTATTATTCATGTTATTAATATAGAGAGTTTTGAAACGTAGTGTTCAATGGGAAACGTATGATATTGGGCAGGCAGGGCTGTCATTGCACTACAGTATCAATGGCCACGAACATTAAAAAGGGTTGGGATTTATCATTTAGTGTGCAATAAACCACACCCTATGTATGTATTTGTCCAAAAATATGACTGATTATAGGTTTGTCAAGAATAACGCCTAGTCCTCCTGTTGATGCCCAGCCAGTGTTATATTGTGAACCCGCCTTCTGGTGCAGCATCAGTTACTATGAGTTAAATACGAGAGTGGGTGAAACTTTCCATGCTAGCCAACCTTCTATCACAGTGGACGGTTTTACAGATCCCAGCAATTCAGAAAGGTAAAATCTGTTGTAATATAAAATTTTATCTAACTTTGAGGTTTTAGATTTTGTTTAGGATTACTATCAAATGTAAATCGTAACACAGTGGTAGAACAGACCAGAAGGCACATAGGAAAGGGAGTAAGACTGTATTATATAGGTAATATTTTGACATAGGTGGTGGGTTGTTTATAACTAACTTCTTTTTTAGGTGGCGAAGTATTTGCGGAATGTTTGAGTGATTCTAGCATTTTTGTCCAATCCCCTAATTGTAATCAAAGATATGGTTGGCATCCTGCTACCGTTTGCAAAATACCTCCAGGTAAGGAACTATCAGATACAATATCATAATTTTGTATGGCTATGTAGAAAGTTTATTACTTTCATAAGATGTCTTTAGAAGGAAATAAGCAAAATTGTTAATATGTACTACTAAATAAAAGCGTAATTCTTCAAAACAAATTTTAAGAAAAATACTCAACATTAAATGTTTGTATAACCCCCTTCCGCAACTAAATAGTGTGTCCGGAAAATGGACAGTGGAATAAAAAATTAAATAAACACCTCTTGTAACTTAAACTGTATATATTTTTTTTGGTGTTGTGAGTGGTCATTAATAATGGTCATTATTGACGTGAATTCAGACAGTGATCGGTCAGGACAGAAATCTGTTTTGGTCAATAATGACCATTAAAATTGTAAAACATTATAAATGTCGATCTTGTCTATTCAAATCAAATTTCTAAACTCATTTTCGTGCATTTTCGACGTGTTTCCATTTTCCAGGTTTCAATTTTAATTATTAAATCCAGCATCTAAAGTGAAATCAAGCATAAAAACAAAAATACGGACATTTTTATTAATGCTCGAGTCAGTGACCGGTCTGACAGGTCTGACAAAAATAAATGGCCGGTCAAATTTTGCAACGCTAATTTTCAACATTGCAGCAACACTGACTCCAAATAAAGTGAAAAATGTAAATATCCCGACATTTCACAACACTGCACAATAATTTATATTTTGTTTGATTTGTTCTCTAAGTTTGCAGTAGGAATTTTATTTTTATTATTTAAGAAATACTTTTTTTAAGGTTGTAACCTAAAAATATTCAACAATCAAGAATTTGCAGCTTTACTTTCGCAGTCCGTAAGTCAAGGTTTCGAGGCTGTATATCAATTAACTAGAATGTGCACCATAAGAATGTCATTCGTTAAAGGATGGGGTGCGGAGTACAGGTATTTATTTATTCAGTTAGAATGTTGTCCTAAAGTTAAAAAATAATATTAAATCGGGATTTACTTGAAATTAACTAATTATTATTATTATTTTTTGTTGTGACAAATTGCTGCTCTGTGCTTTTATTTTTTAACATAAAAAAATGCTTATGTACCTAGGTGTCTTCTACATTGCAAGTTTGCTGACTCTTAAGACGAATTTTTTAGTTATTTCAACAAAATATTACTTTTGTTACTATTAAATATTGGGAAAAGTAAAAAAAACTATTTTTTCATCAGGAGACAAACAGTGACGTCGACTCCATGCTGGATTGAACTTCACCTAAATGGCCCTTTACAGTGGTTGGACAGAGTTTTAACACAAATGGGATCACCCCGATTACCGTGTAGTTCAATGTCATAAGTGGAAAAAAAGGGAAAAATATTTTCCCAAGTGAATAATTCAGTTGATTACTGTATGTATTTACTGACGTACTAGTTATTTTGATTTATCGTCATATTTAAAATTTTATATAAATGATTATGATTTGTTTTATTAATTTTAAGAAATTTGTTTGCATCAAGAGTTGTTCAAGTGATATGTCCGACATTTTTTTTACTTTCAGTTACTATTCTAGCTTTACAAACAAATGACTTATTTTAAATTATAGATTTATTTTATATTTGCCGAGTTTAAGATGTAAATGTTGTTAGTGGTGCAAATTTTTAAAAGTGAATGTTACTGTTTTATTATCTTGTAATGGAGATTTAATGTCACATATTGTCACTTTATCTAACATATATTTTGTTATTTGAGGCTGGTTCCTCAAAACTCATCAAATTCTATATTTATTACCACAGAGAAGTTACAAAACCTTACTTTGATAAGTATACTGAAGTAAAGATAGTGCAAGATATGTTGTGAGATTAAATATTATAAGTATTATACAAACAAAATATTTCGATTGTGCCAAAAATGAGAAATATTATTTATACTTGCAAATTTATATTGGCCACAATCAAATTGATTTCTGTTTTTCGATCTGCTAATTTTGGTGTATGACTATAATTACTAAACGGGAGACTTCTTAGGGACGACCTTAAGACTTATATTTTAAATTAATTTAAAAGAAAGTAAAATATATAAAAGCTAAATTTGACCTTACTAGAATAATTTGTTCAGTAAACGATATTTGGTCAACAGTTTGTTAAACTACTAAGTGAATAAATGTAAAGAGGCACAACATGTACGTATAACAGCGTTCCATATTGCTCTCTCACATCTTAATTCCCCGCACCCCATTATCCACATATTGTTGACCATGTAGTTCTGCCATGTTGTGATTTAACATTCATATACTCGTTCTAATTTTGTGATATGTTGTTTGATCAGTACGATACTTTTTGCGTACAAAACTACTCTTGGAAGCCTAGTATTTGTAATTTTAAATAACATTTTAACCCTTTCGCTGTGGATGGCCTATATAGTGGCTTTCAAGTTCCTTGCTCTCAGTGTGGTAGCCCAATATAATGGCTTTCAACTTGCATGCTCTTAACGTGGTAGGTCAAAATATTGAAATCTATTTTCACTGCGGTTACTCAATTTATTGCCACAGTGGATTGACCGATACTGTTAAAGTGCATGATTACACTTAGAGAATAATTTATTACTGGATGATGCAGTCATGGTGGGTGGTCGTATTACAGTTAGGCTGGGGAATAATTATTAAGGAGGGATTGCATATTATTGAAATTGGGCATGTACAATTTTAGTTAATTTTCAACTAGTTAGGAGTGTGTTTGTGTTTCTTATTGGAAAGTAATGAGTCGTTATAAGAGAAAACTTACTGATACAGATTTAGAAGCTTTGTTGCTTGAGAGCGATGATGAATTACTACCAGAGGTAGATGACCGTGATTGGTCATCTGATGATCAGAGTGATGCATTAGATGCCATCATCTTTGGGACTTTTAAATAATCCAGAAAATTCTGACATTTCAAATTCCAAAAGTGCATCTGAGAAGGAGGAAGTGTCTGAAAATAATTTTGAGTGTAACCCTCGCCCATGCAGCTTCGGCTTTGGATTAGGGGTTTGTCTAATTTCTGTTGTGTTTATATTGTTTAAATAAAAAATTTTACACATAGAGGCCGCGACATAAGCCGACCCTGGTTTTTTTTATCAATGACAATCCAATATCTAATTATGTTCCATCGCAAAGAATAATTACACATTATTTACGTGAACTCAATCCTCATCAATTTGAGTCACTATACATAAAACAATTTCTTAGTTCTAAAAATTCCATCCATATTGGGTGTTAGAAAAAGACTGGTATAATGCAGAGGTTTATTTATCAATTTTTTTAAATTGTTTATAGGATATTTAATGTACTCGCATTGCAGATATATGTACTTTTACATCCCTTTCGAAAGAACTGACAAAAGATACATACTAGACATTTTGGGCTTAGTTTCACTTCCTTCCTCATTAATATGAGCACTATGAGTACCTCCGTATGCTGTTTGGGCTCAAAAACGCCCCAGTGATATTTCAGCAGGTCACATGGATAATATTCTATGCAGTATCCAAAATGAAAAATGGCTCGTTTACCTTGATGATATAATTAATATGTAGTATGTAGTGTTATCCATTTTGGTGTTCTACTTTTATGTAGAACGTCATGTTTATGGTACATGTATTTTTTCCTACCAAGGGCAGATACAGCCTTTCTAAAATGGGGGCGATACACACAAAATAATATCCCACACAACATTAGATTTTATTTATTTTCTCCAAAAAAGAAAAAACAGTTAAAATATATAACGTGGTTTCAATGAGGATCATCCCCCCTGTACCCGCCCCGGTTTCTTACGTCTACCAACTTCACATTGTTCTAATTTGGAACCTCTTCCAACAAGAAATATAGAAGTAATCATTTCGACACAATAATTTGTTTCCAAATGGAAACTTTTGGTATGCCAGATAGTTTTCTAAATGTAGTTTATATGAATTACCTGAGAAGTGCATGTAGTAAAATTTCGTTGAACAAAAAAGGAATGTTTTATGAGTTTGATTATGTGGAGGGTATGAATGAGTACCAGCACCAAATCATAAAACAATTTATGATGGATTAGGGAATAGAACCAGACGAAGAGAATTCCATGAAAATCTTTGCTAGATATTATTGGCTAAATGTGTAAGAAATTACACAAATATATGACTATAACATGTGACACGAGAAAGAAATATGCAGAGATGAAATAATCTGGGACAATTATTTTGTATGGTTTTGTCTGTAAACATTTATAAATTTTAATCGATGTGTAGTTTGTAACTACAGTATTACATGTCTGATTGGCAGTAATAGCCATCCATAATATGTTCACAGGAATTCTTATCTTGCATAGGTTTGGTGGTAGCCTCGTCCCTCAGTAGCCCTTTGTATGGCTAATGAGTTAGGAAAAACAGAAACATGTCTGTAGCTATTAGTGTCACTACAAGTGTCCAGACCAACCCATAAATTTCTCGCAAAGTCTCCAGTAATGCCATTGCTAGTGTTCTTAAAATTTTACCAAAATTAGATACTTTGTTGGCATTCTCCATTTAATAAATTGTATTTTTCAGTTCCTAGTTGGTAATTTCTAAATTTAGGAGCATGCAATTTATAATCACATTAAATATGTAAAAAGCTCGTTAAATACCTCATTATTTAAATTTTAAATATATCAGTGGCGGCTGGTGAAATTTAGGTTATGTTATATCTCAGTATTGGAGTACGGGACCCAAGCGATATTTTAAGGTATAACTATCAATCCGAAATGAAGAAGTTTTGCATAACAAAAATTGCGATTGAAATTTGCGAAAAAAAGTTGAAAAAAATTGTGTTCCTCATCACTCAGTCATCAGGTTATTTTTTAAACAATTTGTAAAATATTTGCAAAACTTTTTTTTTAGAATTAGGTGGAAAATATATCGACAGATTTCGGATTTCATCAAAAAATATTGCTTTTCTATAAAGTTAAACCAGTGTGAAATTTTATTTTAGATTCATTTTTCAATTTGCAAATTTCAAAAACTTTGTAAAAAATCAGTATTTGTTTATGAAATTTGAAATCTGTCATATTTTCAAAACAAGATAGATTGGGGCTCAAAATAAAACAGTGCCATATCCCAAAAAAAAAACATATGCAGCTACGGACACGTGTTTTGGAGTTATTGCCCCTCATCAGCGTACCGTAGCTAAGAAATTGGATCTAGGATGGGATAGATCAGGAACAAGAACTAAAATAAGGCTGGAAAGTACAGTACACAGTACTCAATTAGTGCCTTCATGTTCCCATGTTCCACAAATTGGACCTGAATGAGCACAGTCGACACATAGAGCTCTATGGATAGATTTATTGCGGTTCAAAATAAAACAAAGAAGGTTTAGTAGCCGTGTCCATAGCAGCATACTTTTTGTTTTGGGGGGGGATATGGTACTAAACCTTCTTTGTATTATATTTTCAACCTGATTCTAAAAAAAAAAATGTTTCACTAATATTTTCCAAATCATTTAAAAAACCTGGTGAGGCACACAATTTTTTTCAACTTTTTTTCACAAATTTCAATCGAATTTTTTTTCTGCTTGGATCCCATGCTTCAATACTAAGATATGACATAGAATAAATTTCACCAACCGCAACTTATCTGTAGTTGTCAGTAGGTGGTGAATCAGGTAGCTGGAATCTCAGCATATGAAAGTTCCATCAATGTGAAATGTAAATTTTTGCAAGTAAATAATAATTTTCTCAACAGAAATGTTACATTTGCAGCATTAACAACAAATGTTGTTTGTTAAGAATGAAAAGATTTTTCTCCTTGGCATTGTTTGAAGCTGTTTTTAATATGTATATTTTTTTTGTGTGATATCATGCACTTTTTTAAACAGTTGCCGTTTTACTTTAGATACATTTGTTATGAGTTTTTTAGCTTGTAAGTGATCATCAATCCATGTTAAGCTCATATTTGTACTATATACATTATTTTGATTACTGTATAGATATAGTTTTTATGAGGCAATTACCAAATTGAATGTATTTTACTTTCCAAAAATATATAACCGTTAATTTATCTTTAAAAAGTCACTTTATTTTATCTGTATTTGTTGGCGACTATAAATACAACAATCTTATTCTAAAAATCACCTAATACTGATGTTATTTTTCCACGAAACACCAAAATTGATAGGCTGATTTACTAAGAAGAGGAACATTACATCATTGCTTTATATTTCAGAGCGGCTGACTGTGATGTATATTCAAATTTAAATAAGAATTGACAAAACAGCTGATTAATTGAATGTATTATGCTCAGAGCTGTCCAAACTACTTTTTTTAAAGAGAATGGAAAAACATATTTTAAATAATGAATGAGTTGTTATTAAGTAATATTCTGAAAGAGTATTTTAAATATTTTAAAATTACGATATATGTAATATTAAAACTATATACGATATAGTTTGAAAATAAATTAGTATTACATATATCATAATTTTAAAATACTCTTTCAGAATATTACTTCAATAAAAAGTCATTCATTATCTAAAATATGTTTTTCCATGTCTGCTATATAGTGATTTTTCAGAAATGGGCAATGGTGCAAACAGATCAACACATTTAAACTAGTGTTTTTGAAAAATAAACAATTTTGGCTGATCTCTGTGTATTAATTATTAAGTGTTGGATCATAAAACGAAAGAAACATTCTTGAGGCACGATTTTGGGAAGAAAGAAAAAATGTTTGTTGAACTTCTCTAACTCGAACCTCCAAAATCCCCCCCGAGACTGTTTGAGTTAGAGAAAATAGTTCTAAAATGAAGTACATATCAAGGGCACGGAAACATACTAGCACAGCATATATCTGCTGTGATACTAGGTTGTAGAGAATTTGTTCCACCCTTTACCGTTCTTGTACTAAAGAGCATGGGACGCTTTGTGCCATATTTTTCGTATATCGAGCAACCCACGCTTTTTTCACAATAATACTAGTATTTTTCGTTCATTATTGTTATCAGTTTATATTAATAATTATTTTTCACTTTTTAGTTTGATGTGCTTTAAAAGCGTGTTTTTTAGTTTTTTTAAACTATATTTATATTGCTTATTGATGCTGATATTATAACATATTACAATCCAACAGATATTTCTGAAAAAAAAAATATTTTTTTTATTTCAGCCGTGGGATTTGAACTCACGCCCGAGGAGTCTGTCGTTTCGCGTCGACTGCCTTAGCCCGCTCGACCACCGATCTAACTTACATATTAAGCCTTTGCTCTCACGCACAGGATATGTGAGGAATGGACTGGCGATCCTGATCAGGATAATGATATAAACTTATCAAATTATTGTATTGTTACCGGTTCTTCGTAAGTGTACAAAGTTTCAATTAAATCTGTCCGTTTAAAGTGGGTCAAAATCGAGTCCAAAGAGTCGGTTACAAACAAACAAGCAAGCAAACATACAGGTGAAGCTAATAAAAGCGTGTTAAAAATACATTTTACAGTCTTCAATTATTATTAGTGTAATAATCATGGCAATTAAATTTTAGGATCTCTTAAAAAATGCCGTTCATATTTTTGCATGAAAAAAAAACTAATAGTGGGAACTAAAATCACAGCATATGGTGTTACGATCAGACGAGTATAACAATCACAGCTGATTCTTGATTTGTTTACCTTACCTTCATTTTAAGTGCTTTAGTGGGTTCTTTCATGTGGTTCTTTCTAGAAAATTACATTAATCGAAAGTTGGTAAGTAAATTCAACAAGTTTAACCTGTTTTTCACTATTTTTTGCTAATTTGTAGGTGGACAACCTAAAAATTTTCTACTTTATAGTACATCTTTTGTACTATAATCCTCTCTAGCTTTAAGAACACGAATTTTCGTTCTTCCTTGAGAAAATAGTTAAAGTTCTTCACATTTTTCCTTGATGACAATTGTACACACAATTATTATATTTTCTTCGGCATATTGTGGAATAAACGTTGATGAAATCGCCAGGGGCAGCAAGAAGGCTTAATTTTTCAATACCATAATTATTAACGCCTACTTTTCACTTTGGAAGTATAGAAATAATATTTAAAATCGTGTTGCTGATAATCAATAAGCGTTGCTTTGGCTATTAAAGAGAAGTTAATATGATCTACATATAACACCAAATGTGGCCAGTTAGAAAAAGAAAAGCGAGCAATGGCTGCGAACTAGGATGAAATGAGATAGAATAAAACACACCCAGCAAACGTAAGGACAGCCTCAGTCTGTGCCCCACCAGCCACCTACTATAATATACTCACACTAAACGTTCATCTCATTTGGCCAATTTGCCTTTCTTAACGTTTGGCCACGTTAGGTGTTTTATACACAGTATTATCACATGCGATATTTATTTCAGAATTTATATTTTCATACAGAATGACATTTACTTTTTATTACACAAATTAACTACCTACTATATAAAAAGCCTCACTTAGATTTGATTACTGTTTATTTAGTTTCAAATTACAAGCAAAAATAAATGAGATGATTTTAATTCTTTAAGAATTCAGATGATTTACCCATGTATGTGAATGCACTAAAACCTATATGTTAAAATTATACTTATTTCACATTAGCCAGGTGGCCACTGTAGTTGTCTTCCAGACAAAACATGAATGTGAATATGATAAACCGATTGTGCTCCAATTGGACCGTCATTGATCACGATTCTAAAACCATTTTTTAGGTTTCTTTTCTGAGCAATCTTTCTGGCAACTATAAGAAGATGACCAAGAAGAGCTGCATCGGTGTCTTCTGCTTTTGATAATTGTGGAATACACTTTCGGGGAATAACTAAGAAATGCACTGGAGCTTGCGGGTTTACATCATCAAAAGCCACACACTAAAACAATTTATTAAATGAATAATTTTAACTAGGGCCCATCTTTTCCTATCCCTTATTAAACTTATTATTTTCCTGGATATCAATGTATCAAAAATTGTTAACGGAGTATTAACGAAAAATAAATTTAATAAATGGATGACCGGCCTTTCGTGCGAGTATTTTAATGAATATTACAAATTTCACCGTATAACAAATACTACTTACTAAATTATCTTCGTATATAAAATTACAAGGTATTTCTTTTCGTAATATTTTCCCAAAAATGGTATCGCCACCGGCTTGTGCAGATTGTGCAAGTTGCACCTCGTCCGCCATATTTCTTTTCTGAGTTCTGTGTTCTATCAGTTCTATCACAGAATCAGAACATCTAAAGGTGCGTTCTCATGACTATTTACCTCCTGCGTCTGGCATCATCTGCTTATGATTGGACACTTGACACAAAGAAGTTCAAAATATTCAACTTTTTGGAGCGAGTTACCAATCAAGAACACGCGTCGCCAGACGCAGGAAGCAAAAAATCGTTGCGAGAAGTGACAACGTAGCTTAACATTCTGTATCTGTTCTGTGATTCTGTGGATTATCTGTGTCTGACAATTATTTTGTGGGGAAGAGGGGGCTTCTCTTCGATCTTCAACCACAAAAATTAAGTGTTATGGTCGAAGGGGGTTCTTGGCATTTTTAGCGAGTCAAACCGCTAACCTCCCAAAATATTTGTGGATGGGTAACCAAGATTTTATAGATTTCGATATGTAACCATAAAATATTTGACACAAGAACCAAAATTAACCTAAGAAGTCGTATCGGTCACACTGACAACAAACAAATATCATGTAACTCAAAGGCAGAGACGTGTAAGTTTATATTTTTTGTGGTTGTGGTTAAAAAATATACGCGTCTAATAATGTAATTCTTATGATAATTTACATACACCAGAAAGAAACCTAGTATATTCTGTTTGTTTGAAAACTATTCAGTCATCACCGGTGAACCCACGGTTCATAAACCGTGTGGTGAACCGACTTCACAGTTTTCAGGTCCATAGCGAGTATCTGCAATCTGCACAAGAATAATGTTTCTTGTGGTATCTGTGTCAGTCATGATCACGAATATCTTAATGATTATATTATGAAATTCGTGGTCAGGATATAACTTACCACAGCATTGTGCCCAAATAACAACACAAAAATTGATTCGAAATTGAAAGGATTACATATGTGATTCTTTCAGTTTCCGATCACATACAATGATCCTCTCAGTTTCCGAGTCAATATTTGTATTGGGATTTGGGCACAATGCTGTGGTTTGGGCATGGATTGTAAAGATAACATATTTGCATGCAAATTGTTAAACTAAACTAAAAACAGCGAACTTTTTATGTAAGTTCTTCACATTACAGAACCATGTTTTATAATAAAATTAGCTTAACAACCCTAGTTATTCCTCAAAGTTTATCGAGTCATTGGGTATTTAATTTGATCATTTATCATAAATGGTCGAAGAGTATTTAAGGAAAGAAATTCTAAGGTCAGTCTTGGTTTTAACAGTTTTCTCCGTACGACTTTCCGAATGTATTTTTATAAGGCAAAACCTAACTTAAATTTCTGTCAAATTGAAATATCAAAACTTGGAGCATTCAACGATAGTCTTGTTTTAATAATTAAGCCACAATCTTATAAAGAAGGCTGTGATTAAGCCTTATTGTCTATTATAAGAAGGAAACATTTAATGAAACGCTGCAGAATTTAGTTGTTCTGTGTGCTGCAGTTTGCCACAGTTTGCTGTATAAGTGGTTCGACATTTTTTCGGATGTGGATACCACTTATTTTATATATGGATATCGCCAAGTTTTTTTTCATTTATTGGAAGTGTGAAATGCAGTATGATGTTTATCTATTTCTTTTCTATTGGACGCATTCATAAAAAAGCTCATAACTGATTTGAAGTCCTGCAGTCAGATAGGAGGTGAAAACATGTATCATTGACCTAATAAGTAATATTACTTCATAGTTATTATTAGGTCAATGAACTGTGTTTTCAAATATTGTTCAGAGGGCGATCGGGTTTTATTAACCTTAGAGTATAGATGGGCTATTCGAAAGCAGTAAAAATACTTAATTACTTTTCGAAACAAATCTTTGAACTTGGAATGCACAGGGTGGTTTTTCGTAAACATCCATTATTGATAGATGTGTTCTGTGATATTAATTTGTTTATAATCCAAATTGAATCTGAATGTGATTCGAAGTTCTGTGCATATTGCCCTTAGTTAAAACTTTGTAGGATATAAAATTCATTAAAAAATTCCTTGCATTTATTATAATTCAGAATTTTACTATTACCCTCTATTTCAGTCTATTAAATGATTTTTGGACGAAATATTAATTACACTCATCATATAGCCTTATTTTTCATTCCTCACGTTTGATATATTTATCATTTTTATTTGTGGAAATCGATGTTAATAGTTTTTTGCCGGGACCTCTTAAAACCTATACGATTGGAACAAGGCCGATAAAAAAATGGTTAGCATTTCAACCTAAATTAAAACAAAAACAAGGCACTTTTTTTCAAATTTCTAGGTTTATTAACATAATCACAAGTTTACATATTTAAATTTAAGCTTAAAAAACTAAAACACAGCATTTTGACAATAACAAATAAGGTAACCAAAGACAGAGCATTTAGTTCTACACAAACGGTAACTGGGCAGAACTTTTTACTAATATAAATAAAAAAATACTGATAGCAACACTAAGATATCATTTTAAAAGTTGATGTGGCATGGGTATTATAAAAGCTTTATTTAGTTCCAGTTGAGCCAAACCCACCCTCACCACGGTCGGTTTCTGTCAATTCCTGAAAAGAAAAATATATATATACACAGCGACACTTTTATAATGTAAATATCTACGACAATTAACCTCATTTTTTTTAAACATTGTTTAATAGATCTTATCTTTTTTTCGACTTGCTGCCCAACCGAATTCAAAGAGTTACTGCTACCGTTATCTATTCAAGTAAAATGTTTGTTTAGTTAAAGTCATACGTGATTAAGATTTCTTGAGAACTTGTAAAAGTTCTGGTACCTTAGATTGTGAAAAAAACGGAGTTCAATATAAACCCTTATTCACGGCCTACTAACTGAGCTACTGGATAACTGTTTTATGCCAGCAATTCGTAGGGGGGGGACACGAATTGGGAAGATTATTTATATGCAAATAATGTGATCTTTCGTTGAATAAAAATAAAAGTTCTTTTCCTAATCTCTTAGGCAAAGAAGTTCATAAGAAAATTATGGGAAATTTAGAAACTTTAGGATAGGATGTTTTCTTTACAGAATTTCGGTAGCGGTTTGACTCTCAAATTATCTTTCCTAGTGAAGTTTTCATACTGCATGTACAAAAGCAATTTACATGATCAGGGGTTTCTATGTGTCAATTGATTTATCTGTTAGCTTTGCATGAACTTGCTATAAGTATTCAGCTGTGGCAACTGTACATGTAATGATATAATTAATCACCAGAGACAATTGGTGTGATCTTTACAACTGAGCTCTCAACTAATCTAAGGTGTTTTACGTTTACACTGCATAAATAAAAACAATGTCATTTGATGTAGTCTCCATAACCGTAAAACTACTTAGATTAACTGAGATCTCAGTTAGAAAGAACGCACCTAATATCACAACCATATCAAAGGGTTTTTATATAAATATAAGTATAAAAGAAGAAAATTATGAATATAGAAGTAAATGTTGCATCTAAGTTAGTAATAGAAATTAGACTAAATAAATAAGTAAAAAACAGCTTCATAATATCACATTTTCATATGTACAATTTCTCAGTTTCTTCCAATTTGGAAAAATGTACTTTTTTGGACAGTCTTTCATTATGGAGTAACAATCTATTCACTTAGTAAAAGTGAAGATTAGGAATTTTATATTTATTTGTATATGTTTCTTACCTCAACTTCTTCAAGTTTTGGATAATAAATTTTTTCACATATCAACTGTGCAATCCTATCACCACCCTTGACTTCGAAATCCGTATCGGAATGGTTGAAAAGTACGACTTTAAGGACACCTCTATAGTCCTCATCTACAACTCCAGCTAACAAAATAAAATAGTTTAAATCAAAAGCGGGATATGTACTGATATGTTTAGTTACTGTTTTCATCTATTTTTGAAGTTTCCCATGAAAATTAGGGACAAATTATAGCACGAAATTGTTTGGTATTAATTTATCTCTAGAAACTATGTCAATATTTACCCAATTCACAGTGAAATTTTCTTAAAAAATATTATTTTAGTAGGCACTATAGTGCATTGTTAATATCTACTAAATTTTTTTTACTTTAGAAGCTTTTTTGGGCAAACTGGGATATATGTTTTTGCAATAATAAAAATGTTTTCTTAGAAACAAATTAATACCAAACGAACTTTTTAAAATTTTCATTGTTAAAAACAAATTGACAAAATATCCAAAAATACTTTGTCAATTAGTTGTCCATTCATAAATAATGTGTACAGCTGCCACAACAAAGGTTTCTAGGTCATTTGTGATTTGAAAGAGTTGAAAGAGAACATCCTCTCTTCTGTAATGAATAAAATCTAAAGGTGGCAATAGATAAATTACTTCCCTCTGTATAACCCGTACATTTATCAAGTAAACATATAAAGTCCAGCAGTAAAGCTGAGAAAAAATTATTTAAAATTTTGATCGGAAACCGTTACGTTGCGGCAGCTGTAGATGACTATACAAGCAGGTAAATATTTTTCATTAACGATTTAGTTTAATAAAAAACAGTTGAAAAAGATATTTATTATAAAATCATTTTTATATGTACCTAAACCTTAATATGTTGTCTGCCATCTTGGTCTATATGACCACGAATTTACTTGTCTCAGTCATAAGACCGAGTATCATATTTGCTCCGTACTGCCATCTCGGTCTTTATGACCGAGTCACATATTACGGATTTTAACACCAGCTATGTGGTCTAGCATAATTTTAGCTATATGAATAGACATCAATTGGTTCCGTTAAATTGGTGCTCTATCGTATGCAAAATTCATAGGCAGTTACACATGTTACGCAAATGAAAAATGTTAAATTAAATTATAATAATTAAACATAATCATAGGAGATACTTTAAAAATTGAATGGTGTTTCATTCCCCCCCCAAAAAATTTACCATCAGTTATGAATTTTAGGTGTAACATATATTTATTACCTCCAACATCAATGAAATTTTTCACTGCCAGTCCAGATCTTGGTGCAATCCTGCCGTAACAACCCTCTGGTAGCTGGATCTTGATTCCTGTGTCTACTAGGGCTTTGTCCCTCGCTGGTACAGTAATGTCGAAAGCACTTTTAAGATCGTAACCGGCTGCTTTTATTGATCCTTTTGTTGGAGGGTATGCCTCTGGGACGACTTTGGTGTATTTAAGTACTAGTTGATCATCGAGAGAAGGCATCTTGCTATTTTCCTTGTTCTTAATTGATTCTTCACTGAAATTATTGTAGAAGACGTGCACCTTGTCTGGGATACCGGCAAATAACGGTTCTGGCGGCAATTTCTTGTTAAATCTTCCAAATTGGCGGGACACCCTTGGTAACATTTTAGGGATTTCTGATTTTCTGAGTTGGGGGCATATTCAAATCTGCATCCCTGAAAGCAAAATAATTAAATAATACGTATTTTAGAACTGAAATTCAAATTATAAAATATTTCGGCGATTTACTGCTTCTATAACATCTAGATCTAAACTAGAGATACCTGTCTTAAACAAAATTTACAAACCCGGTAAATCTAGTTGACAATTTAAAAAAACCACCATCTATTAGTTGAAAAGTGTTGTAATGTTGGCAATAGTGAGCCTTGAATTTTTGAATTAAATTTTGTGTAAACGTCAAATTTGTTGTTTAACCTTGGTTTGGCCGGTATGATAGAAGTTAAAAAGTGAATACAAAAAATAAGTAAATAATAAAGAAACATGTTATAAATTTCAAACTAAAGTATGCGTTATCTTTTATCGATGTTTATTTTACTAATAGTACATGAAAGTGTCAAGGCAAATATCACAAGTTCAACAAAGACCTTCATAAGAAATTGTAAAATTGTGTGACAGCATTTGTTCATTTATTATAGATCTTTCATTGTTAAATATTCACTATACATATACAGATCCATATTGTACCACTTGTACCAGTAATTTTGAGAGCACAGAACACATCACCTGAAATTCATCGTCAGTATCATTTGAACATGGGTATGATTTTATTATTTTTCACGTTTATCAGTACTAAAAATATAAATCCAGAATTAATGTAGAAATTTGAAATTATATCTCACATAATGCATAAGAAAAAACCGCACACGATAACTAATATAACTAATTTTTTATCTAAGTAAATAGCATAACCTCACTTTTATAAAATGGATATCAATTGAACATGTGCATGGGTTGGGGGATATTTAAAATATGGTACAGCCACACATATTTTTCTCAGGATAACCACATGTCTAATTCAATAAACTGCAATAATTTTATGTAGTAGTTAAGCTTATAAGCTTGTAAACATTAGTTAATGTAATAAAAATATACAATTGTTATGGCATTTTAGTTTTCAAATGAAATATTTTAATTTTGGATTCTCAAAATGCAGAACATATTACCTACTAGAAGTACCTACCTATTTATTTGGTTATTATTTAGATTGCAGTGGTGATTTTAAGAAGAGAAAGCTACCTACTGCAAGGGAGTTCATAAAATAAATAGGAAAAAAAATTAAAATGTAAAACAATTAAAAAAACAAATAACTTACAATTATAAAAAAATTTTAAAAATCTAAAAAAATTATTTGACATTGAAAATAAAAATAAGTAATCTCCTTACCTTAAGCGAAACAAACCTCAAATAATCACATATTACAGATGAAAATGTCATAATGATAAAAGTAACAGAGTTATAATAAGCACTGTAAACAAGTAAACATTCAGAATGTAATAATAATTGAAAATAAATATCGGATGTGAATATCACCATATTAGGTACTTAAGACAATAAGCCTAAGAATAAAATGTAGATGATAGAAAAACTTCATTCTAAAAGATCAGTAAAAAATACTATAACTAAAAAAACAAAAAATGCATAAACGATTAATAACAATGAAGTAAATGAACGCTGAATTATATGCATGTCAGTTTTAGGAGGGAGGAACTTTTAAATAATTTTTAATTAAATTATTGTAAACAACACTTAAATTTTCAGTGTGTTTTCTATTAATTATATTTTGATGTAGGTTAATAAAAATCATTTCACTAAAAAGTCTCTTGTGATAACTACTTTCATGATTTAAAATGCTGACATTGTCAAAATTAAAATGATGGTGTGCTATCATAGTAGTGTCTGTCTTATTCCTATATTTTTCTTTACATGAATTAATATGTTACTAGTTCTGGCTTTTAGGTGTTGCTTGGTTTGACCAATGTAAAATTTATTACAATCGAGACAAGGGATATGCAACATCAGATTGAAATCCCATAGGAAGTTTATCTTTCATTGAAGAAAACATATTACCCACTTTTTTAGTGTGATAAAAAACTAAATCAATGTTTCTATTTGAATTACTATTATCATCTCTAGGGGATGTAGAAGAGTCATTGTTAGTGTTAATAATGATATTACATAATTTTGTAGGGTAGTAAATACTTATTAATGTGGTTTTAAAGTAAACTAAGTTACGTCCACGAAATTCATTTATTACTTAATTTTAAAATTCTATTTTTCATAGGTTTAACGATGGCTAATTTTTGTTTTAATGGATGTGCAGAAAAATAGTTTAGAATTCTCCCCGAGTTAATTTCCTTTTCAAACCAATCACTCATAATATGTTGATCATCAATTCTTATGAGAGTAAGATCCAAAAAAGGATTTTGTTCAATTTCAAGAGGAAATTAGATGCTATTATGGTAACTATTAAAATAACCTAAAATATTATCAACCTCTATCTGAGGAATGGCCATAATAATGTCACCTACATAAATTTTACATAAAGGTATACTAAAGTGTAGGTTCATTAAAATAGTATGTAATAATGTTTCCATTACAATGTTGGTTAAAATAGGGCTAGCTGGATTACCCATAGCGGTACCTTCTTTTTGTTTGTAAAATTTATCTTGAAATGGAAAAAACTGGTATTAAAACAAAATATCATCATTTCCAGGAATAAATCTAACGGTATCTCAGTAAAATCTTTCAAAAATTCCCATTCGTCTTTAACAATTTTTGTAACTAAACTTTGGTATATTAGCGAACAAACTAATGACATCTAGACCAATCAAGATTTGCTCAGGAGGTAATATTGATTCCTTAATGGTCTATGAGTTCAAATGAATTTTTAATACCACCGGTCTTAGTTTGCTTTGTTTATGTATTTTGACCAAACCATAATTCCATGGTGGTTGAGCATTATGTTTTTAAAGATTTTGCAATATTATCGTCTATATAATGTTGATCTCTTAATTTGTTAACAAAAATGTTACCTTTGTTTTGAAAATTAACTGTTGGATCCATGGTATTATTATCGACATTTATCTTGGCAACTGTGGCCATTATTAGGAGTTTGTATAGGAAATTAGCCTTTATATGCGACTTTGAATTGTCACTAATTTCTCGAACACCTTGTATACGCAAAATAAACGTCATTGTAACCTTATGTTTATAGTTCTACCATCTGGAATTTGCTTGTGTCATAGAAAAATATTGCAATAGTAGGTTTGTAAGTAAAGTAATGAGTATTTACGAAAAGTCTCTCGAAAAAACGTGAAAACTACATATTATGTCTTTTTTAAATTTGTAAAACAGGATAGAAATATTACTGGAGCAATCACGCGATTAGTCGTAATAGTCTATTGTAAAAGGTTAGGTTTGTGAATATTTTTTTCTAAAAAAAAAAAAGCACAAATATTTGTTCGAAATTAAGCTGTTCCACAGGGCCCATTAAAATATTAAAAAATATACTTACCCTTCTCCTAATATTCATTGTAATACGTTGCATATCCATAAACTTCGCTGTACGCTTGCGCTTGTGATTATTAAATCTATCATATCAATCAGCAGCCATATAGAGCAGGGACGGAATCAGGAAAGTTGCAGTATTATTAAAACAGAAGAGTTGGCTTTTTCTGATTATTTTAAGAAAATTTAATAACCCCTTGAAACAATTATTTTTAATAATAAATTGCATTGGAAATGACGATATCACACCTGAGAATAATATGGCCACAATTTTAACTAGGTAATTATTTTCTGTACTCTAACCATTGGTATACTTACAATTATTTAAAATTTGTAAAGAGTTTGACACGGTTTTTTGGATCATAAAAGATACAGAAAATTTGCGCTATGATATTGTAAAATTGTATAGAGAGTACATTCAATGAGGGTTAACGCGCTTGAATTCACCACGAGAGGTGCTAGTATACGGAAAGCGCAATGTCGCTGAACGTTAATGTTTACTATGGTTTTGTAACGCTAGTTTTTAGTAATTTTTATAAAAAATTAGCTGAATAATATTTAACACAATGATGGCGGAAGCGGAAAGTAGTAATTTACTTGCTCAGTAGGGAAATTATTGTACTTATCAGAAGTGTCTTATGTCATTAAAGTTAGGTTATATAAAGAATGCGTATGATGAAAACAACGAATGTACATGATTATTACTCACGATTTTCTGTAGTAGACTCCTTTGGTAACGCATAATCGTCAGGATTAAAATGTTTCTTACAAACACGAATGTTTCTAAGGAGTAAAGTTATCTCTATCAACCACTGTTTTAGGCGAGTTTTATCTCTCGGAAGCATATGTCCGCCTTTTGTTTCCGAACAAAATGGAGCTACACAACACTGAGGCACAATTAACAAGGTTTTTTATTTGCTGGTGTACGAAATAATTATAATAAAACACTATAAACTTTTCCCGAGCCTAACAATAACTTTTGATACGACCTTACTCGATCAGTGGCGCCAACTGGTGAGCCTGAAAACGTTAGCCCTTATTTCCTCCGGCACGCTGACTTTCTCGCGAACGGTTGTTTATATAATAATGTGTATAAAGGAAATTTTAGAGCAGAGTCTAATCAATTCGTCTATCAATTTTATCCTTTCTCGGTCATAAGCATTTAGGTGGATTATTTTCATACATCGCTTATTACTCGAATTTTATCGCTCATAATAATAATGGGTATAGGACATTGTTTGTGGCAAATTTCATAAGGAAAATTATTAACTCTTTCCAATTTTCGCGTGCGACTAACTGTTTCTTCGCGCATGAACGCAAAAAACAGCTACTCAGCTAGCTCTTTGAGGGTAAAAGCAATTGCGACTCGTGATGTTTGGATATGGAGGTATTGCAGGATAGATAACAAAAAAAACCTGTATAATTGCTTGTAATTGTATACAAGAAAAAAAGTTTCTCTTTTGTCCAAAATTTGTACATCGATCCAGAACGTAATTGCAAAACGATTTTTACAACGACGCTTTTCAAAATTCAAACGAATTCTTTATTTTTTTATGAGTTTTGACTCGTTTTGCCAAATGGATTGCAGTACAACAGCTTAATTTTTGCATGTAAACACAAAATACGTTACATTTAAATTAAATATCATAATACTACATATCTTAGTAGATCTACAAGTTTAAAATTTAAATTTTGTTGAAAGTAATTATAAATTTACATTTTCTTAGTTTTTATATTAAAAGTAGTTGTGGTTTCAGACAATAAATTATTTTTTCTACTCCCTACATAGAAAATACTATTTTGCTCCCTCATTTCAGGGAGTAAAGTAGTACTTTTCCTCCCTCGGGAGGAAAATACTTTGCCTCCCTAGGGAGGAAAATACTTTGGCTCCCTCTAGAAGCAAACAAGTAAAAACTTCAAATAGCTGTAATAGTAGTGTATAGACTTCTTTTATTGATACACAAACTTCCTGAAAATGAATGCTTTTCTTTGAAACAGATTTTTTATTACTTATTTCTATTTATAAAAATTGAAAACAGTTTAAATCGAGGTTTAAATTAACATCAGTAACTAAATATATTTTTCTTATTTGCCTAGTCTCCATCCAACAATTAAATAGCTGGTACTCTTTTTCATATTTTTTACGAGACTAACGGTAATAGATTTAACGAAACCACGTTTGCTTCTTCCAGAATATCTTGAGGAACTTCATCTTCACATTCGGAATACATTATTATAAACTTTTTGGAAGTTTTTTATTTTGAAAACAAGAAGCAACCTTAGCAACGTTCCATGTACTTTGATTTTTAACAATACATACTTATCTAAATACCTATTATGACATTTTGACATATTTGGTTTTTTGATTGTCATGCATATGAAAATATAATAAAATATATGTAAAACCAATGTAAAACACTGTAAATGGTCGTAGAAAAAAATCATATGTATTACACAGGAGCAAAGTGCCATTTCCTCCCTTGGATATTGATGCCCACCGCTTCGCGTCGGGCATCAAACTATCCGCGGGAGGAACTTATGCACTATTCTCCCTTGTCATACAAATAGCTATATATGGGATGGATATCGGGTAGTAAATAATAAAACAAAAGTTTTTCTATGCTTAGAACTCATTTTACTAAATTGACTCTGCGGTTGGCTCTCTGTAAAACGTTATTAAATATTTTAAATATACTATAAAGAAAATTTGCTTTTTAAATATTTCAAAATTTATTTAAAAACTCTACATGTGTTTCGACTTCTTAGTCAAGGATAGAAGGGTAAAATATGTAGATATTGGACACCAATTTTACTCTATTCAGTATTCTCTGTACTCTTGACAAAGGTCTACGAAGCCGAAACACGTAGAGTTTTTAACAAATTTTCTCTAAATAGGTATTTAAAAAGAAGAATTGTTGTTTTATTGTATACTAGATATCTATCAGATATTGGCACTATAACACTGGACGTCATTTTTATTACTTTTTAAATTATTCTTCTGAACATCTTATTATATTCTCTAAATTAATATTTAATGTCTTGTATTAAATTCATATTTGTTTAATTTTTACTCTTATACAGAGCCGGACTGGGCTGGGGACGTCGCTCCTTGCGCCTTAGTAAATCTCAGAGCGAATTCTTATGCAACATTACTACTACTATACTTCGTAACAGCCAGCCGTAGGGTAGGGTCCTTTTATACAAAGTGCGTGCCATATAACTTATGTCTTATATTGCGTCCTAGAGAATATGCGCGAGGGTGATCACACCAGGGTTGTATTTACGCGCAAGCTATCTAGGCTGCAGCCCGCAACACAAAAAAAATGTTTAAAAATTTAAATTTTGAATATACCAAAATTTTGTGGTGCTGGCCCTCTTATAACCATAAAAGACGTCGATGCAGTTAGTTTGTGATTTTTAAATTTCGTGGAATGATCAACGCTTGTACAACACACGTGCGTCTGCGCCCATTGTAAACAAAAACAAATCGAGCGTCATTGTTTACTTCAGGTTATTGTTTTTAATGCCACATTCTAAATGTTCGTCTGCAGCTGGACCTACCTACATCTCGACACTTATTACAGTTGATAAATGGCAATCGCTAATGACGGTACGTGGCGTCCGTGATCGTAATCATCATTTATCATTTGTTTTATCTTAATATGTAGGCCTACTGTTTCATATTGTTATTAAAACACTTCATTTTTCGTGATGACAAAGTAATCACTAATAAGTCGTTTTTTTATATTTTTCAAATATTAGTTGATAGCAATGTTAATAAATCGTGTTGAATACCTTAATGATTTTCAATTCTTTTCATCTTTATTATCTCATCAATTAATTAATTTCTAAATACTGTATAGTAAAAAAAATGTCTACAATTTAATAATAAACTTCAAATGTTTCTTTTTAGGATTTTAGTTAGAAAATTATTCTAAAATGCGATTTTTGCAGGCTAATTTTCAACCTTCCCCCCCCCCCCCGGCAGCCTAGGGGTCAACAGATCTTAAATATGGCCCTGGATCACATCCCACACTAATCTGCCTACGCCCGACTTTACCTGTAGTCTCTGGGTGCAGAGTGCCAGATTGAGGTTTACCCCCCAATTTGTTTTTTGACTTTAGCAAGTTGGAGAGAATTTTGGTGGCAGAAACTATTGGGGGTTTTTGTTGGGGCAATCTGTTATTTAAGTTGTTTTAGAGAGAGAAAATTATATAAGCAGGCAATATTTAGTTGCAGAAAAACACTTTTACAATTTTTTACGGAAGATTCTGTTTGCCAGTAATTAATATAACAGTCCTGACATCTAGCCCGCTTAGGAATAATCAATAGATCCAGATCAGATAGCCGTACATGGGTAACCACAGCCGGCACTGATTCTGCTTTTATTAATTGATAGTAATTATCACAGAACAGATAAAAGAGTAATCATATTTACCAACAGTTTATCCTTGCGCCTGTGAATCACAGATTACCTAAAGAGAGCTGTGAATTTGGTAGCGTCTTAGATGATAGGTGTTAAGGTCTCTGTTTTAAATTTTAGTTTTTAATGAATAGTGAATTGTACTATTTCTAACTACTCAGTATGGTTATTAAATTTATGTTTTGTATTAAATGTTGTGGAAAGAGCTATTTTTCACTTAACATTGTTCCTAAGGAAAATGAATTATACGTGCGAAAATATCGAGTCGCTTTTGGAAGTTTGAAGCTGAACTGAAAGGTATTTGTGGTACATATTTTTTTCATAAAATAAAATTAATCGTTGAATTTCCAATCGTTCAGATTGGATTGTTACTTTTGTAAGAGCATGGCATATTTCTGGATTTGGCTTTTCCAAAAATAGTAATTTTTAGGTTTTTTTTGTACTAGTTGGGGGATTTTTAAAATCCATCGGGCAACTTTGTCTCGGTGTCCGCGTCTAACTTCGGTTCGAATTGGTGTTATCATATATTAAATATACATACATAGATAGATAATCCATTCTGTAAATATCTATGGCTCCAAATCCCTGGACCCGAAATTTTTAAATCAACACGAACAACGCTTATTTACGATATCGTCAATTTTGATATAACAAATACTTACAGATATATTATTTACAGTTTCTAAACTAACAAAATTCTAAACAGGCACTGGTCACAACTATGTAAAAATTTTTGGGATCCAGATTTTAGAGCGATTAATTTTAACATGGGATTTAGTCTATGGTATCACATAAATATTTGCTAACACTATCTATTAGTCAGGTTTCCTTTAAAAGAACTTTCCCCAAATTAAAATATATCTTAAACAGGATTAACATATCGTTTGACTCGAGCCATCTTGAAACATTCACGTTAATAGCTGCAGAAAAAGATATTTTAGTGTCATTTAAAAAAAATGACGAAATTATTAGTTTTTGCTAAAAAAACTAGCAAAAACATTAGGGATCTCCTTACCTAATAATGTTATGTTTGCCAAAGATTTAAGAAAGTAATTAGAAAGTATAGTCTGAATCACATATTATTTGAGTTTATATTTCTTATATGTTTTAATGTTAAGAGTCAACTGTTTTTGTTTTTTCTTATACCCATTTGATACCTTATTTTTGTTTTGTACATTGTACAAAAAAATACACTTTTAATTTTTGTTTTAATATGTTTCTCAGTAAATAAAATATAAATAAATATGGAACTTTTCTTTAACAACAAAAATTGTAGCGCCTGTGATTGACCAGGAGCCCGCGCCTTTCTTAAAATCCAGTTCGGCCCTGCTTTTATATAAATAATTGTTGCATTGAAAATGTCCTAGAACAATGCAAAATTACTTGTCGCCCAAGCGAATTCAAGGTTAAGGTTAAGGGTAAAAGTAAAAGTCTCTACCTGTGTTAACTCCTGCTGACCATTCACGGATATTTAAACAAAGCAAATAACGTATTTCAAAATAATAACAATTAAATAATAAACATTTTTTATGTATTTATTTTAACAAATAAACGAGACTTGGTTTTCTCACAATATCATATTTTTTGTAAGTTCGACATAAGTAATTAAATTTGTACTACTTTGAGTTTTATTTCTGATAATTCTTCAACATGAATTTAGGGAAAAAGGGTTATAAATGTAAGACAATCATCTTAGACGTTTGACTGAAAAAATGTGCGATTTTGTAAAAAAATCATGTTCAGCTCGAGGATGGTGATGTAATTAATAGCTATAGTCTGTTTCTTATTGTGAACAAATAATAAATAATGATTATATGACATAAATTCCATGGACGTACCAATGGCGGTTCTTCTATAGGGTCATTTGGTCAATGACCTCCCACATACAAATAAAAAAATAGAGCTATTCATTTTCTGAAGTTTAAAAATATATAATATATATATTTTTAAGAATATTAAAAATATATAATATATTTTTAAACTTCAGAAAATGAATAGTTCTATTTTTTTATTTGTATGTGGGAGGTCATTGACCATATGACCCTATAGAAGAACCGCCGCTGGGATGTACCTTTTCTTGTCAAATTGTTTTCTATGAAATGATTAATGAATCATACATACGTTCCTTACTATAGTTTCTGCAATTCCCGTTTGAACTGTACTGCCGTGCAGTTCCTGCCACGATGAAGTACAGGGACGTCACCAGGGCCATAGGTTTGATTTAAATTGTTTCACCGCAGCAAAAAAAATTCTGGATTTTACCGACAGCTATCTTCAGCGCGCTGAGGTGGGTGGTCGTGAGTCTTAAGTGCGTTGAGCGTAGTCCCAGTTAGTTAGAATTCAGAATCTGACGATGATGCCGTCCGGCCGAATGTCTGTTGGCATGTTGAGGTCTCTAGCGTGCTGAGTTAAGCCTCCTGATGTTGGTGGTCATTTTACCGTCCTGCTCCGTCGTCACCAGGGTCCGGTGATTGTTCTATCACACTAATACAACAAGATATTTACTCTACAGCATGTTGAGTTGGAGTAAGCCGTCACATCGAGACCTGGATGATATTTGCTCTACAGCGTGTTGAACTGGAGCCGACTCTCGCACCGTTAGTTATTGAAATTGCGATCCTCCCCATAAATTAATTTCATCGATGTATAGATAAAAATGATATTTGTTAATTGTATATGTACTTGGATTAATTTTTGGAATATACGAAGATTTGATTGTATGTTTATATGATTTTATTTTGGCTGGTTCTTTATTGGTACGGTACCTGCTCGCCAGTGCTGGCTGTAATGGTAAATAAAGGTAGGTACTATTGTTGGCCTGGAATCAAGAAGGTTTAATTTGGGCATTTAAGACTTCATGAACTTAGAAGACTAATGAATTATATTTAATTTATTACTGGGGTGAAGCAACTAGAAAATATATGCGTAGTAAATAGTATGGGCCTGTCAACATGTTTTGCCTGTTAACCAACCTCTGTTACAAGATAGCGGAGACAGTTTAGTCTTTTTTCTGTTCTGTGAGTTTAGTTGAGATAGATGGGAAAGTAGATTATGTACTTTTAAAAGCACTGCAAGATTGTTTTGCTCAGCTTTGACCGACGTCAAAGAGTTTGCATTAATATCAGACTTTATAATTATATTAAACATATTAAACAAGGCATTCCGCAAGGTGTTATGCTTGAATTTAGAATATTCACACTTTCCTATGCTGAAGACAATTATTGGTTCGTTTTGGAACAGTGATTTTTTATTAGTTCATGTTAAGATTAATTCAGACATAGAAACTAAAACTAAAATAACATTAAATTGAAATTGTTATACTGGGTGTGTCAAAATTATGTCATCAACATGGGCTAAAAATATTAGGAAATGTTCTCCATAATATCGATCGAAAATGCTTCCTAACTGGGCTATAGGCTCCTACATGTTCTCTACAGGATAAAGTTTTCCCCCAAGATGCCCTGAACAACGGCACAATAAAAAATACTGTGTCGACATGTACCAAAATTTGAGTCAAAATGAGTACTGTTCAAATAGTAGCATTTTATGGGCCATGTGTCGACACATGAACAGAAAATACGTAGAAATGGACACTGCGTTGCGTTTAAATTGCTAGGTTGAGATTGTTTGGGAACATTAAATACAATTGCATCGTGTCGACACTACTTAGACAAAATGTATTTAACATGTGACTGAAAATTGTATACCCGTTTCGTTGCTGAAATGTGATAATGGGGAATGATATTTTCATATGTCTTCATTTTATGTATATATTTTCTCTTTTATTACTTAAATGTGACTAGTGGCGGATTTAGCATTTGGCAAAGGGGAGAGGGGACGCAACAATGTCTATTTAGGGGGGATAGTAATAGTAACAAAAATCACAATTTTGCGATTTGCGACCACATTTGTACAGAAATTAACGTTGTATCAAATTTAGAAAATCGACATAATGTCATCCACGCCATTTGGCCGACTAGACGACGCCGATTTTCGGTTGTTGTGACTGAAGTAAAATAGACACGTTTTAACGACTACAATACATGGACTGTGAACGTTGATGTCATTGGTTTATTATTGACGTTGCGGAAATGTCGTCTAAGACTGAATTATCAACATATAGATTAGAATCGTGCTTTAACGTTTCGTGTAGGACGCATCGTGGTGTGATGCGTACATGATAAAAAATGCAGAGGAAGAGGAAAAACTAAAACAAACAACAACCTATAAATTTTTATTGTTATTCTATTCCTGGAGTGGGTTGGAACCTTTGATGTGGGTTGTTACGACGTTATCCAGCAACGTCAAGTTTCGGCGGACGACGATGATACAAAGTTAAAGTTCTGCTTGAGAAAACATCGATTTTTTTCTTCTTTCTACAGTGTGGCTAAGTTGTATACTCCCCGAAACAAAGTCCTGGATACCTTTGGGTCGCAAAATTTGGATTTTGTTAAATATTAAGACTAAATTTTCATTTGTGGTGACTTAAAACAACCAGTTATAAGCTTGACGAGATAAAACACTAGGGGGTGCGCGCCCCTTGTGCACCCTCTAAATCCGCCACTGAATGTGACAAAGTCAATACATGTTTTCGTTAGGTGTCCAATAGAACTTGACAGAATTGCACATCATTATTCTCAATTTTAAATGAAATAGATTTTTCAATTGCCAGCTACCTACTTTAAAACATTTTTTAGTAACGTTCGCCATTTTTCATCCATTGTCTTTTGTAAATTTGAACATTTGTATAGTATACGATATCTTGATTATCTTGTATTTTATTGAAAATTAGAATCAAATCGAATAATAAATCAAAAAGTTGTATACCGAAGTTATAGTTATAGTTTTTGGCGTCAAATGATAAGAACTCTCACATTTCTGTCGTTTTGCTTGCGGAAGCAAAATAAAAATATTGAACATACTGGACTAATTAAAACCAGTTGACATTACGCAAACATATTTTAATAATTATTTAAGGAAAATATAAACTACTTAAGTAAATTATTTTGTACTAGTCATGCTACTAAATTAGTTCAGAAGCAGAAAAAATATTTGTTTGTTAAATAGTACATTTTAATGACCTTTATTGATTGTTACATTGCCTTTCAATAATAAATGTATGTCTGAAAAGTGATCTATATGAATTGAAGGAATATTGTGTATATAAATGTAATTCACACAAATATAAGTTGCTACCAGGGCGATGATAAACTGTTAATTACTAAAGATTTGACTGTTCACACGATTTTTGTTACTAAAACTTTATTTGTAAACTATACGCATAAAACATTATTAAAAACGAAGTATATTTTTTAACACGCTTTTATTAGCTTCACTTGTATGTTTGTTTGCTTGCTTGTTTGTTTGTTTGCTTGTTTGTTTGTTTGCTTGTTTGTTTGTAACCGACTCTTTGGACTCGATTTTGACCCACTTTAAACGGACAGATTTAATTGAAACTTTGTACACTTACGAAGAACCGGTAACAATACAATAATTTGATAAGTTTATATCATTATCCTGATCAGGATCGCCAGTACTTTCCTCACGTATCCTCTGCGTGAGAGCAAGAGGTTTAATATTGCAAGTATATTCCGTGATTCTCAGTTCAGTCGTTGGCAGAGCGGGCAAGTCTTAGTCGACGCGAAACGACGGACTCGTCGGACGTGAGTTCAAATCCCATGGCTGAAATAAAAAAATATTTTTTTTTTTCAGAAATATCTGTTGGATCGTAATATGTTATAATATCAGCATCAATAAGCAATATAAATATAGTTTAAAAAAAACTAAAAAAACACGCTTTCATAGCACATCAAACTAAAAAGTGAAAAATAAATATAGTTTAAAAAAACTAAAAAACACGCTTTTTAAAGCACGTCAAACTAAAAAAGTGAAAAATAATTATTAATATAAACTGAAAACAATAATGAACGAAAAATACTAGTATTATTGTGAAAAAAGCGTGGGGCGCTTTGTGCCATATTTTTCGTATATCGAGCAACCCACGCTTTTTTCACAATAATACTAGTATTTTTCGTTCATTATTGTTTTCAGTTTATATTAATAATTATTTTTCACTTTTTAGTTTGATGTGCTTTAAAAGCGTGTTTTTTAGTTTTTTTAAACTATATTTATTATGTTTAACACCTACATGCAACTTATATTGGACAAAATTGGACAAAAAAGTTGCTTCACAGAAATAGAGAAAAAATAACTAATTTCAAGCCATTGTATCTTTTTTACATAATATAATAATATAGTCATTAAAGAAACAATAGAACTTCATTTGAAATGTATATTTACAATTTTTATAATTCTGCGTGTTCTGCATTTAATATTATGTCGCTATAATAATGAAAAACAAAAGCCAACACTCAAGTATCTATTTAAAAGTCAGAATTTAATGGTCTATCCAAAACTGTAAGTATATACAGGGGGTTATGATAAGAATTAGAAAATTGCTAAAATACTATTTCTTTATGTCAAATAATGCATTTTCATTAGTATATTGGCCATATATAATACCATTTTTAACAATTAAGGAAAAAGGGGGATGAATCATATCTCAGTGACACCCGGTATACGAGCCGTGATGTCACGTGCGTTTTAGAATTCCTTCAATAATTTAAATATGAGGTAATTTTATTCAAGAAATGTTTAAAATTTGTGGTATACCTAATTTATTCGAATACATTTTTTTATATAAATTTTACGTCAATGTGTAATTTGATATGAATTTTTATATATTTGGAAAACATCGTATTGCGCCATTCTAGACCCTTACTTGGTTTCCTTACCTCATGGCGCAACTTTCTCGTTTCTAAATTTAAAATAATGGCGGCGGAGCCGGTGAGACGGAAATGCAGATGACCGTACATTTCAACCTCGGAAATACACTGGCGGACAAAAATATATATGTACATGTACATATACATGTACCTGAATAACATGTCCCACTGGAATAAAGCCTTCTGATTACATAAATAACAAGCAAAAAGTCGTAACACGTAACGTTTTCTTGTTACATTAATAAAACATTATGCGCAGGATTGCTAATTTTACAAATCTATTTATTGCTACATATCAATGACGTATATGGCATATACAGGGTGTTCCTAAATATCATGTACATACGCAAGGGGGTAATTCTTTGGCTTATTTCATGACTGGAAGTTATATAAACATAGGTCGCAAACGCTTCTTTACTAATCTACAGGGTGTTGAAATTTGAAGATTTTTTTGGCATTTTTACGAGATTATAATGAGTATTTAAAACACATATGCAGTTACAAGTTACGATTTCAAATGCAACCTGTCAAAATTAAAAACAACATCAGATTATTCAAATAAAACTGGAGCCTACTAGACCATTTTAAAAATTTTCAATTTTATCTAGCGAATTACAGAAAGTTTTTTATTTTTTTTCTTGGTAACGGTCGTATATACGAAAAAACTACAAGAGATCAAAACGTTTCTAAATAAAACAGAAAATTCATATTGTATTTTAGAATCTACCAGCGGCGCATCGAAAAAAGTTCAGGTGGAGAAAAAGGGGCATGACCCCTGAAAAAAAATATCCCTGTAGATTCTCACAACTATTTGGCATGTCCAATGATGTAAGCCCTACAGCGTAACCTATATTCCATATTTGAGCTAAATGTCTCAAAAACTGCAGGAGCTATAAAAAAAAAAAAATCTTCAAATTTCAACACCCTGTAGATCAGTAAAGCAGCGTTTGCGGACCTATGATTATATAAACTTTCAGTCGTGAAATAAGCCAAAGAATTACCCCCTTGCGTATGTACATGATATTTAGGAACACCCTGTATATTAGGCCTACACAGATATATCAAAAAAGATAGAAATTAATTTTTGAAAAACATATGCTTACTTCATTTTTTTTATGGGAGGTCAAATCGTCTCGCTTTAAGGACCAATAGTAATCACCCATCATAGCTAGATCTCATCATCCTTGATAATGAATTTCCATTGTCCTGATATCTGATGAAATCTTTTTCCTTGCTCGTCGCTTACTGCACCCAAATTTTCAGGAAAATAAAAATGCAGAAAGTGAATATTTAAAGATATACGGCAACCATGCGTTTGGTACGAATCTAAAAGTTCGCTTACTAGTTGCTTGTAGTTCTCATCCTTCTTGTTCCCTAAAAATTCCCTGACTACGCTTACAAATGTGTTCCAAGCTCTGAGTTCCTGTCCGTTGAGTATTCCTTTAAAATCTACGTTGTCATTGAGTTTCTTTTGAGGATCAATAAAAATGTCTTCATTTAGTTTGGCGTTACTTAGTTGGGGAAAAAGTTCTCTTAAGTATTTAAATCCTACACCCTCTTTATTCATAGCCTTTACAAAATTTTTCATTAGCCCAGGTTTAATATGAAGAGGTGGCAAAAGCACATTTTTAGGATCTACAAAGGGTACATTGCTAGGTCCTGGTTCAAATTCTTTTCTTTCCTGTCAAATTCTTTTCACATAATGTTCTTTTACTGCACGACTGTACCACAAACAGTATAAATCAATATTTTGTAAAGCCTCCTTGAAGCCCTACTAAAATGGCTATTACTTTTAAATCCCCACATATTTGCCATATGTATTTGTTGTAATTAATTTTATTGCAAGTGGTCCTCATACCGTCATAATCCTATTTCATTGTTACTGAATGGGCACTTAGATGGTTTTAAATTTCCATTATGTAGTAATACCAGCGACCCACATTATACTAATATGGGTCGCAGGTAATACAGCTTTTAAATTGTATTTGGAGTGCCTATCAAAAGGGAATGCTTGATATTCCTGCATTATACACGTGCAAACTGAATTTTCCATATTAGTGCAGTCAATATGGTGTAAAAATTCCCTTGACCTGGGCAAAATTGCAACACAAATGATTCTTTTTGCATTCTATTGTGAAAAGTGTCTATTTTAACATATTCAAAATCCCCATTAATCCCGGTGCAGGAAATCGATCAAAATCCAAGATGGCGGCTGAATTTTGTATTTTTCATTACAAAATTTATAACTGTGTATAACTTTGTATTTATAAGGTGTAACTTGGCAAAAATGTTTAAAATACAAAGATAAAAGCATAAAATAGGTATTGAATAGGTAAGATAGGTATTGAATCACTCAAATTGCCTATTATACATTAGAGAAAACTTTATTACACATTAGACTTTCAAGAACAAAAAACCATTATTTCAAAGTATGGGTTATTTTCCTTTATTTAACAAAAATTAAAATGATTTGGCTGTTTTTCACAATTCATCATAATCTTCATCTCTACTTTCCATTTCTTCATCTTCTATTCGCTGCGGACTCTTTTCACAATTTATTTCTTGACACTGACCAAATGAACTGATACATTCCAAACCATTCTTTCAGCAACTACATTTCATGGCACCACAGCCGGTTTTGCAGTTACATCTTACTATGCGTAATATACCTTCAGGTGCTGGTGGCAAATCCATTTCTTTCGGTACATACATATTATCATGTATACTCAATCCCCACTCTGTTGGGTTCAAGCCTTCTTGCATTTGCTTCCATATACAAATTTGCAAATATGCACGGAGGCTATGGTACTTGACAGCTGATTCCGTTGGGGGAAGGTTCTGTGGCTGAACGAAACATTTTGTCTTCGATACTTTATCAATAATAGTTCTATACCTAAGTGTATTTAGTGTATCATCTGGATTTCCACCAAAAATACATACCATTATCTTCTTTCCAAATTCTTCAACCTGACTGGGATTAAGGTTTGTTGAGCTGAACGATAGTGCAAGTTCACGAAAGTATTGATCTTCAACAACACGTTTGAAAACTGATTGCTTTCCAATATGGAATATTCTGGAGGTGCTGTCACATCCTGTATACGAATGTATAAAAGAATAGACTGTTCGCTACGTCATTTCCGAGCGAATATCTAATGGCATTGATATCATAAATGTTATTCTGTTTGGAAGGTTTTTTATCACTTCTGAAAAATAGCTTGTGGTATGCTTGATTACACCAATAAATCAGCAATACCAATAGGTCAGTGTCTTCTCCTATCACTGTTGTATTTTTAATTTTTGAAGATTCCACTTCAGTTTTAACAATGTCAACATCAGCATCATCAACTGCATGAATTACTGAACATCCCTGTTGTCGTATTGCATCAGCGATTAGAGTAATTATTTTCTGCTTGTTTCCCTTATTAGTGAGAAACATTTCCTTACTTCCTGTGAATGTTATATCTAGTGTGAAATAACCAAATGTAAAATATATAAAATTATTAAAATGTATTTAACGATTCGTATGAAGGTAATACAAAAGTACAATGTAAATGGCATGCTTTAGTACATAATAAGACCTATTTTGAGTGCACATTTTTTTCCAAAATGGTGGCCTTTAAATATTTGAAAACTAAATACCTAATTATTTAAATGGCCGCCATTTTGAAAAAGAAATTAAGTAAAGTCAATGGTTATTTTTTTATACTTTTATCTTTGTATTTTAAACATTTTTGCCAAGTTATACATTATAAATACAAAGTTATGCAAAGTTATAAATTTTTTAATAAAAAAAAATTCAGCCGCCATCTTGGATTTTCACTGACTTCCTGAGCCGGCATTAATGGGGATTTTGAATATGTTAAAAAAGACACTTCACACAGTATAATGCAAAAAGAATCATTTGTGTTGCAATTTTGCCCAGGTCATAATTTATTTTTACTGCACTATATTATAAAATGCGGAAAATGTTGCATTTCTTTTTCTAAAATTCGTTTTGTTTACCACTTGTGAAAACTAATGACGGCATTGAAGGTGTAAGTCTGGCCATTTTTTTAATTCTTACCTTTTGATCATAACTAAGAGAACTAAATCCATTTAACAACAAATAATCCACCACGTCTGGACAACAAGACATGTCGTTGGGAATATTTTCATCTAGATCACTCATTTTTCAACCACCTGTTAAATATTTTATGTATGTTTATGTTGTTCTCCCACGAAACTACAAATTGCCACTGTCCTTGCTCTAAAAATTGCTGTGAGAGTGGGGATCAACGCTCAACTGAAGTGTACATGTGCTAGAAAGAGATGGGATGCTAGAGGCTGGCTGCCCTAACTTTACAGATCCATAATGTTTGCTGATACGTGCCATAATTCAAGGTCACGAACAATGTATTCAAGTAAGGTTTGGCTCACCGCTAGCCTCAGTTCATCCAAGCAAGCGCGAAAGCTTGATGAGAGACGGGGAAATATGCTTACGTGGAGACGACTATCCGGACTACAATGTTACATGTTTGTGGAAAGGAAGTGCAAAATTTTTTTTAAACTGAAAATTCAGTAATGAATTATAAACAACATTGAGAATTGAGATATACCTAGGTATAGTTTCTACTTGTGAAAAATATTAGTTTGGAGATATTCTGCTTCTCCCAAAATTTTAGAGGAGGCTCCCCTGTTTCCCCTGACCAGCCGCCACTGGTTGCACTTTATACAAAGCATTTTACGTTTTATCTCAGAACGTTAAGATACTTATGCATTATGCTATAGGGCGCAATTTTTTATTTATTTTTTTTGATTTCCCACATACTGAGAAAGAAGCATATTTGAAATGAAAATAAAAGCTTTTTCTAATGTTCATAGTCTATTCTTGGCACTTCTACGAAATCATATAATTTCTGAATCATATCTAGACTTTACATACTTCTGAAGTTTCCGCTATCGTCTAGGATTATTTTGTTTAATGAATATTGCACGACAGGGATGCAGTATGTGTGGAGAGTTGGAGAAGATACCCATTCACCCTGTTCTTAAAGGCCTGAGGAGAATACTTACCCAAATAATAAACGAGCAAAATATACCAATCTCAATGGCAAACAAATTCTACGACGTCAATAATTATTTAATTTCATCTTGATAACCTACTATAAAGTTATTTTCAAGGGTATTACATTCAGTTGACCAACATTTATAAAATATTTTATTTTTAAATTAAAAAAAATATATAAATGTATCTAAAGAAAGTAGGTATACAAATTTTCATCTATTTTACAGTAATTCTTCTGAACACAGCTTTGATTTGAGTATTTTTACAGACTTAACGTTTCCAAAATTATTAATGTTACTTAAAAAAAGACAACATGTTGTCAGCTGGCTGTCTGACTTGTTTAGCTACAGAATGGGTAGTTGGGACACGCGCCAGCATCAACTCCAGCGGGGATTTGACCAACTCCATGTGCTTGTTGTGCACCTGGTGGAAGTCCATTGTTGTAGCTTGGGGCTGGATTGTAACCTCCTTGGTTTTGGTAACCTTAATAACAAAAGTCAAGTTTTCAAAAGTGTTTAACGTTTGTAATAGCAATACATGCAGTTTTTTTATTATTATCTTCAGGAGAACATAAAGATAGTAATCAGAACTCATAGTGTGATGTATGATTTATATCCAGGCTTATCTAATTCTGTTGCAATTCCTGTCTTTGCTGCCAAGTGAATTTGACAATTGCATTTGTTCTTTTGATTATAAATGTGCACGTTGATCTGATTTAAAATACACGACGGATATATTGAAACTAATATTTTGTGCTGAAATAACAATAGCATAATTACCTCCGTATCCTGGAGCGAGAGCCTCAGCAAGACCTTCACCGTGGTAGTCGCCATCTCCAATATATTCTCCTCTGTTCAACCTTTGTGTAGCGTCATTATTGTATTGTGGGACGGGTTGAGGGTTCCACTGGTTGCCTTGATTCCATTGGTTACCCTGATTCCACTGATTTTGGGGTTGTGCGTTCCATTGAGGAGCAGGTTGTCCATAAGGAGCCGCTTGGTTGGGATTGGCAGCGACGGCAGGGTTTGCACAGTTGGGAAAGTTGGGGCAAGCCTGGGGACTAACACCAGCTGGGTAGAGGGAAGCTGGTTGGCCTCCTGCTAGTGGACCATTCCATACTGCATTGGCTGCTGCCAAGGAGCAAGCTAATATGGCCTGAAAATGTATTAGTTTTTATTTGACTAGACACAATATAGAAAAATAATTTTTAAATAAGAAAATAAATAAGAAAAATCCTTTGTGCATATTGAAAGAACTACTACTTTACTATAAATGATCACACCATGTGGTACTGTTAAATAATATTTCGAGATTCGTACGGTAGAATGATACAACAGGTCAGGATTTGCAGAAAACTTACTCTGAAAACTAGATTCAAAAAGAATTTTTCCTTATTTTTGGAAAGAATATGGAAGAAGTTATATTAAATCATTAATAGTCTTTTGGAAACATGATTTATATTTTATTTAGAAACATGCATTTTTAAACGATTTCGCATGACCCTTTAATACAGAATTATTATTTCATCTAATGTTTCTATCTCAAAATAATCTATACCTCAAAATTTCCTTTGAACAATTTTGAACTTTAGTAATTGTTATGATATTTAAAAGCTTCAAGTTAATTAATAATAATAATAATTAACACCCACAAGTGCTTTATAAGTTTTTATAGGTTTTAAAGTTTAAAAACAAATTATAAGTTTGAATTTAAAAATCAATCCGTAGAAAATGTTTTTATTTAAATCAAGGAAAAACTGTATACTGTCGATAATGGTAATAAACATTTGTGAACTTCACTGTAGATATTTTCAATTTAGTTGCTTTAGTTTTTTTGACATACAAAACACAAGTAATAATATATTTTAATAAATAAATTACTGTATTGTGTTCAGATATTGTAAAAAAAAATAATCCAAGTACTACAGCTGGCGTTATCCGTATATTGATGGTAGTACACATAAAACTCTTCCCAAATAGTTCCTTTTGCACCACTAATAATATCCTATATTGCACACACTTAAATCACTATTGATTCGAATCACTGTTGGAAGGTCCCAAAATGTTAGCATCGATGACACTTTTTAAAAACACTACTTACCAGTTTTACAAACATGTTGTTATTTTACAGGAGAACTAAAGTATGGCGCTCTATTAAAATGTCTCCTATATATATTGACACCACACCCTATACACCCGTTTTATAGAAATGTAACAGTACCAATATTTTTAATACCGATCCCACATATGATTGGAGTAAAATATAGAATGCATTGTGTAATGGGGTATAATCCTTGGTACGTGGTACAAAACTATTTTCTATACAATTTGCTTTCTGTCACATTGTTTCCAAGGTTTCACACTTCATTGCCATGGTAAATATTCAACAATTAAAAAAAAATTGTCTATATCCAATAAAAAAAGTTAAATACCTGCATTAGGTGAGGCTTTCCTTATTCTACAATATAATAAGACTGTGACCTTATTACAATAAAGAATTTTTCTTGTCGCTATAATATATTTACATTGCTGGAGGAACTAACTTTTATTACAGTTCCATCGATGCTTATTCGCAGTTTTCATTACTTGGGACATACTATATTGTGATTACTAACATCAATCCAGAAATTACTATCCTTGACTGCCTCCTTTGTTTCTTAGAATGTATTGTTCCTGCAGAAATGTGTATGTTACATATGTAATAGAACATAAATTTGCTTGTAAATTATTACAAGCAAATTTACGTAGGAAGGATACTTAAATCAGCCACTTTGTTACACTAGCTCGAATAATTTATTAATATTTGGTTAATTATACTGATTAACATTAAATTAGTTTCAAATTGAATCCCACTTGTTGGAATGGAAATGGGGTAAACAGAAATTTATATACAAACACACAATTTAATTATTAATTTAAGGAACAAGTTACGTGCTGAAATTTTTTTAACAGTCATAATCAAATTACAAAAAAAACAATAAATACCTGTCTGTAAACATGGTTGCAGATTACAAAAGCAAAAATAACTATTTAATTTTAGTAAAAAAAATTTTTGGGAATTATTGTTTTTAGGTTTTTAAAACGTTGCCTAAAACTGACAAAATAATAAATTCTACATTGTACCAGATTTTTTTAATCTAATTGTTATGTATAGTTTACATATACAGGGTGTCTATATATACGTATCAATAATTCAGGAGAAATTTCTCGATTCATTTTATGACAAAAGTTCGTATGAACATGTCTCCAAAAAATGCCCTAGTGCCGAGATTTAGGGTGCTGAAATTATCTCATAATGAAACAAAATTTTTTTGAAGTATTGAATACATTAAGATATTGAGATGAAATGGGTATATTTATTGAGTTTTAGATTAAAATTATAATTATTAATATTTTGGAATAACATCAGTGATAGTGACGTGGGTATTGGGGGGGAAATTTTTTGATGGAGGAGACCTCTTTCCTGAAATCAATCTCATTTTACGAAAATAGTTCTATTATAACCAAAACAGGTTATAAAGGATATAAATTTGTAGCTTAGCTTCCGTACTGGTAACTAGTCCAAATCCAAAAAATTTTGTTTCATGGAAATACATTCAATACTCTGCATATCGGCAGTGGTGCATTACCTCCTGAAATTATCAATACTTAAACACCCTATACATACAAAGGATTATTATACGTTTTATTCTCATTTATTATTTTATGGGAGAAACGCCATAAAATTATAGATAATTACCAAGATCATCAGTACCAAATTGAAATAAAATCGTCTATGAAGGAAATGTTGTTAAAATTTACCATAACTCAACGATTCATAATCTTAAATTTGGAGTTCCCCAAGGCTCTGTTTGGGACCCGTTGTTATTTATACTGTACATTATTGACGAACATGTAATTATTTTTGCCGGTGATATGACTATTTCAATGTCGGTTAAAAGTTCAGATGAGAGCGGAATTTAGGCTCATGCTTTGGCTTAAATTAAACAAGAATGAAACTGTTATGAATTTTTAGATTAGAATATCTTTGTTGCCTCATTTTAAAATCCTGGGCAACAAATTATATCCACGTCTTAGATCTTGATCGTCAAGCATTCAATGAACAAAGTTCCTTGCTATTTCCCAATAATTGTGAAAAATTCATATTATTTGTAAAAAAGTCAAATGAGGCATACTTTCAAATTTCACAATAAAGAATATGATACTTTGGATGAAGTAAGGACTTTTAAATATTTATTATGCCCTGGCCACTCACACATTTTTTAAAACATTCTTAGATTGAGACTCGTAAGAAATACACTAAAAAACCTATACTAACATTTTATAAATGAAAAAAAAAATGTGATCAATGACTGTATCTTTAAAACAAAATGAAATTGCTATATACTTTCATATGTAAATTTTGAAAAACTAAATTTTTAAAAAAGAATAGAATCACACTTACGATTGAACATTTTCACATATAGGTTAGTTTGGTTAAAGCAGCTTTTCTTGATTTCAAAAAACTATGACAGCTCCTTGTCTTCAGATGCAACGTCATCCTGAGTCTATGAATATTCCGTATGTACTATCATGTACAAAAGTAAGTAAAAAATTGTAAAGTGCAGGTTTCTTTTTCTTTACTTCGTAAAATCAAAAATTGTCGTACCAGGAAAGACATCACATTAGCAAGGGTTGGTTTCAGCGTCACTGTAAGCATAAAATAGTTTCCTGTAAAGTGCGAAATGCAATATATAATGATGACGTTATAATTTATCTTAATGATTCAATTGGTGACTGCTCTTGTGCTCACGATTGTTCTAATTAAAAAATGTAATTGAAATTAATTTGCCGGGACAACAGCCCTAATGAGTGCACTATGAGCTTAAGCCAATTTTTGTAGTAACCACAAGCTATTGTCGACACATCTAAAGACTCACTATAACTCTACCCTCTGGTTATTGTGGAAGATGGCGGCGAAACGCATAACATAGAATACTCTATCTCACGAATGGTTGAGACTGTTGTATTGCGTTTGTAGACATTTATTTGGTTCGTTGTGAAAAACTACCTTGCTGTAGGTGGTCACAATACTGTCACTTGACTTCTTCAGGTGGACATTTCTTTAAGGTTCAAATTTGTAGACTTAAATTTATAGGTGTAAAGCCTTATCATACATATTAATATGCGAATAATTTAACTAACGACAGTATTTACGTAGATTGTAAAAATTCTAAATATACTTTTCAGTCTGTAGCATTAACAATATCGACGGGATAAAAGCTTTAACTTTAGGATGCTTTCTGTCAATAAAATATCCATACTTTTTGCAAAACCCGATATTTAACAATTGTTTAACTGTTCTCACTCATTCATATTTTAAAGAAGGCTTCTTTGATGTCTTTAATTTTTTTAGTTAATTAATAATAACTATTACAAACCATTTGATAATTTATTTTCATTAAAATACCAATTTTGTCAAAATTGTCCTATTTCCTACTATGTTAAGTGTCATATTCTTCCTGTTTAAACTTACAACAAAGAGGGGTCGAGACCATTGCTAACTACAATACGAATTGAGAGAGTCAATTATCGACTGTGTCTTATCGCAAAAAATTAAAGATACCGAGGTAATTCATCCCTTATGGGTATAATGAATTGGTAGAAACGAAGCAAGGTCATTGCCCAGGCTACACCTTCTGCTGTTCTAAGTTTGCAAGGTATTTAAATCAGGAAAGAAATAAAACTATAAATTTTTAATAAATATTATTGATTAACAACAAATTTACAGTATAATTTATAACAACATGTTGTCAGCTGGCAGTCTGACTGTACAGTACACTTCAGAATCAGTGGCAGTAGGGGTAGTTGGGACAGGCTTGGGCACTAACTCCGGCTGGAACTTGACCTGCTGGAGCGGGATTGTATTGGGGAGAGGGAGCTTGGTTGTATTGAGGAGCTTGGTTGTAAGCAGGGGCCGCATTGTATCCTTGTTGTCCTAAAAATAGTAAAAAACGTATGTGAATATATTTGATACCCATGCAATACACATATAAATATTCTTGGGGAGTTTGGATGTCATCAAAGAGATGGATTTTTAAACCTAATTCTATATTCCGGAAAGCACGTGATATAAAAGTAATAAATTAAATCGTAATTTTTGACACTGTATATTAATTAATTAATTTTTTGCATGTAAAACTGGTATCGATGAACGGCCGAGAATTACATTATTTATGTATGTAGGGCCAAAGGGCGAATTCATGCGTAAATTCAATCCAATTATTATTAAATCAGCTGTGACGAAACATGTATCGTCAAAAAAACTCCAAAGGTTGATTGGCGGAGACAAACAAAGACGGGGAAACAGGGAGGAGCTATTATGTAAGGATGTTTACAATGTAAATACCTTTTACTATACTGTCTGTTTTGCAGTCTGCTTCTATTATTTACGTCATGACATCCAAATTCTTTAAATATATAAAAATATTGGCAGAGTTGCGCAGTTTAAAGAAATACAATTAGCTTAAACTTAATTCGCTGATTTAAAATAATTTATTTCAAACCTGTTTTTTAAAGCATGGCTTATAACTTTTGATTTAAATTCACTTGGATAATGATTTTAGCTTGTAAATTGCTTTTGTAATTCAGAAGAGGCCTCATTTTCCTTAATTTTTTTATTTGATGTAAGTTTCCTTCATTTTAAAACTTTTTTTTTATCGGCGATTTTCTCAAAATACCCAGTATTATTATTCTTGTGTTTAGTACAATTTTTTTTCGTGGATCCTCACCATAAAGTACGAAATATCTTTTTCCATTGCAAACATTCTATAACTTTTCTAATATAACATAATTACCAGAATATCCAGGGGCAAGAGCTTCAGCAAGACCTTCACCGTGGTAGTCGCCATCTCCAATGTAGTCTCCTCTATTCAAGGCATTTTGGACGTCAGGGCTATATTGTTGTTTAGGAGCTGGGGCATATTGCTGAGGTAATACAGGGTTGTATTGGGAGATAGCGTCTTTGTAATGAGCTTGTGGAGCTTGAGACTGAGGTTGGTATTGCGGTTGGTATTGAGGAGCGGACTGGTATTGAGGTTGATATTGTGGAGCGCTTTGATACTGAGGAGCCGATTGGTATTGCTGAGGTCCTTGGCTTACTGCTACGGCTGGATTTGTGCAGTCTGGGAAATTAGGGCAGGATTTTGGGTCAATACCGGCGGGGAATTGGGCAGCTGGGAGGCCTCCGGCAAGGGGACCATTGTATGCTGCTGTGGCTGCAGCCAAGGAGCAAGCGAATACGGCCTGAAAAAACGCAATTCAAGTGTAAATAGGTATATTATTTTTAGATTGGAATGGAATGTTAGTGTTACATATTTAGTTTTTTTTAGATTTTATCTTTTTATGGTCTGTTTGTTGGAGTCAAACATTTTTGGTAATTTATCAGTCGTCTGACAATTTTTAATACCGGGTGTAACAGGATCATGGTACACCCCTCTTTTCTCCTTTAGTTTTGAAGATAATTAATTGAAATTTGGGATATCCTATATACATAATAAGCGGCACTTTTTGACATACAAGTGATTGCTGCATATTATTGCATTTCTGAATTCTGCATAATTTTCTGAATCCATCAATACCAAATAAGTGACATTTCAAACGTCAATATTTTTTATATAATTTTTAGTTTTCAATTTAAATGTACCATGACGGTTTCGATTTATTCTAAATGTTCCATGTAATGCTAGAAAAATCGAAATCCCGTCAAAAATACTAAATTACGGGATTAATGAGCAGATAAAGTTCATCAAAATGGTTTTTGGGGAAATTTTCAAATTGAACCATATTGGTACCATTGGTACCATTTATTCGTACTATTAATAAGGAATTTATTCATATGTCGCATTAAAAGGTGCGATAAATACAATCAAAATTACAGCTAAAAGATAATAAGAAAATACAATTTTGTTCTAATTAAATGTTAAGAAGTTACTAACTAAGGTGGCTTTGAAAACAATGAAATATTTAGCTTGTCAAACATTTATTGGTTTACCCGTGTTTTTATTGTGTCTTTTAAAATTGTTTAAAATTCTTGTTAATTCAAAATGCCACAAATTTATACAAGTGGTGAAAAAGTGGACATTTAATTATTTATGGGGAATGTAGAAAAAAATGCCGTTGCGGCTGGACACGAGAAATTATTTTAATCGTCTAGAAAATCAATTCCGAAGTGAGCCCAACAATGATCCCGAGGAAATTTTCATTTTTGACGAAGGAACGGAAATTAATGTTTTGGCTCGAGTAGAAGTTGATAAGACTGGGTTTGAATTGGGAATCAGTAACCAAACAGTAGGCCGAATTTTGCACAAATACCACTATAAATCTTTTAAATACCAATTGCACCAGCACTTGTACGAAAATGATTACGAACGTAGGATGGAATATTGCAATTGGATTTTGCAGAATAACATTCATCCAAACAATGATTTTTTGGAAATGATTTTATTTTCGGACGAGTATAGGTTTACAAATTTGGGATTATTTAACCGACAAAATACAAAATATTGGTCACAAGAAAATCAAAATTTATTACAGGAGGGTAAGTTTCAAGTGCGGTTCGGTTTCAATGTTTGGCTTGGAATAATCGGTAGTAGAATCATTGGTCTAATAATATTTGAAGGACCCCTGACTGGTGCCAGGAACTTGGGATTTCTGCAAAATGAAATTGAGGACAGTTTAGTTGAATTACCCTTCCATTTACGACAGGGAATGCATTTCCAACAAGATGGCGCTCCACCCCATAAGCAAGGATAGTAATTGATTACCTTCAACGGGATTCGGAGAAATCGTAATTTCGAAGAATGGTCCTGTGAGGTGGCCTCCAAGGTGATCAGATTTAACACTCCATAATTTCTTTGTTTGAGGTCATTTAGAACATATTGTCTACGCAGCCGCCGGCGCCGTTACAACCCGTGAAAACCTGGAGCTACAAGTAAGACGCGCAATTAGTAGCATAACGGCCCAGCAATTGGCGAACGTTCTTCGAGAAACAGCTATGCGAGTTCAGAAGTCCATTGACGTTAATGGACAGTATTTTGAACAACTATTGTAATGTTTTGTGTTCATTTTTTGTATTCCAAAGCCACCTTACATAAGGTGGCTTATACATATAACAAGGTAATTAGAACAAAATTGTATTTTCTTATTTTCTTTTAACTGTAATTTTGTTTCTATTTATCGCATATGAATAAATTCATAATTAATAGTACTAATAAATGGTAGGACCAATATGGTTCTATTTGAAAAAAATTGAGTTTGGCTCCAAAAACCATTTTGATGAACTTTATTAGCTCATAAATCACATAATTTAGTATTTTTGACGGGATTACGATCTTTCTACCTTTATATGGGTCATTTAGAATAAATCGGAACCGTCATGGCACACTTAAATGGAAAACTAAAAATTATATTATAAAAATTACTGACGTTTGAAATGTCACTTATTTGGTATCGTTGGAGTCAGAAAATTATACAGAATTGAAAAATGCAATAATATACAGGATATTCCATGTAAAAATCAAATGTTAGTGTCACTTCCGGCGAGACCGGAAGTGAAAAAAAAAATCACGTGTATGTCAAAAAGTGTTGCTTATTATGTATATAAGATATCCCAAATTTCAATCATCTTCAAAACTAAAGGAGAAAAGGAGGTGTACCATGATCCTGCTACATCCGGTATATGAAAAACGTTGAAAGCCATAATACAATGTTACCACTATTAATTTTTTGTTTAATACTACCAAATAACTTTAAATTCTATATGACTGTTTCAGATGAGAATCAATCTTGCTTCAAAACTTGATAAAATACCATATTGGCTGTTCTTGGTCATTTGGAAATATTAGTCACAATGTGCTTTTTCTTGGAGACACGGGATAAGCGTTTATATATGTGAGAGAAATATTTCGACTTAAATTCGAGTGATCAAAAATTAAAACATCGCTATTGGTCTAAATTTTCTGATTGAAATTTTATATATAATAATTATTATATACGGTATGTTCTTTATGATTATTTTAACAATTCGTGGCAAAAGTCTTTGAAAATGCGTTTTGTTCTTTTTTAATTTACTATTTTCATATTTCACTTGCAGATGACTGAATTATGCGTTATAAATACGCTACTGAAAAAAACCTAGTTGATTTTTCAAAAATAAAAATGTATCACACATTACTTTCTAATAAAGCAGGCCTGCATTTCCAAACATCAACTAGAGATTTTTTTGGCATTCACATCTATATTGCAGTCAATCTGGGGACATCTTGTATAATCTACGATCGGTTGAAATATCAAGGAACCTAATATCGAGTTCCCGACAGCAGAAGTGACAGCTTTTCTCTCTGTATTTTGTCTTTTTTTTATATAAATATATCCATCTCTCATCTCCTAACAATTTTATTTTCTCACGATAACTTGTTTTGAAGCAGAATGGTAAGAGTTTGTTCTCGATTCATTCCCATCTGCAAAAATGCAGTTTTTGAAAAATAGGAAATGGCTGTAGCTCACTCATATTTAATGTGCGTGTATCTATTACTAATTTAAATATCCAGTACGCAGAATAAATATTAATAATCTAAAATTGACCTGTTTCTGGTCTACAGAAGGATAATAGTGATAGGAGTATCATGTGGTTTCGTAGACACTGCTATTGAATATCAACACGAATTTCTGGATTTTACCATTGACTGAAGGACCTATTGACGTGACCTATCGTGGGTCGAGATTTTAGTAAGTACTGTAATTCTTTATCAATAACTTTGTAATTTGGACTAAAACTTGATGATAACCCTCAGGCTGTTAGCAAAAAACACCAGTACCTACTAAAATCTCGTCCCACGAGGTTGCGCCTCCTTCACTCAACGATTCTACTTTTGCTTTACCTAAAACTTATTTTTGATATATTTGACTCTATTTCGTGAATAGAGGGCATTGACAGCATCACAAGAACCTAAATATTTTCAGATAAAATTACTGATGATGATTTTATGAGAAAAAGTTGTTCACAATACGAAATTTCAGGAAGATCAGCCTAATTTGATCAAGTGAATGTTTAACCATTACATTGCCTACATAATTATTTATCAAAATTGGCCGACCTTTCTAAAATTTAGCAGGGCATGCAATGTTTCACTACGAACAACTTTTTCTTATCAAATTTACGTGGGCTATAAAAAATGGTAAAAAAAACTATTTATTAAAGTAGGTAGATCTTGAAATTTTACATATGGGTATAGATTTTGAGAACAAATTTTTCTAATACAATTTTTATCTCTTGTAGAGAAAATATTGGTTCTTGAGTGCTGCCAAATATATAAAATGAGTTTTAGGCTAAGTTAGAATCCAGAAATTTGTATTGATACTAGAAATTTGTTTATGCATACAATACTCTATTATTAGTATAATGAAAATTTGCATTTATATGCATATTGCATATATAAAGATGTGTGCATACATATTAATATGAATGTAAATTATTTCATTTTGATAGGGTATTGTTTTTTAGTTTTAATAAAATATTTTATATAACAAAATCAAGTACTGCTATGGCTTATCCAGCATTTGCAGTGTTAGCCCATTTAGTTACGGGCGAGCTTTTAAACTACCGTTTCCGGTCATGTTTTTAGGGATTTATGTTGTTGATATTATAATCAATAAAAAAACTGCAGCCAATTACTTGGTGATCAGAACTTTCTCGCCGTAGTAAAACTCGATGTGTGGTGGAGTTTGTAATAAAAGTAATTTTTGACGTTTCAAAAAAGTTACATTGGTGGAATGTCACTAATATTTTTTTTAAACATTTAAAATTTTAAGGAGTGTCAATCAAGATTCAAATTTTATGGTGTTGCCAAAATGTTTACAAAATTTTAATTTATAGCTTTATTTAAACATTTGAACACAATATTATAATGGGTTTTTATAACAGATCTGATTTATAATCTTTCATCACGAATACATTTTTTTAGACAGAAAATTTTTTTCTGTCTGAAATTTTGTGTACCGTCATAATTCGTGGAGATTCGTCCAGAAATTCAATAAAAATTTTGAAAATTTTTTTTCACGAATACACACTCCTCACTTTGAGGGGTGAAGAAGTAATTGTTTGTCCATTATCCACTATGACTTTTATCATATGATGGGAAAATTTTAAATCAAAAAAAAAAAAAATGAAAAATGAATTAAAATTGTTAAATAGGGCATATAATTCAAGGATTTGTGCCTGTCATAAAACTGTGGATCCATTATTTTTTTAACTATGTGTTATTTTAAATGCAAGTTTAAATTTATTTCGTTTTGCTCACGTTTGAGAAAGTTGTAGATGAACCTTAGATAGACAATCATTCATACTATAGAGATGTGTCGTAATAGCACTTATATTAACGTATCACTAGATATTTTTTTATATTGGCGAAACTTCCGCGTTGGTGTTAATCCTGTAATGGTCACTTTTTACACATGAATTATTCAATAAATAATCAAGTTCAGATGTGAACTTACCAGTTTTACAAACATGTTGTTATCTTGTTCAAGTCACAATGATAATTTACCAAAATTCGTTCTATATATACCACATACACACCCTCTTTAACCATGAACTTAAAAATAAAATATATTGTTTCAATGGCACAAAATATATTCCACTAAAATGTAGATCATGAAAGAACCTTTTACTGTGTCTTTTACTTTTAATGTGCATAAAATATCAAACCAGTATCTTCAATGAGATAAATGCATTTTTCTTAAATCAATAAAAACACTGATTTTTACATAGCGTTAGTATGATAAATTGTATAAACAATTTAAACGAATTAAAGAAAACAGATTAAAAATGTAAATAACTAAAAATGGTTGCTGATTTTGAAATTGTGAATATTTTCCAGATAGATACAGAAAAATTAGGTACCTAATAAAAACATGAAAAATTAATTATATGCAATTTAGGTCCCTTTAAAGTTAAAGTACATTATATAGATAGTGTGTAGGTATCTCAATATATGAGAAAAAAGCAAATAAATCTGATTAATAAAATTTTAGTAAGCTTAAAACTATAAATATTAATCAAATTTAATTATGAGATAATTTAAAATGTTACACACACAGAGTCTACCCTTTGATAAACAATGTAGAAATAAGGAACCCAATTAATGGTGGTAGCAATAGAGATATAAGCAAAATTAAACAACCTAAAAACAGCCCTCTTTTTCAAAGGTCAACTATTATTATAATAGTTAAGCCTATAATCAAGTTCTGATTTGCATATCGCCTTTTGTTTTGCAAAGAAAATCTATCTCAGAGGCGTGCTAATGGAATTAATATGATGGAGGTAACATCTCAACCCAACACAGATATTATGTATTTTTTTATAATATTAAATTAAATGAATTGTTTAAATAATTTTCACCGTTCAAATTAAAATTATATATTAATAGCCCAGTCATTGTATGATTTTTCCTATAGTAGGCTGCATTTGTTTTATAATAATAATATAATAAATATAGTTTAAAAAAACTAAAAAACACGCTTTTAAAGCACATCAAACTAAAAAGTGAAAAATAATTATTAATATAAACTGAAAACAATAATGAACGAAAAATACTAGTATTATTGTGAAAAAAGCGTGGGTTGCTCGATATACGAAAAATATGGCACAAAGCGCCCCACGCTTTTTTTCACAATAATACTAGTATTTTTCGTTCATTATTGTTTTCAGTTTATATTAATAATTATTTTTCACTTTTTAGTTTGATGTGCTTTAAAAGCGTGTTTATTAGTTTTTTTAAACTATATTTATTTTTCACTTTTTAGTTTGATGTGCTATGAAAGCGTGTTTTTTTGTTTTTTTAAACTATATTTATATTGCTTATTGATGCTGATATTATAACATATTACGATCCAACAGATACTTCTGAAAAAAAAAAATATTTTTTTTTAGCCATAGACGAGATTTGAACTCACGCCCGAGGAGTCCGTCGTTTCGCGTCGACTAAGACTTGTGCCTTAGCCCGCTCGGCCATCGAACGAACTGAGGAAATTATTTAATTCTGGCGATCCTGATCAGGATAATGATATAAACTTATCAAATTATTGTATTGTTACCAGTTCTTCGTAAGTGTACAAAGTTTCAATTAAATCTGTCCGTTTAAAGTGGGTCAAAATCGAGTCCAAAGAGTCGGTTACAAACAAACAAACAAACATACAAGTGAAGCTAATAAAAGCGTGTTAAAAATACATGTAGGCTATGAATTTTTTTACCATGATAAATTAACTCCTATATGAAAAAGTCTATCTGACAGCACATTTTTGTCACTTTGACAGCGACAAAAAAAGGTGCATCGTTTTTTATCACCGATAAAAATATATAACAATTTATAACAACTGTATTTTTAATAACTGTTCCTTTAAATAATTGTATAAATAAAGATAATTATTGTTGTTGTTCGTTCACATATTCTGTCGTTAATTTATCTTGCCAAAAAACACTCGAGCTTTTCTTTTATGGATAAATTTCTTTTTAACTCAAAATTTTGCCAATCAGTAATTTTGCTCGAAAAACTGACATTTGACAAAATGTCAGTTTTTCTTATAAAATTACTGATTGGCAAAATTATTTCGTTAAAAAGAAAAATGTATCCGATAAAAAAAGCTCTTGTGCTTTTACTGTTGACAAAAGACTAAGCAGTGTACATTCATTTTTGTTGCTGTTGTCATACTAGTTGCTGTTTTTCTTCTTATTAATGTTCTACTTTTGATTCGCCTCTTACTCTGCTGTTGGGTAATTTTTATTTTTCTTTTATTAAGTTATCTCTTTAAATTTACTATGGTTTTGTAATATATAAGATGTGTATGTATATATTTTAGCAGATCCTAGCGATGTAACCAGAGTTGGAGTTCTCAGAAAATAAACAATAAGTAATTAAATACACTTTAGATGCTAAAATATATTATACAATGCGCTGTTTCGCTTTCTTCTGTATAACGCACGCCTCTGAAAAGTCTTTAATCGCAATAATTAAGAAGCAAAAAAAAAATTAACACAATTAGACATTGTTTTCTTTTTTAATTTTAAATAATGGTCGATGCAAAAATAAAAAAAATAACCTTTAATTTTACTTTAAAAAGATTATGTTACATAACAAAACTATCAACAACAATTGTGTCCACTTTAAATTGTTTATATTTTAATTGTTGTTAATTGTTGCTGTTGTTAACGAACAATGATACGTACACAAAAGCGGATAGAGTTAGTATATATATACATATCGCCAAAATTCTTCGACTTTTGGTTTTTGAAAAACTCGGCATCAGTAACTGCTTCATTTGGTATAAATTTAAAGTAGCAGTTTTGTCATCCTATATCTAAAGAAACATTTTCCAAATAAAAGACTTATAAAAGACAATTTTTGACCGTCATCTTGACGGGGAAATGCTTGTACTGTTGACTATCCAATACCAACACGAATGCATAGATCGGTAGGCGTATCAAGTCGCTTGGCTATCACTTTTACGCCCACTGCCTCGTGTTGAAAATGAATATACTTTAAATACGTACCTAGTATTTATAAACGTGTATGTGAATAACACGTAGATACGTAAACAGTGCGAAATTAAAAACAACGGAGGTTAACTTTTTTAAAATGTATTGTTCAGTTCCTTCAGAGGATAATGTGAACTTGTGGATTAGTGATTTCCCGAAGATGGAATTTAACGACAGAATTATATCGTAACATATCGTGGACGAAACTACCATGATATCAAAAATTATCTTAGTCTAAGATGGTCATGGATTCTAAAATAGTGTCGTACATTTATGTTAATCAGTTTTTGATTGTCAAAAAGTATGGGACGTAACTTGATAAACTTTGACAATATTATTACAAAAGGATGATGTAAGCTAAGACATGACCACTTTTGATAACGATAATTTTTGATAATACTCCACTATTCAGACAATTTTTGCGAAGATATATCAGTGGGCAGTATTGAAATGTTCAAGTGGCATCCAAAGACACTAAGAAAAAATATTTATCACAGAGATATGACAGTATTAAACAAAAAAGTTATTCTGAACTGAATGACAAATACGTCTGGAGTGCTTACAGCTAATTATCAACTGTAGGGACTGTAATCAAAAGTATGTTGGACAAACTAGACAATCAACTCAAACTAGATTCAAGGAGCATGTGGCTTACTCATCTCAAGTACGTATGGTAGGACAGATAAGTCTAGTGTTGCCCAACATGCGTTTGAGAACAAGCATAAAATATATAGTAGCAATTTAAGATTAATTAGGAATATAACAAATACTAGACCGCTTTTAAAGACTTGGAAATTATAAAGTGTTAGAATAGTACGAATAGTGACACAGGCCAATTCCATTAACTCTGCTTTATTGGTTAGTTAACAATAGTTTAGGTATAAAAAGGATACATTGTTAACATAAGGTTAGTTTTAATCACTTCGAGATTATGCAAATTTGGTTGGCGAAACGAGCGTCAAGTGTGTTTTGGTGTTTTATGGAAAACCACGACAGTGTTAATGATGTGTCACTTGACCCTTCTTGCCAATCGATATTTTGGGGTAAATATCAAGCCCCGTTTGAGGGTTGAAGTGGTAACAATGAAAATAATGAATTACAAAATAGAAAAAAATAAAATCGACGAATTAATTCCAGGATTTTGTCTAAGGCCGATTCAAAGTGGCATAAACCCAGGTGGATTATTTTTGATGTCCCACCCTGTATAATTGTCAGCTAAAGACAATATGATATATTTTGGTGTATAATTTATATCACGACATTAATGTACAATATATTGGCATTGATATCAATATATTAATATCATCTGAGTTTGCATAAGTTTTTATGGGACATTAATTGGTGCATTAATTACAATAATTTAAAATTATGGCAACAAATGTGAATGCACAAATGGAAACTTATAAATCGTGTCAAGAAAGAATACAAGAAATGACTGTATGTACTGGGTTTTTTCATTATAAATCCCACCCCTTATCATCGTTATTATTGCCTATAGAAAAAAAAGTTTGAAATAAAAGTTGTGTGGTTATGACTGAATTTTGGTAAAATGCACTCAACAGTACAGTAGCGTGCAGATTTCAGGGGATACAATAAAATAATATATTTTTTTTAAATAGGTTACTCTGTATAATATTAAATTTTCGGAATGATCCTTTGTTCCTGATTTCAAAAATGTACCATATGTTATCCCTACCATATACTGTTTTTGAGTTATTAAACGTCGAATATATTAGTTAAACATTTGTTTAATGAAATAATCAAAATGGTTTTACAGTGAGGAAGAAAAAACCAACTACTTACTTGTTATATACAAAATAACAATAATAAACGTGCAGCAAAAAGAGCATATAGGATGTTGTATCCAAATCAGAAAATACGTTCAAAAATATTTACCGAAAGGTGAATAATACCTCCAGTTTTAGTAGAAAAAAGCGTGCAGTTCAAGTAAACCAGGAAGAACAGCTAGATATACTGCTTCATTTCGAATGTGAGCCCATCCATATTTTTTTCGCGAATAGACTTTTTTGAAACGTATTATTTTTTAGAAAATTCTAAATGTAGTATAAATAATGCAGTCGATCAATTAGGTAAAAGTTATTCCAAAATTCAACGTAAGTTAAAAAATAACAACTACAGACCATATCAAATTTTACCGGTACAAGTTTTAACAGCGGCTCATAAAAGGAAAAGGCTGGACTTTTGCCGCCAGATGATTCAAAAGTTGGATGAAGATTCCGATTTTTTTACTAAAATATTATGGACTGATGAATCATATTTTTTTTACGGCAGGAATTTTTAATAGGGAAAAACGAAGGTCGTGGGAAAACAAGCACAACAGAAAAAGATTGATAAAACAAATAAAAAAAAACAGGAAAAAAAACGGTTAGCATTTGGTGTGGAATTTTCAGAAACAAAATTGTTGAGCCTATATTTTATGATCAACTGGAATTACGTATGTGGAAATAATTATCCCAGAAGTAGAAAATATTGTTTTGCAGAATTTTCCTGAAGCCGAATGATATGATTTGGATGCAGGATGCAACTCCGTATAGTGCTCTACCCATTCGAGATCATTTGATTAATGTATTTCCAATATGGATAGGGAATAATGGACCTATTAAGTGGCCACCTAACAGTCCTGAATTGACCCCTATAGGTGAATTTTTGGGTAATTTCTAAAAAACATTGTCAATAATACTAATAATAATAGTGTCATTAAAGACAGGATTCGACTTGAAATAAACAATCTGAATGTAAATAATGAAGCCATTTCCGGTGCAATTATAACTATAAGAAGACGTTATCAATTATGCATTGACAATAATGGTAGACACATCGAACATCTTTTATGTGTTATCATTTATTTATATTTAAATTTCCTAAATATATTTTTGTTACCTATTTTGTATAAATATTTGGACTTTTTCTTTCTCACTGTAAATCATTTTGATTATTTCATTAAAGAAATGTCACTTATCAAACATAATAGTTGTCATTTTCATGGCTCACTTTAATAATGTTAACTTTTCCATATTTACAGTAACTAGTTTAACTAAGATATTCGACGTTTAATAATTCAAAAACGGTATACGGTAGGGATAACATATGGTATATTTTTGAAATCAGGAACAACGGATCATTCTAAAAATTTAATAATATATAGGGTATCCCATTTAAAAAATATAAATAATTTTTTTGTATCCCCTGAAATCTGCACGCTACTGTACTTTTGATAGCATTTTAACAAAATTCAGTCATAACCACACAACTTTTTATTTAAAACTTTTTTTTCTATAGGCAATAATAACGGTGATTATGGGTGGGTAATTTATAATGAATAATCCTGTACATACTAAAAAAACAATAAAGATTATACATTTTTTATTTTTTAAATTATGATGAGACTCGAGACGTTTTCAAAGCAATAGAGTTCATTATTATTAATTTGCCTCAGCTCGTGTACTGCTTAAGTAATAGTTAAGTAATTTAATAAAATTTCGTCGTAAACTAAAGTAAACAAATATTTTTCAATTTCTGACTTAAGGATTTTATATGGTACCACATTATGTTTAATTAATCTAATTAATATAAATTCCTTTATAAAAACTAACACAATTCTATAGACAAATAATAATGGACACCCTGTATTCAAAAACCGGATTTAAAAAAGCATTGAAGTGACAAATTGTTGATAAATCCTTAAAGATACAGGAAATTCACTTAGTATTTAAATGTCTTTTTTATCAGATAATTTGCTATTGTTTTTTGTTATGACGTAATTTATTTGTTCTGTTTCTAATAAACTAGATCGGTAGGTAGTTTGTGTAGTTTTCGTTACAACAAGGACAATTGTATCAAAATTTTAATTGCAGTGTAGAACAGAAGTCGGCGTTGTGTGAGTGTGAATCTATAACATTACCTATAGTGAAAGATAATAAAAAACGTACGTATTAATATATTTTTTTGCAGTAATAAAATTAACGCTTCATGAAATATCAATTCAAAAGTGTAGGCAGTTATTGATTAATATAAGAGCAATGTGGAAAATCGATTTACAAAAATTTTCATTCACTTCTCTTCAGTTCAATTCACAAAATCGTTTCCATGAATCAAGAGGATCAAATATGTAACTAATTCTTTAATGTCATAGTCTAGCGTGAACCAAGAATAGAAACATCTTTTGAAACTTGCAACTTAGCCCTATTCTTTCATAATATAACATTTTTTAAATATATCATTTAATACTTTTATTTATGGAGATCAGAGCTGGGTCAAGTAATGCACAAATCTACCAATACATTTCCTAATACAAGTACCCCAGCCAACCATCTTAGATCAGTTACATCACAGACTCAGATATTTTAGAGGGACTTACTGTATCACACTCTTCTATCATCTTTTTATAGTTGCATCACTAGTATTTATAAATTTATTGTAAAATTATAGGTTGTCAACATTATATAACAGTAATACATGATGATATATCATCATTACATATTTATTTAATGAAAATGTTTTATAAATATCTTGTAACCACGTTGCATACTTGGAGCATTAATTATTGATCTAGGTACCGAATACAAAAAACTGTTTTAAGTTTGTTACAAAACATATTCCTTACAAGTTGATACTGTGGTAGGAATATATTAATTATACAGGGTGGGGCAATAGTGCGTCGGTCTTCGATATCTTGAGTTCTACAATAGCTAGAAATTAAAAAAAAATACAAGTAAACTAGATAAATAGTCTATAAACGGAAATTATTATCGAATATACAAGTCAAGACGAAATTACAGGATCAAGTGATTTTTTTTTAAATGGAATGCTATCTATATCAGTACATTTTTTGAAGCCTCTTTCTAGGCTCTATTTATTCCTATATTATTATTGACTCCCAACGACTTGGATGTAATGAATTTTTTTGTTGAAATAATCCATCTGCAGATGCATATTAAAAAAATCACCAGTCACAATTATGGGTTTTAAGAAAAATTTATGTGAATACTAGTTACACGACATCTATCTAATTAATGTTTTTGAATCATTTTTACTTCCTAAAAATTTACAGGGTGGCCAAAAATTATTTTTCTATTAAGTACTTTTAAAGTTGAATTTTATCAATTTTCTCAAATGAAACACCTTGTATATTTTTCAACAATGTGATGTAGAAATGAAAAATGAAAATTTTTTGTAAGAATGCTAATTGCAACCATTTTCAATTTATTGAGCAATAAATACAAAATTCAAGAATAAACTTAAAAAAGAGAGGTTTCTTTAAATAATTCATTAGAAAAAATTATAATAAATGCTCCACATGTTGCCTATTTTGATTGACACACGTCTCTATGTGCATTTGAAATGAGGTTTCTAATGTTCTTAAAATTGCGGGTGTGATAGAACTAAAAGCAGTTATTATCCTTTCCTTCATATTTTGTACTATTGTTGGTGTGTCTTTATAAAAAAATATCCTTTACGTATCCCCATAAAAAGAAAATCATTTTTGTAAGATCTGGGGATCTAGCAGGCCATTTAGTGGGTCCATTTCTCCCAATCCATTGAATTGGGTAGGTATTATTTGAGTGGTCTCTATCTGCATTTAAATAATGTAATGGAGCACCATCTAGCTGAAACCACATCCTATTTCGAATCCTTTCAGGAAGATTCACCAATAATTGTGGTGAAATGAAGATAAATAGCTCCAGTCAACGTACCCTCAAAGAAATGTGGCCCTATTACATGTTCTCCAATAATTCATCCTCAAACCTTTATAGACCATCAGTGCTGGTTATCAACTTGCCTACAAAAGTGAGGATTTTCCGAAGCATAATAATGGAAATTGTGCCTATTAACAAATGTTGTTCTCGTCGCGTTTGGGAATTCATTGACAACTATTGACAAAGTCAATAGTTGTAACTCGGTTAATACGACTTGCATGGTTTTATCTGCCGAGGTCTGTTCCACAGCCATGGCTCGCACTCTCTAGTCTGATTGTATGATATCCTCATAGGCAGCCTCAATCTGAAGGGCATGTACTAAAGCCTCATTACCTCGTTTCTGCCTGGCTAATTTAAGAATTAGATTAACTTCCTGGTCTCTTGCTCCATTAATAAATGCACCAACTGCTAATTGTTGCTGAAACCCTATTGGTGCATCGGGATAGGCTAAATGGGCTAATCTCTTCACGGCAGCCTCGAACTCCTGTAGGCTTTCTCAACCCCGTTGTTTGCGTGATTTTAACTGAGCCTGATATACTTGGGCGGGATGATGGTCGTCATATCTTAGTTCTAATGTTTCTTCCAAAATGCTAAAGTTTTGTTGCTATGCTACAGGAATTGTTTGGAGCAGGTTTAATGCTTGGCCCCTTAGTGCTAATACCAATGCTGTTGCTTTTCCATCATCGTTCCAGTTATTTGAACGTGCAGGTGCCTCGAACTGTCTCTTATAAGTTGACCATAAACTTTGAAGGTGGTTGTAAACTAGCACCAGACGACAGTACTAACTGGCCACCCTTCTCTCTTAATTGTTGTTTAAGTTGGGCTACTTCTTCCTTAACTTCAGTTATTTCTCCTTCAAACTTTCCTCTAAATTCACTGATTTTTCCTTTAACTTCCATGACTTCAGCCCGTACATCTTCCTTCAATTGTTCAGTGATCGAGAGCATAACTTGATGCTGTCCCTCCATAATTTGTCTTAATTCTTTCTGGCCTTCCATCATTTTTTCTTAAGTCATCTTTTTTCTTCCTGTCTTTTCCTTTCTTGTTCTTTTTTTTCCTGTCGTCTTATTTCCAAACCTTCCATCATTTTTTTTAAGTCATCTTTTTCTTCCTGTCTTTTTCTTTCTTGATCTTTCATAATTTCCCTTTGTTCATCTTTCTCTTCCTGCCGCTTTCTTTCTTGATCTTCCATAATCTTTCTTAATTCTTCCTGGCGTTTTGTTTTCTCTTCCTCCATTTGTTGCATCAATGCTGCAAGTAAGTTTTGTGTCTGTTTCTCCGCCATGCTTCTTGTTGTTGGCATTATCTCACGACACGTAAATTAGTTCAGAATAAAGTTTATTACACTATAAAGCCCGTAAAATATTGTTATCACGTCTATTTTAATGGTGGAATGTTCTAGAAATTTCACGAAAAATTACTTGTAGTATTGTTTCCAAGTCCACAATACGTTATCGTTAGTGGCACTTGTGTATCTGCAATTATTTTTATATCGAATGTTCTAGAATTTTCACGAAAAGTTATTTATAGTCTTACTTTTAAGTCTATAACACGTTATTGCTTGCGGTACTCACGTATCTGCGGCGGTTTCTAAATCGAATGCTCTAGAAACTTCTAGAAAATCCACTTTAAAGTCACTATTCGGTCCAGAAATAGTCCTCAAACACTGTCCTGTAGTTTAATTCTTCGTGTCACCACTAATTCCTGAGAAGAACACTGTAGAACATTTTCGAATATTCCAGAAATTTCTCTTCCAATCCACTTCCGACACCAAATTATGTGTTTGCTATCCCCACACAAACACCTATACTCGTAGAATCGTTGATTGAAAGTCCAGGTTATACTTACTCACTACTTTATTTACTAATTAACAATTAACAATATATTAATAACTGTCTTAATTATAATCACAATTGATCACTTATAAATCTCTTTCTTATTTCTTCTTTACTCGTTCACGTCTGAGTCTCGGCCCACCGGCCGTCTTATTTATACATCCATTCACACGGTCTAGAACATTCCAGAATATTCTCGGCAGTTCTCGTACAATTCCAATCTCCTCTAACGAGTCTACATAGTCCAGTGGCGTAACAATATTTTAAGTGTTCATTTATTTTTCGAAATTTGTTTGTCAATGTGATGAAACATCTGTGTGTTACTTCCGACGCGATGCCCAACAACATCATTTCGGGACCAAACAGTTGTCCTTATCCAATTGGTTATATATATATATATATATATATATATATATATAAAAAAATATATATAATATATATATATATATATATATATATATATATATATATATATACATATATATATATATATATATATATATATATATATATATATATATATATATATATATATATATATATATATATATATATATATATATATATATATATATATATATATATATATATATGATTAAATATGATTTGAAGGAAACAACTACTCAGCGGGCAAATACCCCGACCTGCATTGAATTACACCTTCAAATCATGATAGATCGATAGTTAATATCATTTGTCAATTCCTAACCAGACATAGATCGATTTCGAACTTATTTGTTCTCTTCAGTATGCCATAGGTTATGGAACAGACAAATGATAGTGGCCAACCTGCTAGTTATATACCAACTAAGGTGAAGTGAATAGTGGTGAGAGGTATGAAACTTCTCATATGGTCTGAATGCTACTATCCGACCGACATCCAAGATGTTTATATATATATATATATATATATATATATATATATATATATATATATATATATATATATATATATATATTATATATATATATATATATATATATATATATATATATATATATATATATATATATATATATATATATATATATATATATATATATATATATATATATATATATATATATATATATATATATATATATATATATACAGTATGCGACACTTGATGAACCTCAGAGGTTTTTTCAGAAAAATATGTTCACACAAATAAAACCGACAAAAAAACCACCGTCTTATGACCTTGTTGATAGAAGTAAATAATAATATGTGCATGCGTGCGGATTAATCAGTGCACATGTGCTTTAATAACCAAAACCCCATATGACAACTGCGCCACTAGGATAACTTCAGTAGCATTATTTGAACAGTAAGTGATTGCCTCGCGTCGCCAATAATAAAACTAGTCAAAACACGTTATTATATCAGTATCTGCAGCAAATAAAATAAAATGCCTCGTGGAAAAGTACTTAGTAACGAGGAAATAGCAAAAATTGTTACTTTGAGGGATGAAAATTATTCTAATCGACAAATCGCTGCAAAACTTGGACGAAGCCATAGAGTGATAATTAATTACTTTAGAGATCCAGAAAATTATGGGAAAAACAAAAAGGTCGCACAGCGAAGGCGACAACAGACAGAAAGCGTCGTGCAATATTAAGAGAAGCATCGAATTCATTAAATACAGCTTCTCAAATAAAAACAAGACTCAGAGTTAAGGCTAGTGTCCGAACTGTCCAACGGATAATAAAGTCTTCTCCCTATATTAGGCGACAAAAATTAAAAAGGAAGCCTGTACTTAAGGGAAAAGCATCGTGATGCTCGTCAAGTGTTTGCAAAGAACCACATGGGTTGGACACACGAATGGAAAAAGTGATTTTTTCGGACGAAAAAAAATTCAATTTAGATGGCCCTGATGGTTTTAGGTATTACTTTCATGACCTTAGACAAGATGAAGTAATCTTGGCACGCAGACGTATATATATATATATATATATATATATATATATATATATATATATATATATATATATATATATATATATATATATATATATATATATATATATAGTAGTATTCTTCTCTGTACTTATATATATATATATATATATATATATATATATATATATATATATATATATATATATATATATATATATATATATATATATATATATTTATATATATTTTTTTTTGATACTAGGGTCCTCGATTATGGCATGTGCGATTGCAACGAGGCCCATTAATATCCCGGCGCCTCCACCGTATGTTACGTGTCCGGCTGTACTAAAGATACGATTTTTACAAAATATAATATTTACTTGAAACTTGTTTTCTGTCCAATCAAAGAACCTATTTATTCATTAATCAACGTAGTAAATTTAAGCTAGATAGCCTAAGTGGTTTCCAGGTTTCAGAGATACAGAAGATTTATATGATTTAGACAGTCGCGTAGACACTTCCTTAGAATCATATTGTCTCGGTTTATTTTTATTACGAATCTATTTTACTTATAGCTATTTTGAGTAAAACTTATCGGCTACGTGAACTTAGAAAAAGTTGTATTCTGTATGCATGTAACGAAGTACATCAATATAGCCCACTGAATACTTTATAAAATCTCAAACGTGATGTATTACCTACTTTGTTCATTTTTATTACGATACCAATGCAATATTAAGTAATTTCTAACCGATAGTGACCTAACACATGATTAAAATAATTATTTGCATATCCTGGGTGAGAGCTTGAGACAATCACCTTGTACGCCCTGCTACATTCTCAGAGGAGAATAGAGATCAGAAACGATTAGAATTTCAGACTTGTTATTGTTTAGTAATTTATTGATATAAACTTGGGTGGCTTACTAAGGTAATGCTGTGTAATAATGAACGATAAGTTGGTTGATAATCTATATATTACACTATGAATGTCAACGGTATTTGTGAGAAATTATATATGTAAAGGCACTGGTAGTCACGTAGGGCGAACATAGGGACCATAGACAAACTTAACAGTCACATACATTTTTAAAACAGAAAAGCAAAAATAAAAAAAAAAAAAGAAAACTGTGAATCTAAATAAACCGATTATTTTATTACTATTACTATTTATTGACCGATGCCTTTGTATTAGGCTTTATAATAATGCAGTTGACTTCACAATATAAAGGTGATAGCTGATCGGTGGGAAACTAGATATATTTCTCATAAGAGTACATGCTAATTAGTGTTTTTACGATTACTTCTAGCTATATCTTTAATCATTGATTTAGGATATACTAGAAGTAATGGTTATTTGGTAGATTTAGTTGATGAAATAATTAGGAAACTTAAATTTAAGGAGACACTTAGAAATTCCTCGAACTTTCAAAATGTTCGACTTGATTTAAGATTTGTATAGATTTCATATAAACTACTGCTTATTTCTGGTATTAATAGAACAGACATCGGTATGACAAAAGGCAAAAAGGTCGGGGGGTTAACGAAATCTGTTGTAACGACTATAATCAAAAGAATATTGATCAATCGAAATGATCAATTCAGACTATCTTTAGAAGGTATTCCAAGCAAGATAACAAACGTCCTACTGAAACCGAGAAGTTTTTAGAAATATAACCCCAAACAGAAATAATGATGTGTAAAACCTGTCATAATTTTAGAATATTGCACTTGATTATCCGAAATAAAGTAAACGAATTGGTGAAATTCTTAAGTGCTCACAACACAACTTTTTATTAATAAATAAGCACTGGTTCACAAACGATGAACGTTATGTAAGTATAACTAGTTGCAATTTTATCTCAAAATTTTCTAGATTCGTTGCCGCCCATGGAGGTGTTACGGTATTTTTGAGAACTATAGTAACAGTACAAATTTGGAAGAGGTGAGTAAAGTTGAGTTACATTGTGATACAGCTGCTATTGGTAACATCAGAATAATGACTCTATACAAACTCCCAAATGGTGACTATGATTTATTTTTAGAAATACTTACCAGCGCTCTCAAAATATTTTCTAAGCCTAATAAAATAATGTATCTAGAAATTAATAAGCTTCTCAGTTCCTATCAATATGGTTTTCGAAATAAGCCATCTACTACTACATTGACAAATTAACAACCATAATCAACATGGGTATATTCTGTTTATTCTTAGACATTTCAAAGGCTTTTGACTGCGTGTCCTACACCATACTCATTAATAAATTAACTTATTTTCGGACAAAAGCAAATGTCATCTACACTTATACCTCAGTGATAGGCAACAACTTTTTGTATATAATGGAGATAAATCTACCCCACAAAAATTAAAACATGGTGTTCCTCAAGGGTCTCTTTTGGGGCTCATTATCTTTTTATCTTTTTAATTTAATTGTTTTCAAATCCAGTATCAAAGATTTGTTAAATGAAGTTCCATACATCGAATCTGATATCCAAAAGTGGTTGTTCCTAAATGCAGCAAAGACAGAGACAATGGTATTTACTTTTGTGCACTTTGGAAGGCGTGAAAAATCCAGAGTAAATTATATTTCTAGAAGTATACCTAGACTCCAAGTTATCTTGAAAAAGTCACAAAATCGTTAATAGTGGTAAAAGAGCAAAGATTTTTATAGCATGGTCATCGAATTCTTTATACCATTTTGTTAGTCACCGAATTGTGAACAATTTTGGGCCTATCCAGCTGTATGTCTGTTTTTTCAATACCTTGCTCCATGGGAGCTCATGATTGCACTAATATCCAATAATAATTAGTGATCATATTTAATATTCTAAGAAACATGAAAATGTTCTTATTTAACAGACCCACAATATTGTTCCATCATCATTAAGGATTTTACCTCCGATAAAATTTTAAAGGAACCTTTACCTTAAAGGGAGTTTTAGTGACAAGAACATGTATTATCAGCAATTCCAGCAAAATATCAATCGAGATATATGAATTCCATTAAACATAATTTTTCATTTAAATAATACCATTGCTATCTGATATTTATATTTTGTTTGTTTTCTGGTCACAAACTAATTTTAAGTTAAAGGTTCCTTTAAAATGTTGTTAATACTGGGGGTTGAAGCAGTGGCGGTTCGTGGGTCAAGAGATAGGGAGGTCAATTAGAAAAGTTTATTGTATTACCTACCTTTTAAAGTGATTTAAATTCCAAGTCGATCCTCCGGTCATTTTGAGATGCAAAGTGGTCAATTACTTTTTCATTAAAGTCTTTTATCTTCTTTATTAATGCCCTTTCTATGGTAAGCATAGCTAAAGAAGATAACTTTTCCTGACCCATGGTATTTCTTAAAAATGTCTTTATTCTTTTTAAGGTGGAAAAACAACGTTCACTTTCGACGGTAGTCATAGGGAGAGTACACAAGATTTTTAACAGTTTGACACTTTCAGAAAAAGTATTGCACAAATTATTGTTAATGAAAAGCTGTAACAAAGCAACTGCACTTTCACTATTAGAAAAATCTTCTCTGCTATATAATACTTCTAATTCAGGGTTAAGTTTCAAATGATTTATGACTGGATACTCCATTTTAACTAATTTAAACATATCGTGAGGAAAGCTTTTTTTATAATCTTTAAAGCGATCTGCGTGAAATAACTGAGACACCGTTAAATGATTACTGAAGCCAAACCTGTTTTTGATCTCAGATGTAATTATATCACAAACTTCTAATGAAATTCTTCTTTTTGATTCTTCCGTTTTACATCTCTGGGCAGACTGCATGGATGTCTCCTCCAAATAGTTATTCAAAATTTTATTTCGGATATCTTCAGTTTTACTATTAAAAACGCCAATACACTTATTTACTGTTATGACATCGATATTACATTTTTGTAATTGATTGAACAATATATCACAATGAGGCATAACTAAATAAAAAAATTTAACCAGTAAAGAAAATATTCATTTTATAAGTAGTTTTTTTAACCAATAGCTTGGTTAGAGTGTTGTTTTCTGATTCATTATCAATGATTTTTTTCTAAACAATCTAATAATTCTGTTCGATAGGTATAAACAGACTCTATGCACTTTGTATTAAAATTCCATCGTGTTGGAGCAGCTTTAGGTAATATCACCTTAACAACATTATCTAACACGGCTGTTCTTTTTTGGCGATTTTCCAAAGAATGAAGAAAAGCTATGTAAATTAGCAAAAAAAAATGTTTATACTTTTATCCTGACTTGATGCTTTTTGTAAAATTAAATTTAGTTGATGAGCGTAACAATGAATAAAATTTGCTGAAGGATAATTTTTTTTAATTTTGGCTTGTAACTTTGTGCTATCAATTTTTCAGGACTTTCATTAATTCTCAGACATTCTAACTCTTTTAAAATTACATCTGTCAAATGCTGCGATGTCGTTCCTTGAGGCTGAATAAATTTCCAAAATCTCTCACAAACAACACCGTCTAAAACACAAAAACTACTTGTACTTTATTGGAACTATCTATTATTTTATTTAAAATATATCTATTCTTAGAAATGTTTTCGTTGTAAGCTTTTAAACTTTTTGTATAGGCACTCTCTAACTGCATTCTAATATCAACTGTAGTAAATGTTGCTAGACAACAACAGTTATTCATATGACTTGATGCGAGCGAATGTTTCTGTACTTTTATTTTTAAATGTTTCAAGTCAGTTACACCTATTTTGGACTATATAGGATCAGGATCATCACCAAATAACAGGCATGGGAAACAAAAAAATGCATTTTTTACCTCGCTTTAGGTTTTGGACGGCCACCACCTTTGAATTTCACTCGGTCTTTATAATCCAACTTATGTCCATCTTTTAGTTTTAATATGTTTTGAACAACAATCATATTTAATAGTAAATACCAAAAACACTGTTTTACTTAATTTCACGACAAGTAGAGATTTACTAATAAAATGTTCACAAATAAAAACATTAAGAACAACGCGACAGAATTTACAGACCAACGCGTACCTACTCAGTATTAAAACGGCTCTACTAGCGAACTTCGTGCGTTACAGTTTCCGTAAAATGTGTCAGGGACATTGTCCCCGCCAGTGTTTTCTGTCTCTTTTGCTTTCTGACGATTTGCGCATAAGTATATTTTACTTTTATTCGTTGTAAATTCGGTCCGTAGCTAGCTTTGAGGACAAGTTGTGGATTGACCCAAGATTTTCAAATTCTATAAATGAATAATGTAATGAATATGAATGTGGAGGCTCGATATTTGAATAGTATTGTGCATAGAATGAACTAGAAAATTTAATATATTTTTTTAAGAATATTAAAAATATGTATATTATATATTTTTAAACTTCAGAAAATGAATAGCTCTATTTTTTTATTTGTATGTGGGAGGTCATTGACCAAATGGCCCTATAGAAGAACCGTCAGTGGGTTGATGAATAGATTTTAAGTATTATAAAAGATGTTGTTTAATCATTTTTTACAAAAAAAAAATCTTTATTAACAAGCATTATGAATGTTAATCGAAAATTGCACCATGCATTGGTGATGCTAATTTAAGTCTACAAACAAGTGGGTTTGGTTTATTAGACACCATAATATTATTTATTTTTACTTCTTATATATAATTTTGTATAATACATTGGTTCACCTTATCAAACGCATTGGAACGGCACTAATTGGACATTTTCTTAAATAGTTTCATATCTATTTTGTAAATTAACATCCATAATACAACAAAAAATAAATAATAAGAAACGTAAATGTCAGAAATGAAATGCTGATTAATATAATATATAGACATTATATACAGTGTTTGCAAAATAAATATTGAATATAAGTTTAGAAATTGGTAGGTTGCGATAAAAGACTTCATTCAAGGTTGACGCTGGGTAATATGTTCATGCATGTATGACGCAATATCCTACCTTGTGGTTATTTGGCGAGTTCGGTAACATCCAAAGTTACTACGAAGAGAGCTGAAGATATTGGTGAATGTAACAGTAACACACACATGTATTTTTAACTAGCGATCACAGAAGTGAAATATATATTATTATATATTATTATTTCGTGTAATATTGCAGTTTGTAGAAGAAAAGGTAAGCCAAAATGTATCACCTTCAGAGATTATAAAAATTTTGATGAAAAAGCATTTTATGCTGATTTGAACTCTATTAACTGGAACTACATTTAATCTCTAGATCAGGTTGATCACATGGTTAAATTTATGAATTATAGCCTTCTGGAAATTTTTAATTCGCATGCCCTCTTCGGACTATTAGAGCCACCCAAGAACCAGCTTCTTGGATTACTGACATAATTAAAATTATGATAGACCTGAGAGAAATATCTCTTGGAAAATATAATATAATGCTTACAAAAATCTTCTAAATTACGTCACTGGTGCTATTAGAAGAGAAAAGCAAGCTTATTTAAAAAACGTGTTGAAAAATAAAAAGCGTAAAACTACTTGGAATACACTTCGTTCCCTAGATATCGTAAATAATAAGTCATATCATGAATTACCAGGTTACTTAAGAAACGTTATAATCCGGTCAAAGTAGACATTTCAATTTAGAATAATTCGCATAGAGCTGAAAATTGGTACAGATCTTGGGAATATTATTACAAATAAAATGTCAAAAATCCCCATCGATCCCACGTCTGCTAAACAAGTTATTCGAGGTCAAAGGTAAAAAATATTGGTTTCTTTCAATTTTCTGTTAAGCGGTAAGTTTTATCATAAAAATAGGTCGGACAAAAGTTGTAGATCATGAAATTATCTGTTCTTATACTTTTTTCCTAAGAATCACCATTCCTAAGATATCGCGATTCTAAAAGTTGAAGAAGTCGTATTCTACATAATATGCATCAGGTGTCTCCTCATTGATATCATAAAAATCTTCATCTGTTGCATTTGATTCAATATTGGTGCACGACTAGCCTTGACAATTGGTACATACTGGTGAACAAAATAATACGACTTTTTTACAGCCACATTTTGCACTACAACCTTTTTTGCAATTACAAAAAATAGTGTTAAGAAGTCTTTCCGTGGCAGGTGGCAGTAAAGTTTGAGTTGGCACCAAAGTATTATCTATTAATTTCCAACCCCAGTCTTCGGGGTCCAGTTGATTGACTAGCCACACTTGATCTTGATAGTATACTCGATATAAGTGTTGATGAGCAGAAGCAGATGTTGCAGAGTTGTACTTTTTTATTGTTCCGTGTATTTTTCACAAAACTTAAATATCTATACTTGTCTAAACAATCAATTTTTTTTGGAGCTTCATATAGAGCAAGAAGAAAGCGAATCTCGTTTGTGATGATGTCTTGTGGAGAAGAGTCAATCTTTTTAAATACTTTAGCGCAATCAATTAAATCATGTTTTTCAAACAATTTAAATACTGTTGTTGTACCCCTTTTGAAAAATGCTGATGTAGTGTCGCAGCCAGTTATTGCATGTAAAAATAAGTTATGATTTTGACATTTTGGATAAACAGATAAACTTTTCGATGAATATATTTCTGTTGGTTGTTGAGCTTTCCCGGTTTTTAAAAAGTAAATAATCTATTAATTGGAGTTCATGCAGTCAGTAGTACTAATAAATCAACATCTTCACCAACAACGATAGTTGTATTTGCTGTATTGGATTGTTCTATTGCTGTTTCAATTATGAGGACATCAGCGTCATTATCAGCTTGTTTCACTAAAATATTCGCAGTTGTAAATTTTTCACATAACATTAAAATGAAGCGAGACTTGTTATGAGTATTTGCAAGGAATTGTTGTTGGTTTGTTGAAACTGTCATAAATTGATCAGAAGATGATGTTTTTGTAGTTCGACGACGTTGTTCTGCAGCTTTAATGTTTCTCTTATAATCAGCATAACCATCAAATATATATGTGTATATTCTCACAATCGTATAATTTGTATGTATATGTTACACAAACCAATATTTTTACTTATATTAAACATCCGATGATGTATTTAGGCGGTTAAGCGTGCATATAATTGTTTTCGATGATTCAGATGATGAAATCTCAGGAATGGTGATTCTTAGGAAAAAAAGTATAAGAACAATTTTTGTAGATAATTTCATAATCTACAACTTTTGTCTGGCCTATTTTTATGATAAAACTTACCGTTTACCAGAAATATGCAAAATACCAATATTATTGACATTTGACCTTGATTAACTTTTTTAGCAGATGTGGGATCGATGTGGATTTTTTGACATTTTATTTGTAATAGTGTTCCCAAGATCTGTACCAATTTTCAGCTCTATGCGAATTATTGTAAACTTACTGCTATTTTGTTAACTACTTTGATCGGATTATTAATGACATTAATTTATTTTTCAACAACACAGTTCCTCCTATACCCAATTTGAAATTTCTAGATAAGTACGACTATTCATAGTAATTCCGTTGGATTCGATTAAATTTTACTTACTATGATTATATAAATTAATCTGCAATATTAAATCACGTAACTTTTATAATCAATACATCTATCATCACTGGTATTTTTCCCACATTCAAAAATCATACCTTTACCAAAAAAGTTTAATCCTTCGGAACTAGCGCACATCCCTCCATATTAGCATTCTTCCCACTTTATCGAAAGTGGCCACTCGGTAGAGCGGAACAAAGTTCTATGATTCATTAGTACCTTTCATAAAAATATTCCAAAATGCACTAATTTTAAAAGTTTTCGGTGTTTTATAAAGAAAAATTCGTCCCACATTTTTTAAATGATGTTTGATGTTCTTACTGTACTTACTGTTCGTACTGTAAAAATTATATCTTTATTATTTCATGTGAAATTACAGAGGTTTGTAAATGAAAGGTGCATTTTGTTCGCAGTGCAGTGTCGACAAAACCTTGATTTTAAAGTTATGTTGTGAGTTTAATTTACAGTATATTATGCTGATTTTAATCTTTTTTGTAATGCAAGATATTTGCTTAAGGCAGCTAGTAGAGGTATATAAAAACTGTTCTTAAATTAATATTTTTAAATGTGTTTCATTAGAGAAATGTCACTTATTAAACATAATAGTTGTCGTTTTCATAGCTCACTTTAATAATGTTAACTTTTCCATATTTACAATAACTAGTTTAACTAAGATATTCGACGTTTAATAACTCAAAAACGGTATATGGTAGGGATAACATATGGTATATTTTTGAAATCAGGAATAAAGGATCATTCCAAAAATTTTATAATATACAGGGTATCCTATTTAAAAACATATTATATTTTTGTATCCCCTGAAATCTGCACGCTACTGTACTTTTGATAGCATTTTAACAAAATTTAGTCATAACCAAACAACTTTTATTTAAAACTTTTTTCTGTAGGCAATAATAACGATGATAAGGGGTGGGTAATTTATAATGAATAACCCTGCACATGATATATTTATTTCAAATGGTAAATATACACTAATAGGTATAATAAAATTTAAAATACCAAGGTATTCCAATAGAGGTGAGATTAATTTACAAATAGTAATAAATACTAAAAGTAATATCTAAATACAAGATACCAATGTCGCAATCCTATCACTTTATTTAATCGAAGATTACTCAGATAATGTAGCCATACACAGTTCTTGATGATTTATATTTACATCATAAAAAGTGATTAAACTTTAATTGCGATTGCGCACTAATAAAAATAAATGGCAATCCTTCTTGAGGCCATCGCGTATACCATTCGCAGACCGGTTTCTGGTTATTGCCTTCGTTAGAAGATAACGACTTTGGCATCCTATATTTTTGTATTACTTTTAGTATTTATAATTATTTGTAAATTAATCTGATCTCTCTACTGGAATATTTTGGTATTTTAATTTTTATTATACGCTTATTAGTAAAGTTATTTGTGTTTTGGCATCTTTCCAATTTATTGCATTGCGATTGACACTGGTAGATGGAGTTATCATTAACTTGTTAGTACTCTACTATCACATGGAGACTTATGATTCTGAGATTCTCCTTGTTGACCTTGCTTGTACCTAATTCGCACTGACGAAGACAATAACCAGAAATCGGTTTGCGAATGGTATTTTCGAGAACGATTTCCATTTATTTAGTAATAATCTTTTACTAGTAGGCAATCGCAATTAAAGCTTATTCACTTCTTTTTGTATGATACAAATTTTATATATTATTAGCAAGTGTGCGTGGCTACTTTATTTAATCTTCAGTTATATAAAATGTGAGAATTGCGACTTTGGTATTTTGCATTTAGGTATTACTTTTAGTATTTATTTGTACTATTTGTAAATTAATAAATACATATCGCGGAAAGAATAATTTGACATTTCCTCGTGGGAAAGGAGACTATGAAGGTTTATTTTTTTAGTCAACTAGGATTGCAGTGAAGTGAAAAGTGAAAGTTATTTTTCTGCAGTCGATCCCATCAAAAACATTCACGGCATTCATAAGAGACATGTCGACGAGGAAAGAACACGAAGAGAGAAGAGCGTCTTATGAAGAGATTAAGCCGGCAGGATCCAACAGCTAGGACTAGAGCAGGTCTACTGAGGCGCTTACATCATTTGAATTTACTGATGGGGTAGATGAGGGAGCAAACCCATCTCCAACGAAACTTGGTCTAGGACACGACGATGCACTGGGGTAAAGAGCAATATACCCGCTTGACCTCGGTCATCCAAGGCCATGACACTATTAAGAAACATTAAATAAATTCAATTTGCTTGATTAACAAAATATATTCAGCACAGGATTAAACGATACGAATTTTACCTTAACGTATTTGTTAATTTTAGAATAAATTTTACAGACCAGTATTTGAGATAAACACTGCATAATGACGACCTTGTAAATTTTATTTAACAAATTGTGATTACTTTATAGTAAAAAAGTGGGTTGTGTGATGTTAATAATAAGCAGTTTCACATAATCAATTACGTTTTACATATTTTACAATATGGCACACTTATTGACACACTATACTGCAAAGTATTTGTTTAAAAATCTTTGTAATTTTAAAAAGACTGTTTTTGCAAAAATGTTCATAACTTTTTTTTAATTGTATAACTTTTTAAAAGTATTCTTTCTCTATCTTTATCTATCTCTTTCTAAGAATGGGTTTATTCTATTATTTTAGAATGTGTGTTTTTTATAGTTTTTATTTTATAAATTTGTTGAATTTATATTATATTGCGAAACAATTTTGCAAGGTGGTTTACAGTAAAAGAAATGTATACATATCTGTACTTGAATGTTGGGTGTGTCTTCTACGAACAACTAGACAAATATCCGTATAAAAATAATACTTATATTCTTAATTTTTTTATAAATAGTGGGATAATAATATTTTAAAAAAAGGATATGACCATAGTAGATTCTTAAGACCATTGCTAATCATTTATTCCATTTTTTTTTAAATATTGAATAGGGAAAAAGTAAGAATAACATTCCATAAACGAAAAGATTATAAATTGTTTAAACTTATTGACACAAAATCCAGTGAGACTTTCGAGCCTCACAAAATCCAGTTAGTCACAAAATCCAGTGAGACTTTCGACACATTTCAACACATATATAACATTTAACAAAAAAAAAAACTGTTTCCTCTTTATAGTGTATCCGTTTGAAATCCGAGCACCCTCATATCTTCGTTATTATAATTGGAATGTGATTAAAATTGTAGTGACGTATATAATGCTACAAAATGGAATTTCTTGTATCGACGATGTGTTAAAAAATATGTTTTTTGTCATTTACTCAATTATCCTATACATTAAAAGATTAAAAACCAAAATATTTTTACGAAACTTAATATAAAAGGGTTTTTAGCACCGAGAATACATGATTCTAAAACCATATTTATCGTATTATTATCGCTAATATGGGTTTTGCAAAAAACTGCTTCTATTTTGTATCATAGTAGGCACGTTGAAGTAATTTCGTTTCAATAGCACTAATGAAGCCATTTTGTAACATTATATAAATCAAAAGTGAGCTACTATTCACATTGAAATAGATCAACGTATTAATCTTTTTCCTTTAGATATCGGTAAATAATAGTTGGATTCTTGGATTTTTGTCGAACTCGTCGGTAACACGGTTTAGAGCGGGAATTTTAAATTTAAAACTTTAAGCCACTAACTAAATTTGAATATTTTAAGCATACATGAAGAAAAATAAACATTTGAAATTTCTAGGGAGGGGACCGGTTTAACCCCCCTCTGCGGGCGCCCATGGTTCTCACGATTACAGTGTGCCTGAATTTTCAGTGAATGGTGTTGTTTACACTATTGTATTGTTTCGAAATATTCCGCAATTCAAATATGCGGAAGGTTATCAACTCTATGCTGTGCGCTTGGATTTTCAGCAATTAGGTACCTACTTTTCCCTTCTTAAATAATATTAACATTGTTCCGGTTTACAAACAAACAAACACTGTATAAAATATAAATATAAATACATTTATTTAAATAAAATTGTATAAAATAAATTACACAAACAGCTATATTACAAGGGAACATTTACAACTTAATAAAAATAACTAGAACAACATGTTGTCAGCTGGCAGTCTGGCTTTTAAATTTTTGGGATGCTTCTTATTTAGTGACAGAAGGGGTAGTTGGGACAGGCTTGTGGACTAACTCCAGCAGGAATCTGAGCAGGTTGGGCAGGAGCGTATTGGGGTGCTGGGTTGTAGGCGGGTGCACTGTATTGGGAAGCTTGATTGTAGGCTGGGGCGGAGTAGGCTTGTTGACCTAAAACAACCAAAAATGTAAGTATTATATTGAGTAATAAAGTTATAGCAATGGCTTCTCAAGTATTGCCGTGAAATTTTATACAGAATCTTCACAAATGATCAAAAACCACGTGAACTTTTAATTCGTGATTTTGTGTCTTTCATTTTAAGACAGTACCTGATGAAGATTTTTGCACATATGCATATGTCTAAGTAATCGTTTTCAACCATCTTTTGCCGCCGGCGCGACTCAACGTGGCTGTTAAAGGGAACTAATTGATCACGTGGTTTTCGATCATTTATGAAGAACCGTTAGGTGTTCGTATCTGGATGTGACACTCTACAAGGCGTTATTTCCCGAAACAAACATTCATGACACAGCATTGAAATATCCGAGAAACCAATATGTCTAAATAATACTTGTGAAAGCATTAATAGCAGTCATGTTTATGACACAAATAATCAACTAAGATAGGATTTCTGCAAGCATGAGATGCAGTTTCTATTTTATGGAAAAAAAGATCAAGAAACATTTGTTTTTTTTATTTGGTATTTGTTAATGCAGCTATTTTTTGATAAAAAAATGTTTTATTGTCTCCGACTGATAATAATCGTAATAGTGTTATTTTTACTAAATAAGTGAGCAAATATGTTCACAGAAATGGTTTTGATTGGGGATGAACCTATCATTATTATATTTGCTTTAATGCATCTATTTCTGAAAGTAATGGTAAAAAAAATTAAACCTTTATCACATATGTATGTTAAAATAATAATTTTATAATGATGAAGGGAAAACGAGAAAAAAGAAAACAAAAGGGGAAGATTTTTGTGAACAATTTTTATTAATTACAAATCTTTTAAGTGAATACCATTATAGTTTTTGCGTGAAGTTAAAATTAATCCTAGATTGATCTCCATGAAGAAAATAAAAGAAAAGTAGGTGGTGAGATTTGCTAATGCTTTATAAATAAGATTAGTTTTGGAAATATTTTGAGAAACTAAAGTGATTTTTTAGAGTATTTCGATATTTATGGTAGTATTAGATGAGTAACACGAAAAATAAAAAATAATGTTGATTTGATCATTGCTATATACAAACAAGGAGTCAGTTTCTATAATACAAAAAAGATCATGTTCAGAATTTTGATTCGATTTTCACCCGGAAAGAATCATTCTTTCACCCGTTTGATATGGATGAGAGAGCTTGGTTTTACCAAGTCACTGTTACCAAAACATAACCAAACACAAAAGAAAATACGAGATTTGAAAATCGACGATTCATCTAATTCATACTTTAACTTTTAGTATAACTTTGTTAAGTTTTGAATATAATTTTCGCACTTAAAATCAAATTCCTTAAAAAATACATAACGTAGTGTTAGACAGGGTGTGATCATACTTAATATTCAATGCGTATTTAAAAAAAAAGCATAACAGACGACATGAATAAATACATTATATACTAAATAATAAATTTATCACGTAATTGTATTGCGGAACTCTCTTTAATTTTTAACACTTCTTTGGAATTATTTTCTACAAGATATGTGTCTATTACATATAGACACAATATACAGCGTGTCTCAGGTTTGTTGCTACACGTTAAATTGTTCAAGTTATATCATAATTATTAATGATTTACATACGCCTATGTCTTTTTTTTAAATCACGAGAGTTTTGGAGGTTAATCATTTGTTATTTTACAACGTATTTACTGGTCTAGCCCGGTAAAGTGACATAAGGGATAGGTAAAGTCTTCACCAATCCCTTATTGGTTGACAACAGTATTTTATGATTTCGTTTGCAAAATATTTCAAGTCAAAATGATCTTGAGACCAGCAAGAACGGTTGAAGAAAAAATATTGTAGACAACACACCCGGAAAAGGCCTCTACTGGGCTCATCGGCTTCCAGTTGCCAGTAAAGAATCACTTTCCGATCTTGTCAGGTAAATAAATATTACTTAAAAAATATCTTCCTCAAATGTTACAGACACACAGTTTTACATTCCGAACAACTTTCCTTAAAAACATTTTATCTTTTCATGGAGATTTTTTTTAATATAATGTTAAAACACTTTATTTGAAAACAGCGAAAATATGCTTTGAATCACGTTGGAGTTGATCAGAAATGGAGAAAGCAGAAAATATGATATTACAATTTTAAAATTTGTTGATATTTTCTTCTTACAGCAATCCTAAGACATAGTAATGTATACACGGGGGTTAATGATTGCATGTTTTGAAATGCAATTTTTGAGGGAAAACTAGCAACTTATTTTCTATTTTTTTTCTACAAACGTTTAAATAATTTTTAAGTAATTCAAAATCCTATCATTGGATGAACGATGTAAAACTGTACTGTATTAAAAAACTATAATCTATGATTTTTAATAAAACAAAGAAAAATTGTGTCCACATTTCCTAATTTTTACTGAAAGAAAATTATATACCATATATTGTTTAACAATAACTATAATTATTATCAGGTCATTTTAAAACGTTACTCTGGGAGATAAATATAAGTTTTATTTTACTTCAAGAGTGATAACTAATTTTATCATATCAAATATTTTGTATTACAATACTTTTATTTCCTCCCCGTTAAAGAAGAAATCTGTCATCTTTCATAGTTTGAACGAGTTTCTTTTTATTTACCTACCCTTGGGTTTTTTAAATACCTCTTGATATGAAATTTTTATATAAATATTGCAAATTTTAAAGATTATGAAAATCATTTTTTGAAATTACTACATAAAAAAATACAATATTTTTTTAAGAAAAAAGGGAAAAGAAAAACCATGCTATGTAAAGACTGCTGACTGCCTTTTACGACTTTCAAACTATAAAGGACAATAATCGTCTGGTCTAATCATATGAAATAAAATTCCTAAAAGCTAAGTAGGTGATGAAGTGGGCCACATTTCGATGAGTAAATATTGCAAATCTTTTAGTTGCTCAAAAAAGTGCCTGTAAGCACCATGTTTCTCGTTATTGTCTATGACCTGCCCAGGCCTACTTAAAAAAGGTAAAATTTAATATTTCGTATATTTATGGTACAGATAAAGCTGTCAATAATTTTGTTATCAAGGTATGCCTTTCTTCACAGGAACAAATAATTTTCCACTTGTAGAGCACATCTTGGCTAAATGTATAAATTATTAGATGTATTACGATCATGAAAATTTATAATAATTACCTGCATATCCTGGAGCAAGAGCTTCGGCAAGACCTTCACCGTGGTAGTCGCCATCTCCAATATAGTCTCCTCTATCCAAAGCATTTTGTACATCGGGGGTGTATTGGGAAGCTGGGGCATTGTATTGTTGGGGTTGGTATTGGGGTTGTTGGTATTGGGGTTGTTGGTATTGAGGCTGGTACTGAGGTTGGTATTGGGGTTGAGGAGCTTGATATTGAGAAGCTTGGTATTGAGGAGCTTGGTACTGAGGAGCGGGTTGGAATTGAGAGGCGGGTGCTTGGTTGACAGCTACGGCGGGGTTTGCACAATTAGGGTAGTTAGGGCAAGCTTGTGGATCAACCCCTGCTGGGTAGAGGGAGGCTGGTTGACCTCCAGCAAGGGGCCCATTATAGGCCGCGGTGGCGAGGGCTAGGGAGCAAGCGATTACGGCCTGGAAAAATACAAAACTGACACGGCTTTATATACAGAGTAGGTTGTAAAGAATGGGCCATAGAGTACTCAAAATTAAGTAACATGTTCCTGGTTAATGAGATACAGGGTGTGAAACTTTTTTTAATGATTCTTTGGAAGCAACTCAAAAACTATTTGACGGATCAAGTTCAAAATTGATACAGGTAGGTTTTTGTGGTGAGAAATCATAATTACATATTAGTTTTGACCTAAGTTATACAGGGCGTCCAATACAACACATTAAATGATAAAAATGTGATCTATTTTTCACGAGAAACCTACCTGTACCGATTTTGAACTTAATACAAGTAGTTTTTGAGTTGCATCCAAAAATCATTTAAAAAAGTATTTTAACACCCTTACAGGGTACATTACTTAAGAATGTTTGGTTAAATCTTCATATTTTGAGCCAAAGAATCTTTAGTTATTCTGTGGATCATTCGTTATAGCTCCCCTATATAAAACTTATTTCTAAAAAGAGAATTGTTGCTTTACACAACTGGTCAGATATTTTTATACCTGTTGCAGTATAAAAAAAAAATCTTTCGAAAAAGAAAACTGAAAAAAAAGTCGATGAAAAGAAAAACTTGAGATATGACCTTAAGTAGAACCAGTTTAATTATTTTGTAAATTTAAGGACTGTGATTTTGTTTATTATAAATAAGTTCTAATTATCCTAAAAAGTGTTATCTTATTTAGATGCCTTTTTAAATATATCGAATATTGAGTAAATAATTTTTTTGCATTTAAAAAAAGAAATATTAATTTTCACTATTTATCTCGAAATGAACTAAACGGAATGAAATAAAATTTTGATTATAATTTTTTAAATATCCACTTATATTGTTGTCACCAATAATTTCCTTCTCCACGAATATAAATCACTTGTTCACACACGGTTAGAACACGTCTGACGCTCACACTGAGAGTAAAAGTATTGTATAATCCAAAGGCACTATTTAAATAATTTCATGTATGTACACCCATACTTACCAGTTTTACAAACATGTTGTTATTTTGCTGTTCAAGTTCACATTGACAATCCGCCAAAATTATGCTCTATTTATATCTACACCACGCCCTATATAACCATGAACTTCCACAAAATGAACTATTTCAGTGGTGGAATGGGACCACCACCGCTTACAAACACAACAAAGAAGGCATTTCTTAGCAAATTCACATATAGGCGTATTTTTTTTCGAGTTAGCTTCAACACGACTGCAGTATTGTATTACGAGACTGTATTATTAAGAATAAGATATTTTACTTAAATTACATATCATGTAGCCGCTGAAAGTTGTAATGAAATTTATTTTAGAAATATGCAGTTCGTTGAGGATAGCCATATCTGCTTACCTTAGATACGTATGCGTGATGTTGGATAATGATATTCACGTACAGTGCGAAAAGACAAAAATATAATTATGTAATGTTACACTGTGTGATAGTTAAATCGTTACGTTAATGACAGCATAACAAATTAGGTGAGCTAAAATTAATTAAAACTGTATATTTTTGGTCAATTATTTTGTCATTTTTGGTAACGGGAAAAGTAGTCTGATTTTTTACAGTAGTATTATCATCATCCTGTATTGTTCATGGAAAATAATAATTCAGCAAAGACAATCATTTTTTGGTTTAAGTCAAACTTCAAAAATGGTATTATATTACATTTTGGAAATATATAATCAAAATATACACAATGCTTGTACACAATATTTATTAATATACAAATACAAATATAAATTATTAGTTAGGGCTAAAACAATATGACTGTAGGTTGTTTTTTTAATTTTGATAGGTTTTAAAGCTGTTTACAGAAATATATAACATTTATTGTGTTTTGACAATGCGAACCGACAAATAATTCTTGAAAAGAAGCAAATGGGCCATGAAACCAATAATGAAGACTAGCTAAGCAATTTGATTTATTGTGATTATTAAATTGCTGATTATTATTTGTATTAAATTATTAAATAACAATCAAATAAACTGCTAACGTATATGCAACAATAAATTATTAATTTTAACATGTAAATAATAAATAAAGAGATTACAAAACAAAAATACTAATACGTAACCTAGAAAACATAATATATGTGTACATTATTTTCATATTCCTTTTTATTTGTATAAATAATATCTGAGATTTTAAATTCATTTTCAGACACCGAATATGATATAGCAGAAGAAAGATAATTTAACAACTTCTAATATAAAATTATATATAATATTTGTCTGAAAAAAGTATTTTGCAACAGAAAACAAAATTATAAAAAGTAAACTTTATCGACAAAAGATTTCAATATGATAATTCAAATCAAAAGATCTTGCTTATCGTAAAAGGTAGAGAAGTTTAAATTTGGCACTTTTGTGGAATTTGGGCTTGATCCAAAAACGCTGTGTTATGTTTTTTCCCCAATAATTTTCTCTACAATTAATCGGTCTTAGTAGTCCTTGTCCCATATTTGCAAACATTAATTCTGGTGGCGAAATAAGCGTCCTCAATCTATTAACAAATTTTACCAAAATCAGAAAAATAAAAAATGTTTCTATTGCAATTAAAAATAATGGCTTTGACCCCATATGCTCTGAGATTACAGCGATCCAAATTTCAAAATGACGTCATAATGTGCACAAATCTTCCATTTTATTATTTTTTTAGTCGCTTTCTTTGGATTTACAAAGGCCGGTCGACACAGTTGCCGCAGACTGTACATAAAATTCTTGCGGCCGTATATTCTAGCCCCTGGCAATTTTTTTTGCCAACGCAATTTATCTATTTAATCCATAAATGAGCTTAAGAAATGGGGGCTGGCCCTCCAGGAACCCCCCGTAGAAAAGCCCGTAATTATAGTACAAATGCATTGGGGTAAACATCCAATCACAATATTATTTGTCAAATGGCCACGTATGACAAACGTTAGTCCAGCTTCTTCCTTTTTCCATTAATAATATTTTTTTGACCATTTTGGATTAACAATTTGAACCGGTCCTGGTTCTGGTTACTGCTCACACTGAAATTTATATTATCTTAATAATCATGTTACAGATGCTATTTTTCTAAAGGGACTGCACCTACTAATAACCTTTGCTTGATGTATTGAATTTAGATGTGACCTCAGAAATAGCCTCTGGCTGTTGTAATTAAAATTATTTCAAATTGTATTATTTAATGCAGAGTTAGCATATGTATATTTCGTAACTTAGATAATTAAACTTATTTTATCAGCTATGTATGTTACTACTTGAAGAATATCCTGTTTACAAGTTTACTTAGCACGTAGGTATGTAGGTAGAATCAGGATTTAGTAATGCTGGGAAAATTCTATCATAATATTCGTAAGTAAAAGTCATGACGAACTTTATTTGCTATTCAATTTAAAAAATAATCCTTAAGAAAGTTTAATAAAACCGAATTCCATGACAGTAAAAATCTAGTCCTATGAACCTCTCTCAATCTCCCAAAATAGAATTTTATTAAAAAATGTATCTGTATTATAAAATGTATAGATTTAATGTTGGAAAAATATCCGGTCTGGACTCGATAGAGCAATACAGTGGCTATGGCATATCTGGTGGGATTGAGTAATTTAGATTAGAAGTGAGTGAATTTTGTATAAGGTTTCTCTATCTTCACACAAGTTAGAATAAAGCAATAAATATATTTTTTATTTGCATCATTTAATTATAGTCCTTATTTCCATACACCTTGGAAATAAAATATGCGTCGTGTTTTTTTAACGTGGTGTTTCTAGTAGGCTTAAACCAAAGAACATAGCTTGGTCCAATTCAGTGTACGTGATTTGACTGTTCTACTAGATGTTGGTTTATCCATCAACGGGGAGGAAAATTCTTTCCTAGACTGTATTCTTCCTTTATACAGGGTGGGGCAATAGTGCGTCGGACCTCGATATCTCAAATTCTACGGTAGCTAGAAATTTTTTAAAAAATTGCAAGTAAACTAGATAAAAAAGTCTATAACTGGAAATTATTTTCGAACACACAGGGCGAGCCAAGACGAAATTACAGGACCAAGTGCCTTTGTCTTAAATGGAATGCTATGTATATCAGTACATTTTTTGAAGCCTCTTTCTAGGCTCTACTCATTCCTATATTATTATTGGCTATCTCCCAACCACTTTGATGTAATGAATTTTTTTGTTGAAATAATGCAGATGGATATTAAAAAAATCACCACAGTCACAATTATGGGTTTTAAGAAAAACTTATGTGAATACCAGTTACGAGACATCTAATTAATGTTTTTGAATCATTTTCATTTCCTAAAAATGTACAGGGTGGCCAAAAATTAGTATTCAATTAAGAACTTTTTTAAATTGAATTTTCTCAATTTTTTTCAAATGGAACACCCTGTATATTTTTCAACGATGTGATGTAAAAATGAAAAATGAACATTTTTTGTAAGTACTTCTCTATGGCTAATTACAACCATTTTCGTTTTATAAATAAACAAGTGTTTTTTTAAATTGAATTTTATCAATTTTTTCAAATGAAACACCCTGTATAATTTTCGACGATGTGATGTAGAAATGAAAAACGAACATTTTTTTGTAAGTACTTCCCTATGGCTAATTGCAACCATTTTCGTTTTATAAATAAATAAGTGTAAAATTCAAGAATAAACTTAAAAAAAAGAGGTTCCCTCAAATAATTCATTAGAAAAATTTATAATAGGTCTTCGCCGTGTTGCCCATTTTGATTGACACACGTCTTTATGCAATTTTGAAATGAGGCCATTTAGTGAGACCATTTCCATTGAAATGAGTAAATAGTATTTAACCAGTCCTTTACTGTAATGTTTTTTTGTACATATTTTTGCTGTTTTCGTTATTCAACAAGCAATAAAACCTCAGTTTGGTATAAATTGTCGTGTACAAAGGAACATTTATGACACTTATCGGTCGTTAGTTACAATTTGTATTGAATTTAAAATATTTGGAATTTTACAATATGAATTTTAATAAAGCGGAACTTGTAGACATGACTTTTGTTTTGGGCGAGTCAGACAGAAATTGTTTACTTGCCAATAGAATTTATCACCAACGTTATCCTGAAAGAAGGCTTCCTGATGTTAGCAGCTTCCAAAATCTTCTCGATAGATTTCTGGAAACTGAAAATGTCGAATATAAAAAAAGTGAAAGAATAAAACGTGTTGTGAACGAAGAAAATGAGTTTTCTGTGGTGCTGGCAACGGTTGAGAATCCCCATGTTAGAGAAGTGACCTCATTAGTAGGAATAAGTAGACGGTCTGTGGGTCGAATCTTAAAAACAAATAAGTTGCATGCATATCATATTCAAATGCACCAGGAATTATCTGATGACGATTTTCAAAAGCGCCTACAAGTTTGTAATTAGGCCAGAGGTAAAATGCAAGTTGATGTCAATTTCTTCAATAATGTTTTATTCACTGATGAGGCAACTTTTCATAAAAATGAATTTGTTAATAGGCACAATTTCCATTATTATGCTTCGGAAAATCCTCACTTTTTTATGCAAGTTGATAACCAACACAGATGGTCTATAAACGTTTGGGGAGGAATTATTGGAGAACATGTAATAGGGCCACATTTCTTTGATGGTACATTGACTGGAGCTATTTATTTTCATTTTTTGGAAAACTATCTGCCACTATTATTGGTAAATCTCCCTGGAAGAATTCGAAATAGGATGTGGTTTCAGCAAGATGGTGCTCCACCACATTATTTATATGCAGTTAGAGACCACTTAAATAATACCTATCCTCATCAATGGATTGGAAGAAATGGACCCACTAAATGGCCTGCTAGATCCCCAGATCTTACAAAAATGGATTTCCTTTTATGGGGATACGTGAAGGAAATTGTTTATAGAGACACACCAACGACAGTACAAAATATGAAGGAAAGAATAATAACTGCCTTTAGATCTATCACACCGGCAGTTTTAGGAACAGTGGGAACCTCATTTCAAAAGCCCATAGAGATGTGTGTCAATCAAAATGGCCAACATGTGGAATATTTATTATAATTTTTTCTACTGAGTTATTTGAAGAAACCTCTTTTTTTAAGTTTATTTTTGAATGTTGTAATTATTGCTCAATAAAACGAAAATGGTTGCAATTAGCCATAGGGAAGTACTTACAAAAAATGTTCGTTTTTCATTTTTACATCACATCGTTGAAAAATATACAGGGTGTTCCATTTGAAAAAAATTGAGAAAATTCAATTTAAAAAGTTCTTAATTGAATACTAATTTTTGGCCACCCTGTACATTTTTAGGAAATGAAAATGATTCAAAAACATTAATTAGATGTCTCGTAACTGGTATTCACATAAGATTTTCTTAAAACCCATAATTGTGACTGTGGTGATTTTTTTAATATCCATCTGCAGATGGCATTATTTCAACAAAAAAATTCATTACATCAAAGTGGTTGGAAGATAGGCAATAATAATATAGGAATGAATAGAGCCTAGAAAGAGGCTTAAAAAATGTACTGATATACATAGCATTCCATTTAAAAAAAGGCACTTTGTCCTGTAATTTCTTCTTGGCTCGCCCTGTATGTTCGAAAATAATTTCCAGTTATAGACTTTTTTATCTAGTTTACTTACAATTTTTTTAAAAATTTCTAGCTATCGTAGAACTCGAGATATCGAGGTCCGACGCACTATTGCCCCACCCTGGTATAAATTATCCAATGTAATCAATATAACAGTCATTATTTGAGTTTGTGTCGCTATCATTATCAGGAAACTGATATCAGTATATTTTCGGTATCTTCATCGGCATCTTCGCCATCTTTGCTGAAAATCAGTTTTGTTCAATTTTTTCGGTATCTCAGGAAACAATGTCTAATTTATCTGTATGACATGTTTCTCCCTAATATTTTTAAATGTAATTATTAAACGAGTTAAAATAGAAGAAAATTTTTTGCAAAAAATTGACTCGAATTTGAAGTATATGTGATTAGAGTATATGGGTATAAAATATTATTCTTATGGACAAAAAGAAAGAGTTTATGCTTACTTCAGTATAAGTTTTGCTAACTACAATTTAAAAGAGCGTCGGGAGTTCTTGGATTGGGATTTTTGTAAATTTTTAAACTTGCTAAACTGTTATTAAAATAAATCTATTTGATTTCCTGTGTTGTTGTGTAATTCTGTGTAACAATAATCATCTTAGAGATTAATTAACGGAAAGAATTTTATCGTGCCCTTGATATATTAATCTAATTAACATTGTATTTCTTACAAAACCAGTCTAGGTTTAACTGAAAATGTATATCTGACATTTGGCTTTACTTTTAATGCATGTTGAATGTATTAATTAATAAAAGCAATAAAGTGGAGAACATATTTTTAACCTATGACGAAGATAACTTTATTCTTCAGCATTCTTCATTTTAATTATCGCTTGATGTTCTTGAAATGCAGGCGTAGAATGTAATGCCCAACCTATTAAACTATTTTATAAAAAGAAATTAATAAATCACTTGCACTATATTATTTTAAAATATTTGTTGTGTAGTTTTGTTAAAACACACCTCTAGTGTCGTTGCAACACCTAAGTTACAGTTGTTAAATCCAAATATTATTTACTGTTGGGATAGTATACTTCAGTGGAAAAAAAAACATCAGAAACAGGCGTTGTATTACCAAAAAAAAAAAAAAAAATTAATAAGCGCAATACGTGGAGAATTCTGGAGAAATTCAAAATATGTCTCTCGATTTCCCAAAAAAAAAAAAGAATTGCGAATTGAATAGTTGGTATTTCTTTCATATGTGTCACACACTCTTGGATTTATTGTCACACACTGTTTATTATACCATTTAGGAGGTCTTGTGGGATACTTTTATTATTGAAATAGTATTTTTGTTAAGACTTGATGGGTAATGGGAGCATTTGGACAATTGAAAATATCTTTTTCAACATATCCCAAGCATGCTCGATAGGATTTAAATCTGGAAAGTTAAGATACCATTTATTCTGATGATGTCATATTTCATACTAGACAGCTGCCCGTCTATTTGGAGGTACGTTATTTTTTATTTCTTTACTAATTTATGATAAAATACCCAATTACGGGATAAGTTTACTCAGTGTAATAGTAAAAAAGGAAATAGTTTGCATTTTAATCAAGCTGTTCATATTAAAACGTGCATAAAAATCTCTTGCTGGGTAACTATCATTGTATAAACTATTTCCTGCAGTTTGACATAATCAAGAGAAGATTCCGCCTGACAAAATATCTTTAGATCGTGGCGTACAGTAGCAAACTCATGTTCAAGTTAGTAGCGATATCATTAACAAAAATATAAAACATGAGAGGACCAAGAAGCGAATCTTTGAGGACACCTGAGATTTGGGTAAATTTGATAAACTTGTATGTATTAACTGAGAACTGTCAGTTAAGTATGACCATGGTAATTACAGAATGTCCCAAAAGACGAGCACCACCTTGAAGATATGTTTCTTAGGGATGTAATAGAGTGATGGAAAAATATTTTAAAAATTCTTTGTCCCTCACCTAAGGAATTATAAGCGGTATAAAAGAAGAAAGAAGGCAACACTGTATAATAATTATTTGACATACTTAACAATAATTTGCAACACTTTATCATAATAAATGTTCAAAATTCTGTTCACTTGAACCAAGAGATATGTTGGCTCTTCTTACGAAGTTTTCGTGCATATGCTGGAGCATTTCAGGACTCACGGTAGCTGTCATATCCTAATTGTTGAAATGAAAATTTTAACCCTTCAAAGCAATAATCTCTCAGTTTTTTCATTTTAAACTTTTCAATGCAATTAGTTGTACATATATACAAAACAATCCTTTGGTGAAATAACCTTGAAAACTCGTAAATTTATGACTACAATTTTACCTCCTTTGAAGCCCCGTATCTCAAAAAATAAAGTAATTTTCTTCGCTAATCCTAATATTGTCTTATAGGTGGTGTGCGACTTTTGGATATCATCTTTCATAAATTCTATCCAAACTAATTTCTGAGTTTGATAACCATACGTGGTCAATGTAAATTTGTAGAATCATTGTCATTTTAACAATCATTAATTTTGGCAACTAAAAACTCAATTTTATCCAGAATCTAAAATTCATAATATCCTTTGATAAAATTGTTATTTGTTAGCCAAAATAACTTTCTCGTAAGATACAAAAAAAACATAAGAAAAAGATAGATACATTGAAAAATATCATAATATACAAATCGATCGAATCGATGAGATTAACACATGAGGGGACTTGTTCGTTACCCTTTTTGTCCAAAGGAATATAAAAGTGTGGGTTTCGTGTCTGCGATATGATGCACGCTAAACATGTCCATCTTCTGTCATCGTGATTGGTGTAGGTCTTGGGTAACTGAAATAGGCTGGTACAGAAATAGCTATACATGAAAGGTTTTTTCCAAGCTTTTTCATATTAGTTTTTTTTTTTGAAGTTTGAAATCTTTAACGATACATATTTTTTATAGTTTATTTCAGGTAATAATAAATTCAGGACTAATATAGCTGGTTTATATAATACAAATTAAATAAGGGATAATTATTATTCTCAGCGCCAACTCGTTCAGTTATGAGACGATTTCTACACCTGCGTTGTTATGCTGCATAATCACAAACTAAACAAAAATCTATAAAACTAATTTACATTTACCTTCTGTAAATGCCAAAGTATAATTTCATCTATTTTTTTTTTTAAATCATTGACTAAACTAGTGGGCGTTGCCCCTTGGGATAACGCAGCAACGTAGAGAAAGGTGCAATCTTAATTTCAAAGGTTTAAAATGTTAAATCGTGTCCTACGAGTATAGGTTATCTTCTTATAATGCTCCCACTGAAATTCCCTTGCGAAGTAATAACGGGAACAAATTTCTCTTGTTTATGTCTTATGCAATCTAGTTATGTATATAATATCGATTCTCACTAACGTCAAAGCAAATATGAATATACAGGGTGTCCCAACCAAAAGTAGACACCCTGAATAACTTTGGAGATAAAAATTGTTTAAAAAATTGGTGAAACACGCCGACCTTGTTTCCAAATGGGACATATTTTAATGTAATACCTATATACCTATCATCATCCCTCTACCCTACACGGCCACCCTAACAAAAAATTTAAATGGCAAGGGGGGTCGAGTGATACATCTTTTTGAAAGGTCTTTCAATTCTCTACATAACTGTGTATTTTTTTTTAACTTTTATTGATTCGTTCTTAAGGAAAATAATTTTATTTTTGATGATTACACACAATCGAAATCGTGTAAAAAATCTAAAATATACGGCACTGGGTATTGGAATTTATAAAAAAAAACTACATTTCTTAGTGCTCTCAAATCAACACGAGTTTTTTCGACAAAAAACACTTTCCTTGTCCGTTTAGTTTTAGAATAATAAAAGACTCATAAGTATTTGATAGTCCTTGAACATTAATTTGTTCACAACCAATTTTAAATCGGGATACATTTTACCAGAGTGAGTTCTCAAAATGGTTTATACCATTCAGGAGAGAATAGAAATTGTCAGCATTTATTTTAAAAACGATAATTGTGCTAGAGCTACGGAGCGCATATTCAATAGAAATCACCCAGATAGAAGGGTTGGTTCTCAGTATGTTATTATTGACAAAATTTATGGAAACAGGTTATATTGGAAATAAAAAGCATGAACCTCAGCGACCGATTAGGAATGAAGCAGTCGAAGTGGCAGTTCTGGGTCATTTGCAGATGGATAATACTCAATCGATCAGGAAAGTAGCTGAGGCTTCCGGTGTATCACGAAGCAGTGTTCATTGAATTGTAAAGGCCCACAAATTTCATCCATATAAATTTAAATTGGTACACGAATTAAACGAAGATTTTTAGTGAACAATTAAACGGTAATGCCAATCTACTGTATAATACGTATTTTTCTGATGAATCGACATTTCAGTTAAATGGGGAGGTAAACAGGCACAATTGTAGATATTGGAGTGAAACCAATCCACATTTGTTCATGGAAACTCATACCCAAAGGCCTCTGAAGTTAAATGTTTGGGCTGGCATCTTAGGGGATCCACATTGTCGGGCTGTTTTTTATTCCTGACAATTTAAATGGCGAAAGGTACCTCGATCTGTTAGAAAATAACATCGACCCAATGATTACCCAAATCCTCGAAGTAGACGATAACCTTTTAGAGGGCGAACTGTTTTTTCAACAGGATGGGGCACCTCCACATTTTGCTATAGCAGTCCGTCAATTTTTGGATAATCGGTTTCCTGAGCGATGGATTGGAAAAAGAGGTCCTGTGGAGTGGCCCGCTAGGTCATCCGATTTAACTTCCTTGGATTTCTTTCTGTGGGGACATTTGAAATCGAAGGTATTTGCAACAAAACCCGCATCTCTGGAAGAGTTACGTGAAAGAATTTTTCGAGTATACCGTTTATTGACTCCAGATGTGTTCAGAAATGTTCGTACAGAATTTCAAGACAGATTATACTACTGTATGAAAGTCGGTGGGGGTCATTTCGAACAACACATACGATAATTTAAACTGTTTCTTTTATTTTTATTTCCCGAACCTAAAATAATGAAACAATTATTTCTCAGGAACGAATCGATAAAAGTTTAAAAAAACACACAGATATGTAGTTTTGTATTTGATTATAAAATTTCAACTTGAATTTTGAACTCAAAACGGCGATTTATGAGACTGAATAATAGTGAAGTAGGATGTACTAACAGATCAAGTGATGCTCATATCTAAGTTTTTTTTAATTATGACAACAAGTTTTCATTTATAGGCCTCACACAATAAGTGAGCAAAAAAGAAGAGGCTGTTTATATGTAAAATAGTGCTGGCAACTGAAACCGAATAATCGGTTTTAGATTATTCGCGATTTTGTACAAAATCGACAACCGGTTACTCGGTTTACCTGGTTTCTCAGTTAACCGGTTTTTGAAAAACCGGTTATGCGATTAACCGACTATTCGGATAATCAACTAATACGCGTTTCTTTTCTATCAAATGTTGTTGAAATCTGAAACTACACGCAGATAACCACCGAATTTCAGTAGATCAGTATCTACTGAAATGAAAATTTTAAATTTATTTGTCTTCTAAAATCTAAATTATAAACTCAATATAATCTGTTTACTTATTAATTGGTTTTTAAGTATCTGATTAACCGGTTTTTGAATAACCGATTAACCGGTTCTCTTATGATCGATGGACCGGTTTTTTAGACATTCGATTAGTGGATTATTAGGATAACCGATATCCGAGGAACCGATTATTCGAATATCCGGTTACCCGAATATCCAGTTTTGATATATATAGCGTACAGATTTCAGGGGATACAAAAAAATGTATTTTTTTTAAATGGGATACACTATATATTATTTAATTTCTGGAATGATCCTTTGTTTCTGATTTCAAAAATATACCATATGTTACCCCTACCATATATCGTTATTGAGTTATTAAACGTCGAATATCTTAGTTAAACTAGTTACTGTAAATATGAAAAAGTTAACATTATTAAAGTGAGCTATGAAAATGACAACTATTATTTTTAATAAGTGACATTTCTTTAATGAAATAATCAAAATGGTTTACAGCAAGGAAGAAAAAAACCAAATATTTATACAAAATAGATAACAAAGATTTATTTAGGAAATTTAAATAAAAAAAAAGATAACTCATAAAAGATGTTCGATATGTCCATCATTATTGTCAATGCATAATTGATAACATCTTCTTATATTTATAATTGCACCGGAAAAGGCTCCATTATTTACATTCAGATTGTTTATTTCAAGTCGAATCCTGTCTTTAATGACTTGAATACTATTATTATTATTATTATTAACAATGTTTTTTAGAAATCCCCAAAAAACTGAATCCATAGGGGGGTCAAATCCGGACTGTTAGGTGGTCATTTAATAGGTCCATTATTCCCTATCCATATTGGGAATACAATATTCAAAGGATCTCGAACGGGCAGGACACTATGGGTAGTTGCCCGATCCTTTATCCAAATCATATCATCAAGTTTGGCTTCCGGAATATTCTGTAAAAAAAGTATTTTCTGCTTCTGGGATAATTATTTCCAGATAAGCAACTCTAGTTGAAGTATAATCATAAAATATAGGCCCAACAATTTCGTTTCTTCAAATTCCACACCAAACACTAACAGTTTTTCTTAACGATTTTTTTTATTTGTTCTACCAATCTTTTTCTGTTGTGCTTGTTTTCTCACGACCTTCGATTTTTCCTGTTAAAAACTCCTGCCGTAGAAAAGGATGATTCATCAGTTCATAACATTTTAGTAAAAAAATCGGGATCTTCATCCAACTTTTGAATAATCTGGCGGCAAAAAATCCAACCTTTTCCTTTTATGAGCCTCTGTTAAAACTTGTACGGGTAAAATTTTATATGGTCTGTAGCTGTTATTTTTTAACGTACGTTGGATTTTGGAATAACGTTTACCTAATTGATCGACTACATTATTTACACTACATTCAGAATTTTCTAAAAAATAATACAATGTTTCAAAAAAGTCAATTCGCGAATAAATATGGATCGGCTTACCTTCGAAATGAAGCAGTATATCTAGCTGTTCTTCCTGGTTTGCTTGAACTACACGCTTTTTTCTACTAAAACTGGATGTATTATTCACCTTTCGGTAAATATTTTTGAACGTATTTTCTGATGGTGCTGGACGATTTGAATGCTCTTTTTGCTGCACATTTTGTTATTTTCTATATAACAAGTAAATATTTCGACGGTGTTTCGATAAAAAGGCGTAAGGGGTTTTTCCAAATTTTACAGGAGAGCCAAAAATTGATGAACATGTAAAATGTGTTATTCCAAGTTTAATTTTGTTTTAATAAAATTAAAAATAGTTAAACAAAAAATATCTTGTTTGGGGTGTTGAAATAATCGCTGGTGAGCATTTTAGCCCGTGCCATTATGAGGTTTCGGCGTTTATTAATTTATAATATCACTTTATTCACAACGGAAATTATCGATTACGCTTATTCAACTTCAATTTTAACGATTCTCGAATTTTTGGTGGATTCAACCTGTGTTAGAGGAAAGGCTTGAATCTTACGATATGTTTTCGACAACAATCTAATTTGCAAATTATTGTCGCTTACGCCTTTTTGTCGTAACACCGTCGATTTGGTCTCTTTCTTCCTCTCGGTAAACCATTTTGATTAATTCATTAAAAAATGTCACTTATCAAACATAATAGTTGTCATTTTCATAGCTCACTTTAATAATGTTAACTCCCATTTAAAAAAAAAAACATTATTTTTTGGATCCCCCTGAAATCTGCACGCTATTGTACTTCTGATAACATTTTGACAAAATTTGGTCATAACCACACAACTTTTATTTAAAACTTTTTTTCTATAGGCAATAACGATGATAAGGGGCGGGTAATTTATAATGAATAACTCTGTACACCTTACTTATTTTTTGTACTGATATTTCTCTTTAAAATGGTATTAATCAAACGTGGAGGCAAACAGGAACACTCCATAAATTGTTCAACCTCTTTATCCAGGTACTCAAGTTACCAATTTGGTACTCGAGTTACCAGCGAATAAGATAATTTCTAATAGATTGTTTTATCTTTTCACCTTTACTGCCTCTTATAGTTTAACCCAAGAAGCTTTTTAAAAATGAACCTCAAAATGTTTAATTCTTTTCTTATGACACCGACAGTATCCAAAAATGTCAAAAATTTTTTTATTGATACAACAAATTATGGAAGTATTATTTCAAGTTTAACTGAGAAATTATGTACCTCAAAAGTTATACAAGTTAATCATACACTACTATGACAACTCGCGGAGTGCTTTTTAATCTGTTGTAACAAAGGACCAAGACTGCCCAAGAGTAGTTACAAAATAAGTTAGATTTATTGGGGTTCAAAATAAAAAAAAAGAAGGTTTAATGCCATATCCCCAAAAAAAAAAAAACAATTATGCAGCTACGGACACGAGTTTCGGAGTTATTGCCCATCATCGGCGTAGCGTAGCGAATGAATTGGAAACGAGTAGTACACATAGAGCTCTGTGTGTCGACTGTGCTCATCGAGTCCCCATTTGTGGCACATGGGAACATGAAGGCACTAATTGAGTACTATATACTGTACTTTCCAGCGTTATTTTACTTCTTGTTCCTGATCTATCCTATCCTAGATCCAATTACTTAGCTACGTTACGCTGATGAGGGGCAATAACTAAGAAATACGAGTCCGTAGCTGCATACTTGTTTTTTTTTTGGGATATGGCACTAAACCTTCTTTGTTTTGGTAGTTATAATATCCAAAATATACAAGAGACACAGGGGCAATTCATCCTTTTATAATTATAATAAATTGTTAAAGTGCTAAACATTTAATGCCTACTCTTTAGTTTCTCTCAGTTGGGGATACCTCTACAATACTATTGATGAAGGAATGGATCAAACTAAAACTGATATCAATTCTAATCTTCTTTACGTGTCACTTTCACTAATAGATATATCTATTGTTAATTAATTCAAATTAAAGATATTTGTTTATTTGACTTTGATTGATTATATGTGTAACCTTAAATGGTGTTTGTATAGAATTTATTTAAACTGCTAACAAAATGGCATAATAAACGTTTTGAAAGGCAGACTACATATGCTTGAAGTGAAACAGTTTTTTCTTTATTGAAAATAAAAAACGGTGATAAATTAGTATAATTATGAAATAAAACAATGCAACACATGAAACTAGGGATAGGTCTGGTATGTCGAAAAATATCTAAAATGCTGATTAGATCAAGTGTCTTAGATATTGATTCTTATAGGATTTATTGCTTCTCGAAAATGTTCTCATATTTCAAATAAATTCCATTGCAGTTTTTCCCTCATTTAAGACGAACGAAATGGGTTTGGTCCATAAACATTATTTTTCTTATATAAAACAATGCAAGTGACCCTGAAGTACTTTCGATTTATTAAAAACCCGTTTTCAGTTTTTTTGTATTTATGATATTCTAGCGGCTGATAAGTGATACAATATTGTTTTATATTTTCTATCAAAATTTTGTCTCATTTCTTCATGTCTAAACCTGTTAAGCGTTAGGATATATTTTCTTTATGTAAACTGGTAAATTATTTATTTTAGAAATGTTTAATCATTGGTAACTGACGCATTTAATATAATGACAAATTTAATCGGTTATAAATTTTAAGGAATATCTGGGAGAGTATTCGTTGATATAAAGTACATAGTGTGTATTAAATTTAATTGAAAATTACGGGTTAAAATTTATTATTTTATACCCAAACCTATTTCGGTAAAAATATGTCCGTTTAGACAACTCATAAGAACTCTTACCCCTTAATTCCTCTAGCTAAGGGTGTCCTGACTCTGATTTCCAGTTAGAGAATTCCGACTTATTAGATTCAGGAGGAGTGAAGAGAATAAACAGAGGAAAGATGAGAAAGAGGAAAGGAGAAAGGAAGAGAAGAAAGGAGAGAGGAGAGGAGAGAATAATGAAAACATGTCTTTCTTAAGATTTAGTGTGCGAGAATAAAGAAAACATATCTTCCTGAAGCTTTAACTTGCGAGAATAAAGAAGGCATGTCTTCCTGAAGATATAACGTGCAGTATGGATTTTTCAAAACAAAATGATTGGCGTGGCATTTGCAGTTATTCAAATTGAACAGTTGCAAAATTCATTCAAAAAGTTAAAAAATGAGATACATTTTCAGTAGGTATTCTTATAATTTAATTTGAATTTTCGGGGCAGTAAAAAAAATAATACAGGTACACAACATGACATAATAAACTAAACAAAAATATAGCGATTTGATTTATGACTGACTTAAAATAAAAATAAATGCTTTACCTAATTGACTCCGCTAAATTATAATTAAATAATTAACTTTTTAAGCATAATATCCCCTGGGCGATCTAACGTTTCATTAGTTTAATTTATCGGTATAAATAATTTAAGAGATTCTATTATGTACTTAAATTCTTTGATCATTAGCAATGGCGTCTCCGTTGGGTATTTTGTGTATTTCCTTCTGAATATTTACTAAACATTCCAACAAATATGTTTAACCATCAGTATTTTGTTTGTATTTCTTTTTTGTTTGTTTTGGAAGTGAAGTTTATTTGACCAACAATCATTTAATTATGTTTTTTGAATGTGTTTGTATAAATATGGACCGATCGAATTTGTTTATTTTACTACATTATTAAATTTTACAAACTTAGAAAAGATCATTAATAAACTATTGTATTTTCATACAAATAAAGATGCAATATTTAAATATAAATGACCGAATATGTGACGGGAACAACTTTCATACGAATGTGCAGTTGGCACTGTGAGATTACGAACCACTTTTCATTTTCTCGATGATATTTAGATGTTAGTTATCCGATAATTGTAACACCAATAAATTCTTTTAATGGACCACCTGTCTATATGTAATATTCGGCTACAGGAAGCATATTCAAGTCTGCTAAAGTTGTAACTATTTCTTAAATCGAATATTTTAATTAAATCGCCAACGCAAGCCTATGAACCGCCTCGAGAATCTACTACCGTCAATTATTAATTATAACTACTGCAGTAGCTATAATTATTTACAACTATTTTAACTCAAGTTAAAAGTTATGTTTTTATTACTCGACAATGCGGAAATAACTATGGAATAAAAACAGCATTTGGGATTGTTATCAAAAATTGGCGATATAACTATTATTCTGCTATACAAGTTGTAATCTACCAAACTTGGGGAATCGATAGAACACTTAAAAAAAACAACCGTTTGTGACATAAACTTTTGTCAAAAAATGTGTCATTTTCGAGTAATCAAACCAATCAAAGATGTCGTGATGTTTAGTGGTTCCGCAGATGTTTCGAAAGATATGTTTTTTATTGGTTATTGCTTGGAAATTTTTTGTTGACAAAAGGTTATACCACAAACTGGTGTTATCTACAGTTTATTTCAATTTATTTGCAACATAAAAAACGTCGGCCTCCTTGATGCTATTACCACCGACCACCGTCAAAGAAACCGATAATTTTTGTGTTACAAATAAGTTTGAAATAAATTATAAGGTGGTCTACAGATTAGAAATCTATATAATTTTCAAAAGTTATCATTCTAGGCTACACTTTAGCTTAGAAATAAAAAATAATAATAATAATAGCCTGGCGTTTCTAGATTCTAGAGTAGTTATTGCATTAGACAAAACGATGAGACCATCATCACGGATTGGTATCATAATCCCTTTCCTGAGATGTTCCTACATTTTAACTCTGAATATAAACATGAAGAAATCAATAAAACAGATAATCCTAGAACGAGATCAGATAAATTAAGTTTCAGAAAAATTGCAAAAAATAAATAGATTTAATTATGTCTAATTTTTATTTGTTTAGGATACTGTGAATCGAATTTCAGCATAGAAATGATATTTTTTAGAGCTTAGTAACATCTGAAGAATTTACAGTTTAAAATAAATAAGGTATCAAAAGGTAATATTAATAAATCTTTATCTTGAACATACTATCATAATTATATTCACAGCATAATTTAATATCATTTATTCTCATGACACAACAACTTGCTGGTTATTCTGAAAAAGTAGCCTGCCTTCGACGTTTATTTGTATACAAGCAACTTCTGAAACTTGATACAAAATTGCATTCCACATTCATTTATTTTCTACACTAGGTGGATATACTGGATATTGGTAAAGACAGCGGAAGTTTAAAGCTCACGGTGAGTACGTAGTGAATCTAAAAAAGGATTGTCTCAAGAACTACTGGTAGACACAAGATACAATGTGCGATTTTTTGAAACGTGTCTTTAGACTTCCTGTTTGTTAAAATTTTGGAAAACAGGAAATTGGAAGATATTTATTTTACATATTAAATTTACATGTTGATACGCACTTTTTTTATTTCATTTCTGGCGGAAGTTCTTGAGAATTTCTTTTTATAGGTTTATTAGGTTGTCATTGTGAATATTATATATAAACCAAAAATAACTATTTAAATAAATATTGGCTAATCTGTAATCAGTTGTTAAAGAAATTCTAATTCCTGTTCCAACTGGTATCAAGGTAATGGGACTGTCATATATAATATTTCTTAAATTATCAAATTTTTTATGTGGTACATATTAAAAAAAACTTTTTTTGAGTATATTTATCTTTATAGTCATCTAATGCTTCTGTGAGACTTTAAAGTCTGGGGTAATGTCTCCCCAAAATCAAGAGAATTTTGCCGTTTTTTTAAATAAAAAAAATAATACGTAATTATACAGGCTGTCCCATAGTTAAATAGCTTCCTTCAAGGAGGTGATGGAACTAGAAAAAATAAGTTGAATTTTGTATATAAACAGATACCTTAATTCAGTTCATAACGGAGGTACAACCTCTTGGAGGGGGTAAGTACAACACAGTTATTTGCTAATAAATTCGAAACGTCCTAAGTTGCAAAAATTAAATTTGGACCATTTAGTAATTTCATAATGTTACATATTTTCTCATATTCTTTATCCAAATATCATGATTTGTTGGGGTAGTTACATGGGGAGTGAGGGTTAATGTTAAGTTAATGATTATGTAAAACTCAACTTATTTTTTTAGTTCTATCACCCCCTTGAAGGAAGGCATTTAATTATGGGACACCCTGTATATTGCCAAGATAACCTACAGCAATTATTGATAAAGCACTGATAAAAATATTACGTAATTGTATTTGAGCAGGTTTCCTTAAAAAGTAAAGAAAATATTTACTAAAATATCTGAAATTCATTGCAGTTACTCCACTTTAATGGCATATTTTTATTGATGGCAAATTTAACGTGTTCATCGATTAGTTTTAGGGGTTGCTTCAAAGTTACCTTTACAGCTTTTTCTCTTGAGCTATTATTATCACAAAACATTTAACAAGCTTAATAGCACATATGCGAATTATAAATAAAACATCTTATAAGAAATGAATTATCTGCCTGGATTGATACGAAAACTATCTGTAAAGTAAATGAAAGATTTAGACATTATTCAATACAAGAAGAGGCGGATACACCATATCGACACCTTGTAATGAAACTCCAACGCCTACTAACACATAAGTAATATCCTTGGGGCTTAATAACTTAATTATCTTATATCTTTTAATTAAGTGATTTACTAAATTATTGACATCATTATAAATTTAACATCGTTTCGCTCTGGAATAAATGTATTATTTATTTTAACAAACAATTTTAACATAATTTATTTTATTTTTATCATTCATTATTAAATGCCACAAAAAAATCTGTTAAAGCTCTGTGACGATGTGTTAGACACAGCCTTCTTTACGTACAAGAAAGCACACAGCCTTCTTGTTAGAATTGAAGGATTACTAGCTAATAAAGGTTGTATCAAAATAGGCGCAAGGAAAACTGTGTATAAATAGAAATTTTTCCCAGTTGTTATGTCACACCACTACACCTATCAAGCAGAACGGACATAAACACTGGTATGACATAATTTATGTTGAGCAGTATCTCCTAATATATATTTAGAACAAACGGATGAATGCTGGATTCAATTTTAATGTCGAAAATCATCAAAATATCGAATATATGAAATATAAAATTGAGAGTTCAGAGTTACATTGAAAGAAAATAAAAATACAATACATCATACGTTTTTAGAGAAAACCAGAGATATGAGTAACTTCCCGCTGACCTGTAAACTGTTGTCTACATGAATAGTAGTTCTCAGTAGGGACACGATTCTAGAGGGTATTGCATAAAACTAATTCGATTTATGCTAAAAACTCAAACTAATTCTTTGTTGTTATGTACAAAATATACATCTCAGAAGGGTATGCCTAGGCCACTCTGGTTACTTCTTCTTGAAAATATGCCTTATATTACGGTACTAATGTGTCCACATATAATATTGGAAAAAGGAACAATTATCACAATAAAAGATTAGCAAAAAAAAATTGCTGTTGATTGATATTTGGAAAACACTGGTCTAGACCATTTTAAAGTGGTTCACTCTGTACCATCAACATCCACCGCCTTAGACACAATACGATTATTTTCCGTAGTTGCACCAGCAGCAATGAGTTTATATTTAAAACAAGTGACTTTTACTTTCATAGATATGCTCTACTTGTAATGTATAAAATATGTGTATCGAAACGTGATTTCTGATTTCCCGTTTTCTTGTATAGGCACAGTAAAGGCGTTTTACGCTGGTGATGAATTTAGCAGTGTCACATTCTAAGCGAAAAATTGAATTGATTGAAATATCAAGGCCACAAGACCATGGCTTACTTAAAACCAATCATGGGCGTACAGAAAGGGACAGACGATTTTGTAAATGACAAGCAAAATTCCTCTTTACTTACGACCTTCAAAATTATAAAAATGTCTGCTTTACCTCACGAGATAACTTCCGGGGTTATGATCTACATACATATTTGATCAATAAGAGAGTCATCGTAAAACTTGTTTGATATTAACTGAATATTTTTATCTAGTTCAATGACGATGACGTTATTTACATTTTAAATGAAAGTAATTATTGCATTACGCCCCCGAAATGTCGAACAATTGATATTATAAAATGAATTTTAAATAATTACAATTCAAGATTAACTATGCCTGAATGTTTTTTCCAGGTCAGTGATTTTTATTGTGTGCATATAAAAGATTAGGTAAATCATTGTTGAATGTTGCCTAACAAAAACATCAAAACACCTTAAAATCCATATAAGGAGAGTTATCAAACACATTAATCTGTTTGTAGAATTTAGGTTACTGGCCAAATTCTAAGCGATTTTAGTTCGTATTATTGTTACATTGTATGAGTTGTTTACTAGAGCGAAATAAGATTTTTGAGTTGACAACCTACGCAGCAATTTTGTTACTTGTGACTTACGACCACATCTGCAAATAAATTAACGTTGTATGGGGTGTAGAAAATCGTTAGCATGTCACCCACGATCGATGAATAACTAGACGACGCACAGTGGGGTATATTCACGGACAAGCTGGTCAAAACCCCAAATTTTAAAATCTTTTGACCCATGAGTCATTGAGGAAAAGTATCTGAATATTAATTACAGCTAGTTTGCAGGGGACAGGGTGGCTACGCACCGATCCCTATCAGTCGATAGTTGAGTGATGTTGAAGTAACAGTTTCTTATCGATTATTTTGATATATTTACTCTTAAAAATAAACAGACTTTTAAGTGCCCTAATAAAATGAATCCTGTCCTGGAGGTAAGTACTATATTATACTAAACTTTCCTGTATAGTAACGTAATTTATTGGTAAACATTCAAACGTTTAATTGAACGTTCGCAAAACGTGGCAATTTTAGTGATATAATTTTCTTTGCTTGGAACAAAAGTTACCGTCTGGGCATTTCCGGGCAAAGAGTTTTATACAGCCTGTTAGTACAATACTTCAGCTATTTTACTGTGAAAGAAACAACCCCGAGCCACATTGTGCTGAAAAAAATTAGAATGTGCGTTGTGACCGTTCAATTTTACTATAATATCCGTTCTTCTCATTCCTAATGGTGGGGTTTTTTATAGATTCCAAGGAAGAGGATATTTTAAATAAAAGAACATTATTGGACGTTATGTTGTCGTCTCCTTCACACAAATTTAATGACTTTAAAGTAAAATGGAAAGCTGCCCAATCTGACAAGACAAGATTTCTCACTCAAAACCAAAATTGGCTTGATAACAATATTACTTGTCCATTGTACGCAAATTCTATTCCGTCAAGTTCGGGTGGGTGGCCTTCGGTTGATTTTCTCGAAAGCAGTGAACGTTCTAAACGCAGAAAAACGGAACAATTAAGATCCCAAGCAAGTTGTTCTCAACTGGTGTATGCTGCTCAAATGAGTCTTCGTACACAGAGAGAAGTGGATGCTTTGATAGTCAAAGAAATTAAGTTCTCAATGCCAAAACGGGCTCATAAGTATCGAAAAGCTTACAAAATGAGCGAGCAAGTTCTATCTGTACTAGTTGAGGCACAACTTACAAGACAACGGAATAAGAGTAGCAGATAAACAAAGATTTTCTTCTTACAAAATGATTCAAGAAGCAAATAAGCACTGTTATCCTGAACGTGAGGCTATTACAACAACAAAAAAGAATGCTTCTGTAGGGTTGCAGACTTTATTGGATAACTCAGTTAAGCGAATTGTAAAAGTACAAGTGGTGGTGTGATGGAAGTTCAGGACAAAGTCAATACAATCAGAAATTTGACGATGAAGAAGATTCAGATGCGAGCATCTTTCTTACTTCTTTTGTACTACTTCAACTTATATCTGGTGAAAAATTATAATATGGCAAAACCCCCGAGCTTCTTCTCCTCGTTATTGTTGTCCCATTAGGCTCCAATTTGTACATGAAACGACGGATATTACTTTGCAAGAAATAGATTATGTATAAACTCAAATTCATCAACTTATTCCAACTTCCATTAAAATCGAAGAAACGGAAATCTCTGGTATTTACAATGATAGATGGTAAAATTTGCAATGCTGCATCCTCCACAACCTCTACGCAAAAATACTGTATGTGTGCTGCTACCTCAAGGACATTTAATAACATAGATTTAATGTTGAAAAGAAGGTACGTATAGATACTTCAACATTACGTTTCGGTTTATCTACTTTGCATGCCTGGATACGTTTCTTCGGCATACAAACTGCCTATCAAATCGTGGTAGGCTCATGGAGAGAACAATAAAAGAATAGTTGCAGAAACGAAAAAGAAAAAAATTCAAGATAAATTCAAATATAATATGGGTCTCATAATAGATCGACCGAAACCTGGTTTTGGTAGTAGTAATGATGGAAATACAGCCCGCCAATTTTTTGAAAATTCTGAACTGTCATCCACCATTACAGGAATAGACTTAAGGTTATAAAAAGACTTAAAGTAATTTTACAAACAATATCAAGTGAATACAGTATAAATATGCAAATGTTTGAAAATTATGCTTTGACGACAGCCACATTATTTGCAGAAAAATATCCTTGTATGCCAACAACTGTACACAAGATTCTAATACCCAGCCCTGCTGTAATAGCGTCTGCAATACTGCCAATGGGGCAGCTTTCGGAAGAAGCCCAAGAAGCATTAAATAAACACATAAGAAAATATCGTGAGAGATATTTAAGAAAATGCTCATGCGAAAAGACCTTAGAAGAAGTTTTTAATCGACTTTTATTGTGCTCAGATCCTCACATATCAAGTCTTCGAACACTCCCAAGGAGAAAACCAAAACTGTTCGACAAGGAAGTTGTGGTCTTGCTATTATCTGCAGAAACTGGAATAGGTACAGCAAGCAAAGAGAATTCTGAAGAAGATACTGCTAGTTACTCTGAAGAAGACACTGAAGTCTCTGAAGAATATCTTTCAGACTAAAATTTCCTCATAGTTTGCAGAATCCCTGTCAAAGATTTTTTATTTATAAATATTGACATATAGGTATGTCTAAATAAATAAATTTATAAATTTATAAATTTTATAAACTAGATTTTTTTTTAATCGTCAGACATTTAACAAGTATTATGCATTTTATAAGAATCCTAAGTCTTAGAGTTTTACTTAATTAAGTTTTGAAATTTTACTCAGTTCTTTCGATTTCTATGTCTTAAAAATCACCCTATTTCACTATTTTTTCGTTAATTCTTGGCACGATTTCTACAAGAATCAGAAGTTTCAGACTTTTGCTGAGTTCTTTCTATTTCCACCCCCCTAAGAACCACCCTATTTAATCAAAGAGATTTTTTCACTATTTTTTCATTAGTTTTCAGGTGGAATCCTATATTGATCAGAGGTTTCAGAATTTTACAATGTTCTTCCGATTTCTACACCCTAGAAACAATTCTATTTCATCCAGGGAATTTTTTTCCCTATTTTTTCATTAATTCGCGGGTCGAGGTCTATAAGAATCCGAAATTTCAGAAGTATACTAATATTTTTCAATTTCCATCCCATAAAACAACCCTATTTTATCAAAGAAATTTTTTTCGCTATTTTTGCCGTAATGATGAGTTGATCTTGGACCAGTTTTATTTCTTTAAGGGTTTTGACCAGCTTTTCAGGGATTTTGCCCCACTGTGTGACGTCGCGTATCAGTTGTTTGAGACTGAAGTAAAACAGATACATTTTGTCAACTTCTGGCTGACCTCAATACAAACAGTATTGAGGTCATATTCTTTTAGCATATGGCACATAGTTGAAGAAAAAAGAAAGACTCCATCGAAAACTAAAAATCAAATATAGTTCCGTTTAAAGAAAATCTCAATACGTCATAGTGAAAACTCTGATGACGTATTTTTACTTTTTCTATATCAAAAGATGCGCAATTGAAATTAAAAATCAGCGTTACTGAATTTTTTTTATCAACGGGGAAAACGAATTTATTCCATATTTTTGTGATATACTATATTAACAATACTCTGACCTATTCCACACGTTTAATTTTTCTCATAAAATTTCTTTAAGGCCATCGTTAAATGAAGTCATTCCATATGCATTATAGTCTCAGGAAATAATTTGCAGGCGTTGCCAAATTTACATAATTATACGCCCTTTAATCATGTTCTGCTAATCATATTACTAAAAATTAGCTCTGTTTTAAATTCATCTCGAGGTAAAACTCGATCTGAAATGAATTACCTTGATAATTGTTTGAGATACGATATTATAATTTCAGTAGTGCAATAAACTTTTAGGTATGGATAACTAATTAAAAACTGTTAAACTGATTTTGTAGGCGATGATTTTTCATTTAAATTTATAAAAAGAATATTTTTTTAGAAAACATTTGTCAGATTCATAAAATTAGTAAAACAATCCTAGAAAAACAATAAACTTAAAACAAATGTTTAGTATTTGCCTTAAACTATTATAGCTTTTATAATTTTTAACACGCTTTTATTAGCTTCACCTGTATGTTTGTTTGTAACCGACTTTTTGGACTCGATTTTGACCCACTTTAAATGGACAGATTTAATTGAAACTTTGTACACTTACGAAGAACCGGTAACAATACAATAATTTGATAAGTTTATATCATTATCCTGATCAGGATCGCCAGAATTAAATAATTTCCTTTCCTCACGTATCCTCTGCGTGAGAGCAAGAGGCTTAATACTGTAAGTACATTCCGTGATTCTCAGTTCGGTCGTTGGCCGAGCGGGCTAAGGCACAAGTCTTAGTCGACGCGAAACGACGACTCCTCGGGCGTGAGTTCAAATCCCATGGCTGAAAAAAAAAATATTTTTTTTTCAGAAGTATCTGTTGGATCGTAATGTGTTATAATATCAGCATCAATAAGCAATATAAATATAGTTTAAAAAAAACTAAAAAACACGCTTTCATAGCACATCAAACTAAAAAGTGAAAAATAAATATAGTTTAAAAAAACTAAAAAACACGCTTTTAAAGCACATCAAACTAAAAAAGTGAAAAATAATAATTATTAATATAAACTGAAAACAATAATGAACGAAAAATATTAGTATTATTGTGAAAAAAAGCGTGGGGCGCTTTGTGCCATATTTTTCGTATATCGAGCAACCCACGCTTTTTTCACAATAATACTAGTATTTTTCGTTCATTATTGTTTTCAGTTTATATTAATAATTATTTTTCACTTTTTAGTTTGATGTGCTTTAAAAGCGTGTTTTTTTAGTTTTTTAAACTATATTTATTTAAATTGTATTTACACGATTTTGTTTAAATTAATGATCTATCATGTAATCTAATTATGATTACATTTACACAATCATTATGTAAATATTTTTATACATGTTAGTTCTCAATATACAGGGTGATCCTTCCAAAAGAACATAAAACATAAAAAATAAGCTTGATTTTGCTAATAAATGATAGATTGTACAAGATCTTGCCGATAATACAGAGCATCAACTTTGTCATACCAAATCCTCAACGTTTTATGAATACTTTGCATCCTATCAATAGAATAAGCGATTATGTATATTTTTATGTTCTATTTTCCACCAATGCAAAGAAAACTGAGATTGTTCACTTTTTACTCAGAAATGGCGACAATGATTGTGCCGAGTGTCGAACTGTTTGTTTCTGCTACTTATTTTGAGAGCGCTCTCAAAGCCTGATGCCAAAAATACAGAACGGATCCAAACGTTCGACCTTCTAGCAGGACGGAACTATTGTACGAAAGTTCTTCCGGAAGCGCATCCAGCAGCATATAGTGTTGTACAATCTATAGTGAACCTACATATTTATATTATTAAGTGCTTTACAAAGGACTATAACTTTTAATCAAAATAGATTTATTTAACTTTAACACAACTTTATAAATACGTTTTGTGTAATTAGTAGTTAAAGTGTATATATCCCATTCAATAGTCTCATTGATACCCTAAATATGACATGAGTCAAATATTGAGTACTGTGTTCTGCACTTTTCACTTATCTTTTACTTATTGATTTGCAGACCCGTAACAATAATTTCAAAACACTGCACTGGTGTACAATGATTGTTTCCCTTTGGAATATATTGCACAAATTGATTACCACATACAACTACAATACAGTAGTTGTTTATAAACTAAAAATATAATCTTGCTAAGTGGGCTATATAGTTATAGCCCACTTACTTACCGAATTCTTAGACACTATAGTTACTGCCCTCCTAAGCCAAAAAGGCATATCTCATATGTTCACTGAAGTGTTTATTTCTTTATATAAGGACACTTTGGGTTGTTTTTAACATATTCCCTTAGCAAAAGAGACTTGGTGATATTGTGAATTTAGAATGAATATTACTAATTTAAAACGCATCGCAAATATGAAACAAGATACGCATTTTTGGCTTCGGAGAGCAGTATAGCAGGTATATATTATAAGTCCATTGGATCATGAAGATAATGTATAAAAGGAAGTAGCTATAATCATTCAATCAGAAACCTATATGGATCCTCAATATGGTGGATTTAAGCGAATTGTTTGGAGCTGATTGGTAGAACGACATTTCCTCTACAAGAATATTTTTGTTTCCACGAATCGAAAAACAAGGAGAATAAGTTTCACGATAGTAATTTCGGTTAGGCTTCTTTCCAGGCTAATTGGGCTGCATCCTTTAATCTATATTCAATGCCCTAGACTTTTTGAACATTAATCTTTTAATCTCTAATTAATATTGTACTACATTTTTTCCTCCTGAAAATTCATGTTAACTAAATTTTTTTACAACACTTTGATTATTTACTTATATCGTTATTGATCTTACTTTACAATTATTACAACAGACATACCGTTAACAGCAATTGTGGTTCCGTTCTCTGTTATTCAACATTTGGTAAGTACAAATAGGATATATTGTAATCAGAAATGATATATTATTTACTAGTTTTTATATAAGACATTTAAAAAACACGTTATATTTATAATTCTTAATTTTGACCTTGTTATTATACATATTTGATGACCTTAAGTCAGTGTTATACAGGGTGATTTATTAGCTGTGTAATAAATTATGCAGATGAAATTTGATACAATTTGAAGAAAAAAATGTTATAATGAGCATAGATTCTATTCCTCTCAATTAAGGACTAAATTTAAAAGATTTTAAGTAAAAAAGCAATTACCATGCATACTAAAAAAATCAGTTAAAAGTATTATAATGAAGGTTCGAAATGTCCACCTTCGGCTAGATCGTACCTATGCTTCACATTGCCAAACTGAAGATTGTTCAATATAATGCATTATATTTGAATTATGTATTTGGCTGCATCCTGAATCACCTGTAGTAGTTGCTGATGAGTAATTTGAACGCTGAAGTGGGTTGGAACCTTTGATGTGAAGCTAACATTGGCGTGGTTTCCCACAAAACACTAAAACATCGTATACTGCACTCGACAAGTGTTTCGCCAACCAAGTTGGCATGATCTGGGGATGATTAAAACTAACTTTATGCCAACAATGATTCCATTTTTATACTTAACTATTTACACAATAAATGAATGTACGTATCTGAGTTCAAGGGATTTATTATAAAGCTCTAACTGATATTGCGAGAAATGTTACACACGTTTCTTCTCCAAAATGCACTAAAAAATTGCATGCTGCAGATGCTGAGCAAGGACTAGCGTTTTCCCTCTGGGTACTTCAAAAATAAGCGCAAAATGCTGATTTCGTTTTATATATTTTGTGGTTCGATGAATCACCTCTAAAAGTCGTAAATAGATTACCTCTAAAAGTCGTAAATATATTTACGACTTTTAGACGTAATATGTTTCATCGAACCACAAAATATGTAAAACGAACTCAGCATTTTGTGCTTATTTTTGAAGTACCCAGAGGGAAAATACCAGTCCTTGCTCAGCATTTGCAGGGTGCAATTTTTTAGTACATTTCGGAAAAGAAACGTGTGTAACATTTCTCGCAATATCGATTAGAGCCTTATAATATTAAAGTCTATTCGTTTAATGCACGAAATAATGGGGCACTCACAGGCGTACGTCTGAAATCAGTTTTGAAAGTGATAATTATTTTAAAAACAATTCAATTTAAAAAAAATACAAACAGAAATAAATAAATGCAATACTGTAATCAGGGATTCCATAAAAAAATAATAAGTCTAATACCATAACTTTGCATAGAGCTCTATAAAGTCTATTCACTTAAACTTTGCAGTGGTGGGTTGAACTTAGTGAGTCTGATTTACAATGGGCAAAGTAGCGAGTGTATTGTAAATTGCTTATTTCCAGGCGTAATAAATATATCATTCTGGGTTACTTATTTATTACCAGGCGTAAAAAAATATTTCAAGGCATTAGAATTAAGATAAATGTCTTTTAGGTTTATTGATTCAGTGGAAAAATATTTCAACAGAGTGTAGATACGTAATTAAATTACAATAACAAGAAATGCCTTTTATTGATTAGCAGTGGAAAGAAACAAAATAACAAAAATAAAATTGACATATTTTCTTTAAAGTTTTGAGTAAGAAACTAAAATGACTGGTTACGCCGAAATAAGAACATCCTAATTTAATAAAAAAATTCGATTTAGCTATAAGAAAGCCAAATGTCTTAAAAATTTCCGTTACTTTTTTTTGTGTACCTATAAGAAACGTAATGTCAGAAAATAAAACAATTTTAAATTCTACCTGCTTTAGAGCGGACCAATTTGTTGCTGCACAATTTTCATATTTCTGCTTTAAACAATGTTATGGTTCTCTCTATCTTAATATAAAGCAATATGCTGCATTTTGAGCATTTAGTACTACTGACATGTGTAAAAATGTGATTAAAATATACACTATATTATAGGTACTCCGTTCATTCATATGAGCACATAAAAAACTGTTTACCTGTGCTCGCAGAACGACTCTTTGTCGACCGTCAGTCATGCACAGTTAGTTCTCTAGCATAGGCGTGTGGTGCATTATAAATGCACAAAATATATTTAAATAATACCGCGCGCCTATGCTAGAGTTTTTTATGCGCTAAGTTAAGATGAAATTAGTTTATATCTACAACAGAAATCCTCACTTCGTATAATAAAAAACAATTTAAAAAACAGTAAATCATTAAAACGTCAAATATCTTACCGATTATTATTATAAAATCAGCCAATAAGCAATATCAATAAAGGTTAATAATTTAATATAAACATTACACAACAAATAAGTAAAATTATTGTAAAAGTAAAATTATATAACATATATTATTATTTTTAGGTAAGGTTAAGGGAATATATTGGTCATTAATTATTAGGTTTAATACTTACATATTAATATTAGTCGTCGAAAACACAATTCAGTTTATATCAAAACACAATCTACAGACGTCCAACTACTACCGATGCCTATGAAATAAAATAAACAATGAAACTTGAATTAACTGCTATCGAAACTTTGCATTTGTGTATATCTGCCTGCCGTCTGCACCAATCATCAGCGCACATTTTGTTCCCTATCCTGGCTAACGCTGCAAAGCCTATGTGAACAGACTTTAGAGTTGTTATTCACGGGATAACTTAACGTGGTCATTTTTAGCGGGTGTTGATAGTGTTTTCATTTAAGCGACATTTGATCATTATCGTGTTATTTTAATTTTATGTGAATGTTACAGTGAGATACTACACTTCTTATGTTCGCAATTTTATTTTCCTAAAAAACGATGCGGTGCAACTAACGACTCAAGTCACATCTGGCACCCTGTTTCCACTGGAAGTTCTTAAATCTTTATTAAGATTTATGTAATTTCACTACTGAACTAGTCAGGCAAGTGCACAATATTTTATTATTATTTATTACTATTTTTTAGATACATTTTCCACTAGGTACTCTTTCTAGATCAATACTTTATACATTTTTATTGGGTATTAAATAGCGAAGTAAGATAATTTGATGCCTATTTACTTTACGAAATACTTTTTACCATTAAATAAATGTTTTGTATATACAATACTCAGCAATGACTAACTGCTGTAATTGAATATAGTCCATAAATCACTTCAATTGACAATTTAATATGGGAATTGTAGCAGTAGACTGCAATAACGGCCTTTAACACATTCAAGTTGATTCGGTTTTTAATTTTGACAGCTTATTAGTAGCTGTGTCGTTATGTTGGGTACAACAATAGTTAGTACTGAAATAATGATGCGTAATGGACTTCGCAATGCATTGCCTTTGTAAGAGATGGCAAGATTTTTTGCCGAATTTCGTGCTTCTAGAGAATACAGTTTAAGATAGCGGAACATAGTGAAAGAGTGATGAGGGAATGATGACACGTAATAAATAAGATTATTTTGAATGGGGTCAAGACCGTTTACGATTTTTATAATTATATACTGCTCAATTTTATAATTTATACCACAGATATCAAGTGCAAATTTCGTGATGCACTAATAACTGTGATTGCTATTATTGTTAACTATTTTAGAGTTGTCATATTGCTACTTATTTTTAATTAATGTAAACTTGATAAAAAAAAGATCTTGTGGGATATCTGATTGCAAATTTTGTACTGAGCAATTTTTTATAACATGAAATATTATCAAAGTCTGTTCGATAAACACTTTTTCATCGTTGTGTGTATGAGGCATCAGGGCCCTTCAATATATTTTAAAATCAATACCATGAGTACATTTTCTCGCATCGCTCTTATTCATACATAAATAAACAAAAAATAAGCTTTATATTGACGAGATACAATATATACAATATTCATAAATGTAGTTATATTCTAATTTAAATGTAGGTATATAAAATATTCATAAGATTTTATCATTAAATACAGATTAACATTATCTTTCAGCCCACTGATAGTTGCTTACACAAATGGCAATCACCTTTATTTGAAAGACATAATTTTCTCGTTAGAACTTTTCCAAGGATAATTTTTTTGTGTAAATTTAAGAAATATTGAAGCTAAACGCTTTGTAATTTTTTTGACTCATTTAATTAGTGTAGACATATTTGTTTCTTTCATTAAGTTGTACTTACTTTTCCAATATGGACAATGATTAATTTTTTTTAGAAAATTGCGTCAGATGCAAATAAGATGTTAAAAAATACAGTAAAATTCCTCTCGCTACCGTTACTGGCGCTTAATAATGTTATTTATTCATACATATTCATCTTGGCACGACCATACTAGTTTATTTATTCTTAGATTTGAAATTATTAGTCCTTTTATAAATCAACGTGGATAAAACGTGATTCCAAGATTGAAAGTTTGATTGACTAGTGTGAATAACACCTAATCAAAATTAATTAAACTTAATTTAATAGATAGTTAAGGCAGTAAATTAACTCGATTTATATCTTAGTAAAGTATACCGTGTGATTGTAATGGACACTTTGGTTTATTTGATACATGTGTAACTATTTTGTCAAATAAAAACAATTAAATAAAAGAGGCCATAGCACACACAGTTATTCTTATCTACATATAAGGTTTTTTTATATTGTGGCACAATACTTAAAATAGCTGTTGTGAAAACTATTTCAGTTTTTGATTTTGTATAAAAGTATTTTAGTTTGTAATTGTGAGGACGTTAGTCAAAACAAAAATAAGAATGCGTCAATCAGGAACAATGTCTAAATAAGTGCTGTACACGTTTCGTAAGCTCAAATTTGGGCTTTAGTTAGTTAGCCGGCACATAGGCCATCTGTTTCCACAAGGAAAGGATGGACCTAGGTAAATGAAATAAAATTAGTCATGCGGAAAGAACAAAAACTTGGAAAGTGGAAAGGCGTCGACACCTCAAAGAAACATATTTCCTTCAAGTTTTTACTTGAAATGGTAACAATACAAATTCGTAATAACATACCACCCAATCAATACAAAGCTATCCTTGAATATTCCGAGGATGTAAAACTTGGTTTATCAACATATCCTCAGGATAAATTAAAATTTGATTAGGATATTCCTAGGATATAAAAATGAGACTGTTGCAATTATTGTCATGAGAACAACCTAGAACAAACTTTCATATGTCTTTAGGATGTCGTTAGGTACTGTATATCCAAAATGTGACTGAAGTGGAACTGACGATATGATGATATAGGATAAATGAATAATCCTGAAGTGGGTTAGAATCTATGGTGTGAAGATAACACTTACGTAGTTTTCCACGAAACACCATATACTACACTCGCCGCGCGTCTCGCCAACCAAGTTGGCATCACCTGGAGATAATTAAAACTAACTGTTACTTTTAATCATGTCCAGATGATGACAACTTGGTTGGAGAAACGTGCGTCGAATACTGCACAATGTACATGGTTTTTGGTGTTTCGTGGAAAACTATGTCAAACTGAATAAGTAAAATATTTAAAAAAGGGGTTACAAATAATAGATAGAAGTAAAATTAATTCCACAAAAATAAAATATAAAACAAAAAGCCTCTGCAAGTCTTTTTAATCCGCGATTATCCCTGTCTGTATGCTGCTGAAAAGCGGCTGATTAGATTTATGCAAATGTACTAGGTACTGGTTGCAGGTTCACCATCACCGCCAGTCATTACTACATGCAAACAACAGTATTCAGTTCGAGATTTATGAATCTACATGAGTATAACATAACGTGTGACCATTAACTCTAAGCGATTTATAAGACACGCCATCTAGGAGTACTTTGTTGCTATAATAGAAGTAGATATATAAAGTATAGAAAGAATGGCTCGTATCTGGATATCCTTTGAAAAACTTTGCAGGATAAGTTATGGCCACTCATCCAAAAGATTTCAATATTTGGAGCTCTATGGAAAACTAATATCCTGTCGGGCCAACCATTATGAAAATCCATAGGATTTCTGTATTTGGTCATCCATAGGACAATAACCTCCTGTCGGAATATCCATAATTTGTCAGTCTTTTTCTGTTACTGTAACTATTATTACATTTTCTTATTTGTACGAAAAATACTTGTGTAGAGACGGCGCTGTAACGAACGAGATAATGCACAGTCTAAGCCCGTTTGGTTAAAACAGTCCTAAATAAAAAACGATAAATTCGTATTACGAACAATTAAAAAGAAATTGACATTAGTTTTGCTTGTAATTTCATCTACGTAATCTACATATGATTTAAAATGAGGACATATTTTTATTTTGGTGTTTATCATGAATAAAACCGGTTTAAGAGTGATCTACAGATTTATGTTGGATTCCCGATGAAAACGCTACCTTAAGAACACCCACAAAATATAAAAAATAGTACCATTTTATTGTTGAACAAATACGACTATTAATTATGACGACTACCAAATATGGAAATTTCATGTAATCATAAAAAAAATCTCATTTGTCATAACTAAATTTTATTACTGCAATAATTACAAAAACCACATTTCATACTAATTCTTTAGAGAGGTATACCCCGGAATGTACATTATTTATTAATTTACCAGATACACATCAAATTTAATTGTAATGGAATCCTTCAATAACTCACATGTTACCTTCAGATTACTGCAACCACACCTCGATATAGTTAGATATGTATGTACAAGGATAAATTATCATTTCTGACTATAATATGACGATTACCAACATTTTTTGCACATTTAAATTTACATACGGAGATAAAGTCAGGATATTTTTTTGATGGTGAGTGTGATCTAATTTTGTGATTGTAATCAAGGTTTGGCAGTGGTAGAACACGGCTTGTATAGACAATGACCTAATGTACCAGTATATATTAACACCCCCACATTTTCCACATTCCGGATATGTTAAATATAAAATGAAAATAGGCGTTGGAGAAATAATAATTGTAAAATAAATTATTCGCATGTTTTCAACAAACCTATATATACCGCATAAGCGCGAAAGTAGGCTCCCCCTTTTTTCTGTTTTTATTAATTGATAAAAATTTATCATAAACACTATGGCTAGTCGAAAATGCTGCAGAGCTGCTGGAACTTGAAGTATAACTTAAATTATACATAATGAGTAGAGCTGTTCGATGTGCCTGGAGTACAGCCACGGTCTTGCGCTGTCGTCACACGTGCCGATTTAGAAGTGATTTACGCTGCAGTTTTATTTGAAAGGTTAATGCGTGAGGTTGTACCTATAAATTATACATAATGTCAAACGCGCCAAAGGGTAAAAAACGACCGTACGCGGACACAGTGAATAAATTTATGCGAAATAATTTGTAAAGTTTGCAATCAAGACTTAATGTGCTGGCACAAAACAGATTGTCGTCGTCATATCAATACCGTGCAACATCAAAATAAAAAAATGGCATGCCTTTGACAACTCAGTTTATGTGTGATTTATTGTTAATGTTAATAGCCTGTAATATTCCGCTACACATACTGGATAAACAACCATTTCGGGAGTTTTGGAATAAATACAATCCCCAGGTGAACTTACCAAGTCGTACATCGTTATGTAGATATATTCCAGCTGTTCGTGAAGACATTGTAAATAGGATTAAATGTGGATTAAAAAATACACGGCTCTGGTTATGTATTGACGAGACGACAGATTGTAAAAAAAATTCTATTTCAAATATTATAGTACGTGTACTGGACCCTCTTAAACCAACATTTCCACGGCTTTTTATTATGCTGAATATTTTCAACAAATAAAAGCTGTGATACTACAGTTCAACCCTAACGAGGCTGCAGCTATTAGGGAAAGCCAGACAAGCTTTCAAGGCGTTTCCCTTAAAACAGATTTAAAAAGTATTAATAACAATTATAGGGGACTACACGACGCAATAGAAAAATTGCAAAATAGTTCGTTGTCGTTAGTGGAATCGCTGCAAATAGTGGACGACGTAAAAACACAGCTACAGGCTATAAATGACGCAAAAAATAATCGCGTTAGTGAAAAATTCGAGAGTGTATTACAGAAAGATCCTGATTTTAGCAAATTAAGACAAATTTGTGATGGTGCATCTACAACTTCGTTAAGTGAGTTCACAGATTGTTTTACTTATGCCTGTATTACATCCGTAGATGTCGAACGGTCATTTTCAAAATACAAACATATTTTTTCACCAAAGCGAACATCGCTGACAGAGACAGCTGTAGAAACATACCTGATGCTATTATACTATAGATCTTCCCCACTTTGTGATGACGACAACCAAACTACTTCATAAATCTGTTTAAAAGGGTGAGTTTTATACAAATTATTATAAAATGTAACATTATTGTTAAAATTTATTTCCATTTAATATACTTATTCAAGTATTATGATATGATGTAAACATATGAGTCATATGACGGCTCTGGCGGCCAGGTGACCTCGGACAGCTCTAAAATGAGCCTTCAACCATAATAGTTTTATCGCTTTGAACGATTTTTTCAAAATTTTCATTGTAAACTGTAATTTTCAGGAACGCTCCTTGTTTTTCACTTTCTTAAAAAAATTATATAGGGTGAAACATATAACAACGTGTTTTTACTTAATTTGATATGTGCCCTGGGATGACGGGTAATCGATTAAACCTTTACAAGAGTGTAATTACAGAAAGTCCAATTGTTATCAAAAAAAAATATTTTTTTAAAATGTTTAGTTTTAAAGATATGAAAATTTGTTTAAAACCATGCATTCTTGCATCAACAAACAAATTATTTAATTAAAAACTATACAAACAAGCAAAACAAGAATAAACATTAATATCTGGTTAGACCTCCACGAACTCCAGCCTCACATCGTCGAGACATGCTGGAAATTACCCTGCCTACTAAGTTCTTCTGGAATTAGCCGCGATTCCTCAGGAATTGCAATAACAAGTTCTTCAATATTTCGAGGAGGTACAGGGCCATCAGAAAAACGACCTTTCAACACATCCCATACATGCTCAATATGATTGTAATCTGGAGAGTAAGTTGGCCATATCATCCTATTACACTGATTTTTTCAAAAAACTGATTTACTATAATTGCTCTATGAAGCCTCGCAATAGCATCCATGTATATAAAATTATGCAATTGTAGGATTGGTTAACAGTGAATAGTAAATGAATATATTTGTGTTTCTAATTTGAAAGTTATATAAATTGTATTATACCGTTTAAGTACCGCTGACAATCCAGCAACTGTTTGTATTTTATTCCATTTAAACCACCGCCGTCGAAAAAATCGGCACAAAAATTTTATTATTTGATATTCCATACCAGACTTCTATAGACTGACGACCTTGTCGCTGAACTGGGGAATTTTTTAGAGGTCCAAAAGTGCTCATTATTTTTATTAAATAATCCTATATTTGCAATGAAATTATGTTCTTGTTCTATTCGTGCTAATATATCATTGCAAATATACATACGTTTTTCATAATCGTTAACATTAAGTTTTTAGACCATACTAAATTTGTAGGATTTAAATATATTTTTCTCGAGTGCATTTTGAATTTATCCGAGGATATCTTAAGATATCGTACACAATATGTTTATGGTTGTTCGTTAAAAATACTGAATAAGACTTACAGGAAACTACTACTCAGCGAATAATAATTGAATTAAACCTACAAGTCTTGTTTGGTAGCTAAAATCATTTGTCAATTCCTCACTAGACATATACCGGTTTCTAACTTATTATATTCTCGCCAGTATGCCATAAGTACCTAATGGAAAATACAAATAATAATAGCAAACCAGGCTAGCTTAAAGCAGACTAAGCAAGATAAATATAGTGAGTGATTAGTGTATCCTTCTGGTGGTCAGTGCTACTCTGATTTAGGCTAGCCTGGTTTGCTATTATTATTTGTCTTTTCCATTACTTACTTCATACTGACGAGAACATAACAAGTTCGAAACCGGTTTATGTCTAATGGGGAATTGACAAATGAGGTTTAATTCAATACAGGACGGAACTTTTGTCTGATGAGTAGTTGTTTCCTGTAAGTCTTATTCAGTATATAGTTTAGTCCACCGGGGTTAGAGGTCGCAGCTGTTGGTACCTGCTTTGCGGGTCGCTATCAGTCACTAAGACATCAATGATGTCTGACCGGTAGTAGCATTGACCACCGGAGGGATACACTTATCACTCACTATGTCTCGTTAAAAGATAATAAAACATTTAGTTCTTTTTTCTGAATTTGTTTTATAATTTTATAATTTCTTTTAGTATGCAACGAAATACATTTACAAATTATTACGTTCTTCTACGGAATACATAGTACATTGGCATTTTTTATTATTTATTATTTATTTTTATACTAAATACTCTAAGAAGTACACAGTAATAAAAACCGACAATTAAAAATCAATTTGACATCTCAGTAATTGGTATTTTAAATCATTTATTATTTCATGCATGGCCATCTATGCAAACAAATAATTTAATATCCCAAGCTTTTAAGAATATCGTTTAATTTAACTACTGTATCCATTAAAAAACGGACCTTTGTGACATCCACTGTATATTTATTAAGATAGACAAACTCATAGCACATACGAAACTTGGAGAAATATGCTACTGATCCATTTTTTATATTTTCTAGCTTATTTTTAAGAATAAGAAATGGATTTAAAAAGTAAAATTTTCAGCTGATTACTTTGGATCACCATTATAGAAAAAAAAAGTCTTTTTCATTTTTATATCCTTTTTGTTTCCTTAAAAAATACGGAAATACATGTATGTCTTTTTTTTCATCAACAAAAATTTGAGCGCCTCCGGTCGACTAGGAGCCCGCGCCTCTTTTTAAAGCCAGTCCGGACCTGTTCTGCATCAGCAAAGGGCGACTTTATACCAACATGCAGTACCACTATGTGTTTGCTAAGATTTTTATTTTTGTTAAACAAGAGATGAAACACAAAATTATTACATATTTTTGTTTTAAATTAAAAGTAACCGCATGGAAATATTTGAGATTCCACTTGATGTTTTAAATTTCCCGCTCGTCTAGGTGCTTGAACTTGCATACCATTCAGTAAACGTCATTCTATTCTATTCGTTATTTTTGACAGTTGTTCCCTGTTCAGGTGATCTATTGCGATGGTAAGCGATTTTATTATATTTCGATTATTTCGTGCGTATTTTATAATTTCACAAAGATCTTTTATTAAGAAAACCTTATTTTATTTCAGGCTAATTACACAGAAGATCAGATGGCCGGTAAGTGCAACAAAAACGATAATCTAGGTTACATTGCCCCGCCTACAATTCTTCGTGCACGTATCTTTGATATTCCACAATCGAAATATTTTACGTTTATTTATCATTACATTTAGAGTGTCATGTTTAATAACCATTTAACATTTGCTTGCTTGAATCCTAGGTTCATTTAGGTTTATATGTATATGTACCTACCTACATCTAATAACAAAAATGTCTTAAAACTTTTGTTTAAGAAATACAGAATGAGGTAGGTCATAAAAATCTCATTATGAATCATGTTGCCGATTTCGACCATATAAGGTATGATTTTGAAAGTTTCTGTAACTTAATTAATAACTTGTTTGTACGTAAACTGCAGATGTTCAAGAAGTACTCAGTCACTTAGTTGTTTCAGTGCCAGAAATATCTGTTAAACTTTAGCTATGTACCTCTACGAACCTCCTAGTAAACTAACCCTTTCATCTGTGGAAGGTTAAAAATAGTAGATAATTTTAATGTTAGATTAGTAAATTGTTTGTTTTGTTGCAGAATTTCAGGAGGCCTTCCAGCTTTTCGATAGTAGAGGGGATGGAAAAATTCATGTTGCCCAAATTGGGGATGCTTTAAGAGCGCTAGGACAGAACCCCACAGAATCTGATGTGAAGAAGTACACCCATCAACATAAGCCTGATGAAAGAGTATCGTTTGAAGTGTTTTTGCCGATTTACCAAGTAAGCCAAACACAGTTTTATTTTTTAAGTCGTAGGTACAGTTTCAACAGCAAAAATGTTTCCTCTAGATGCTTTTCACGCTATTTTTTGATCGAATTAAGTAGTAATTTTATATCCATGTGAAAAAATATAGGGATTTTTAAAAGGCATGCCTGATTTTCAGTTAAGGTATAATTAATTATTGTAGAATATAGATTTATTTGTGTTTTTGGATATGTTAAAAATATTTCAAATTTTAAAATAAAATTTATTCATTTATTTATTATTTTTTGTTACACAATATTAACGTCAAGAAATAACTAAAAAAAATATAATAGTTTCACTCAACAATTTTATTGTTTTATAGAGAACTAGTCTAATAAATAAATTTTAAATTGTAGCAAATTTCTAAATCGAGAAGTGCTGATACCGCAGAAGATTTTATAGAAGGACTACGTCATTTTGATAAGGATGGCAATGGCTACATTAGTTCTGCCGAACTTCGTCATCTGCTAACTACTTTGGGTGAAAAACTCACCGATGATGAGGTATGTGTACCCTGCACCATATATATGAAAACGATATGTAAAAATGCGGCTTGTTTTTGTTGTTTAAGGAATGTAAATGAAAAGCATTTATAAATTAATAATTTTATTACCAGCGTTTAGTAAAAAACACTTAAAGTTACTGATTATCTTTGGTGCTACTAATACTGATTGTTTCTACCCATTATGATTTATTTATATTCTTATCTATAAGCATTGTGCTTGGCTGTGTTATTAGTTTAGAGTATTTCATAGAAATTTATGTTATCTCAAGCATTTTTGTGACTGTTGAAAACAGAATAAAAGTAATGGAGTGATTAATAATTTGTCAATAAAGAGAACTAGTAAAACAAAGTAAATTACAGAAAATATTTGATTTTACAAATAAATTTGATAAATTTTATATTTTAAGATAGTTCATATACTTAAATATACATCCTAAACACCTAATTTTTCGAAGTACAGTTTTTTTGTTTTTTAAATTTTTCTTATACAGTTTTAAGGATAATTAATTCAAATTCAGCACATATAATACTTTTAATAGTACCCATAAAATATCGTTAATAAGTTTTGAAGCAATTTACCAGATCCTAATATTTTGGGGTCAGCCCCCTCGAATTTAAACACGTGCTAAGCCTTCGAATAAAATCTAATTTGCTACGTTGTTCTTAAATTTTTCGCTCTCTTCATGTTTTTCATTATCTTGTACGGTTTAGAAGTTATTTGGCAAAAAAATAAAATTATATTTTGTTTTAAGGATAATTTATTAAAAGTTAACGTTGTTTCATGGGTACTGTTAAAAGTATCATACGTGCTGCAATTGAATCAATTATCCTTAAAACTATAAGAACAAATTTTAAAAAAGCTAAAAAGAACCTATCACCTTGTATCTGGAAAATGTAGACGTTTAGGACATACGTTTGTATGAACTTTTTTCTTAAAACCATACAAGGAATTACACCTAAAGTTTGCCAACGTATTTAATTAACACCCTATAAGCATCTTGCACTTTTTATTGCTAAGGAAAGTTTTTTCAAAATATTTTTACTGCCTCGCAAGACTCCATATTGGCTCATAACTAACATTTTCATCTAAACCATGTCGAAGAACACATTATGATTTTCTTAAACTGTCAAAGGAATATTAAGCTTCTGTTTGTGGATAGCCACTTTTAGGTCATGTTTATTCCCCATTTCTTTGAATATTTTTGCATTTTACTAACTAGGCAGGCTAATGAGTTGGCTGTGGGTGTATTTAACATGTCCTGTCTTGTCTCGTTTCCATAATACATTTTTAAATTTTCCATACCAACAGATGTGCAATTGAAATTATAAAAATATATATGTCCAAGACAGTGGTGGCTTTTGTTGTGAGCCCTGGAGGTGTGGAACACAGAAAAATGCTTTTCCATCTATCGACACCTTTTGGATAAATAAAAATAATTAAACTAGTTCACAAGACAAACCAGAAATAGAATTGTTTTTAGGATTTTTTTTATTATTATTATTTTTCTGTTTATTACAGTACGTAGATATCGATGGATAGGTAGGTGTTTTTCTATCTTTGTTCTGCAATTCTAGAGCTCACATCAGGAGCCCACCGCTGGTCTAAGGCTTTTTTTTGACAACCTTGAATCAACGGTAAAAAGGAATTTATTTCATACTTTGTTCCACACTGTATATTATGGAAAAATTTAATTTCTGCTTATTGGTTATTTTTACATGATTAGTAGTGAACATGTTAATAGAATAGTTTTATGTTTTGTTTAGTTGACTGATAAGCATTTTAATTGTTTCATAGGTTGAGCAACTCCTTCAAGGTCAGGAGGACTCCCAGGGCAACGTAAACTATGAGGAATTTGTTAAGCTGATAATGTCCGGTTAGGTTCTTAAAATGCAGTTAATCAGAGAGCATTTATTATAATTTATTTATAATTTAAATTTTATTTCCATGATGTTTGATCTTTTTATATTTTATATAGTGCCTTCATTCCAATTTTATATCCGTATACTAATCAATTTTTTTGGCATTTTAATGTTAGTCATTACTTGTAAGTAAATAAAATATTATTTATACACTTTGTGTTATTTCTTATTCCATATCTCATGCTGGAAAATCGGCTACTTATTAACAGTATTGGACCCAGTAGGCAAAATTTAATATCAAAAGCTTAGATATTTTCTGTATCATTATTTTCATTCAATTTAATATTAAAAGAAATTAATTGGAATATCAAACGGCTGTTGGCTGAAATCACTTAGGGATGTGACAGTTGCTGTCATAATGTATAAGTACTTAGTATGTTTTATATTATTTATGGGTTTATTAGGTAAATGATTTATTAAATATGATTTGAACAAAACAACTACTACAAATACTCCGACCTGCATTGTATTACACCTTCAAATCAATAGATCGATAGGCTATCGATCTATCATGATTTGAAGGTGTAATACAATGCAGGTCGGGGTATTTGTCCGCTGAGTAGTTGTTTCCTTCAAATCAAATTTAATAACAGTAGTTTAGTCCACCTGGGCTAGAGGTCGCCGCAACCGGTACTTGCTTCGCAAGTCGCTATCCGCCACAGACATCTATGATGCCGGTCGGATAGTAGCATTTAGACCATACGAGAAGTTTCATACCCCTCGCCACTACTCAGTTTACCTTGGTAAACTTTGTTTGCAGAGGATACTCTGTATTTTGGAGTACCGCGAGGCTCAGTTTTGGGTCCCTAGATATTTTTAGTTTTTTGGTCGGATATGTATTATAACTAGCCGATTCTCTTATTAAAAATAATAATAAACTAAATATTAATTAATTTAATCCTAGTTTAAACATGAACCCAAATAAATCATAATATTAGGACTACTGAGCATGGCATACTGCAGAATTATACATAATTGACATATAAATTGTGGCAAAGAATTTAGGAATGTTAATAGATATATTAAAGCACCATTTATTGTGATTAATAAATAACGGAGGATTTTATATTCCCCATGAAAAGACAGGCTAGCTTAAGGATCTATATTTTTTAACAGTGAATAGCAATATGTATGCTTCTAATTACAACTGAATATAAGACGCTTTCATAATCGCACAATAGGCAAACAGGTACCTGAAGTTGGGTCTCCGCACACGTAACTAACCTTCCACAAAAACAAAAGATCGCCACGTGCTGCGCAGATAACTACGCTATCGTAGTCGAGGTTGTCTAAAAGGGGGGTTATACTTAGAAACACGTGGACATACAACTATTCTCCAGGAGGCGACTAGTTATGCCACTGATGTTTATATTATATTTATATTGCAATTAATATATCCATTATTCATTAATACACTTAATTTTTATAAAAAAAATAATATTAATGTAAAGGCTGTCCTCCGATGTTTAGTGATTAAAGTGTGCTGTCAGCATTTAATGATTATTTCTGTTATATAATGTTAACTAATCGTGTCAAAAAAGTTTGCAATTGTGTTTTATTCTTTTTTGCTACCTAATTAAATTATTTGAGATTGAGATTACTACTTGTAGAAATTGTAGATAATTGAACTCGGTGGTGTTCAGTACACCTAAACCACTCTAACAAATTAATCCAAATACTTTACTGGTAGACAGTTGTTACCAGATGAACATTTTTCGCAGCGGTAGATGATCAGAAATAGCGGTATATGCCCTATATCGATACTAAAACGGTATTATTTAAATTGACAGGCAAGAAATAATTCTCTGCTATAGGCAACTGTCAAGGCAGGCTGGCTGTAATGAGGATAGAAGTGATAGAAGTTAGAAACCTACGACCATAAAACAAAAGTTGTATGGTGGCAAGTTAGAACACGGTTAGAACCACGGTTCATATATTGTTTATGAACCGTGGGGTTGAACATCGTGTTAGTTTTTGACCAATAACTAGCAGGGATGAAATGACGGCAGTGCCGTAACAAGAAATGTTTGAAACATTCAATGCAAATTTTGGAATATATACTACCTATATAGTAATTTCAAATAGTAAATAAAATAATAATAATAATTATAAAAAATATCACGTTGTTATTCACCCAATTAAATTTTAATTATAAAAGTTAGGTACACCACTATCCTAAAAAAATTTAATAATTTTATTTATCGCTGACGGCAAAAATTCAAGTGCTGTAAAAAAATTGCTTTTATAAGCGTTGTAAGTATTTATTTATACAGGGTGTTTCAAAAACATCCGCAAAATTTTAAAGCATGATAAGTCGAAAACTACATATACGCTTATGTACTAAATCTAATTCTATAGTGCCAGTAAATGATAATCGAAATCACGAAAGAATACCGTTACGTCACAATTTTTTTTCTAATCTACAACGTACGCTGTTCAAGCAGTCTTTGTTTATAAAATAATTAAACGAGGGAGACAGCGCTGTTAATATCTGAGACTAACGTTGTCGATGCGATATACGAAAACCTAACTTCCTTGACGAGGAAGAAAGAGAGGTCCTGATTTCGTAGGTCTCGGTAACAAGCGAGAATAATATCGATCAATCTGATCGAAGGCTTTTGGCTAGCGTCGTTATTACATGTTTCATGGTTTCTTGTTTCTGCATGTCAACTCTCAAACTTGAATTTGTTTATTTTTGAGTTTGATGTTACCGTTTTCTTTATTTTACTGATTTTTGTATAAAAAAAACAAATATTTTCAGAACTACCGATAGTTAATCTTCAAAACAAAAGATATGTTTCAATATGCAATAATGATGGACTTTAAAATATATACAAAATCCTTATTCTAGGACGCCACCAGACAGTTTTTTTTTATTTATATGGATGTTAATTAATTTAAACGTAAATATTAGTATCTACAAGCAATCTACATTTTGCCAAATTATATAAAAATATAAAATTAGTTCAAATTTAAAGACTGACGAAATCATTAAATTATTTTGACTTTTAGCGAACAAATTGTAGGTTATGTTTTAACTTTTTCATCCGTCAACGAGTAAAATTTGTACATCATTTCAACAAGCATGATTTTGACTAACGCAGTGCTGATTTGGTTCATATAATGAATTATAATAACGATGAGTTAACGGCATTCTTTCGTTATTTCGATAAAATTTTGTCTAAATGTTTAAACAAATTTGTAAATATACATACTGACAACATTATGAAATGGTGAAATAGATTGAAAGTTGGTAGCACTGAAACGTCATAATTCTATTATTAAGATCTCTGCTCTCAATATTTATTGCACCAAGTCGTCAATTGACTCACAGAACAGAGAATTGACTTAGTTGTTCTTCAGTTTAAGGATCTATACTGAAAACTATTTAATCACTCCAGACTGTTCTGTGTACAATTTAACTAAAATTTCTTACATTTCTTCTTTTTATTTTCTATAAGTGTGATTTATTTTTTTTTTTTTTTTTCCAACATGCTCTTTTCTTGTTTATTCTCTTTACTATATTCATTCCTCCAAAGATTCAAGACCACCCGTCCCAAATAAATACCTATGACAGGCAAATTTAAATCTGGAAATGATTGGATATTGGACAGGGTCAAAAATTCGATTACTTCATGTTTTACCACGCGGTAATTGACAGAGGTTTTTTACTATATGAAATTTTATAAAAAATAAACACCTATGTTTAAAGTTAAAATGGAGAGTCAAAATTATAATCTTGTTGGTAGGTCAATTATATCAGGTCTGCCACCCGTATAACAGGTGCCATTTTAATTTCCAACGCAATTTCAAACTTTAAAATCGGTTCATAAATGAACTTGAAACTGTAGTTTGAAATTCATGATTAATCGTTTTCATTTTTGCTTAGACATCATCATTTTAAAGTTACACCACCTTCTGATATTATGCTCCCGTTCTAGCGCTATTTGTAGTGAATCGTACCAGAAAGAGAGCATCCAGGAAGGTGGTGACTTTAAACTGATGACGATTGTACATTTCTTAAAATTATAAGTCAGATGTCACTGTCATCATTACAAGCGAGGATAACTCTAGATGTTAGAGTTCGAAGATAAATTGTCGCCATTTTTTAAAATACCCCTTTTAATGTTTGAGAGCAGTAGGTATTTCTAAAAAAATAAATAGTTCAAAGATATTTTTGCAGTAAAAAAAGTTAAATAAAACAAACATTTACACTTATTTGCATGTAGACATTTATTAAATATTGTTTATAATATATAGTATAACATCAATATAGTAATATGATATGTATAGTATGATATGTATCAATCTCGTACCATCGAGAAGTTTTGCGCCCTATTGCAAGAAAGCTTGATGAAAACGCTCTCAAAAACAAGTTTACCAATATATCATTTGTTAACAAATTTTCCTTGTCATTTTTGAAAGAGCTTCCAATGCAATTTACAATAAATCATCACAGATAGACGGTTAAAAGTCAAAAAGTTAGAAATATTTCTGTAAAATATAACCTGTGTGTCCTCTACAAGAAGTACTCCACATTTATTAAACACATTTATGCGTTCTTTACTATAAACTACTCGATATGTTTTAACTATAACGTCTAGGCCAAAAAATTTGATTGAAATCTTACATTCTATGTAAATGCCTCAGCCAATATTTATCTAAATAATTACATGTACGTATGTCACAATATTTATTTCAAAATTTACGTAGTACGAATTCTTTGGAGGGCTCAAAATTAATTATAGAATTCGAACCAAGTATAGAAATATGTAAATATATATAAAACAAATGTAACAGGTAATTCGTACTAAGTACATTTAATAGAGTAATAACATGTCTTAAATGTACAGTTGTTGTATTGTAGTATGTATTCAATTTAATGCATAGGTCTCTTATAGTTATTTAGACCTGTGAGTCTTTTTTCTCCAGCGGTATGCTGAATGGTATTTTTGATTTGGTCGGATGCTACTGGGCCTATGCAGACCAATGGGTCCTTGAAATATGAGCATACCTAGAAATAAAATAAAGCAAGTTATTTCAAAATAATGGTACGGCTATGGACTGGAAAATTCCAAAATACGCTCAGAGATGGCACTACCAGTACTAAATAGCAAGGGTAATCTGGGCTTATAAAGAAGGATCTAGAGTTACACTAGAAGGGCCAGAAATATTCAAGAAAATTCTAAACCGTACAGGGTTATCCAACGAAATGGACCACCCCTAATAACTCTTTTACTAATGATGCTACCAAAAAAAAGTTGTTTGCAAAAGTTTTAGAGTTTTATGAAAGCATTTAGAATATGTATTCAGAAAAACAAATGAAAGTCGTTTAGAGGATATATGAATATAACTTATATTTTTGAAATCAGTGTATTTTATTAATTTTAAATATGTAGATGTCATATGTTATTTTTTAGGGTTTTATAATTATTGCAATTTTTGTGGCCCCTAATTTGAAGACATTCAGAATCCGAATGTGGGTATTTATTTCTTCTCTGCAGGGTTGTATATGGCTGTGGACAAAGATAGAAGCTTAACATAATCATTTATAGCCGAAAACGCGAATTTAATACCGCGAAATGTAATACTGCGAAAGTTTACGAGTTCCAGTAAAATTACTCATCATATTAATGAAACCGTTTTAGATTTAGTACTGTCAAACAGGAATTTTGAAGTTAGGAGATCAATAGAATACCGGTTGAATGAAGATTTACATCATCCACGTTTGGATATAATTAAATTGAAACATATAACTTTAAAAAAAGCAAATTATCCTCTTCCGTATGGTTCTTTATTTAAAACAGATTAATGTTAAACGATGTTAACTAATCCTGGACTGCATTTTGTTCAAAAGTCTTTGATCAATTTGTTTCTAAATATGTTCCTAAACCTAAATATCCATTATGACATAGATTGAGATATAAAGTCAAAATCTATAAAGAAAGAAGAAATTTTGAAATTTGTAGTGAATTTAGAAATATTTAAAAAAAAGATGAAAGATGATATAAAACATTTGTCTAAGAATGTCGGCCTGTCGGCTCAGTAGCACAGTGCTTATACGTTAGGCTTGAAATCAAAGGGTCCCGGGTTTCAATCCTGGTTAAGGCATCGAGAGTGGAATCTTTAAAATACCGAGATGGTAGCACAGTTGGCTAAATCGTTGATCTGTGGCAGAACACGGATATTATCCTCTACTCCACATATACCACGTTGACAAATTGTCATGGAAACTAATATTTCTGAGCGAATACTCACGTACAATGTTTGTCTCCACATAATATATTCCTGGAAACTGAATATTTCTATATAATTATCCGGATTCCATAAACACGAAAAAATTCATGTTCCGACTGTGAATGATAAAGTAGTTATTGTAGCCGCAGCATATTTTTTGATGATTTACAAGTTTTTGAAAATGTACAAAATGAAAGCTCAGAGAAGAAGAATTTTTTCCATGGCTGGATATGCGAACCAATTGGGCTTGAACAATTCATTAATATCCATCCCAGATTTAAACCATGCTTTTTTGTTGAGCAGCGCCTCAAAACGATGTCAATAATTAATATATATTTTTTTTAAACTCATTCAGAGTGCACTTCAAATTTATAGTATCATGCCAGGGGGGTCTGCAACCTTATTTCTATTTCTATGATCTCGATTATAGGCTTCTAAAAACTGCATTACAGCATCATTTGTCCACTCTATTTTACTACCTTAATTGAAAATCACACACAAAACTAAAACACACAACAGCAAACCGTACAGAATTTGCGACATCGTACACGCAAGGATTTATGGGATACAAATATCCTGAGTTCGAGTCTCAGCTGCGGCATCTGGCAAATATCGGAGGGAATGGTTGTTGTGTGTGTCTTGGTCGGGTGGTGACATTGCTAAACTCCATCAGGACGTTAATATGAATAAGACGAAAAAAAAAAGAATTATATATTGAATGTACAAGAAAATTTAAAAAAATTATCCAAAAAAACTTTGGTCATATGTAAATAGTAAAAAAAAGAAACAGTTAAATGCCAAATAATATTACACATAATAATATTTATTATACAATTATTTACTACATTTCCTTCAGTCGGCTTATATAGAAAAGACCATTGGCGGTTCTTCTATAGGATCATTTGGTCAATGACCTCCCACATACAAATAAAAAAATAGAGCTATTCATTTTCTGAAGTTTAAAAATATATAATGTATATATTTTTAATATTCTTAAAAAATTTATTAAAGTTTCTAGTTCATTCTATGCACAATACTATTCCAATATCTAGATCATTACATTATTCATTTATAGAACTTAAAAATCTTGGGTCAATCCACAACGTGCCCTCAAAGCTAGCTACGGACCGAATTTATAACGAATTATAGTGAAATAGACTTATGCGCGAATCGTCAGAAAGCAAAAGAGACAGAAATCACTGGAGGGGGCAATGTCCCTGACGACCCTGACACGGTAACGCATGAAATTTAGTACAGCAGTCGCTAGTCAGCAGTCTTAATGTTCACTAGGTACGCGTTGGTCGATAAATTCTATCGCGTTGTTTTTAATGTTTTTATTTGTGAACATTTTATTAGTAAATCTCTACTTGTCGTGAAATTAAGTAAAACAGTGTTTTTGGTGTTTACTATTAAATATGAGTGTTGTACAAAATATATTAAAACTGAAAGATGGACATAAGTTGGGTTATGAAGACTGAGTGATATTCAAAGGTGGTGGCTGTCCAAAACCTAATATGACGATAAAGCAAACATCTCTTGATAAGAAAAAAATAAGTTAATAAGTATGTTTAATTAAAAAAAGTTATCCTTCAGCAAATTTTATTCATTGTTACGCTCATCAACTAAATTTAATTTTACAAAAAGCAGCAAGATAAAAAGCATAAACATTTTTTTGCTAATTTACATAGCTTTTCTTCATTCTTTGGAAAATCTCCAAAAAGAACAGCCGTGTTAGATAATGTTGTTAAGGTGATATTACCTAAAGCTGCTCCAACACGATGGAATTTTAATACAAAGTGCATAGAGACTGTTTATACCTATCGAACAGAATTATTAAATTGTTTAGAAAAAATCATTGATAATGAATCAGAAAACAACACTCTAAACCAAGCTATTGGTTTAAAAAACTGCTTACAAAATGAACATTTTCTTTACTGGTTAAATTTTTTCATTTAGTTATGCCTCATTGTGATATATTGTTCAATCAATTACAAAAAATGTAATATCGATGTCATAACAGTAAATAAGTGTATTGGCGTTTTTAATAGTAAAATTGAAGACATCAGAAATAAAATTTTGAATAACTATTTGGAGGAGACATCCATGCAGTCTGCCCAGAGATGTAAAACGGAAGAATCAAAAAGGAGAATTTCATTATAAGTTTGTGATATAATTACATCTGAGATCAAAAACAGGTTTGGCTTCAGTAATCATTTAGCAGTGTCTCAGTTATTTCACGCAGATCGATTTAAATATTATAAAAAAAGCTTTCCTCAAGATATGTTTAAATTAGTTAAAACGAAGTATCCAGTCATAAATCATTTGAAACTTAAAATTGAATTAGAAGTATTATATAGCCGAGAAGATTTTTCCAATAGTGAAGGTGCAGTTGCTTTGTTACAGCTTTTTATTAACAATAATTTGTGCAATACTTTTTCTGAAAGTGTCAAACTGTTAAAAATCTTGTGTACTCTCCCTATGACTACCGTCGAAAATGAACGTTATTTTTCCACCATAAAAAGAATAAATACATTTTTAAGAAATACCATGGGTCAGGAAAGGTTATTTTCTTTAGCTATGCTTACCATAGAAAGGTCATTAATAAAGAAGATAAAAGACTTTAATGAAAAAGTAATTGACCACTTTGCATCTCAAAAAGACCGGAGGATCGACTTGGAATTTGAATCACTTTAAAAGGTAGGTAATACAGTAAACTTTTCTAATTGACCTCCCTGTCTCTTGACCCACGAACCGCCGTTGGAACAGACAATAAAAATATTACCTAAAATTATGGGCCAATAACTATTATCTGCAATTTCAAATTGTAAATAATCACCATGGATTTGTATCCGGTGTATCTACCGGAACTAATCATGTCTGCATCAGACAGTTTATTTCTAATGAATTGGACGTTGGACTCAAATAGGTTGACATAATTTATATAGAACTTTCCAAGGCGTCTGATGGTCTAGACCACAGTATTCTTACATACAAATTCGAATTGTTGATACCACAATTAGATTCCCTTGTTTCATGTTTAGAAAACATCTTGATTTTGGCTGGTTTCGCTGGTCCCCAAGGATCCGTGTTGGGGTCGTTCATATTTATAGTCTATCAATGTGGAAAATCTTCATACTCAAAGATTATTATATGCTAATGATTTAAAACACTATTCTGTAATAAAAAGTGAAATATATTGTGAAAATCTTCAAAATAATCTAAATAAAGTAAATAGGTGGTTTCTGATAAACCGCTTATTCCTTAATATATCTAAATATAGTAATGGATTTACTTTTTTCGAGAAGTTTGAGTACAATTACCAGTTAACTGATCAAGTACTATAAAAATCTGTTCTCGATATTATTTTCAAGAGATTTCAATTTCAACTATCACATAAATAATCACATTAGCGTTAAAAAGTGTAGGTTTCATAATTAGGTACAAAAATTGTAACTTAATAAAAACAAATTGCATATTTTCTCTATTATCTGAATATTACTTAATTTTTTGTGAACCAAAAATGAAAATATATACTTACCTTTTTGCCTTTTTGGCCATAAATTTTAATTATAAAAAAAAATAGTACGTATCTAAAATTTTATATTACTATAGTCGATAAAATACCTAAAACAGTTTAAATATCAGACCAGGTTTGTTTTTTTAAATATTTGTACACCAAAAATTAATATCTACTTCTCATTCACTGTGCAAAACTCCGAAATAACATTCTTAAGCATTTTTATCGTATAATAATGTTATCTCATGTCTCATAAACTATTTATGAGATAATATTATAAGACCTCATCAAATTCTTTTCTTGGACTTTTTGTCTTTATGTATCGATATAAACTAATAGCGATTGAGGAGCTGAAATTCGTGCATTTTCTATCGACGCAGGAAACTGTTAAAATAAAAGATTCCAAGTAAATGCCTACAACATTAGAACTGACAGCAGTAAATGGATATTGACTACATTAATATATTAAATTTTATTAAGATTAGAAAGGATTTAGCTGTAAATTGAATTAAAGTTTTCTCTGAACCTGACACGTAAATTTTTGTGGACCCATTTTCCAAACTAGGTTACGCTTCATTATGAAATGTAGGTCAATATTGTTATGTGTTTGCTATCCCCACAAACACCTATAATTGTAGATTCGTTGATTAAAAGTCCGGGTAACACTTACTCACTACTTTATTATCTAATTAATAATTAACAACAATAGATTCATGACTGTCTTAACTATAACCACAATTAAACACTTTTAGGTCTCTTTCTTATATCTTCTTTACTCGCTCACTTTCAACTTAAGACTGAGTCTCGGCCCACCGTGCGTCTTATTTATACATTCATTCACACGGTCTAGAACATTCCAGAATATTACCGGCTGTTCTCGTACAATTCCAGTCTCCAGTCTACACAGTCCAGTGGCGTAACAATATTATGTATAGTTGAAATACATTTTACAGTATTCTTATATATCTGCAATGTGCAAATTATTATCCCCTTAGTGGCGGTTGGTGAAAGTTAGGTTGTACATATTTTAATATTGGAGCATGGGACCCAAATGATACTTTGAGGTCCATTTCACATGTTCTGGTGGAACTATTTTCATTCCCACTTAATACCTTGTAATTTATATCAAGGGTTTATATGTAAGTGTGTTATGAAGAGGTGAAATTTATGTATCGAACATAACGAACATTAGTTTGAACATTTACTTTAATTTGAATTTTTATTTTGTAATTGTAATGTATTATAAAATTAGATATAATTATATGATTTTTTGGATTTGAGATTTTCTTTTAACGTCTTAATAATAGCTTTATTAGGTTGTCTTCTTTCTGGATAGCGATTTCAGATGCAATATCACAATTATTATTACTTTGAATAAAGCATTCTAGCAATTCATATTTCTCGTAATTTTCGTAAGACATTTTCACTTTTACGATTAAATGGAGTGGAATTATGACGGAAACAAAATTATTAATACGCATTTTACTGACAAACGGATAAACACTGTCATAGATGACACGCCTACTTGGAATAAATATTAAAAAACGCAGAGGTGATCTACTAAAAGATTGTTTTCGCTGTTAAATACTTACACATCAAAAGCGACCCCACATATGATATATAGTTTGAAAGAGAAAAAAATTTTCTTTTTAAATAAACTATAACCAACGATGAAAAATACAACTTTATGCCAGAACTCGAAATTGCACCTTTTTTTTAAATTTTCTCGACGACAGTGTATTATACAGAAAAAGGTGCCTAAAGAATGTAAAAGTTGTTTTTTTCATAACTTTATAAACAACCAAGATATTGACATGTCTAAAAGTTGAAAAATCGAAATTTCGTTTATAACTCCAAAACAAAAGACGATAGCAAATTTTTGTTTTCGCCAGTGGATTTGCCTCAAAAAAAGAAATCGAGAATGTTTTTTTTAATGTTTTCTTAAATTTTTATTTTAAATGTTTTTTCTTAATGTTTTTTTAAATGTTTTCTTAATCGCCTCTGAAGTCACCAAAGTAACTCCCAGAAAATCCTAGGATTTTGTGTTGAGTAAAGAGAGACAAGGCCCTACAGTTTATTGTGGATTCTGAACCACATCTAGGGCATCGACAGTTCTCTCCTATCTTAATCCGAAACAAATTACAAATAAAATTTCCAACTTGTTCCGGGATGAATGTGTCTTCAATTTTTTTGCATTTCTTAAAGTTACCGAGTTACCCTATTGATATTATTGCATACAAGTTCTGCTTTGGACTGCAGTGTGTTTCAAGTATTGCTACTAATAAGAATATTTGTGTCGTCCGCATAACATACGATGTGGACATTAGGTATTTTATTTAGAAAGGTAATGAGGTCATTGGCGAAGATATTGAAGAGCAGTGGCCCCAGAATGGAACCCTGTGGAACCCCTTGTACAATGTCACAACTATTACTATAAAATTCACTGTTAAGCTTAACTATTTGGGTTCTGTTTTCTAAGTAGGAAGTTAAAAGGTCTAACTGCGTACTTCTTATACCATATCTATATAATTTAGCTAGGAGTAATTCATGATTCACTAGATCAAAGGCACGGGAAAAATTTACAAATAGTCCAAGTACATATTGTTTATTGTCGATCGCATTTACGATTTTATGTTGAAAATCAGATAGTGCAGTTTCTGTACTTTTGCTCGGAATGAAGCCGTGCTGAGAGGGTGAAAGTACAATGCAAACATCGAAATTTGCCCACCCTGTATATAAACGTTGTGAAATTACCAAACACTTAGGTATTTTATTTGATAATAAATTTTCATTCAATGAACACGTCAATACGATAACATCATCAGCCTTAAAAATGCTGGGTTTCATAACCAGGAACTGCCGTAACTTTAATGATGTTCTAGCATTAAAGACGCTTTACTTTTCGTTTGTAAGATCTAAGTTAGAATATGGATCCATTATTTGGTATCCATATTATGATCTTCAGAAATCAGCAATCGAGAGAGTACAGACGAAATTTTGCAAGCTCTTATACTACAAAGTTAACGGAGTATATCCTGAAATAGGGTATAATCAATATATGTTATATGAAGAACTCGAAATGCCATCTTTATATTTAAGGAGGATATTATCTACTTTAGCTTTTGTTTTCAAATTAATACATAATAAGATAGACTGTATTCCTATAATGTCAATGCTACAATTTCGAGTACCGAGACCAGCCTCTAGGCAAACTGAGTTACTTCATTTGCCAATTGCTAGAACTAACATACTTTTAAAGTCACCATTGCATACTATGAGCACTAATTTAAACCAAATAGCTAGTCATAGTGATATAAATAATATGTCTCTTGATAATTTTATTAGAACAGCAACGCAGCATCTTGGAAATGTAATTTAGTTTTAAATATGTTCTTTCATATCTATAACATCACTATTAATTATTTCATACTTTTATATTTTATATTTCATATTTATGTTTTGCATTCGATGAAAAATGTTGATAGTTTAGATAGTTAGATAGATATATAGTTTAACTTTGTAATTTTGTACTTTTTAATTTAATACGCATTGATTGCTACTCACTGCTTACTACTTTTATTTAGTTATTTATAGTTTTCATGAATATTTTATATCATATTATATTATATTATATTATATTATATTATATTATATTATATTATATTATATTATATTATATTATATTATATTATATTATATTATATTATATTATATTATATTATATTATATTATATTATATTATATTATATTATATTATATTATATTATATTATATTATATTATATTATATTATATTATATTATATTATATTATATTATATTATATTATATTATATTATATTATATTGTTATAGTTTTTAAGTATATTTTTAATTTAACTTTTTTTTTAACTATACTGTTGTCCTGTAATTGGATTCTGTAATCTGTTGGGTAAATAGATCAATAATATAAAATAAAATAAAATAAAATAAAATAAACAATATTGTTCATTTGTTAGTCCAATAAATACAACTAGGAATCTTATAGGAAATGGTAAATTTTTTAGAAGTTTATACAAATTCATAAAAAAAATACAAATTGTTTCTGTCTTTGTCTCGTGAAAATATTGATACAATGAGTGAGATCACCAGTAAGTAATAAGACGATGTTACTAATAGGTATGTGAATTCGTAAAACAAATGTCACTTTTATAATTTGATTTTGGATTTAGTTCACCCCTGAACATATTGTGTGGGTGCGTGCTTAGGTATAAAATTGCACTTCTCACTATTAAAACTTCAAGCTTAAACTGAAAGAGAAATTAAAAAATTAACCAATAAATCCAAACATGGATATATGTGAGCCAGTAGATGATATGACTAATATAGCAATACCCTTTTACTGAAAAATGAAATCGACCATATGATTTCAGTATCCTTGATTTTTACTATTACGAATAGTGATCTTTTTTTATTATGTACCCTATATTGGCCCGTTTTGATAGTAAATAAAAACTTAATACCACCTTTGACTTCATTTTACTCAATAATTTTATAATGTAACATCGTGAAATTTAATTACCCTTACACGCTTTTACGAATGAATATGAATGGATGAAAAATGAATAAAAACATGGATTACTGTTTCAAATAAATGCCCGTCCAAGTGAAAATATGCGACTAAAAAGAAAAAGTGAGGAACTAAAAAAATTAAAATAAAGAGTCTTAGCGCTTTTGAGAAATAAAATTAATAAAAAAAGAAATCTCATTTAAACCATGTTTTTTCCTATACTGTATAATATGAGGTAACGAGTTTTCTAACACTTATGGAACCGAAAAACTGAACATTGGATCGATTGAACTAAAAGCTAAACTTTTCATTAATTGGTTTCGGTATAAGTAAACTTATCTATAAATCTTATGTGTCAAATGTTTATAAGTAAAGCTAAACTCATCGGTTCGAGAAAAGATCTCTAATGGTCAAGATTATGTTCCTTTTTATAGGATTTGAGGTCTCACGATAGAAATAATAGTTTTGCTGGCTGAATATTATACGAAGAAAATATTTTCGACCAGGTATTCGGCAAAACACCAATAAGTAATTAAATATTATTGTTACAAAATAGTTTCGATAGGTAATAGAACAAGTCTTATGATTTCTTTTGTGAATTCTAAATGTAAGACCTGCATAGTTACTTGAAGAAAGTGCTAGAGTTTACCAAGGATAAAAAAGCGTTATCTCGTTAACGTTCTTTTATACAGCATACATTTCCTTAATAGCAATATTATATCGTTACTAAGGCAATGAAGAGAAACGTGCCAACATTATTTTTAGATTAACGAATAATAGAGCTCCTTGTATCTCTTGTTGTAGAATCATAAATTCTACAAATACAATTTTCTTCAAAAAACCATAAAGATGCCAAAAAATAGCCCAACATTCTCACAGAGAGATTGCCTCTTCAAACCATCAAAAAAATATAAGCGAGACGAGCGGCTTATCACCCAAATTTTTTTTAGGTGGAAGGATAGAAAATCGTCTCCTATTATCACTGTGCAAGCAAAAATTTTCTATTTCATATCTCCGATTTATTTGAGTTAACCATCACTCCAAAAGCTCAACCATCAGCCAACGTCAAAAGTCACGTTGCGCCCAGCACATATCGCACGAAGGGTATCCTTCACCTACCAATTCCATGGTTTAGAATACGAGGACCCCAAATGGTTCATTACACAGTGAGAGTTATATTTCGACAGACAAGAAATATTCGACGAAGGTTAGCCAAGACATGGTCTGACCCGTATAAACCTCTTCTAAAAAGAGGAGTTTGTAGATCCAATTAAGGGAGAATGACGATAAATCAATCATGACATGCCCTAGTTTAACAAAACTCAATTTAAAAACATGCTTGCCCACTCGTCATATGGCAACATTTCAAAGTTATCTTGAGTGTATGCCCACTTGATATAAAAAAACCCAAATCACTTATTTCCCTTCACGCTCCCAGAAAAAAATATAAATCCTTATTAACAAACACATAAAAATTCTCAGCAGTGGAAATTTGCTCCGCCGTCAGTCCCCTTGCTAAATTTCCAATCAGCCATACAGAAAAAAGCAATAAATAGGTCCACTTGGTGCCCCTACCAAACCACAAGTAGCCATCAGACCATCAGCATCATCCATTCGGGATTAGCTAAAGTTAAACTATTCACCATCCGATTATGGGGCCGAGCCAAAACAGGCAATTTTCGTCACCTAACAAGCAAAGCAATTTAGAGGCAGTCTTCAGTGAGTTTAAAAGAACCGATGACATCTTGTTGAAAGCCAGGCCTGATTATATCTGCAAAACCCATTTCTATCACCAGCGCATTCGGTAGAATTTTAAAAATGAATAGTGCAACGAATATAAGACGCTCATATAGTAAGCATAAAATTACCCTAAGAATACGTTCAAAAATCCAAAAAAAAAAAAAAAAATTAAAAAACAAGAAATCATTGTTAAAAAAAAATTAATACAATTGCAATTTTAAAAAGAAATATTAGTTTATATGACACAATTTTTAGTATTAGGAATTATTTTTAATATTTTAAATTTAATAAATAGGACTTAAAATACCGATGATTCTATAGTCACAAATACCATAAATTCTACAAATACTACTTTTTCAAAAACCAAAAAAGATGCAAAAAAATAGCTCTACATTCATAAAAAGGGAACAAACCATACAAAAAAAATATAACCGAGACTCGGACAACCTCTTAAACCTTAAAAAATTACTAACTTTTTTGAACGGGAACGCTAGAAAATCGTCTCCCTGGCCATCACAGTGCAAACAGAACATTTTTATTTAAAAAATCCTGATTTATTTGAGTTAACCACACCATTAAGAGACCTACATCAACCATTTAGTGATATCAAAAGTCACGTGGTGCACAACAGCACAACACAAATAGCACCATAAGGGGAGTACGATACCCTAAAGTAACCTCGTATGGTGGAGTGCCACATATTTGGTGACAACAGACACACACCCATTATCCAAGTATTCTCCCAGCTTCTCGGTCTGGAATTGAACCCCAGGCATCGGGAGTGAGAGGCAAGTATCCACGATTAAATATATATGTAAATTAGCGGATTAGATTAGATTGACAATTAGATCTATGTTATCTGTTAAAAGAGGTGTACCCCAAGGGTCTATCCTTGGACCATTACTGTATAATACATGTATACTTTTGATCTAAAAAACGCAATTAAGAAGTGCAACATGTATTAGCAGCTGAACAAATTAACTAAAACTTAAATAATAGAGTTAATACCTCAGAGAATTATAATCTTACAATTAATGCTAATAAACCTTGCGTGCTGGTTTTTGGAGACAAAAAAAATTCAATTAAAGTACAACACATGGCAAAGGGTATTAAATTAAAATATTCCACTTGCAAAAACGATCGTGTCCAAACATATTGCCTGATAATGGATAATAAACTAAAGTTTGGTGAGCATATTAATAATTTAACCTTGCAAAGATTCTAATTTAAGCATTTATTTCAGTGTAAGGAAACAAATAAATATATTACACTTATAACATGTAACATGCAATATGAACAAAGTTAAAACGTATGGAAATTTTTCAGATATTGTTTTCATTACGTTAGACTTATGTTGATGAGTTTATTATTATTATTACCCAAGAAAAAATAAATCCCCAAGAAAATGATTTTGCGAGTTTTGTCAACATCATTCCTCTCGCCAATTTAAACTTATGGTATATATTTTTTATAGTTTATTAGAATTTTATGTCATTATTATCTTTTCCTGAATTCAAAGATATCAAACATAGCATTTTCCTCGGAATTAAAAATATAATCAAAATATTTGCCAGTATTTTCACTCCTGTAGTGGCCAGGAATCTTTGATGTGAAGATAACTCTGACGCAGTTTTCAACGAAACAAAAAAATCAAATATACTGCACGTGCGTTTCGCCAACCAAATTGGCATCATCTGGAGATGATTAAAACTAAAACTCAGTTTTAATCATCTCCAGATGATGCCAACTTGGTTGGCGAAACGCGCGCCGAGTGCAGTATATAACGTTTTGATGTTTCATGGAAAACTACGTCAGTGGTAGTGTGTTCAGATAATTATAAAATATGTAACACTTAGAAACGTTTATTATTCGCTAATTTTACCAAACCAATAATCTCTAACATACCTTGCGTGGAGCCTGCCGATGACGTCTTTGTAGCTGACAACATAAACCTCTGGAAATATCGCATTCACTGGACATGTTACACGGTTCTGAATACTGTTTGTCCTGGTGGACAGGCGGTCGGCATACCCTTGATATTCCACCATCTGCTTCTGCACATACTAGACCAGATTCGCAATCACTGTCCCTCCTGCAGAGCTCGCCGACTCGGCGGCCATATGCAAAAAGACAGGAACCTATAACTGTAAAGAGAATTTATTATTAGGAAATTGAAATTTTATTAGCAGTCATGTAAATGTCATGTAAGAGAGTCATTCAGATTTTTCACTATAAGACTGAACGAACATAATAATTATAATACATGTAACGGGCTTAATGGATTTCTAAGCCAAAAATAAAAAGAATATGTAGAAGGGAGCTAGAATTAAATGGAAACTATAAAACAGAGAAGTTAAATCGTTTAGATCGAATTTCGCCCTATCTAATGATTCAAAAAGGTGTTCTTTTCCTTATCACGAATAGTGTGTGTGTGTGTGTGTGTGTGTGTGTGTGTGTACGATTGGTAATAAAAGTAGGCTATTTGGGAGCAAAGAACTCGAGAGTGTTGTCATGCTGCGCTCAGAATGCAGATTTCTTCCTGTATTGTTTGCTATCTAAATGACATGTTATTTATAAAAACGGGCTACTTCACTCTATGCAAAAATAATAAAATGGTGTCTGCTTGTTATAATTCCTCAGTTCGAGGATAATTATGCCACTAAGGAATTAATTTAATACACACTACCAATTTAAATTTTACATGACTATTGAGATAAACATTTTCTAATAAAAATAATAGCAAATTATCTAGATGTAAATAATCATTTGGGAAATGTAAAATGGCATAATGCTTTGCAGCTAATGTAAATGATTCTCTAAATATTTTTTATGGCCCAATTAATGTTGATTAGAGCTAGTCTCCCCCAGTATGCATCCCTTAATGCCAAATATTATTCCTGGTTTCATACAAAATAAAACATTAATTAAGAGTAATCATGAAATGTGAGGATATAAAAAATTAAAATCATTATACGTGCGCGATGGCCAGAACATAGAGAAATAGAACAATCGATAGCAATCATATTTTACTGTGTGGATATGTTCACCCGAACCGGTGTACCGTAATCCCAATTCCGAAAAAGCATGATAAAATTTATGGGCTCGGTGTTTAAACCAAATTTTATTTATAAATGAAATGTTGCATCAAATATCTGGCCCACTTTTGGTTGTCCTCGGAAGTGATAGTTTTTGCAATATTTTAAAGTTTATTCGTTACGGAAAACATATAAAAAGAGAAAATGGAAATTTGCAACTAGTTTTGTCCTTGCCTTTATCATTTTTGGATATTTCCATTGGTTCATTCATCGTGAAATAAACTGCAACAACTTTTAGCCAACCAAAAAGACAAAATTGAAACAAACAAAAGTCGTGGATTTACGAAATTAGCTGTAAGGAATGCGATCAAAAGTATGTTGGACAAACTAGACGATCAAATCAAACTAGATTCAAAGAGCATATGATATTGCCCATCTCATACATAGTAGAACAGATAAGTATTGTGTTCCCCAACATGCGTTTAAGAACAACCATAAATTAGATAGTAGCAATTTAAGATTAATTATGAATATATAAAATACTAGACAGCTGGATGCATTTGAAAGTTTGGAAAATAAAAAGTGTAAAATAGTATGAATAGTGACAGAGGGCATCATTTTCATCAGTTTTTACAAAATATTTGAAAATAAAAAAAATCGAAAGGCTAAGATATATACAGGGTCTGTACAATTCCTGAGTATCTCCAATTCTTGCTCAAACTTTATTTTATTTACTATTTGTAAACGAAAATCCAAAATTAAAATAATCATCTTTTTATTTTTTTAACTTCTGTCTACGCTGGTCAAATAATATCTTGTTATTTTTAATGGATGAATTTGTACATATAATAAATCTACAATAGGTAGTATAATTCTATGCATTCGCCCTATCCCGGCCGCAATAGGCAACACTTTTAGCTCAAGTTTATGTGTGCTGATTGCCTATTATAAGATGGTGAATACACCATATAGAAACGAACTGATTAGGAGTTTTTTAGAGATGTTTTTTTTGTTGTTTTTTCTTAGTATTCTTATTAGTAGATTTGTAACGATATAGTTTACATGTCTTCAACTGTTTTTGAATAAGTGGAAATAAAATATTATGGTGCCTATTGCCTAAATAAATATTTGTTGAATAGTAATTTATCATTAATTAAACCAAGTGAACGACCGGGAAGTGTCTTTTGCTTTCTTAGTATTTAATGTCCTTTTTCTTTTTATCCTTCTCCCCCATCCCACATTAATACTCGGAGAAAAACTGATTGGAACCCAAATCTAGTTGCTACCAACAAATTGGTAAGTCTGTTGAATAATTTCATATTTTGTCGTCAAAATTAGTTTTTTCTAGAAATTACAATCTACTTAGAAAAAAAAAGGGAATTGTCCTTTTTAGCACAATATCAAACAACTTCTATTAACAGAAATCATAAACACAGATTAACAAAGACAGAAAAGAACGATTTGAGTTTATTGAAATGTAATTTACCGAAGTTCAAATAATTAACATGGACTGTTTCCTTTTTCCCTTCTATGCATCAACTCGAAATTTGCTCGTTTTAGCGGACATTTGAAAAAGAGATTATTTGTTTAGAATTGATTGTAAAATTCAAAAATGATATCGCTTTTTTAAAAAAATCCATGGACATAGAAATTATTTTTAAAGAGGGGAAGTGAATAACCTTCTCGCATTCCCTTGGTGGATGGAATATGAGACAAACACACGTCATTTTTATTGTATTTTATACCGTCATAACTCATACCAAACTGTAAGTCAGTACTTGTTTTCGTTTCTGAGAGATTAAGGAAAGATCATTATAAAATATAGACTTGAACACCCCGTAAATCAAAAATGAGGCCTTAACGAGCCTATGTGTATAAGAAATTTTCTTATTAGAATGTTTTTTTCTATAATTTGGCACATTTATAGGATTTAAATTCGGGTAACCCCCTATAATAGTATTATTAATGACCTGTATAATTATTATTAATGAAGAGTACAAATAAATAATAAATTATAATTTTACATCCAGCTTCAAGAGATGAAATTTGTTGCGTAATACCATATCTCTTTTCGCAGAGGAAAACTGAGGATGTATTCCAAGTTTGATTTAATCTAATTAAACTCTCAACGACGAATGTCTCAAGATAAACACAGCCACTCGGATGAATTTGAGTTGAAACATACAACATAAGTAGCTCTTGTCAATAAACAATTAACGGAGTTTCTGCTACCTATGTCTAATTAGTGTTTGTATTTAGTTATAGTTATATAAATTAATTTAGTGAAACACACGAACTCTTGTAAACAAATAACAGGTACAAATTAAGAGTAACTATTTAGGAAAAATGTGTTCTCTACAGGAACAGGGATGTGGATGTAGGTCACCGAAATGGAGTTTATGTTCTATATACCAGAAAGCATAATGTTGCACACAAAATTGTTGTCTACATCTAGAAAACGAATCTTTATAGCTGAAAAATGTAACACAAATTTTACCATAAAATTTCATAATATTAAAATTGCTTTAAATGTGAAGTGTACAATATGATCCACATAATAAAATAACACAGAGCGATGGTGTCTCCCCTATGAAATCCATTTATTGAATAAAACAAATGTTTTCAAAAAAGGTCATTATGTCTTAAAACCATTACAATTCTTACAAATTGCACCTGTAAATAATTAATTATATTTATCAAAAAGTATAAGATAAAATGATTAAAATGATTTAAAATATTCCAGTATTACTTCGATAAATCTAAACAACTGAGCTCTTTGATAAATTAATTAGGATTTGATCAAAATTAAAAACGATAACGGGAAACTAATCTTAATACAATTAAGTACCTACTGTTATTAAAACACACTATACAACCGCAAGTTCAATTTGTATTAAATCTGGAGAGTAATAACAGGCTTATTATTTCCTTTGAAAAATCCCAATCCATTATGTAACGCGGAATATATACCAGAATAATTACAGCATTACAGTATGCGAAACTGTTCGCTCCATACTGTGAGACTACATCACATTATTTTCCCACACTATTATATTTATAGGGGATATACTATATTTTCCAATTAAAATATTAAAACAAATATCGCAGGATATTTAAAAAAGTAAAATAACGACAACATAAAGTTGCTTTATTTTAAAAGCAAATATTTATGTGCTTTATACTTTACGTTTACTAGGTACTTTAGGATTAATATTTGACTGGTGATATTCCGAAACTAATAGTAATTTTACCTTAATTACATTAATTATGAAGTTATGTTTGTCTAGTAAATTGATGGCATGTTTAAATTTTATGATGAAATCGTGGGAGTATACACTTTAATGATGGATGAGATCAAAGAAAATGGCTTGATTAAACTAAAATGGTTTCAAACATAATTAAAGACAGGGACAATAGATTCTGTCTGTACATATAGACATATTATTTGTATAGGCGTTATGTGATTAAAATCTCTAGTACAGATTTATTTTGTTGTTGTCTGTTTTATTTATTGTTTTTCATTGGACTGAATCTATGATAAATTTTTTCCTAGTCAAAAATTTTCAAAATAAATTTGTTATCAGTAGATACCGAACAATTTCCGTGCGTGCAGGGCCGGTACAAGGGGTAACAGGCAATGGAATCATTTATACAGAACAATTAATATACGTATCTTGAGTGTCTTAACATTTCATGAAACTTCGTGGACTGTTTTCAAGACATTAGTATAGACTGATATTATCAGAATTTGTTCTACGTGGAATACATTCAGGTTGGAATGATTTAGTCGATACATCACTTTGTATAGAGAAAAGGAGCATTTTACGTCGACATATCAGCGGTGCAAATTTAAGATGGTTCCTCCACCGCAATTCTCGATACGTGAGGAAAAGTTTAAAATCCAAAATATTTGTTACCACAAATTTTTTTTATTCCTTTATTTAACGTCGCTACCAGGGCCAATCGCCGACGCCAGAAGACGAGCTACCCCCAACCTGGAAATTTTGCGGAAACTCTTTGTCCAGGAATAGGAATTTTTTACTTGCCTAACATTTAATAGACAAGGGACTAACTGCTTTACATCCTCTCCGAAGGATGGTTATCACCTACATTACCCTCGCCTAAGATTTCATAGCTTCTACGTATAGGCTGATATATAAACCATTAGAAGACGGGACGAGTTCACCGAGTTTCACTTGAGTTTTTATCAAATTACTGACTGCGACTGTCGTATCGAATATTATTATTGTTAAGACGCTCGCCTATTAACAGTAATTTACCTTTAACAGCCACATCACGACAGTTTGATAAGTCACATAGTGAATCCTGCACATTACGTATAATATTTACAGATTCCTCTATACGTAGTGTAGTATACGTAGTGTAGTACATTTTAGTTTCGTAAGTGCTTGAGCAAAAATTTGAAATCGCTTATGTATAGTACGTAACTGCGCCTGAAGGTCTGGTACTTGAAATGCTGTGTCGTTTTGTTTCATATCGTAAGACTATGGGGAATTTAATTCCATTATAAATTGTTCTACGCTTTCAAATACTCGAAATACTAGACGACAGCTTGTAACTATATGCACCATCGCATACATATGACTTATGGTGGCAAAGATAATCCAGAGAGGCGCTCCTTAAATTGTTGTTTGCCCGAATTGGTCTTTATAAATACGCCCTTCGTACTTGAAATTAATTGATTGACTGCAGGAGATTTGTAATGTACTTTGTCGGCTATGTGATGCTAGCCTTAGGCCAAACAAGCTACATGAATCATATTAGGATCATACGTGGATCATAAAAGCCTGGCGGCTTTACATATATATTCCGCTGCTTCTGATATGATCAGTACCACTACTTCCTCAACTATTCGCGCATTAGTCTATAACACCCGTTTATTACATGTTAACAGTGGAGGTGTACTCTGAATAGCACTTAAAATATGCATAATAATATTAACGATTTTATGTCCCTTAATATCCATGGTTGCACAACACAAATCCACATGTACTGATTTTTTGCATGCTCCGTGATATTATCCACAACATTGTTATACACTTCAGGAAGATAATTTTCCCGGATATACGAATTTGAGGATAGTAGTCATGCGGGCATGTACTTCTCACAAAAGTTTCTTAACGTGGCATATCGGACATGATGTTGTAAACGGAGTACTCTGCTTTGTACTTCATTTTTGTTCCAGATCTATTCCATTCCAGATCACATTTCTTTAGCTATGCTTCGCTGATGAGGAACAATAATTCTGAAACACCGGTGTTCGTAATATTTATCTTTGAATGTATTCTTTGAATCCACTCGTTTGTATTTATCATCCAATCTTGACCAACTTTTTCTTTGAACTGTAGAATGTGAAAAACTGTACTTTAGGACAAAATGTCACATTTTTCTTTACAAAAGCAACACCTATTTTGTAATTTTTTGACGTGAAAATTCAAAAAATCGTACTAGTTATTTTTTACAAGAAATCTGAGAACACCACTGGATTAAGCACTCCCTGAAATAGGCCTGTACCAAATTTCATAAAAAAATATTGCATATTTATATGTGGCCAAATTAAAAATCACGTTGTTCTTATGAATTTATTTCTTCTGATCAAGTAATCCACGGAATAAAAAGTGAAAACAAGAGAAATCACACAAAGGTACTAAAAGCATTAGTTCTGTCAGATTCATGCCTGTGCACGAGAATATTAGTTAATTAGTGGTGTAATTATGGGATAATTAAATGCGAGAGACAAAATTGAACTTCTTTCGGCAAGGGATGCTGCCAGAAAATTTAATAACAGACATTTCGATAGACCTACAGTGAGCATCAGTAATGTACACCACATAAATAAAGTTTTCAACGGTGTATGAAAGTATATACTTAAAGACAGAAATAATTCACGTCGGGAGATTAGAAATAACGAGCATAAATATTGAAATATTTTGACAATAATCCTCAGTCGAGCTAGAGAACGGCTAGTCTAGTCTTAAATTTCCCTAGAGAAAATATTAGGAAGTAAAAACTAAAATTAAACCATTTAAACCAGAAGTTTTACATACTTTGGAACCGGGAGATGATGAAAGAAGATTGGAATTCTGTTTGTGGACCCAGGGAGAATATCTGGTCAATAGGAACTTTTTGAAGAAAATTTTGTTCAGTGACGAAGCCACGTTTACTATAAATGGGGTTATATCATCTCGAAATTCACTGTACTGCTTTACCGAAAATCACAAATGGGTCATAAATACAAAGAGACAGTATTCACATAGAATAAACGTGTGGTGCGGAATACTTAATAATAGGATTATTGGTCCAATTTGCTTTGAGAGTAATTTGATTGGAAATCTGTTTCTGGACTATAGCTATAGCAAAGTTGTAGAATATTTAATACTGCATATTGTGATCCAAAAATATAAAGGGTGTTCCGTTTGAACTAACGAAGATTTTTCAAATTTTCCTGGATCATGTATGACAAGAATTTTTTTGCACCTTGTGTATCACAGGTCAATTTCTGACATATGTATCAAAGAGCCATTTTTACCCAACATTTGGCCAAAAACGGTTTTACTGATAAAGCAAATCCTCAAAACATCACATATTATGAGTGACAGATATTGAGAAAAAAAAATCATATCAAGCTAAATATCTCGACTACTGTGAAAAGTTTCACATCAGGATTATACATAAAGTATGGGAATTATGCGAAATTAGGTTAGCTATAAATAAATAAACTGTGACTGAAAATAACACTATAATAACACTCAAATAACACTGTAGAAATATATGGAGAGAAATATAAAAAATATTAAAATACAAGATAAGTAAATAAACAGAATGCGTTTTGAGCCAAAACATCGTGATGGCCGATAAATGGTCTTACTTAGATTGCTAAACACACAATGCCTCTTATTGCCAGTGTTGCCAACATCATCATCTTAAGAATCCCCAAAAGGATCTCAAAATCCTTAGATCGAAGGAATAAATCCCTAACTTGGCAACACTGCTTTCGGCGCACTACAGGTCAAGTAAACACGAGATGTCACCCAGTACGCGGTCTGCTCATAATCGGTTTCAGGGCCATGTTCTACGACCTGTCATCACGTGACACTCACATTCGCCGTTCCGCGCACAAATATCCCACATAAAGTACTTTTTCTTTCTCATGTAGATTCCGAAAATATTATAAAAAATACAGATTGTCAATAAGGAAACCAAAGTTGCTTTCCGCCTATAGGAATTGGGACATCCTGTATGATTTACGTCATTTTGATTCTGTAGAGCTTGAGAAACGAAGCACGTCGTAGAAAAAAGATCTATTTATCTCTTTTATTAACTAAGATATAACATTTCCGTGTACCAGGTGGACACGCTGTATAGAAAACTTTATTACTTTCATTGGTTCTATCAATTCTAAAAGTTTGAAAGGCAAACTTAGGAGCACCCTGTGTATTGACTGTTTTTTATAAGTATTTGTCTGGTTTCTTTTTATTTTTAGATTTTAGTGAGATCCCAGGAATAAATGAAGAGAAATTAAAAAAATAATTTTTATGTATGAAAAATATTGTTCTGCATTTTTCTATTTATTAAATTTACCAACTAAACAATTGTTTCGATTCTTTTGGATTTCGTGGATAAATTTATGTCTTTTTGTACCCATAAAGGGTGTAAAGATTTAGATTTTTTATTACAGTAATTTCACGGTCCATTTAGCTTCCAAAATTCACACTGAAATTGTATGAAAAACGATATACTCGTACAAAAGCTATTTAAAGCAACAAAGTACATTGTTTTACTGTAGTATGGCACATAATTATTCATGAAGCAATTAAATTGAATGATGTTTGTGAAGCATACAAAATTTATTGACGAATTAAATTCATGGGACATAGGAATGTTAGTTAAACTCAATTACCTCCATCGACATCGACGCAAACGGATCCCGGACAGCAATGTTCATTTGCAGTACACCGCTTCCCATAACAGGGCTCATCTTCATTGTTTTCACTCACATACTCCTCCATTATACCCTCTTCTCCTTCACCGTTCCTCTGAAAATAAATTAAGTTAAGAATATTACCTACCTAAAAATAACCTAGGTACATTAGTGAGGTTACTTCTTAAAAGGGTTTAGTTTTTTCATTGAATTTTGCCTATAAAAACTGTCTATGTAACATGGATGTAGGAGTCTAAGCTTGATTATCCAAAAAAAATACAGTTACACTGTATGATACTGGGAGATCCATTCAGACCTCTCAATTTATGGTTAGGTGAGCACATAAATTATACTATGAGAGTTGAAATTAGGATATCAGAAATTTGAGAACATACTTGGGAAAATGGACATACAATTTTAATACGAGTTTGTCAAATTTCAACTGGGTGGCTGCTGGATGGAAGATAATATAGAATCTTCATCCCTATTTCCCACCCCTATATAAAAATTTGTAGGTCTTTGGATTTTCTTTTGCTATGAGGGTAGTTCTATAACTGTGCCAAATTTTAACTCTTTCACTTTGCTGTAATAGGTTAGAATTTCTCTAAACCTAAACAACAATAAATTATCTGATTATAAATGTCACATCTGAGCAAAGAGGAAGAGGTAATGAATTATTTTAATGGTCTATAAGATATCTGGATTAGATGTTGAATAAGATACAATATATTTCGTCAGAATCGGTTCGGCCATTTTCGAGTTATGCGAAGATGTAGAACCTGCTTCTTTTTAAAAGTTGATAAAAAAATTTAAGTAATGACCTCTTACAAAATTTCAGCAATATCCGCTCTCTTTGATGATATTGATTTTTTTTAGATAATATGACATTCTTGTGACATTATCAAACAATTCATAAAAAATATTCCATGCTTAAAATACGCGAGATGATTGTATTCGTATCCCAATTGGCATATAGGTCTTATAAATCTAGATTAGATCACTAAATAATTATATAGATCATTTTTAGTACACTATTAATTATATATGCATATGACTGTGTGGTCGTTTAATTTAAATTTATAACACTAGTGCTAGTTGGGACATTACCTATTATACAAATAAGCCATAAATTGATGTTTTATACCGGGTGTAACAGGATCATGGTACACCCCCCTTTTTCTCCTTTAGTTTTGAAGATAATTAATTGAAATTTGCATATCTTATATACATAATTAGCGGCACTTTTTGACATACAAGTGATTTTTTTCACTTCCGGTTTCGCAGGAAGTGACAGTAACTTACGATTTTTAAATGAAACACCCTGTATATTATTGCATTTTTGCAATAATATACTGCACAATTTTCTGATCCAACGATACCAAATAAGTGACATTTCAAACGTCAATATTTTTTTATAATATTATTTTTAGTTTTCCATTTAAAAGTGCCATGATGGTTCCGATTTATTTTGAATGACCCGTGTAATGCTAGAAAAATCGAAATCCCGCTAAAAATACTAAATTACGTGATTTATGACCAAATAAAGTTCATCAAAATGGTTTTTGGTAAAAAACTCAATTTTTTCAAATGAAACGGTATTGGTACCATGGTACCATTTATTAGTACCATTAATAAGGAATTTATTCATGTCGTATTAAAATGTGCGATAAATATAAATAAAATTACAGCTAAAAGAAAATAAGTAAATACAATTTTGTTCTAATTATCTTGTTATACATAAGGTTGCTTTGGAATATAAAAAATGAACACAAAACGTTACAACAGTTGTTCAAAATGCTGTCCATTAACGTCAATGCACTTCTGAACTCGCATAGATGTTTCTCGAAAAACGTTCGCCAATTGCTGGGCCGTTATACTATTAATTGCGCGTCTTACTCGTAGATCTTCACGGGTTGTAATGGTGGTTGCGTAAACAGTACTTTTTTAAATGACTCCAAACAAAGAAATCAAGGGATTTAAATCAGGTGATCTTGGAGGCCACCCCAGAGGACCATTCATCGAAATTACGTTTTCTCCAAATCTCCGTTGAAAGTTATTAATTACTATCCTTGAATTATGGAAAGGAGAACCATTTTGTTGGAAACGTATTCCCTGTCGTAAATGGAAAGGTAATTCGACAGAATTTCATTTTGCAGAAATCCCAAGTATCTGGCACCAGTCAGGGGTCCTTCAAATATTATTGGACCAATGATTCTAATACACGTTATTGTGCAAAATCCAATTGCAATATTCCATCCTACGTTCGTAATCACTTTCGTACAAGTATTGGTTCAATTGGTATTAAAAGGTTTATAGTGGTATTTGTGCAAAATTCGGCTCACTGTTTGGTGACTGATTTCCAATTCAAACCCAATTTGCCTTAAAGAAACAGTTTTATCAACTTCTGCTCGAGCCAAAACATTAATTTCCGTTCCTTCCTCAAGAATGAAATTTTCTTCGAGATCATTGTTGGGCTCACTTCAGAACTGATGTTCAAGACGATTAAAACAATTTCTCGCTGGACATTGTCTATCAGGATATCGTTCGGCATAAAGGTGTCTAGCCGCAACGGCATTTTTTTCTACATTCCCCATAAATAATTAACATGTCCACTTTTTCATCTCTTGAATAAATTTGCGACATTTTGGACACAATTAACAAGAATTTTAAACAATTTTTTAAGACACAATAAAAACACCGGTAAACCAACAAATGTTTGACAAGCTAAATATTTCATTGTTTTCAAAGCTACCTTAGTTAGTTACTTCTTAACATTTAATTAGAACAAAATTGTATTTTCTTCTTTTCTTTTAGCTGTAATTTTCTTTGTATTTATCGCACATTTTAATACGACATATGAATAAATTCCTTATTAATAGTACTAATAAATGGTACCACGGTACAAATATGGTTCTATTTGAAAAAATTGAGTTTTGACCCGAAAATCATTTTGATAAAATATCTTTGCTCATAAATCACGTAATTTAGTATTTATGATGGGATTTCGATTTTTCTAGCATTACACGGGTCATTTAGAATAAATCGGAACCGTCATGGCACACTTAAATGGAAAACTAAAAATTATATTATAAAAAATACTGACGTTTGAAATGTCACTTATTTAGTATCGTTGGATTCAGAAAATTATGCAAAATTCAAAAATGCAATAATATACTGGGTGTTTCATTTAAAAATCGAAAGTTAGTGTCACTTCCTGCGAAACCGGAAGTGAAAAAAAATCACTTGTATATCAAAAAGTGCCGCTTATTATATATATATAGGATATGCCAAGTTTGAATCAATTATCTTCAAGTTACACCCGTTATATATGTATAGTACTTAATTGTTAGCATATAATTATTACATATCATGTGTGCTTTAATCAATCGAGAGTGGTCGTGTTAGTCATGAAAACCAAATTATTGATAGCAATGAGGGCATAGCAGTATTTGTGTACTAGAAAAATACTGATCAATTATTATAATATATACAAGATGATTCAGAAAACATGATCACCCTCCTGTTTCTCGAGATTGATTACAGATGGCAAGTGACAGTAAAAACAGATGGATTCAGCCATTCAAACGAGCCAGATTGTCGGCAAAACTATTTTATTAAAGCTTTGAATACAGAGACGTCTCAAAATATTTACCCATTTTTTTTTACTGCACAATGTTGAGTGATATATCATTGAAGAGGTCTTTAAATGTTTTGTTGATCCCAAAAATGTTTACAAAATATTAAGCGGTTTCAATTATATGCTGAAAAATGTTAAGTTGTCTTTCGAGTCATCTTGAATATCTTAAATTAATGTAATGCCTACAAAAAAAGTGAAAGCGTTTTTGTTTTACTGAAGTCAAGATAAAGAATTATTGAAATCTTGATATTTTTAATACAAGGTCAATAATTGTCTGACAAAGTGAGTTGGCCTTACGACGTTCTGTTGTTTTAGATCACTCACGCTATTTACAAAAAATAGCATATCTTTAGACAGTTTTAGTTTTTTAAGTTTATTTTATTTAAATAAAATTCGCAGCCTACAACGCATTCGAAAAATATGTGCTACTAAGGTGGTACAAAATTTTTCGAAATACCCTTATAACAGAAAGGAAAATCCAATTTAAGATTCTACTAGTAACAATAAAATAAAAATAAAAATATCACCATATCTGATTTGAAACTAGTCGAGCATAAGCCAAATCGTGCTATTTTTTTGTTTCATTGAAGAGCCTATTAAAATTCAATATGCATAGCGAATTCAATGCGAATAATAAAATTTCATTGAAAATCGTTAAAGCTCCTGCGGTAGCCTTTCCGATTCACTGCATCCGATGTACGAGTATATTTGCTGAATAATTTTCAGATACTTACTTGTATAAAACTACCGCCGTGACCTCCATACCCCATATTGGCCAACATTTCAGGGGAAAATCTGTTAAATAGTCCGCCCCAGGCATGAGCTTTGTGTCCAAGGAGGCATAATGTTAATATGGCTACGGCAGCTTTCATTTTCATTTAACTGAAAAATAAAAATATTTGAATCATTTTTAAATTAAAATTTGTTATATATTTATTTTATTTTTATTATTTTAAACAAATTATCATACAGATAATGTGAAAAAATTTAAAAAATTAGCGAGAGAATCAACGAGTCAACAAACAGAATTTTTACATTTTTAGGTTCAATATTTTTATACTGATATAGTGTTTGTCTAAAAAATGCCACATTAAGTTTATTTTGTACATGCAATTCAAAATTTAAATTTTCATCCGTTAGCAAACCAAGATTTTTTACTCTTACACTATACTCTATATTTTCATCTTTGATTTTGGGTTGACAGTTCAACTTTATTTCACTTAGAAAGATTTTAGGACTAAATGCAATTAATTGCGATTTAGACGTATTCACTTGGAGACCATTGTTTGTTATGTAATTCACCAAATCATCGATTTCTTCATTTAGAGCATCAAAGGCTGTTTCAATTTCTTCATATGAGAAGCTGAGAAGTGTCTGGAAGTCATCAGCATACATGTATAATTTACATCATCCTACAACATCTGGTGCATCTAAAGTAAATACGTTAAACAGTAATGGTCCCAATAATGACCCTTGTGGTACCCCTGATTCACTTATACATGGCTGTCAAAAAACATTCACGTTTTGTTATTGAATTCTAGTAATAACTGTTCTGCCACTAAGGTAATTACTGAACCAAGACAAAGAACTTTCCGTAACTCCATAAGACTGCAGTTTTGCTATCAGTCAAAATCCATCGAGTCAATAGCTTTTAACATGTCAATTAGGACAAGCACAGTAGCCATACTTTCATCTTTTGCTGTTACTATGTCATCAATAACACTAGACAGTGTTGAGACAGTGCTAAAACCTTTTGAAAATCCAGCATGACGAAAGGAAAATGAACTATGGATGTTTAAGTAATCATATAGTTGGCCATATACCTACGATTCTTTCGAGTATTTTTGATCCAGTTGGCAGTTGGTCGCAAATCTTTACCATCTTTCATAGTGTCTGACTTAGGTATCGGTTGTATTACTGCAAATTTTCCAATCATTAAGTATCTCTGCAAGTTCTAATGATACATTAATTATATGCGTTAGAGGAAGTAGACAATATGGCAGTAGCATTTGTAGCATATACACAGATATACCATCAATTTCCACAGATTTGGATTTAATTCTATGTAGTGCCTTTTTTATACAATCAGAATCTACATATTGGATGTTAAAGATTGGTACGTCACCTTCAGTATTATAATGAGCTATTATTATAATAATTCATTATTTCAGGTTTAAACACGCAACTTTGAAAGTAATCTATTACTTGAAAGTCATTTAGCTCATGCGGTAATTCCACATTTTTAACTTTTTCATAAATTCCTAGCTTTTTTGATTCTAACCAAATGTTAGTATGACATATCAATAGTTTCAGACCCCATTACACTTTCAGTCGTATCAGTTATTATAAAATTAATTAGTGTTTCGGTATTATTGGTTATTCTAATTGGTTCTGTCATAAGTTGATTCATTTCATACATTTGTAATATGTTTATAAAGCATTGTGTTGTAGATGAATTATTTAGCAAGTTTAAATTGAAATCACCAGTATATATACTCGTACAATGATCATAATTTGGAATTATTTCCACAAACATCTCTTCAATTAGTTCCATCCTGTATAATGGTAGTACATGTGAAATGTAGACACACTCAAAAGTTATATTATTATTTTTTTAAGTTAATTTCAATCCATAATTGTTCCAGTTCATCTGTACTTTCATTGGCATTTTCAATAAGCTTGCTACTTATATGGGTTTTACAGTAAATTACTAGACCACCACCACGTCCTTTCCTATCCAATTGGTACATTTGATATCCAGGAATATAAATATCTGTATTTTTTATATCTGGTTTTAACCAAGTCTTACTTATAACAATAAAATCAAAATCAGCATGAAGAATATAATTCTTTAGATCAAAAAAATTTTGGTAATAGGGACTCAATGCTAAGGTGAGCATTGTTGTATTAGCGATAGATTTTTCTTTAATATTTGACTATAAAAATAGTTTTACTTTTTTCAATATCCAAATTCCTTAGGTAAACTGTGATTCCTTACTCCATGTGTTATGAAAGTAATCTATATTTTTAATCTTAAGTTTCTTAACTGCATACTTACAATTTACACATATTACCTCATTATCTTGAGCTTCACGGCCATTTGTAGGATGAGCTCCTCCACATTTAGCACACACCGTATGTCTGTTACAATTTTTTGCAATGTGACTAAAACCACAACATTTAAAACAAATTGCAATATCTACTGAATTATATACAGCAAACCTATACCAACCAATGTTTAATCTTGCCCTTTTCAATATTTTGTTGTAATTATCTCTATCTATGTGCATATAGGCTATAAATCTTCTTTTGTTTCTTTTATTTTGAGCGACATGGACTACTTTAATTGTTGATTTCTGCTTGTCCAGAATATCTTCATTTTGTACATACAATAGCTCTTCTATTTCTTCTGGAACATTTGTTTCTGTAATACCTACTATTTTTACTTTGGGCAGATGTTTTTTGGTTCTGTAATAATATATTTTTGGCCTAATTTATTCAGTGCCTCTGCGTTAAGTGTATCTGCAGCTGTCTTGTTTTTATATTCAATTATGACACCTCCTTCCTTCGCATTTTTCATACTAGACACTGGAATTTAGTGGGGTCAAAATAGTTTTTAACCCCTTTTCTTGTGTCATCATTTTTTTTGTTACTATTCTTTGGTTTGATTGCTATCACTGGTTCTACAAACTTCTTTCTGGCCTTTCTGTATATGTTTCCGCTATGTCATCTTCTGCTTTAATTACCTTGGATATGTTAAATTTTAATTCATTGTTCCTTGAATTAATAGCTAACGTAAGTGTTTCAATTAACTGTCCATCTTCTTCAATTAAAGCCCCTTGTTCTGCAAAATTATTTTTTGGTCTCTGAATTCTTCTCGAATATTCTTCAACTTAATAATAACTTCACTGAGTAGTTTGTTAGGCATAGGAATCTACTTTATTTGAATTTTCAAGTTTCGCTTTATACATTCACATATATGTCGTTTTTTTTTATAGCAACAGCTCAAATTTCAGAAGCAGGCCATCCTACAGAAATAATATCCATTGAACTTAAGAAAAAACAAAACTCCGACCCCATCGGTTACTTTTCATAAAAAAGAATCACCACTCGAAGTTTGTCGCGACATCATTGTAGAGATGGTTAAATTTTCAAACATTTGAAATTTTCTAAAATTATCTTCATGGGATTTTCTATTTAATGTTTGCTACTCACTTATACGGGGCGTGGCATAGCGAAGCGTGGAGAAAAACGTTGCATTGAATTTATTTCATGTATTCAACTATACGCATACTTATGTGAAGCAATACGCGACACCGTGCGCAAAAGCCGTTGAGTTGAGATTTGCATATTTAAATACCTGAAATACATCCTATGCAATATTTTTGTCCTCGCTTCGCCGTGCCCCGCCGAGCATAAGCGGGCAACAAGCTTAAGCCTGTTTTAATATTACAAACAATTTATTTTTTGACGTTTTTTCAGAAAAGAAAAAAAGAATGGTAGTTGTTTCATGAGTTCATTTCAAATGTTTAACTATTCTTTATAACCGGAGCATCCGCCATTTTCTTCACTAATCTATTACTAAATGACACCTTGTGCTTCTAAAAATAAACAATTAAAATTTATTACACATAATAACATGTATTATTTGCATATACTTTTTCTTTAGACTGTCGTGTAATTATAGTTTTGATCACATCGTTTGCAAAATAGAAGCTTGAATTCAAACATTCTGTTATATGATAATTGAGTGTGTACATAGCATGCATATTCATTATCGTAAATTATTTGAAATCCACCATGTTACATCTTCCAATATTCTCCCCTAAATATAACAAGCCCTAATATAACCATTATTAATTAATTACAATTAAACTCATCACGCCACATCCCTTGGAGGATAAGCATAATTGTCTCATGCCTAATGTAAACCAATAGGCACGAGAAGTGTTAACATATTCATTGAGGGATTGTTTGTTTGAAAACCAAGGCAATTGGCTTGCGTCCAGAAGTCTCTTGTTCGATATTCAGCGGTGGGAAAGGAAAATGAAATTAATATCAGTAATACAAAAGTTTTAGACTTGCTTATTAATAACTGGAAAAAGTTTATTGGGAAATTGTCCTTACTTTGAGAAAAACTACTTTATTAACTTGTTGACGTTTCGATAACTTTTGTTACCATCCTCAGAGCACAATAAGATATAAAATTATGATTCATATATAGAACCACAAAAAATATAAAATAAATTATTCATAATAAAGTAACATGTGGAACAAACAATAAAAAAAAAACAAACGGATACATGCACCTACAGACATACAACAATACTCATGCACACAACATATAAATAGATATTAAAAATAAAAATATATTAATACCCCGAAGTGGGTGGGAACCTTTGATGTGAAGCTAACACTGACGTGAATTTCTACAAAACACCATAATATATTGCCCTCAACACGCGTTTCGCCAAGCAAGTTGGCATCATCTGGAGATGAATAAAACTAACCTTATGTTAACAATGTATCCTATTCAAACATAAACTATTGTTATGGTTTCGTAGACCGTGACTCACTAATCAATATAGCAGACTATATGGCATTGGCCCTCTGTCAATATTCATACTATTTTTACATAGTTCCACGCTTTCAAATACATTCAACTTTTTAGTAGTTCTTACATTGCTAATTAATCTTAAATTGCTACTTTTATTTTATGGTTGTTCTCAAACGCATATTGGACAGCACTAGACTTATCTGTTGTAGCATATTTGAGATAAATCATATGTTCCTCAAATCTCGTTCGAATTGATCATCAAGTTCGTCCAACATACTTTTACAGTCCTAACAGTTAATTTCGTAAATCCCAGTCTTTTAGTTTGTTTCAATTCAATATATATATATATATATATATATATATATATATATATATATATATATATATATATATATATATATATATATATATATATATATATATATATATATATATATATATATATATATATATATATATATATATATATATATATATATATATATATATATATATATATATATATATATATATATATATATATACAGTGAGGTCCTTAAGTAACGGATAATATCATTATAATTCTAAAATGACATTTTTTGAACATAATTTTATACCTCCCCCTTCAACCCCCTTGGAATGACAGTTACCCCTTTAAACTTTTTTAAATGGAACGAGGGTGCGTGTGATAGCTCATTTGAATAGATTTTTATTAATTCTCTGTCCAGCAATATAAGATTTTTGGAATTTCTCTAATTTTTTTACTAAAAAATTTTACATTTTTAATGTTACTAACTAAACAAAAGAACATGAAACAGTTTAAATCAAATGTTCAAACTGGACGCCCGTTGCTTCTTGACAATAATGGAGGAGTTGCTGAAATTCTTCTAAAACATTTTGTATCGTTTCCGGGGTGATTTGATTAATTTCTTGCCTTATTCTGTCTTTTTATCGACGTTATTTGGTCTGTTGAAGTACTTTCGATTTTAAGTAACCCCATAAAAACCAGTCAAGCGGGGTCAAATCGAGAAAACAGGCAGGCCACTCAATTTCATCGCGTCTACCGATCCACCTATTGGGAAAAACTTGATTCAGATAGGCTCTTACTTCCAATGCAAAATGCGGTGTAGCTCCGTCCTGCTGATACCAAATATTTCTATCAATTTCATTAGGGTTGTCATCATCTAGGAAAAGTATTCTTAACTCTGGAACTAAAATTTTTTTTAAGAAAATCAAATAACGCGCGCCAGTTAATGTGATGTCGAAGAAATATGGTCCGATAATTTGAGAATTTATAACTCCAGACCAAACGTTCACCTTCTCAGGATATAGAGTATTGGCCTCCATCATCCAATGTGGATTTTCTGCACTCCAGTATCTACAGTTCTGGTTGTTGACTGTTCCATTTAAGACGAATGTTGCTTCATGAGAAAAAAGAATGTTTTTTATAAATAACGGATCATCTTGGCATCTATTTGCCATGATTTCGCAAAATTCCAATCGGCGATCAGGGTCATCGTCGTTAAGTTCTTGAACCAAATGAATTTTATATGGGCGGTATTTTTCATTATTTAGTAGACGCAATATGGACGCTTTACTAACATCATTATCGGCGGAAACTTGTCTTGTAGGTTTATGTAGATTATCTTGACAATCTAACAATGTATCCAATTTCTTTTCATCGCCTAAAATGCATTTTCCACCAGATTTAGGAATATCTGTGGCATTTCCAAATTCACGAAATTTGTTTTTTATTATACTAACCGTAGGCCGAGAAATGCGATGGTCAGGATACTTAGTATTGAAGATTTCGCATACCTGCTTCTGGGTTCTTGTTTTATCACCACATCCCAATAATATCAAAATTTCAATTCTTTGGGTAGCCGAAAGACTCATTATTAAAATAATGATCAACTTGACAATCAGCGATAAATAACTAGAATCATAAGTTTACACAGATGTAGCAAATAAAGAAATGTAAATGTATAATTTTTTTCGATATATAAAAAGAAACCTTTTTACTTTTTTTCTTTTTGTTAGATATTTTGCCACCTGCGTACCAGAAAAACCGATAAATTTAAATTGAATGTTATGACACAAAAGTAATTAGAAAAGTAAAATTTGACAAATATTTGGCATAAATAACATTTGATTAATTGCATACATTACAAACACATTTTGAAATTTTCAAATTTAATTTTCTTGATGAAAAATATACAAAATTCAAAAAAATCTTACATTGCTGGACAGAGAATTAAAAAACCTTTTAAATTAGCTATCACACGCACCCTCGTTCCATTAAAAAATTTTAAAGGGGTAGCTATCACTCTAAGGAGGTTGAAGGGGGAGGTATAAAATTATGCTCAAAAATCATTTTAGAATTAAAAATTGACGTGTTTCAGGATTTTACTCATAATGTGCGTGTGTGTGTGTGTGTTTGTAACTTAATGACAAACAATTTTACAACTTTGTCAACAAGATTATTTTTTTGGTCAATAAAGTAGATTTCTATCTATCTAGCTATTTTATGATCGTCATCTACGAAAGAAATTGATACCGCCATCTTGTTTCCCCCTCTAAATTCAAGAGATCTTGGCTGAAGTAATTCTAAATTTACTTCCGCAGATCTGTAGAGTGATGAAAAACGAGAGAGACGAAGAATTAGAAACCTTTCAAAATTTATGCCAAAACAAAGGAGGCTATTAATTAACAACAGCTTTAACAGAATGACAAAAACTTTGATCGTGGTCGTGTTTAAAACGTATTTAATTATTTCTTGCATAAAAATGCGAGTTAACAAATAAAATTACTTGACGTGTTATGAATATTTATAAACTTTTACCAGCTTGAAAACAAAAGTATAATAACAGTGAGTTTTTTATAAACAGGGAAAATATGTTGTAATATTTTCAATGGTAAAATTGTTGTAAATGTTTAGTCGTGGCGAAATATCGCGTTTTGGCGGAGAACATTCATTATTCTATTTATATCACTGTGCCACAGTTTCATCCGTATATTTCTCAAACCACGACCTGGAAAGGCACCTCTAAAGAGAAAGAAGGAAAAAGATCAGTCTCCGATATCTAATTCTGAATAATTTATGAAGTTATCGAAGCAAATCTAGATTTTGTAGGAGCCTAATCAGTGATTTAGAATGCGGTTTACCAACATGTAATAAATATTGGGAATCTGATCTTATAATATTACATTTAAAATAACTTCTTATTTATTTAAAAAAGTTTAATTTTCGCACATAATTTTTTAAAGTCGTTCTTCGTATAAAAGTCCTGAATGATATAATGGTTTGTTATTGACGTCAGTAAAGTTACAAATCAAATTTCTGTTTCAAATCCTCAGTAATAGATAGATATCTTTATTTGATCACTTTACATGTAGATATGCAATTGTGGCAAGTCAGCAGATTATAAAAAAGAGCAATTGTTTGGTTTAGGATTGAGCATAGACCGTGTGTTCCAAAGTCGATGCTCACCATTGGGATCTAGGAAACAGTAAGAGCTACAAAGTCGGCTCAATAGGATAAGTTTTAGTAAATTTTATAGTGATTCCAAATCCGTTAGGAAATTACGGCTAACTGAAACCCTTTTTTGGGATTTCCAAAAAAAAAAAACGAAAATTTTGTGATTTCTCTTTTTGGCTTTAGTCAAGTAATCCTTAGTCAGATAGGTTTTAGACTTTTACATTATTAGGACACTAACATTTTTGTCTAGAAACGAATACTCGATGATCTTTTGTTTTCGAGATATCCCAGGTAACTTTTGTTTTTATTATGACAGCCATATTGGATTTTATGTTTTTCAGATTGCGCTAAAAAGAGCGTTCAGTTGTAGTAGGCCATGGAAAATCAAAAAGTTTTTGTAAAGCCATAGACAAAGAAGTTGAATATTCAGACGACGACTAATTATTATCTATGTACTTAAATCGTTTTATTTGTTCAATTTTCTATAAATATCAATTCTTAGATAATCATTAAAGTTTTATTTGTTATAAAATTGTTAATAAAGTGTTCAAAATTTGTACAGAGAAATCCTCACCATCAAGGGCATTCTTGCATGCACAGTAGTTAATAATTAGTAAAATTTGAAAAAATGCTTTTCTAAAAACGACCAAATTCACACATAACTTTCAGTAAAATTTGGTAGGCTGTGGTTTCAAACAAATGATAAGCATTACTGTTAGTTGACAGTTGTTCACTAAATAGTAGTGGCATTATTGCAAATTGTTCAAGAATACTTATTATTACTGTTCAAACGTGTAATTTTTGCAAATTCTCAAATGAAAAAAAAAATTGTTATGTTAGAATATTAATTAAAAGTAAACAGAGATTCACAAAACGCATCAGCTTCCTATCTAGAAACATTTCCGGAGAGAATGCAACCATATAGAACAGTTTTTGTAAGAATTGTAAGCAATTTATTAAATTACGGGAGTTTTGATAATAAAAGAGACCGGTATGATATTAATTATGTTAAATTAATAATATTCTCGAATCTGTTAACAATAATCCTCGCACATCAGTGCGCCAAAGCTGCAGGCGAAACAAATATTCCTAAGACAACTATACACAAGAAATTAAAACAAAGGAAATATCTTCCGCACAAACCTATGATTTTTCAAGCTTTAAACAATAATGATTTTGGTAGAAGACTTGAATTTTGTCATTAGTTTAATTAGAAATGTGAAGAACCTGATATTTAATTCGAGAGTTACATGGACCGATGAAAGTGGTTTTACAAATTATGGAGTCTTTAACAAGCACAATTATTACCACTGGGTCACAGAAAATCCGCATGTAACTACGCAAAGAAGATTTCAAACTAGGTTTGGATACAATGTTTGGTGAGGCATGATAGGTATTACCTTTTCTCTTCCTATTCTACTCCTATAATCTCCCTATAACCTTTTCCTTAATTACTGTTCTTAGACCGCCATTTAATAGTCCATTCATTTTTTGCAACAATTTAATGGGAGCGCCCTATCTTGAACTTTTAGAAAATCAAGTTTTTCCCGAGATAAGACAGCTTTGTACAGAACAAGGAATAAACGAATTGTGGTTCCAACAAGATGGCTGTCCTGCACATAATACTAATAATGTTAGATGGACATTCAGTAAAATTTTGGTAACCGCACAATTCCATATAGAGGACCAGTATTGTGGTTTCCCCGCTCGCCTGATATAACCCCTCCTGATTTTTTGTGGGGTACGGTGAAAAATTAAGTGTATGATTTTGAAAGCACGAAAACTATCGATATTTTGGAAGACATAGTTAGGGACTTCTTACTTCTTTACTATCTTCATTTCTTTTATTGTTAATTTGCTGTTGTTAAAATTTTTCTCTATGTCGATCACGTTCAATATTTTAACAGAAAATTAAAATTATTTAAATATGCCAAACTGGCAACCTTAATATTACTGTTATTTTTTATAATGGTTGGTATTAGCTATATCCATGAAACCAAAATAACTTTTTGATTTTCCATGGCCTAATATTTTGTTTTGTTAACATTTCTTAAATTAGTCCCTTGAAAAAAATATCGAACATTCGTTTTTACACCAAAATATTAGTCTCCAAAAAGTGTTCTAATAATGTAAAAGCAAAAATCCTGTCTGACCAAGGATTACTTGTCTACAGCCAAAAAGAGAAATTGCAAGATTTTCGTTTTTTTGGAAAATCCCAAAAACGGTTTCAGTTAGCCATGATTTATTAACGGATTTGAAATCAGCATAAAATTTGCTAAAACTTATCCTATTTAACCGACCTTGTAGCTCTTATAATTTCCGAGATAGCAATGTTGTGCATAGAATTTAGGACACACGGTATTATTGTCCAGTCGCACAGTGGACGGAAACGCCGAAAAGCTGGCCAAAATATAAAGGCATTGAGCTATTTTACTGAAATTGTGCATACAGGGGTTTTTTGTGTCGCTGATCAAGAATACGAAGTTGAATTTGAAAAAAACAAAATGGCGGCCATGAAACATACCAAAAATCGCCAATTATCGCTGCATTTTGCAAAACTTTGTATACAGTTTTTTTTGGGTCGCTGATGAAGAATCCCATATAGAATTTCAAAAAAATTACGGTCAAAAATATATACATAGTTCAAAAATTATTATTGAATTGAAGCGAATTCATGTGTTTCATTTGTTTCGGGAAAATTAGGATCTGGGGAATGGAATAAAAATGTGTAATGACTTTGAAAATTAATTTTATTCAATTACTATCTGAATTACATTCATCGTCCTCATGAGAACGCATTCAAAAGGAGCCCACTTTATGGTGCACGAATGTGCATGCATCCGTGCATTTGCGCACAATTTGGTCAATATCTCGCAAAGATGCAAAAAGATGCAGCTAATTTTTTATACACTTTCGAAAAAATGTTCATTGAACACATTCCAATAAGTTTCAAGACCAACCATCACCAACCGCGTAACTTAGGGCTTTTTTTGTGGAGTTCATGAATCGTTGCATGTACAAAATGCACTCCACTTCGATAATTATTTACTAATTACCATATAAATAAACTGATCTGATACTGAGATATTTTAATTGTACTTACTTTCTGATGCAGAATCCATTTTTATGACACAGAAAACTACACTTTGAGAATTTTTACGGTGCAGACAAAATTTATCGATTTTTGAAGCGTTGCGAGCTGCCGAAGTGACGCGCTGCACGGTCGCACAATAAGTAATTTCCTCGCTCAGGTAGTGAACCCGGACCGGTATTAACGGTCGTTTATAATGCTAGGGGTACCACTACAACGATTTAAAACGTTTCCATTTCAAAAAATTTTTTTTTTTAATTTTGGCCAGCTTTTTGGCGTTTCCGTCCACTGTGAGTCGGCGAAAGAAGACTCGTACGACAAGGGAGAGTATTGCTCATAAGTCGCCAGCTTTCTGCGAAATCCCGTACTAGGAATACAATATCTCTCTCAATGAGTAGATGTGGATGCAAACGATCACAAGAATTTGCCAAACGCTAATTCATTTATGATGACAGACAAACAGAAACTTCTCATAAAATTCCTTTATTGGTGTGACCGGTTTCGTGAACAAGCAAATTTACTTCACATCATCAGACACGGGACTAAAATAATTACAGGAAATTAGTATGGTGGTTACATACATAAATATAAATGTTAATAAGTTAATAAAACTTAAAAACAAGAATATAGAAGACAATTATTTCCATTTTTTATGTACTTGTAAAAACTTGTAGGTAAAAAAAATTTTTTGATAAAATTTGTTTACATGAAAGATTGAAATTATTTATAATAAAGATTACGTTAGTTTGAATTATAATATAAAATTATGTAAAATTAAATTAATTGAATTGTGTAAAAAATAGAGGGTTATTTTAATATATAATACTTATATTTTTATAAATAAAACCAGGGTAGACAAAATTAAAATAGCTTTGCAACATAGTCAAAAAGGGGGGTAAGTAAATGTAAGATATATAAATTTTGTATCTAATAAATTAATTTTCTAATAAAATTATGAAATTAACGTGCTTTTTTTTATAAACACATACATACACTACAACAGCTTAAAATCGAATAGGGAATATTTTAATAATGAATAATTGATTAAGATGGTGTCCTCTATCGAACTATCTAAGAACTAACGTTAAATAAAAAGTAAGATTGAAAACTATATGTGAACCAGGTTTTTTATAATAGTGGAGTTTATAATATTCAACTACAGATGGTGATAGCAGCGAAAATGCACTAAACATGATAGTAATATTTACTTATAAGAAAATAAGGTTGAATTATATTATTATAATATCGAGCAAATGGAAACAAATTTCAATAGAGAAACAAAATAAAAATTAGACAACCACAGAAAAAGTCAGTGAAGATTGAAACTGGATTTGTGAATTCAGAGATAATGTACTGGAATTTCTTAAATCTTTCAGGATTTCTAAACTTTCAAGTTTATTAATCAAACTGCCTTTACCAACAAGATGTAATATTTAAGAGTATTGTCAAATGAGTGGCTGTTATCTACTAGATGTTTGGCGAAATGGGAAAAACCAGAGGATGAGCTTATGCACCGAACGTGTTCTTTTAACCGTGTTTTAAAATTTCTATATGTGCAACCAATATATGTGCCGTTGCATGTATTGCAAGAAAGTTTTGTAAACCCCACATCTATCTAGTGGATCTATTTGGTCTTTACCATTGACAAACAACTTTTCTATAGAGTTAGTTGATTTAAAGGAGACATGGAAAATATTTTTAATGCAATTTGAAATTTTATATGAAACAGGACCTATGAACGTAAGAGAACGGTATGGAATTTCGGAGGGAACTTCTCTGTATGTATTTATGTAGACCGTATTTTGGACATATTTATTTAATCTTTTAGTTAGTAAGGTATCAATTAAAGCAGTATTGTAGTTATGAGTGATTGCTATTTGTTTAATAACCGAAAGTTCCTGATTATAATTGTTTAGGGATAAAAGTACTTTTAACAATCTGTTAATATAACAATTAAAAGCTGCCACCTTATGTGAAAAGGGATGCAGGGAAGTGTGATCGAGAACTACACTAATTCATTTATTTCATTTACGCTTAATTGTGAATGGAATACAGAAATCACATTCTCTCTACGGGTTTTCTTACACCGACAACACAGTGCAGAATACAAATTGATCCCAAGTATTATTCCATAAGTCACATGAGAGTGAAAAAGGGCAAAATAATCTAATACTATAGTAAGGGTTATTTCACACGCACGGGTTTCGATAGGCCGCCGGAAAGCTTGCCGGCTTGATCCCGATAAAGTAGTAGCTCATGCACCACAGCATAGCACATAGTGTCATATGTATCGATCACGGTTTGATCGCCGGCCGGCCACTGGCTATTGAGTCGTATACAGGGTGTCCCAGATTTAAACGGACATACACTAGTGGAAGGTAGAGCACCCTCAGCTGAGTTCAAAACACCCCTATACTTACCGTTGAATGTGAGTCGTTTTTCAGATACGGGGTGTTTTATGGTTTTTGACCAGAACTTTAGTCCGCCATATTTTTGAAATGACTGCACATATTTAGATAAAATTTGGTATACATATTATACTTTTTTAGGTAAATAAATAGCTTAAGTAATTTTGGAAAAATTCCAGGACCGACCTCCATTTTTTTAATATGGCGCTTAGGGTCGTTAACATCACACTGTATATTATTATTTGGTAAATGTTAGTAAACTTTTAAAAAGCCTACCAGTCTATGAAATAATGTCATAATATTTGATGGCACGTTTATGGTTATTCTTCAATAAATTTTTAAAGGTATTTAAAGACCAAATTTGACATTCTACAAATAACATAATCCAACTGGATTGTGTTATTTGCTAACATCATTATTTTATTAATTTTAGCTAAATACCCCGCAGAAGAGGTTGTTATTTGTTTTGTTTTGACAATTAGTATTTCTAAGCTTTTTTTAGTTTAAATTTCATCCAAAATAATACACATTCCATTTCTTTCATGAAAGAAAAATAGTGTTAGTGAAGAGGCTTGAATTAACAAGCACAATTTAAAAAGATATTAAACACCTTTTGAGAATAACTTGAAAATATTAAAGACAAAAGTTTGTAATTTCATTTTGACAAAATAAATTTATTTAGACCTTTAAATAATTCAAAAGAAAATCAAAAACTGTGCAAATAATTAAAACTATAACAGGTTTTCAAAATGAATGCCCCCAGCATCAATACATTTTCGAGAACGTTTTAATTTGTTTTTCACTGACCTATCAATCACTTCCGGGTTATTTCTAATGTTATCACATACAGTAATAATTTTTTCTAGAAGCTGTTCTCGTGTATTGAACTCTTCATTGTACACCTCTGACTTGAGATGACTCCATAAAAAATAATCCAGAGGTGTAAGATCAGGAGATCTCAGTGGCCAGTTTACCGGACCTCTGCGACCAATCCATCTGTTGGTGTAATGCTGGTTCAAGTGATCCCGGAGCGGTATAGAAAAATGGGGTCCAGCACCATCGTGCTGAAACCACAAACCCGTAGTATTGATGCCTTCTAATAAATCTGGCAAAATATCTCTAAGAAAGTTTAAATAAACTTCACCAGTTAGCCTTTCTTCAAAAATGTGGGGCCCTATTAGATGATTATTGTAAATACCACACCACACATTAATATTAAATCTGTATTGGGAATGTTTCTGAATCACTGCATGTGGATTTTCGCTTGCCCAAACATGCTAATTTCTACAGTTGTTAATTCCGTCACGTGTGAATTGGGCTTCATCCGTGAATAGAACTCTCGATATTGTTCTTCTGTGAGCCAAAATCCACGTACAAAATATTAAGCGGGGAACGTCGTCACCGTCTTCTATACCTCTGAAAACGTTTTATGATCTGGTGCACGGCGATTTGGAAAACGCCTTTGATACTCTCTTTTTGCAGCTCTCCCATTTCCGTCGCAATAGCCATACACAAAAATAATATCCGCATAATCTGCATTACTAAATTGAAACGGCATCTTAAAATTTTTAGTTATAACTGATTTTTTATCACTTATTATAATAATTACTAAGAGCGAACAGCAATTCTTATTTGTAAAATGTGCCTACTTGGGATTTTTAATGTAACAATGCCATGTGTTAATTGCATCGTTTTATTATTTATTTTTTATTCGTGAAATAAATGGAATGTGCTTTGTTTTGGACGGAAAACACTGAATATCAAAACAAAAACAAATAACAACCTCTTCTGCGGGGTATTTAGCTAAAATTAATAAAATAATGATGTTAGCAACTGGATTGTGTTATTTGTAGAATGTCAAATTTGGTCTTTCCATACTATTGAAAATTTATTGAAGAATAACCATAAACGTGCCATCAAATATTATGACATTATTTCATAAACTGGGCCATAGGCTTTTTAAAAGTTTACTAACATTTACCAAAAAATAATATACAGTGTGATGTTAACGACCCTAAGAGGCATATTAAAAAAATGGAGGTCGGTCCTGGAATTTTTCCAAAATTACTTAAGCTACTTATTAACTTAAAAAAGTAAAATATGTGTACCAAATTTTATCTAAATATGTGAAGTCATTTCAAAAATATGGCGGACTAAAGATCTAATCAAAAACCATGAAACACCCCGTATCTCAGAAACGGGTCACATTCAATGGTAAGTATAGGGGTGTTTTGAACTCAGCTGAGTGTGCTCTACCTTCCACTAGAGTATGTCCGTTTAAATCTGGGACACCCTGTGTAACAATTTATTGTTGTTTTCACACGCACCAGTCGTTTCATTTTTCAGTTTGTTTCTGAGTCCATAGAGGTATTGTTGTATTTTGTTACTTATCTGCAAAAATAATATGTTATTTACTTGCGATTGCAATAAAAACACTTGTATTCAAATAATGTGAAAATCACACCGACTCGACTTCGTCCCATTTGTTTATTGGATGAAGCCAGTAAATATTATTGCCTTTACACTTCCGCCGCGCCGTATCGTGTGACTTTATTTGACGGTAACGATAATGGATGGCCAAAGATGTTTGAAGTTGGAAACAGTAGGTATGTGTAATTCTATCAGGATGTACCTATTGCTTTGTCAGATGAGACTTTTCTCTCTAATCCTAAAATAGGCTTATACAGGTTTTTTATATCCCGTTATTTAAATTGGAGTAAAAGTCCCTCAAGCTCGATATGATCCTTTGATTATGTCTTCAGCTTTTGAGTTAATGAAAGGGTTATTCTGGTTGTTTGCTGTGAACTATATTTTTTTTTTTTGGCATTAGGCCATTAGCAATACAGCCAGACACAACATGGTGATCTGTGAACTATTTCTAATCGAGAATTCACCACAATACAATTTCTCGCATCAGGTAATACGTCACCCCCCACCCCACTTTTCCTCGCTTGTGAAAAAAACTATAGCCTTTGCGGCAACCATGCATATGAACTCTTTTGTTCGAAATATTATTCGAATTTACAGTTTTGTTCAATGTAACATTTTCCATCTGATGCACCGTTCACGAGATAAACCAATTTGGGTCATTAATCAGAGGTATTTTCTGGAATTTAAGAGATAAAGCCACTCTCGAACGAAGGAAAACGATTTGGGTGATTAGTTTGTATAGTATTCATGCCACAATTATATTGTTACGCCACTGGACTGTGTAGACTGGTTAGATTAGGCTGGAATTGTACACGAACGGCCGGGAATATTCTGGAGTGCTCTAGACTGGGTCAATGGATGTATAAATAAGACGCACGGCGGGCCAAGATTTAATCTTAAGTTGAACGTGAACGAGTAAAGAAGTAATAAGAAAGAGACTTATAAGTGTTCAAGTGTGATTATAGTTAAGACAGTAATTAATCTATTGTTGTAAATTGTTAATTAGTAAATAAAGTAGTGAGTAAGTGTTACCTGGACTTTCAATCAACGAATCTACGAGTATAGGTGTTTGTGTGGATAGCAAACACGTAACAATTTGGTGTCGGAAGTGGATTGGAAGAGAAATTTCTGGAATATTCGGAAAGGTTCTACAGTGTTCTTCTCAGAAATTAGTGGTAACACGAAGAATTTAACTACGGGATAGTGTTTGAGGACTATTTCTGGACTGAATAGTGATTTTAAAGTGGATTTTCGAGAAATTTCCAGAACATTCGATTTAGAAATTGTTGCAAATACGCGAGTGCCGCTAGTAATAACGTGTTGTAGACTAAGAAAAAGGGCTACTAGTGCAAATTCGGGAAAATTCTAGAACCTTCTATTTGGAAACTACAGGAGATACGTGAATTGTGTCGACGGGAACGTGTTGTAGACTTAAAAACAAGACTATAAGTGACTTTTAGTGACAGTTCTAGAACATTCGATTTGGAAACCACAGGAGATACGTAAACTGTGTTAACGGGAACGTGTTATAGACTCAAAACAAGACTTATTAGTGACATTTCGTGAAAATTCTCGAACATTCCATTGCACAATTAGTGGAGAGAAGTGAATTTTGTCAACACAAAAGAAGTATAGACTCTAAATAAGACTTTCTAGTGCTGTTTCGAGATTTTTCTGGAACATTCCACTATTAAAATAGACGTGATAGCAACATTTTACGGACTTTATAGTGTAATAAACTTTATTCTGATATTGATTTACGTGTCGTGAGTTAATGCCAACAACAAGAAGTATGGCGGAGAAGCAAACACAGGACATGCTTGCAGCATTGTTACAACGGATGGAAGAACAAGAAAGAAAAAGACAGGAAGAAAAAGATGACTTAAGAAAGATTATGGAAGATCAAGAGAGAAGACGACAGGAAGAAAAAGAAGAACAAAGGAAAATTATGGAAGATCAAGAAAGAAAAAGACAGGAAGATCAAGAAAGAAAAAGACAGGAAGAAAAGGAAGAACAAGAGAGAAGACGACAAGAAGAAAAAGAAGAAGAAAGAAAAATTATGGAAGATCAAGAAAGAAGAAGACAGGAAGAAAACGAAGAACAAGAGAGAAGACGCCAGGAAGAAAAAGAAGACTTAAGAAAAATGATGGAGGGCCTGGAAATAAGACGATTGGAGGAAAACGAAGATATAAAAAGAAGCCTAGAGGAACAGCAGGCAGCCATTTTCTCTCTCACTGAAAAATTTAAAGTCGATGTTATAGAAAAAGTCGGTGAAGTGGAAGAACAAGTCAGTGAAGTTAAAGAAAAAGTCGGTCAAGTTGAGGGAAAAGTCGGTCAAGTTGAGGGAAAAGTCAGTGTTGTTGATGGAGAAGTAGCCCGGCTCAAGCAACAATTAAGGGAGAGGAGTGGCCAATTGGTACTGTCGTCTGGTACTAGGTTACAACCACCTTCCTTTGACGGTCAAAGTTCATGGTCAACATATAAGAGACAATTTGAGGCAGCTGCACGTTCAAATAACTGGAACGATGATGGAAAAGCAACAGCATTGGTATTAGCACTAAGGGGCCAAGCATTAGACCTGCTCCAAACAATTCCTGCCGCACAGCAACAAAACTTTAGCATTTTGGAGGCAGCGTTAGAACTAAGATATGGCGACCAACATCTCGTCCAAGTATATCAGGCTCAGCTCAAATCACGCAGACAACGAGGTGGAGAAAGCCTCCAGGAGTACGAAGCTGCGGTAGAAAGATTAGCCCATCTAGCCTATCCTGATGCACCAATGGAATTTCAACAACAGTTAGCAGTTGGTACATTTATTGATGGAGTAAGGGATCAGGAAGTCAGGCGAATTCTTAAGTTGGCCAGGCATAAGCTTAGTAGTGAGGCTTTAGTACATGCACTAGAGATTGAGGCTGCCTATAAGGATACCACACAATCAAATCAGAGAGTACGAGCTGTGAGTGTGGAGGAAGACAAGCCAGACAACACAACACAAAACCTGATATCTGATCTACACAAGATGATAACCCAACTATTGACAAAATCGAACTCCCAGCAGAAACAAGACCAACAACAAGGTAGTGGGAGACCGAATGGAGGCATCCGTTGTTATAGGTGTGGCAAAGTGGGCCATATCAAGAGAAACTGTCGTCAACGCAGCCCAGAAAGGGTAAATGCTGCTGTGGTTGAGGAGCCACAGGAAAACTGAAGATGGCTGGCAATTTGGGGGCTGCGCTGGCCAAGAAATGTTGTGACCCCCGAGAAATAAAAGTTTCCCAACTTCGGAGAGTTCAAAGTAGTCTGTTGTTGGAGGGTTATGTAAATAAGAAGAAATGTGTGTTCACAATCGACACAGGAGCTACGTCATCAATAGTACGGGCAGGATTCATAACGGGTTTCAAAGTAAATAAAGAACAGAATGGATTAGTCATCCGAACAGCTACGGGAGATAGGGCGGCGGTTCATGGGGAAGTCGACATGAAGCTGCAGATTGGCCGCTTATGTTTTAAACATCAAGTTATCGTAGCTGACATTACAGATGATTTCATTTTAGGATTAGACGTTATGGAAAAATATGGATTTGTACTTGACGTTGGAGAACGAGTGCTCAGGATTGGAAATGAAGAAATTATTCTTTCAACGGCTGATGAAAAATTCCATAATATTAGGCTACTAACTTCGAGAACCATAAAAATTCCTGCAAGAACAGAGAAAGTAATTGAGGCAGTCCTGGAGGAAAATTCTGTGGGATACCGCTTTGGCCTCGTTGAGAAGGATGACTCAATTAAAATGACAGATAATGTGATCCTGGCAAGGACTTTAACACAGACTACAGATAAGATACCGATTAGAATGGTTAACCTAAATTCACACGCAGTGACATTCAAAGAAGGCGAAGCAATTGGCACCTACGAACCAGTCACATGGATTGCGAGATGTGAAGAACAAATCATTGGAGCTTCGTCTACAGATATGGACCAAGAAGTTGTAAAGATGTTAAATGCCCAGTTAAAACATTTAACTCCAGATGAACATAGAGAAGCTTTAAAATTTTTGAAGAAAGAAAGTACAGTATTTGCAAAGGACACAGAAGCTCTTACAAAGACCAACATAGTGCAACATCGGATAAATACTGGTGAATCAGCTCCTATTCGTCAACCACCTAGGAGGCTCCCATTAGTAAAACAAGAAGAGGCTTCTGCAATGGTACAGAAGATGCTTAAAGACGGAGTTATTGAGGAATCAACCAGTCCTTGGTCGTCGCCAGTAGTTTTGGTTGCTAAGAAAGATGAAACTTTAAGATTCTGTGTCGACTATAGGAAGCTGAATGACGTCACTAGAAAAGACAGCTATCCGTTACCCCGAATTGATGACACACTAAGTACGCTGGCAGGTTCACAGTGGTTTTCCACTCTAGATCTTCGAAGTGGATATTGGCAAGTGGGACTTCATCCAGATGACAAAGACAAGACAGCCTTTTCGACAGGAAGTGGCCTTTATCAATTCACTGTGATGCCTTTCGGCCTGTGCAATGCGCCAGCGACTTTTGAAAGACTGATGGAACTGGTACTACGAGGACTAACTTGGAAGACATGTCTAGTTTATCTTGATGATGTGATGGTTATGGGGCGGGATTTTAAGGAGCATTTGAAGAACCTTCAAGAAGTGTTTGGAAGAATTAAAAATGCTCACCTGAAAATGAATCCCAAAAAGTGCCTAATGTTCCAGAAAGAGGTAAAATTCCTAGGACATGTCGTGTCCTCGGAGGGGATAAGAACAGATCCAGACAAGATTTCCTCAGTACGAGATTGGCCGAGGCCTTCAAATGTTCATGAAGTACGAAGCTTCCTTGGTCTATGCACTTATTACAGACGATTTGTGGAACGATTTGCTGATATTGCGAAGCCACTACACCGGCTTACAGAAGAGAAGGTTCAGTACCAATGGACACAAGAGTGCGAAACATCATTCAGAACACTAAAATCAGCACTGTGTTCGAGTCCAGTTCTTTCATACCCAGAACGGAAAGGCCTCTACGTATTAGACACAGATGCCAGTAATTCTGGACTTGGATGTGTTCTTTCCCAAATTCAAAATGGACAGGAAAAAGTAATTGAGTACTTCAGCAAGACGTTGTCGAAGCCAGAACGTAACTATTGTGTGACACGGAAGGAACTATTGGCCATTGTCAAGTCCATAGACCATTTTCACAAGTACCTATATGGACAACATTTTAAAGTTCGGACCGACCATGCTGCATTAAAGTGATTATTGCAATTGAAGACTCCGGAAGGCCAACTAGCTCGCTGGATAGAAAAACTGCAGCAGTACGATTTTAAAATCGAACATCGTCCTGGAAAATCCCATAGAAATGCAGACGCTCTCTCCAGAAGACCCTGTCGGGAAGACTGCAAGCACTGCCACCGAGTGGAAAAACAACAAGGGATAATAATTGTAAACACCGTTAAAATTGATGTTCCTGACGATTGGACAAAAGAGACATTAAGAGAAGAGCAGTTAAAAGATCAAGAAACTGGTCCTATTCTGGAATGGAAAGAAAGAGGAGCCCGACCTGGCTGGAAGGACATTTCAGACAAGGCAGTGGGACTGAAGGCTTTGTGGGCACAATGGGATTCCCTTAGAGTAGAGGATGGACTGTTGAAAAGAGCTTGGGAAAGTCCAGATGGGAAGGAAATTTCTTTGAGATTGGTAATTCCCAGGTGTCGCATACCAAAAGTACTCCAGGAAGTGCATAATGGAACATCTGGCGGACATTTTGGCATCAACAAAACTCTCACTAAAGTACGCGAACGATTCTACTGGGTGAACAGTCGCCAAGATGTGGAGGCTTGGTGCCGCAAATGTGAAGTTTGTGCGGCAAGTAAGGGACCACAGACAAGAAGTAAGGGTCAAATGAAACAATATAACGTAGGGGCTCCTTTTGAGCGAATTGCGATCGACGTAGCTGGTCCATTCCCCGTGACGGGCGATGGGAACAAATACATCTTAGTTGCCATGGACTATTTCAGTAAGTGGCCTGAAGCTTATGCCATACCCAACCAAGAAGCAGCCACTGTCGCTCAAGCTCTAGTAGATAATCTAGTATGTCGATTTGGCGTGCCCCTAGAATTGCATTCGGATCAAGGAAGAAACTTTGAATCAGGGGTGTTTCAGAAGATGTGTCGCTTACTGGGAATTCATAAGACAAGAACAACAGCCTTACATCCACAATCTGACGGAATGGTAGAGAGATATAATAAAACCATGGAGGAGCACCTATCTAAAGTGGTTGAGAAACATCAGAGAGATTGGGACCGTCACCTACCTCTTTTCCTTATGGCCTACAGGGCCTCCATTAATGAAACAACAAAACAGACGTCGGCTCGCGTGATGTTTGGACGTGAGATTAGACTGCCATGTGACTTGGTATTTGGCACACCAGATGAGGAGCGACTTTCCATAAATGACTACGCCGATGAAGTAGGTGAACGGCTAAGGAATATTCATGAGCTGGTACGAGACCGAATTGCCATAGCAAGTGATCGCATGAAGGCCCGTTATGATCTTAAGGCAAATTCAGGAGGGTTCCAGGCTGGGGATTTGGTTTGGCTATATAACCCACAACGAAAGAAAGGCAGGTCCCCGAAGCTTCACCCACCCTGGGAAGGTCCTTACACTGTTGTCACCAGACTAAACGACGTTGTATATAGAATTCAGCAAAGTCCAAAATCCAAGATGAAGGTGGTGCATATAGAGAGACTAGCCAAGTATGCAGGGAACAATGAATTGCCTGATCGGGACGTTCAGGCTTAAGGAGGGGGCAGTGTTACGCCACTGGACTGTGTAGACTGGTTAGATTAGGCTGGAATTGTACACGAACGGCCGGGAATATTCTGGAGTGCTCTAGACTGGGTCAATGGATGTATAAATAAGACGCACGGCGGGCCAAGATTTAATCTTAAGTTGAACGTGAACGAGTAAAGAAGTAATAAGAAAGAGACTTATAAGTGTTCAAGTGTGATTATAGTTAAGACAGTATTGTTGTAAATTGTTAATTAGTAAATAAAGTAGTGAGTAAGTGTTACCTGGACTTTCAATCAACGAATCTACGAGTATAGGTGTTTGTGTGGATAGCAAACACGTAACAATATTATTATTTATTGTTTTAACGGGATATGATTGTCAAAGACATTGCTAATTGTTATAAAAGGCAAAATATTAGCAAAAACGCTACAGAGTACAAACTGATGCAGCACTTAGTTAAATTAAATGCTTAAAATATTGTCTATTGACAACTTGGCAATGTCTGCAAGAGTAAATAAATTCTTGTTGCACGCTATGAACAACTTCTGGCGAATTGATTCAAGTTTCACAGTAAATTCGCTGTTTTAGATCTTCAGTATCTCGTGGTTTATTCTGATAAACTTTATTATTCATGTAACCCCACAAAAGATCCAGACGTGTTAGATCTGGTGATCTAAGTGGCCCATTAAAAGATTTCCATCACCCAATCCATCTATTCGGGAATACTTTATTTATGTATCTGCATACAAAAACTACATAATGGGCCGGAACACCATTCTGCTGATACCAATTATTATCGTTAAATTGGTCCGGATCCTGGTTACTTGGAAACAGAACTGCTACTGGTGAAATGACATCGTTTAAAAAAACAAAGACCTCTTCCCGTTTAAAGTTTGATCGAAAAAAAATGGGCAGATGAGGGTATCTCTGATAATGCTCCTCAATACATTTATTTTTTGAGAGTACTATGTGTGCTCTTCTCGCTTAAAATGTGAATTTTCTATGGCCTAATGGCGAAATTATATTTATTTGCCATTTGAATCATACATAAATTATATGAAAAAACAATTTGTCGTATAAACATACGGATCTGGCATATTTCCATGAAATTCTCTGAAAATTACAGTTTTCTATCAAAATCATCATCCGTAAGTTCTGAGGCAACTTGCTTTTTTGTATGGATGATATATATTTACTTGTTTACAATCTTTTTAGAATTGTCGTTTTCGCTATGTTTAGATCTAATACCAGTTGCTGACTTGTAACATGTCTTTAAAATATCCATTTGTACATCTCCATCGACTGTAGGAAGACTACTTTTTGGAGCATCTCTGGCGTCCATTTTCTCTAGACTTGCCTTCAATTTGATTTACTGTGGATTGTGAGAGAGGAAAACGATCTATTTTTGGATAAGTAATTGACACGATTTCTTTGGAGTTCGGGTCATATCACCAAAGCCAGTTATTATTAATGTTTCAATTCACTGTTGCTGACTTAGGCGCTTGTTAAATGAATTAGAAATTTCCGAGTCACAGTCGACAGAACATTGCTAAAATCTATTGATACAATTAAATTTGATTGTGCCAAAAGAAACTAGTTTTATTTTGCTAATTTTTTGCATAGAATACTACCTGTGTTTTTGCATTAAAAAAAAGATCTATCGCTACACTGATATGACGTTTACTTACCTGCCCGACATTTAAAGCGCAGAGGTTTTTCTTCGATTTTTTGTATGGCACGTACAAGAGATAATGTTGATCTACCGCTGCGATACCTCAAAACAAGTCTTATAATCTGTTGCGCGTAACCTTTATTATAGTGTTTAGACTAAAATTTTGTTACGTAAGCATTATTAATATCCTTGACAAAATCATAATATATTAAAAAATAAATAAAGGCTGTAGGTTCCCCATTAGGTGTTATTGGATTAAAACTGAAAGGCATTTCCTTAATAAACTTTGTTCCAAATTTTTAAACTTTTAAAATTTTTCAGTAATTTTCAGCTCTATTGAAAAACTGGAACAATGGTGAGTTCTCGTTTGAAAAAACATCGATTACGTCATGATTTGTATTTGATATGGCTGAAAAATTATGAAAATTTATTTTCAAAAAAAAATGTTATTCCGAAAACTGAATTGCGTAAGCCTTTACCTTGTGTAAATCATTCATGATGATATAACGAAAAGACACATTTTACTTTGTTTTTTTTATCACTAAATTATTGTAACTTCATATTACTGCAGTTTCGGCACTTAACGTGACATTTTCAAACAATTCTGAAGAAAATAAATAAACAAAAATAATTGCAATATATTTATACTAAAACTATTCATGACAATTTAGTATGTTAAAGATGGGAAATTTTAAAGTCCGATTTATGGGTGCAAATTAGGTTGAAAAATTATAGTATTGATGGCAATTTGCTATGCTGAAGAATTTTTATATAAAACAGATGTTTAGAGATGGTAGATAACTTAAAAAAATACAGAAAATTGGATGAAACGGTTACAAGTTATATGTCAAAAAATGGAATTCAGTAAGTAATTTCCGGGACTCTTGTTTGTTGTAATAATTTCTATGGATTATAATAAATTTAATTTAAAGCTTCTTTCTTTTACATGTAATTCGTTAAATTTGGAAAACTGTGACCTAACTAAAAATATGATTTAAAAAAGTTGAATCTGTTTTATGGAGTTTAAAGGAGCGTAGGTGTACTTTATATCTAATTTCAAATGAACGATCAGTTTGACCCATATAAATTGACATATCCGGAGTGTAGTGCTAGTTACGATTAAATATTGTAATAATAAAATATCACCGACTATCACGACCCTTATTTGTCAACTTAATTTGCACACACAAAGTGGAATTTAAAATTTTCCATTTTTTTCGTAGTAAATAATCATAAATAGTTATAGCATAAATATACTGCAAACATTTTTGTTCATTCATTCTCTTTAGAATAGTTTAAAAATGACACGTTAAGTGTCGGAACTAAATTAACGTGAAGTTACAATAAATTAGTGATAAAAAACAAACCGAAATGTGTTTTTTCGTTACATCATCAATTGTTATTATTGCTGTATTAATCCATAGTTTACGACCGCATCATATAATTATTAACAGAAACAGAGTAGTTATCTGCGTGCAGATTTGTGATACGCAAATTAGTTAATATAAAAACTTAAAAATGCAAATAATGTAGACATTAAACTTGCATTACTAGAAAATGACAAACGATATGTGGATATTATGGGTGCATACTATTCTAGATGTGAGTTTGGGAACAGGATTTACATAACATATATGACTAAAAAGTAGCACCAGCGTACGTGAACTTCAGTGAACACGTTCTTCACAAAATGTGTCGAGGCTGAATTGTTTCTGAAACGACACCTGCAGACATCAATTTCCTTTGGAAGTAAGACGTATGAATTTTCAGCTACTGCTGCGGAAATGAAATAAAGAAATAGAACTGAATATTTACAGTGTATCTACCTAGTAATTTATTTATTACGTATTTGTACTCAGAAACGTACACAATGTAGAAATTGATATAAATGGTCCGGTTTCACAATAATTTTTTTGGAATAATAACTTGGATCTAAAAGTTAACTACTGGTAAATCGACAACTGCTATTCATAACACTAATTATCCGTCTGTTAACTAAAAGTTAACCGTAGATTCTATTTAGTTGGTATGAAAATTTCAATAATTTAACTATTTTTAATTTGTTATTCGTCATAGTGACAGCTGATAATTTCATAATTTTTGTTAAGTGGTGAAAAATTGTTGAAAACTGATATATGTATATATGTAATATTATGACAACAATTTGCAAGTTTAATTTTTTTATTTAGTATTTGCCGTATACAGGGTGTCCCATAAGTAATTGTACACAGAGCAATGACAGATTCCTTACGTAAAAATATTATGATTTAATCAAACTTACCTTAGTCCAAAAGTTGATAATAACAGAGATACAGGGGGGTCAAAGGTAATTTTCTTTTTGTTTTTTTTTTAAATAATTTCTTTAAAAAGTTAAATATTTTAACAAAATTTGGTGACTGGGGGTTTTTTGAGGCGAGGGATTCAAATCACAAAAAAACAGTACTTGATTAATTAGAATAATCAGTCATTACAGCAACAAAATAAATTTTTTTACATAATAATATTACATAATTACTTTAATAAATTTTCAAAATGCGCCACACCAACATAGATACATTTCCTTATCCTTTTTGTTTAAGATTGTCTAACTTTAAAAAATATGGCAGGTTGATTTGTAATAAACTGTGCGGCATTTTGTATCTGTTGCTATAATTCCTGTCGATTATTAATTGTTTGGGAATAAACCAATGTCTTCATATTTCCCCAAAAGTAAAAATCCATAGGACTGAAATCAGGACTACGAGCTGGCCATCAAAATTCACTTCCTCTTCCAACCCACCTATGAGGAAACTGCAAATTTAAATAATTGCGGACTTCAAGGGAATAGTGAGGTGGAGCTCCATCCTGCATAAACAATAAATTCTGTCTTATGTTTCTGGGTCATGTATTCATTTCATCATAAAGTTCCGTTTGCGAGAAGTTCAGATATGAAGCACTATTTAAGTTTGGTGGTAATTCATATGGCCCCAATAATCTATCTCCCCTAATTCCACACCAAACATTAATTGTGAATTCTTGTTGAAAATGTGATTCCCTAGGTGTATGTTGATCTTCCACATCCCAGTAATGGGAGCTCCTCCAGTTAAATACTCCTCTTCGAGTGAAAGTTGCTTCATCCGTAAATAAAATTACGATTTATTGTTTGTTTATTTTGAAGAAATTGTGAAAATTCTACACGTGCGGGAAGATTCCTAGGTAACAAATTATGTACCGGAATAAAATGAAATGGTCTCAAATCTTCTTTATGAAGTATTCTAAATATGGAAGATTTACTTTCCAGTAATTGCAGACAATGGCCGTGTGGAAAGTTCAGGATCTTCAGCAATTCGAACTAAAATTTCATCCTCCTAATCGGCGGTAATTCTTTTTGGACGCCCTATGTGGCTCTTGGGACGAAACTCGCCACTTTCTCCTAATCTGTCATAGATGTTTTTAAATGTTTGATGGTTTGGTAGAGTCCTGTTGGGATATAATCGTAGATATGTACGGCGAGCACGTCTACCACAACAATTTTCTTGTACGTAGACGCGTACCATATCTCGCATTACACTATTTGAAAAGTTGTTGTGACGAGGCATGATTAATCCAAACAAATTTAAAATTTCAGTGATTATCTAAATCCAGCGAACACAATACAATAATACCTAATTGACACCAGTCACCTAGATTTATGTACAAAAATCTTTAAATTGTATTCATTAGCACAACTAAATTTTCAGGTATGACATTTAAAGAGTAATTGACACAAGCCACCTAGATTTGGGTACAACAATCATACATCCCTAAATCATAATTTAAATTGGTTGCATTGAATATTTTAAAGCCAAATATCTCGAAAACGGTTACTCGTAGCGACATTTAGAGGGCATGCCTTTTTTACGTAAAAATGACAGAAAAATAGGAATTTTTATTTAAAAAAAATTAAAAAAAAATCGCCAAAAAAAAATATGACGTATAAACGACACGCAAACTACCGTAGGTGGCCCCCTCTACAAACAACAGCAAAACTATGAACATATTTGAATCCCTCGCCTCAAAGAACCCCCAATGACCAATAAAAGTTAAAATATTTAACTTTTTTAAAGAAATTATTTTAAAAAAACCAATAAAAAATTTAACTTTGACACCCTGTATCTCTGTTATTATCAACTTTTGGACTATGGTAAGTTTGATTAAATCATAACACTTTTACGTAAGGAATCTGCCATTGCTCTGTGTACAATTACTTATGGGACACCCTGTATATGTGTATATAATAACAATGGCTCTCATAATTAGGTGGGTAGTTATTTTGTTTGTAGTTTTTTATTCGGAGAATTTGAGTTTTATGTTGTATTCTGAGTTTTTGTGTCACATTGCTACATAGAAATTGATAATCCCCAATGTAATGACATACATATCTATACACATTTCTACCATAGCAAATAATTCAATAGTTCATTAAGTTTGTCTTGTGTTATTGCTTTATTCCTACTGTTCTTCATAACTTTATTAGAAAGTTGTGTCATTCTTCTTAAAAATGGTTTTTTAACAAATACAAATTTATTCAAGAATTAAAAATAAGAGACAAAACGGTTTAAGTGGTAACTCTAACATTAACTTTGAGAGAAACTTTTAAATTTGGTAGAAAATCCAGAGTTCCTGATGTGGTTGAGACCATTGATAGGTGTTACTAATATTTTGAAAAATATTATAAATCCAGAAAGAAGTGCTGAAACGTCACTAGAGATAGTAAAATTTGCAATTTAAAACAATGGGTAGTCAGAAAATGGGAAAATCAATAATATTACCTAGATGTGTATACTTATTTATTTTGTGAGTAAAAAAAGCAAAATACCACTTTAGTTAGAATTGAAAGTATAGGACAAATAATACAGTGTGTTCCCGGTCGTTGTTAAACTTAGGCTTGTTTTTATTTTTTTCATTAAATTTCAAGAAAATGTTATTCTCGATGGAAAATTGCATTTCCCCAAACGTAAGACAACATTCAAATCTAAGGTTATTTATAGGTGAAATTAAAAAAAATTGAAAGAAAAAGAATGTATCAATAAATATCGAGTAGTGGTCAATAAACTACAATTTCTTTCATGTTGATATTTCACATATCCATTTTTGCTGTATGAGGAGTAGATAATTAAACAAATTTTCCTTTATTATTTATATAACTAAGTAATTATCTACACATTTAAGTAGATTGTAAATGAATCATCATTATATAAATGCAATTGTGTTGGTTCAAACAACGTGAAATAGACAAAAGTTATGTATTATTCTTTAAAAAACTAATTTACTATGAAAATATGTGTATGTATTATGAGTATCTTGTATGATTAATTTCTAATTTGATTACTGTCTCAATTATCTTTGAAGAAATAATACTGTCAAGAATAAAACTATTCTGAAAACTGTAGAATAACAAAATGCACACTTAATTTCACTAACATTTGAGAAAACACAATATACTACTCGTCCTTTATTAAATATCAAATTTGACTATCGATAATTGAATTTCAGTACAACTAAAACTTTTTAAGAACAACACTCTTTTCCGAAAAATCAATAATAAAGTTTCCATGTATATTTAACAAAAATTAGGAACATACTATATAAATATTTAAAAAAATTTGACATTTTATTTGCTACGTATTTATGCATATTTTGAAAAAATAATAAAATAATTATTGAGTATTTCAGAAGTATCCTTTCAAACCTAATATGATAACAATAATGAATGCCTATAGTTTCGTACATTTTATACTGCCATTGTATAAAACTTTAGGTAGATAATAAATTAAACGTGACACTTCAAATACATTTATCGCAGAAACCATTAAACCAACTACTTCATCTAGGAGCAACATGTCATTGGATTAAATAATAGTATTCTTAGTATTAGAAATCAAATGATCTCGGTCTCTGGCCATGAACAACTACGAAAGCTTTTAATCAGTTGTGATTGTTTATATTTTTATCATACATTTTATTGGCATGGAAATTGGTTGGATTTTTAATTGTTATGCGTATATATGTGATAAGAAATTTCTTGTTTTGTAAATTTCACGGTAATATCATTAATTGACTATTGAGTTTTGAAGAGGTTTAAGTATATTAAACGAAACGTGGGCGAGATAACATTTTTATTTTAACCTATTTGTCCTGTTTCCGACAATTTTAATCTGTAGAAGATTATTCAAGGATACAAATTTCATAATTAGTTTTCATACTAGCGCAATCAGATAAGGATGCCAGTATAAAATGTAAGAAACCATAAGTATTTATTATTGTTATCATACTAGGTTACGTTTGAAAGGATGCTTATAGAGTGTGTTTGTAAAGTATGGAATAAATTCATTATTTCTTAAACCAAAAATATTTAGAGAAATCCTCTGACACGTCAATTTTTAATTTCAATTGCGCACTTATCCTTTACTTTTTTGGTTATGACGACATCACTGTTTCCGTTATGATATCATCGATATTTTTTCAAACGGAACACTACATATTTCTAAATTTTTGGATTCTGCTTCAACGTCTGATTCCATAAACGTAAAATTGATAAGTTAAAAGATTTTGAATATAAGAATTTACTAATTCTTCATGTTTTGTTTCAACAAATAATAATCACTAGAACTAACGTTTATTTAATAATAAAAGTAAATGTAACTGTACCCGTTGTTATAGCTGACAGTACCCTAAACGATGACTCAAGTGTTGCTGAACCTTCTTTATAGTTTCCTGAGAAATATTGTTTAATTCTGTTCTATTTATCTTTTTTAATTCAATAATGTTTTCCAGTTTGGTTTTATAAACTAAGTTTTTTAGATGGCCTCACAGAAAATAATGTAATGGATTAAGATCCGGTGGCCTTGGTGGCCACTCGATGGGTCCACGTCTACCAATCCACCTATTCAGATACATTTGGTCAAGATACCTTTGAACGTCTGCTGCATAATGGGGAGAGCACCATTCTATTGATACCACAGACTTTCGTCAACATTTCGAGGATTAATTCTACTGGGGAATAAATTTAATAACGTTGGGATGAGACAGCTCATTAAAAATTGGAGATATGCCGGTCCGTTTACAGTTCCATCGAAAAAATATGATCCAATGATTCTATTTCTTACACTTGCCACCCTTACATTTATCTTTTGTGGATACTATGTGTGCTGCTCCCGCATCCATCGAGGGTTTTTCCTTAATCAGTATCTACAATTCTAACGATTCAATTCACTATTTAATTTGAAAGTGCATTCATTGGAGAAAATAATATTTTTATCAGAAGAGGATCATCATTGCATATATTCATCATTGTTTCACAAAATTGTATCTTCCGATCTGGACCATTATCACTTAGTTCTTGCACAAGCTGAATTTTAATGGGATGTCATTTTTCTAATTTCAATATTGTATGTACTGACGTTTTAGTAACATCATAATCGCTGCTAACCTGGCGAACGCTGATATGTGGATTTTCTTCATCAACCAGTAAAATAATTAATTGTGTATCCTCGTCAACACCTGGGCGACCTGTTTTAGGTAAATCTTCCAGTGTACCAGTCTCTCTATTTTCTTTTTCAGTTTTAGTCACTGTCGATTGAGTTTTGGGACGTTCTGGATATTTAGTATTAAATAAATTATATACTTCTTGTTGAGTTCGCATCCTATCACCATACCCAATCATCGTAAGAATTTCAATTCTCTGCTTTAGAGATACACTTATGTTAGAAATTAAAATAAATCGACAACATTTATGGAGAAACCACTACTGGGGTAAAGTATTATTAAGTGATTCACTGTCAAGAACGATAATGAAAAAACAAAAACTAAATAAAACTAACCTGCTTCAAATATTAATAAAAAAACTGTTTATTTTACTTTTTTTTACTTTTTATTTTAAATGGCCGTATCTTCCAACTTATCAAATTTAGATCTTAAGTGTGATACATATTTGTAGTCAGCTGTTAAAGAGAATCTAAAAATGGAGAAATATATAGGGTGTTCCATTTGAAAAAATGTCTAAGACGTCATAACGGAAACAATGATGACGTCATAACAAAGCAATTAAAGGATAAGGTGCAGAATTAAAATTAAAAATCGACGTATCCGAGGATTTTTTAAAAATGTTTTTGGTTTAAGAAATAATGAATTTATTCCATACTTTACGGGCACACTGTATAATACCAAATAATTATTTTACTATTTCTTTTTTTCTAGAAATACACAGTATAATTATTTAATAGGTTGTTTTTGAAATTTCGAAAACCAGTTAATAGAAGAGAACCTCTCCATTAATACATTTTAATGAAATTTGCAGAACGATTAAATTTGATTACCTAATTTGCCATTCTTTGATAATAGCAGTCATAAAATCCTAGACACTTTTTTTACCTATCCTGTACACAAATAACAAACTTCTAATTTTCGTTTTGTTCAGAAAATTTTCGGCGCCAAATCTGCCGCAGATAGGCGGTAAATCATTTAAATATACCTGACTACTGAATAAATATTAAACACTATTTTTCACTATAGTCACCGACAGTAGTATATTTCCTACACCTAATAAAGCTCATGAATGATTAAGGACACAACACTGAGAGAGGGAAAACTTCATTAATAAGTCGTAGGACCACATGCGATTCAAATATCATGCTATTTAGTATTCTCCTTTCCACATTTGGAATAATAATAAATTATCTGTAAAGAAAACTTACCTATTAAGAAAATTTCGGGTAAAATTTCAAATTAACTATTCACTAAATCAACTGAACTTTGTCACACACACTTTCCTGATAATTTCAAGGATGACTTGATTACGGTACGCTACTGCAGTTACCTCGATCCATACAGGCATTCAGTTATATGCCTTGGGATCGATCGAACTCGTCAAGGATCGGTTTAGCTCGGTGCAAGGATGTGTAGGTGGACACGCTATCCACAGGAAGAACATTTATGTCTGGTTTATGTTTTTTCATCAATGATTTTTAAGCCTGATTTTGTTAAATAGTTTATATGAGGTTTTTCGCTACGGTTTTGCAAAGCGAGGTGGAATCGAGAGGTTTAATAAATTTTGGCCTTGCATATACTCCGTTCGCAGTTGATAGTAATCACTTCATCACTTCATCTATTATTTATAAGGTAGTTTTTGTATGACTTTGTTTTTCGTCGTTTACGCATATAGGAAAGGTGGTTGTAATGTATAAATAGCTGTTGAATGTATGCAAGAAAGGTATATTTAAATAAATGTTGACACTAAATTTGTTGATAGTTTTCTGCTATAAATATGGGAAATCCATTTAATAAAATATAATTTTTTGCAAGGACAAAATAGTTTCATATTTTTTTCTTTAGTATTTATTAGAAACATCGGTATTCTAGTCATAGATTAAACATATACATATAGTTCATCTTTATGTAAATATTTATCACGCAAAAATATGGATCCTACCTTTTTATATCGACACGAGCAACGCCTGTTTACGATATTGTTCATTTTGATATAGGAAATTCACACAAATGGTCCATTATAGCAATATTTACCATTTCAAAACTCGCAAAGCAAAATCCAAAAATTGACACTGGTCACAACGATATAAACATTTTAAGCGATGGAACTATTATTATGTATATTCTTGTTACTTGCGCATTCGCCAAAATTTTAAATCAATTTAAAAAAATAATGCATAAATTGTTTGGATATTTTGGCTTTATTGGTTCGGTAAAAAAAGGAAAATTATTCCGTTTTACATAATATATTAGATGACGTTTCGCTGGTAGTCACCAGCTTTTCCAAATCTTTAACGAATAAATTGGATTATTAATTATTTAAATAACAATTTAAAACAATTGTTATTTGTATTGTACCCATCTTCGGGTATTTTATATAATGATTACATCTTGTTTTTTGTATGTTAATAGATATGTGTTTTATTCTTAATCTATTCTTTATTGTACGTATGTTCTGTTTGCTTGTATATATGTTAATGATGTTATCATATTACTAGCAAAACAGAACATATATACAATAAAGAATACATCAAGAATAAAACATATATCTATTAACTTACAAAAAACAATATGTAATCATTATATAAAATACCCGAAGAAGGGTACAATACAAATTAGAATTATTTAAAATTGCTATTTAAATAATTAATAATTCAATTCATTCGTTAAAGATTTGAAAAAGCTGGGTCCACCAGTGAAACGTCGTCTAATATATTGCGTAAAACATAATAATTTTCCTTTTTTTTACTGACCCAATAAACCCAAAGAATCAAAACAAGTTAAGCACGACAAGGGTTTAAGAAACAAAAAAATCAAAAAATAATGCATACCATAAATTGAATGGCAGAGTGTGCATTAAATACCAATAGTGCAGTTCAATTTATCTATATTTAAAAATTCTCCTAAGAAGTTGTATACCATTAAAATTAAAATGAAACTCTAATTCTCGACTGTTTTGAACATTTTCCTCACATTTGGTACAATGAAATAGCTGTAGTAGCTCAATATTTTAACAAATTATAACTAGTTCTTCTCAAATTATTCAAAATGGCGGATCCACATGGACGCGTGGATGATGCCGATAAATATTTTAAACGTTGTGCAAACGAAAAGAGCTCTGTTATTATTTCTTTAAAATGTTTCAGTATCCTTCATCCAAGCTGTGTAGATCGTATGAAGCAGAAAAAGCAAATTTGTGAATCTAAAACAATTTGTTGTGAGAATGAAAATATAACCCTAAAACTGCCGAATTCAAATTATTTTCCAGAACAAATTAAATAACAAATGAAACCAGTGCACAAAAAACATAATAATTAGGGATAATGATGAAATTACTAGTTTATTATAATCTAAAATCAAGGATTTGCAAGATAAACTTGTAACTAACAGCAATGGAAATATTCAAACTTCAGGGGGTCGTAATTAAAACTAGACATACATAAAATTGCATAATTTGTTCATAATTAGAAGAGATCGACAATTTTAGTGTTTTTAGAACTGACCGAGATTTTGTCGCAACCAATACAGGCAGAGGTGGTGGCGTTCTCTTAGCCCTAGACAAACAACTTGAATCTGCCCAATTGATATTAAATCAATCTGTAACACATTGACTGATGTAAAATTTATTGATGTTCTTGTAGTAAAGGTCAAAAGAAATTTTCGCTGGATATATATTCTAGTAATCTAGTAATTTATATACTCCCAATATATACATATGAAGAATATCATGTGTTATATGATTATCTAATGTCTATACACCTTTTGTACGATTCAGATTTATTAATAGTTGGTGATTTTAATATACCCGAATATATAAATTGATGTGCTGGAAATACATCAACGCCTAATTTCATAAATTTCTGTAGTCTTAATCAGTGTAATAATATACGGAACTTTCAAGGTCGCTTATTGGATTTAGTATTATGTAATACAAATTGTGTAGTTAATAAAGCACTGCGGATTATTCTACTAGAAAACCTTTACCACTCCGCGTTGATTATAGAAATTGAAATTGCAAAGTCTAATAGAAAAATAAATAATTTTCCCATCAAAGCACATGTCGATTTCAATTTTAAAAAAGTAAACTTTTCATCTTTATATGAAGAAATTAATAATACTAACTGGGATTTTCTCAATCAACATGCAGATTCGAACATGGCTATTGCTAATTTAAACAATAAACTAAATAATATTTTCGAAAAGAATATATAAAAAAAAAAAGTAAATGTTATCCACCGTGGTTTAATAGCCAATATATAAAAATGATAAAAACAAAAGACAAGGCTTTAAAAATTTACAAAAAAAATGGTGACATGAACTATTTAAATAGATTCAAGTCACTAAGATCGCAAATAAAAATTGAGGTGGACGTGTTGCATAAAGCTTAATTACAAGGCATAGAAATGGATATAAAAATCAACCCGAATACAATTTAGTCCTATATAAATTCTAAAAGGGATATTTCCTCTATCCCCTCAATTGTTACTTATAATGGGAAGATATTAAAGATCCCCAACTAATGGTTAATAGCTTTGCCAATTTCTTTTCTGAGTCATTTACGCTCCCGGTTGCTATTACTCATGTATCCTCGAACCAAAATATAAATACAATCGACATTCCATTCATTACTCAGGATGAAGTTGGTAAAGCGATTAAACGATTCAAACCAAACTGTACTATGGGACTTGATTTGATACCTGCATTCTTAATCAAGGATTGTGCATTGGATTTTATTACTCCTCTAACAGCTATATTTAACTTAATTATAAAAACGTCATGTTTTACAGAGTCTTGGAAACTGTCTAGAGTGTGCCCTGTTTATTAAAAAGGCAATAGGAATGACATAACGAATTACTATCATCTTCAACTTTACTAAATTATTAGAAATAATTCTGCATAATGTTATCTACAATCATGTGTCTGGATTGATATTATGTGAGCAGCATGGCTTCATGAAGGGTAGGTCCACTGTGGCGAATCTTGTGTGTAAGTCCTAGTTCAATAGTAATAAACTAGACCGACATAGCCAAGTTGATGTTATATACACCGATTTTACTAAAGCATTCGACCAACTTGACCACGGAATTTTATTGAACAAATTGGATACTTTCTACTATCTAATCCTCTTCTGCAGCTTTTCTCTTTATATTTGAAAAATAGATATCAGTTTGTTCAGTACCGTGGTTACAGGTCGAAGAAGTTTTTGCAGCTATCTAGGGTACTACAAGGTTCGACCCTTGGACCTCTCCTTTTTATCATGTTTATCAATGATATTGTGTCAGACCTATGTGTACATTATCTGATTTATGCAGATGATCTTAAGCTACTGTGTGAAGAGAATTTTTACGAAGAGTGTGAACTGTTGCAAGTTGCACTTAATAAAATAAAATCGTGGAGTACACATAACAATTTACCACTAAATGCTTCGAAATGTAATGTTATGTCATTTACAAGAAAAAAAATCCTGTTGATTTTGATTATAAATTGGACGGTGCATCACTTAATAGGCCTGATTATATAAAAGATCTTGGAGTAACTTTTGATCCTAAACTAACATTCTTAAAACATATTGAAGTTGCCACTTCATCTGCAATTAAATATTTAGGTTTCGTTATTAGAAACTCGAAAGAGTTTTCTAATATGTTTACACTTCGATTGTTATATACATCCTTCGTTAGATCGAAATTAGAATACGCATCGATAGTCTGGACCCCAATCTATGTTACTCATGTAGCGACGCTTGAAAGAATACAAAGACGATTTATGAAATCTGCAGTATATATATTAGATGGCATATATCCGCCAAGAGGGTTTTCTCATAATTTGTTATTAACATGGTTTGATATAGAATTGTCAAAACGAAGATCTGTACATCTGATTATATTTTTATATAAAATTGTTAATAATATTTTTGACTGTCTAGATATTCTTAGTCATATCAATATACGGGTGCCCAGGATTTCAACAATGTTTTTAATCTTCCTACAACTAATACCAATATTCTCAAAGCATCTCCTCTTTATCAAATGATCTCTAATTATTGCACCGTGGAGGATAGGGTTGATATATTCTTTTGTACTATCAGGCAGCTAAAAATTGTGTACAGCTAGTCATTTACTATTATAATAATTTGTGTTTATAATACTTGTTTATATATGTATGTATATGTATGTGTATATGTGTATATGTGTGGGTATGTATGTATGTATGGATGTATGTGCGTATATATGTGTGTATATGGGTGTATGTGTATATGTATGTGCAGGTGTATGTATATGTGTGCATACATATTTGTATAAGCGTATGTGCTTATTTTTAGTGTTATCTTTTTGTTTATACCATTTTTATTACCATCTTTCTTTTTAATTTTTTTTTATTTTTGTATTGTTATTTTTATTATTACCATTTTTCTTTTTACTGTTACCGTTAATTCAAATTATCCCTGTATCCTGTAATTGGGCTTTTGCCTGTTGGATATGTATTAAATAAATAAATACATAAATAAATAAAATAATTAGAAAAGATCGGGAGGTAGTGATAACTGACGTCAATTTTACTAAGTAATGTATCACTGCGTAAATATGTTGCATGCATATATGACGAAATATCTTGTAGTTGTTTTTATGTGTTCGGTAATATTTAAAATTAATACGAAGAGGGCTGAGAGTGTTGGTGAATGTAACACCAACACATATATGTATTCTTAACTGGCGATCACAAGAGTAACAGTATATTAGTAATATTAATGTACCCACTAAAAATTTGCCACCTTCCAGCCGCAAGTATTGGTGGTTTTATCCGGACGTATTTGTCATTCAGTTCAGAATAATTTTTTTGTTTAATACCCTCAAATCTCTGTGATAAATATTTTTTCTTATTGTCGTTTCCGATTGCACTGTCCACTAATACACTTTTGTAAAAATTGTCTAAATAGTGGATTATCTAGTTTTATTCACGGTATACTACACCAAACCATAATTTCCATTAAATTAAACTAAGTTCCACCAAGTTAAAATTTGTTGGCCTGTAATACTACTATTCACACACTTTTTATGACTATCTGAGGAATGTGTCTATTAATGTTTGCTTTGACGTTTCACAAAAGCACTTCTTTACAGATTTTGCAATGTAATTCTGTGCCGTTAAATAGCAACTCCATGAAAATACTAAATCATAAGTTCATCTCATCCTCTGAATCAATTGAACGAGATATTTTAAAAAAGTTAATTTCCGTTCTCTTTTATTTCGCACTGTTTACGTATCTCGCTGTCATTCACATAGACGTTTTAAAAACACTACGTATTTAAAGTGGTATTCATTTTTAACATAAGGCAGTGGGTGTAATCCAAACCATACGCGATCCGTCTATATATATATATCTGTCTATTTATTGTTATTGGACACTCGACAATACAAGCCTTTCCCTGTCAAGACATGACAGTAAGTAATTGTTTTTTATAGCTGCAAGTCGTCCAATTAACTTATAGAAACCTTTAATTTTTTTTTGCCCAATTCTATGTACATAAGAATCATTTCATTTTGTTTGGGAATGTTTCATTAAGTGTTTACAATATGATATATCTACGTAAAAGTCGTCTCTGGAATTTTCGCTACTTCTCGAATTTATAATAATTAGTAATATATGAATATTTTTATATATTTCAGATCTGTTTATTTTTGTCTTTATTGGCGCAGTATATAAAGATAATGCTGAACACCTTTTAGCTTCTTGGTGGACTGCTCTATACTTCATTGGCCTGCTTTGAATCCCGATTTTCAATGAACAATTTAAGGCATTCATAAAAAAAAACGTGTTTTCAAATTTTGATTATTAATGAAGGTCACCTCACGAAATACAATATTATTTTACCTAAGGGTGAATTAAATATAAAAGAAGTTGGGATATACATTTATTTATTGTGTTTTACGAGAAATGTAGAAAGTTAAATTTGTTACAGCTTTTGAATGGAGATAAAAGCCTTTCAATTTTTCAAAGTTTCTTACATTTTCTCTTTTATGTATATAGATGTTCAGATTTCCGCACAATACACACAAAATACAAAGGGATTAATTTTGGAACTTCAAAATATAAACCACACAGTGTGTTTACATGAATGTAAATATCGTTTCGTACAAATAAATCAGTCATTATAGAATCTCTCATAACTGAGTGAAGATAGGTATTTGTAAAAACTCATATTTTCGAGGAAGGTCTATTGATCGGTACTGACATAAATTATATCTAAGTACTTACTGTATGCGGTGTGAAACGAAGGTGCTGTTATAAAGTTGGTATTAAAATAATTTTATAAAAATAATAACTGCCTTTTAAAAATAATCTGTAGATGTGAATCTGGAAATTGGTCAAAAATTCCAGACAAATATGTATCAGACAGAGATAAAAGATATGCGAGTAGGAAGATAAAATTAGACATCGAATTAAGAAATCCAATAAATATTAAATATCAAAGTAATCATTCATAAAAAAGGCAACTGGGCAACACCGATATTTAGCAAAAAATGTTCAGCCTATACAAGGTGGTCTAGTTTCCGTGGCACAAACTTCAGGAATGTGTAGAGAATGTAAAAATAAGAGTCCCTTCTATGTCCTTAATACGAAAATTGCAACATAACTTGGATACATCATTTCACATTTATTTCTAAACGACCAATCCAACGCTGTGGATAATTAGCATTTAACCATTCTCTTACAACTCTTTCAAAATGCTCTAGAGCACCATCCAATTGTATCCAACTACCATATCGCAAATCGTGGGGAACATTTTACGCAAAAAAAATCAGGAATTTCTTCTGCTGAATTTAAAATCACTGACAAATATTCAAGCGCTTTTCAGCATCCCCTGGGCGTAAATGTTGCACGGGCTGTAGATGATAAGCATGTCTGTGGTCACTTAGTAACTTTCGTACTTGCGATTCGGTATTTGCAGTTGTTGAGCTGCTCTGCAAGTGCTCAGCCTCGGATTATATTTATAATCTTGAAGAATATGATTAAAATTATTATTTCTATGAATTCTGTTCGGTTCATTATTTTCGCGCAAGTCAAAGTTGTAAAAACAGAGATGTAATCTAATAAATACGCGATACTTTAGCATTTAGATGACTCATTAACGGCAATTCCTAAGACAAAGTAAATGATATTCATGATATTTTAATAGTATTTAAAGTTTACCGTAGAAATGGAAGTAGAAAGTAAAATTCCTTTTTTGGACCTATTAATTATAAGAGATAAAGACAAACTTATATTCAATATTTATTCAAAACCCAGTAATTCTAACAGAATGTTAAATTGTTATTCTGCGCATCCCATTCATCAAAAAATTAACATTATCAAACAATCCAGGAATATTATTTACTATGTGTGTGACAAGAATTTTATAAATCCAACATAAATAATTTGAGGCAAAAATTTCAATTATCCGATCTCTTTAATTAATAAAATTTTTAACCAAAAACCACCAACTAGACTAAATAATAACTCAATAAAAACAATGAATAATACAGAGTGAATTGGTTTTTACTTAAAAATACCATTTTTACCCGGTCTCTCAGAATCCTCGAGTAGAGTCTTACATACAAATAAATCAAAGATCAGCCAGTATAATATAAAAATCGTATACAATTTATTTTCTAAAGTTAAAGACTCAATGTGATTATTGCAAAACAAGAATGTTATTTATGAAATTTCTTGTCAATGTAACAAAGTATATTTGGGACAGACAAAACAACTTTTACATAAGTGAGTATATAACCACAAAAGGGACTGTAACAATATCAACAAAAATAAAAAATGAAAAACCGCACTGAGTACCCATCATTTTATGGAGAATCATAATTTCCTATTCGATTAGATCAAGGTTTTGGATCATGAAAAAAATTATCAGAAACGCTTATTTTTAGAAATGGCGTACATCTTAAAATCTGCTAATTCTATGAATTTAAAAACGGATTATTCTAATCTTAATAAAATATATCACAACCTTATTCATAATAACTAGTGCTTATTCATATTTGGTTATATGATTATACGTTACAAATGTAGGTATACACCATGACAGATGTATGGATATACAGGGTGAGTCAATTTTTTGTAGACAAACTTTAACAGGGGATAGAACACATGTTTTTAAAAAGAAAAGTTCCTAGAAATATATGTCGTAGAACGCTTCGTTTCCGAGATACAGGGTGTTGAATATAATTTTCTTTTCTCGAATTTTCATTATAACTTATAAACGAATGCTTAGATTTTTTCCATGTTTGGGGGATAATGCCTATTAATTAAGGGGCATAAAACAAGCGATAAGAATGTTCAATAACTTGCACAGTGGCGGAGTGGAGGGGTGCCCAACCACTTTCTTAAACAGAACTTCTACACCAATGACTATTTTTTTAAAAAAACTGTTATTTTCATTATCTACATACAGTTTAACAAAAATAATGTCCCTTCTTCTGTTTCGAAATTCCTGTGCGTTTCCGAGTTATTTTGATTTTTAGTGTTTGATGTGGTACTAAATTAAGTAATTTTTTATTATCAATTATCAGCTAAATATTTAATTCTTTCAACGAAACCTACCTAAATATGATATGTTAAGGATTCTAAAAAGCCGAAATCTCTTATTCTTTATCTCTTCCCAATGTAGTAAAAATAAATATTTGTTATATCAAGCCATACTCAAATACAAGACTTTTATAAGTTGAAATCTGTTACATTAATACATCATTGTGCAGTTGCCAAACAGTTTTAAGAAGTTTCTTTAAGTTTTATTAAACTTGTGTATGTGCCAATTTCCGTTTCAATTTTCGTTGTTTTTTGCTAAATAATTTCCATTTGAAACTAACAAATACAACTGTGTATTGCAACAAAATATTATACTCCTTGGAAAACAAGTAAGCATTAAATGTCATATTTTGAAACGACAGTTTGACTTATTACAGTTTATCTACAAACACTTTTGCTTTATCTTGAATATTTTCACTGTTATTAATTATTGTTTTTAAGTTTAAAAAGTTATTTGATATGGTTTGCCAGCTTTAGTGTAACATGCCGTTTACATTTACAAATAGCGAACAAGCCGACATTCATTTTATTTATGGGTTCGCAAATGGGAAATCAAGGTACGCTGCTAGGGAGTATCGAAGAAGATTTCCAAATAGACGACAACCTCATCATTCCGATTTTGTGAGTATCCACCGTCGATTTGTTAACCAGGGTTTGAAAAATGTACTTGGGGGCCGACAGAACAACCGTGGACGAGATAGAATTGGAGAGGGTATATTGCTTGAATTTAATAGGAACCCAACGACAAGTACTCGACGTACTGCTGTTGCTTTTGGTATTTCCCAAAGTAAAATTTGCGGGGTTTTAAAATGGGATCACAGACGCCCATATCATTTTCAACCTGTTCAAGGTTTATGTCCTGGTGACGCCGAACGAAGACTTAATTATTGTAGGTGGGTTCTTAACTCCATTCAAAATAATAGAGATTTCTTATCCAACATACTGTGGACTGATGAATCCTGTTTTACTCGTCGTGGTACAGTAAATTTTCACAATCTGCATGTATGGGCACATGAAAACCCACATGCCATTCGACCAAGAAATTTTCAACATGAATTTAGTACAAATGTCTGGATTGGAATTTACGGCAACCACGTGTTTGGACCTTATTTCTTGCCACAACGTGTAAATTCAGAAAATTTCTTACAATTTTTAGAAGAAGAGCATGGTAATATGTGGGAAGCCATTCCTTTGAATTTAATAGGACAGTCTTGGATTCAGCTTGATGGGTGCCCGGCCCATTATGGCAGAATTGTAAGAAATTGGCTAAACAGTAACTATCCGGGGAGGTGGATAGGTCGTGGAGGTCCAGTGGCGTGGCCTCCCAGATCCCCCGATTTAACGCCACTAAACTTTTTTGTATGGGGATTCATTAAGGAAAAAGTGTATACCACTCCGGTTAATACACTTGAAGAACTTCACAATCGCATCAGAGATGCTTGCAATGAAATAAGGGTGCATCATTTAGTTAACTTAAGACGATCTATTGTACGTCGCTGTGAAATGTGTATTGAAAAGAACGGTTTACATTTTGAACAAAGTGTCTAATTTTAGTGCTATTGTTATTAATTGTTGTAACTGTTATTTAATAAATCGTTACTGCTAACAATTGTTATTAATTCCACAATTGTTAATTAAATATTGTTATAAATTCAAAAATTTTCTCCATAAACATTGACATCAATGTTCATGCAATGTTTTTTTTTGTAATTTAGTTGCAGTACACTAGTATTTACGCAGCACGTAATAAATAAGGATTGTTATAATTAGTGTACTAAACAGATTTCAACTTATTGTATTTGAGTATGGCTTGATATAACAAATATTTATTTTGACTACATTGGAAAGAGATAAAGAATAAGAGATTTCGGCTTTTTAGAATCCTTAACAAACCATATTTAGGTAGGTTTCGTTGAAAGAATTAAATATTTAGCAGATAATTGATAATAAATAAATTACTTAATTTAGTACCACATCAAACACTAAAAATCAAAATAACTCGGAAACGCACAGGAATTTCGAAACAGAAGAAGGGACATTATTTTTGTTAAACTGTATGTAGATAATGAAAATAATAGTTTTTTTAAAAAATAGTCATTGGTGTAGAAGTTCTATTTAAGAAAGTGGTTGAGCACCCCTCCACTCCGCCACTGTGCAAGTTTTTGAACATTCTTATCGCTTGTTTTATGCCCCTTAATTAATAGGCATTATATCCCAAACATGAAAAAAAATCTAAGCATTCGTTTATAAGTTATAATGAAAATTCGAGAAAAGAAAATTATATTCAACACCCTGTATCTCGGGAACGAAGCCTTCTACGACATATGTTTATAGGAACTTTTCTTTTTAAAAACATGTGTTCTATCTCCTGTTAAAGTTTGTCTACAAAAAACTGACACCCTGTATGTATAGTCGTCTCAATTTGGGGTCGCCGCCGTCGGAGATGGTGACGATCGTACATATGTATGCATGGAAGTAATTATACGTGTGTATATATGTGTATATAATATAATGCATATATGTACGTGCATGTTTATATGTCCTTGCATGTATGCATATATATATGTCTATTCAATTGAACTGCCACCTATCGGCATTAGAACTTAATAAAGCTAAAAATTTCAAAGCACTTTATCTAAAAAGTACTCAGTATCATCTTTATATTATATTTCTCCAACAGATCGAACCTCTATACCAACATTAATAAATATGCATTCCCAAGTGCGTTGAAAATATTGACTACGTGAATACTGGCAGTTGTTTATTAATTAGAATTATTGTTTACTAATATTATTAACTAGCCGGTATTTGGTGTTTTCAAAGTGACATTTTTTCCGATGAAAAACTCGATTTTAATTAAAATTAAGGCTACAACAATATATTAATTTTGGTAAGCTCACCCCCTCAAAGTGAGGAAGTTATGTGTTCGTGAAAAAATTTTGAGATTGAGTTCATTGAAGCAAAATCGGTCTAAAAAATATTACTGACATTCCACCAATGTGACTCTTTTGAAACGTCAAAATGTGACTTTTTGAAACGTCAAAGTGACTTTATTGAAACTGCAAAATGTGACTTTTCTGAAACATCAAAAAATGTGACTTTTTTGAAACGTCAAAAATTACGTTCATTATAAACTCCACCACACATCAAGTTTTACTACTGTGAGGAAGTTCTGATCCCCAAGTAATTGGCAGCGATTTTTAATTCTAAATTAAATTGGTAACTGTAAAATGATATCTATGGTTGTCTCTCTCCAGGTTGTCATTTGTAGTTAGTGGATACTGTTTATGGGGTTTTCTGTTTGTATCCCAAATACAAATAAACAAGATGAATAAAAAATAAAATAAACTTTAATTACTAAATTGGCACAATGTAAGTCTACTAGCGCAACTAAGACATTGCTTTAATAGAGTCACACTAATCAAGTCACGTTGGAGACGTATTAATACAGAAACGTGTCTGTGAACGTTTCAAAGACTGGAGGTACTTTTCTCTTATTTATTGTTTGTTGTGCAGAATGAATTAATTTTAATTAAAATAGCATTGTCGTGTCAGTTGTACTAAGTATAATGTTCACATTACCTTTTTCCTAATTCAGTTTTCGTCATAACAAATAGCTGGGAATGTCGTTGTTTAAAAATATATGTTTTGTACCTATCTGTGACAAGTTTATTTTTAAATATAGAAAATAATAATCAGCACTTTGCTGTTGTTTGTTTAAGGCGTTTTTACAAACATAAACATTCACTAATTTTGTGAAATGTATGATATTGATTAAATTCAACTGAACATAATCCAGAAATAAGCAGATATTTATTTTTAAACTATTCATTTTCTGTTCGCCAAATACTTACAAAATATTTCATTATATATTTATATACAATGCCACAACTAGATGTTATATCATCAGTGTGCTTTTTCATAGAAAATGGTTTAACGAATGTGTTTAATTTCATCAAGAAGAACTTTATTTTCTCTTGTTTTTTATTTTTTATTCAAAAATTCTAAGTCTAACAAAATCTATGGTGTTTACAATGAATCATTTTTAATCATCACCAGATAATGCCAACTTGGTTACCAAAACGTGCTCGGTGTTTTCCGTTTGTGAAATTATTTCAATGCAGTATTCCAACACTCTTCAAGATACCTGTATTCAGACAAACTGTTAAGTATTTGTACTAAATAATATTATGAGGAGCATTTCTGTGTAAGAAGGGATACATAAATATTTATTTTATTGCCCCATTCTCACTCGCTACCGCATTGCGATTGGATTTGTGCGATTTGCGTAGACACAAATAATTTCGTAATTATAGTTTATAGCGCCGTTTACGGTCTTTGTAATCCCAGTCATAAAGGACAGAGATAATTTGCGGTCTTCTCATATTCTCTGATTTATTAGAGATAAAGCAAAGTTATGTTGCAAGATTTGAGTTTTTTCAAACATGCGAGCTTAGATCAATCAATGCCTGCCAGCTGTTTACATTGATGTCCCAAAAGTTAACGTTGAGTAGATGAGAAATGCGAACACTTATATGACTTTTTAGAAAAGAGTGATATATATTAAATAGTGGCAATTTAGTTAAAGGATGTTGCTAAAGGAATCAAATATTATTAATTGTCAAAATATAAAATTGATCCTCAAGCTAGTAACACACAAAGTATTTAATTAGGGAAACTTACTCTTAAAATTCTATTAAATTTTTATTTACTTCTAATATCTGCTTTTCTATTACAGTATTCTTCCATAGCTACGCAGATTTGCAAGGGAAAGCTCAAATAAATCTATTCATCAGTTACAAAGATTATTGAAGACACAATTGGGCATTGTAGACTTGTGGCTATAGCGGTTATAGCCATTACTCGTTACCGAAAGTCGCTGATTCGATTCCACCTGGAGAAAGTTAGAAATTTAATTTGTAGTTCGTTTCAAACTGAGATGAGAGAGGAAATTGTCGATGCCCTGTGAGTGGTTTAAACTCCACAATAACTGTAGGACCTCGTGTCTTAACACAAAATCCTATGATTACTAGAAAGTTGCTTCAGTTACTTGAGAGCCTGTTAAGGAAACATATTTTTTTAATGAAAACAAACATATTTTTAAACAACTGCTTTTCCAGCAATTTAACACGATGAATAGTTATTCATAAATATAAAATATGCATATTTTGTCACAGCAACATTAAGTTATCTTATGAGCATAACCAAAATAAATGAAGTAGTGAGTACTCGACTAATATAGATAGCTAACAGTCTAACACATTTTTGAATATGATTTATTTGAAACTAGCGTAGATCCGACATAACATTCGTATTTCGACACGAAATGTTAAGCAACGGTAGTCGCAGTCAGTAATTTGATGGTAACGCAAGTAAAATGTTGTAGAACCAAAATTCTACAAAAAATTTAATAAACATGAAAAAAATGATATTGCCAAAAAATCACCCAGATCACATAGAAGGCTCTCATATTAGAAACATTTAAAAAATGCTCGAGACCGAAACTACACGGGTTCAGAGTATCAAATGTCACATCACTTTTTTTTAGCAAATTAGATAAAGAATAAAAAACCATAATCAAAACTTCAGACCGCAATTTTTTATCTCAATTCTCCGATTTTTAAAAGCCAAAATAGTAAAATTAATTTTCATTAAAAAACCACTACGCAGCATAAGCGCGACGGCCGGCTCCGCGACGCACTTATAGACAATAAAATGACCAAAACTCATAAAGAAGTTCATAGACAATAACTACAAACCAGTATGAACGATTTTATTGCAAGCCGAGAGGCCCTACAAAATTTTAATTTCAGTGGTCGACAGAAGCAAATAATTATTATCAGAGGCCAAAGCCATCGTAAAATAGCAAAAGCTAAACTTCTGTATTTCAGTATATAAATTGTAAAAGATGCTAGTCGCACACACCTAAAAATAAATTTGTACTAAAATCAATTAAACAATTAATAATTAAAATTAAAGTAAAATAGTTTAAGACAAATTAATCATAATAATTTCAGGCAACAATCATTGTTTCTACAGCGCCTAATTAACCACCAAATTTTTCTATACGAGACCTCAACTTGTAAAATTGGAGTTTGGTACACCGTGTAGACCATTCAGATATACAAGCCGTGTCGGGAGCTTTCACCAAATCGGAAGCTTTTAGAACGCTTTTAAAAACATGTTAATATCGCAATAGATGACGACACAACCTTTGTAAATATAAAATTTCAGACATGTTGAGACAATTACACCATTCGACACTGAAGAGCAAGCATCGTGGTACTAAATTCATTTTAAAAGTATAAATTTTTCACTTTTGCATTAACACAGACTTGATGTCCCTTCGGGAACGATAATTAATTTATTTAAAACCGTTTGTGAACCCCGTTAATACACACCAATTGATCTACAGCCCTCAGGACAGTCTTTCGTAGACCGTTTCACAGGTAACTAGATCTCCTTGGGCCCCAGAAGTCGTAAGAGATTTCTCCGCGTAACATGCTGGGTTATTTTTTGGTACTCAAGACACTTTTATACTAACGTATTCAGATAAGAATGACAGTATAAAATATAAAAAGACGATAGGTATTTATTAGTATTACTGTTATCATATTTTGAAGGTTTGAAAGGATGCTGATGTAATACTCCATAATTTTATTTCTTTTTTCTAAAAATGTATAAAAAAAAATAAATAGCCAAACAAAATTCTGCTGTATGCAAATGTAGGTAGTAGTTTGAAATTCTATTTTCAATTAGATTATTTTCAACATTTAGTTCGAGGTGTTATGTTACAGTTTATTTAGAAATTACGGAGATATAAAAATATTAAAAAAAATAAAATATTTTTACAACATTCACCACAGAAAACCAGATGCACTTTTTCGACAGCTTTTATCATTTCATATCATTTTTTTAGCCCTAATAAATAAATAAAAACATACGCCACTTGATTAAACCCTTCAAGCTACAAAATCTGAGGTAGAAACAGATCCTTCAAGCCAGGATCGCTGAAGAGAAGTTGCTGAAGTCTTGCTCAGCTCCACTATCATAGTCCAAGGCACATAGACATTTCGACGAGGATATGAACAGGCTACCTTACCTCTCTGTATAATCGAAAATCGATCTTTGAGAAAATTCCATTCCTACGATCAAATACCAAAGCAACAAAATCAAAACTATTTTCGTGGCAGCAAGTCACGGGGCGCCAAACTTAATATAAGAATAATAACTCAGCTAGGGATAAATAAAAACATAGGTCTTCAAAAACACAAACTAAGCCTTGTCCTTTTTGTGACAGAAACTTGGCGACCTCGTCGCATATTCTAGCGGCTTGTATATCAGCGTATACGCAGAAGCTATGCAATCTTAGGCGGGAGTTGTGTAGGTGCCATACTATCTTTCGGAGGGGATGTAAGTCAGTCTGTTCCTTATCTATTATCAAGTAAGAAATTCCTACTCTTCTATAAAGTGCCTACAGATACATGTTTATGTCTTAAGAAATATACACCAGTGTGTAGAGAAAAAATTAGTTAAAAGTTCGTATAAATTTTTTTTGCTGCTACTTGAATTTATGTATGCACGGACATCAACGTGCGTGCGTACATGTAAACGTGTGTGGAGACAAAAATTATACATGTACCAGAGACATTGTCAGTGCTGTGTTGTTAAAGTGTTTCCTTTTTATTATGCAAACACACTATACTGCTAATAAATTTATTTCATTAACATAACTGATAGAAGTATCTGCATTTGTAGGTAATATGAATATCACGTACATGAATGCGAGTTCATGTTTTAAGACATGTACAGTTTATTTTACACTTATTTCCAGCATAAAAAGCGTCGGCTTCTTTGATCCATTTGCCACCGTCAAAGAAGCCAATGTTTTTTATGTTGCAAATAAGCTTAAAATAAACCAAACGTGTGTGTGTCGACACCTTTAGTGAAGAGGTTCGGCAAAATTTCCAGTGGGAGTCGCTCGTCTGCTGGCGTCTGTGATTGGCCCTGGAAGCGGAAATAAATAAATGAAATAAATGAATAAAAAAAAATACAAATTATTATGTGGTATCTTATAAATCCTCCCATACCGTAAGCGGCAGGCTACTAGAAATATGCTTGGGTATTTTGTGCTGCATTTATGTCAAAATAAGGGAATTTATATCGACTACGTCCTCATCTATCACCTGACACCTCTTTCACTGTATTATGATTAAACGCCGTACTCCAATTTAACCTTATCCCAGAAGTTTACTCAATTAATTCCCCTTGCTCGTAATATTCCTACTTTGCTACATGTCTGCCGCTTACAAAATAAATATTATGAGTCTTACAAAACTTTACCTCTACATCAAAATCTGGTTGTTTCTTAAACATTTTCAATTTACAGGAAATTTGAAATTTAATTCGTTTTCATACTACATTAAAAATATATTTCCCTGTTCTCTTTTTTTTAGTTAAAATAAAAATCTGTACTAATCAGCTGTCTACCCCTTCCGATTCTTATAGAAAACAGTATTCAAGTTAGATGTGATTTCAGATAGTTTAATTTAATCTAGAATTTACATTCTCTGGATTTTGGTACTTTTGTTTTGAGTTCAATTCTAACTTTAGTTAACGTCGTGGTTAACGTCTGTATAGTGCAAATTTCTTATTTGTTCATTGCATGTAGGATACGAATAGATAATTAGAAGGTTATAACTTATTTCGTTTTCTAAGCTATACTCTATTTATTTTGATGCGTGGATTGTTGTAACAAAGTTAATGAATTCAAATAAATAATATACATAATGTAAAAATAAATTAAGTTCCTCTTCTTGGTAAAAGTTAAAATATAGAGTGGAATGAAAAATAATATTAACTGAAAATTTTTTGCTAATTATTATTTACTAACTTTTACAAATCTTATCACAGATAAGTATAACATATATCTTTTTAAACAATTATTTTCCCGGCTATTTGCCAAAATTCTGAAACTTGGATTACAAAAAAGATAATATGCACATTATGTTCAGTACAACTGACTCAATAATGTTATTTAAATAACATTATTGAGCCATTCGACCCTAAGGGGTATTTCCACTATATAATTTCAATTATTCTGTTCTCTGAAGCCATTAATGTTTATTACATTAAGGTTTACAAGTTTCCTTACTTTGGATTCTTTAAATGTGCTGGCTACTCTGATGACGCAATGCAAGCAGAAACACGTGTCGGTAGATATTTTAAAGTTTTTTTTTTAAAGTGAGTGTCAACTGGTGAGTACCTTGTGTTTTATTTATTTTTGGTTTTACTAGACAGAATAGTTGAAATTAAAAATAACATTATGGAGTCAGTTGTACTGAACATAATGTGCATATTATCTTTTTTGTAATCCAAGTTTCAGCGTTTTGGCAAATAGCCGGGAAAATAATTGTTTAAAAAGATATATGTTATACTTATCTGTGATAATAATTGTAAAAGTTAGTAAATAATAATTAGCAAAAAATTTTCAGTTAATATTATTTTTCATTCCACTCTAAATAATATACATCATGAAATCCTTTTTCTTCTAATATAATTAGCGTTGTATTAAGAAACGATTAAAAATTTGTCCTAAATACGTTTTGATTAATTGAAAAATGAGTTTGGAATTTGAAACTAAGTAAAATTAAGATTCATTTCTATCTTATATCTTCGCATATTTATAACATAACAGTTATAACGCTATAATATGTATATTGGTAGAAATAATGGAAATCACCCGAAAGTTAAAAAAAGTTGCGACCCCATATCTCAATAATTTTGAAAATTGTACAAAATCAGTTTTGTGGTTTTTTGTTTACAATTAATACATTTTTATTTATTTTAGATAGGGCGACATACTTGTAGATGCATTTTCTGTAATTATTTTAACATCGTTAAAAATATTAAAAAATAATTATAAAACAATACACAAAAACATTACCAATAGGTATTTGAAAGTGTATTTCAATAGAAATTTTAAGAGTACATTTTCAACTTCAACTCCAATGATTTAATGCTGATTTTATTCATACTTGCACCAGAATACAATATTAAAAGTTTCAAATGAAACTGAATATGCTCAGCATGTTAATATAGTTTACATAAAAATCATGAGTTGTGTATGTAACGACCCATTCTAAGATAGAATTCAATTCCAAACTAAAATTAACTTCGTAATTTTTAAACAAAAGTTTTAAGAACGGGAACAGAACTAAGCTTTCTTTGAGGCTTGTTCAGATCTTGCTGAAAAACAAGAAAATGTTAAAATGCTTTAAAGTTGCGTTCAGTTCTGGAATTCTAAAATACTTGCTAACTGTATTACCAGTCACCACAAAAAAAGCTTTATGGAAGTGAATGGAAACGAAAATAATACTTTACGAAAGCTCTACAAAAAATACACAAATAAAATAAATAAATAATGTTGACATGTTGTGATCCATCACCTCTCAGTAAATAGGGATATGGGAATAATCTAATTTGAAAACCTTTTAGAAAATAAGAATTGCTTAATAAAGTAAATGGGAAACTTGTTAAAATAGTCTTAGGTTTAAACAGAAATAATGTATATAACTATCAAAATATAGTTACATAACTATTAAGTACATAAGAGTATAGTTTATTCGTCTTAAGTGGGAAGTGATGTACGCCTAAAGTGCACCTATAAATACGACATTCGATTCGTGCCTGAAATTAGTTTGAAAGTGATGGTGTTTTAAAAATTATCAGTTTCGGTAAATGTGCTTGCTTCAATTCCGCTTTACGCGAAATAGTTGTTTTGGTTTAGTTTTAACAAAATTTTCTGCTTCTTGAATTTTCTGCCGTAATTATTCTTGATTTTTATATACGATGGACTCTATATAGCTCTATAATTCAATGGATTGAGACTGGGACTGTCAGCTGTCCAAAGATCGACCAGGCAAATGTTGAGGAAGATGATTTCTTGCTGCTGCATGAGAATATGCTTTTAAGTTTTTAGTAAAATTTTAAACTAATTTTGTGGAAGTGCGTGGTTATATTTCCTTTACTTTTTGTCATTTAAAGTAAATTTACAGAGTTCTAGTACAGTAACTGTGGTTCTAGCTCTGGCGTACGTCAGAAAGTTGAGAGATCATTAAAGAAATGTGCTGCTTCACCTGATAAAATAGATAGCTTCTTACGGACTATAATATAATAATAAGGACTATAATATAATAATAATAATAATGTTTATATACGATATAAGTGTTAACAACAAAAATAGAGCTCTCTTAAAACAATTAAAATACGTAAATAAACAGAGTATCTCATGAAGGTAAAACCTTGCTTGTGAGTAACAGTATCAGAAGTTGACATAGAGCATATATTTAAAAAACTTAACCTACTAGATCCTAACTAAATTCCTAACTTAAAGTATACTAGGTATATTTAAAACAACAATAGTAAAAAAGAGCATGAAACTTAACCTACTGAATCCTAATTAAATTTCCGACTGAAGATATACTTACTATATTTAAAATATCTGAAGTGCCCAGCATATAACTTTCTTATACCAGTATATATCATCCTCATCTAAAAAAATCATTCTATTTAATTATTCAGACTTTTCGATCGTGTCCTTAAAAATTCCCATTGTATTAAACAATAACTACATGTACAAAACTTTACATAAATCATAAAAAAATTACTCTTTTGTAATTGTATCCGCAATTTTGGAAAGAGTTTTCTATACGAGAATGTTAGCGGACCATATGCCTAACACCATTTTGTACGGGGTCGTGTTGCTATCTGGGGAAAAAGAGCCAAGTAACCTATAATATTATACACGTTCATCCTGGTTTCCTGCCTCAATATTGGTTATACTGGTTGCATATATTACAGATATATAAATAAACACACCACGTACAATTTTATGTGGTGTATTTGTTTATATATCAGTAATAGGATTCTTTTACAACTGCCGGCCCTGAAAAGCGTCAAATATTCCGCTGCCTAGTCATTAATTTTGACAATGAATCTTTTTAGCAGATATTCACTTTCTTTTTTTTACCAAAAAATTAAATTTCTAATATAATTTAGCCTGAAAATGGGTTTGGAGTCTCAAATAAAAAACTGTTTTATAATTAATATATTTCTTACATAATAATTTAAATAAATATAAATACATACAATAATTACAAACATACATCAATAACAACAATTAAAATTTAAAGTCTATTAAAGTTCATCACATTTTAGTCTAGTTCACTGATATTTTGGATGGCTTTTTTGTTTTTAAAGTTTTTGTTTTCTAATTGGAATGGTCGATTAAACATTTGATAACAGCAATAAAATAAAATAATTTTACCTAGCTAATTTGATATGCATACTTGTAAACTGGATTATTTATATTCTAAAACATAATATAATTTTTTACACTAGATCATAACTTATCTTAGGATCGGAGTTATAAAATCATGGAGTGATAATATTACGTGGCTTTATGTTTGAGCTAGTAGAAAAATTTAAAAATTCAAGTTAAAATATTTTTCCCAAAGTAATTTGAATATGAAAACATAAATTCAATTTAACATTAACAAAAGCAAATATGGTTGGAAAAGTAAATGTTCCAAAAATAAGTCTTGTTTTTAATGACTCAAAATATTAAGAGTAATTTGACTTATATTAAAAATTTTCCTATAAAACACCATGAAAACAGTCGGTACTATAGTATATTTTATTACGACAATTAAAAGAAGAAACAGGTTTGAGAATTTGTGCTATAAGGAATATTTTCAAAAAACATAACATCAAAAATTTTAAATTACATTCCATTCATGGTCCTCAAGAATGAGATGCAGATATTTTTACAAAAAAAAAAAACAGAGCAAAGATCCAGAATTTTTTAACAAAATATTATGGACAGACGAAAGCAATTTTTTTAAATTAACCAAATTTTAATTGACAGGATATTAGATATTGAAGTCAAGAAAATAAACGTCTTTTTAGGCTTAACCGTTTAATTAATAAGCAAATTATTGGTTGTTATTTTTCTGATAGGAACTTAAATAGACAACTTTATTTATAATTCTTAAATAACAGCTTTACCGAATATTTGGATGATGTACAATTAAATTTAAGGAACAATTTAATATTCCAACATGATAGGGCGCCACCAATTATCTTGAAATTCTTGAAAAAGTTGAGTTTCTTGATAGGCAGAGGTTGCTCAGAATATTGGCTTGCAAGATCTGATCTGACATCCTTGGATTACTATTTATGGGGTGTTCTGAAGGAACTAAATATCGCTTAGTGCTATACCGGAACCGGAAATAAATTTTAAGCAATAAATTCTTGTTTAGCATATTAAATTACATGCAAGTACCGAAAATCACTGAAGTTGGTATAATATATGTAAATAAAACAGGATTGGGGGGGGGGAATCTTACACCAAACACCCTGTATATCGATTTATTTTGAATTAGTCACCTTATTCTTTGGAATGATAAAAAACTATTTTACAAATTTCCATTTTTGGACCATATTTACCACATTGCTACTCTATTTCTATATTATGATTCCTTGGGAAGATACATCAATCTACTTTTTAGAACTTTTTCCTAGCCAAAACATAAAACCAGGAAATCGAGAAGGACACCTAAAATAAACACACGTTGTTGAAATATTTGAAAAATACACAGAATGATCCTCTTGGATTTGAAAATGTAGCAATTATTTTAGGAAAAACTTATCTACTGAAAACGAGTTTTTTTCGTCAAGAACGAATTTAAATCTCGTGAAGCTCCCAACTTTTAAGACTGTTAAAGATATAATTTCAAATGCATTTAATCTTTACTGATATATGAATTTATTAGGATATACATTCTAAAATAAATACGAATGAAATTTAACTGAGAGGATGCAATATTTGTTAATCCAAGTCGATATAAAATCTAGTCGTTATTTTTATAGTCAATACTCTATGATATAATTTAAAATTTCTAGTTTGACATGTTAATTGCATTACTTTGTATTCACTGCAGGCTATAAATCGTGTTATGACCAAAGTGCATCCATTATTGCAATTAATCAACGAATTATTATCTTCCATTGTTTCAAATGTTGATCTCCGACCACTCCAACAAAACACTAAACACTTATTTTCATGGGGATGTAACTCCTGTGATGGATGTTATCCACGGTTTGAAGTACTGCGTCCGCATATAAACTCCTGGCAAATAAGGTGCGGCACACTTGATTCCATGTGACACTGTTCCAGCTAATTGATACCTTCCATCAGGCCGCTGTAGTACGAGAGGACCTCCTGAGTCGCCCTGAAAACAAATTTATGATTTAGTTTCTGTTAATTAATGTACATAGTAGGTGTTTCGATCGATATTTCATTTCGACCGTATTCTTAATTCTGTTTATTAACGAGGCAGTCAATCTGCAAGAAAAGTAAATAAAATATAAGTATATAGCGGACTTAATATTTCCGTTTCTAACTCAGAACAAGGAATTTAGTTTTAACGGCATACAGGCTATATTAAAAGAATGTAAAAGTAGGAAAAACAAATTACCTATAACATAAATTCTAAAGTCTACATACATAACAAGACTGTACCAGGGAAGAAGTGAAAATTTTTTATCTTCATAATTCCTTTAGAAATTTAAAACTAAAATAAATTCAAATAAAGGTATAATTAAATACTAAAGTATTACGAAAGACAGAGGTAAGGTTTATTCAAAAATAGTAATAGTAATATATGGTCGTCGCGCACACCATTCGTAGATGGTTTTTGGTTGTTGCCTTCATCAGTACGAAGTAGGTACACGCAATATCAGACAAGAAGGACGAAGGACTTCGGTATTATACGTACTGACGAGTTATAAAGTAGCTCCACCTACCAGCAGTCAGTCGTAATAGGATACTTGGAAAAATGCTCCGATACAGCGAACTTTCCTGAAGTGGATTGGAACCTAACACTAACATGGATCTCCAAAAAATATCAAAACACCATATTCTGCTCTCGATGCGCGTTTGCCAATCAAGTTGGCATCATCTGAAAATTTTTAATCATCTGCAGATGATGCCAACTTGGTTGACGAAACGTGCGTCGTGTGCAGTATATGGGGATAAGTAAAACTCAGTTTTAATCATCTCCAGATAATGCCAACTTGGTTGGCGAAATGTGCGTCGAGTGCACTATATAATGTTTTGGTGTTTTGTGGAAAACCATGTCAGCGAAATTTACAAATAAAGGTATGATCCACACACTGTGTAATAAGCCTTGTACCTTATAATGCTTCTATCCGAGACTTAAAACACATTTAAAATAGAAATTTTAGTAGAATGTTTTTAAACTGGTAGAATTTGTATAACTGGAATGTTCCAACCACCGTCAAATTTTTATCTATTACCACTACCTAAACATTTAATTCGCCTTATAAGTTACAAGGACAATAATGACTTCGACAATTATGAAATAGCAACCAACTTTAAATATTACAAGTCAAGAATCAACAAAGAGATAAACAAAAGACTACAAAACCTTAATAAGAAGGATGACATACACTGGCTACCTATTTAATGACAACCAGCTCTACCAGAGAACACTATATTGAAAAGTACCACATCACAGCAAGTGTCGAAGCGTGATAAAAACACACGACCTACGACAGCTGAGCCAACTACCAAGAGCTCGAGCTGAAGTTAAGAAGGTACAACAGACATAGTAAGTGCAGTAAGAAGTAGCCCAATTCAGAGAGTGTCAGTTTATTTCGAGTAACCAAAGCAATTATCAACGAGTACCAGAAGATGGCAGATATGACTGCCAATTGCATCCTAAATTACATAAACTTGAGGATGTTAATAACAGATACTAAAATGTCGATGGATTATTCGTAAAATTGCTGTCATTTCATTAGAATGCAATAGAAGCTGATGAATATTTAACAGTTTTTCAACAGACATACGAACTATTATTCAGTGTAACACAATTCAATAGACGGTATTTCAGAAGATGCTCGATAAGAAATATTCTATGTAATAAATTCAAATGCATGACATATAAAATATCTTTTCCATGATTTATTATAAAAAAGTATCAACAGTATTGGCTCGTGGATTGATATGGGACAGGTATACAAAATTCGTTATCATAACCCACATAAAAAATGATTTACCTACCTATGTATGCTTGTCGTTTTTAAAGAATCAATTTGTAGGAATATTTAGGTTTTATATTCCTGATATTTTCTTATATGAATAATAATTATTACCACTTCAAGAGTTAAGCTGCAATTTCTAAAAGGCCTAATTACATACAACTGAACTCTTATCTTTTCCTCAAGGAAATTGCCCGGTTGTGGAGTTTTTCAATTAACTTTACAATAATATCCGTTTACAAATCCGTTAGATTTAAATTGTTTTAGAGTAATTGAAACATTCCTTTTTTTTAAATAGTATTTCACTAATTAATTTTATGTCGACTATTATAGTAACTCAAGTAATTAGACAAAATTTTTACAAATTAAGACAAATTGTTTCTAATCAGTAGGGCTGTCAAAAATGTTCCGTGGGACAGTGGCGTACGCGAAATGAACTAATACGAGAAACAATAAACTGTTACAATTTATAACAATGTATGTAAAACTTATCCTCTTAACTAGCTTGATGAACTAGCTTGCTTATCACAAACTGGAGAAAATGTGTAGCCATTTTGCAGCATCAGGTATGTTTTTATGGTTGTCTCCATGAGTGATGTTCGCTTTGGTGAAAATATATTCTTATATTTTGAATACGACCGTTCAACATCTACTGATGTAATACACGCATACGTAAAATAGTCTTTGAATGCACTTAACGGATCTGGGGCTGCACCATCACATATTTGTCTTAAATTAGTAAAACCGGTGTCTTTATTTAACACACTTGCGAACTTTTCTTTAACGCGCTCATTTGTTGCGTCACCTATAGCGTGTAGCAGTAGATTTACTTCGTCCACTATTTGCAGTGACTCCGCTGACGACAACGCACTGTTTTCTAATTTTTGTATGCTTTCATGTAATCGTTTATAGTTCTTTGCAATATTTTTTAAAGCTGTTTCAACGGAAATATCTTCGAATTTTGTCTAGCTTTCCTTAATAGCTGCAGCTTCATCTGGATTGAATTGTAGTACCACAGCTATTATTTGTTGGAAATATTCAGCATAATAAAAAGCTGCTTGCAATCATGTTCCCCAACATGTAAGAATCGACTGTGGTGGTTCAGGAATATCGGGACACTTGCTATGAAATTCACGGAGACGTTTAGGAGATCTAAGAAACACTTTTTTCTACTTGTTATTAATGCATCCACCTCTGGAAAACTTTTTCGAATAGTTTCTGCTACAAGATGTAAAGCATGAACTTTACACGTCACATGTATAAACGTACAACCTTGTTCTTGCAATGAACGGCCTACCGAACGCATTGTCATGGAGCCATCAGTCACAAACATCAACACTTGACTTTTTGACAGTTCAAATTTTCTAACATCTCCAGCATCACCCTGGTAATTGTTTCGCTAGTACACTGACTTAGTCTTTTGCTAGCTAGTAACAGTGGAACTCTCGGTTTAAGAGGTTCCAGTACTCGTACTATTTAAAATAGATTTTTTTTTACAATCTGTTGTCTCATCAACAAATAACCACAGCCGTGTATTTTTTAATTCACATTTCATCTTATTTACCATGTCTACGTGTATAGTTGGTAGATAGTTCCATAACGTTGTGCGACTTGGTAACTTCACCTGGGCATTGTATTTATTCCAGAACTCTCGAAATGGTTGTTTATCGTGCAGCGGAACATCACAGACAATCAGCATTAATAGTAAATCAAACATAAACTGTGTTGTCAAAGGCATGCCATTTTTTTACTTTTATGGTGTACACTATTTACGTGAAGTTCACAATCACGCTTATGCCAGCACATTAAATCTTTCTCGCACACTTTACAAATTATTTTAGCACCATCATAGAATAAATCCGGGAATTCACCTATGAATTTATTCACTTTGCCAGCAAATGGCCGTTTTCTACCCCTGCGTACGTCTGCCATGCTTTATTATTAAATTAATATCAACAATACAGTACAACAAATAAAAAAAAACACAAAAACAATATGCAATACGCCCAAGTGACTTAAAGTGTGCACAACTCCAAAGCTAATAGACTAGACTGCAGAAAGAGTTTCGCGGTCAAGGTGAATGCCGGCGACAGTGAGTACTCTGTACTCTACGACTATGATACACAGAAACGTTTTGCAGCTTCACTAATGAGTAAACCAATGTCTTATGGATGAAATATCTATACGCCTTGAATAATTTTGTAAATATACATTCGCCAGTACAATAATGTCTTTAATTAATACTTCTTTAAGATTAGGCTAATTCCCAAATACTCTAAAATTAAGGAAAATTGTCTTCCAGTAAAAAAAAATTATTCACAGTTATTAGAAATCGCAACAATAATGATTTCAACATTTTAAACTTTTAAAAAAATATCCTAAAAAACAAACTCCATAAGATTCTGCAATTATTTAGATACCAGTAAGCTATTTACCAGCCACCAGCTGCTATGAAACGAAAAATCCGCTGAACTAACACCAGTCTAGAATGTAAAGAAAAAATTTACAATTACCTGGACATGACAAATAAGGTTGCAGGACTTGATTCAATAGCGGCTTAATGGTAACATATTGAACTGGCCAATGTCATTTATAGATAACAGAAGAGTACCTGTTTCCATAGACTCGGAAATTTCTAACGCATGTGTGTGAGACAAGAGTTAATCGTTGGCCCTATTATATTTTTAGTATTAATAAATGACCTGTTATTTTTAACATAATGATGGAACTAAAAGTGCTCTCAGACGTTCGATTCATTCATTTTTTGAAAGGAACGAACCACCAACTCTGAATAAAATGTTAGCAGTAGTGCATGAAGATGAACATCGGAGTACTTTGAGGACATTGATAACAGAAATTGGCATTCGGTGAGTAAACCAAGTTTTTTTTCTATATGTTGTAATGTAATTATTGTGTTTGGCACTATAGGTTTGCAAAAAGGTCACGCAATAGTGTCCTTAAGGAAAATAATGAGATCATCGCCTGGAGGCGACGTTTCCTACGAGTGATCAGGAAATACCGGGAAGAAGGCAGAAAATTGTACTTCTTAGATGAAACGTGGGTGAACGCTGGCCACAATGAGAGTGAAGTATGGAAGGACAGAAAAATCTTGACCTTAAGGCAGGTTTTCATCCAAGGATTAACGACGGGGTTAAAGGATCCATCAGACAAGGGAAGTCGTCTTCCAATATAGGATCCGAGGACAGTTTCGTTGAGGATGGTTCGAATCAAAGAAAACTGGAGATTACCATGAAGAAATGACTGGTGAGGTTTTCGAAAACTCGTTCACTCACATTTTGGTATGCTTGGATGAATATTCTGTGGTTGTAATGGAAAATGCTTCCTATCACAGCCTAAAAATGGAGAAGATCCCGAATGCTGGTACGAAGAAAGCGGACATACAATCCTAGTTAACAAGTAAGTCAATTATTTACAAAGCAGACATGGTGAGAGTGAACTTCTGGATCTGGTCACATAGGCCGCCATTACGCCTAAATATGTTGTCGATGAGAATCGTACGGTTTTGTGATTGCCCTCATATCATTGTGAATTTAATCCTATTGAATTAATATGGGGGCAAATAAAAAAGGAGTCGCGAGGAACAATACTACGTTCAAAATGACAGACATTCACCCATTATTTAAACAAGCCATTGGAAATGTTTCTGCTAGATATTGGAAGAATGCCATTCGCCATTCGCAAAGTCAAGAGGAAAAAATGTGGCAGCTTGACATTGCAATGGATATCGTAGTAGAGCCACGGAACATTTATGTGGGGGATGACTCTTCTTCTTTCAAATCTGACTCGGACTAAGACCCAGTTGTACCTAATGGCGTTCGAGGGGATTATTCGATGATATTGTTACTATGTTTGATATATATCCATAAAATAATTGGAACACAATTGACAGGCCTTAATTCCAAATTGGACGGTGATATACTGCAGATATTTTAAATTTCAATAGCATTTTATTTATAATATAAAAAAGCGTTTTAATTTCAGAAACCAATCATATTGCTATTGGTGGATCAATAGATGTCGAGTACTTAGTAATAGAGGTCGAGGTTTAGTATTTATTTTCATACAGGGTGCAGTATGCACATTTTTTATTATTTATGTTTACTCCATTTATATTTTCTTATAATGTAGACTGATCTCTCGTAAGTTTCTTCTTGGTTCTTCTTACGAGCAGTAATCGAACATTATGAATATGATATGTAAATAAAACATATAAAACATTCTAAGACAAACTTTTTATTTAAAATTAAGGAAAATGTGTTCCCAATTGGGCACAGTGCGCTTGGTGTACTTTACATTTTTGACAGGTAACTCTGCTTCCCACTTTTTTACGGGCATTACATCAGCAACTTGATCAACTCGTATATTAGGAGACCAATATCACCTTGCGTTTGGCTGTTTTATAATTAACATCCACATGAGGATACCCAAAAATCTTTCTAACTCTTCGATAAATGTAGTGGCTTGTTAGACCGTATACGAGTACGGAATAAAACTGTTTGATAAACAGTAATATCTAAAAACATGACATTAAAGAAAAACTTTAAAATTTTATAATGAGTTGTCAACTGTAAAACTTCTGGAGAAAGTAATTTTCTCGAAACTGGGTACCTTCTGCATTGGTATTCGTAATGGAATTCATCCATTTGACTTCAGATGCTTTACTTGTTGTGGGCACATTCGGAAGTAGATCAACTAAAGATACTTCATCATCAGTACTACAACAAAACAGTCCTTCATGCTGTGTATTAATTTTCATCAAAATGTTGGACTCATCAATATCATCGTCCAAAATGGAATCCTCGCTGTCAGAAGGAAGATCTCTTATGTGCGAGTTCTTTCATAAAAGACTTCGGGTATCAGTGCTCTAAATTTCTTTAGGTTAATATCCATAATATATATATTCCCAATCGGGAATATATATATTTGCCAAAAAAAAATAATTACATGCCTTCACAAATATATACTACCAGGCCATTCTACACGACAAATAGATACTGAGAGGTTACACTAATATTTTTACAAAACAAAACTTACCTATATTGCCATTTATAAAAATTATTGAAAACACGTCTAAACTGCAACAGCTGATCGTTAGGTTATGTCACAGAAAACTTTATTTCAATTCTGTCATAGTGCCACCTTCTGTTGGTGGACAATTGAATATTATAATGGATATAAATTGCATACGAATAGTCCTGGTTTAAAACCATCATATTTATATTGAATCTAAAAAAATATTTTTATCATACAAATCTCCGTATTAAAATAAATCCTACCAGTTATACGAAATGCGCCATCGTGGTAGATTTACTTTTCAATAACATTTGTATTTTCTATAATGTTATATACCTATTCGTTTTTTTTGTTACAAATAATAAATAATTTTAACCCGTCACCTAACCTAACCTAATTATTTTAATTCTCCAAAAAACAGAACATTATTTGTAGTGTGTGAAACGCGGTTTTGCAACTGGAAATTCAATAGACTCCTCCCCTGTTCTATCTGTTCATTAAACGGACTATAAACATGGTAAGATATTTAAAACAATTTTAGGGCTTTATTATTGTTGTAACGGCTATAATGTTATAAATTTTTAGTTGTTAATATTTGTCCACTGGAGATCGAGTAATCTATAACTGTGGCCCCCTCTACCAATCCAGTGACGGATATGCCATGTCACAAACTGATGCGCAATAAAGGTAAATTGTGCTACGGCATCATCATATCTAAACCACATACGACAATTGATTATCGGCAGATTTCTTAACATATCAGTTCCACCTCCAAAAAAAATTGATATGTTTTTGCGATGAGTTGTGGTGATAAAAAGTAGGGTCTAATGAAAAATTCACCAAAAATCCTAACCCGTACGTTCACTAAAATCCTTTTATCTACTATCTCATGTAGGTTTTCTTCAGCCCATACATGATTGTTACAAAAATGTATGTTAGCATTTCTCTGGTATTTTATATTATGCTTAATTAAAACTGTAACAGATGAATTAAACTTGTGTTGGTCGATTTATGTTTTACTTCAAATCGGAATTACTACTACTTAAAACATATCGAAGTAATGCACTGAACGTAAACATGTTTTACTTAACATTTCATGCCATTTGCTAGGGATATTAGTATTAATCTCAATGCACATCTGCCTTCACTTCCTTAAGTTTCTTAATTAAAGTAAGAGCTCTCCGAGTTAGTCTCTCAATTATCTTGTGGTCTACGAGTGTGTTCCATTTTAAACAAGCAAATAATTTAATTGGATTGTGGCGATGCTAAGATCATTTGGGTCGTTTAACAGGACCCTTTTATTATTCGCCGTTCAAGAAGATCACAGGATGAACCTATGATATTATATTTGATGTATGAATCTATAACGTAGTTTTGCTGATGATTTTTTAAGCAAAACTTAAGAAAGTAGATTAAAAATGTAATAATGGTTGTTTCTATAATTTTTGTTATTATTTAGTATTAAAGGAAAAGTATAAACAAGCGCCCCAATATAAGTTTACTAAATAATAATTTTCGATTTTTAAGGAAAAAAATATTTAAAATAACTAGCGAGAATGCGTAATTCCCGAAACTAACCTCCTTCTGCGCTAATCGACGTGACTGGCTCCCGATCATAATCGATCATGACAAACAATATATCCCAACTCGAATCAGTGCTGAACATCGTATTCGGTTGGGGTTTGTAAATAGTAATTAAGTAAGAAAAAAAAGTTTCTTGCAATTTTTCTCGTTCCTTGTCTAATCTGTAAAGTATTAAAACTTGATTTGTTTGTAAACTATAATGTCTGTATTGTTTATGATGCTATTGAGCTTAAAATGTGTTATAAATGTAGTGGTTCAAATCATTTTCAAAATAGTTGCAGGAGTAATAAATTAGCATGTCCTAAATTTTCTTTGGAAAATAACATTAAATAGTGTCCCAGCAATTCTGCTCTAAGGTGTTTAAACTGCGTTAATGCTAAAATATCCGACTGCAGTCACTTTGCATGGGACACTTCCAAGTGTCCTGTGTATATGAAAAAAAATTTAGAACACTACAAGTCATCGTTATTTGTAAGTGAACAGCAACCACTGAGGAAAGAGTCTGATAAAGTTATTGATATAGGTTAACTATGTGAAAAATATCTCACAAAATTTGATCTCAAATAAATTGTTTCATCTATATTATCAAAATGTACGTGGCCTAAAAACTAAAACCAATGAATTATATAATGAATCTGTATCTTCTCATTATGGCTTAATTGCCTTCACTAGAACATGGCTGGACTCTTCAGTATTTGACAGTGAATTGTTTAGTAATGATTATGTCACTTTTAAATCAGACCGTAATTTTAACCAGACTGGTATAGGGTTATTCATTATAAATTGCCCACCCCTTATCATCGTTATTATTGTTCATAAAAAAAAGTTTTAAATAAGAGTTGTGTGGTTATGACTGAATTTTCTTAAAATGCTTTCAAAAGTACAGTAGCGTGCAGATTTCAGGGGATACAAGAAAATAATTTATGTTTTAAATGGGATACCCTGTATATTATTAAATTTTTGGAATGATCCTTTGTTCCTGATTTCAAAAATATACCATATATTACCCCTACCATATACCGTTTTTGAGTTATTAAGCGTCGAATACCTTAGTTAAACAAGTTATTGTAAATATGGAAAAGTTAACATTATTAAAGTGAGCTATGAAAATGACAACTATTATGTTTGATAAGTGACATTTCTTTAATGAGATAATCAAAATGGTTTACAGTGAGGAAGAAAAAGTCCAAATATTTACTTGTTATGTACAAAATAAAAATAAACGTGCAGCAAAAAGAGCATATAGGGTGTTGTATCAAATCGTCCAACACCATCAGAAAATAAGTTCAAAAATATTTACCGAAAGGTGAATAATACCTCCAGTTTTAGTAGAAAAAAGCGTGTAGTTCAAGCAATCCAGGAAGAATAGCTAGATATACTGCTTCATTTCGTAAGTGAGCCCATCCGCATTTATTCGCGAATAGACATTTTTGAAACATTGTATTATTTTTTAGAAAATTCTGAATGTAGTATAAATAATGCAGTCGATCAATTAGGTAAAATTTATTCCAAAATCCAACGCACGTTAAAAAATAACAACTACAGACCATATAAAATTTCACCCGTACAAGTTTTAACAGAAGCTCATAAAAGGAAAAGGCTGGACTTTTGCCGCCAGATGATTCAAAAGTTGGATGAAGATCCCGATTTTTTTACTAAAATATTATGGACTGATGAATCATCCTTTTCTACGGTAGGAGTTTTTAATAGGAAAAATCGAAGGTCATGGGAAAACAAGTACAACAGAAAAAGATCTGTTAATTCTCTTCTTCTGGAATATCAGCATCATCGTTCATTAGATATAACTGCTACCGTTAAACATGTAAGTTGCCAATTTATTGCGAATAATGTATCTTCTTTTAATTTTAAGAAAGCGAACTTTAATAAGCCCTATGGTGTAATGTGGATTGGTCTTGTGTTTCTTGTCACGACGATGTTAACAGTGCATTTGTATGATATATAATAAATTCTGTATTTTTGGAGTTTGTTCCTAAGTTCACTCCTAGGAAAAATAATTATCCGCCATGGTTTAATAAGGACATTATAAAGGTCATTAAAAAAAAATTATAGATTTTTGGTCCATGTATAAAAACACTAATGGAAATAATGCATGATCAATTTAAAGGCTTGCGTACTAAGATTAAAAATGAAATAGATTTAAGTTTTAATGATTACATTAAGAATACTGAGAGGCAAATTAAATCCAACCCGATTCAGTTTTCGTCTTACATTAATAATAAGAGAAATGAATCTAATATTCCAAACTCAATGAATTCTAATAATGCTGTACTAAATGATCCCCAGAAAATGCTGGATACATTTGCACAATCAACTTTTATTTCTTAGTAAATTTAATGTAGCAAACGTAGATTCAAAGTCTAACGCACCTCTTTTAATTCCAAGTATTACTGAAGATTAAGTATTGATAGCATTAAAAAAATTTAAATCAAAACTAACAACAAGGCCAGATGGTATTCCAGCATTCCTAGTAAAGGATTGTGCCATTTTATTAGCAACAATCTTTAATATGTCTCTGCAAACGAACACATTTTCTCTAATTTGAAAAAGGTCTAAGATTTGTCCTATATTAATAAACAAAAATAAAACCTCTAGAGAATTATAGATCAATTATTATCAATTACTATTTTGTGTTATTTCGGCAAGTTGTTTGACCTAATTTAAAAGCTCAAATTTGCTCTAACCAGCACAGATTTCTACAGGGTAGATCTACGACCACAAACTTAATAAATACCACACAGTTTCTAGTTAAAAGTTTAGATCTGAGAGGGCAGGGTGATGCTATTTATACGAACTTCTCTACAGGGTAAATCTACTACTACAAACTTAATAAATGCCACACAGTTTCTAGTTAAGAGTTTAGATCTGGGAGGTCAGGGTGATGTTATTTATACGAACTTTTCAGACTTGTCGATGGATTATTGCTGCTTAAACTATGCGAAGTACGACTTAGTGATGAATTCCTCAAGTTTTTTTATTCCTATTTAAACAACAGAAGCTTATACGCGCGGTACCAGGGTTTTAAATCTATTGAAATGACAGCAACTTCAGGAATTCCGCAAGGATCCGTTCTAGAGTCTCTCTTGTTCATTATTTTCATAAATAGCATCTCTTTGAACTTAGTTGTAATGCTCTATTATATGCAGATGATCTTAAACTATATTCGTCAATTTTGAACTTTGAGGGTTGTATTAGTTTGCAGAAAGATTTAAATAAACTGAATATTTGGTGCGAGAGAACCATACCTCTCAACATTAGTAAGTGCAATTGCATGAGTTGTAGGAGAAAACAGCAGTCACTTGAATTCACTTTTTCAATTAACGAGGCTAATGTAATCAATTGTTTTTTATAAGTTTATAGATTTGGGAGTAATCTTTGACTGCAGATTAACTTTTACTTATCACATCAATGATTTTGTAATGGGTGCTAGAAATTTTAGTTTTATAATAAGAAACAGCAAGCAACTTGTAGAAATTGCTACATTGTAGTTACTATTTAATGATTTCGTTAGATCTAAATTGGAATATGCTTGCCTAGTCCGGAATCCGGGATACGAAATTCATAAATTTCATATTGAGAATATACAGAGAAAACTTGTAAAGTTTCTATGGTAAAGTCGGATGGTGTTTATCCCCCTCAAGGCATTTTTAACAATTTGTCATTATCAAAATTTCACATGAATAACGTGAATACTCGACGAAAATATTATTCAATAGTAACCTTATATAAAATTTTAAATAACCAAATTGATTGTCCAGAATTACTTAGTTATTTCTCTCTCCATGTTCCAGCGTTTCAAACTCGTTCTAATAGTTTATTTTATTTGCCAGTTCCCAGAACAAATCTGTTAAAATGTTCACCTTTTTACTTCATGTGTTGAAACTATACGTCGGTTCAAGAAAATATTTAATTGTAATATTAGAGTTATAAAAAAGCATGTAGTTTTTGTGGACTATGTTAATATTTAAGTTATTTTGTTACGTTAATTAATATCGATTATGTTTTGTAATTTCCTGCCTTGTAATTGGATTCGTCTGTTGGGAAGTTGTAACTATAAATAAATAACTAAATAATATCTGAGTTTGATGTCAAGGACGGACTGTTCGACCACAAATAGATCCTAGTTGAACAGATACGTCTCTTGAAGCTTCTGTACAACGTAATTTTAAACAAAATGATATTTACTGCACTGCTAATTTCTTGTATAGGTACTGATTCTATTGTTTATGATATCAATTCTAGACGGAGGCCCGTTGGGCCTGATAGCACTGGTTTCGGAAAATACGTAGCGCCAACAACCTTTTAAATTTGTGACGTATGTTCTCAATCAGTGCCGTAGAAGATTTATAATTCCTTTTTGATAGAATAGTTGCATGAATCTTGGTGAGAGTATACTCTATTATTAACGCCACTTTCACATGTACATGTTGCTTTGGCATTGATATCTTAAAGGTACGAAATACTAGTATCCACACAAATTCATCCTTCTAATTTGTTTCAGCATCATCTGATTGCCTTGTCATTTTTTTTGGTAGAAAGTAATATCAACTCTAACATTTCTCAACACTTGCAAAGTTTAGATATCTGTTTTGGTTTAAGCAAACATGTAAAATATCCCAAAATCAATAATTTAATTGAAGAAATGAGAACTACTACACCATTCTCTTAACATTTTAAATAATTAAAAAATACAAACGTTTAGTCTTAAAATAATTGAGTAGTTCATTTATTTATTTGTTGTTGTTGATTAGCGTATGTTAACTACAGAAATTAATATACTTACATGATTAAAATTAAGTTCTACAATTTGGTTTTAATCATTTCTAGATGACACCAACTCCAGTGCCTAGTACTTTCAATAAATATAGTTTAAAAAAAACTAAAAAATACGCTTTTAAAACACATTAAACTAAAAAAGTGAAAAATAATTATTAATATAAACTGAAAACAATAATGAACGAAAAATACTAGTATTATTGTGAAAAAAGCGTGGGTTGCTCGATATACGAAAAATATAGCACAAAGCGCCCCACGCTTTTTTCACAATAATACTAGTATTTTTCGTTCATTATTGTTTTCAGTTTATATTAATAATTATTTTTCACTTTTTTAGTTTGATGTGCTTTAAAGTTGTGTTTTTTAGTTTTTTTAAACTATATTTATTTTTCACTTTTTAGTTTGATGTGCTATGAAAGCGTGTTTTGTAGTTTCTTTAAACTATATTTATATTGCTTATTGATGCTGATATTATAACATATTACGATCCAACAGATATCTCTGAAAAAAAATATTTTTTTATTTCAGCCATGGGATTTGAACTCACGCCCGAGGAGTCCGTCGTTTCGCGTCGACTAAAACTTGCCCGCTCGGCCAACGACCGAACTGAGAATCATGGAATATACTTACAATATTAAGCCTCTTGCTCTCACGCAGAGGATACGTGAGGAAAGGACTGGCGATTCTGATCAGGATAATGATATAAACTTATCAAATTATTGTATTGTTACCGGTTCTTCGTAAGTGTACAAAGTTTCAATTAAATCTGTCCGTTTAAAGTGGGTCAAAATCGAGTCCAAAGAGTCGGTTACAAACAAACAAGCAAACAAACAAGCAAACAAACATACAAGTGAAGCTAATATAAAAAAAATATAGTTTAAAAAAACTAAAAAACACGCTTTTAAAGCACATCAAACTAAAAAGTGAAAAATAATTATTAATATAAACTGAAAACAATAATGAACGAAAAATACTAGTATTATTGTGAAAAAAGCGTGGGTTGCTCGATATACGAAAAAATATCGCACAAAGCGCCCCACGTTTTTTTCACAATAATACTAGTATTTTTCGTTCATTATTGTTTTCAGTTTATATTAACAATTATTTTTCACTTTTTAGTTTGATGTGCTTTAAAAGCGTGTTTTTTAGTTTTTTTAAACTATATTTATTTTTCACTTTTTTAGTTTGATGTGCTATGAAAGCGTGTTTTGTAGTTTTTTTAAACTATATTTATATTGCTTATTGATGCTGATATTATAGTATATTACGATCCAACAGATATTTCTGAAAAAAAAAAATATTTTTTTATTTCAGCCATGGGATTTGAACTTACGCCCGAGGAGTCCGTCGTTTCGCGTCGACTAAGACTTGCCCGCTCGGCCAACGACCGAACTGAGAATCACTGAATATACTTACAATATTAAGCCTCTTGCTCTCACGCAGAGGATACGTGAGGAAAGGACTGGCGATCCTGATCAGGATAATGATATAAACTTATCAAATTATTGTATTGTTACCGGTTCTTCGTAAGTGTACAAAGTTTCAATTACATCTGTCCGTTTAAAGTGGGTCAAAATCGAGTCCAAAGAGTCGGTTACAAACAAACAAGCAAACAAACAAACATACAAGTGAAGCTAATAAAAGCGTGTTAAAAAGCGTGTTAAAAAGTGGTTCACATTCCACTGTGAGCTGTAGAAATCTGTGCTCTTCTAAAAGCTTGTTATTTTTATTTTTTCAATTTTACATTATTAATTTTTTCTCTTCATGCAACATTGATGGTCTGACGATGAAGCAAATATTGGTTCGAATTTAGGCACAATTAAAAAATGGAGGTGGGATTTAAAACTTTTATATTATTTCTTCGTTAATTTTAGTTATAACTGTTTTAAGTTTTCTTTGTTACAGTTCTGTAAAGTGCAAATATTTCGTGCGAGAGATAAAGAGAGAAAAGATTTTACATTCATTATAAAAATGGTTTTCTAAAAGATAATTTTAGGTGTGGGTAATCCGGAAAATTAAGAGGGTTTGACTGATTTTTCCAGTTATTTAAATCAGTTTCAAACAAAATTTTAACTTAATATGTCATTTAAGTACCAATTTTTAATCTTACGTTAAATTATAGGAACTTTCCAACTATTTTTGTCTATTCACGAAAGATACGTAGCTCCTCAACTATGAGGACTTATTCTGAAAGCGTCACTACTTATTTATACCTTAATGATATGTTTTCAGGCATTAAACGATTCGCAAGAAAGGGTCTCTCTAAGAGCTGCTGTTAATTCGGGTAGAGACCTATGCAAACAAACAAACAAATTTAACTTGCCTCACAAGAGTCCTTCTGTCCATTTGCGTATCCTGCGCATAGAAACGATTCTAAAATAACTTTCGAATGCCCTGCTGTCCTGAACATTTCTTGGCACACTGGATTTTCCATAATAGGCACTTGTACTTCCTGAAGGACGGAGGGCACCCCTCCTCCATATTTCAGCCTACCCCAACCCGTTACTGTCGCCATTCGACCCGTGAAGTCCTCTCCGTCTCTTGGCAGGCAAATTGGAACTGAGACAAAAAATGTATACCAGTCAGTCAAGGAAATCATGATTTATTATCAAGTACAGTCATATAAAACATACAAAATATAGCCATACACAGATGTTACTTTTACTTTTATAATTTATGATATAAAACATTATTTATAATATATTGGAATACACCTAAATAAAACTTTTGGGAAGTATGGAATAAAATATAAAAAGCAAGTTGGTTCTAAAGTTATGCAATGGAAAATATAAAGTTATTTTAGCATACCTTGTAGTTTTTTAGTTAGTATCGTCCTTTAAAACAATATTCTGTTTTAGAATTCGATCGCTAAATGATAAGTTAAAAACCTTATTTTTAAATATTCTGTTTTAATTCCTTAGGAGATTTAAGCTACTGACAAATTCCAATAAAAGAAAAGAAATTATATAACTATTCGTATTATTATTATCTATTGTATATTGAGAATGAAAGGATAGTCTCAAATCAAATTAAACAATATTTAGATCAATACAACATCTTACCTTTAATGCAATCAGGCTTCAGAAAAAAAATATAGTTGTACAACAGCATTGTGCTATATTATTGACGATATTTTACAATCAACGAAAACAATGAGCTCATTGAGCTCACTGTTTTAATTTTCATTGACTATTCGAAAGCATTTGACTGTGTGAGTCATGAGATTTTATTAGCGATATTACATTTGTATAGGCTTCAGTAATACAGCAATAACTTTAATTGAACATTATCTATTGGATAAGAAACAAATTGTTAGGATCAATAAGAATAGATTGACAGAAGTAGTTTTGGATCTGGGTGTACCCCAAGGGTCAATTTTGGGACCGATATTGATCTGAATACGTTATTAAAGTAGTCAAAAGATCACAGTTTATGTATAAATCCCAAAAAAATCTACCATAATGATATCTGAAAAAAAATCAACGCTATTTGCAAATTCTAAATGTTGATTTCAAAGTGATATATAAAAAAAAATAATAATGAAAAAGTGTTGGCTCGAATTTGGTTGACTCCCGGTATGCGTAAGTGACGTAAAAAAAACATATCTCGTAACACTTATTTCAACCATAGTCAAGGGTTGAATAATACTATTTTATTTTTATCTTCGCAAAGTCCATATAACGTCCGACATGTTTCAAATACTTTTTGTTGTTTACCCTAAGAACCTATTGTATATAAATTAATGGAAAATTCTACCTGGATATCGATAGCAGCTAATAACTAAAAAGTATTTGTTCACGGTCTAAAAAGTAAGATATAAGATCGGTAGACTTTTCATTTCAAATAAGAAAAAAATGTGGTAACAACAACTATTGATTCGTGATGAGTCTGAACTTCAATTAAGTTGAGTGAAAGTATGAGACCCAGTTCAGCGGACAATTTGGATTAAATGATTAGTTCCAGGGTGATAAGTCTCTAATAAAAATCAGATTAATATATTTGAGATATAAAAACTGATTTAACCGTCTTATTATCATATTTTATAACATTCTCTTTGCATCAATAAAAAAGACTCAATAATGTCGTTATCCTCAAAAAAGATAACCAATTATAAAAGAAAATAAATTTAATTTTATTCGTTTTCTTGGAATGCTTAAAATAAAAAATTTTATTATGAGATAATTAAAGTATTTGAATAGAACTCAGCTGGATTTATTTAAGATAGAGGGGAAATTGATAAGATATACAACATTATACATGTTCAACAAAAAATCTAAAGTATATCTCTCTATGTGGAGCATATAATATAGAAAGGTGCCATGTTTAGGGTATCTCCAAACAATAAAAGTTATAAACAAATGGTTAAAAATATAAAATTTTGGAATAAATTTTTGAACTTTTTTTTTAATTTGTAAATAAAGTGATCTAACGAAGAGAGGGATATTGGTATTTGGTATTTGGAAGAATGAATAAATATACAAATTCATTTTATATCAGATAAAAATGTTTGACATCAGAAGTATAAAAAAACTGTCGAAAAGCAAGTAACTTCTAAAACATATTAACAGATACGTAATGATAATATTAAAAAAAAAATATTAACAGAAAGCAATTGCATTTCAAAGTACTGCTTTCATTTCATTTAGAATTCGTTAAGTGTAAAACTTGTAATTCTTTTTATTCTAGATATTTGGTAAAAGTTGACACATATAGCACACAACACAACTATGCATACGAAATACATGGTATTGAACCATTTGTGTTTCATGGTCTCTAAATTTGGAAAGACAAATTTCGTGCAATATTTGAAGTAGACGGATTTCTTTAAATATAATTATAATAGAAAGTAGTCTAATGTTTAATATTATGTGTTGAATATTAACATTTATACACACTTCCATTTCAATATGAACGAGTATGTACCTAGTATAATAACTGGATTATAGTCGGACTATAATATAGTTTTTCATCAACCGTCTAGAAAATTAACTGTTTTTGGTCAATTTTTTTAGTGGAAAATACATTCTTATTGGTCTAGCCAGTTAAAGTAATCTAAGGGATCGGTAAAGTCTTTACCGATCCCTTATGTCACGTGACAAAGTAGGGTAGGTACTTAATTAAGTACCAGACCAGAGCGTTTGACATCTGTCAGTTAAATCTTATAAATTTTGGTCACAAAAGATTTCAAGTTAAAAAAATGTTTTGACAAAAACGGTTGCAGAAAAAAATATCGTAAGCAACACGCCCAATGGGCTTACCGGCGCTCTAGGATATGCTGGCGCTCGCCGTGGAAACTGCCAGCTCGTCTAGTAAAGAGTTAATTTCCGGTCTTGTTACATAAATAACTATTACTGGTTTAGCTCAGCAAATAGACAACATGTTTACCGGTCTCTTATGTCATTTTTGATTGACAAGAGTATCTGATAACAATAAAAATGATTAAATCTATTCTTTTTGAAGGTAAACGTCTGATATATCAGTTGATTAGGTGATGTTGTTAACGTTAAAAAAATTTTTGGTACTAGTAAGAACGGTTGTAAAAAAATATGGTACGCAACACACTCGGAAAGTATCTTTATTCAGCGAGCTGGCAGTTTCTGGGGCGAGCACGAGCGAGCCCAGGAAGTCCACTTCCCAGTCTTGTTGCGTAAATAATTATTTAAATTCTGGAATGCCGTTGAATTTAAAATTTTATGTGCAATTTTTAATCTTACTTTTTGAAGGGAAAAATTCCATTACTCTGTTTGTCCTAGGGGAAATAGCCTACAAAATTTTTAATAAAATCAAAACAGCATACACTTTCCATTTGTTAAATTTACAGTTATTAAAGATTCTAAAAGACGTTGTATTGACATTCTTTCTATTTTAAGGCTAGTTGAATGTTAGAAAATGTTAAATACATATAACTGAATACAATGACCAAAGGTAATAGCCTAAATTTGATTTTGCTGTTATTTTCAATCATCCCACAAAGATGCAATTTTCAATTATATTAAAGAAATACATAAAAAACACATTATAGTAATTATCACATGTAAAATATGCACCTATGGAATTTTCATTTTATGTTAGCTACAGGTTTTTAAAATAGCTTATATAACAAAATAAAATTTAATGATTTAATACCAGGAGATATTATTCATGCATATATCTTCACAATGGAGGATTTATGGTAATATTCCATATGCAAATATATTTCTGGAATATATCAATTACCTTTCATTTACATATATATCTTTGTCAATTAGTTATGTCATTTATCTCCCATAATTTAACTGCTAATGCAAATATCATTATTTTCTATATTTTCAGTCAATATGTTAAAAGTTAAATACATATACCTACATAAATGGACCATATTGATTCTGTTTGATTTAATCCTTTAAAAATACATCAACAAGGTCACTGTTTAAAGACGTCTAAGGCCCGTATACATAGTCGTTTTTCGGCGACTCGCCAGCCGCTACTCATAATCAGTCTAATACATAAGATTCATTCATTGTTGAGTGGCGGCTGGCGAGTCGCCGGAGAACAGATACGCATACGTGCCATTATATTTTTAGAAAATAAACGTCTAGTTTCATCTCAATAATAGTTATATATACATATAAACTAGTGTATAGTTGAAGTGGATATTGCCAAATTGTAGAACATATTTGGATTTCTATATTTTTGGAACGAGATGAATCCATTGACCATTGAAGGTTCTAAAGAGATAGTTTTTCTCTTATCTACGAGGTGATTAGCCAGACGCTTATATTTTACTTAGTTTCATCGTTATCTCATATTCTAAAACACATTAATTTGGACTTTTTAATATATTTGTAATGATTTATAAGCGACTTTAAAAATCGCATTTGGAGATTGTTTTGAGAGCTTTTAATATTTGTTACAGAAAAAATTTCGATTTTTTTTACATATAAGTTGTTACGTTTACGATTATTAAAAATACTATTTTCGTTTACTTTATTTATTTATATGTATAAAACTAATAAAATGAACCATACAAATAAAACAGAAAAATAAGATAGATAAGATTGATAGCCAGAGAAGATAGAAAAGATAGACAAGACAGATAAGACAGACAAGACGGACAAGACGGACAAGACGGACAAGACGGACAAGACGGACAAGGCATACAAGACATACAAGACATACAAGACATACAAGACAGACAAGACAGACAAGACAGAAAAGACAGACAAGGGTCATACGAGAGATATGATATTTTAGACTGATAATGTAGATAAGATAGATGACTTACAAGTTCTTGCACACCTATGACTATGTATATTCTAAGTATTCTAAGTGAAAACTAGGGTTTATATAAATAGCGACTTGAGAAAATCGGTTTTCGAATCCCAGTTTTCCAGAAAAACCAGAAAACAACAACAATTAAAACAGTAAACAATTTTTATATTTATATTAAAATTGTTCAGTTTATTTAATATTTATGGAACTACAAAAAGAACAAAAATATGCTCTATACAAAACCAAATTAATAAAAAAAAAGAAACTTAAATAACTAAAATCCATACGTTTTCCGATAACACTATTTGCGTATTAACATTTTAAAATGAATAAAATTTATGTACATTCCTTCTCACCTAAACACTTTGTCTAAACGTTATTTGTGGTTTTCTCTAAATTTTTATTTCTCTTTTTTGGGACTTACTACCACTTAAATAATTCTTCGTTATCTAAAAAATATAGTTAGTTACCCAGTATGTTACTGGAAAAATAAACCTTTGCACTTGTGACTTTACGTCAAAAGATTAGTCAAAGGGTGTTTTTTGACAGTTAATATGAGACACAAAAATAATTATATATAATTCCCTAACGTTTCGGAAAACTAATCTGTCTCCTTTTTCAAAGTTCTTTATCTTTTTTTAGAATATGGCAAGCGTGAAACTTGACATCCTTTGACTAATCTTTTGACGTAAAGTCACAAGCACAGAAGTTTATTTCTCCAGTAACAGAGTGGGTAAATAACTATATTTTTAAATAACGAAGAATTATTCATGTAGTAGTAAGTCCCAAAAAGAGAAAGAAAAACCTTTTAAGATGCTAAAAGCGCTTTTTATCATATCTAGGTCAACAAATATACTCAACGCCTTATGTTTTGTATAAGGTAGTACTGAAGTATTTGGTTTAAGCAGTATTTGGTGAATTGGTCATTTTATCTATTAGCAAAAATTTAAGCATGGGGATGAAAACCCCACCGCTGAGTAGCCCTTAACAAGGAACCAATAAATGTCTTTACAGAATTTAGATATCTCTAACCGTTCACGAGTTATAAGGAAAAGTATAGTGTGAAGGCACCCCCAAATTTGATTTGTGTGAAAATATAACTTCTGTTTTTTGTCATATGTTTTCCGATAAAACTGGTTTGCATATTAATCTTTTAAAATGTAATAAGATTCACTTTATCATATAAATTTCTGTTTTTCTGTTGCTTGGGAATGATTCAGTAGGTGTTTACAACATAATATGATGTTTGCATAAAAGCCATCACTGAGAACAGATATCTTCGTTCGACCTTTAAGCATAATGTAATAAGATAGATTTATTGGGGTTCAAAATAAAACAAAGAAGGCTTAGTGCCATATCCCAAAAAAAACAATTATGTAGCTACGGACACGTGTTTCGGAGTTGTTGCTCCTCATCAGCGTAGCGTAGCTAAGGAATTGGATCTAGGATGAGAACATGAAGGCACTAATAGAGTACTGTGTACTGTACTTTCCAGCCTTATTTTAGTTCTTGTTCCTGATCTATCCCATCCTAGATCTAATTCCTTAGCTATGCTACGCTGATGAGGGGCAACAACTCCGAAACACGTGTCCGTAGCTGCATAATAGTATAATGAGTTTGTGGATTTTTATGTTAAAGATTGGCCTTATTCATGAATATTAGTTTTACAGTGAATTTTTACAATATGCTTATGTCCGAGAAGATTTCCAGTCAAAATGTTATCGTTTTGATCAATTTTTACAAATTAATTTTAGTATCTGAAAAAAACGGTTTTTAAAGGCATTTCTAAAAAACCGACAAACCCTAGTGAATACAGTCTACCCAGCAAAGGGACTACCTTTTCGCTGGTCTATCCCATACTATGTTATATCACAACATGACATAACAATTATTCAGTTTGATTATAAATTCTAATTTATTTATCCGTGTATGAAAACAAATGTAACTCAAGTAAAGTTTAAATTAACAGCTACAAAATTAATACTACTTACTTATGTGAGCATCAAATTGTACAGGCTGTTCTAGTTCCAACAACGCTAAGTCATTTGCGAACGTCGCAGCGTCATATTGTCTGTGCACAATGACTCTTTTAACGTTTCTACTAATCGACCTCTTGCTTTCTAAATCTCCAGAAATGTCGAACTCTCCAAACACAACTACTAGGGAAGCTAGAAATCCGGGCTGACAGTGAGCCGCTGTCATCACATATTTATGACTAATTAACACACCCCCGCACTTATTTTTAGTAAACAGTCCTAACCACGTGGATTCTCTCACAAGCACTTGCCATGGAAATTCACCAAAAGTCGCCCCCTTGCCGCCGACGATTCTCCCTGACTTCATTAAAGGCCGGACACCACATTCTGAAATACACACATTAAAAAATGTTTATTTATATGTTACATTATATCATTTTTGAAGTTATGTAACGACGAATTCTATTTTCGTCACAAATTATAACTTAGACTACCTCTAAAGTGCGAATAAATTGATTTTAAATTTAATTTCCTCATTTCCAAGAATTGGGGCCGAGGCGTCGGGTTTAGATCCCCCTCTACATATTTTAAAATATATCAAGGTAACTTGATTCAGTTTATAAATAGGAAAAATTTGCATTTACCTTACAAAATAAGTGTTTCTCTCGATGATCGATTAAAAGAAAATTGCAATATTCATGCTGTTTTTTAAAGTGTTACCAGGCAATATCTCGGACACGGCTGAAAATATTTTATTTGAGTTGGGAACAAAGCAATTAGACATTGAGACACTTTAATTACAATGACAGTTGGGATATGTAAGGAGTAATTTGAAAAGTGAAATGGGAAGGTCGTGTTGTATAATTTTTTCTACCCCTGACATGAAAAGTAGGTCATTCTTTATATTTCTTCGATGAAGAAAGTAGCCCTTTTCCGGACAGGTTTGTATTTTGATTCTTGTTGCCACAACAAGTGTGTAACAATAGTATATTGTATAACGAGAACGAATAGTATATTGTATAACGAGAACGACGGTACTCATTTTTTTACAAATATGAGTTCACAGTGTCTAATTTATGTGATGTGTAAGAAATAAATGGGTATTCCGTGCGAGCTATACACTATACTTTTTCTACGACTAAGTTTGTCATTCCCTTAAATTCGAAAAACGTTTGACAGTGCAGCTATGTTTGTATGGTACTCTAGTCGTGTTGTTATGATAGTACTGCCATAGCTTCAACTTAATTGTACCTGAATCACAATATTGGGCTCTATTTGCTATGGCAACTACTGGAACAAAATTTATAATATACTAGATTTATTAATTAATGACACGCATATAATGAACAGATTTTTAGTAATCGTAGAAGAAGTATATTGCCACACACCTTTTTTCCATGAGTCTGAAAAAAATAATTTAGAGTCACTACTGAGAGGCAAGAATTACTTTTAAACAGCTTTGCTTAAGTTTATTATTAAAACCTTTAAAACGAATGAAAATTTGTATTAATGTTACAATTATTACAATTATTGATTGCTGCAATAAATGGTACGTTATATTGTGCGGATGCAGCATTCGTATTGGGCGAAGTTGGTAATGTAACGTCAAATTTTTCTTTGTCAATAATCAACTCAGTAAATCTATAGTTGTCGGTAGCCAATTTTGCTATGAACAAGGTAATTTCTCAATATAAAAAAATCACCTGGGTTTCGTGTTGTTAGAAATAAAAAAATATCAAAATCAAAACGTGACTAACAGAAAACATGCCAAAATTGTGAGGTTCTGTAAATGGAGGAATCAGTGATACGTAACAGTTTAATTGTAAATACCTTAAAATGAAATAAATTGCAAATTCTAACTATATGCAAATTATGAATAATTAATCAGCCATCCTTAAGATGAAAATTATTTTGTAATAATAGTAGGAACATGTGCAGCATTTAAAATTCGATTAATTGTCTGTGAACATTTATATTAAATACTCTTTATTTTCAATCAAGACAGATAAATGTATGTAAAATTTAATGCAGCAGAAATTATGGTGTCGCAAACAACATTATGACCAATAAACAAGTGAATTAATTTATCGGTTATGGTGATTTTTCAGTGAATTTGACTTCCCTACGTAATGAACAGAGGATAAAAAATCACCTAATAATTTCTTAAACCACAATTAACTGTAATTTAACTTAAAAATAATCTGTCAAATCCAACGAGCATTGATGTATAAATCACCTACTGAAAATATGATGGATTATAAATTTTACCTCATCTACACCTACAATAAAGTTATGAAGATATTAACTTTCACATGATATGGTTTGCATCGATTTTCTCACTTATTTTGTAAAGGTCAGCTCAAATTACAATAGCAAATATGCTTTGTTAATCAAAGGTAAAACCTTTAATTATTTTGCTTTACATAGAAACATTAAATGATGTAAATAATTAACCTTTAGCTTTAGCTAATTATAATAAGATATAAATAAACTAGTGTTTATTTTACTTACGTGTTCTGTAATCCTCATTATCAATAGCTGTATCTTCTGTTTGATGATCTATCAAGGACTGGGTCGTTGTGACAGGTTTCCGTGTCGTCTTTGTCCTCTTTGTAGTCGTACTTTGTTTTTTTGTGGGCACCGTTGTCGTTGGCCTTCTGGTTGTTGGCTTTCGAGTTGTTACTGGTCTGGTTGTCGGTCTTGTACTTGTAATGACAGGTCGAATATTCGAAGTTGCAGGCTTAGATGTCGATCCTTTCACAGGTTTTTTTGTAGTAGTGCCTTGTTTTTTAACAGGTTTTTTTGTGGTGCTGCTGCTATTAAGTATAACCGATGTCTTATTCCTGTTATACACAATGTCCTTGAGTCCTTCAAAAGGTTCTTGCAATCCCTGGATAATCTTGTTGACAAACGATTCTACATTGGCGTTCAATGCCTCATCCTCGACGAAAGATGGTGTCGTAATGTCATCTTCGTTTATGATAAGTGATGACATATTCAGATTAGGATTTCTTACGGGCGGAAAATTTATAAAATCATCAGGCGAGGCGGCTGGTGTTCCTACTTCAACAGTGTCAGATAAATCTTGTGGCTTCAAAGAAGTTGAAATACTAGGTTTAGGAGTAATTAAAACTGTTGGCGATGGTCTTTCACTCGTACTGTAAATATTTTGTGTCACGTGATTGTTTATTGTCACCTGATTAATAGGTTTACGCTGTGGAATGGCAGTTGGACGATAAATTGTGACTGGATGTTGCTCGTATGTCGGGGCAGGAGGTCTCTCCTGTATAATTTCGTTATCAGTTACAGGACCTAGAACGATTAATGTCGGCGCCGGGCTTGGGTAATTTGAAAATTGAGAACTAGTTGTTGGTCCAGGCTTTGCGGTTACACTAAATCCGGGACCAGCTATGTGAGTATTGAATGTCGAGGGTGGGCGTCTTGTAGGTATATTGCTGAAGACATATGATGTCGATGGCGGTCTCTGACTTGTTGTAAAGGCGGCTGGAGAATAAGCTACAGTGGTTTTAGTTGGAGATGAATGATATGCAAATGTAGTAGAGGGTTTTTTGGTGATTATTACCGGAACAGGTCTTTTTGTTGTACTCTTTGTCGGTTTAGTTTTTTTAATGGGCTTTTTCTTTGTTGTAGTGGGAGATTCTGTTCTTCTCGGTGGAATAGTTGTACTAAAAACGTATGATGTGGAAGGCGGTTTTATGGATGTGATTTTGTCTGTCGTAGACCCTGGCCTTTTACTCGACGTTGAACTAAACACGTAAGAGGTAGATGGAGGCCTATTCGTTGAACCATACTCATTAGTTTGGGGCCTTTTCGTAGAAGTATTGTTTAACATATGTAATATATTTACTATGGAATCGTATTCTTGAGTTTTGTTTGGCTTGGATGTATCATGGTTTATTGTAGGCACTAAAACGTATTTGTCCACATCAGATGGTTTCGAGGGTTTTGGTCTAAACATCGGTCTGTGAAAACCTGGAGATATTGTATATTCTAGAGGTGCATTCGACACAGAAATGTGTATTATTGGGGTGTTTGAATATGGCATCGTTGTTTCTTCATTTCTAATTGTAGTTTTTCTGTCTTCCATTAAAGGTTGATCGGTAGGCATGAAATAACCTGGATCAATTTCATTGTCTTGTTGATTGAGAAGAACCGTTTCGGGAGCTTCAGGATGTGTGACTCCAGTTGTGGAGAAATATGGTTGCTCGTCGCTAACTTGAACAACTGTGTTGTCTTGCGCAGTGGGTAATAAACTGGGATTTAATAAAGCTGCTGTTATTTGCGAAACACCACTGGACGTTATATCAATCATAGGAGTAGTTGGCGGCCTTCTAGTTGCTGTTGACGTAGATAATGTCGGTCTTGCAGGTAAATCATTATCCACCGTTCCAACTGAAATAAATTCACTTTCTAGAAAGTCACCAGTTGCTATTCCAGCTGGAAGCTGGCAGCAGGCTCCGAACATAAATCCATCCATGCACGCTCCTACTACTTCACCGTTCCTTTGGGTACATTCGTGATTGAACATACATATATTTGGTCCTCCCGTCTCCTCAACTGACTTTCGTGTTGCTTTGCAGAATCTTGGTGTTATCCTGTAGCCTCCAAAAAGTTTACGGGATTCTGCAAAAGAGGCAAGAAAGGAAATGAGTTTAATTTGCATTTAAGAGTATCTAAAATATGTAAAACTAACAAACTACACTAGTAAATTATTGAAGTTTGAAAAATTGAATGCAGATTTCACATATCATGTGATTTATTTATGATAGAATAGAATTATTTTTTTTAGAGGTTTTAAAAATAGAGCATGAGTAGTATGGGTAGAAAATGTTCATTACCTTAAATAATAAGGTTAGGACAGTTCTGTATTTTACTAAGCCATTATGTTTTCTTCTTTCTTCATTTTATTTATGTGGGATTTTATAATTTTATATGAAAATTTTAATTAAATTTGTGTTTATAAAAACAGAAATAATCAGAAATTTCACCATTCTCACGTAATCTAAGTTAATCCTCATATTTTTACTTTAGCTAATGAAAAAAGGGTTGCAAGTAAACTAATTTTAAAAACACTACAAAATTAAAGGGATTTACATATCATCTAGAAGATTATATAATAATTGTCGTAGTAATTAGAAATAATGACAATAAGTTAGAATTTGCCATATAGAGAAAATATACCATTACTCTAAGATATATCCCTAAGGACTCCCACCATTGTGCTCAACACAAAATGGCTAGTTTTAATTTTCTAGTTCATCGCCTATTAAGCTTCCTCCTCAATAAGGAGAGGTTTGAAAAAGAAAAGGCATTGATTAAAGATGTAACTCCGAGTAATACAGTGTGGAAATTAAGTAACGCATAAATTCAGTAATTCCGTTGATATTAATTTTCTGGAAAAAATCTCGAAGGGGTATAGCGATTTTAACTTCTGCAAATATTTTCAGTCTATTTTCAGTTTCTTATGTCATTATTTTTTAAGTTATGACGTCATCGACTTTTTTTTAAATGACAACCTATATCTTTTATTATTGATTTTGGTAGTAGTTTTTATTCCGGTTCCGACCGTATAAAATTTTTAATATGTTATTATTTGAAAAAATCGAGAAAAACAGTCTTAAAGTTCAAATAATAAACATTCATTAAATTGGGTAAATTTATCTAGTTGCCGGTGTATCACATTAGTTACGGCTGTCAGAATTACACAATTTGTAAATGTCACAATAGAATAAGTGTTATTATTTTGCTTTTTCTAAATTAGAAAAACTATTGTATTAATAAGAATGGTACAATTGAGCGACAAATTGAAGTGTTAATAATGATTGGTTATGGCGATAGAGCTAGAACACATCAAGAAGTGTGTCATCTTTTTAGAGAAAAATATCCGGATCAACCCGTAAATCAATCAACAATTAGTAGGATTGAAAAGAAAATTCGGGAACATGGGCGTTGTAAAGAATCTTCCAAAAACTGGATGTCCGGCGACATTAAATGAAGATGCACAACTTGATGTGCTACTAGAAATTGAAAACAATCCACATTCAACTAGTAGAAGCATTGCTTTGAACCACACTACAGTTCTAAAACTTTTGAAAGTTAAAAAATTCCACCCATATAAGGTGCACTTGGTTCATGAGTTGACAGAAGATGACTTTGATCGTAGGCAAGAGTTTTGTGAACAAATGATGGAAATTTGCAACCGCGATCCAATGTTTTCCCAGCTGTTTTATTTTCGCATGAGACAACATTTTGTTTAAATGGCCATGTCAATAGACAGAATTGTAGATATTGGGCTAGGGACAATCCCCATTGAATGCAGGAAAGTCATACCCAATATTCTCAGAAAGTTAATGTTTGGACAGGAATTATTGGTGACAGAATTATAGGTCCATTCTTTTTTTGAAAACAATTTGACTGGAGATAGATACCTGCAATTTTTACAGTTGGAATTGATGCCTGCATTAGCTGTATTATTCCCCAATGCAAATAACACTGACCTACCAAATAATACAATTTGGTTACAACAAGATGGCGCTCCGCCTCATTACGAAATTATTGTGCGACGCTACTTGGACCAAGTTCTCCCAGCAAGATGGATAGGGAGAAGAGGTCAGATAGAATGGCCGCCTAGGTCTCTTGATCTAACGCCATTAGACTTCTTTCTATGGGGGTACTTAAAAAGTAAAGTGTACAACAATCGACCCAATAATTTAGACGATTTCAGGCAATGAATTCAACATGAGATTAGGTTAATATCGCCTCAAATTATTCAGAATGTGAGAAATGAATTTTATGGTCTTGGTTATTGTCAAATGGTACAGGGTCGTCAATTTGAACATTTAGTGTAAATGTAATTTAACAACTGTTATTTCTGTGCTTATTTTTGTGTTTGATGATATTGTTAGAGTTTTTTTCTGGTGTATTTAGTTTCTTTTTATACCAATGTTTGCCTCACGAAGTTATCGTCATTACTATGAATTGAGCAGATAATAAATTTCTAGTTCGATTTTTCAACTATTTGTATAATTTCAAAATAAAAACGAAAGTGTCGTCGATAACTTTCCGTCAAACTTAGGCAACTAGATAAATTTTCCCAATTTAATGAATTTTTATTATTTGAACTTTAAGACTGTTTTTCTCGATTTTTTCAAATAATACCATATTGAAAATTTTTTACGGCCGGAACCGGAACAAAAACTACTACCAAAATCAATAATAAAAAAATATAGGTTGTCATTTAAAAAAAAGTCGATGACGTCATAAGTTAAAAAATAAATGACATAAGAAACTGAAATTAGACTGAAAATATTTGCCGAAGTTAAAATCGCTATAACCCTTCGAGATTTTTTCCAAAAAAATTAATAGCAACGGAATTACTGAATTTATGCGTTACTTAATTTCCACACTGTATATATTCTGTAAGTTTAATTGGTAAAATTATTAGGAAACGTAAATTTAATGAGACACTTCAAATTTCCTCTACCTTTCAGAATGAAAGAGAAAATCTGAAATTTGTATCGATTCCATTCGATCCTCGAATCACCCGTGGTATTGGTAAGATTTAAAGATATAGATATTACAGTGGTTCATTTATCGGAAAATAAACTAAAACAACTTTTAGACAATCTAAAAGACAAAATTGAAACAAACGAAAGGTTGGGGATTTACGAAATTAGCTGTAAGGACTGTAATAAAAAAGTATGTGGGACAAACTAGACGATCAATTAAAACTAGATTCAAGAAGCATATTGTTCATGGCAAATATGATGGAACAGATAAATCTAGTGTTGCACAACATGCGTTTTAAAACAACTATAAAATAGACATTAGCAATTTAAGATTAATGTAACAAACATCAGACAGATGGATGCATTTGAAAGCTTGGAAATCACAAAGTGTAACAATAGTATGAAAAGTGACAGAGGGCCAATCCCAAATAGCCCGCTCTATAGGTCACGTGGTTCACCGACAGGTATAAATAGGGTAACTTGTTAGCATACGGTTAGTTATAACCATCTCCAGATGATATCAACTTTGTAACTTTTCTAAGAACTATTTTTTTGGTAGGTGCAACCGTTGGGTACCATTTTTATTAACGTTTAGTTTTCTATAACTTGTTAAACAAATTTTATTTAATAATTAAAATATTTATTGTTATTATTGTTAAAAATTTCTCAGTTACAGAAGTTAGAACATGGCCTAGATGATAATATCACACTCAAAATAATCATGTTATGACTTAAAATTTTAAAAAATTTTAAATTATAAATTAATGTGAAGGATTCTAAAACGATAAACTAGAATTATTAGAGATGCCATCTCTTACAAGGACATATAGCCGACTATCTGCAGATTTTCTAGCATTAAGAACAGGTTTTAACAGAGAACAAATTATGTGGATCATCAGTATAAATTTATAAAACTAGCACGCTCTATATCGATTACTATGAAGATACTTGAAAAACAAAGTTTTCGGAACATAAATATCTCCAGAAACTTAGATGTGGATAAGAAAACAGTCCTTTATTTGAAGAACAACAATCGTTGTAGCGACTGTGACTCCTAACTAAACCTGGAGTCACTTATAAAATACTCTTATGCATTTTTGTCTTAATTAGTTCAGCATTTTCGATTAGATTACCAAACATTCAAATTAGTATGCAGTATAATCTAAAACGACGCTCTCGTGTGTTTCTAACAACGATAATATCTTTCAAAATTTTATGTAGAATCCTACATGCATTCCAAGCAGCCACATTTAAATTATAAATTTATTTAATTATTATGCATTGCAGAATAATTGTATAATATTTGTTTGCTAAGGTATTAAAATATTAATATTCCTAAGCTATGAGCAAGAAAAACAATTATTATGCTGAACTCTATCTGAAAATACAGCTAATATAACTAAACTGCTGGTCTGTATGTCTGTTTGTATATGTTAATTATAGATTTATAATATTTATTTAAATTAAAACAAAATAGCAGAATACAATTTTCCTTTCTTGAAACTGTGCCATATTTGTTTTATAGCATAATTTCTAGACCCGTGCAATTTTTTGTATTTTAGGTATACTATGTTTATTATCACTTTTGCATCAAAATAAGAGTAGAAATGCGTCAAAGGTTGTATAGCAACTTATTAATTTTATAACTGAGGGCTCTTAAGAGGGCTAATCGAACCAGTGTTTGTAAGGTAATTTTTCAAAATTTATTTCTTCCATACGGTTTGGTCAAATTACACCAAATTTGGAGGATCAGTAGTTGAAAGTGTACTAGAGGGTACATGTATATCTATTTTAATTAATTTTCACTTTATGTAGGGAAAACTTATACTGTAAATATAAGTGAAATTTGAACGTGATTAGCTCCTGAATTATGATCTCAATCGGTAAAATTCGGGGTAAAATGCATACATAGCTTCTAGAACGAATCTTCATAATTATACTCCGCAAGTTTCAAACTTTTATTCCGTACTATTTGGTTAAAATGAATTTTCTAAATAAGTATCTTTGTCACTACAAATGAAGCAAAGAAGTGTTACCTCTATCGGGAATCACACCTCAATGAAGTCGGTGAATAAAACGTCCAGTGAAGGTATAGTCAAGAGCAAAATTATTCAGCGGCGCATGTATAAAAAGTTTCTAGAGAGTGACACAGCTATCCGAAGCTTTTTCCCGACTAGGCCCCTTAAAATTAGAATTAATTAGTACTCTTCTCTGATTTTCGCAAAGCATTTGATTGCTATAGTTTTTAGATAGTATTGCGTCTAATATCTTCTTATTTACCAAATCGATATCAACGTGTGTTAAGTAAAGATAAACATAGCAATAATTTACCAACAACATGGTGTTCCGCAGGGTGGAGTGCTGGGGCTGCAGTTATTTTTTATGTACATAAAAGTTTTACCTGATGTTGTGTTAGTTTTAACGCTCCTCTTTGTTATAGATGACACTACCTTTATGAAATAGTTAAGAGATATTAGCAGCAGTATTGCTAACTAGGAAATTGACAATATTAATAAGACCTCTGATTAGATTAATAGAAAGTACTATTGCATACTATTTTATATTAGACTGTAACTACGTGCAAATGTAGATTCATGTGTTTATCATGTAATTGTTTGACTGCATGTTTACTATAAACTGGTCTATATTTATTTTATGTTTACAATTTTTTTTATAAATCATTTGCACACTAACCGGCATAAAAAGTGGGGCAGCAAGAGAAATTGGTATATTTTTAATTAAAAATTTTCCCAGTGTAGATGTAGAATCATTTGTTTTGCATTCTTGCAGCTTTTTTGTTAATTTTTTTCTTCCCAACTTTTTTCTTTCTCTTTGTCATTTTAAAAACTAACTGCATTTTAACATCTTTAATCAATTCTTTAGTTTTATATATTATATTCTGTAGATTGTTTAAGTGCTTGTAATTTTTGAAAATGACCTTATCTTCGGAAGATTTCTCCATTGTAGTTGCTTTAATTGTCACTTTAGTGAGAAGGTGAGTTTCGGTGGTGGGTCTGTAATGGTGTGGGCCGGTATATTTTACGCGGCTCGCACAGTGTTCGTAGAAGGAAAGACTTTAATAGATAGAAGGTACAATAATGACATTTTGGAAGAGCATTTGGTAGTGTTACGGGGTTTATTGGTGAGTAGTTTCTTTTAATGCACGATATTGCCAGTGCCGGTGGCAGAATTCGAATCCGCAACTACGATGGAAAGATTTATAGTCATCGTCTCTGTCTTTAGTCTGCGAACCATTTAGCCGACAGGCGGGTATTGACCAATAAAATTATTACTGGTGTTAAAGATGTTAAAACTGAGAAAAATATAGGTACAAGTTTACGTACGTTTACTGACTGTTGCTATTACAAGGTACTTTTTCTCTGAAAAAAAGATATTTTTTTCATTTCTACACTTTCCAAACATCCTCCTCTTATTTTTGAATGATGAATTTTAAATAAACACAGGAATAAATTATGATGGCATATGTTCTAAGGCACCTGACATTGATTAAAACAAAAGCATAAAATAATTTTAAAATGATGGATAAAAAAATAGTATGTTCAGTAAAATCTATGAAGACACTAGGTAGAATTAAAATTTGTTAGCTGATATAAACAATTGTTTAAAAATATGTGGATTTGAAAAAATTAGTTTACTTCTAATAATCGTCAATCAGAGCCAACTTATTTCAAGTATATTTTTAAAGGAATAGCATGTTCATTTTTTGAAAAATTAAAATATGTATTCAATTAGTAATTCACCGCACCATTCTAATTATTCCATTTTACGATTTAATCTGTTTAAGGTTGACGAATGAATATAAACATAAACCTAACCCACTACACTAAATCTAAATGAGATTTTTGACGTCACTCAGGCGTAAAAGATTTTAGTAGAAAGTTGTTGAACATTCTTTATGTTTATGATATTTACATTGTTATACTTCTCTTTAAGTTGATGACTCAGTAACATTCTTTGATTATGATTACTTATAATTAATTCTACCTGTAGCTTCGTTAGTAGGTCAAGAGGGACAATATATATCTAAAATATGTTTAATATCAGTTAGTAGTACTTTTGACATAACTTTATTCCTAAAAATATGTTCTGTAAGGCTGACAACTTCATAACTTGTATTAATAAGCTGTTTTAAAATATGTTAAAAACATATTTTTTTAATGGGCCATCATTAAAGAAATTATCAGGGTATATCAGTTCCAACTAAAACGTTGTATTACCGGATGGGTACTCCTCGAAGTGGTTCTGTGTAAGAAACTACATTATTTGCATTTCTGTTGATATTTTAGTTAATAATGGAAGATGTTTACCTCAGCAGAGATTACTGCAGTTACTGATAGTATAAATATGCCTTTCAATATCTCATTTCCTGAGGTGATTTAACCAAACGCAACTATACGATTGTTTTTTCTGAAGATACGATTTTATCATGAAAGCAAAATGTTACCCCATTTGAGATTAAAAATGAAATCGTAGTAATCTCTGACGATTTGATATTAAATTATTAAACATATTTATGACTAGATACAGCGTGGTTTCAGTTGTTATTTTAATGCTGAATATAATTATTTATTTGTGACATCCTACATTGTTTTTTGTTATTTTAGTGTTTCGAAAATTCGCAGCTATAGCGAAATTACAGATAATCTGTGCGAATAGAAATCAAAAGAATTTCAATCGAATAATTATTCACCTTTTAAAAACTGTAGTGTCAATTTATATTAAATTCGTTATTCTTAATGTAGGTATCTAAACTTAATGGACTGTATGCCGAATGGTAATTAGACTGCATGATTTATTCTATATAATTGTCATGTGCAGGGAGCAGAACAAATGATAGTTACGTATATATATATCACATCATATATCTATCCCGGCTTCCTGCCATAATATTGGTTGCTGGACTAGTGAATATATTACAGGTATATAAATAAATGAATACGTATTAATTAATTTAATTATATGAAGGCCCTTTAAAAAATTATATAGCTGCAGGTTTTGGGCAAAATGCCATATACTTTCACTCCTTGGATGAGTAATTAGTTTTTTTACGATACACGTATTACCAGGAAGTTTATTGTTGTATATCCGTAAATCTAGTAAACCTAATTTTAAAATTTAACACCGTGGGACGGTGCTGATTAAATTGTCAGAGGTCAAAATATAGACTTTCTAGTGATAGAAATACTGGATGCGATGAAAAAGATCAAATGCTTTTTAAGTTCTAAATAATATGTTGATAATAATTGTGTAGTATAAATAACAATAGTGAAAAAATTGTTATTTCTCTAATATGTTAAGTATTACTCACATAGACTGGTGAAATATATCAAAAATGTGTGTCTATGCTATGGCGGAAAAATGTCCACACATACATTTACGGAACAGAAAAACATTACAACATACAACAACATTAGAACATAACAACCTCATGAAACCGTCAATTTAAAACCACAAAGTGAAAGATATGCACCGAGCCCAAGAAATGTAAGGTCTGTGGAAGTAGAGGAGGATATATTAGATTTTGTGTCAGCAAATCTCACCATTAGCTCTCAGAAAAGATGTCTCCCAAATCACTATCCTACGTGTACTATACGAACAGCAATTACATCCGTTTCATATTCAACAAGTTATAGAATTATTACTCAGAGATAGGATTCTGCGCTGTAGTAATGCGTAAAAAATACAAGCTATTTTAGATTTTCTATATAATAGTCATTCGGTTTACGGGCCAGGCGACATTTAGCGAGAATGGGATATTTAATTCTCACATTTCTCACATCGCTCATTTTTGTGCTGATGAAAATCCAATGGCAACGGAAGTAACCCACTATTAGCATACGTTTAAAGAAAATTATTTTAAATTCTTAGGGATATTCCAATTAACAGAAGACACAGATTCTTTTTATGCACGATGGCGTTCCTCCTCATTTACTAAAGTAGCCAGGAGATTGCTGTACATCCAAGGTGGATTAGTAGAGGAGTAGTTGTACGTATTCACTGGCCTGCAAGTTCGCCAGATCTCAACTCGCTTGATTTTTTATTATGGGCTACTTAATATAAAAAAAAATGTAAAATTGAAATCACCACTCTGGAGAAATTGACAGAGAGAATCCTTAATGAGTTCACAACCCATCGAAACCACCAAGAAGTGTTGCAATGGGTAATACATTCATTTGAGAGAAGAATGTTATGCAAAGACAAAGACGGAGGCCATTTAGAGCAGTTATTTTGGTTTTTGATTTACGTATATTTTTGATGTCATATTTTAAATAGATCTTACTGTACTACAAATAAAATTAAAAAAACAACAAATATAGATAACCAACCATAAATTACAAATAACAAATAAAGAAACGTATGGAAATATCGTGATATTTTAATTATTTACTTTACAGTATCATATAACAATAAAGCCTTTTACCAAAATTCTGTCTTGTGAAGTGTGACGTAAGCCAACTTGATGCAAATAATGAAAATACCATGTAGTATTCAGTTAAGTTTTAATCGTTAAATATCTCGAAAACGGTTGATTTTAGCAACAAGAAAAATATGCGTTTTTTATGTAGAATTATCGAATAAATTATTTCAAATGAGAATAGCCGTACAGCTTTTTTCATTTAATGTACTGTACTACGTCTTGTATAACTGAGGTCAAAACTAATACGAAATTATGATTTCTCACCACAAGAAACCTATCTGTACCGATTTTGAGCCTGATACGTTAAGTAGTTTCCAAGTCACACAAACAAATTTGTATTAACAACCTGTATTTCATTAATTAGTAGAAATCGAGAGGTTGCGATAAATTCAAGAGACGATTTACATATGTAGATATAATATATTTTAAACGCTTAATGAAACATTCCCAAACAATATGAAACTATAGATATAGATATTCTTATTATGCAATGAATCTGTTTTCTTTGTAAAAATGGGATCAAATGGGTTTTTTCAGGTTTAGACGGCGCGACGTGTAGTTATAAAAACAATTTCGTACTGACCGTTACCTTGACAGGGATGTTCATCAATGTCGAGTGTCCAATAGCAATGCGAATGCATAGATAAATATACGCGGATCCGCCTTACCTATGACGTTTATGCCCACTGCCCCAGGTTCTCTAAATACGTAGTATTTATTATGTGAGTAACACGTAGATACGTAAATAGAGAAAAGGAGTAGTGGTGAGAGGTATGAAACTTCTCGTATGGTCTAAATGCTACTAACCGACAGACATCATAGATGTCTCTGTGGCGGATAGCGACATGCGAAGCAAGTACCGAGAGCGGCGACCTCTAGCCCAGGTGGACTAAACTGATGTTATTAAATATGATTTGAATGAAACAACTACTCAGCGGGCAAATACCCCGACCTGCATTTGTTCTCCTCTTAATAAGTTCGAAACCGGTCTATGTCTGGTTAGGAATTGACAAATGATATTGGCTATCGATCTATCATGATTTGAAGGTGTAATCCAATGCAGGTCGGGGTATTTGCCCGCTGAGTAGTTGTTTCGTTCAAATCATATTTAATAACAGAGAAAAGGAGGTTAATTTTTTTAAAATGTCTTACTTGAGAGTATAAAGTGAACTTGTGGATTAGTGCTTTTTCGGAGGTGCAATTTAACGGCACAGAAGCATATTGCACAAACTGTGAATAAGTGTTTTTGTATGACATCAAAGCAAATATTAAGGGATATATTTCCTCAGACAGTCATAAAATGCGCGTGAGTGGTAATATTACGGATACACTCGACGCGCGTTTGCGAACCAGGTTGACATCATCTGGGGATGATTAGTTTTAATCATCTCCAGATTATTAGTTTTAACCATCTGGAGGTGCTTAGTTTTAACCATTTCCAGATGATTAAAACTAGTTTTAATCATCTCCAGATAATGCCAACTTGGTTGGCGATATGAGTGCAGTATATCGTGTTTTGATGTTTAGTGGAAACGTAAGTGTTAGATAATCCACTATTTAGACAATTTATGCCAAAATGTGTTAGTGGGTAATGTTCAGGTGCCATCGGAAACGACATTAAGAAAAAAATATTTATCATAGAGATGTGACAGTATTGGAAAAAAAATTGTCTCAACTGAACCAGTGCTTGCGGCTGGAAGGTGGCAAATATTTTAGTGGTACATTAATATTAATAATGTACTTTTACTATTGTGATTGTTAGTTAAAAATATGTACGTACATGTATGTGTTAGTGTTACATTCATTAATACTTTCAGCCATCTTCGTATTAACTTTGTGTGTTACCAAATTCGCCAAAATAACCACAAGGTAAGATATTTTGTCATATTATATGTATGAACATATTTACGCAATGACAATCTGGATTTAACGCTTCTTCCCGGGACATTTTACTTAAGCATTTTTGGTTAAATCATCATATTTTGAGCCAAAGAATCTCCAGTTACTCTATGTCCTATTCTTTAAGACACCCTGTGTAAATGAATTATTTCATCGACTTATGTTGTGGTTTAAAAATGTTCTTTAAAACTCTAAAATGAAGTCAGGAAATTTGTATAAAAGGGCTTTATCCGTTTAATGTTCATTTAGTGAAATATTTAAAGTTTACATCAATTTTTAAAGTAAGCTAACATGATACCGGAACAGGATATGCCCAAGGATTTTGTGTTATTTTTTAATAGAGAATACAGTGTATACAATATGGAATATTTACAACTATTTACAAATAAGAAAATAATGTTTCATATCTTTCAAATTTAATGAAGACGACGAAAAATTACTTTTCTCTTTGTTGGCAGGTTGTAATAAAAGCCTAATTATTTATTTTGAAAATTCGATGACGTACTAAAACGGTATTTATAGTTGACAGGCCTTTCTAATGATTAAAAAATGTGTACCATATTATTTACTACAATATCCAACGGGAGTAAGTTGTGTTACTTCAACTGAGTCTACAATACGAATTCAGTTTAAATGATAAACATTAAAAAAACGCACTATTACGTCTGTTTTCGTTTTAGTGCAAAATCGGGAGATTATTTAAATTAAGTTAGCTAATTTTAAACATCTCCAGATGATGCCAAGTTGTTTGGCGAAACGCTCATGAGCATAGTACCAAGAGTTTAGTTAAACGGTTTGTGTTAGTATTTCTCATCAAATGTTCCAACCAACTTCATGACGTTTGCAAGGTCAGTTGTTCTGGATTTTCTCTCTGACCTTTCACTTTCCGTTCTGGTGGAAAGAGATTCATCATGAACATTATGGAAAGATCCATCTCATTGCACGCTCCGTTCCTTTTTTCGTATTAATGGTTTACTATTTGCAAATGTGACCGTGTTTTCATATTTGCACACTACATAGGGAAGCAGCGTCGCTGGAACTCATACATTAGGATTAGATGGAACAGCATGGGCTGCATGTGCTATGGCAAATTCCAGTCACATTTTGTATCTAGGAGACTGCATAAGCTTGAGCGAACGCTTCCCTATGCATTGTTTTGGTAGACTAGAGGTGTTAATAAGAAGAGTCAAATTAGTCAAGTGTACAGAACAACTATATTAGAATCATAATTTTCCAAGAAAAAGAAGGAAACGGCTGTGACGTTTCAATATTCGAGGCGCCATGTTATTGCGTAGTAAAATTGGCATGCCCTTTGAATCGTACTTTTAAATTAAATTCAGATTTTCAGATTGAACAAAACCAGTATTTAAATGGTAAACACAATTTTCTTTTGCAGAAATTGTGTTTGCCTTTTAAATATCGGTTTTGTGTTTTGGAAAATGTATAAATGGAAACATTTTATAAAAAACGTTTTATATAAAATAAAACTAGGAAAAAAAGTTTTTCCAGTTCTTTATTGAAGAAATAATTTTTATAATTTTTATTAATTAACCATAATTATACATATATTATTATACCTTCATTTTGGTATGGTAAAAAAAATAACAAGAACAAAAAATAATTGCTTTAACTCACAGCAACAAATTATTTATAACATATAATATAAGTATTATTTATAGCAGTCACTTTCTACTAAAGTTTCGATTCAAGATTCGCTGAAGTGTAATTTTGCAAAAGTGATCCGAAGTCTTCATTCGCTTAATGTATATATATATATATATATATATATATATATATATATATATATATATATATATATATATATATATATATATATATATATATATATTTATCTTTTCTTGACCGTTAATATCAATTAATATTGATAGTTTTTTTTTTGTGGGGATTTCGGTCAGGTATAACTAATTTAATTTTTTTTTCTAACGTTTCGGATTATTACACCATCATCAGAGAACTACAGTTAGTATAATATTTTAAAAATATAGTTATGGTTATTTTACATTAACCTATTTTAACTTAATTAAATGATTGGGGTACATTACAACATGAAATCAATTTTTACATCTAACCGATACAAAATAATAATTCTTGAAATAAAATATCTTATTATATATTCACTATTTAAGCAAAACACCCACAATAAACTATATACATTCTAACGTTATCTCTGTAACATAAACAAAACTTTAAGAGCCCACAAACTATGTTAAAATATCTCAGTTGCGTTAAAACAGACAACCAAACAACATGTAATAAAATTTTAAAACAAATTCCTAATAATTAATAGTGTAAGTAAATTTTAATGTAAAATAACCATAACTATGTTTTTAAAATATTATACTAATTGTAGTTCTCTGATGATGGTGTAATAAACCGAAACGTTAGAAAAAAAATTAAATTAGTTATATCTGACCGAAATCCCCACAAAAAAAAGAAACATAGAATATAAAGAAACATATAATAAAATATCATTTACAATCAGAATCTAATAGCTAGAACACAAAACATGTTGAATAGAATTATGACCCGTGACAACCGCTGGTAACCGATAGTCGTTCGAAAGAGGATATTTCATAGAAAAAATGTTGACGTATTAGCAATGTTAGTTTCACATCCGTGGTTAAATGAGTAGCTGAGCTAGCTGACTCGATCTTGTTTGGATGACTCTTGACGCTTTTGAAATATAACTTGCTCAATTGTATATAGTTTGCTTCGCAGTTTTACTTCTTGATCATAGCATGTAGTGGATTGAACGAGTCGATTCCATTTGGCAGTGGGCGAACTTGAAAACTCAATACTACATCGCAAATTTTTGTTTTGCAATGGAATGGATCTTGTATTCACGCACGTCGGCGCTCTCTTATCGCGTGAGGTGAGCAGTTGGGCTGACCACTGTCGCATAATACTACTTTGCGACTGCGCGTGAATTCTTAAATAGTTCAACACCTTTTGAGCCAGCTGACTGAAACACAATAAGAGTCAGAGTGACTGGGTTAACTCATTAAATAGAGTCACTGTGTCCATCTTTACGGCAGATTTATGCACATTTCCGCAGACGACATGCTCTCCATCTTTCAGAAACCAATCCCTCAGATGAAACCTCTTTCTCAACATATTTTTTTTGTCGGTAGTAGTATAAGTTAGTTTAAATATATGGCTCTGCTTTTTTAATATCTATGTTTGTGATACTAAACAAAGGGATAACTTTAAGAAAACAAATTTCAGTTGTTTGAATACATTATCTGATTAAAGAATCTTGGATCAAAAGACCTTTATCAAAATATAAACCTCTAAACGCAATTTAATTCCCCATTACTGTTTAATGAAATATTATTTTCAATTATGAAATATTAGATGGTAATGAATGACTTTGACACAAGCCTAATTGATTTTGATGAAGAATATTTACGCTAATTTTGCTTTCTAATATTAGTTACTGAGAAATATTTTAATAAGGTGAAATGAAAGCAAAATTGTGTTTCATATAATATACCCGTATACCTGTATAAAGAATTGATCCACTAATTAAAAATAAGTTTTTATAAACAAATATGCAAAATATTAGTCAAAACGTTTGATTCAGAATTAAAAAGAATAGTAAATATATAAGAAATGATTAGCTAATTTAATATCTTTTATATGTACTATAAGTTTACAATTTTTCTGGTGCTTGCTAAAAAATATGTGGTTTTACTAATAATCGGATGAACTCAAAAGTAAAATCTCTTTTATGTCCATTTAGTAAAAATTTTTGAAATCGTAATTATTTAAATTTATAAATTTCTTACAAATATATCCAAAAAGTACAAAGTAGAATACTAAATAAACGTATGGTTAAAAATAGTACCATTATTAATATCAAGAGTAGTGACTGTAGTAGTCTAAGACTAAACACTGTTGTTTTGTATTGGTACCTATTATATGGGGCACAGGAACCTTATGGTTTTTGAAATTAAACAAGGTTTTAAATTTTTTATTGTATATTCAGTGTCTTATATCATTACAAAGATACTGTTATGCAATTTATTATTTAAAAAAGGATATCAGTGAAATGTGTTCTGCAATTCCTAATACACTGTTCCAGTCTACCTTTCTGATTTCCTATTACCCTCTAGATCAATTCCACAGGAATCGCTTAAATTTCATCCCTTATTCGTTGTTTTAATTATTCCATATTTGCGGGCTTAGTAGAATAAACTTTTGTCTTAAGGTAACGAGCGCACGAGCAGGATAAGGAACATCGCCGTACTGTGAAACCAAATTACCACGAAACATCTCGCGCAAAACAGCCATTATTGCCCTTACTGTGTGCGCATTTGTATCATCTTGTCAGAACCATATGTTGTTGAGGTAATTCTAAACCGACGTAGTTGCGGCTCCAATAAATCACTTAGCTTTTCCAGGGTACGATCTGATGTAACCGTCACAGCAGGCATCTATCGTTTTGAAAAAAGTAAATCTCAACTATTCCAAATGTTGCTGCTACACACTATACAGCTGCTGTCTGACTATCAAGGGGTCGCTGGTGGAGTTCGTGTGGAATGTCATATGTCCAATACCGTTAATTTTATTTATATGCAGAACCTGATAACTTAAAGTAGGTGTCATCTGACATAAGCAGAAGAACTTTGCAAGTTTTATGAATTAGACAACAGATATGTAAATCTCTTCTTTGCCGTATGTTCAACCAGTTTAATTCCTGGGCTTTTGAGGAAATATGATCGTATTTCCTGAGCCCAAAAATAAAACGTATACAAGTGTTTTGAATACGTTGAAGACGTGTGGTTTCAAACATATTTAGAAAAGGGCCATATGCGTAAATCAAATGAAATAGGACCAATGATTCGTATAACATGGTTCTGTTTTTCACATTTAACATTATATATTAATTTTAGTTTACTAAATGCATTTTTTACAATGTGTCTGACGTGTTCAGAAAATTTAAAAGACGTGTCAATATACATATAATTCCAGATTATTGGAGACGTCACTTAGCTGTAACTCTTGACCGTTTTTGCGAATTTTTATCCCATTAATACTTGCTCCACACGAAACTTTATGCCCTAGTAGCATTATTTTTTGCTTGGAGGGGTTTAGAGCAGAACAAAATATTTCTGATATGGAAATTAAAGATTTGCAACCTTGATTTATTTTCACAGATGCATCATAACAATCTGTTTTCTCAAAAGAATAATAAATTTGGGTATCGTCTGCAAGAAATGACTACAACAATACCTCAAGCTATTCTCAAACTCTGAATTATATAATGTAAACAACAATGGTCCCAATATAAAACCTTGTGGTACCCCCGAGACAACATCAGTGAAAGCAGATGTTTATTACACTCACACGGAATATTGTAAATACAGTATTTTGAATTTTGCTCACAATTTACCGATTTTGTTATTTAAAAGTATCTCAAAGAATTACTCGTTTGAAATATAAGCGTGGAAATACATTTCTTGTAACTTATAATTGCCGTTAGACTTTTTCCCGGAAAATCTAGGAACTGTCAGTAAAGAACACGATGAAAGATTTCAAGATATTAAGGATACGGAGAAGAGGTATCAGAGAAGATAGAATGTTAACACGATGACAGATTACTGCTGGCTCTTGAAAGAGACGATTCAGGTTTTGCATATAAAAGAATAGCTACAAAACTTTCGTTTCAAACTAAAACTCCACCCTAGAAGTTTTCGGGGTCGAAATAAGACTAATATGTTTATTTATACTCCTCTCATATATTTAATATGTTCAGTTTGTACAAACCCAATGTACTGCTTAATTCATTAAATATAGCTTTAATTATAATTATACGGCTTGTGCCAAATTGTGACAAATCCTTATTTGACGAAGGAGAAAGTGGGCGAACTGAATTCAGCGCAATAAAATTAGGCGAAAACAAAGCTGGAATCCAAACCTCCATTTAGAACTTTGTTTTTGTAAACCGATGTAACTAAGTATCAGAACATTTCGTTTTACTCTTCGGGATGGCTGGAGTACAAAATAAATATTAGATAAGCATCTAGAAAAGTTTAAGAAATTATTTATATAAAGGGCAGTTACAAACAATTTAATTAAAAGTATATACAGGGTGTTTAGAAGTAGTTTGCTAAATCTTGGTTATCAATAGAGCATCTATACAAAAGCGTTTGAATTAGTTCAAAGGTCAAACTATAAATAATTCAATATAATAAATCAAACAACTAACACCAAACATTAAAATATAATTCCGAATTTGCTGTTTAATACTAATAATACTGTGAATAAAGTGGAAAAAATTCAGTTGTGTCTAATAGTATATCTATGTATCTTTTTACCTGCTTCGTATAATGAAGTTAATGATATTATTATGTCTTGCTCTAATAAAAAGCCTTCTGGTGTGGACGATATACCAGGATCTTTTCAAAGAGACATCTAAATTTATTGTCATTCCCCTAATATACTAAATAAATGTATCTTTTGAAGACGGGTACTTTCCAACTGATCTCAAAACAGTATCAATAGTAGTACCAATTTTTAAAAAGTGCGATACTTCCGATATAAAATATTACATGGGTATTGCCCTTCTTTCCGCCTTTTCAAAAATCTTCGAAAATGCATATTTTTTGAGATTAACTTCATTTCTAGAAAACCACAAGCTCATTTTCCACAGACAATATGGTTTCTCTAAAGGTAAATTCACCCAGGATGTCCTTCTTTCGTTTTATCTTGATTTGTTGGATAAGCTTAACTCTAAATTAAAGCCTGCTGGCATATTCTACGATCTCTCACGAGAATTTGATTCTATCAATCACTCTCTACTATTAAATAAACTTTCAGATTATGGAGTTCATGGTCTAGCTCTTCTTTGGCTGGAGACATATCTGACAGGGAGATCACAGTTTGTGCGAGTTAAAATGGACGGCCAAAATTATATCTCGGAAAAGGCGTCTGTCAATACAGGTGTTCCTCAAGGGAACGTACTAGGCACCTTACTATTCATAATTTTCATTAATTATTTATTAGGAGCATTTAGTCAGTCATTCAAAACACTGTTTGCTGATGACACTTATGCAATTTTATCTGCCAACAACCAAAAACATTTAAAATATAATTCCAACAAATATGTGTCAACTTGGTGCCATAATAACGGGTTAGTACTAAATACTGCAAAGACAAATTTCATGTTATTTGCTTCTACTGGTACTAAGGTAAATTATAGCATACTCGTGAAGGCAAATAATAATGAGAACATCAAAAATAGAAATGACCTTAAATTCTTAGGGGTTTGTCTTGATTCCAACTTATCATGGAATAGCCACAATAATCACATATCCAAAACATTAGCTGCAAAAAATTTCTCCATAATTCAGTTACGAGATTCAGTAGGAATCGATACTTTGTTTACTTATTATTACGGATCTGTCTTTTCACTTTTATTGTATGAGCTATTATGTTGGGGAAATAGTACAAGGATTTGTAAAATATGTATTCTGCAAGGGAGAATATTGCGCAGTATGTTCAGATTGTCATTTCATGGTTCATGTCGACAATGCTTCAAAGAAAATGGAATTATGACCATTTAAAATATGTATCTGTTTCAGTGTGCCTTGTATGTGAGAAAAAAATCTAAATAACAACAGCGGTGTTAGGATATTAATCTTTACCAAACTCGTTCGTCTCATAATATTTATGTATCTTCACATAATCTCACTCAGGTGAGTAAGGGGACTTTGATAACATCTATTAAACTTTATAATCATCTTTGCAGCCATCTTAAGGCAGTTGACATCTTCAATCAATTTAAAATTCATGTAAAACAATGTTTATTAGATAACTGTTTTTACTCACTCTCTGAATTTTTTAATTGTACTCTTAATAACAATTAGCAGATATCAATTTTAATGTATAATTTTTTCTCTTTTATTTGTAACTAAATTAGATGTTTGTTTGTTTGTCTACTTTATTATATTGTATGTTTTTAATTATTTTTCTACATTTTTGTATGAAATATATAACCTTTATTGTGTGTGTATATATAAATGTGTGTATATGTACGTGTATACGTGTGTACATATTTAATATAGTAAATTTCACACGTTGTGAAAATCTACTTTAACAATTCCGATATTTGTACAAATCTATGGAAATAAATATATTATTATATTATATTATTATATATTATTTTCAGTTTCAACTGCAATTTGAAAACTTGTTTCTAATTTAACATATTTCGCATCTCTATGGTTCTCAAGATGCCAATGCGGAATATTTGTAACTCTGTATTAGTGTGATCGGAAAAGAATATGAACATTTCTAATTCTGGTCTTGGAAAAATTATATTATTACAACCGTTAAAAATTGGTATATTTTTAATTAAATGAGCACATATTCAAAACTGAAGTAAGTCATTCAAATTTTATAGGGTCGTTTACAACTGGCACAATGGACATAATTGTCTCAATTTTTCATGCTCTGTCGTTTTTAGAATATTCAGAATTGCAATACGTTTGGTTCCTGTATGAGATAGTATCGGTAGGAGAATAAAAAAAAACTGTTTTTCTCTAGTCCCGAACTCGTAAACACGACAATTAATATTGTTTACAAAAGCTAAGAGGACCGGATAGCGCGGATTAATGAGATGCTTTTAAGAGAAATTATTCAAACAGAAGTAGGAAAGTGTCAGAGAGTAAATATGAACACTTTTAATCCAATAGACACTGTCCCGCTTTCGAGCGGTCCGCTGTCCCGTAATTGCTAGACACACGATGATATAAATAATAGACTCAAGGTCGTTGAATCCTCCTAGTAGAAAGTCGAAACAATGAATTATAAAATTTATATAGAAATTACCAAGATTGTTTATAGGTGACACTTTTTAAAAGTATTTACTTTTGGTTTAAAATTGTATGGGTCTTTCTGCTTCGTTTGGTACATTATACGAGTATAACATTTTTATCTTATTTTACAGACGCCCCTAAAATTGTGCATAAAATAAGATTCAAAATACATGAATAAATATTGGCATTTATAAAATAGTCTGCTTATTGACGATTAGCTCTCTGTAAAGTCGTATTTGGTTGTTAAAAGAAACCTGACCCACTTTTGTGACGATATAAAATGCAAATTGAAGATGTACAGGGTGTTCCAAAGTCGAAGCTATTGGTTTATTGTACATATTTAAGTTTCATACGAGTAATGGATCTTTGTTTACATTTGTTTAATCACATTTGTACAGATTGTTTGTCAGGGTTTTATTACCGATTTTTATTTCATTGAACACTTCACTAAAGTGCAGGGGAGCACTGTACATGAAGAAGGGGACGTATTCTTAATAATTATACATACAGTCTAAATAACAATAAAAAAATATGATAAATCAAAAAGAAAAATTCTCATAAAATTCCTTTATTACTGTGACCGGTTTCGTGAACAAATTAATTACTTCACATCATCAGACACAGGAATTTTTTATAAATAAAAAACCATATAAAAATTCCTGTGTCTGATGATGTGAAGTAATTAATTTGTTCACGAAACCGGTCACAGTAATAAAGGAATTTTATGAGAATTTTTCTTTTTGATTTATCATGAATAATTACTCATATGGGATCAACCTACCTACGTTAATAAAAAAATAATAATAATAAAATAACTTAATCATAACATAAAAACATTTAAAGATTTAAGAAAGTAAAAACTTATAATGCACATGTTCATATCCACTTATACATCGTGCACAATTACATATATTAATTTAAAACAGTATTATTGAAATAAGTCTAAAATTTAAAATAATCTATTATGATATGGTTTCAGATTAACAACATCATGGATTTCTTCTCTAGGTGTTTCTTGAATGTATTGTTTAATGTCTTTGTCTTTACCGTCTTTAGAAGAGGTATATGTTTAATATTATTTGGAATTGTGTTGTAAGCTTTGGGACTGTGGTATGTAAAACATTCTTGTCCACAAGTGGTACTAGTTTTGGGAGTTCTTGAGATATTGTTCAGATTACCTCTAGTTTTCTACATTTCGTTGCCTTTTTGCACATTAGATTGCCATTGATGTAACACGCACTGATGAAAGCAGCAACATAACATACATTACATTGGCATCTTTAAATACTTGATTTTAAGGGTAAATAGGTTCTTTGTTTATTATAACCTTTTTTGTAATGAATTTAAATGTTTTAAATGTGAATCAGTAATTCCCCAACCTAGAATTTCATACATTACTTGCGACTCAACAAGTGATTGGTACAATTTGTTGATTTATTTAAAATTTAGAATTTCTTTTAAACATTTAAACCTATATATTAGTTTTCCTATTTTATTAGATATATAATTAATATGTATATCCCGTTTCATTTTTGAATCAATAATTATCTGTGTTGTGGGTTTTATTTTGAAGTGATCATCGATATTTAGTTCTTAGAATGGCGGAGAACATGTCTCATATAGATAAAATGGCAAGTAATTAGTCTTCGATTTGTTTAGCGTTAATAACTTACTGTCGAAATAATTTTTTATATTTTTCATATCTTTCTCCACCTTAATTTTTAGGTCTTTCCAGTTAGGAGCTATATAGAAGAAAACAGTGTCATCAGCATAGCTTATTACTGAACCACTGCTATGTAAATCAAACAAGTAGTTGATATATATTAAAAAGAGTATAGGCCCCAGTACTGCTTCTTGCGGTACATCATACTTAACAACTTCAGGGCTACTTCTTACAGAGTATATTTCCGTGTATTGTACTCCATCAGTTAGGTATGACTTTAGGAGTTTTATATTATTATTTCTAAAGCCCAAATTACTTAATGTCGTTAGAAGTTCAGTATGGCATACCGTATCAAAAACCTTAGTTTAAATCAATGACACAGTTAAGCTTTTGACTCTGTTGTCCAAAGCATGATAAATCTTATCTACAATGTGCGCAATTACATTTTGTGTACTCATACCTTTTCAAAAGCCATATTGTGAACTGGATAGAAACTTACATTTTTCCAGATAGTCTATAATTTGCGACATTACTAATTAAAGAAATAGGTCTATAATTTGTTACTTCTTCTTAGCAACCACTTTTGTGAATTGGTTTTATGATAGCTACTTTAAGGGCTGAGGAACATTGACCCTCAAAAATTGCTTTGTTTATTATATTAGCTAATGGTATCGCAATATATTGAGAGATTTCTTTTATAGTGGTTGCAGTAATTCCATCTATTCCCAGCGATTTTTTATTTTTTCATTAATAATTTTTATAATTTCCGTAGAAGTGGTCGCATACAAAAATATTGATTTCATTTGTATTTCTGTTTCGTATTGTTTATTCGACTTTGGATTGATTTTTCTTGCAAGAGACTTTCCAATATTACTAACGAGTTAAAGATATTTACCTTTTCATTATCACTATTAATTTTTTTCGCCTTCAGCATTTTTAATATTAGATATATTTTATTTGGTTTTATGTATTCCGCAAAATTCATTTGTCACCTTTCGTAAATTTTTTGGAGAAAATTTATTACTCTCCACTTTAATCCTGAAATATTTTATTTTCACTATTTTAATTAAATTGTTTAAGTTACGATATTTTTTATACTCATTTTTTAGTTCTATATTATCAGGATTATTTTTTACTTAAATGTACATACTATCTCTTTTATTTACATATTTAAGTTTTTTTGTGATCCAACTTTTTCTTTTTTTATCTTTATGTTAAATTCTCACAATTTTTGTGCATGCTTTAACCTCATTTTTTATTACAGCAATAAAAGTATTTGTAGCACATCCAGATTTTCATTATCCAAGATGCGGGGTTTGTGTATATCATCAATATCGTGGTATCGTGGAGAAAATAGGTAGGTATAGGAGAAAGCATAATTAATGGGAAAAGCATTAACTTCGGCAATGCGTGCCCATTTCAAGTTAAAGGACTATATTAAAAAAGGTATATAAAGTTATAATAGTGACATTTTTAGGTAAAGCACACGCACAAATCAAAAAATAGTACAAGGTATGTCAAACTTATTGTATTTACTTACCAACTTTTGATTAATGTAATAATATATATTTTTCTGCTGAAGGAAGAACCCACAAAAGCAAATAAAACTAATATAAACAAAGCAAGAATTAGCTGATAGTTACTCGCTTGTCCTATTTGGTCCGTTTGTTCCATTTGTCCCGATTATCTTGTTTTTCTCGTTTATCACATTTATTGCGTCTATTTTATTTATCAGATTTATTTAATTTATCTTATTAATCACATAAATCTCATTCATCTCATTTGTCTCAATTATCTCTTTTATGTCATCTAATCTATCTCATTTATCTCATTCATTTCATTTATTTTATGTTTATTATTTATCTTACTTATCAACCAAATATTTTTTTTATTTTGTTCATTTTAACATTTTGTATAAATAAATAGAATGGACGAAAATTATATTTATAATTAAAATAATTTATTTCTTTCAGGTCAAACTGAATGTGACACATTTTGCACAATTCGACGCTCTGTGTCACAGACATCTTGAAGAGCTAGAAGAAGCGTGCCCGGCAATCAGTACGGAAGAAGTCCAACAAGCGTTTGTTGGTACCAAGAACTTTGCTACCCCGGGCCTAGACGGCATTAACAACTGCTGGTGGAAGAAATTTCCTTCCACCCACCGACATCTGGCGTGAGTTTTTCACTCATGGTTGAACGAGGAACAGCAGATTCCGGACTGGTTCATCGAGGGACGTACTCTTCTTATTCCCAAAAAAGAGGGATCTTTCCGACCCGAAGAATTATAGGCCGATCACTTGCCTCAACTCCTGCTACAAGATATTTACACGTATCTTGTATGCTAGGACACTGAGATCTGTTGATCCAGTCTTCCAGTAGATACACGAACAGTGTGGTGCCAAGAACAGCATGGCAGGTTGCAAGGACTGCTGATAGAACGCTGTATTACACAGGATTCTGTGCAATACAAGCGGAATCTATCGACGGCCTGGATTGATTACCGCAAGGCATTTGATACAACATAGCATGACCTATTGTTGCACTTGCTACAATGTCTTGCGGTACCAACACCACTAGTGAGATGCATAGAACAGCTGCTGTTGCTCTGGAAGACTCGCTTCACCATAACATCAGGTGAACAACGGGTCACCACAGATCAGGCGGCATTTAGGAGAGGAGTTTTCCAGGGTGACTCCCTGAGTCCTCTCCTCTTCTGCATCTCACTACTACCGTTGTCTGTTGGGCTCCGCCAAACCCGCGGGTATCACTGTGGACCACCCAGCGCCCGGAGGCATAAGGTCACCCATCTATTTTATATGGATGACCTTAAACTTTATGCCTCCGGAGAGCGCGAACTACAAAACGCTCTAAAGGTGGTCGAAGAATACTCGCGGGCCATTGGTATGGAGTTCAGGTTGGGCAAATGTGCAGTCGTCCACCTTAAGGCAGCTCGCAGACAGAAGCATCCTAAGACATTTGAATACCGGAGAGACCTATACATATCTGTGTGTGCAACAAAGGCACATCTCAAATAAAAGATTCTCTCCGCGGCAAGTACAGACACCGCCTCCGAAAGATTTGGTCTTCCGAACTTTCGGGGAAGAACAAGGTGACTGCAACTAATATGCTTGCCGTTCTGGTTCTACTCTACTCCTTCGGTGTAGTAAAGTGGATGGTAGATGAGCTGCGCCAATTAGACAGAGATACCCGCAAGATGATGAATATTTACAGAAGTATTCATCCTAGATCGTCCGTTCCTCGTACCTCCCACGTCAACGGGGGGGGGGGCGAGTACTCTTGAGCCTGGAGCTGGAGTGTACGCATGGCAGAGTAGTACTGAGTATGGCATGTAACATCCTCAGGAGCTCAGATCCCCTCTTGCGGTTTGTAAAACATCAAGAAACTGTAGGAGCGGGAGCAGGATTGTTCAAGGCAGCAAAAGGAGGAGTAGATGAACTCGGTCTCGCATTTGACATCAGGCGAGGTGCTGATATAGAGTCAGTGACTGAACTTCAGCCAAATCGTCTTAAAGCTCGAATTAGAGCTGCCGAACAGGAAAATCTGTTTCGGTAGCACGTCGATAAACTCCAGCATGGTGTCTTCTATAAGAACATAGAAACACTGGGTTTATCGACCAGACTGACATTCGTCTTTCTAAGGTCAGCCAGGCTTAAGTCGGAGACCGAGGGAGTCATTATGGCCTGCCAAGATGGTGTTATCAACACCTTGGTCTATTGTAGCTGCGTGTGGCGTGTAGAGTTTCCTGATATCAACTACAGGACCTGTCATCAGGCGCTGGAATCGCTCATTCACTTACTATCTGTATGCCACATATATGCGATTTCGGCCTACATCCATCGACATAACGCAGCGTTACGGGCGCTATACTACCATCTAAGGCACTCGTACAGGGTAGACCAGACACTAGTGCTGCCTTACGTCCCCGGAGATATTGAGTCCGTTGTCGAGAACAGGAAATGCCGGATTTACTGGAACTACTCGTTGCCGACAGTCAGGCTAATCCAAGTCAACAAGCCTGACATAGTCCTCCTCGACCATCTATCCAAGGTGATGTATGTCATCGAGTTCTCAGCGCTTGCGGAGAAAAACATTACCTTGAAAAAGGAGGAGAAATGGACCAAATATCGCGATCTCCGGTATGAGCTCTAAGTGCTGTACCCATGCTACTCGGTAAAAATGGTCGTCCCAATAATCGGTGTACTCGGAGGGATAAAGCCTACGCTGCTCTCGGAACTGAAGACCATACTGGCCTGCCAAAAATCAGCCGAGTGTCTGACAGGCTAAATGCAAAAGACGGTAATTCTGGGTTCTCTTCGTCTGCTTAGGGCACACGATTCCGGAATTTACAGTCACTAACCCTGCGGGATGTGGAGAGTGGCTGTGGTTAATGTGCTGGCGAGAGTCCCAAGAGGCGTCGGAGGCCACGGGAAAGCGTCGGGAAACCAAAAAAGTAAATAAATAAATAAATAATAATAATACCTTTATTTACCACAATGTTACATAGACAGGGGAATAATTTTTTTTTTATATAAAATATTACAGAAATAGGCTTTTACTAACCCGCATACCGGGGAAATTTGTCAAAGTTTATACGTAATACAGTTTGTATTCTATCAAATAGTTCAAGAGAGTATGCTTGGCAAGGAAGAACTTTCTATTTTGTGAATATAGTCCATACTACATTATTTGTTATAAATAATGTGTATATCATCCTCAATATTTTAATAACTGAGTCTCATAAATTGTTTGGTAGTCACTAGGATTTAACTGAAGCACAAAAGTTTTTACGTCAAAAAGAAACTTGTGATTATAAAGAATTAAATTTTCTTTGGCATACGTCATATTGACATCTTAATATTCCTTCGAATGTTTTCAATTCATTTTATTTATTCATTATAGTTTATTTAAACAATAAGAAAAATTTTGATTTTACAATATTGTTGCTAAAATTTGCAATTAATGGAGGCACTCTAGGCTAATTATTTTTTATTTTATGATATAATTGTATTTTGTTTCCATATTACTTTTACTTCTTAAAACTGATTCAGATTATCATAATAAGGAAATTCATATTTAGTGAAAATATTCCTCTGCTCCATTTTTGTCATATTTTAATTTTTCACGTGATTAATCTCGAAAAGATAATCTCGGAGACATTATACACTGTATACATTTTACACAGCGAAATCATCTGAGTTGTCATATCAAACTTGACTTGAATTTAAAAAAGTATAACGATTTACTAGAGCACAAACAACCTACGCCAAACAAAAATTGTCCCGTTGAAATTGCTTTTATATAAATTTAATACACTCTTGTAGCTTCTGACATTACTTTCGAGAGCCTGTAAAAATATAATAAGGTTTTAAAGCAAAGAAGCGAGAGCTTGTGTTCATTTAAGAAATTGGATGCTTGTTGAATAACACAACTAGGTAATAAAAATACATGACAGTGTATCTTGCATTACATGCTTTAATTGTCTATGTTTTGAATTTCAATTTATATAAACCGCTTTAAACGAATCGCGACTCCTAGAATGCGTGGCAGCATTTTAATAAAATGTTGGGTGAGGTAAAAGCGTAGTGTTCATATATAAAATCAATGAAACAATAGTTCAATAAGAGCAGAGCTGGACATAAAGTTGCTCATGGTTATAGTGACATTAACGCATTTATAAACAAGTTTCTATATGGAAGTACCCTTATATTTATGTTCACTGTTAATAATATTCCACTATGAGTGCTTGTCAAAGAATTGTTCCGTCTATTTGGAAAACAACAACTAAAAATAAGAATGTTTGAAAAGATGGGTATTGGTAGTTCCCAGATATTAATGTTAGTTATAGATGGAGCAAGGTATATGATTAAACCCGGCCAGTTATTAAAAGTCTATCCGAATATAGCACATGCAACCTGTATAGTTCATATACTTCATCTGATGGAAGCACAAATTCGAAGGAATTATTCAACAGTAGATATATTAATTACAAGGATAAGAATGACTATTTTTCTTGTTTATAATCATTGAATAAGATTTACAGGAAACAACTACTCAGCGGACAAAAGCACCAACCTGCGTTTAATTAAATCTGCAAGTCTTGTTTGGTAGCTAAGATCATTTGTCAATTCCTCACTAGACACTAGGTTATCAGAGAGAACCGAATAAAATTTATTCGTTTCTCTATGCTGGTTATCTAGCTGTATTCAGCGTACCGATTACTAAAGCTACAAATCGTTTCTGTGTATCATGGTCGTAGAGTACAGATGTACTTACTGTCGTCGGCATTCACCTTGACCGCAAAACTCTTTCTCCAGTCCAGTCTACTATTAGCTTTCGAGTTGTGTACACGTTAAGTCACTTGGGCGTATTGCATATTGCTTTTGTGTTTTTATTTTATTTGTTGTACTGTATTGTTGATACTAATTTAATAATAAAGCATGGCAGACGTACGCAGGGGTAGAAAACGGCCATTTGCTGAAAAGGTGTAGAAGTATGAAATCGGTTTTTTTCTTGTAAAAATTACATTTTATTTATTTGAAAATTATAAAAAATATTTTATTAAAAATAGTCTAAATTGGAATTTATACATTTTTCCCACCTCTCCGGCAGGTTATGAATGCCACGCCAAAAAAACAATTCTTCCTTTGAAGCGAACCAGTTGTCGAGCCATTTTCGTACATTTTCATACGAATCGAAGTGTTGTTCGGCAAGTGCATGTCCCAATGATGCGAACAGATGGTAATCGGACGGAGCCAAGTCTGGAGAATAAGCCGCATGCGCTAGTATTTTCCAATTGAACGCCTTGATCGTATCTGTGACCCGTTTTGCTGTGTGTGAGGGGGGCATTATCATGAAGCAAAATGACTTTATGTTGCCTTTTTGCATATTCCGGTCGTTTTTCACGTATTGCTCGATTCAAATCGATCATTTGTTGTTGGTAGCGATCAGTGTTAACGGTTGCACCAATCAGTGTTAACGGTTGCACCAGATTTTAGTAGCTCATAATATATTATACCCTTTTGATCCCACCAAACGCAGAGCATTGTCTTCTTTCCAAAACGATTTAGTCTTGCAGTGGATGTTGATGGTTCGCCTGGATACACCCATGATTTACGACGCTTAGGATTCTGAAAATATATCCACTTTTCATCACCTGTCACTATTCGAAGGAGAAATGATTTTCTTTTATATCTGACGAGCAACATTTGACAAGTGGTTTTTCGATTTTCTTGCTGTCTTTCATTCAGTTCATGTGGGAAACATTTTCCCACTTTCTGAATCTTTCCCATAGCTTTCAGACGAAGAGATACTGCTTTCTGCGTCACATTTAATTGTTCCGCGAGTTCTCGTTGAGTCTGAGTATCGTCTTCATCCAATAAGGCTTGCAAGTCCTTGTCTTCCAACTTTTTCAGTGGTTTCCCACGCTCCTCGTTTCTCACGTCAAAATCACCACTTTTAAATTTTTTTAAACCACTCGAAGCACTGAGTTTTGCCAAGAGCATGTTCACCGTATGCTTTGACAAGCATTCTATGCGATTCTGCAGCAGTTTTCTTTAAATGATAGCAGAAAACCAATGCTGTCCGCAAATCATAGTTCGTAGGCACAAAACTCGACATGTTTGAGGTTATAGAAAAATATACCGGTGTATGAAACTTAGGTTATATTGTGTGTTGACAAACTTCGTCAGCTGTTAGAGGAAGAAGATGGCGCTGTAGAAGCAGTCTTACGGTCTTTAAACTGATAGCGAGCACTATCTATAGGGAAATTCCGGTTTCATACTTCTACACCGTAAATTTATAGGTGAATTCCCGGATTTATTCAATGATGGTGCTAAAATAATTTGTAAGGTGTACGAGAAAGATTTGATGTGCTGGGATAAGCGTGATTGTGGACTTCACGTAAATAGTGTACACCATTAAAATTATAAAAAATGGCGTGCCTTCGACAACACAGTTTATGTTTGATTTACTATTAATGCTGATTACCTGTGATGTTTCGCTGCACATACTCGATAAACAACCATTTCGAGAGTTCTGGAATAAATACAATGCCCAGATGAAGTTACCAAGTTGCATAACGTTATGTAACTATCTACCAACTGTACACGTAGACATGGTAAATAAGATGAAATGTGAATTAAAAAATACACGGCTGTGGTTATCTGTTAATGAGACAACAGATTGTGAAAAAATTCTATTTTAAATGTTATAGTACGAGTACTGGACTCTCTTAAACCGACAGTTCCACTGTTACTAGCTAGCAAAAGACTAAGTCAGTGTACTAGCGAAACAATTACCAGGGTGATGCTGGAGGCGTTAGAAAAACTTGAACTGTCAAAAAGTCAAGTGTTGATGTTTGTGACTGACGGCGCCGTGACAATGCGTTCGGTAGGCCGTTCTTTGCAAAAACAAGGTTGTACGTTTATATGGTATATGTTACGTGTAAAGTGCATGCTTTACATTTTGTGGCAAAAACTATTCGAAAAAGTTTTCCAGAGGTGGATGCATTAATAGCAAGTACAAAAATAGTGTTTCTTAAATCTCCTAAATGTCTCCGTGCATTTCATAGCAAGTGTACTTTGAGAAATTACATTGTGAAGTATGTGGGTTTATTGCAGGGGACTTAACGCGGCCTCTGTCTTGAAGAGGAAATAATACCAAGAATTGAGGAAGTAGTTGAACAACACCCGAATAAATTTAGAACCAACGAGATAGTTTTTCAACATGATGGAGATCCACCTTATTTTTCCAGATCGATTAGAACGTATTTAGATAAATAATTGTCAAACCGATGGATAGGTCGTGGAGGCCCAATTTTATCTCTTGCCTTATTCCCATTAGACTATTTCTATTAGTAATTTATAAAATTTAAATTGTATCGTGTTCCACCCAGAAGAAATTTGGAAGAACTGAGAGAAGCTATTACGGATACTTCCAGGGAGGTGAACGGAGTAGTGTTACGCAAAGTACGTGAAGAATATTTGAAATTGGTATCGTTGTTGTCAAGAGCAAAATGGGGGTCATTCTAAGCAACTACTTAATGTTCCTTTAGATGTTCTATTTGTTAATTTTGAGTATTTATATACATTTTGCAAATAAAAGCGTGTTACTCAAATCTCATCGATTTTTAATTATTTTTAATTCAGTTGTTATTCGTACATTACCTGGTGTCCCTTCTCCTCTATTCTCATGGTAAAATCCATGAGAGCAGATAATGTAAATGCGATTTAGAGCTCCGCCATTTTGTTATACGTCACTGGATTGACACGAAATTTTGATATGTTACTACTCAAGAGTAAGCCTTTAATATAAGGTACGACATGCCTACATTGGATATTAAAGAACGAATCCGACATGGCGGCCTAGAGCTATCTTGACATTTCAATTTTGTACTTTCACTCAAAAGGGTAGCAAATCTAACTGAGAATACCCTCTTAAAAATAAAGAAAAATTTCAAGCCGCTCAAAAGTTAGAGGGGGTGGGATAATTTACTTTTGGATCTTATTTTATATGATAATTACATTTATTTATAAATAAACTTATAACATTAGTTTGTTTCTAATGGTATAAGATTAGGAGGCTAAAATTTGAAAACAGTAAATGTATGTAAAACCATTACCTTCCTAGAGAATTAAATTTTCATTAACGCGAGTGATTATATGAAGAAAATTATATCCCATCCAGCTTGTTTGCACAATCTTTTGTTTCCATGCCTTTCCAGTGTTTCCATCTTAAAATATCAGCCACATTTACATTTCAGCTTAGGTAACATGATGTGGGTTTATAATAGTGACAAAGCTGTATTAAGATATGATGTCACTGTAAAATATACTATACTATTGTTTATGATGAAAATAATGGATTATAAAGTTTATAAATTCCAAATGTTCATGCTTTTGTCTGATATATAATAATAATCAAAATAATCAGACATTGTTGTCTGCTGAAACCAAAGAATTAAAGATCTAGAATTGATATATGACACTTAATTTACGAGAGTTGGAACCCCTAACATAGCTGCAAAAATCCAGAGGAGAGCATGCGTAGTATGCCATGTACATGTATTTTTGAGAGCGAAAATATGCAATATACAGTGTGAACCAAATTAAGTGCTAACTCCGCTAGCATTTTTTGTACTAACGGAAGCTTCTTATTTATCACATTAGTTAGTTTCAATTATTTTAAATTTGAAAATTTTAATATTGCATTGTTAAGAAATGTCAAATTAACAAAAACATTGTGTTTCACGCACATTACGCTCTATGGTAAAAAACATTTTACGTCTTATCCTTAAGTCCAAAATGAATCGTTTTATGCAAAAATAGAATGTGCGCAACAGAGGTTTTTTAACTCAAAAATAAAGAGTGGAATGAAGAATAATATTAACTGAAAATTTTTTTGCTAATTATTATTTACTAACTTTTACAAAACTTATCACAGATAAGTATAACATATATCTTTTTAAACAATTATTTTCCCGACTATTTGCCAAAACGCTGAAACTTGGATTACAAAAAAGATAATATGCACATTATGTTCAGTACAACTGACTCAATAATGTTATTTTTAATTTCAACTATTCTGTCTAGTAAAACCAAAAATAAACACAAGGTACTCACCAGTTGACACTCACTTTAAAAAACTTCAAAATATCTACCGACACGTGTTTCTGCTTGCATTGCGTCATCAGGGTAGCCAGCACATTTAAGTTTCAGCATTTTGGCAAATAGTCGGGAAAATAATTGTTTAAAAAGATATATGTTATACTTATCTGTGATAAGATTTGTAAAAGTTAGTAAATAATAATTAGCAAAAAATTTTCAGTTAATATTATTTTTCATTCCATTCTATATTTTAACTTTTACCAAGAAGAGGAACTTAATTTGTTTTTAAATTATTTTATTCGACCCTAAGGGGTATTTCCACTATAAAATTTCAATCATTCTGTTCTCTGAAGCCATTAATGTTTATTATATTAAGGTTTCCAAGTTTTCTTACTTTGGATTCTTTAAATGTGCTGGCTACCCTGATGACGCAATGCAAGCAGAAACACGTGTCGGTAGATATTTTGAAGTTTTTTAAAGTGAGTGTCAACTGGTGATTACCTTCTGTTTTATTAATTTTTGGTTTTACTAGACAGAATAGTTGAAATTAAAAATAACATTATTGAGTCAGTTGTACTGAACATAATGTGCATATTATTTTTTTGTAATCCAAGTTTCACCGTTTTGGCAAATAGCCGGGAAAATAATTGTTTCAAAAGATATATGTTATACTTATCTGTGATAAGATTTGTAAAAGTTAGTAAATAATAATTAGCAAAAAAATTTTCAGTTAATATTCTTTTTCATTCCACTCTATATTTTAACTTTTACCAAGAAGAGGAACTTAATTTGTTTTTAAATTATCAAAAATAAAGTGCGTTTATAATAAGACTAGAGATTCATTTTGGTAAACAATAAATAACTGATCAAAATCTCCAATCCTTCTCGTGCACATATCCTTAGGAATAACTAGGTAATCATCTAATGGAATCCAAAGTTACTTTCAAATATTTAGTTCATACTATATTTCTGTCAGTTAAAAACACATGGAAGATTATTTTTAGATTATTTCTGTTAGCAAAGAATATTATACTAGACATTGTACACGATCTACTGGCTAAATACCAAAAATCTTGAAAGGGATATATCTACTTATTTCACAAAAATATTAAACATAATTAATGATACCTATGCATTGCTTCTGACACCAAATTATAATTAGTGGACTTGCACAGTTAATCTATTTATCAAAGTTTGTCATATGCCTCATAACTATTCTCAGCAGGTTCTCTGTTGATATAACGCTGCATATCCGTTGGTGTTATTAGCATAATATCAATTTTTGCTAACAATTCATCTTAAAACTTCGCCATTTATTGAATATAACTTTAAGAGCCGGTACTTTCAGTCTCGGTTAACATTAATCGGATGATAATATACACGGAAACAGTATCATTCGATTAATGTTAATTGATACTGAAAGTACGGCCTAAATATAACTATATTGGAAATACAGTGCCGGAAACTTGATATCACTCACTTAAAATTATAGTGAGATTTGAACCATAATAATTCCTAGATGGTTTTATCGATTTGAATGATTTCTTAAAAATGTTGATTGGGTCATTGCTCTGCAATTTTCAGGAATGCTCCTTGGTATTCATTGTCTCTTAAAACAATGATACAGGGTGAAAATTAACAACTTTTTTTGTTGTTAAACTTGATAGGTAACCTGGAATGGCGGGTAATCGATTAGACTTTTGCAATGGTACAATTAAAAAGTCCAACTCTAACCCTAAAAAATAATTTTTGAAAATCTGATTTAGTTTTAAAACTATAATTTTTTTTAAAACCCTTCATTTCTCCTGTTTTTTTTATATGGGGTATTTTAAATTAGTATAGGAGGCTTTGAAACAAAATGTATTGTTATGTTATCTGTCACAATTAAACATACATGTAGACAATAATTAGGTGGCAATAATTACATTTAAATTGGTTAGAGTTAATGAATAGAATAATTGGTATGCTTGAATTAATCCGGTCAAGTATTTCATTTCAATATACAATAATTCGCATAGAGCTGAAAATTGGTACAGATCTTGGGAACACTATTACAAATAAAATGTCAAAAATCCCCATCGATCCCAAGACTACTAAAGTAGTTATTCAAGGTCAAAGGTCAAAAATATTGGTTTTTGCATTTTTCTGGTAAACGGTAAGTTTTATCATAAAAATAGGTCAGACAAAAGTTGTAGATCATGAAATTATCTACAAAAATTGTTCTTATACATCTTTTCCCAAGATCTGTACCAATTTTCAGCTCTATGCGAATTATAGTAAACCTACTACTATTTTTTTAACTACTTTGACCGGATAAAATATGGCTGATCACAGAGGAATGTAGCTCAAACGCTACAGATAAATCAAAGTTTTGTCTCGAGTCCATTGCGAAGGTTTCAAAATACAGAATTAGCGCAATATATCCATGGAGGAGGCCACACAAGAATACAGCTAGAATAGATGGGTATATTATACGCGACGCTCTTAATGAACGGACTATTAATTAAAAAAAAAATTAAGTATTGAGTACAATAAACTTACAATTTAAACATTTCTTCCAAAATCATTCGAATGCATGAAGCGGTCCACTTTTTGATCGCCCCGTATTTTTCATAAAAGAAAATTTAACGTTATTTATGACTCTGTTAATTATGCAAAACCTACACAATTAAAGTGTGGCTTGTCTATAGGTATGATTTTAATGAATATCTCTATAACCAGAGGGCGCGAAAGAGCTAGAAATGGCGAGATGGCGTGAGTAAGAAAACTTTTGCAATATATGGCGAAGAGGAGTTGTTAAATACGAAATACTAGTGTGCTTAAATATATTCTACCTGAGTAGTGATTAATGGAATTTTGTAGAAAAACCCATGTTATATTTGGCCCCATATCTCTAGAATTGTGGGCGGTGGAATCAGACTTAAATTTATTTCATAAAGCGGTTATCGTGATATTTTTTTTTAATAATCTGGTTAGTAGGATGATTGCAATCACTGAGTATATATGGAATATATTGAAACGTCTCTCCAATCGCCCTTTACCACCTCGAAATATTGAAAAACTTGTTGCAATTTCTGAGAAAAGGAATGGAATGTTAATTCCACAAGAACTAATAGATAGGATAATTTCCAGCATGCTTCGGCGATGTGTGGCTGTAAACAGAAGCACGTGGGGGTCCAACCAGTTATTAATTTTTATAATTATTTTACTTGTTTGTATATTTTTTTCATTTACACAATGTCTGTTGATTTTTGACTGTTTCTTAAATAAATATAGGCAAAAATGCATGGTTTTAGAAAAATTATTATAATTTTAAAAGTAAATAAGAGAGCGCAGATTTCAAAAAAAGTTTTTTTGGGTAAGAATTGAACTTTCTAATTATACTATTGTACAGGTTTAATCGATTACCCGCCATCCCAGGTCACCTATCAAGTTTAACTAAAAAACACGTTATATTTCTCTGCATAATTTTTTAAAAAAGTGGATAATAAGAAGCATTCCTGAAAATTACAGCGCAATGATATACAATCAAAATTTTTAAAAAATCGTTCAAACCGCATTTCAAGTTTCCAATGCAGTTACATTTGATTATTTAGTATGAGTATTTGCGAACACAGATTTCATTTGAAGACAAAAGAAGAAGGTAGATGATTTTTAGAATTTAATATAAAAGCAATAAAAAGTTTATTAATTGCGCCTAATACGTAAAGAAATTTATTTAGTTTTAATCAATGTACTTTTCAAAATAATTAGTTAGTAATTGTATGTAATAGGTCCCAGCTCCATAAAAATCAGATGGTTTTATATTTATATTTCTTCGTTTCAGAACTGAAAAAGTATCACAATTCTTTGATGTTTACTCCATTCATATTTATTTATTAGTGTAACTGAGAAAGAATTTTTTTGTCGTTTCTTTTGAAACTTTCACCTTTATATTTTTATCGACTTAATTTGTAACTTGAAATATAGGTGCTGACTCAGCTGAAAGATAACCAACTAGATATAATAAATAACAGAAGCAATAGCGTTTAAATTTTTATTGATGAGGTATCAAGAAGAATTTTGTTTTCTGTTTTTAACATTAATAATAGACTTTTAACATTAATAATAGACATCAAAAATGTTTCAAATATTCCTGGTATTTTGAAACGTATCTAGATATACGTTTGCTAATGTAGTCAGTTAAATACTATAATTTAAAGTCGTGTAGGTTAGTTTCATATTGTACTTCAATTTGATTCATATTATATTAGAAGACCTATTAACGACTACGGGATAGAAAAAAACTGTTAATATTTATTAGGTCTTTGGTTCACATGTTTAATAGATTGACAATAGAAACTATTTTTTTAAATTTTGTTATAGGTATCTCGATATTAAATGTGAGCTATTGGCGTATAAGTTTTATATCATGTGTAATGGAATCATATTGACCATAAAGGAAAAATATTAATTAAAGATTGGTTAAACCTGTGAGTTTTGTTTTCATCTATTTTCCTGAAAATATTATATAAAGTGTTAATACTTTTTTTGTGCAAAATAGCACCAAAACTTATCGCAGAATTATAGAAATTCTTTCTTGAGAGAGAAAGTCTCATTCTATTTTATTACCATTGTTTATGTTTGACCGATCTTTAACTGATACATTGCGACTGGGTGTAAAGTATACTATTCCGTCAAAAGGCGTACAATTTTGAAATATGTTTGATGATAAGATATGCTCTTGTCGGTCTCGCATTTGACATCAGGCGAGGAGGCCGGCGAGGTGCTGATGTTGAGTCAGTCACCGAACTTCAGCCAAATCGTCTGAAAGCCCGTATCAGAGCTGTCGAACAGGAAAATCTGTTTCGGCAGCATGTCGATAAACCCCAGCATGGTGTCTTCTATAAGAACATAGAAACACTGGGTTTATCGACCAGGCTGACCTTCGCCTTTCTAAGGTCAGCAGGGCTTAAGTCGGAGACCGAGGGATTCATTATGGCCTGCCAAGATGGTGTTATCAACACCTTGATCTACCGTAGCCGCGTGTGGCGTGTAGAGGTTCCTGATATCAACTGCAGGACCTGCCATCAGGCGCCGGAATCGCTCATGCCCTTACTATCTGCATGTCCCGTATATGCGATTTCGGCCTACATCAACCGGCATAACGCGGCGTTACGAGTGCTATACTACCATCTAAGGCACTCGTACGGGGTAGACCAGACACCAGTGCTGCCTTACGTCCCCGGAGATATTGAGTTCGTTGTCGAGAACGAAAAATGCCGGATTTACTAGAACTACTCGTTCCCGACTGTCAGGCTAATCCAAGCCAACAAGCCTGACATAGTCCTCCTCGACCATCAACTCAAGGTGATGTATGTCATCGAGTTCTCGGCACCTGCGGAGAAAAACATCACCTTGAAGGAGGAGGAGAAACGGGCCAAATATCGCGATCTCCGGTGCGAGCTCCAAGTGCTGTACCCAGGCTACTCGGTAAAAATGGTCGTCCTTATAATCGGTGTACTCGGAGGGATAAAGCCTACGCTGCTCTCGGAACTGAAGATCATGCCGGCCTGCCAAAAATCAGCCGAGTCGCTGGCAGGCCAAATGCAGAAGGCGGTCATTCTGGGTTCTCTCTGTCTGCTTAGGGCACACGATTCTGGTATGTACAGTCACTAACCCTGCGGGACGTGGGGAGTGGCTGTAGTTGATGCGCCGGCACGACTCCCGTGAGGCGTCGGAGGCCACGGGAAGACTGACCGGCATCGGGAAACCGAAAAATAATAATAATAATAATAATAATTGGCGTGTAGAGGTTCCTGGTATCAACTGCAGGACATGCCATCAGGCGCCGGAATGGCTCATGCACTTTCTGCATGCCCCATATATGCGATTTCGGCCTATATCCAACGACATAACGCGGCTTTACGAGTGTTATACTACCATCTAAGGCACTCGTACGGGGTAGGCCAGACACCAGTGCTGCCTTACGTCCACGGAGATATTGAGTCCATTGTCGAGAACGAGAAATGCCGCATTTACTGGAACTACTCGTTCCCGACTGTCAGGCTAATCCAAGCCAACAAGCCTGACATAGTCCTCCTCGACCATTAACTCAAGGTGATATATGTCATCGAGTTCTCGGCACCTGCGGAAAAAAACATCACCTTGAAGGAGGAGGAGAAACGGATCAAATATCGCTATCTCCGGTACGAGCTTCAAGTGCTGTACCCAGGCTACTCGGTAAAAATGGTCGTCCTTATAATCGGTGTACTCAGAGGGATAAAACCTACGCTGCTCTCGGAACTGAGATCATACCGGCCTGCCAAAAATTAGCCGAGTGGCTGGAGGCCAAATGCAGAAGGCGGTCATTCTGGGTTCTCTCCGTCTGCTTAGGGCACACGATTCTGGTATCTACAGTCACTAACCCTACGGGATGTGGGGAGTGGCTGTAGTTGATACGCCGGCGCGACTCCCGTGAGGCGTCGAAGGCCACGGGAGGACTGACCGGCATCGGATATTCCGAAAAAAAAATAATGCTTTTATTGACTGAACTTAATACATTTGTTTGTCAAAGGTAGAGTTCAAAGTTTCTGTCCAAAGACAGAGTTTTGCTCTTCCATTCAATCTGGAATTTAGAGTAACTGAACGAATCATACATAACAGAAATTAATGTTCAGTGATTCACAAAAGAAAAAGAAAAAGAAAAAAACACATAAATAGGCGATATACAATTTACAATATGATGGTGCGCTAATGAGTTAAAATAAGAAAAAAAAACAAAAAAATATTACATAAAATTAGGCGGCCATGAACATGATTTACAAGAAACATAATAGATACGACAAAATGTTCACTAAATATAAAGATCACTAAGTATTAAATGAAAGGGTGAACAGAAACAAATCTCTTTTTAGTTTAATTTTAAAGGAGGTTACTGATAGTTTTTTATACGAATCGGGTATCAGGTTGTACAGCCAAGTTATATAATAGGAGAAAGAACCCTTGTAAAAGGAAGTTTTGTGTTGCGGCGCAGTCAACTGTGACTTAATACGAATGTTTATATTATGCACGTCCGTGCAGTATCGATTTTTGTTGTATAAATACGCAGGTTTATGAGAAGTTATAATTTTGTGAAAGAGAGTGCCAGCGTGAAATAAGCGCCTCTCATCCATATTTAGCCATCCGATATCCTTTAAATTTCCTCTGATACGATCCCGTCGCCGAAGTTAACAAATTAGTCGAACACAGGAGTTTTGTATACGTTGGAGTCTTACAGAGTCTATTTTCAACAAGTTAGGGCCATATACAACATCGGTATAATTTAAATGCGAAAGAACTAAACTATTGCATAGCAGTGTTTTACATTTTCTGTCGAGTAAATGTCGACTACTGTAAATTACCTTTAAATTGCAAAATGCTCTACGGATAACTTGACTAACACCTGAAGAGAATCTTAGGGAGTTATCTAGATAAAGACCCAGATTTTTAGAGCTGTCTTGTAAAGATAATATTTCATCATCGACCAAAATATGCACTCGATCTTTACACCGGTTCGCGCAGAGGTCCATCCAAACAGAATAATATTTGATTTCGATGCATTGATGGACAGGCAAAATATTATTTTTTTGTGAGTGTTTAGATCAACATTTATGTTTCCACAAGCTTGGTCAATATTATTTTCTTCGAAGGTGTAGTACAGCTGAGCATCATCCGCATAATAATGAAAATTGCAAGACCTTAAGCAATTATGAAGTTCACAAGTATATAATAAAAATAAAAGAGGTCCTAAGATTGAACCCTGTGGTAACCCATTCTCAACATGGATGAAGTCAGATGCACTAAACGTGACAACTAGAGACTGATAGCGACTATGTAAATAGATCTCATTAAACTTACAGCGTTGTCTGAAAAGTCTAAGTAATGCAATATTGCTAGAAGAAGATTGTGGTTAATATTATCGAATGCTTTACTGTAGTCGAGAAGGACAAGAATACAGAGTTTATTATTATCAACAGATTCGTGAATGTCATCTGTGACTTTTAGAAGAGCGCTACGAAATTCCGATTGTTGTTCCGGCAAGATATTAAAATCTTCAGTATAAGTGCGAATTTGGTTATTGATTATTTTTTCAAATGTCTTGGAAGTGCAGCATAAAATACTTATAGATCTTAGATCTTTGAAGTCTTCGGGTGTATTGAAAATTTAAAATTTAGTTATAATTTCATATTGGTTCGACAATTATGTTATTATTTATGTATAAATATAAGAAACACTAATAAAACCTGTTTTCATTTCTATTATTATATATTTTGATACACACAATTGTAGATACCATATTGCTTGCATGTTGCACGCAAAATATTCTAAAAAAAGGACCAGTTAATGCTGGGCCTTTTTTATATACGATAATACGATAATTCGTATTATTGAAAAAATACTTTGTACCTACACCATAAACTTAAAACATAAAGTAAGTATTCACAAACTTTGAAAATATATTTGTATTTATTACAGCTGATTGTAAATATTGTTATGTAATACGGTTTTGAAAAGTATATTTTCTCATCTAAAAATTTGTTAAGAAGACTAGTTTTCACATTTCGTAAAAACGTGTTTAGTTTTTTTACTCTCTTTCACGATATGGAACGTAATATGTTAAAATATCGAAGTTGAAAATGATATGGTTGCTTCGTAAAAGAAAGTTAGAACATAAAATCGAAACTCAAATAAGGAAATAATTTAAATTCTGCTAAGCAATAGCAGTAAGTTTCTGGGATCCTCAAAGCGATTGAATCGGTCTTAAATAATAAAACATGAATTAAGAAAATTAAAAATCCATGAGGAATATGTATTGTTATCAAATTCCTTGCAATTGCAATTTACACTGCTTTAAATACAATTTATCAATGTTAATAAGCAACTATAAAAGTTCAATAATAAGAGCATGCTAAATTCATAATTTACTTGGTCTTTTCAATCCTTTAGGTATCACCAAGTTGCAAATACCTGGAAGGAAGCACGATTCAAAGCTTCTTTTCATTTCTTTGTAAATTCGCTTTAGTAAATCCTTTTAGATATGAACGCGAGATCATAATCCTGTCACAACAGCTTTATTTCATTTTCAATTGATCTGTTTAAACAACAAGATAATGTCCACAATCTACATTAAAAACTAAAAAGATGGCAAAAAGTGTTTTTGAATAAATGGTACAATGAATTATATAGCTGGAACTTGGAATAGAATTAAACGTAATTTTATGAAATTCATTCGTACTATTGAACAGAATGAGAGAAATACATTCAATATTAACAAATACATATGCAGTTATGCAGTTATATTAAAATTAAATACACATAAAGCGATGTTTATTTAGAGATAAATCAAAATATACGTGCATGTTCATTTATTATTAAGAATACAAGAATTTATTAAAGCTATATTACCAGTTTTTGACATTAAATGGTTTACGTTTATTTATTTACAGTAAATTGATCAGTTAACGGTATTTATAATTATTAAGCTTTTTCGCAAGGTATTTTATGGTGCAAATTAGCATCATTGACAAAATTTAAATGTTTGGTCAAATCTTGAAAACAAGAGACAATTTCATACAATAGGAAATAAATTAGTTTATTTTATTTCATAATACAAATACAAGGAAAACACAAAAAATATGTTTGAAAAACCATCCAAATTCTCAATGGCAATGTTCGAAAATGTTTTCTAACCGCGTTCTAAGCTTATAGTTAACTTTCTGACATATGTAAAGGAAATTTTGAGTTGTATAAGGGGACGACAATTTACAAGAGGTTCGTATGTATTTTTTGTGGATACTTTTAATGAAAACTTATTTCGCACTAAGCGATATTATGTTGCGGCCACACAGTGCACTACGGACGATATGTTCGCGACATTCGCTAATCGTACGAAAAATAGCTTCCTTTATTGACAATGTTAAGTGGTCACACAGAGCTATGTACGATACGTATGAGATATTCGCTATTAATAGATACGTCGCGGAGTGTTTGATTCTTGGCTATATTTTGAAACGCGGCCGACGACGAGCATGTCTAGTAGACATGCAATGGTATTTGATACATGCAGCCGCCAATAATAGTAAAGTAACAACAAAATTTAGTCTGCAGTATCATCGCTCTTCCAGGGCAAACTACCAGCCAACATCTGGGACGAATAAGTTTCGATAAGTTGCGTACAAATCGTAGGCTTTCAGTGTGGCCATATTGTGTAGCGAACATAACATAACGAACATCGCGATCATCACTTACGTAACGAACCTTGTGTAGCGCTCTGTGTGGTCTCGGCATTAGTCATGTTTAGTTTACTAGATAGAGACTTTAGGGTGAAGTATCACTTCCTCACCTCTCAAAGTGAAGAAGGTATGTATGCGTGAAAAAATTTTTGAAAATTTGTATTGCATTTCTGGACGAATCTCGACGAATTATGACGATACACAAAATTTCAGATAGAAAAAATTTTCTGTCTGTGTGTCTGTATGTGTATGTGTGGTTCGCGACAGCAGCTATAGTTTTTGAGATAAAGCTTTCAAATTTGGTACACACATTCTAGAGGTCAAGGAAGAGATTGAGTTCATTGACGAGCGAAATCGGTCTCCTGGAACGGGGTCTAATATTTCTATTTTTAACTTTACAAAAAAAGATTATTCGTGATGAAAGATTATAAATCAGATCTGTTATGCAATCCAATTATCAAATGTTTAAATAAAGCTATAAATTAAAATTTTGTAAACATTTTGGCAACATCATAAAATTTGAATTTTGATTGACACTTAAAATTTGAAATGTCTAAAAAAATATTAGTGACATTTCACCAATGTGACTTTTTTTGAAACGTCAAAAATTACTTTTATTACAAACTCCACCACATATCGAGTTTTACTACGGTGAGGAAGTTCTGATCCCCAAGTAATTGGCAACGGTTTTTTTTATATATACATATATACATACAATACTTATCCATCTCAACGTAATGCCAATGATTGCTTGTTGTATTTAAACAGCGATCATAAATCACTTTAATTGACAATTTAATCTGGAGATTACAGCGGCCCAGTATAATAACTACCCTTAATACATATACTTTAGTCAGTTTTTAATTTGGGCAACTTACTAGTATCTTGCTCGTTGGGTTGGGTGCAATAGAACGGTAATAACGATTAGTTTCAATTATTTAATGATGTAATAAATTTAAGTCAAAGCAGTCACTCTGTATATATACACTAGCATGAGTAGTCTGGGCAAAAGAACTCAAGGTTTTTGTCATTTTCACGCTTTTAGAAAATGCACTTGCTACATAAAAGTCTGAATGAAGTGGTTAGGGGTGTGGCTAATAAAAAAGGATATAACCAATTTTTAACACAACGACCTATTATCACGCTTTTAGAGAATACACTTACTATATAGAAGTATCAATTTTAAGCGGTTAGGGATCTGGCCAATAAAAAAGGATATAACCAATTTTTAAACTACGATGTTTTTAACTTTATTTTAAGACATAGTCCTGAGGATGATTTACAGACGAAACGTGGACTTTTTTAAATTAGTTTTCTCCTTTTTTTATAGACTATAACCCCACCACTATTTAAAAAATAAATTATATTGTTTAATTATTTCATCACACATAAATAAATAAAGTGAATTATTAATACATCATTATCGTCTTTTCATACTACAAGCTGAACATATTCTAAACTTTGTGGAAAACTTTTTCATTAAAATGACATCATTACCAAGGAGCGCCAAGGAGATTTATCATGAAAACTTTATCTCAATTCTTATGTTTAATTTTCTTAGAAAGTTCAATCTTTTGCCAAAATTAAAAAATAAATCATACTGCCAGTAAATGTAAATTTACTTTTAAGGGCATACTTTATGTCTAGAGTTTAAAGCTCTTATTTTAGTTTGAAATACGTCACTGTGCAAAAATAATTAATTGAGAACATGTTTTACATTGTCGAAGGTGAGGTACTAGACGATACTGTAAAGTTACTGCTACTTACTGTTAACGTTACTGTGTCGAGTTACCAGTAACTAGATACAGTATGTAGATATTTTCAATTTATCTTCATGGATAACTAGCAGAAAGAGGAAACAGCACCGGTAGCTCCTACTACCTCATAGTTGACAGAAGGACATAGACATAAATGTAGACAAATAAAAGTAAAAGTATAGTTTGCGAAAGAGATATTGTGACGGGACGTCCGGGGTAAGACGCTACGGAACGCAGAGCCGGATTTAACTATATTGTTCGCTCGTTTACTTTTTCAATGTAGGTTTTTGTGCTCAGTTTAGCTAGCAAAAATTTAACAATTGTACAAAGAAGTATTAACTTGAAATAAAAGTACTGAATTTAACGTATTTACTACACATACAGCAGTTACAGTATTCAGTTAATATAAATAGCAATAACCGCGAGGAGGTATAAACATTTCTTGTCAGGAACGGATGGGTATGGAATATTAGTATAAAATAAAGAGATTATTTAAAAAGGAACAAGAAAGCCTTAAAAACAAAATAAAAACAAAAAATATACTCTCAAAATAGTAACAGAAACAAATATTCAATAAATGAACTAAAAATAAATTCTAATAGTAAAGTTATTACTAAAATAAAAACAGAAAGATACGTTTTTGTCAAAATGAAAAAAAAATAATAACATCCTGAAAAAAATGTTTCTCAAGCACTGAACCACGAAAGCACAAATTAAAGCACGAATTAAATAATGCAGTTGATATCACAAATTCACTTCTTCACTTCACATCACTTCACTTTACCTCACCTCACATTGCTTCTTCCTCTGAATCCTCGTCCTCCTCACCCTCTTCTTCATTTTGAGATGAACTACTATCCTCGTTTAAATTTATATTAAATTAATTTCCACTATTTATATGAAATTTGGCAATTTTTAAATAATCTTCCTCAATTGTAATTACTTTCCTAAAGTCTGTTCACATAAGCTTAGCCAGGATACAGAACAAAATGCGCGCATATGATTGGTGCAGACGGCAGGCAGATATACACAGGTGCAAAGTTCCGATAGCGGTTAAATCAATTTTCATTGTTTGTTTTATTTCATAGGCATCGGTAGTAGTTGGACGTTTGTAGATTGTGTTTTTATATAAATTGAATTGTGTTTTCGACGACTAATATTAATATGTAAGTATTAAACCGAATTGTTAATGACCAATATATTCCCTTAACCTTACCTAAAAATAATAATATGTGACATATTTAAGATAGACACTCACTATTTTACACAGGTCAGTTCAAAATGCAACATATTGCTTAATAATATTAAGATAAAGAGAAACATAACATTGTTTTAAGCAGAAGTATGAAAATTGTGTAGCAAAAAATTTGGTCCGCTTTAAAGCAAGTAGAATTAAAAATTGTTTCATTTTCTATTATTTCTTATAGATACACAAAATAAAAAGTAAGGAACATTTTTAAGACGTTTGGCTTTCTTATAGCTAAATCGAAATTTTTTATAAAATTAGGATGTTCTTATTTTGGCGTAACCAGTCATTTTAGTTTCTTATTCAAAACTTTAAAGAAAATATGTCAATTTTATTTTTGTTATTGTTTCTTTCTACTGCTAACCTATAAAAGGAATTTCTTGTTATTGTAAATAACTTTACGTATGTTAAAATATTTTAAGCGGCAAAGAAGTAGACTTTGCTACACCGGGCATGAATGTGGTGACTTCGCAAAAGGTTACATAATTTAAGTATGCTTCAGTTGCATGTGTCGACGGATAATAAATAATAATAATAATAATATAAATGGATTTTCAACGAAAGGCGCCGAAGTTTAACTACAAAACATTTAGAACAGATATTAATAATATATTTTTATTCTTGTAACGGGTAGTGAAAAGTAATAGTGCGTGTAGTTACTGCTAAGTACATCCCCTTAGGGTGAAAACACAACACAGCGGTGCGACGTCGCATCGCAAAAACGACGTCGCACGGCGATGCGATGCGATGACGCAACGTTAAAACTATATCGCCACGGCATCGCAGAGAAGACGCTTCTAGTGAGATGTGGACCGCACAATACGTGTCCTACGGCTGTTGCAGGCCACAACACTGCGGTGCGACGACGCATCGCAAAAACGAAGTCGCACCGCAATGCGATACGATGAACGTTCATTGCACGGCCACAGAAGACCTATACCAGAAGCGACACGTTTGATGTATGTATGGCGTGTTATAATTAAATATAAAAACCAAATAATGTACCAAATTTTGTACACACACAACCTGTTGGCACAGCAGACTAATTCGCGTATAAAAGACCACCAGACTTCCGTGATTTGCGCGTGCGTTGCTTGAGAGAATCATTCCCGATCTCATAAGTAAAACCACAACACTGCGGTGCGATGTCGCATCGCAGGAATCAACGACGTCGTGGAAATTTGTGATGCGTCGTCGCACCGCAGTGTTGTGGTTTCGCCCAGGATTTGTACTAAGCGACGTCGCATCGCAAATTTCTACAACGTCGTTGATTTCTGCGATGCGACGTCGCACCGCTGTGTTGTATTTTCGCCCTTATACCTCCAGTTCTCTTTGAGTGACTGTTTATAATAAATTGACTTTATCAACTTTGGATAATACGGAATTCGCTAAAAAAAATTTCAAGGTAAGATATCGTTTCATATATGCATGCAAATCTAATACATAACCACCTAAAGCCAATCCTGGTTTTACGTCATATCCGATTGGTAAATCCTACCTCTGGTTATTATAGACAAAAACGTTATATGTTTATAGACCTATTTGTTTCCACGACTTGAAGCTCTAAATGTAACTTACATTTTTGAATTGAGAGTACGTCAATTTCTTATTGTTAATTTAAACAAAATACTTATATTTTTTTAATTCAGCATGTCCAGTATTCCCCCTCTAGAAAGTAATTACAGACGATGTATGAAAATCTTGTAATACATGATTGGTTACACTATAAGATTATTATGGACATGTTGGAGATGTCTACAATTCGAATCGTCCAAATTTCGCTCAAAAATTCTTTCATTTAGCCAAGATATTAAGAAATCACAAAAAATCACCTGCAAAATCGAAACACCCAATAACAAAATTAACAATTATTTCCAAAAATATTAAACTAATACCGTTTTTAATAAGTAAAAATTGAAAAATTGTACAAGAAATTCAAAAAGTATTTATTATATAAATAAAAATATTTTCTGATAGCTTGCGACGTATAGCTCCATATTATCAGCTAGCTCTTGGATATACATGTATAATACCAACAAATATAAGGCACTGATATAGGTAGTTATTAAATAATATTGCCTTTAAATATTAGAAAGCAAATTGTATGTTATTTATTAGTTACAACTTAAAATAAATAATAATTATACATAGTAGTATTCTACTTATATTTGTTCCTTCTGTCTTGTTCATAGATAAAATATAACATATTTTAGCCGCACTTTTTCAGCTTTTCTAGTTTTTTAAGGCATGTTACTAGGTCCCGTTAAATTTAAACAAAGTTGGTAAAAAATTTTACTGGCTCTTGTTATATAATTTGCAGAATACCATTACCAGTTAAAATAGTCCCTCTAAAATTTTAGCGGATAGCGTCTACTAAAATTTAACAGACACAGAATACAGCTGTATTATTTCTAAAAATTAGTAGTGTTAGTATTAATAGTTAAGAAAATTAGTTGTAAACAATAAATTATTGCACCATGAATGCGGCGGAGTCCAATCCCATTATTCTTTCGGTTTCGAGTTGCAACTGTCGATCGTTGAACACGATAAAGTACAAAGTAGGTAATTAGTTAGTTGCAACAACAGACTACAACAAAACCATAGATTTGATTTAACAAACCAGATACAATAATTTGCGAAACGTAGAGGTTTTTTTTAAATGGGTGCATACTTAGTGTGAAATAATTTAAAAGTAGTTGTTTAAGTTTTAAATAGGTACCTAGTTACTGTTGCCTACTTGTAAAGTAAATAAAACATAAAACACTCCAAAAATTAGTACGTAATACTATTTATTATAAATAAATGCACCCGACTTGACACAAAAATAACAAATAACTTAGGTGGCTAAAAGTACTACTAATTATTATAATGTCTCGATTAATAGTAATAGATTATTGAAGTGTTTCGATTATTCCTATCACTAATAATTTACACAAATTTTACACATTATTTTGTATCCCAGGTAGTGTACCATATGCCAAACACCGCTCCGCGAAAGTAACGTAGTCGTGTCGCTAACTGAAGAACAAGAGCAATGTTACGTATAATATTATATACGTTTATCCCGGCTTCCTGCGTCAATCGTTGTATATATTACACTTATATAAATAAAGCATACATATCAATGATGCATCAATTAATTCAATTAGATAAAGGCTCTTTAGAAAATATGTTTTTTTGTATATCTACCGGCTCTGAAAAATGGCAAATATTTCCTCTGCCTAAAACTAGTTACTAATTTTGAGTAACTGTATCTAGAAGGTGTTACACTTAGAAAAACGTGGATATACAACCATTCCCACAGACGACGCTGTCAGCGCCGGTGGCGGGATTCGAACCCGCACCTATAAGAGAAAAATTTCCAGTCACGCTTGAAATCGCGCGCTCTAGCCAACAACGCAACTGAGCCAGTTACTTGTACATAAGCAGTATGTAACTGTGTCTAAAAACGCACATTTTTTACCTACTCCGAAAAGTACTTCACTATTCACTCGTGTAAAAATGTTAGTTTATGGAAGATATTTCCACTGTTACGTCAATCCCGGAGGCTGGTATTTCATATTACTCTCGTTTTTAGATAATGGATACACTTTTTGATTTCACATTTGATCAAACTTTTTTATACATATGTAGTGAACTGGGAAGATTGAAAACATCATTCCTAATAAAAATTTCTAAGTTTAGTTTCATTCTTACCAAAGATTGTATAGAGTTGTTAACCACAATGAATACATACAAATAAATTTAATTTAATTAGCCTATTGAAAATAAAATTTATATACCTTTTATTCTCGACCTAATTGATTTGATTGAAATACGATACAAACATCTCAAGAAAAAATCTGACTAATTAGGTCATGTAGTGAATCTAAAAAAGATATGATCATTTATATAGGTTAGTAAGCCGGTAATTTTTAATAGTAAAAATCCAAGCAGAAATGCATGGGACTTCCCTTTCCTGTGTGCTGGGTTAGGACGTGACTGCTGCATGGCCTACTACGTGACTACATCTGCTGGAGGAAAGCAGGAAAGTTATAGTAGGTGACCCCTGCACTTCTCTGTCATTTTACAACATTAAATGGCCTTAGTTTCCCACCATGCAAATTTACTTATCTTCTTTAGGCATTTGGAAAAGTTGACACAAATACTTCATTTCCAATGCTTTCTCAATTGCTGATTTGTCCTCTTTGATAAAACTACACTTGTCTCTGGCGACAATAATAAAACTGGTTGCATTCAAGCGATGCCAAATGTAAATGTACTATTACTATTACATGCCTACCGAAATTAATCTACAGTGATACTTAGGTACGGAGTCAATCGAATTATAAATTAACATTTTACATTTAACAAAAGTAACCTAGTTTACAATAAACGGTTTCCATACAGATTTTCAATGTAGATATTTTATTTTGCAGTATCACCGGGTCAATGGGTTAAAATTAATACATACCAGGTTCTCCTGCGTAGGTTACGTATATTAATGTCAGGCAAAGAAAATATTATTGCAAATAGACAACTTGAATGTAGATATCGATGATATTTTCAAAAATATAGAGTAGAGTAGAGTAGAGTAGCACAGAGTAGAGTAGAGTAGAGTAGAGTAGAGTAGAGTAGTTTATTTAACTACATTATATAGAACATTTATAGCAGGTCATTACAACAGCTTTAATTGAAAATATATATCAGTATATAGAAATACATAACACTCGACAACACATCATGTATAATCATCGATATATAAAAATATAACAATACAACCATAAACCAGAACACAAGACTCTTTGGTGATTTGTAATAGATATTTTCTATTATTATTGGAACATAATAAAGCTGTATCATCATTTAAAAAAAACAGCAAATCTGGAATTAGATGGTAATAGGTATCATTAATAGAGATTATGAATAATATGGTCCCACGACTGAGCCTTGGGGTACACCATGTTTAATGTATTTATTTCTAATTTAAACAATAATATCGAAATAACTGGATTGTTAACGGTTGAGGGGAAGTTTGAAACAGGATGACAATTTATTGGCTTATGTATAGTATGACGTCGAGTACAATGGCCATATATTACAATACTAGCTGTGGCGAGTTACAAGAATATAACTATGACATTTATACTGCAAGATGACAATTATTATTATTAACAATTAAGAATTTAGAAATTATTTTTAAAAACTCAAAAAAATTTTTGGAAAATTACACCCACAAAAAAAACAGAATATCTAAAATAGAATTTTACGTGCATTTTAAAATAAAAACTTGTTGAAATTAAAAGAACTGTGAATAACAATTAAAATATATATACTATGATTATGAGAAAAAAAAAAATCTTACATTTTCCCTCGGAATCTAAAACATAATACGTTCAAGTACATATCTTAATAAACCATTCATTGCTTTTACTTCCGAAAATTGTGACCTTGGAATAGTTTATTTACTACACAAACCGCACTCCACGCTTCTTTGTCGAGATAAAATTTGATTTATAGAGCGGAACAATATCATTGGCATTCATTGTATTATCTTGAAACTGTGACATCGAAAGTTGTGGTAATTTACCATAATAATGTGGTGTGCCTAGGTAAGGTTAAATTCCTTTTCTCCTGTGCTTCTTAGTGTAGATACCATATCGTCCGAGTTATAATAACCAAATAAATGGTAAATTCTTACCTGGAACAGAAAATAATATTGGTAGATGATGAAAATATTAGAATGTATTATAATGTTCAATGATATAATTAAGAAACTCATATTATTTTTTTGAATGAATTGAAAAACAGGAAAAACCAAATTATACACAACTTAAAAGTTGAGCCCGTAAATCACTGTCTATAGTTTGGCAATACAGGTTTATTTTTTATATTTTGCAAATGATGGTCATTTAAATTGTTAAAAAAAGAAGATTTTAACAGATTTGTTATGTAAACGAAATTTTTTATAAAAACAGGTAGGCTTAGTATGTTTATACAATGTTTTAACAATTGTTTCTTGATTGATTGTGATACTGAATTGGTGATGTTCTATGTCAATATGCAATAAGTTTATTTAACAGAGTATTCTTGTATATTATTGTAATTGGAAATGTTGTCAACAAAATGTTATTAATGGTAGTGTTGAGAATATTAAGAAGAATCATTTAAATTAAAGTGATGATAATTGGTATGGTATGGTACTAGATTCTGTGAATTAAATTTAAAAAAATATTCCTATACGAAAGACAACCTGAATTGAATATTGATAAAAGCTATAATCAAAGAATTCGTCAAGCAAGTGGTTATCAACTATACAAACAAAAGGCCAGTCAAAAATTAGAAAATGGTGATAAGGAACGAACACTGAAATTCGATTTCTTGCTTGGTGAAAAAAATTGTGGAGCAACTATCGTTTTATCAAAAATTGTTGTTTTTAGACGAAGCGACTTTCCTACAAAGGATGTAGTATAATGTATAATAAACACTAACATACATTAACATCCATGACAAAAATGTGTAAGAATATGGTCTCAAATTAAATTTATATATACGGTATTCATGGTTTAGGTAAACTTTCGTTTTCAGTGTTGTTGGTCGTTAATGAAAACCGTACACCTAGCTAAGAGCGTTGAGGTATAAGACTGAACGGGATATCACTTCGCCATCTTAGCCTCAATCAAACTAATTTGAAACAGTTACTTTAGTTGCTAGTGTTAAACGGAAGACCAAATTGGAAAAACTCATGCACATGTGTTTACCGTTTTGTTCAGAATATTATGAATGCTCAGTGATCAAGTATAACATTCAACGTGGTAGTTAGTGTAGATAGTATTTAAAATGTTTGTATCTTGTCATTTTATTCTAAAGAGTAAATCTGTAAATCAGTTTTGTCAGGATCAATTAGTTAAATTTTCTTTGGTATTTCATTATCTATGCACCTTTTACATATTAAGCTCAAACAAAACTTTCTATGATTTGCCTTATTTTGCTTGATCATAGATTTTAATACTTGTCAGTCATCAGTAAACCTGGCCAAGCGATGGTAGATTCAGGGTCGGGCGCAATACCAATGCCATCGCGCGCTTGTTTACGATGACGATGACACGACACACTTCAGTTGTTATCTGTCGGTCGATGCATAGAGTACTAATAAATAATAAATAATGTTGAACATAAAGAGTAGAAAACGACCGTACGCTGATAAAGTGAATAAATTTATCGGTGAATTTCTGGATTTATTCTATGATAGATGTAAAATAATTTGTAAAGTTTGTGATCAAGACTTAATGTGCTAGAATAAATACGGCTGCAAAATTCATGTCAATAGTAACCGGCATAAAAATAAAAAAAATGGCGTGTCTTCTTTGGAACCTCAGTTCATGTTTGATTTATTGTTAATGCTGATTGCCTATGATGTTCCCCTACGCATAAACCAGCATTTCGAGTTCTGGAATAAATACAATCCTCAGGTGAATTTACCAAGTCGTTCATCTTTACGTAGATATGTACCAGGTGTTCGTGAAGACACTGTAAATAGGATTAAATGTGCATTAAAAAATACACGGCTCTGGTTATGTCTTGACGAGATGACAGATTGTAAAAAAAATTCTAATTTAAATGTTATAGTACGTGTACTCGACCCTGTTAAACCAACATTTCCACTTTTACTAGCTAGCAAAAGACTAACTGCGTGTACTAGCGAAACAATTATGCGGGTGGTGTTGGAGACTTTCGGAAAATTTGAACTGTCAACAAGTCAAGTGTTGATGTTTGTGACTGACGGTGCTGCGACAATGCGTTTGGTGGGCCGTTTTCTTCAAAGAGACGATTGTAGGTTTTTACATGTTACGTGTAAAGTGCATGCGTTCCATCTTGTAGCACAAACAATTCGAAAATATTTTCCAGAGGTAGATGCATTAATAGCAAATAAAAAAAAAGTATCTCAAATCTCCTAAACGGCTTCGAGCATTTCACACACTGTGTTCTGGTATTCCGGAACCACCAGAGCCGATTCTTACATGTTGGGGAACGTGGTTGAAGGCAGCTTTTTATTATGCTGAATATTTTCAACAAATAAAAGCTGTGATACTACAGTTCAACCCTAACAAGGCTGCAGCTATTAAGGAAAGCCAGACAAGATTATAAGGTGTTTCCCTTGAAACAGATTTAAAAACTATTTATAACAATTATAGAGGACTACATGACGAATAGAAAAATTGCAAAATACTTTGTTGTCGTTAGTGGAATCGCTGCAAATAGTGGACGACGTTAATACACAGCTACAGACTATAAATGACGCAAAAAATAAGCCCGTTATTGAAAAATTCGAGAGTGTATTACGGAAAGATCCTGATTTTACCAAATTAAGACAAATTTGTGATGGTGCATCTACAGCTGCGTTAAGTGAGTTCACAGAGTGTTTTACTTATGCCTGTATTACTTTCGTAGATGTCGAACGGTCTTTTTCAAAATACAAACATATTTTTTCATCACAGCGAACATCGCTTACTGAGACAACTGTAAAAATATATCTGATGCTATACAGTTATTATAGAAGTGCTCCAGTTTGTGATAACGACAACCAAGCTACTTCATAAATCTGCTTAAGAAGGTGAGTTTTGTACATATTTTTATAAAGTGTACCAGTATTAATAAAATTTATTTCCATTTATTTTATTTATTTATTTATTTATTATTAGTTATCACTTAGATATACAATGTACATGTGTGAACGTCATTTAACAGTTTAATAATAATGTGCAGCACTAAGCTTACAAAATATAAGGAAATACATAAAAAAGAATTTAAAGCGAACGAAATAGTACAAAAACATACATCACAAGATATAAAATATTTTTGTTTGTATTATTGTACTTATTCAAGTATTTTGATATGATGCATACCCAGTACGTCTCTGTAGGATTACTGACCTTGGCCAGGCTTAATCATCAGGCTCTCACTAATTGTCATACACTTTGAAGGGATAAAACTAATATGACTCTAAACTTAAACCTTATCTTTATAAGAACAATTACTTAAATATTATAATAATAAGTAAAGTTTTGAAGTATGTGTACATAAAACTAAATAACTAAATGAAATTTACCGAATTTAAGTAGAGCATAAAAAATGTCCTAGAATATCAAGATAACCAACTTTAATTTAATTCGTGCACTTACATTTTTAATGAAAACTCACGTACTTAGTAAATCATAGGAAATAAATGAGGCTAAGGAATGAAAGATATTTAAAACAAATTATCATAAAAAATTTGGGATTTGTCAAATGAACCAATGTTCTTGTGTCGTTGCATAATGGGGTTATATCCCGTTATAAAAGGGTATTAATTATAGTTCTTCAGGTATATCTCCGGAAGTTTGAGAGGTACAATATTAAAGTGTTTGAACTGTTTCAGCGAGTGGTGATGGGTGGTTCTTCACCATCAGTTTTTTCAGCTGTTTCAGCGAGTGGTGATGAGTGGTTCTTCACCATTAGTTTTTTCATTTGCATCCGTTTAAAAAATACGCAGACAAGATACACTTGTTAGTAGTCGAGGAGATCGATAATGTACGAGCAACTGGCACTATTATTATTTAAAATTAAAATAAAATTTGTATGCTTCTAAATGCTAATAATTTTTAAAACACTGAAAATAACAACATTAATAATAATTAAGGAAAGGCAATATATATATATATATATATATATATATATATATATATATATATATATATATATATATATATATATATATATATATTATGTGCTAATTGTTCTAAATCTTGATCATATTGTGTTTTAACAAATGCACCATTTTGTATTTTTAAATATAGAATGCTTTCTAGTTATATTTGCAAGAATAGAAAAATTGGGAGTGAAATACCATTCCCTATCTCCTGAAACAGTTATTTGCAAATAAAATATCTTAAAAAATGCATTGATATTTATTTTACATATCATCAACATTTTATTATCCTACCTCTCAAATATCCTGAGTTATACCGAAAATTTCAAAAACCTTAATTCTGTTATAGCAACTTCGGAAACATTCGTGTAAAATTTGTAAGGATAATATACTATTCATTTCAGCTGAACTATCCAGTTGAATGTATTGAATGTTTCATATTCTTTACTAGAGAAGGTGTATGTAACATTAGTTATTGCAATTCCTGTGTGCTAACGAATAATACATGCGAATGATAGATATGCTGTATCAGATTTGACACGAATATTTCCGAAATTGATATAATAACTGTTAAATACACATATGTGCCCGGGTTTTGCGGACCTTGTGGCTGAGATGACACTGAACAACCTACATTAATTAAATATAGTTTTATTATCACCATATTGGTCATGCATTTTCATTTTCTGTTGTTTCTACTGATGTTATGAAAAATAAGAATCCTTTATTTATTAATTTTTAAAGGTCTATTAAGAATAAAGTTTAAAAACATCCTGTATTTTTTCTCCATTCGTCTATAACTTCATGGACTTCATGAACACTTTTGCTCAAATTTATGCTAACTGTAGTTAACTCTGTTGTGCTTAGCCAAGGTTGTCTGTCAACGTCTGTCCCCCGTTAGTAAGCTGTAAGACAGGTAATGTGTGCCACGGGGTCAACCCATAACAAGATATCGAAATGCGTGTCCTTCACTACGTCGTGCGATAAGGCGGGTCGTCGGTCGTTTACTTCTTTTTCAAGCAACTACCCATTACCATCAATGTCAAAGTCAAGGAATGTCTATTTCTAAGACAGATATATTTAGTTTTCATACATCACTGACATGTTCCTGGAAATGATAAATGTTAACCAACAAAAGTTATCCTTCATGAATCATGATTGACTGCTTTTTATCATTGAAATGAAAACAAATAAAGTCCATTATATGTTTAACATCGTTCTGACAGGTCCAAAGAATATGAGATATTAGTAATAAGAGAAATTAGAGTTAGATTAACTAATCAACAATCGAAGGCCATAACCAGAGATTGGGAGGTAGAGATAAATAAGGGTTGACGCTGTGTCACCGAGTAAATACGTTCATGCATATATGACAAAATATCTTACCCTTGTGTTTATTTTGGCAAATTTGGTAACATTCAAAGCTAATACGAAAACGGCTGAAAGTATTGGTGAATGAAACACTAACAAACACTTGTATTTTTAACACGTAATCATAAGAGTAAAAGTGTATGAATCCAGTGATAACTCAAAACCTTCACTATAGTTGTTTTTAGACTTAGCAAAGGCTTTTGATACAATAAGCCACACGTTATTATTGGAAAGTTTAAATGATATAGGAATTAGAGGTTCAGCTTTTAAATTAATCCGTAGTTATCTAATTCTGTTTAACCTTTATCTTAATTTGAGATGGAGTCAGTTTTGTCAATGATACTGCCATTTTTTATGAAAGTGACACCTGGGACAACTTAAGAGAAAAAGTACAAAATGATTTTTCAAACATAGAGCAGTGGTTTGACTTTAAACTGCTCTTATTAATTTTTGGAAAAACAGTATGTACATCTTATAGCTCCTATAATGCCTTTTTACCGCAGTTCTAATCCTTTTAAATAAAGGATGAACAATATAATTGTCTTTCAGTATTCTCTAAACCGCACACTAAATACATTGAGTTAATTCTCGACTGTCACCTAAGATGGGACAAACACATAAATTACGACAAATTGAGAGTACATATTTATTTTTCTAAATTTTTAAAACGTGTTAGATATTAAACATACAAAAACAATATACAGGGTGTTTCAGGTATTGTAACGAAATTGCAAGCCATTTCATTCCAGTTTATTGTGTTCCACGATGAATTAAGTTTCTGCTAGTCTAGTCCAGATGGCGCCACTGATTTCTACTGGAACAATTGGTTTTACAGATTTTTGGCACTAAATATCTATCTATCTTTATTGCTCATACTCTACTCTCAAATGTCTGTCTTTTTCCAAACTATAACCGAGTTTAGGTGGGAGAACAGAACGGAGCTTCTTTCTTCTTACTAGTGTAGCGTTTAGATGAAAACCATCTCTAATTCTGCGGTCTGGTAAGATTTATATATTTTCTGGTATTATCTTGTGATTTTATGCTCATCATTATTTAAAAAGTTGTTATATTGATTTAAAGTACCTTTGAGGTAATTTTCATAATAATATTGTACCGTAATTATCTTAATTTACGCCTAGGGCGAATTGGCTTTTCGGTGATCAGTTCACCTTGGTTGTTCTTTGGAACGGCCGTCATTAATATTGATTAGTATCAATTTATCGTGCCTTGCTGGCAATTTATCTAATATCCCTTTAATATTGTAATAATTTCGTGTGTTAATTTAAACTTTCGGTTATTGTAAATTTACTCGGCAGCGGATGTCGCCATTTTGTATCGTAATTAGTTGTGTTCTGTCTTTGTCTGTTGATGTTTTAGGTCACTTAGTTACGTTGGTAGCGCTCTGTGAACAGTAGCGACTGGTGACATTTGGAGATTGGTACACCTTTTTGGACCAAACCTATTTGTTTATAATAACCTTTGTGAAAATTATCTAATGTGGTGCATTTGTTCTGTGGTGGATCATTTTATACCAGTGCATATATTTATCAACCAGACCTCAGAAACGTAAGGTTTTTCTAAATTTAAAATATCGAATGCTTACTTGAACGTTTACTTAGTATTTATTCAGGAACGCTGCTCTAGTGGAACCTTGCCTAGTTCTCTGGCAAAGATACCTGGCAAGTTATCTAGCACTTGATTAACTTTTAATTATCTAAAGTAAACATATAGTCAAGTATATATCTTTATTTAACTTTATCTTCAATTCATTAGAACCTCTCTCCGAGGAACTAATAAATGGTTTAATTTAACGTTATCTTTAAGTTGAAAACTCTCATATTGTTTTATATTTAGCAAATATTTATTTACGTTATCTTTCTAGTTGTCTGTCTGTATACAGACATTCTAAATTCTATTTTCTTGAAGATTAACTTCTTTTAGTAAAAAAATATCTTAACATATAGGGAATACCTATTTCACTTTATTTATTATCGTAGCTACACCTAGTTTATTTGTTGGACTAGTATTTTTTTTATTTAACGTAACTTTCATTGATATTTGAGTTAGTTGAAGTCTTCAATTTCCTAAAAGATTGTGGGATACCGATCCTAGTTTGTTTAGTTTGCCATTTACTCTGTAAATTTGTGTTAACTCATATTTTGTCTACGTAGCTGGACAATTCAAACGTCACAGCTTTTAACTTTGTTTTGCGTATAATACTGATCTCATAAAACTCTCCCCTTTTTATGTAAATACCTGGACCAAGAGAAGAGGATAACTGGTGTATCGAACTGATCATTATATACAGGGTGGAGCAGGAAAACGATATTTTACACAACTGGCATTCTTTCTCAAGGGCAACTGCAGTACTGACAGTGGTGATTCAAACTGACACTGAACCCATTCAGAGCTTAGCTGTTGGTGGATTTTTTCGCTGGACTAACCCATTGGAAGTTACGTAAGATCTTCGTCCCCAGTGAAAGTTTTTATTTGGTCAGAAGAAATTTGTAAGAGATCAGTCATTGTATTTTTTTTATTCTCTCAATAACGTCATATCATTTTTAGTCATTGTATTTTTTTTGGTTTTCTCTCAATAACGTCATATCATTTTTTTTGTTGTGTGGTTAGTTTATTGGTCTTCAACCTGAGCCAATGTAAATATTGTACATATACCAGTCTTATTTAATAAAAAAATATAATAAGAGAGAGCAGTCAGTAATTTTTAGGGGTGATTTTATTTAAAAAAATATAAAAAAGTTTATATAAACATGGGTCCAGAAATCCCTTTTAAAGTAACTAAAACCTTTTGAAAGGGCATCAAAAATTGGGATTTTATTTTACATCACAGGAACCTTTTAAGCTAAAATGACCAGTTTTGTCACGTGATCTGATCAATCAATAAATGTCATTATTTTATGTTATCCGCCAAGAGTAAATTCAATTATGGGAGCGCAAAATGGAAAGGAGGGCTCCTTTTTCCCCCTACAAACTTTTTTATGTACATTTTTTGTGATTATCTTATCGGAATATCGGAATAATGAGCATTTCCCCGTCAAAGGTCAGTAAGTAATCGTTTCTTATAGCTGCAAACTGTCCAATTATCTTATTAAAACATTTATTTTTTTGTTCCCATCTAAATAACAGAAACAGATTTATTGCATAGTACATAAATAAGAATAATTTAGCATTTCCTATTGTTTGTGAATGTTTCATCAGGTGTTTACAAAATAAGATTATATCTACGTAAAAGTCATCTCTGGAATTTTTCACTACCTCCTGATCTCTAGTTATAACCTTTTGGGAGGTATATGGGAACACTCTTCTTATAAACCAAACATTTTAAAAATGTTTTACCGTTAATTAAACTAGAACGTAATATATTACGTTTCCAACAGAAAAATTAAACTTAAATAAATATCGGATGCTACATTTTACCCGATAGCCAATCGTTGTTTGTGTTAAAGTTGTGCATATAACAAAAAAACAACACGTATTGAAATTGAATGTGATAGGCAATAAATGAAAATCATGTGCAAACTGTATATAACGCTAATTAACTGAAAATATCTAAGTTAGTCAAACTAAGGATACTTTCGTAAATGTTATCCGCTCCAGCCTTCAATGTCCTGGTTCTTCTAAACCTTTTAAAACAGGGTGGAAATATCACTACAGCATTCAGATTACATTTATGAAAGTCCCAAAGGAAGACCGGGACTAATCTCCGGGTGAAATCAGTTAGGATAAACTTTGATGTTAACAATTCTAAAGCAAAAGTCTGAAGCAGTTAAATCTGAAAATTTAGAGCTACTAAAATGGGACATTCTGGAAACCCTTTTTATAAAGCCTTCATGCATGGTAGCACCATCTTACTGGAACCAATGAACGATTCATTATTTAACAGCAAAAAATAGTTCTGATTAATTTTGGTGTACATGATCGTTACTGTTATCTGATCAGTGTGTCATGTGTGAATGTAGGGAATTTTTGTGAATTTCCAGAGATTTTATTTAGCCTAATACCGACAATTTGGTTATTGAAATAAATATAAGAAAAACTGAACTTCATCGTGATAAACAATTTGTAAACTGACCTTTCTTTTCTTGGCTGCAAACGTTTTCGGAGATATCAACTTTAGTAAATTCAAAGGCTGCCGACACAGCTACCGACAGTTGTTTGAAGGGAGAGTGGGGCATGCTTTATTTTTTACACCATATTAAATAATAAATACGATAAATTACTTAATGCATAAAACATCATTATTCAAACGTAAAATATATTCTGACATGATTAAAATAAGAACTTAACAGAAACAATTGTTTTAACTAAGATTTCTAAGCCTTCTAATAATAATGCGCGATTCGCCCCTATAAACAACACATTTATTATCTTCGCGGTCTTTTTGTTCCTTCTCTCGTGTCATGACTTGGACACAGGATGGAATATCGAATTTATGAGTTTCGCGAAAGCGACGAAAGTGTATCAGTACTAGATGGGTTAATAAAATATTCTAGTAGGTCAGTATGTGGTATTTTTGAGGATATTTTATATTAGTTTTAATAATTAGATTAGGAATTTTCATCGGTGTGTAAATGCTATAGGTACGTTTTATACAGTTTATGTTTACATTAATTATTTAAGCAGATTGTGACAACTTAAAGTGTTTAACAGGTATGTAGGGGAAATTTTCCTCTGTTTAAGTGTATTTTATAGAGTTGCGTATTTATAGAAATTTTGGCAGGAGGTGATTATTCGGGAGCTTCTTGTTTATAAGTGGCTGTGGTAAAATAATATTGAAAAATTGTTCATGCCCTGGGAAGATCCTTAATTCACCACTAACAAAGAATGTCAGGAAGATGTGCTGTTTCAAAAATTACAAATAAAATGCGAAAACAGCATGCCAGCAGTTACAAAAAATAGTTTTAAATGTTTACAGAAATATGAAAGAAAGTGAAAGAGAAGCGGGAGCTGTGGAAAAAACAGTCTATTTAAGAGAACTTCCTGAACGAACTGTTTATAATTTAATTCTAGAAGACAATATGAACAAAAAGCTAGGTAACAGTAATAATTTAATATGTTAAAATTATTATTGGCGAAATCGAGCAACAAGATAATAAAAAAGAACACACCACATAAATTAAACAACCCCCAAAGCAAAGCTGAAGTTGCTCGGACAGGGGTTACATAGTTGAAAAAAACGCATAACCAAACACTTCAACTTTGACAGAATCGAAACCGGGAGTCGATAGGCAGTAAATCAGCTACGTTTGTCACAACGCTCTGGCCCACTGCGTTACCAAACTCCATTGTAACACAGATACATTTGAGGTATGGCTCTGTATGTCGCTAATTAGTTCTTGTCGGTATGTGAGAGCGCTGCATTTGAAATTTTTTTGGCAGATTTTTGTAAAAATTTTTATGTGCGTAGTACCTATTTCTGTAATAAACGATATTATTCACCTCGAGAATGACAAATGAAATTCAAAATCATGGCAATCAGGTGATCGTTTTATGATATATGCCATACTCTTGCTTGGGTTTTCTTATTACCAGCAGATCGTGGCCTATCAGTCGTCGTTCTGCTTTATGAACATGAACATCTAGCGACTCTCAGTAGACTTTCGTAAGAGCAAGAGCATAAACAATTGTTTTGTTAATCAATATTCAACACAAACGCGTCTCTTGAGTTAACCAACATTACATTTTTTAAATTGCCAAATAATAAGTTTACTTTTCTAGTTAACATTATTAATAAATTTGGCATGCTATTAAAAAAATAAAATATACCTTAAATTTTTCAGCACTCACTCAACCTTAAAAACTAAAATTAGCTAAAATCAGGTCTCTATTGAAATCAAGCGATATGAACATAATGGATAACTGTATGCATATTGCGTAGTTTCTCGAAAATATTTGAAAAATTTTTGCCTGAAAATTGATTGCATTTTTAGATAAATCTAAATTATTAAATAATAATCAGTTTAGTTTTCGAAAGTCTTTCTACTACCAGTGCAATTACTAAATTTCTTACTATTCTTTATAATAACCTAAATGATATAAAAATGTATTTCTGTATTCTGAGATCTTAGTAAAGTTTTCGACGTGGTATATCATGAACGTCTATTTAATAAAGTGGAATTGTATGGCGTTAGAGTTAAACCTATAGATTGGCTTAAATTATAACTCCAGAGCAGAAAACACTATGCTAAAATCAACAATTGTTCATCTAACATTCTAGAAAATCCATACGGTGTCCCACAAAGATCGGTTTTAGGACCCTTATTATACTTAATTCATGTAAATGATTTTAAAGCTGATCAATCTATAATGTTCGCCGACGACACATATATATCTATTTTTGACATCTAAATTGATATTGCCGTTCAGAGAGCAAATTTACAGATACATGGGGTACACGAGTGGTTTAATGACAATATGCCCATTTTAAATAACAAAAAATTCTTTTTTTATAAGATTTAATACCGCGAACACGTGTTTTAACTATAGCCACTTAATTAGAACAAAAAATGGCACTATTAAACAAGAGGAAAGTGTAAAATTTCTTGGCTTACACATATCAGAGAATTGTTCATTGACCATTAATATTGATGCAGTCAGTAAAAAGATTACCACTATTTGCTACTGCATTGATCAGTTATAGGAAGTAGTTAGTAGATCAGCGATATTGACTTACTACTACGCACAATTTCACTCTGTGATTTCATACGGCATATTGGGTTGGGGTGCCTTAACAGATATCGTTCGCGTTTTTAAGTTACAAAAAAGAGCAGTACGTTTTATAGTGGGTGTTAATAGAAAAATAAGTTGTAGAAATATCTTTAAACAACTACATATATTAACTCTGCCATTTATATTTATTTTACAGTTGCTCATATATGCCAAAAATCAGTTACACGATATTCCAACATTAAACTCTAATCATTCATATAATACTAGCAATGGATTGACACTTGAGGTGCCAAATAACAAATCACCTTTATTTGAAAAAAGTCCACAATACTTGCTATAAAAGTGTACAATAAATTACCAAATTCATTCAATGAACTAGATTTAACAAAATATAAAATTAATGTAAAAAACATGTTGTGTAATCAAGGTTATTATGTGCTGACCACATCAGATATTTTATTCTTAGTTTTTTATACAACACTATTGTGAGTGTGCTTTTACATTTGTGTTTATTCTTTTATTGTTTATATATACTTGAGTAGTGGTGAGAGGTATGAGACTTCTCGTATGGTCTAAATGCTACTATCCGACCGACATCATAGATGTCTCTGTGGCGGATAGCGACTTGCGAAACAAGTACCGAGAGCGGCGACCTCTAGCCCAGGTGGACTAAACTACTGTTATTAAATATGATTTGAAGGAAACAACTACTCAGCGGGCAAATACCCCGACCTGCATTGGATTACACCTTCAAGTCATGATAATCGATAGCCAATATCATTTGTCAATTCCTAACCAGACATAGACCGGTTTCGAACTTATTTGTTCTCCTCAGTATGCCATAGGTTATGGAACAGACAAATGATAGTGGCTAACCTGCTAGTCATATACTAAGTAAGGTAAATTGAGTAGTGGTGAGAGGTATGAAACTTCTCGCATGGTCTAAATGTTAAATGCATTTAGACCATACGAGAAGTTTCATACCTCTCACCACTACTCAATTCACCTTAGTTAGTATATGACTAGCAGGTTGGCCAATATCATTTGTGTGTTCCATAACCTATGGCATACTGAGGAGAACAAATAAGTTCGAAACCGGTCTATGTCTGGTTAGGAATTGACAAATGATATTGGCTATCGATCTATCATGATTTGAAGGTGTAATCCAATGCAGGTTGGGGTATTTGCCCGCTGAGTAGTTGTTTCCTTCAAATCATATTTATGTATACTTATTGTCGTTGCGTTTTTTAAAATTTGTATGTGTATTGTGCGTTTATATACTGCTCCTAAAATTTTGACATATCCTGTATCACACTTTATGATCGAATGAACCAATAAATTATTATAGGATGGCAGATTTCTCTGCCATCCTATCCCAAAACAATTCTTTTCTGGACAGGAAATTAAATTAGTGCCCTTCGGCTAGCAACCTCCTCTTTGATAAAACTTTCATTGTTTGAAGACGAATAAAGAGAACTTGACTATTTGGGGATGATTTTAAACGAAACTAGATACAAATACAGTGTCAAAGGGTGAAAATGAAACTATTTATTTATGCAAATTTATACGTTTAGAAAATTAAAACCCATTAAAAAGGACCTATTGCTGAAAAGCTGTTACAGGATACATACATGTTTCCCGCAAACGTTGACTCATATAAAAAAAAATGTAAATTGCAAACGGGGCATGAAATGCAAAAGTGCATTGTATTTAGGCCAGCGTTAAACGGCCAATCGGAACAGTGCTGCCAGATTTATGATATAGTAGGCGCTACTTGTCAGTTTTCGTCAAATTGTCTCTAAAAAACTGTCTTTCAAATACCTTTTTGACTTCAGTAATCCCCTAATAAACATAATCCAGACAAATATTGTCATTTGTATTGATTTTGAACCGTTTTGACCCACTTAATATCGGTCTATATATATTATCCTTTATTTATTTATTTTTTGAATTATAATATATTTTTTGTCTGCTAAGATTCCAGATGTTAGATTTTACCCCTCACCCTGAAGATTTCGTTGAACCCCAATTTCACTGTGCTGTAAGGGTCTGCAACGTGCAACCCATCGTAGACAGATACAATAAGAATTAGTTACTTTCAAAATAAGTTGTCATCACTCAGGTCTGATCATCTAGTATGCTGCGTCGACCCAACTAATTAGACTCAGCTCACAATCGAACAAGGACAACCTACATTGAACGACGCACGACACGATAATCCCTCACGGTACCCGCCCAATGATTTATTCCTTACTTTCGTTCACAACGTTCTCAACTTTCGTTTTTATTTTCAGATCTCATATAGAGCTGTTATTTTTCAGTATTAAAGGAACTCACTATCTTATGCCGTTCGTTACCCCGTTTAATTTACGCCGTGTAATTTTATTACAATACGGTTTCTTTTCCCAGTGAAGATATACCAGAATATTCCTTTGTGTATTTGTCAGTTTTAAAAAAATATTCACACTTTTGACAATATTAAAAACATTTTTAATTGTTAATTTATTTTCTTAACTCCTAGCACAAACCTATATTAATATACGTCTTTGCTCCTAATAATAAGAGTTGTAATAAGTTTTTATTAATTTTCGCTTCAGTCAGAAATAAATATCAATTCAAACTTATTCAGAACAATCCAAAATTACTTAGGAATGGTGGAGTTTCTGATTGTTAAACTAATTGCAAACATTAAATCGTCATGAATGTAGACGCTGAGCAATTCCTTGCGTCCAGTGCCGGTATATTGGCGTATGAGACAATAAAAATCATTGTGTCTTAACATTTCATGAAATCTTCTGTATTGTGATCAAGGCATTGGTATAGATTGCAGGGTATGAGCCAAACAAGTTAGTAAATTTTGTTCTTAACATCTTATCTTATTTTCAACAAAAAACTGATTACTAGTGAAAAAGGGATGGTTCCTACAAAGTAAATTCATATTTCTAAAATTTGGTAAGTATGCACAAACTGCATTCTAAACAACTTTCTTCAATGGGATTATTTCATATATTGAAAAATAAAGGTAGTTTATTAGTGAAAATTTTAAAAATTGAATAAAACAGCCGATTTAATTCATTTTTGATACATCACAGTTTTACACCAAGCAGGAATAATTCCCGGAGTATCGTTCTAGAATTCGAAAATTTTCTTGTTAATTACACACTTGCTATATCTATTCTGGAATATAGTGTATATACCGCTGCATTTTATACAAGCAGTAAAACATGTTCACTTTTAACACCAATGTAACACAAAGCATTTACCCTCGCATTTGCCACTTCCACAAGTGTTCGTGCATTGGTCAGCAACACCAATTTACTACATATTAACAGTGAAGATATACTCTTAATAACGCTTAAAATACGCATTATAACATACATGATTATATATATTCCTTAAAATGCTTGGCTTTGTCAGCATAAATCCCACGTACTGATTTTTCGCGTCCTCCGTTTTATTGCCGAGAGTTGTTACTATTTATTTTTGTCCTCGCTCCAGCTACATATTTACACACTACGGCGTTTGAAGACAAACTGCATCTCAATTATGGAATACGGTCTATATATCACTGCATATGCATGCTACTCCCTTCCCTATGGGAAAAACAGGCCGATCAGAAAGCCGGTCCCGGGAATCCAAGCATGAAAGACTAGGAATTTTCAAATTATGTGCACTCGCACTTAATTCGATTCACTTTCTGTCTGTTTAAAAGTACCTTTACGGTAATTCTGTTATGGGTAATCTATTGTATAGACAAAACTTGGAAAGGAATTTACACTCAAACGCAAAATTAACGGGGCATACATAAACACGTGAATGAAATATTGTCCGAATTTTTTGGACTTTCACGTATCACGAAAACAATTTTTTAGATATATTTCAATCATCAGCGTTTTACTTGTTTTACACAGCTCTTTAATTTGTTTCGATTGCTGTTTCTTGTGTGTTTCTGAGGTTAACTGAAGAAAGGAGAAAAGTTTTATTGTGAGAAATTTTGTAATGAGCCCTGAAGAAGCCGCTCAAGCTGTTGTTTTGCATAATGACGGACGCAGCATCCGATATATCGCCAACTTGCTTGGCATCCTCGAAAAACGTATTTGATGCAATACGAAGGTTTCGGGAAACTGGTTCTTACCCAAGAAGACCTGGACACTTCCTGATACAGCTTTGACTAGGAAATTGATAGATGTTCATGGTACTTTGGTTTCATTCGATACTGTATCAAAGAGGTTGAGGGAACAAAATTTAACACATCATGCACCAGTTACTGGCCCACTTTTGGACGCAAGTCATTGCAGGCAGCGCTTTGAATTTGCGGGGAACTTATGCCGATTGGGATATGGACAAGTGGCGATGCATTCTCTTCACGGATGAGTCTCGTTTCACAAGGTAATTACTTAATCGTCGCCAGAGAGTGTTTAGACGACCTGGAGAACTATATTCCCAGTGTTGCGTTTCTCCTAGAGTACAGTTTGGTGATGGAGGTGTGATGATAAGGGGGCATTTCTTTAGAAGTTTGTACGACTCTTGTAACATTTCGGGGAGGTAGCTTCAATGCTGATAGGTATAGTTTATCCAATATGAATTGAAACACTTCAGTCTAAAGTGTTTATACCAGGAGGGCGCATTTCCACTCTCATCGTCAAAGAAATAGAGCGCAAACCGTGCTTGTATTTATTGAACGATACCTCTATATTACATTCGATATGAGAATGTAGCAATGCAGCGGACTAGATGTGAAACTCGGGCGGTAGTGTCCGAACTCTGACGAAGTAAGTCGTGTTTTAAATAGACTACTGGACCAGTTGTTTATATTGACCGTACAGTGCAGTTCATGTAATAATTTTGGATAAATAGAATTATTTTCTGTGAGGTATATATAGCATTTTAGTGATCTTATTTGAAACACATGAAAATGAATTATCTGAAGAAAATATTGAATCGGTGGCGCCGTTAATTGAAACTAGTTCGGAGTTTAATAAGAACAAGGATTATTTTAAATATTTAAGAATGTTTAAAGAGAGAAAATATTGAAACGACAGATAGGAACATTGTAAATAGAATTCATGAATTAACTGAACTTTCGACTTCTACGATTTATCGCGTTATTAAGGAAGGGGATGTTATAGATCATTCTACAAAGAGAAATTGAAAAAAACGAAAATTTTGTAAAATTGACGATACCTCGAAAGACGTTATTCGGTGAACGGTTTACAGTTTCTATGAGGAAAATAAAGTACCAACTTCAGAAATGATTCGTGAAAAATTGCGTGATTATCTGAATTATAATTATAAATCTTTAGAAACGCTACAAGGTATTTTATTAGATTGCGGCTTTAAACACAAAAAAATAGATAATCGAATAGTTATAATGGAATCGCGACGTATCGTTGAACTTCGACGAGAATACTTACATAAAATGAAAGAATACCGTGAATCAAACAGGCATATAGTATATCTCGATGGAACCTTGTTTGACACATACGATGTTGTTCAGTACAGGTGGGTAGATGACTCTAAAAATTGTAGTTTGAATACACCTTGCCCGAGAGGAAAACACGTTATAATTCTTCATGCTGGAAGCAAATACGGTTTTGTATCCAACGCATTGCTCTTGTCGGCCAAAAACATAACACAATCCTCTGCTGATTATCATGAAGACATGACTGCGGATTTGTTCGAAAAATGGTTCGCTGAACAGCTTCTACCTAACATTCCTCCAAATTTGGTCATTGTTATGGACAATGCTTCGTATCACTCGCATTTATTATATAAAATACCTAATAATAGTATCAAAAAGGAGGACATTTTAAAATTTATAAGGAATAGAAATATGGACATCCCTGAAAAGATTCCGATAAAGAAAGAATTATTAAAACGTATAAAGGAGCATAATTTTAAAAACGAACATGCAGTTGATGATCTTTGCAAGAGACACGGTCATACGCTCGCGCGGTTGCCACCGTATTATTGCATATTTAATCCGATCGAGATGGTTTGGGGCATTTTTATTCCATCATCAAAATTGCTTATTCAACTAACATAAATAAATAAACAAGTAAGTAAATAAATAAAAAGGTTATTATAGGTATTGTACATACATATAAACTCATAAAAAATAGTAAAAAAATATTCGATTTATTTTAAAGAATTAAAAAAAGATAATTCTAAACCTGTTTGGTCGACGCTCATGGATATGACTAAATTTCCATTGTTGGCGTTTTTATGCTGTTCCAATTCATATCGGAAACACTTTACATCAGGGAGTGTTTAGAAAAGCGCCATTTGTAGGAGAACACTTTCTCCTAATGCAAAATAATGCGCGACCGCACATATCCCGGATAACTCGGCAGTATCTTCACGATGTTGTTATTCAGGTAGTATGGTGACAACCCAGGAGTTCCGAACTAAACCCGATAGAGCATATGTGGGACAACCTAGACAGAAGGATTAGACAGAACTACGGCGAGTTCCATACAGTGTTTCAGCTGGAACAGGCGCTGTTGAATGAATGCGAGCTGTCATTCACGTTTGAGGAGGAAGTACTCGATATTGAGGCATGTTTTTTTCGCAGTTCTCTTTTTTTTTCAAATTTGCAAAAAATGTATTTTTTATGTTATTAAAGTGAAATTTTTGTTTATTTTGTAATGCAAATTTATTCTTGAAGATTCAATAAAAATTAATTTGATTCAAATTGAAATTTTTCTTAAAAACATAATGTCTGGTTAATTCTGCGGTTGAGTGTATTTTGTAAAAATAGTAACATCGATATGAAAAAGACTGCAGTGGTATAGAGGCGACCAGTATATTTAGTGGTTTTTACATTACAGTTAGTTTTTAGTTGTTAAATTAGAGTAGCTTTAATTTTGTATGTAGCCACAATGAGTTTCTTTCATCTAGATAATATGTAAACGTAACAATAATCAAGACAGTTACTTCTAACGTAAATAATGCTTCTTGAAATTGTGTTCGAAAATTTAGGTTGAGAGATTTTTTAGTTCCAGATTCAGATCTATTCCACACATTGGTATTGTTTTAATCTATTGTAACTTTCTTTCTTGTGATTATACTTCCATCGTTTCATACATATACTTGCATAGGTATAATTAATTGAAACATGACTGGTTAATGTGTGTTTCATTGTCGATCATTATTTGCAGTTAACAGAATAATCCTGGAATATAATATCAATGATGAGTAGAGTTGGCAAATCGGTCCGCAAGTCAGGGGCGGTGCCAGGAAGAAAAATACCCAAATACGTAAGCGAGATTTGTTTACTATTTTAGCAAAGACTAACATTTGATTTTAGAGTATTGTTATGCCTCGTAGTGTGTACAACATAATTTATTTCTCTCCCTTGATAATTTTATTTGTTGTATTTTATTTTTGATAATAATTAGTTGTAAACATAAAACTAAAAAAAAAAACATGGCGTGCCTTCGACAACACAGTTTTGATTTACTCTTAATGTTGATTTACCTGTGATGTTCCGCTGCACATACTCGATAAACAACTATTTCAGTAGTTCTGGAATAAATACAATCTCAATATGACGTTACTAAGTCGCACAACGTTGCGTAACTATGTACCAACTGTACCAAGACATTGTAAATAAGATCAAATGTCTACTAAAAAATACACAGCTGGGGTTATGTATTGACGAGACGACAGATTGTAAAAAAAATCTATTTTTAATAATATAATACGTGTACTGGACTCTTTTAAACTAACAATTCCACTGTTACTAGCTAGCAAAAGACTAACTGACTGTACTGGCTAAACAAATACGCGGGTGTTGCCGGAGACGTTAGAAAAATTTGACTTGTCAAAAAGTCAAATGTTGATGTTTGTGACCGACAATGCGTTTGGTATGCCGTTCTCTTCAAGAACACGGTTGTACGTTGGTACATGTTAGGTGTAAAGTGCATGCTTTACACCTTGTGGTAGAAACTATTCGACAAGGTTCTCCAGAGTATATACATTAATAGCAAGTACAAAAAAGTGTTTCTTAAGTCTCCTAAACGTCTTCGTGTATTTCATAGCATGTGTCCCGGTATTCCCGAACCACCATAGCTGATTCTTATCCATTGGGGAACATGGCGGCAGCTTTCTATTATGCTGAATATTTACAGCAAATAAAAGCTGTGATACTACAATTCAATCCAGACGTGGCTGCAGCTATTAAAGAAAGCCAGACAAAATTCGAAGATGTTTCTGTTAAAGCAGTTTTAAAAACTATTCACAAGAACTATAAAGGATTACATGACGCCATACAAAACTTACAAAACAGTGCATCGTCGTTAGCAGAGTCACTGCAAATACCGGACGAAGTAAATCGACTGCTATAGGTGACGCAAAAAATGAGCCCGTTGGAGAAAAGTTCGTACGTGTGTTAAAGCAAGACACCGGTTTTACCAGATTAAGACAAATTTGTGATGGTATTGATGGTGCATCTGCAGATCCGTTAAGTGAGTTCAAAGACTATTTTAAGTATGCTTGTATTACATCAAAAGATGTCGAACGGTCGTTCTCAAAATATAATCATATTTTTTCACCACGTCGAACATTACTCTCGGAGACAACCATTGAAACATACATGATGTTGCAAAGTTTTTACACATATTTTCCAGTTTGTGATAACCAAGTCAGTTAAGAGGGTAAGTTGTGCATACATTGTTATAAATTGCAACAGTTTATTACTTTTATTACATTATTTAATTAATTTCTTTTATTACACTTATTATGATGTGCACGCCTATGTCTTGCGGCACATTTTTGTCAACTCTAATGATGAGGCTTGTGCTGCCTGTCCAATACATCTGATATGTTAAAACATTATTTTAAAATTTCGTTTCGATCTAGTTCATGTTGCGAAATATTTTGATTTAATTAAATTTTAAAGTTTAAAACAATTTAATTTATTTGGCGAAACTGAGCAAAATTGTAGACTATTAAAGAGAAGAAAGTTTACCAGAAATGTTGCTTATGGCATTTTAATTTGTGGTTGGTTAAAGTTTACTTAGGAATCATGAAAAAAAGAGAAAAAATTAAATTGTGCAACTTAGTACACAGAAGCTTTTTCAAAGGAATGCTTAATTAATAAATTTAATTAATCTGCAGAAAATTAATTAGCTGAGATTTTTCCAATTATCTCTTTATCGTTTGGGTTTACTTACTTACCCTACTAGTTTCCAGCATTCAAAATATGTTTATATTAAATGTATATCAGGATAAAAGTTCACCCAATAATTTACTTTAATAGTTTATACCTAGACTGAATAAAAAACCAAGCGTTTATAAACGCCTGATTATTGTTTTAAACTCTTGTAAATTTGACACAAATTAGAGACCTTTTAGCTTTGGGTGTTATCCATGCACCCAGCAACTTAATATGCTACATACAGACTGTAAAATGTTACATTTTAAATAGTTCAGTAGACGGCTTACATGTCTATGTATACTTGTATTTAGGATCATATTGGTTTCTGCCACGTTTAAACAAAGGTAATAGTCGTATGGACATGATTACGACATTCACCAATAAACAGCATGTATGAACTATCGAGACAATATTACTGTTGGAGCTTTATAATCGGTATATATTCCGTTTGACCCCTGGACATCGCGTGTGAGTATAAAAAATCGAAAAACACCACACCTCTATACCCTCGCCGGGATTCGAACGCGAGAACCATTGGTCTCAAGCCTAAAGGCGCTTTTACATTGGTATAGTTACTTGTATCAGTTATTAGTACAAGCTAGTCAGGTTAGTCGACTTTCAGCATAATTAGGTGTATACACATAGAAGTGCTTTTTTCCTTTGCCAGTAGCAACAAAATTATTGGTTTAAAAATAAAGCGTCTACATTGGGTTAGTTAAAAGATTAGTTCTGTAGATAGTGAGAAATGCAGATGGCGAGGAAGGTTGGTAAGCAAATAGCCGGGAAACTATACACTTTTCTGTTATCGCTGTTGGTACAAGTACTTGTAAAAATACTTTCCCATTCGGTTTACATTGGGTTAGTAGCTATCTTGCAACTTAGTGGTACAAGTAACTAACCCATTAACTATACCAATGTAAACGCGCCTTCGATTTCAAATGTCTCACAGAACGAAATCTAAGGGAGTTAAATCGGGTGACCTAGAGGGCCACTCCACAGAACCTCTTCTTCCAATCTATCGCTCAGGAAACCGATTATCCAAAAATTGACGGACTGCTATAGCAAAATGTGGAGGTGCCCCATCCTGTTGAAAAAACCGTTCGCCATCTAAAAGATTATTGTCTTCTTCGAGGACTTGGGTAATCATTGGGTTCGATGTTATTTTCTAACAAATCGAGGTACCTTTCGCCATTTAAATTATCAGGAATAAAAAACGGCTCGACAATGTGATTCCCTAAGATGCCAGCCCAAACATTTAACTTCTGAGGCCTTTGGGTATGAGTTTCCATGAACAAATGTGGATTGGTTTCACTTCAATACCTACAATTGTACCTGTTTGCCTCCCCATTTAACTGAAATGTCGATTCATCAGAAAAACACGTATTGTACAGTAGATGGGCTTTACCGTTTAATTGTTCACCAAAAATCTCAGAATTCAAGCCGACGATCGGGATCATCTTCGTTTAATTCGTGTACCAATTTAAATTCATATGGATGAAATTTGTGGGCCTTTACAATTCGATGAACACTGCTTCGTGATACACCGGATGCCTCAGCTACTTTCCTGATCGATTGAGTATTATCCATCTGTAAATGACCCAGAACTGCCACTTCGACTGCTTCATTCCTAATCGGTCGCTGAGGTTTATGCTTTTTGTTTCCTACAGAACCTGTTTCCATAAATTTTGTCAATAATTTAAAACATACTGAGAACCAACCCTTCTATCTGGATGATTTCTATTGAATAAGCGCTACGTAGCTCTGTTTGTCTGCCTAAAAATTTAGAATCTTGAAATCCAACCTGACCTAACAATTTTAAGGTTTTAGTACTTCTGTTAGTAGTCTTTCTATCATAATCTTGTTACTTATTCTTGTTTTCAAATATCTAGAGATTTGACCTATACCCTGCTTAGTAATTTAGTACAAATATTTTAATGGGAGATTCTGTGATCTGAAGTAATAACAAATTAGTCAATAAACATGTCGTTGAACGCTTCCTAACGGAGATACACACGATCTAAATAAAGAAAATGATTTTTATTTAATGAAATTACTTTTGAAGAGAATGTTATTTATTTTTGATATTTTGTGTATAAATTAACCTTAATTTGAACTGAAAATATATTTTTATTGCAATCAATGGTCTATGGCAAGAGTTTTGGGACTCCTTCTTAAATACATATTTGGGGTACCTCTAGATAATAAAAATAAAACATGTATTTAAGACCATTTATAATTAAGCACAATATATCAAAAAAATATTACCTTCAGTTATTTCAATAAGAAAATAGTATTCTTTATTTTGGCAAACTATTTCTCCATTGGGGACCATTTTATGTTCATCGAGTACGTAATTATTGTTTTAGGCCATCGAATATCTTCTTAAGAAGTTTGTACTGATTTACCAAAAATAAGTGTTGTTACAGTTGTTGCGAATTTTATACATGAAATTAGTTTTCAGTTTCTTCTTTAATCCAATTTCAGAAAAAATATAATATAATATCAAATATCGTTATTACAATATTGCTGTCCATTATGCAACATAAAATATGTCAAGCAAGATCATATATTTTTTCTTTGTATATAGGTCAAGCTTCTGGATTTTTATAACTAAATTAAAGAAACATGAGTATGACGTAAGAACTGTCCAAGTACTAAGATCTAGACTGCTTTAGTTAGTGGATGATACTTTTAAATAAATCTGGTCACACCGTTTGGTTTCCAGTCTTTCGAAGAAAAATTAAAAATTTTAAACAGCTTAGATTGTCCCTGTATTTACTTGAGTGCATTGTCTGCAATATGAAAACAGCATTAACGGAAATAATATGCGAAAAAAAAATTGGCAATAATTGAGATTGCCTTGTAACCTAGTGTATAATTTTGAAGTATCACATGACTTGCATTACCTCATTGTATCCAATATACTAAATTTACGTACCACACTATTTATTAGTGTGGTACGTAGTATCTATCGTATTACAACCGTAAATCACTTGATGGTATATAGTGTAGAACCATTATTACTAATTATATGTTCTCATGTTATATGAGATTATAAAATAAAATAAATTTTAGAGCATGAACATTATAATTACTGTTTGGTCCAAATGGAAGAAACATACAATGTTTTAACTAATCTATGAAGAATACAGTTAAAAATGTTTCTTGAATTCGTAAAATTATTTTTCATATCAATGGTTTCATCAAATTATAAGCATACAAAATTTTATTGGAGAACGGATATTTTCTCTATATTATGCATTCTTTGCATCATAAAAACAGTAATTTTTTATAGTGTTTTACAAGTTTTGTGTATTTTTTAGTATTAGTTATCATCATTTGTGAAATTAAAATTCCAAATACGTAGAAATGTGACTTAATTTTAGTTTTGCATAATATGAAATTAAGTACTGGAAAATTTGTTAAAACAATATTTGTAGTGTATAACATTCCGTTTCGTTACAATTGTTTATTTTTCTTTAATTTTATTTTCTAATATTCTGTTGAATTAGGTAACTGTCTATAGTATGTGACATGGATATAATTCCAGTTTGTCTTTTATATATTATACATGTGACTTTTCAAATTATTCCACAGTAGTTAGAGTGGAAAACCTATTTATCCGACTTATGCCACCACTACATGAGTGAATTTCAACAAAATCCTGCTACTTCCAGCAGAAAAGTAAAGTACAAAGAAACCTCTTGTACGGCTCAATACAAGAATTTCAAAGGATACATATATTCATGATTATAAAGTTTGCCACGTACAGAGGTTGTCTCCTGATTTTCAAAGAAGAGAAAATATTGTGGTTGAATTTTTAGTAACATTAAACGACAACTAAAATTTTTTCAATCATATCCTGTGGATGGATGAAAGTAGATTCGGAAGTAGCAGAGTTCCTAATCGTAGAAATACTTATTATTGGGTTGATGTGAATCCTGATATTATAATATCCATCATCCAATACGTTGCATAATAATTATGGTTGTCGCAATTGTAACCAAGGAGTTAAACCCAGTTTAAAACTGGCGCTAACTATCGACGATTTTATGGATATCATATAAATAAATAGCATATGTGTCAAGTTTCACGCTTCACATATTTTACAAAAAAAAGTTACATAATTTTGAAAAAGGAAACGGATTTCTTTTCCGAAACGTTAGGGAATTTACAGTGTGTCCGTAAAGTATGGAATAAATTCGTTATTTTTTAAACCAAAAATATTTAGAAAAAATCCTCGGACACGTCGATTTTTAATTTCAATTGCGCACCTAATCCTTTATTTTTTTGGTTATGACGTCATCACTCTTTCCGTTATGACGTCATCAATATTTTTTAAAAGGAACACCCTGTATATTTCTCCATTTTTGGATTCTGTTTCAACAGCTGATTCCAAATGTATGATCTAAAATTGATGTTGGAAGATACGGCCATTTAAAGGAAACAAGTAAAAAAGTAAAATAAACACGTTTTTTATTAATTTTTGAAGTAGGCTAGTTAGTATTTGTTTGTTTTTTAACACGCTTTTATTAGCTTCACTTGTATGTTTGTTTGTTTGTTTGTTTGTTTGTTTGTTTGTAACCGACTCTTTGGACTCGATTTTGACCCACTTTAAATGGACAGATTTAATTGAAACTTTGTACACTTACGAAGAACCGGTAACAATACAATAATTTGATAAGTTTATATCATTATCTTGATCAGGATCGCCAGTCCTTTCCTCACGTATCCTCTGCGTGAGAGCAAGAGGCTTAATATCGTAAGTATATTCCGTGATTCTCAGTTCGGTCGTTGGCCGAGCGGGCAAGTCTTAGTCGACGCGAAACGTCGGACTCCTCGGGCGTGAGTTCAAATCCCATGGCTGAAATAAAAAAATATTTTTTTTTTCAGAAATATCTGTTGGATCGTAATATGTTATAATGTCAGCATCAATAAGCAATATAAATATAGTTTAAAAAAACTACAAAACACGCTTTCATAGCACATCAAACTAAAAAAGTGAAAAATAAACTGAAAACAATAATAAACGAAAAATACTAGTATTATTGTGAAAAAAGCGTGGAGCGCTTTGTGCCATATTTTTCGTATATCGAGCAACCCACGCTTTTTTCACAATAATACTAGTATTTTTCGTTCATTATTGTTTTCAGTTTATATTAATAATTATTTTTTCATTTTTTAGTTTGATGTGCTTTAAAAGCGTGTTTTTTTTAGTTTTTTTTAAACTATATTTATTTGTTTTATCATTATCGTTTTTGACAGTGAATCACTTAATAATACTTTACCCAGTAGTGGTTTCTCAATAATTGTTGTCGATTTATTTTAATTTATAACATGAGTGTATCTGTAAAGCAGAAAATTGAAATTCTTCCGATGATTAGTGTTCCAGTAACACTAAAACGCCTGTTTACTCGAGGAGAAAATACTGACATAGTTTTTTCACGAAACATCAAAACACTATATACTACATTCGACACGCGTTTCGCCAACCATGTTGGCATTATCTGGAGATAACTAAAACTGGTTTACTCATATCCAGATGATGCTAACTTGGTTGGCGAAACGCGCGTCAAGTGCAGTGTATAGTGTTTTGGTGATTCATGGAAAACTACGTTAGTATTATCTTCATATCAAGGGTTTCAATTCATTCCAATACTCGAAAAGGGTACTAAAATCCAGTATTTGGTTTTAGTTACTCGAGCGAGTTACTGGCACCGTGGAAATTCACCATAATCCTTAACAAGGACAGTAACAGTATCACATAGGGTAATCAATCTCAGTTTCGGCTGGCATTAGCCTAGTTCCCAGCCTAAAGTATAACAATCTCGTTTTTATATAGCAATATAGTATAATTATCGTACTTTTTAATATGTCAGTTTATTTGTTTATTATCAAGCAATTTCTTGATCCATAATTGCATACGGGTTACCTGATTATAGTTAATCACTTAGAAAGTAATTATCTCAGTTTCATTTTGTAATGTGAGCAGATACTGGTGTTTATTTACATGCAAATAATGATTTACATTTTTAAAATGTTAACTATATAGTATTGTAAATGTCTTTTAAGTTTTTCTTTTGCCTGTATCCTGTGGCTGGTAAAATTTTTATATTTTATACTGGCGCCTCATTGACGTTATGGAAGTCAGCGGAGATCAGATACAATTTTACTCTATTTTTCTCTGAAGGCATAAACTAAACATAGTACACAAGGCTTATTTAATGCTGCTAGAAGGTAATTTACAAAATATTGCCGTTAGTTTTGTGACAGAGATGTTTTGTTCTTTAGATTAAAGCCAGCAATTTACTAGTGTCCGGTAACAACTAACATGTTTCTTTCTTTATTAGAAGTAAAATATGTATGTCTTTATTAAAAAGAGTCTCTAACAATAACCTGTAATATGCAGCGAAAATATTTGCCATTTTTCAGGGCCGGAAGTTATATGAAAGAAACCTATTACAGGTATATAAATAAACACACCACATAAAAATTTATGTTGTGTTTATTTATATATCTGTAATATATGCAACCAGTATCACCAGTATTGAGGCAGGAAACCGGGATAAACGCATATAATATTATAGGTAACAGTGCTCTTATTCCTCAGTTAGCAACAACAACGCATACGGAGCGTTTGGCATATAGTCCGCTAACATCTTCGCATAAAACGCTCATGCGAATATTGCCGGTACAGTTACAAAAGAGGATTTTTTTTTATAATTTGTGTGTCTTGGAAAGTAGGCGACAATGCTAACTTAGAGGTTCCTTTGCAAAATATGTACCAGGTTTTCCTTTACCTAGTAAAATATATCTACCAAGTGTGCATTAAAATATTTTGGGTAATATTATAGGGGATGTACGAAATAAATTTTTGTGGGTGACAGTAGAAACAACTGAATTTCGGTGTAATAAGGTTGTTAATATTATATTAAGAATTTTGAGCGTTGAAAAAGCTTTGTCTTCGATATTAGTAGCCAGTAAACGAGTACAACAAACTGTAGTTAAAATATGGCAAAACTAATGAGACGCACAGAAATACTTTAAGCTTGGGATTGAAAGAACTTGGAATTAAATATAATAGGTTTAATGAACCATATGTCTTTCTCAGTGAATTTTTATATGTAAAAAAAAATTTAAATCCATGTCTATAATGAGCCCTAAATTAGTAACATTCGTTTGAGAAGGTTCATAGTTTTCTATAAAAATATTAAGATTATCATACATGAATTCTTTATTGTTACCAAATACCATTACTGCCGATTATTATGTATTAACTTTTAAGCAATCTTTGCAATAAATTTGTACTAGGATGTTTGATATCATTAATAATGTCTTCTTCTGCCTAAAATACCGACTTTAGCTTAAAAATGTGGTAGATTTGGGTATCAACGGCGTAAAAATGAGACTGACATTATCTCAACTTTTATTAAAATTAGAATATACATTAAATAGCAGTGGCCCTAGTATTGATCCTTGTGGCACACCAGAACAGAACATTACTTTCTGCACCTTAGAAGAACAATTTGACTGGGTAAGTTTCAGTGCATTAGCATTTATCAGTAAAACCATGGAGTTTTAATTTTGATAGCATTAATCTATCTATCTATCTATGATTGATAGTATAGAAGGCCCTAGAGTACTCCAGCCTTATTAAAATTGAATTATTACCATTGTCAATATTACTAATAATTGTATCATTTGAAACTTTCAGAAGGACACTAGTTGGACTGTGATCTGATCGAAAACCTGACTGAGCGTCAGGATGATTATAATGTCTTTTCCTCGTTGTATAACCATTCTAAACATTCTAAAACTTTAGAAGATATTGGTAAATAACTTATTGGTTGTAAATCTGCCAGAGTTACTGGATTTTTTATTTTGTACAATGATTTAACCACTGCAATTTTCGATGATTCGGGAAATACAATTTGTAAAATGCATAAATTAAATATATAAGCAAAATAAACACTTAAATGAGGTACACAAATTTGAAGCATTCTTTTCACAATCATGCGTTAAGGACTTGCATTTTTCCTGTTTATTGCTTTAAATGCATCATTCGTAAATTCTTGAAAATCAAACGTTGTGCGATTTTTAAAAATTCCACTTTTAAGTTTTGTGCCCTTTTTTAGCTTAGTATGACTTGCACCTAGAAAAAAGTTATTAATTATATTTGGATTAAAAAGATCTATGTCAGAGTTCTGCGAAGTTTTAAGTGTTTTCCATAATTCTTTACAACTTTAATAATTCTGAACATATAGAAGATATCTTTTCTTTTCACGCCTTATTGTAGAGGTTGCATAATTACGAATCTTTCTATAATATATCCAGTCGTATCTATCTATTTTTCTTAGTTTTTGCTTAAGCTTTCTCTCTGTTGCTTATCGTAAGTTTAATGTTAACCAATATACTTATGGTTTAGAAATTCTGACAGTTTTTAACAGAGCATGAATATCAAACAAACTCAAAATATAACTATTGAGAAAATTTACCATATCATCTACATTTTCTAAATTAAAAGTTAAGTCCCTAGGGTACCTGATACAAATCTGCTAAGAAACTATTATAATTGAAATACCTAAATAGAATAACTATAGAAATTAATTCAATATCGTTTTTAGATTCACAGTAGTGGACCCCCAGGGAGTTTTTGCTGATCCACAATTTGATATACAAATTAAAATAATGTTTGCTTGTTACATTTGTATAAACAGTTCATTACATTGATTAATAATAAATTAAAAACAGACTGCAGGCTTATTTTAATTTTTTGTTTGAAGACTTCCGCCTAGCGTGATTTTTTTAATATGTTTGACCCAAATATTTGTAGAAGTTAGAAACATGAGAGGCTAATAGTGATAGGATCAATTAAAACAATTAAAATGTATTCAGACGTACACCTAGAGTAATGTTCCTGGAAAAATGTAGAACGGATGGAGAATTAAAACTAATATAAAAAATTCCGTTGAAAATGTTGATGGATCATATAGTTTTATATTCAATACAAAATGAGCCCCGTACAAATTATTTGTGTTTTCGTCTTCTAATTTTCCTGCGTTGCATGGAAATGATTCATTGAAATATGTATAGTAAGTTATGTGTATGGATGACTCTTTTAAATTCATCGACAAATCGATTGTTTCTTTATTTAACGAATAAATATAAATCTTCCTTGTCCTTTAATTGATTCAATTATGCGGTTTCAGAAGCCAATAATTCTGATGAACGGGCTAGGTTATACATAAAGGACATAATTTTAATATTTGAAAATTGTTGAAGTTATGATAAGAAACATCATCTGAGCATAAGGCAATAATTTAATAAACTTATTATCCTTATAATTTTATTCAAACCTCGAGTGCCCCCAGGGTTCTGTTCTTGGTCCTCTCATGTTTAATAAACTTAGAAGGGTGTTTTCTCTTAGACGCATACGATTTAAAGATATTTTGTGAGATGGAATCTTCTCTAGATTGCGTCAATTTGCAGAAAACTTTATAAATTCTTAATGCTTTAACAATCATCTACCTCTTAATGCCGGTAATTGTAATATAATGTTGTTTAGCAGCAAAAACGATTAGTTACGATTTGAATCCACTTTCGGTGGGTCCATCTCAAGTTAATCGGCTGGATTGACTTGATATTACTTTTGATCCCAATTTTACGGATTATATCAATACCAATGAAGCATCTGCTTACAAGAGATTTGGCCTAATTAGGATCATGATAGATTTTTAAATCTCTTGAGACAACGAAACTACTGTTCGTAACTTTTTTTACATCCAAAATGGGACTCTGGATTCCTATTTGTTCCATACACATTTCCGCCACTGAAAGAGTCCGAAGACGCTTTTTCAAATTAGTTACCTTTGCCTTAAACAGTGTTTATCCATTGAGAGGTATCCCGCAAGAGATTTTTTATGTACGTTTTAATATGAATAGCTTAAATAAAAGGGGAACTAAGCACAATCGTTAAAATGTTTTCTCAAATTCTCAACTGTCTCCTTTGTTACTGAAGTAGTTTTCTGAAAATAAGAGATTTTGCATTAGATAGAGATGATGCCATACAGGACTCCCAACAATATCTGAGGCATCGACACAGTGCCATCTCGTCATATGAGTCGGAAAAATTGAAATAAAATTTAATTTATTTCGAGTCTATTCCGCTATCGAGAATACACCACTATCGAGCCTATTCATTTAATTAATTTATTCCAGGGAGGATCCAATATGTATAAATATATGAAATATTCAACTGCTTTGACGTTGATCGTGTTAGTTGTTAAATTTTGGCTAATATTTGTGTTTCGTTGGTGTAGTGTACTATTACTTCGATATCTTCTCCACTGATTTACAAACCCATGTTTTCTGCTGCACTAACAAAGCCATTAAATGTTTCTTTTGCCTTCTTGGGTGCCTTCTTAGATATTACCTCCATATCTTCCACACAAGCCAATAGAGTAGAATTACAAAAGATCATTCACCTGTGCCCTATTTCTATGTCTCTGACAATTTATTGCAATGCTGAAAAGGAACCACGACATCTCATTGTAGCAGGTCTCTCTTGTTCATAAACTTTTCTGAGGTAATATAGTACGTCTAGAATGTATGTGGAATTAAAAAAAATCTCGATAAACAAACAAATTGATAATGCACAGGCAATTTAACTGCAAATATTTATTAATTCGGTGGAGAGTATCAGCAATTAATTCGGATGCATATTTATCAGTGATAACTTGCCATGCTTCTAAAACAGCTGCCACCAATTGAAGTTGCAGTTCAAGGTGTCGCACATTCTACCTCGATATTTATGAACCCCCCATAAATGTTCAGTTAGGCACAGGTCAGGAGAAACTGCTGGTCACGGAATGCTTATGATCCTGATATCTTGTTCTGTTGTGCCTGAAGGTATGGCATCGGGCGTTGTCATCGCCAACCTTCAAGATACAGAACAATGGCTATTTGAACAAGATATACATTTAGAATGGTATAGTAGCATGTATTATTCACTACACACTCATGTCGATAATACACACTTCAATAGCACCACATTGTGAAATCCCTCCCCAACCATAATTATTGCAGAAAACTTTGATTTTTGTCCAGTAGGTTAGGTTAGGTTAGGTTAGATTTCTTGTGAGTGGGTCCCTGTGGACCCTCCACTGCGGCCTGCACACCTAGTTATATTTCACCCAATAAGTTCAGTCTCTTAACGAAACTGATAACTTTATCGGGTGAGAATGTGTCCAGATCCTCTGGCAGTAGTTGCCCTTTTGCCAAATATTGAGAATCGGATCCTCTCCACAGCGGGACAGGTACATAGGATGTGGTCTACCTTCTCATCTTCCAGGCATAGACGGTACTCGGCGTTTTCCGCTAGGCCGAGTTTATGCAGATGATAGTTTAGTCGGCAGTGCCGGGTATATAGGCCTGTTAGGGTTTTCAGGTTTACCCTGTTTAACTCTAAAAGTTTCTTAGCTTTTGATTTCAAAGGGTATTTTATAAACGCCTTCGAATGAACTAATCCAGGTTTTTGTCCAGTAAGCCTCTGCATATCACTCATTGACGATTATCGCCCAATTGGAAGAAAGCTTCATCTGTATTAAAGACATTTTCAAAATTGTAGTCTTGGAAGTCGCCGTAAAATCTAATTCTTCTCTGATTTTACTCCAAAATAATAGCTGGTATCGTCCTTGATGCTCTTTCTCTGTATTCATGCCGCACAAACGGTCGGCGAATGGTTTCGCAAGCCAGAGGTATTCCCCCCAATGCCTAGTGAATCTCTTTGCTAATTTTCAGAAACTTAACGAGGATTTCTTCATCCCAGCTTCAACCGAGAGGTCATATCCTGTCCCTGTATCTTGTGTGGTTTTCCAGAAACTCCTCCATGCTCGATCCGTTTTAACACATTATCCACTTCTTGAATGCAATTTTGTGGTGCTTTAAAAATATCACATTGACAACATCGAATTTGTTTCTTTAAATTATGTTAGATAACTGTCAGTCAAAGCTATCACTGATGTATTTGATTTTAAAAAATCATAAGGCGAGTCATATACCCCCAAAATAGAAAAGAAAAAAAATTCCACATCTTTTCTAGACGTACTATATTTTGAACTTCATTGTTTTCAGTTTTGCAGATGACTTATTGGACATCCTTGTCTTAGCCGTTTGTGAAATACTGTGTGATTATCTTGTTAATAAATTAATGTTCATTGCAAAAGGGAAAGTTTGAAAGTGAGATGAAGAATCGCCCCTAAATTTGTGGTAGTTTAATAAAGAATTGTGAGAATTTAATTGTTCAGGACGAACACAGATTTTAAAACCAGTTACGAGGTTACCTCCTAGTAAATAATTATACAGTTAAAACAGGGCATATGCATCAAACATAATATGATGTGTTAACATGTGTTAGTTCAGTTCATTTTAAATTTTAGACACACTTACCATTCTTATTAGATATATCGCTTTACTAAGAAATTGAGGTGTACAGGTATGTATTTAAGTCGGTGCTTTAGTACCGGTTGAAAGTCGATTGTGTTAACAAGCTGGGGCAATCCCACATGTGTATTTTAATTTAATGGACGATTTAATCATCGATATGAATATATTAATTTTATTGTAAGAGAAACCAGCAGTGAGAAAGAATGAATTATGTTGTTTACAAATTGTTTCTACATTCTTATTGTACTTTCTGTTTTTTCATTTGCATAAAATTTTTCTTATCTTAGCGAAATGTAATAAAAAAAAGAATTCTTCCGCATTATAAGGAATTTTCTTTTTTATTATTTGACTTACGAAAAAACTAATTGTGACGATCATCTCTGATTGTTTTAAAACTAAAAAACTGCCAGTCAAAAGTTGTCACGTGACGGTATAGCCAAAATTGAAAATTATTTTAAGAAATTCCACGAAAAAGGCAATATTGCTTAAAATGAGGAAAAATGCTATTAAGCAAAGTTGTTTGTAATCAGATTTTAAATCCGTATGCATATATTTTACACAAAATTCGACCGACAAAAAATGTTCAGGTATTTTGAAAAACATCGCTCTGTGGTTTTACTTTCAAATGGTGAAACCATAATAGTTCTATTGGATGAGACTATTTCAGACGAATTAATTTATTTTTATACTAAATTCTTTACATTGTTGATGGAAGTTGATTTTATTTAGACCGTCAAAAATTATTGGTACAGATATTAATTACATGAATAACTAAAACTTTGTGTTTGTTTTTATAAACTATGAACTTTAAGTGTAAAAAGCAAAAAGTAGTGAAGGAGACTTAAATCTGGTGAACGCAGTGGCCACTTAATTTATCCAATTTAGTCGAATCATGGTTGTGGAAATACTTAGTCCAGGTAGTGTCGATTATTCGCTCCGTAATGTACTGGACCTCCATCTCGCTGCAGCCATGCATTGTTGGGTAAATCTTCATTATTTGGGAACCAAACTTTAAAGTTGGTATAATTTGATTAAGGGGGGGGGGTTAAATAGCCATTTGTAGTGAGACTTTTTTCACAAAAATAAGGACCTATAGTGCATCTTCCAATAATTTAAGTTCAAATATTTAATTTTTGTTAGAATTTACAGTGACCAATATCTGGAGATATGTTGGTTAAAAAACCCATTTGGGCAAACTATAACTTCATCAGGAAACACGGTACGGTTCAGAGTATACTTTTCACGGAAGTCTGAATAACAGTATGAATTAAAGCAAATTGTCAAAGATTTTAGATTGGCATCAACATATGTAGTAAATTTTGGAATACCAGATATATTTTTTTCATAGTTATTTGGAATGGAATTTTAATTAAATTTTTCACATGCTTATGCTAGTCACAAAAATACACAAATAAGCTATGAATTAATCTGCTGAGACCATTTATTGTGATTTTTTTACTGGACTTGACTGTGTGTTGATTCCATACATACATACAGACATACATACAGACAACAAAACTGTTGTATAGGTTATGATTCGAATTTGGTTTTTCTTTACTATGATATTCAAAAAATCTCTTTCGTGGAGAAATTAAACTGATTTATTTTGAAAAAATTACATATTTCCCAAACATTTAGAAGTTTAGGAAGAAGAGAGCAAATGTAATAAACCGTCCAGGTGGTATCTCCGAGGGAAAAACAGAGCAAAACACAGTATACCTTATACATGAGACGTAAACATCTCAGGTACTACAGCTTCTAAAGTAACCTTGCGTGGGAGTAGATTACACATTCAACACTTGAGTATATTGCGATTAATTTCCGCTTCCGGAAAATTGTCATTTCCAATTTAGCCAGCTTTTTTACGAAGATTTACCTTCGAAGCAAAGTTATAGGCATTATATGCCTTTTTTGAGTAATGAGATAAATTGTTCCGTAACATAGATATAGATCCAGAAAAATATATTATAACCAAACGAAATGTAGCGTTCCTTATCTCTACACAGTTCTGTTATTAAAACCTAGTTGAAGGGCACCATGTAAGAAGTCCCTAAACGAGTTTTTAACATTTTGTGATATTGTCAATTAAAAGTTTATAGTCTATACTGAAACTAGGTGAATGGCTATAAAAAAATAATTCTTAATATTTCGATGTATGTTTTTTACAACGCAATTCTGACAGATTTTCTGGACGGTACGGATACCAAATAGCAGATGGCGGCCTTAGTTTATAAACCCACAGAAGTTACTTAGCGACTTTTTGCATGGAGCCCTTAAATTATTTTCTGTAGGATGTCAAGGCGTCATCCACAAACTGGTTAGATTTTTAATTTCAAAGCTAAAAGTTTTCGTTATTTACTAACATTTTTTAAAATATGACATTTTAAAATGTAAAAGACTATAAATTATAGTGATCTACTTTTATGTTTTTTCCATTTCTCGTAATGTAACACACGGTGACGTAATATTAAATTATTTACCAGTAGTACCAGCATACCAAGTAGATTCATTGAGTGTCAACATTAATGAATACCTAAAAACCTAAAAGAAACTGATTTAATTTTAAATCAGGTGTCCTACTTTTCGAAGTCGTTCATATCGTGCGTGGTACCGCGGACTCTTTACTTAATTATTAGTATAAATATTTTAACTGCAATTAGTCGTCAGGTAAAGAGATCTGTGGTATAATTATAACAGGTAAGAACTTTGATTTATTTACTCACCTCTTTTATGACTACCAACACTATGTTCGTCCGAAGCGAAAACTATGTTTAATAAACACAAACTCACTAATACCTTCATTTTAAAATTATATTAAACTGATTTGAGAAGTGTTTTCACAAAATTATCAATATGTCGATGTTTTGCAACTAGTTATCATTTTGCGTGTATTTGAACTTAATTGTCACTTGCTTGAAGCTGTGGTAGTACCGGTAAAATCTACGAATAAATTTTCCACGAGATTTTGACAGGTCTTGAAGACACAAATCACGAGGAGGTAAATAACTATCGATGAGGAGCCGGTATAGACTGAAGACTTGTATGTATTTGGTCTGTCGGCCAGCAGAACATCCTTAGTAGGTCACTGGGACACCGTAGCGGTCTTCCTATACTAACTCAAGTCCCCTCTTGATAGTACCACACATACACCTGTTATGCCTCGGTGTCAGGCAATGGAAATTCGTGTATATTTAGGCTAGTATAAATGCCATGCTTTCGCTAAAACAACATTTTTCGCATATGCGTATGTAATTTTGATTTTATGGTTTTACGTGGTTATTTTATTATATTCTAATGAGCAGTTTCCATAACGCGAATTGCCTCAGTGAAGATCTTGTTTTATTATGGTGTTAACAGAGATATACAAGGTGTTCTAATTTCAAGGTTCATCAATGATATATCACTTGTTTGAGAAGATATAGGACATGATTAAGTTGTCACATTTGAGTAATTATTTTTGTAAAGAATGGATATTTGTGTATAGGGTTATTCATTATAAATTACCCGCCCCTTATCATCGTTATTATTGCCTATAGAAAAAAAAGTTTTAAATAAAAATTGTGAGGTTATGACTGAATTTTGTTAAAATTCTATCAAAAGTACAGTAGCGTACAGATTTCAGGGGATACAACATTTTTTTTTTTAAATGGGATACCCTATATATTATTTAATTTTTGGAATAATCTATTTCTCCTGATTTCAAAAATATTCCATATGTTGCCCTTACCATATACCGTTTTTGAGTTATTAAACGTCAAACACCTTAGTTAAACTAGTTACTGTAAATATGGAAAAGTTAACATTATTAAAGTGAGCTATGAAAATGACAACTATTATGTTTGATAAATGACATTTCTTTAATGAAATAATAAAAATGGTTTACAGTGAGAAAGAAAAAAAACCAAATATTTATACAAAATAGATAACAAAAGTTTATTTAGGAAATTTAAATATAAATAAATGATCTCATAAAAGAAGTTCGATGTGTCCACTATTATAGCATAACATAAGCGATCCCACCCAAAACAGTATTTTCCTTTATTAAACTCAGCTCTGACAGACCTTAAGAACATGAAGGAAAATATTTTTTCTGGATTTCTGCTACATGGATTATTCCTCTCGATATGGAGCAAGTTCTGAAACATTTGCCCAAACCATGCCTCACTGTTGAAGATGATGATTTTGATCATTGGACAACATCAGTAATTAATTTGTTTAAAGTACCTCGTCATTGTGAAGACCAGCTATCCAAAGTAGAAGAAAAGTTCATGTTGAGGCTTGCAAAAGTATAACAATGAATGATCTCTCAGCAAGTCAAGCAATTGAGAACGTATCTGAATTTGACAAGACTGTTAAGAATGAAACTGATGAGTCCGTTGTACCTGAACAATTAGAAAATAGAGAAATTTTACAAGAGAAATCTGACGAAGAGAGTCTAAAAGACGAAATTTAATCAATTTCTTTACAAGACCTACAAATCGAAGATTTTGTAGAAGTCCAATTTGAGACTAACAAAACTGACAAGTATTATGTAGAAGTAATAAAAAATTTGTAGGGAAAAATTAAAATAAATTTCTTAAGGCCTAATAAAAAAATAAGCAACACATTTATATATCCTAATGTTGAGGATGAATGTGATGTTAATATAAAGCATATGATAAGAAAATTACCTATATCCACTCTCTTGAGAAGAGGGGGTTATAAATTTAATTAGAAGATTAGACCTTACAATAATCTACAGTTATAGTTTCATGTTTTTTATCTTTAGTTTTAAGAACGAAATGTTATTTTTTTATATATAAATATATTAACATGTTACCTATATGTTTAGAAATCATTTTAAATTTGATAAAACGATGTTCTTTTCAAGTTTTGGGAGTAACTGGGTCTTAAAATATTTTTTAAAATATGAAAATTGTCCCGATTCGCCCTTTAAACGGGGTTATTTAGATTTTATATATGAACCAGAGCCATTTCTCGATTGACCCCAAACATGAAGTCAATCGGGATAGCTATAAAAAAACAATAGAACATGTATTGTAACATCATCTTATAGTACTAATGGCCCTCTCCCCTGAACCAAAATTGATATGTTAAAAATATAAGAAAGATATTAGCAAAATATCTAAAAATCGTCCCAATTGACCCCTGTTGACGGTACACACATACTAAAACATTTACCACCTATCAACCGCAAGCATTGGTGGGTTTCATCCAGTACGTGTTTGTCATTTAGTCCAGAATATGTTTTGTTTGTCCTTTAGTTCAGAATATTTTTTGTTTAATACTGTCACATCTCTGTGCTAAACATTTCTTTCTTAGTGTCTTCTCCGATAGCACTTGAACATTGCTATTACTGCCCACCTTTGCAAAAATTGTTTAAATAGTGGATTATCTAGTTTTGTCCACTATATATTACACCCAACCATCATTTCCACTAAATCTAAATTAAATTTTGTTTGCCTGTCACTATCAATAATACTACCACTGCTATATGACTGTCTGAGGAAATGTGTCTCTTAATGTTTGTTATGACGTTGCACGAAAGCACTTTTTTAAAGCTTGTGCAATATAATTCTGAGCCATTAAACTGTAACTTCGGGAAATCACTAAATCCACAATTTCACTTTTTCCTCTCAAAAAATGTAACAAAACATTTTAAAAAAAGTTAACCTCCGTTGTGTTTAATTTCGCATTGTTTAGATACCCACTTGTCACTCACAACTAACGTTTTATAAGTATGATGTATTAAGAATGTTATTCATTTTCAATATGGGGCAGTGGGAGTAAACGTGATAGTCAACTAAGTGATCCACCTATATCAATCTATGAATTGTTATTGGACAATCGACAATAATGAGCATTTCCCTGTCTGTCAATAAGCAAATTGTTTCTAATAGCTGGAAGCCGTCCAGTAATGTGTAAAAAAGCCTTTAATTTTTTGTTCCCATTATTATAAAGAAAACAGATTTATTACATAGCACATAAGAATATTTTATTATTTCATATTGTTTGGGAATGTTCCATTAGGTGTTTACAATATAATATTATATCTAAGTAAAAGTCGACTCTGGAATTTATCGCTACCTCCCGATCTACATAAGAACCCTTTGGTTTTTAGCTTAAAAAAGAGCATTTTTGAGAATAATTGTATGAGGTGTCAGAGGATGGAAAGTTAAGTTTCCTTATATTAGGATCAGTACAACAGACTTAATCTTGCACTTTATGACAATGTGTTATTTTGCACACTTTGTTAACGGTTCCAATACAAAACATATTAAAAGGGCTGGCATTTTTTGTAAATCATATTTAACTTTATCATGGTGATGCATATTTTTTTATGCAAATCACAATAATCTTATAATTCAGCTGGAGTAATAACACTACTTGCTACATTGTGGTGGCTATATTATTTAATTCTTTTGACTTGTACGTATTTCATGACTATTATTGATTTTGATCCAGGTAAGAGGGTAAATACAAATGAATGATACATAAAACGTCTACAATTATTATTTTCAATTTACTGTTATTATGTTATGTGCATCAGCTGTCATTGTCACCAATTTTAATAAATTCAATTTATTGCACATTTAGCAAATCTACTGAATTTAAAGCATTTTCATTGTTTTCTTCCTCTCTCTTTTTTTTCCTAACAAGTATCCCTATCGGCACTGTAAATAGATACAAAACCAGAGAGTGATAGATGTTTCATTTTAATTGAAGAAAAAACTTAAATTTTAAATATCTTTTTACCATATTTGGTTGTATAGAAGAGATAAGTGAAAATTTATAATACAAAATCTTAAAAATCAACGTATATATGATTATGGGAAAAGTGAATAAATTTCTAGATTTTGAAACTTACCTCTTATTAGGGCAGTTTTCTTCGCACAGGTAGAAAAGATTCCAGAAACTCTTGAGATCAACAAAAAGCATTTCCATCTTCAATCCTTATTGGATGACTACCGACTTTTAGGCAAACATGTCTTATATTTGGCAGAATTGACTACTACAAACCGACTACTTGTCTTTCTATTTACCTACTTCGAAACCAAAATTGTAAGTGGGAACTAGAGAATCTTTGCTATAAGCCTATTACCAGATGTGACTAGCTTCATATGAGGTTAGGCAGCACACATCGATGTAAAGAGAAACCATGTGTAAACAACTTCTAAGACAATGTGTCAATATATTTGTTACTATTTGCGAACCAAGCATCGAGTTGTAAGATGGTCGCACCAACTGGCTTTAGTCTGATTGTATTGCCACAATTTTCTAATGTTTTAGTGGCCTTGAGACGTTTCTCTAAGTTTTTTCCGAATGGGAAGTTGTCGAGTGGTATTTCCTTATTGCCCTCTTGAAAATCTTTATTTAACTTAATAGAGATATGATCCCTGCGTGTCTAGGATTTTAATATGCTTAAGAAATCTATCCCTAGATTCTTTAAAGCAATTTATAAAAATGTCGAATATCAATAGACAGCCTCGAATTGCACCACACTACACGTACGTACCCACATATAAGATATCGTAGCAAGCAATCTAGTAATATAAAATATGTATCAGAATATCTCTATAAAATATGTATGAGAGCATATCTTTCAATTATTTGCAGATTTCACTTAATTTAGGTTCAGTATATTTTATATAAAATGCTGACGAAAAAATATCCATATGGGAATTAGGGAATATGAGAAAAAGTAATCAATGTAAAGAAGAATATTGGTATAGACTTTCACAGCATTCACTTTTCTTTGTAAGTAATGAATTACCTACGCAAACTTTCAGAAGCAAATGAGATGAGCGAAACAAAAAATATGCTAGAAAAGGAATACCGATTTCAGATGATATCAAGTTTTCGTTCTAGATTACCTCTTTATATTGTTGATATTTTTTTATACAAGTAATTAAAAGGTTCCTTATCGCCACAACACAATTCATTCCTAACTAGAGCTCGGATGAAGGTATCGGGTCCTAGTGTTATCACCTCATTTCCAAACAACAGAAAAACAGAATTTTATACATGTTAGAGTGAATTTTATTTAATTTTAAAATGTTAATAACTAAACTAGTTTTGTCGGGAAACATACTATATTAAATAAAAACGTAATAGATTATTTTACAGTTGCACTACACTGTGGTAAATCTGGAAATTTACATAGGTACCTGCGCTCTATGGGTCAACTGAGAATAACAGAGAGAGGAAGAGAGAGAGCTTTATCAGTACATTGCATAACGTCGAGTTGTATGTAACAACAGCGCAAAATTGTACGTGTTTAGAATGTCTCATTGTAAACCTTCACAGACTTACAGTAAATTTGTGGATTCTTGATATCCTAGAATTGCAATATGAATTAAGTATACAAGAACATTTTGGAGAAGAAGTTAAATTAATAAACATTAAAAAGTAATCCTGGAGTGGGTTGGAACCTTTGATGTGAAGATAACACTGACGTAGTTTTCCACGAAACACCAAAACACCATATACTGCACTCGACGCGTGTTTCGCCAACCAAGTTGGCATTATCTGGAGATGATTAAAACTGGATCAAAACTAGTTTTAATCATTTCCAGATGATGCCAATTTGGTTGACGAAACGCTCGTCGAGTGCAGTATATAGTGCTTTGGTGTTTCATGGAAAACTACGTTAGTGGATATTAATTTCAGAAGTATCCTCTCAAAGAGTATAGAAATTATCTTGAAAAATAGACTTGTTAACTATCTTAATACTCACAATGTTTTAAACTGTTGTCAATTTGGTTTTAGGAAGAAATGCTCAACCACAAATGCTGTATTTGAAATAGTGAGTAACATAGTCGAGGGTCTGGAGAGTGGTAAGCATGTGGCTATCAGCTTATGCGATCTCTCCAAGGCTTTCGACTGTGTATCTCATGAGATTCTTTTAGATAAGTTAAACTTTTACGGTATCAGAGGTATCTGCCTAAATCTCTTTCATTCCTATCTCAACAACAGACAACAATGTGTATCAATAAATGGTATAAATTCGGAATTTCTAAAAATTAACCATGGAGTGCCTCAAGGTTCTGTACTGGGACCCCTACTGTTTATTTTATATACTAACGATTTCTTTCACTTTATGTCTCCGGTAAAATGTATTGCATATGCAGATGATACATCTATTTTGAATCACAATCCTAATATTAGCAATTTACACAATGACTGTGCTAGATCCCTCCAGCAAGCTTGCGAATGGTTCTCTTCAAATAAGTTAAAGCTAAATGAATATAAGACTCAAAAGCTCATCTTTTCTACTAGTAGTCATTTAATACAAGGAGACAGCATCAAAATCCTAGGTGTAGTTCTTGATGACAATTTAAGTTTGTTCAACCACATTGAGGAACTATCAAACAAATTATCTAGTTTAATCTTTTTGTTCCGTAGGCTTAAAAATTTAGTTTGCCCTAGCACTCTAAGAACATGTTATTTCTCCATGTTTCATTCTTACATTAGTTATGCAATACTTCTGTGGGGTGGATCATCTCACGCAGTTAAAATTTTTCGTCTCCAAAAGAGAGTGGTCAGACTGATTAGTGATGCTGGCTGGTTAGATCACTGTCAACCAATATTTAAGAGATTTAGTATAATGCCAGTTCCTTCACTCTACATGTATACTATGTTATTAGAAATTCATAAAAATAAAGCCAAATTAGCTACAAATTCAAATTTCCATAATTATAGCACCAGATCTGCTTCCCTACTCAGACAGCCTCATCTTAGATTAACAAAATCGAAAAAAAAAAACACATTAAACCTCCAATTATATAATCATGTTCCTACTGAAATAAAAGCTCTTAATTTTAATGGCTTTAAGGCCAAGATTAAAAGGCACTTTTTAAATTATTGTTTTTATACAATAGAAGAATTTTTTAATACGCAATTTTATTAACAAATAATTCACAGATTATTCTTTTATAAGCCTTCCTGCATACTTGTGATGCTCTGAATTGCACATCATTAATAAATCCACCGTTTTTTTTTTATTTTTTTATATACTTTTTTATACGTTTGTATTTTTATTATTAGTCTATTATGTGTACATCTAACTTTTATATGTTTATACATGTTTATCTATATATGTATATATTATTATTTATACTTTCTTGTTTTCTACAAAGCAATTACTTTGTTTTTTAATTTCATTTTTTGATATATGTATGTATATTTTTTTTATTTGTTTCAAATATTTTGTAACCTGTATATTTTTTTTGTAATTTTGACCTGCCACAAATGTATCCCTATATGTAAAGTGGTTAAATAAATGTATCTATCTATCTATCTATCTTTTTTTTTTCGCGGGGGCGTAGGAGTAGCAAGCTACCCACAAGTGGCCCCGCTGACTCCGGAGCACCACCCTGGGACCGCTCTCGCATTACTTCGGGGTGGTGTCCATATTCAGCCATTTCCCTACATCCCCCGTCCTCTTTCGAGATTAGGGGTTCAGGAGCTGGGCTTCCCGCTCTCTGTTGGCCTTTTCGGCCTGTTCCACCTTTCTTTTGCTCTCCATGCTCTATCTATCTATCTATCTATCTATCTATCTATCTATCTATCTATCTATCTATCTATCTATCTATCTATCTATCTATCTATCTATCTATCTATCTATCTATCTATCTATCTATCTATCTATCTATCTATCTATCTATCTATCTATCTATCTATCTATCTATCTATCTATCTATCTATCTATCTATCTATCTATCTATCTATCTATCTATCTATCTATCTATCTATCTATCTATCTATCTATCTATCTATCTATCTATCTATCTATCTATCTATCTATCTATCTATCTATCTTTCTTTTTTTTTTTTTTTTTTTTTTTCCGCGGGGGGCGTAGGAGTAGCAAGCTACCCACAAGTGGCCCCCCCTGACTCCAGAGCACCACCCTGGGACCGCTCTCGCATTACTTCGGGGTGGTGTCCATATTCAGCCATTTCCCTACATCCCCCGTCCTCTTTCGAGATTAGGGGTTCAGGAGCTGGGCTTCCCGCTCTCTGTTGGCCTTTTCGGCCTGTTCCACCTTTCTTTTGCTCTCCATGATATCCTTAATGTAGGCCGAGACTGCCGTCCAGGCCCTCTCGTCTTTTAGCATGGCAGGAACAAGGCCTTCCACACTCAACTCCTCTCCAAGTGTCTCGTAGAGTTTGGACCTATCACTTTCCGTTTTAGAGCACTCGAAGATTGCGTGCTCAGCGTCGTCCAAAACGTGACCACACAGCAGACACGCAGCGCTCTCAGTCTTCTTAAATCTGTACAAATACTGGTTGAAGCATCCGTGGCCAGTAAGTGCCTGGGTGATGTGATAGTTCACTTCACCATGGGCTCGATCGTACCACTCTGTAATGTTGGGGATCAGACGGTGCGTCCACCGACCCGCCGTATCCGAATCCCATCTTGCCTGCCACCTTTCCATGAGGCCCTGTCGCGCCAACTTTCTGGCCTCCTTTTTACTTGCGTTTCTCTCGTTGCAAGCTTCGTAAACTTCTCGCCTCTCCCTGACCATGAGGTCGATCGGTGGCGTGCTGGCTAGCACCAGCACCGTTCCTTCTGAGACAGTCCTGAAGGCCGACGTAACTCTAATGACGCTACGTCTCTGCACTGCCGCTAATCTACGCCGTACCGTTTCTCGTTCTAATGCCCCCGCCCAAACCTCCGCTCCGTAAAGCATTTTTGAGTGGACAACGCTGTTTAGTAGTCTCCTCTTTCGTTCCTTAGGGCCGCCGATATTTGGCATGAGCCGTGCTAGCATAGCTGCCGTAGATGCGGCGTTATCTGCTGTCTTTAAGACGTGTTCCGTATATCTGAGGTGTCCGTCTACCCGCACACCTAAGTATTTTACGGATTTACTCCACGGTACAGTCTTGTCCTCTAAAGCTATCATAGGTGGTGTGAACGACCGCTTGTTCGTAATGAGTACCGCCTCCGTCTTGTGCACTGCCAACTCTAACCCATTGGCCGTGAGCCAAATGTTGGCTCGACGGATGGTTTCATTCGCCAGCAACTCTAATGTTCTTGTCGTCCTTGCGGTCACAACGACCGCCACATCATCTGCGAATCCTACGATTGTCGATCCTCTTGGCAGGTCTAGATTAAGTAGCCCGTCGTACATGATGTTCCACAGGAACGGACCGAGAACCGATCCCTGAGGAACCCCAGCTGTTACTTCATACTCTTTGTCTCCGTTCTCCGTGTTGTAGATAAGCGTTCTGTCTGAGAAGTAGCTATCGATTATCCTCAACAGATACTCGGGTGTACGCCGTTCTGACAGTGCCTCCATAATTCCTTCCCATCTGGCCGAATTAAAAGCATTTTTTATGTCCAAAGTGACTAGCGCACAAAATCCCCTGGTGTTCCATGGCCCAATCATCACTGTTTGCGCCGCGTCAACCACCTTTGTGATCGCATTCACTGTGGATCGTCCTTTTTGAAAACCAAACTGTCTCTGCGACAGTCCTCCATTTGCTTTGATATGCGCCTCGAGCCTCTGCAGAATCATCCGTTCCAGAAGCTTCCCCATGGTGTCCAAGAGGCAGATTGGTCGATACGACGACGGATCTTCCAGTGGCTTGTCCCCTTTTCTTAAGAGAACAAGGATCTGTCGCTTCCATCTCTCTGGGAAAATTCCCGTGTGGAGGCTGATGTTGAAAGCCTCCAGGAGGAGCTCTGGCCACACCTCCACTACTACTGCAATCACCTCATTGGGAATGTAATCCGGGCCTGGGGCTTTTCCGGGTTGAAGCCGTTTTCCCGCTTCACGTAACTCCTCAACGGTAAAGGGTTCAATCTGTGCGTTGTCGTTGGAGGACGGATGCCCAGGCCTCCTCGCATGCCTTGGGAACAGGGTCGTTACAATATTTCCCACTCTCTCCGGGTTCCTTATCCCAGGAATTTGTTGTCTTCCTGCCATTTTTTTAGTGACTATCTTGTAAGGTAGTCCCCAAGGGTCCTCATCTACAGAACGGCATAGTTCAGTCCAGCAATTTCTTTTACTGGTCTTGATTGCCGTCTTTAATTTCTTCCGTGCCTCTTTGAATTCCTCGCTAAGGTTTGGCTCTTGCGGTGTATTTCTACCGCGCTGCATCTTTCGACGCGCGGTGAGGCATTTCTTTCGTAGTTCAGCAATCTCGGGCGTCCACCAATAGACTGGTCTTTTTTGTTGTGGGTGGTTCCTTCGCTTCGGCATGGTCCTATTACATGCTGTCGTGATGGTCTTGACTACAAAATCTACCAATATCCCCAAATCTCCTATCTGCGCGATACGTTGCAGGTGTCCGCGTTGCTTAGTGGTGTCTAGAAACTTTCTAAGTTCAGACTTATCTAGTTTGCGCGGCACCCATCCGTCCTTCTTCTCTTTCATGTTACGCGCTGACAGCTGCTCCTTGTTGATCTTCAATTGTTGTTCCGCTTTTATCTCGTATTGGATATACTGGTGATCACTTAGTGTTATGTCCTCCAGCACCGCCCAACCCGACACCTTGGTCGCAAGATCACCTGTAGCAAACGTGACGTCCACCACTGATCCTGTAGAACCACGTCTAAAGGTGTAAGCTGTTCCTTCGTTGATGGTGACGAGGTCAAGTCTAGCCATCAACTCTGAGAGGGCCTCTCCTCTGTGGTCTAGTTGCCCAGAGCCCCATTCTGGCGATTTGCAGTTGAAATCGCCCACCACCAATATCTTGCCGCTCGCCGTCCGAAGACTGTCTTCCAGATTGCCGAGTTGGTCCACAAAAACGTCATACGGGTCATTGGGGGAAAAATAGCAACTGAATATTCTCATTCCCTCTATGTCCGCCCACACAAAGTTTGCCGCTGTCTCGCCGACCTCTTTGACTATCAGGTCATTGTTAAGTACTAGGATGGCTGCCCTATCCGTTGTGTCTTGAAACCATGAGCCTGTTTCTGTCTTCCTGTATTGTTCACTAATAAGCAACAAGTCCACTTTCTTCTCCACAGCGGTTTGCATGAGTAAATCCTGCGCTTCGCGGCCCCTGCCGAGGTTTATCTGTAGGCATCTTAACATTTTCGGGCTTTTTCTATCTCCCTCCGAAAAGATTCACACCGCGCACTGCCAATGATATGCTTCGCTCCTCCAGGTTGTCTGTTCTCACTACATATCACACAGAAGGGCTCTTGCTCACAACCTCTAGCAAAATGACCCGTCGTACCACACAAGCGACACACTTTGGTTCGGTCTTCTCCCTTACAGTTACTTGCAATGTGTCCGAAACCCAAGCAGCGGAAGCATCGCACGACCTCTGTCCTCTCTCGGACTCGACACATGACCCAGCCAATCCTGAGGCGTCCTGCCTTGAGCACTATCTCCGCAACTCTCGTTGGCATTGTCACCACTGCAACCTGTGTTTCCCCGAACTCTTTTCTGAGCGCTCTTACTTTTACAGTTTCCAAGCCGAGTTCCCCAACGACTGCCTTAATTGCACCTACCACCTCGGCTTCCTCTGTAGCTCCATCCAGATCCCTGATCACTAAGCTGACGGTCCGGTCCAATGTACGAACAGCCGCCCCCTCTCCTAGGGCCGCAGCTACGCTCGTCTTCAGTTCTTCCGCTTTACCACTCCCGTTTTTTAATTCGATAAGTATTTCGCCGGCTCGTGTTTTCCTTATCCCCGAAACCTGTAGGCCCATTTTATCCGGATCCACCTTCGTCCTTAATTTTCTGAGTACATCTGCGTACGATGTCTCATCATTAATTTTCACTGCCACAGCTTCGGGTAGCCTCCGCCTTGTTTGGCTCTTCCTCGACCCTTCACCTTCTTTTCCTTTGTGAATGTTTTTCTTCCCACTTCGGCGTTCCTCTTCCTTCTTTTCAGTCTCTGCTTTGTGTCCTTCTGATTGGTCACTTCCTTCTTTTTTCCTCTTCTTTTTCCGGTGTTCTGCAATTTGCCACTCGGGGTCGTTCTCATTTCTCTTCGGTGGCTCTTCTGTTTTCGTCGATGGTTTGGAGACTCCCGTTCGAGCTGGCGCTATTCTGATCCGTGCTTCTTTTATTTGCGGAAGGGTCTCTGGGGGTGATGAAGCGACCCGTTTCTTGTCGTTTGCGACAGTAACCTCTTTTTGTCCTTCTCCAGGGTTGGTCTGAACACCCGCATCCTTTAATGTTTTTCCTGTTTTGGTTTGCGTATCCCTCGCCTTCATTAATGCTTCCCGAGATTCCTGCATTCTTTGATAATATATCATAGCTCTTATCGTCGCATCCCGAATCTGCTTATGAATGTTTCTGGCATCCTTGACAATACCATCTATGATTGCTATGTCCTTTCCTAAGCCCTCAAAGGCAAGCTTTTCCTCCCTCTCTAGTCGCTGAGTCTCCGTCTCTAGTTCCTCGGAGTGGACATCAACCTTTCTTTCCAGTGCGAGAACCCCCGGGCATGGCTGTATCCTATCCTTATGAGGAGGAGTTCTAGCAATATTCTGTCTCCTCTTGAAAGGGTTTTGCTCTTCTTGTATTGTTCCAGTAGCAGCTTTGGCCTGGTTCCCTACCAATTGATTTGAGCGGTCGCTGGTTGACGGTCGGGGGGAGCCCGCTCTCCCACTACCCTTACCGACCGGTTCTGGGGTTCCGAATCCCTGTCCCGTAACTTTATCCTCTTTCGTTTGCAAATCCATATGAATCCTGTTCGCTCTATTTGGTCCGCGGGGGCTAGATTACTTCACCCCTATCCGCCGGCTATGCCGGTTAGGACGTTCCCCAATCCGCCACCTGGGGACGCGCTCTCTAGGAGTTTGGCTTCTCCCGAGAGTCTATCTATCTATCTATCTATCTATCTATCTATCTATCTATCTATCTATCTATCTATCTATCTATCTATCTATCTATCTATCTATCTATCTATCTATCTATCTATCTATCTATCTATCTATCTATCTATCTATCTATCTATCTATCTATCTATCTATCTATCTATCTATCTATCTATCTATCTATCTATCTATCTATCTATCTATCTATCTATCTATCTATCTATCTATCTATCTATCTATCTATCTATCTATCTATCTATCTATCTATCTATCTATCTATCTATCTATCTATCTATCTATCTATCTATCTATCTATCTATCTATCTATCTATCTATCTATCTATCTATCTATCTATCTATCTATCTATCTATCTATCTATCTATCTATCTATCTATCTATCTATCTATCTATCTATCTATCTATCTATCTATCTATCTATCTATCTATCTATCTATCTATCTATCTATCTATCTATCTATCTATCTATCTATCTATCTATCTATCTATCTATCTATCTATCTATCTATCTATCTATCTATCTATCTATCTATCTATCTATCTATCTATCTATCTATCTATCTATCTATCTATCTATCTATCTATCTATCTATCTATCTATCTATCTATCTATCTATCTATCTATCTATCTATCTATCTATCTATCTATCTATCTATCTATCTATCTATCTATCTATCTATCTATCTATCTATCTATCTATCTATCTATCTATCTATCTATCTATCTATCTATCTATCTATCTATCTATCTATTCTTAAATTGTGTTATACTGCTATATTAAAATATTAAAAACCTTTAGAAAAATTTCCCTGTTAACTACTTACTTTATCAAAGTTTTTTGTGCAACTTGTATCCAACATAATAATAACATAACATTTAAATAAATTAAACAACACTTTGTTAACATCGTTTCAAAGAACATATGCTAATAGACAGCTTTATATCATGTATTAAATTTCTTTTACGAAGAACTTGATGAAAGTAAACATGTCATAATAATGTTCGATCCGTCTCGAGCTTATGACGGCTTTGATAGGTAACATCTTAGCAATAAGTTATCTGTTACTGGAACATGTTATTACGGGTAGATACTTACCTGGAAACCAGGAAAATGCAAGAGAAATATAAAAATGTCAAATATATTGATCTTGGAGTGCCACAAGTTTCAGTGTTGGGACTTCTTTTCTTCGTGATGTATATAAATGCCCTATTATATCTTTCTACAGATCATATATCTATGTTTGCAGACAGTTCTTCAATATTTGTTTTAACGTCAACAATAAATTTTAAGTAAATGAAAAATAATCTGTTCAAATTTCTGTGTTCTCAAACAGCTACCGACGAATTTTGAGACTGAAAACCAAATAATATTATCTGCAGCTATTAAATTTTTAAGTACACATATGAACTGGAGAAAGAGATGGGGCAATCATGTAGATTTTGTGTTAAACTTACCTCTTTTTTTAGGCAATATTTCAAATTCGTGCATGGAAAACGAGGGATTGTGTATATTACTCTTTAATTTAGAGTCATATGGCAAAGGGGCGGCTAGTGAAATTTAAGTTTATCATATGTTAATATTGAAACATGGTATCCCAGCGAAGTAATATAGTAAATCGGATGTAAGTGTGTGACAAAACGACTGTTTTTTTCCAGTCAGTTTTTATGTATCACATCATGTTATTACACAGGATTATTCATTATAAATTACCCACCCCTTATCATCGCTATTATTGCCTACAGAAAAAATGTTTTAAATAAAAGTTGTGTGGTTATGACTCAATTTTGTTAAAATGCTTTCAGAAGTACAGTAGATTGCAGATTTCAGGGGATACTAACAAATAATATTTTTTTTTAAGTGGGATACCCTATATATTATTAAATTTTTGAAATGATCCTTTATTCCTGATTTCAAAAATATATCATATATTATAGTATATTCAAAGTCAGTTAAAGCGCTATAAAAATGCCGACAAAGGGATTTACTCATTTAATGGATAAAATCCTTTGTCGGCGTTTTTATAGTATTTCAACTGATTTTGGAAATACTATACCCCTACCATATACCGTTTTTGAATTATTAAACGTCGAATATCTTAGTTAAACTACTTACTGTAAATACGGAAAAGTTAACATTGTTAAAGTGTGCTATGAAAATGACTTTTTCTTTAAAGTTATTAGATAAATGACAATTTCTCATCCTCTTGGTGATTGTTGTATGTTTTAAAGGTTGTAAAAAAATCACACGACCCTACATGTTCATAATCATTGTTTAATTAAGACGGAAAAAAATTAGTAAGAATTGGAAAAAACAAATGCTTCCACATAATATTCATTACACATCATGAATCAAGATATCAAAAAAAGTTTTTCCTTTGACTATGTGTATTTCTGCATGTAGTAATTACGTGTGTGGATTTATATACAGATTATTTGAACCCCATTACATAATTTTATATATACCCGAATTGATAAGTTGGTCTATGTGCATTTTAAAGCACAACTAAACTGATAAAATGGTAAATTTTTAATAAGTTTTGGTGCTATGCTTTATCAATTAGTCTGGCATTGATATTTTAAAATATCTCTAAACTACATATATCCATGTATGTGTGTAATATACGTAAAAATACAATAAACGTCATATTGGCGATTACTCAGAATACCTGCTGATTTGAGACATTGCAACAAATCATATTAACGGCGCTCTTAGATCTTTAAAGGTGTGTAAACTATAATTTTTGCATTAACTCCGTTTAAGTAGTAACGTTGTACAGATGTACGTATTTATCTACATTTTAAAAATGTCATCTTGAATTCCATCCATGACACAATAAGACTATTTTCATACTCATTAATACAGGAAGTTTTAGACAAAACAAATATTTCCAGTACTATGCTATATTTTTTATATTACACACCATTTCTGGCATCTCTTATTAGGTATTTTTAAATATTTGTTTCAAATGTCCCCCCCTTAGCGAGCTCCTGGATTCGCTTTTGAAAATGAAACTTTTCAAATTTGGTTACAATCATGTGCAGAGGCGAAAAGAGTACCAAACTTCAAGTCAGATTTAAAGAATCTTTATTTATTAAAAAAAAAACAAATTTTTTAATCTCTAATAGAAAATTTGCTAGCTATATAACACCGCCGTGTACTGATATAATTGTGATGTTTTATATGCATATTTCAGTAAAATACAGCAAAACGTGAGGAAAATAAAATTTTTTTTTTTTTTTCTAGATGAATCTGGACAAATTGCGACAAAAAAATATGACTTCAGCAATAAAACTGGCTGTGTCTGTATATATTGAGACAGCAATAATAGTTTTTGATACAAAACTTTCAAATTTGGTAGGAATTTTCTACAGACCAAGAAAAGGATGAGCAATGTATTCTTGTCTTATATTTAGAATGTAATATATTTAACTACAGTATATAATATCTGATAGTTATTTTTTTGTGAGGATTTCGTTCAGGTATAACTAATTTTATTTTTTTTTTTAACATTTCGGTTTATTACACCATCACCAGAGAAACAGTATATTATTAGGTATTTGTTTTAAATTTTGTTACATGTTATTAGATTGTCTGTTTTAACGTAAGAGTTGTGTTAAAACAGACAATCTAATAACATGTAACAAAATTTAAAAGAAATACCTAATAATAAATAGTTTCTCTGATGATGGTGTAATAAACCGAAACGTTAGAAAAAAATATACCTAATATACCTGACCGAAATCCCCACAAAAAAAACTATCAGATAATATTTGACATTAACGGTCAAGAAAAGAAAAATATATATATCTACCGTATATATGTATACCGTCACTTTATAATCCACCGATATGAAAGGGCCTATTCAATATGTATAGCAAAAGCGCTTTTTGATTAGCACGCTCTTCTCCTGACAAGAATTAATAAATTTCAAACGTGAGTCTAGAAGCATTCTGCCACAGAGAGTTTTTATCAGTGAACCGACATTTTTAAGATCCTGAACACAGAATTTGCCTTACCATCTTTATATTTAGTAATTATTTGATCTCTGTTATGGAATTTACCTAAGACAGCATCATTAATTTGTATTTTCCTTATCTGAATGAGAATTTTGTAGATGTTGAACAATGTTTTTGTACATGTTATTTTATATACATCTCTAGGAAATGAAAGGCGTATATTTTGCCTAATAGTAACATTTAAATTGCAAACCGACTGAAACTTGAGTTAATTTTAAGCTGAAGTTTACTTCAGTAAGCTCATTGGAGTAGTTAATCCTTTGAAATCTTTTGTAACCTCCCATGTATAATATCTCAGAACTTTAGTATTAACTTATGTTTAATCGAATCATTTCAATTTTACCATGTTTTTGATAACAGTTTATAGACAATGTGATCTTTAGATGAACGTATATGAACGTGGTGCTAGTTTTTCAACATACAGGTGTGTGAGATTAAATTTATATAAAGATTAAAACAAAATTTTAGAAATCAAAATACATTTAGTGTAATAATATAATTTTATGAAATAATGGCAGATTTTCTTATTTACGACCTTGTTCCGCGAGTGAAACATCTGAAGATATGTTTATTTTTTCATGAAATTTGAAGATGAAATCTCTTTATGCAATAATTTGCTAATGTCTGTGAAAGAAATTTTAGAATGAGGTATGGACTCATCTAAATAAAAACAATTCGATAGTTGAATCAAACAAAAATATTTGCAAATATCTTTTTTGCACGAACGGGAATAAAACAGCATTTTATTGCCTCAAAACATGGAGTAAAACAAGCGTTTATTCCTTTGGGAACCAATGAACAATATAAACAAAACGCAACATCAACACTTTTATTGTGTCAAACTTTTATGACAGAAAGAAAAAAATTAAGAATCAAACATATACACCATGAAAAGCAACTTATTTCAAATTGAGTTTAATATTAATGGCGTAATTTTCACAGTTAGTAAAATTTGGTTATTAGTAATATTTAGTAGTCTAAACGTCAAAGAGAAATAAATAATAGCAAACAGACAATTAAATACAAGGATACCTAGATAAATTCAGGGTAAATTACAAATATTTAGTGGCCAATTATATGCTTTAGTTTTTACATTTCATTTTATTGCAATAAAAATTGTGTCCGCTCGTAAAAAAAAATGTTGTATGCACCTCAGGAGTAAAATGTGTTTAGTCTCTTGCATAAATGTTTCCTACGCTGTACTCAGAAAACGATATTAATGTCAGGATGCAATTTACTCCCTTGGTGCATATAAATAATCAATTACTCATTTTCGTTAAACGTTAGTGCGAATTTAGCAGAAAGTATTAAAAAAACAAATACAAAATTTCCTCAAACAAAGATATTAAATTACTTTCTTCTAGCTCCAACGAACAAGAAATGAAAAATGTCATATTAAAATTAAAACTAAAGAAAGTAACAAACAACAAAGATGGAATACTGAAATTTTAAAAGAATATGATGAATTTATTGCGGAACCTTTACTTATTTGATAAGGAAACCTGTCAAATAGGAATTTGGTCAAAAACATTAAAAGTACCTGTAGTAAAACAAATCCACAAATCTTGAGCACACTGTGGAGTGAAAAATTAGTGAAAAATTATAGATCGATTTTTTTTTAATTAGTAGCATCGCTAAAGTTTCTGAAAATATATTAAATAAAAAATCCAAACATATGGGAAAATATGTAATATTATCTCAAGACTCGCAATATGTATTTAGAGAGACTAAGTCAACGCAGGCTTCAATAGCTGAGTTAATCTCAAATGTATATAAAGCACTTGATAACTCAACACTGGCTATTTCTGTCGTTTGTTGATTTGGCCAGAGCATTTGAGAGAGTAAGTCACCCCGATTTAGTAAATACCTTACTAAGTCTGGGATTCAGGGGTAATAGTCACCAATTAATAAAAAGCTACCTGTCCAAGAGATAGTGTATTAATATCGGTAATGATATCAGCGGTCATGAATTAACATAACATGGCGTTCCACAGGATACCATACTGGGACTAGTTTTGTTTACATTATATATCAATGATTAATCCAAATTACCGATTAAAGGTAAGATCATTAGTTTTGTAGATGATACTGCTTTATTTTATGGTGGCAAAAGATTTGCATTATTGAATTTTTTGGTAGTAAACTTGTAAGAGCAAATTATTATGATGTAACACACTATTTACTCTTCTCAAATATCTCAACAAATCTACCAAAATTTAACGTTTGTGAATTAACACCATAATTTTGAAAATTTGGAACAATTTGGTATGCGATCGTTTGCGAAGATCAACGATAGTGACTTTTTCGTTTGCGACGCAATAGTTTTTGAAAATCGCCAAGTCGGAAATATGAGCGAAAAATATTGCATCCCAAAATTGGAATTTCGAAAAAAAATCTCTTTGCAATCGCTTGCGATTCGTTTGCGAACGTTTGCGATTAAAATTTGTTTGTTTGTGATGCTATGGTTCTGTAGTAACAGTATACAACAGTAATACATCCCAGCACCCCAAAATTGGAATATTTAAAAAATAAATTCTTTTTGGGATCGTTTTCGATTACACTCTATTCGATCGTGATGCCACAGTTCTTCAGTAACAATATACAACAGTAATAAATTCTAGCACCCCAGAATTGGAATTTAAGATGGAATTTTAGAAAATTTCTTTTTGCGATCGGTTGCGATTATTTGTCTATTGGTCCAGTTTTGCCTGGAACTTATGCAAAAGCTAGCGCGCACACTCTATTTTCTTGCGCTATCATGCATATTTTTCACACAATGTTGATTTAACTACCTTGTTTTCTTAAGAGAAATTTTAGAAAATTGAAATTAGTAAATTATATTATAAAAACACTACTTTAATCATTTTATATATTTTGAAAAGCGAGTTTATAATATTAAAATTATAAAACTGACTCTTAATTTATATTGAGGGATGCTGGTACTCATAGGAGGAAATAACTGCTGTATATAATTTGTTGAGTTTTGTAAAAATCTATTTTAAATTACATTACTATAAAATATCGTGAGATAAACTCCTGAATGTTTAGTTTATCCTAGTAGGTCACAATTTTTATGAAAATTATATTAAGTGCATAATATATTCTAGTAGCTTCTTCCATGTTTTTTGTATTTATTTCAAAATGAAAACTTTTTTGAAAGATTAATGTACGCCGAGGAACTTCTTAGCAAGTCAATTTATTTCCTATTATACAAAGGAAATACATACATAGTAAATTTAAAATAAAATTGAAAAACTATCATGTAACATTTGCTATTTTGTTATTAAAATATAGTATCTTTATTTTACAATATGTTTGTAACCTAGTGTTTACTATTTCGTTATTGATTTACTGGATGTAGGCAGGAAAAAAAATGTTGGACATGCATACCAGTGTAGCAAGTCAGTATACTAAGTTTATCTCATGTAAACGTATAATTAAAAAAAAGTGTTTCTAGTAAGTCACATAATTTCCAAAATATATATAATCAGGTTTTCCACAACTTTACCTTTTTTGAGTTACTAAGTTTTTCTAGATCACAGGATAATTTAATTTACACATTATTATTCTTCCACAAAATATTATCACCAGTTTATTAAAAAGTTTATTGTTATCAGATCATGTAAAATATAACGTAACAGTTTTCTCTTATTAAAATAATTTTAAATTTTAAGAAATATGGAACAGTAACAATTCCGTTTTTATTATAAATTTCTCCATTTCAGTTGAATTAAATGTCACTTGTGAAAGTTAAAACAGGTAAGTACGTTGAATAGCAAATTTATGCTTTCTCGGTGTCTAGATGAAGCGAATGAAGAATATAAAATCTTTTATTCGCACACTTTTATCAGAATATATGAAATCTTTTCATAGGTTAGTATCTTAGAATATGATTAAAATTACTATGAAGTACTTTATACTTCAGCTGCTTTGATGCCTAATATAAGTATTTGTTTTCCTGCTTATGAGTCAATCTATAAATAATATTAAGCATTATAAATATTTGGTATGTCAAATTCGAATCATTGCTCGAGAAACTGTATAATCATTATTTCATGTATTCAAGTTTTACACACAATTGCCTAAAATAAATCATTAGGGATGTCAAAAGTGTTCCGTGGGACAGTGGCGTACGCGAAATTAACTAATACGAGAAACAATAAACTGTTACAATTTATAACAATGGTGAAAATATATTCTTATATTTTGAAAACGATCGTTCGACATCTACTGATGTAATACACGCATACGTAAAATAGTCTTTGAATACACTTAACGGATCTGGAGCTGCACCATCACATATTTATCTTAATTTGGTAAAACCGGTGTATTTATTTAACACACTTGCGAACTTTTCTTTAACGCGCTAATTTGTTGCGTCACCGATAGAGTCTAGCAGTAGATTTACTTCGTACACTATTTGCAGTGATTCCGCTAACGACAACGCACTTATTTTCTAATTTTCTTGTGCTTTCATGTAATGGTTCTTCGCAATATTTTTTAAAGCTGTTTCAACGGAAATATCCTCGAATTTTGTCTGGCTTTCCTTAATACCTGCAACCTCATCTGGATTGAATTGTAGTATCACAGCTTTTATTTGTTGGAAATATTCAGCATAATAAAAAGCTGCCTGCAACCATGTTCCCCAACGTGTAAGAATCGGCTGTGGTGGTTCAGGAATACCGGGACACTTGCTATGAAATGCACGGAGACCTTTAGGAGATTTAAGAAACACTTTTTTTTGTACTTGCTATTAATGCATCCACCTCTGGAAAAGCTTTTCGAATAGTTTCTGCCACAAGATGTAAAGCATGCACTTTACACGGTATAAACGTACAACCTTTTTCTTGCAAAGCCTAATGAACGCATTGTCACGGCGCCAACAGTCACAAACATCAACACTTGACTTTTTGACAGTTAAAATTTTTCTAACGTCTCCAGCACCACCCTGGTAATTGTTTCGCTAGTACACTGACTTAATCTTTTGCTAGCTAGTAACAGTGGAACTATCGGTTTAAGAGGGTCTAGTACTCGTACTATAACATTTAAAATATAATTTTTTTTACAATCTGTTGTCTCACCAACAGATAACCACAGCCGTGTATTTCTTAATTCACATTTCATCTTATTTACCATGTCCACGTGTACAGTTGGTAGATAGTTACATAACGTTGTGCGACTTGGTAACTTCACCTGGGCATTGTATTTATTCCAGAACTCTCGAAATGGTTGTATATCGAGTATGTGCAGCGGAACATCACAGGGAATGAGCATTAATAGTAAATCAAACATAAACTGTGTTGTCGAAGGCACGCCATTTTTTTTTATTTTTATGGTGTACAGGTGCTGTATTCTGACCAGCAACTTTTAGCAAATTCAAAATCGCCTCAAGAAATGCTTACTTTTATATATAATAATAATTTAATAAGCTGTCTCTCCGAACTGTCCAAACTTTTATCCTTAGTGTCAACAATTCCGGTAATATCAGCTTCTGTAGAACGATCGTTTTTAGCACTCAAACGCATAGAAACATTTACTAGAAACACAATAGCTCAAAACCGCCTGTCAAATAATTATATCACTTATTTCAATAGAAAAACGTTCTTTTGTCAGAGATGAAGAAAAATGATTCATTTTCATTTTATGAAGAAGTAACAACCATTTTGTTAGTTCTGAAAATCACAGGTTACCACTGATTTATACAAATATTTAGATTTTACACCAAAGATTAATATAGTTAGTTGTTATTTTAGAAGAAATATTTATTTACGTTATTTATTTTTTAGAAAATATTTTTTATGAGACTTCTTTTTCAAAACTATGTTAATTTTTATTAAAAGTAATAATTTTACACTCTGGCAGTGATAAATGAATACAATTTTTTGTTTGTAGAAAAACACTTTTTCTTTCAATATTTTAAAAAACTATTTTGGTTTTTATTAGAAGTTACAATTTAATTGTGAGTGGGATAGTATGGCTACTCTGGCGAATAACCCACAACACAAAAATATAACGCACCGTTGTACTACCTCAAGGGTGGTGGGGAAATGTGTAAATTGTAATCATATTGAAATTTATTTGCCTTTTAAATTTCAAGGTCCTCTGCGGAAAATATCACGAGCCGCCACTGGTGTAATATAGGCCAAAATTGCCTTGTGTCCCATTGGCATGGATACTGTGCTTGTTTTCAGGTTCTAAATTTTTTTCAGCGTTTTGTTTTTTTCTTGAGCAAGATTTCTCTTTATCTAAACTAATATTTACATTGATTCACTTCAGAGTAGAGACAGCAGATAAACCCGCCCTAATAATAACTAATATAAGGCACTTTCAATTTCTTGCAATTTTTTAAAATTAAACATGCATACAATTCCTTGCCAAAAGGTAAAATTTCAGTCATATTTATCTAAGCCAAAAGTCACGAGGCATTTAAAAATGAGTCGACATCTAGGGTTAGGCATTCCTAAATAAGTTTTATCAAAAATATGCTGCATTGTTGCATTGTAATACTGAAATGTAAAGTGGACTTTATACAAACCTAATCCGATTAACACTCGTCGTATGTTCAGAACAATAAAATGTCTTCTTTATACAATTTCGTTAGTTCAGAAACAAAGCGACACCGATTAACAAGTTCGAATAAAATTTTTACAATTCCAGTGATTTTTAGATTTCACTGATGCTCTTTAATATCCTAAAGGATTTGTCAACCGACAATGTTTTCGATAATGATCTTACGAGTGTCTGAAAACATCATGAAACGTCTTTTTTTCTACTAAATTTGTTTTAATATTTCTAGAAACGCGTGTTATTAGAACCCTAATTCGTAAAAAAAAGTAAGCGTTCACATTTTTGGGAAACATTAAAAATGTGAAGTATTCATAAAAAACATTTATTTTCATTTGTAAATGATATATGTTGGAAGAAGTATGTATTACACCGTACAAACAAAGTAAATGAAATAATTACATTGGGCGAAATTTTTGATTATATTCCTTAATTATAGTGAATAAAATAGAAATTGGCATACAAACTAAACATTATTTAGAACGCGTCTTAAATACTTCAACCACAACCAAATTAAGAATTTAGTAAAAACTAACTTTCCTACTTTTATCCTAGATATTAGTTATTTAAAATCCAGGTCACATTTTTTATGTATATTGAATTAAAATTTTAATCGTTAGTGCAAATATCTGTGAAGTTTATTAATAGATGTATTAAAAGATAATATGGAGAAATACTAATAGAATTTAAATTAACTACGACGCCATAGAGATTACGCTTTGTGAAAGAAGAGGACTTTCCTTTTTAATTCATTATAAATAATAATATTAGAAAATTTATTGCCCAGTGAAAACGTACAAAAAATTGCAAACACATACAACAAAATAACTTGAACATTAAAGTGATCAACTTAACTATTAATAAATATTTAAGTAGCAGTTTTTCATATACGTTATTGTTTTGAAAATAAAACAAATATAAAAAATATCGTAATCATCGTTGATGCGTCAAATTCCAAAACGGTTATTAAGTTTATAACAGCAATGTCACCAACAAATGTTACCTATGGCTCGATTTTGATTTCAGTCTAAAATTTTCATTACGCTTTTATGATTTCATGTGTGTAGAAAGTTTCAGTTTCTACAAGAAATCAATTGTTACGGTTATATTTTGTACAATGCATTGGGATGAATTGAAAGCGACAACAGTGCTTTATTAGTAACAAATTAGGAAACAATTTAAAGCCTTGTGGTGTACTAGAGTTAGTAATAATTGTTATTAACAATATTCTATAAAGAACAGGGTAAACTTATGCTTTGGAGATAGTTTAAGTAATAACGTACAAATTCGACGATGAAAGGTTACCGTCTGCCAGTCGGTAATCAAAGAGATCATATGAGTACAATACTTTTTTCTCTTTTGAAAGTTTTGATATGGCGGCCTGCAAAGGTAGTTACTATATGTACTCCACATGCCCTAATTACGCCGGCAGACAAAACTTCCGGTCGGCGCGCGGTAACCGGAAATTGAAAGAAAATTATTTAGTTACCGGACCAAACCTAGCGCAAAATATTTGCTTTGTTGTGTACAGTATTGTACTATAGTGGCAGACATTTCTATCGGTAGGTTTTTGAGCAATTTGCCATCAGTGGCGAAAAATGGATCAAAATTTGAAATGTTGATAAAAAATAGTTAAAATTAAAAAAACCGTCTGCCCAGCCAGCTTATGATTCACAAGGCACTAAAAAACTCCAACCTTGGCTGGCAGACATTTTTGCCATATTTAACCCCTTCAAACCACCCCTTACAAGGTTAAAGAAAAATTTTCAAATTTTCGTGTCTGTACTTTTTTCTTAAATATTAAAAATCGACCTTTGGATATGATATTACAGTAGAAATTATGAACAATTTTAGCTTTTTTTAGCCCCAAGACACTTGTTTATAACTATTACTCGAGACATCACTATCTCTCGTTTGCATTAAATCTCTTCATTAAGAAATCTTCTAATCAGAATCCTTGTTGCAGAATGCTTAAGATATTATTTTACCAAGACACTGTATTGTTAATGGAGCTCTTCATTATTTTTATAGATGTATGGAAAGTAAGCCAATAAGTTGATAAACATCAGTCAGATCAACTTCTAGTCTCTTTAAGAATAGATTGCTATCAAGCAAATTAGTTAGACGGAAAGATCCATCTTATGGAAAGATTGGGTAGTGGGTACTAAATAATTAGATTAGATTAGATTAGAGCAACCTGTTCCATGCAGGTTGACTCAAAGCTTATGTGGGACTGTGTGAATGCCCTAAAAGACCTAGGAAGTCAAAATAAACTGACCATGGTCTGGGTGCCAGGATACGAGGGACATAAGGGTAACGAAAAGGCGGATGAACTGGCCAGAGAAAGCTCATCCACAGTCTTAGTAGGACCTGAACCCTTCTGTGGCATGGCCAAGCCAGGCATACGAACATCCATTGAGGAATGGACGCAAAATATATCTCTGGAATGGTGGAGGGGCTTCCCGCAACAGAGACAGGCCAAAGAGTTCATTAAAGAAAGATCGGCTAAATTTACGAAAGATCTACTATGCCAAAATAGAAAGGCCATTAGGATAATAGTGGGTCTTTTAACAGGAAACTGTCAACTCAATAGACATATGAGTCTGATGGGTCTGGTACAGGATGCAACATACAGATTCTGCCAAGAGGAAGAGAAATCCTCAGTTCATGTGCTGTGTCACTGTGAAGGCCTCGCTAGACTTAGGTTCCAACTACTTGGGGAACAAAAACCAAGAGCTGACAGCTACACTAAGAGCCCCTTATCAAGGCTGTGGAGTCTGGATAAGGAGCTCTAAGGAAATTAATAGGAGCTCCACAATAGACCCACAGGGGGTCGCGGTGGTCAAGGCCAACCAGCCAGCTCCTCCCTTTTAATCTAATCTACTAAATAATACTAGGATTAGTTTCAAATTACACAAAGTAGCATTGTATCAGTTTAAGAAAGACTGATATAATTTTAAGGAAATAAATATGTTTATTTCTTGGACAAATTTTTATTTGCCATTTAGTTTAACCTTTTAATCTGATGTCGTCTGACACGACCGGCTGTTTTGCTAGAGTTTGCACTAAAATAAATGAATATAAATTTAAATTGATGTATTGCTATTGGGATCTCTGTATTTATTTGCATTAAGCCCTCGAAGAATGCTAAGAGGAATTCTAAAAATGGATAATCACTATGTGTTTTTCCGAAGAACTTTCTCTGTCAATCAAAGCTTGAGTTAGGTAAAATTAGTGTGCAAAAAAGTTTCGTTTTGGTATTGAATCATTTCTTTTGTAAGAGGGATGGGAATTTCGAATTTTTGAGACAAATTTATTATAAACCATGGTTTCTTGTATGTTTTCATACCCACCAATTATATTGACATGTACGACTCTCCTAGCCGCTATTATACACCTGAGCTTTTCATATTCGATATCCTTGAGTTTCACATTTTAGCATATGGACAGCTTTTGTTCCCTGGCAACATTTTTAATTGGCACAAAATAATAAACTCCTATTAAGCTGACCATTAAAATGTAATTAATTCCGTTTATATCTAAGTAAAAGTTTTTGTTCAAATAACCATATGTTGACACAATTACACCAGAAGGTCTATTCGATGTGTATACCTACTTGAGTTTATGAATTGTGTGACATACATATTTTAATAATGTGTTCATATACATTTTCGGCTACTTGCGCTCGATTTGTCGAACAATGCTTGAATATTAATATCATTTTAAAAACTTTAATATCTGTCATAAAGAGTAAATAGAAATTTATGACACGATTATCACCACATCTAAAGAAGTTAGTTTACTCAAAGATACTATACAGTTTATTAATTAAAATAATAAGTGACGAATAATTGGAGACACTTGTAAATAAATATTTAAAACTGAGGCAATTATGAATTTTGTTTAGTATTCAAGGAAAAATAATTATAAATCACGCAGGTTGGTGTCTTAAAATAAATGTAAAAAAGCATTATTATGTTAAATATTGTAAATTACTGAGCTTGCTAGAATCAAACCATATAAACTTAAGGAATAAATTCCATAACTTTACTGATTTTTAAAACATGACGGAAGGGTATAGTGGGACTAAATTTGTGATTAACTTCGTACTTCATACAGTAGAGTTGTAGCTGGCGTACAGTACGTTGTACTTAATTGTACCATGTTTTGAGCCAGTTGCTGCTTTAGAGTATATGAACACCATTTTTCTCAATCAGCAGCATGATAAAGACAATGTAGCTATAGTGATGACATGGTATCGTTCAGAGGTCGAATTAACTAATAAAGATATTTTAATTTAACTTCTTATATACACAAAAATAAGATAAGGGGCTGTATTTATGACTTCAATACGAAAATAAAAGTAAGTGTTATTATATACTACTAAACTATTTGCAGTATTCGGCACTATTTATAGTGAAGTGATAAAGCGATGTGATATTGTGACGTTATAATAACGAACAAATAATGGTGGGATTTTAATTCAGTATGTGGAAGAGAGACATAATAGTGTAGAGATACTACGGAACCAAGGTGACACATAAAGACAGAGATGAAAAATTAGTGGCAATTGAACGAGCCCATTATATAATATAGTAGCCTGGGGATGATAACATGGGAAATAAAAGGTGATTTAAGGAACCGCAAAGTGAAATACTGTGGAGTACAGAGGAGAGAATAGAAAAAGAGCAAGGTTAACAAATATTAGGAAACCAAAGAATGGTTAGCAAAAGAGTGAGGGTGAGTTTCTATAGGATAAAGAAATGGTAAGCATATACAAGTAATATAAATTTTCTTAGGCTAGCCGTCCACTGGTTGTGTTTTCGTCCGAAATGTATTCGTCAGAAATCGGACAATTAGATGCGAATGATCCAATATCACTGAAATGTATTTAAGGTCGTCTATTCTATGCGAAATCACTCGTGCATTTTCGGACGAACACATCCGATGTGCGAAGTATTTAATTAGAATAGGATTTATCGTAGTATGAGGAACGTACAAAGGAAATTATGGAAGGAAGTTGCTGAGGAAATGAACGCTGATGGTACATGATTAGTCCAACAATTTCTTCTTTTACGATGCAATCGACGTTACGTCTAACTAAATACGCATTTTGCAAAAAACTTATTATCTATTTCGATCGTTTGCTGTTCTGAAATCTCGGATGACTGATTCGCATTTACAATTTTTATCCAGTAGATGATACTAAATATGCGAAGTCTGACGAAATCACTTCTTCAGATTTCTGTCAAATTTATTCGGATGAAAACGCAGCCAGTGGACGACTTTAGTCCTGTTGATAGACGGTCGAATTTCGGCAGGAGCACTGGTGTTAATAGAAGAATCGTTAGGGCCGCTTGATCCAGCTGATATTTGTTTTGTGTCATCGTCATCATAATGACGTAATTTCTTTTAAATTGCTTTAATGGGATCTCGTTTGGCAGTAGCTGTGTAATACTCGCAAAACAATGCAGTGAACTAGTTATATGCTAACAACTGTACCACCCTTTCTATTCAAAATCTAAAAAAGAATATTTTTCATACATGGATATTGGAATAATTTTCAATAGTTTTAGCCTCACACGAATACATTTTTAACTTGTACAATATATAGACTCCGGCGCCGGCTCTTTGGTGATTTTCCAAGAAATTAGTATTTCTTCTCCCTAGTGTATGAAGATAAAACTTAATAAAGTTTTAATTCGAGAAACGTTGAAAATCAAGACTTTCTGTCTTTACTGCAAAACGTTTCAGCTATATTAGTTCCTATGGACCCTTGAAATCCCACAAAATGTTCAGTAAGTTTAGGAACTAAGGTATTATGAATGTGACTCTCCACGGGAAATGGGATATGGACCGGCAATTCTATACTAATACTAAACCTCGCCACGTCAGAAGCTGCAGTAATATCATAGATAAATTAGTAATACTACAGCTTCTTTAATGTCGTGCTGGAGACAAAAAAAAGCGGTTTCAGTCAGCTGACTTATGGTGCGATTTTTAGAAATTGTTTTATTCGTAAAAACAATTGCAGGTTGGTACCCCGTTTTGCTATTGAGGGTCACAAATATGCTTTAATAAGGATAGAAAATCTTTTGTCTTGAGGCATTACTGAGTTAGTACAATTTGTGCATTTTCTGTAAAGTTCAAAAATAAATAAATGAATATAAATTTTACAGTGGAAGTTGTTTTAAAGAGTTTATATAGTCAGCATGATAGGAGATAAAATTTGTATTCTAACAATGAAAATCACAATAAGCTCATTATGAGCACCAGCTTGTCTCATGAACTTCTGTATCCGTCAAACTACTGACTGCTGAGCTCGCCATAATTTTCCCTAGTAATTTCTTATTGCTTCATAATGATGGATAATTCTGTTCAGCAGTTATTTTATGGTCTCAACGGGTGTAGCATAGACGAGATTTTTGAAATGACCCTGTAAGAAAAAAATTAATGGGTTGAAGTCAGCGGAACATGTTGAGGAAGAAATATGTCCTCCTCGATTCATCTACTGAATTGGATAAGAAATATTATTTAGGGGATTTCTTACCATGATGCTGAAATATGGTGGAGTATCATCGTGTATAAATCAAATATTGATTTTTCTTTCTGGCGGTACATCTGCCAATAATTCCTGCAGGTATTCTTGGAGAAGCTTCAGGTACAGGGTTATTCATTGTAAATCACCCACCCCTTATCATCATTATTATTGCCTACAGAAAAAAAGTTTTAAATAAGAGTTGTGTGGTTATGACCGAATTTTGTTAAAATGCTATCAAAAGTACAGTGGCGTGCAAATTTCAGGGGATACAAAAAAATAATGTATTTCTTTAAATGTATATTATTAAATTTTTGGAATGATACTTTGTTCCTGATTTCAAAAATATGTTACCACACCGTGTACTGTTCTTAAGTTATTAAATGTCGAATATCTTAGTTAAACTAGTTACTGTACATATGGAAAAGTTAACATTATTATAGTGAGCTATGAAAATGACAACAATTATGTTTGACAAGTGACATTTCTTTAATGAAATAATTAAAATGGTTTACAGTGAGGAAGCAAAAGTCCAAATATTAACTTGTTATATACAAAATAACAAAAATAAATGTGCAGCAAAAAGAGCATATAGGGTGTTGTATCCAAATCGTCCAATACCATCAGAAAATACGTTCAAAACTATTTACCGAAAGGTGAATAATATCTCCAGTTTTAGTAGAAAAAAGCGTGTAGTTCAAGCAAAGGAGGAATAACAACTAGATATACTGCTTAATTTCGAAAGTAAGCCCATCCATATTTATTCGCGAGTAGACTTTTTGAAACATTGTATTATTTTTTTAGGAAATTCTGAATGTAGTATAAATAATGCAGTCGATGAATTAGGTAAAACCATTCCAAAATCCAACGTATGTTAACAAATAACAGCTACAGACCATATAAAATTTTACCCGTATAAGTTTTAACAGAGGCTTATAAAAGGAAAAGACTGGACTTTTGCCGCCAGATGATTCAAAAGTTGGATGAAGATCCCGATTTTTTTTACTAAAATATTATGGACTGATGAATCATCCTTTTCTGCGACAGGAGTATTTAATAGGAAATATCGAAGGTCGTGGGAAAACAAGCACAACTGAAAAAGATTGGTAAAACAAATAAAAAATCAGGAATAGAATCTGTTAGCGTTTGATGTGGAATTTGCAGAAACAAAATTGTTGGACCTATATTTTATGATTATACTTTAACTGGAGTTACCTATCTAGAAATAATTATCCCAGAATCAGAATATATTTTTTTTGCAGAATTTTCCGGAAGCCGAACTTGATGACATGATTTGGATGCAGGATGAGGAACTCCGCATAGTGTCCTATCCGTTCGAGATCATTTGAATAATGTATACCCAATATCGATAGGGAATAAAGGACCCATTAAATGGCCACCTAACAGTCCGGATTTGACCCCTATGGAATCGCTTTTTTGGGGATTTCTAAAAGACATTGTCAATAATAATAATAATAATAATAATAATAATAATAATAAGGAGGTTACGTAAGGGCACCCCGTCAGCTGGAAGAACTACCAGCCGCAGTTCCACCGCGGCAATTACCAGCTGATGGGGATCATCCATTAGAGTTCACCGATATAGACTTAAGGACGAGGGTTAGCCTTAACACCAGGGCTAACCTAAAGCCACAAGACCTGGCTAGAATGGACGCGGTCATCGATGAGGAAATTCCGGAAGATGTAGACATCTGGCAAATCAACTGTGCCGTGTACAACGCTGCGAAGCAACTCGTCCCCCGTGAGAGGTCAACCAATCACGGGGTCGAGAAAGCCAAGCGGCGTGTACAAAAAATCCAAGGCAAGATACAGTCGGCCAGACAACACGCTTCTCGGATCCAGAGTGTGGTGGAATATAAGACGACTGGTAGAGTTTTCACTCCCAGGATCCGGCGCATAGCTGCCGGATTAAGACGTCAACACCATACTCTAAATCTGACAGTGATGCTTACCATCAAGCAGCACTGTCTAGATAGGATCCGAGCGCTCATGGCGATAAAGAAAACATTGAAGAGGCGAGTGAGGAGTATGGAACAAAACAATTTGTTCCGTACGAATCCCTTCCCACCTCTTTCAAGAGCCACAGCGTGTTGTCGAGAATCCGCCGACTGTAGAAGATGTCGAAACCTTCTGGAAGGGAATCTACGAAACGCCGCGTCCATTCAATAGCGACACTCCATCAATTGCACACTTCGTGGCTCTGTGTCACAGACATCTTGAAGAGCCAGAAGAAATGTGCCCGGCAATCAGTACGGAGGAAGTCCAACAGGCACTTGTTGGTACCAAGAACTTCGCTGCCCCGGGCCCAGACGGCATTAACAACTGGTGGTGGAAGAAATTTCCTTCCACTCACCGCCGTCTGGCGCGAGTTTTCAACTCATGGTTGAACGAGGGGCAGCAGATTCCGGACTGGTTCGTCGAGGGACGTACTGTGCTAATCCCCAAAAAGGGGGATCTTTCCGACCCGAGGAATTATAGGCCGATCACTTGCCTTAACTCCTGCTACAAGATATTTACACGTATCTTGTATGCTAGGACGCTGAGGTCTGTTGATCCGGTCCTCCAGCAGATACACGAACAGCGTGGTTCCAAGAAGGGCATGGCAGGTTGCAAGGACAGCCTGCTGATAGACCGCTGTATTACACAGGATTCTGTGCAATACAAGCGGAATCTATCGATGGCCTGGATTGATTACCGCAAGGCATTTGATACAACATCGCATGAGCTATTGTTGTACTTGCTCGAATGTCTTGCGGTACCAGCACCACTAGTGAGATGCATCGAACAGCTGCTGCCGCTCTGGAAGACCCGCTTCACCATAACATCAGGTGCACAGCGGGTCACGACAGGGCAGGTGGCATTTGAGGAGGAGTTTTCCAGGGTGACTCCCTGAGTCCTCTCCTCTTCTGCATCTCACTGCTGCCGTTGTCTGTTGGGCTCCGCCAAACCCGCGGATATCAATGTGGGCCACCCAGTGACCGGAGGCATAAGGTCACCCATCTATTTTATATGGATGACCTTAAACTTTATGCCTCCGGAGAGCGCGAACTACAAAACGCTCTTAGGGTGGTCGAAGAATATACGCGGGCAATTGGTATGGAGTTCGGGTTGGACAAATGTGCAGTCGTCCACCTCAAGAGAGGACGATGCGGGGAATTCCCTGAAGATGCGCAGCTCGCAGACGGAAGCATCCTAAGACATCTGGATGCCGGAGAGACCTATACATATCTGGGTGTGCAACAAAGGCACATCCAGGATGTATCACAAATAAAAGATTCTCTCCGCGGCAAGTACAGACACCGCCTCCGAAAGATTTGGTCTTCCGAACTTTCGGGGAAGAACAAGGTGTCTGCAACTAATATGCTTGCCGTTCCGATTCTGCACTACTCCTTCGGAGTAGTAAAGTGGAGGGTAGATGAGCTGCGTCAATTAGACAGAGATACCCGCAAGATGATGAATATTCACAGAAGTATTCATCCTAGATCGTCCGTTCCTCGTGTGTACCTCCCACGTCAACGGGGGGGCCGAGGACTCTTGAGCCTGGAGTGTACGCATGGCAGAGTAGTTCTGAGTATGGCATGTAACATACTCAGGAGCTCAGATCCCCTCTTGCGGTTCGTAAAACATCACGAAACTGTAGGAGTGGGAGCAGGATTGTTCAAGGCAGAAAAAAGAGCCGCAGATGAACTCGGTCTCGCATTTGACATCAGGCGAGGAGGCCGGCGAGGTGCTGATGTTGAGTCGGTCACCGAACTTCAGCCAAATCGTCTGAAAGCCCGAATCAGAGCTGCCGAACAGGAAAATCTGTTTCGGCAGCACGTCGATAAACCCCAGCATGGTGTCTTCTATAAGAACATAGAAACACTGGGTTTATCGACCAGGCTGACCTTCGCCTTTCTAAGGTCAGCAGGGCTTAAGTCGGAGACCGAGGGATTCATTATGGCCTGTCAAGATGGTGTTATCAACACCTTGGTCTACCGTAGCCGCGTGTGGCGTGTAGAGGTTCCTGATATCAACTGCAGGACCTGCCATCAGGCGCCGGAATCGCTCATGCATTTACTTTCTGCATGCCCCATATATGCGATTTCGGCCTACATCCACCGACATAACGCGGCCTTACGAGTGCTATACTACCATCTAAGGCACTCGTACGGGGTAGACCAGACACCAGTGCTGCCTTACGTCCCCGGAGATATTGAGTCCGTTGTCGAGAACGAGAAATGCCGGATTTACTGGAACTACTCGTTCCCGACTGTCAGGCTAATCCAAGCCAACAAGCCTGACATAGTCCTCCTCGACCATCAACTCAAGGTGATGTATGTCATCGAGTTCTCGGCACCTGCGGAGAAAAACATTACCTTGAAGGAGGAGGAGAAACGGACCAAATATCGCGATCTCCGGTACGAGCTCCAAGTGCTGTACCCAGGCTACGCGGTCAAAATGGTCGTCCTTATTATCGGTGTACTCGGAGGGATAAAGCCTACGCTGCTCTCGGAACTGAAGATCATACCGGCCTGCCAAAAACCAGCCGAGTGGCTGGCAGGTCAAATGCAGAAGGCGGTCATTCTGGGTTCTCTCCGTCTGCTTAGGGCACACGATTCTGGTATCTACAGTCACTAACCCTGCGGGATGTGGGGAGTGGCTGTAGTTGATGCGCCGGCGCGACTCCCGTGAGGCGTCGGAGGCCACGGGAGGACTGACCGGCATCGGATATTCCGAAAAAAAAAAAAAAAAAAAAAAAAATAATAACGAGGTCAAGGACAGATGGGAGGGGCCTTACCGGACGGTCCTAACGATGATGACAATGCGATTGTACATGGACGCTTTAAGTGGACGAGGGAACTTCGGGATGACTTACTGACCTGCCGCGAGAGTAGCGAACCTGAGCGAAGGGGATACATGGCGCGATTGCATGCAGTTTGGTGCGAAATGCATCCAGAGCATCGCGCCTTCTCTCAACAACATCTGAGAGATCAAGTATCCTTTCTGCTCAGGACAGGTTATGTAAGGGCACCCCGTCAGCCGGAAGAACTGCCAGCCGCAGTCCCACCGCGGCAATTACTAGCTGATGGGGAACATCCTTTAGAGTTCACCGATGTAGACTTAAGGACGAGGGTTAGCCTTAACACCAGGGCTAACCTAAAGCCACAAGACCTAGCTAGAATGGACGAGGTCATCGATGAGGAAATTCCGGAAGATGCCGACATCTGGCAAATCAAGAGTGCCGTGTACAACGCCGCGAAGCAACTCGTCCCCCGTGAGAGGTCAACCAATCACGGGGTCGAGAAAGCCAAGCGGCGTGTACAGAATATCGAGGGCAAGATACAGTCGGCCAGACAACACGCTTCTCGGATCCAGAGTGTGGTGGAATATAAGACAACTGGTAGAGTTTTTACTCCCAGAATCCGGCGCATAGCAGCCGGCTTAAGACGTCAACACCATACTCTAAATCTGACAGTGATGCTTACCATCAAGCAGCACTGTCTAGATAGGATCCGAGCGCTCATGGCGATAAAGAAAACATTGAAGAGGCGGGTGAAGAGTATGGAAGAAAACAATTTGTTCCGTACGAATCCTTCCCGCCTTTTTCAAGAGCCACAGCGTGTTGTAGATAATTCGCCGACTGTAGAAGATGTCGAAACCTTCTGGAAGGGAATCTACGAAACGACGCGTCCATTCAATAGCGACACTCCAGCAATTGCACACTTCGAGGCTCTGTGTCACAGACATCGTGAAGAGCCAGATGAAGTGTGCCCGGCAATCAGTACGGAGGAAGTCCAGCAAGCACTTGTTGGCACCAAGAACTTCGCTGCCCCGGGCCCAGATGGCATTAACAACTGGTGGTGGAAGAAATTTCCTTCCACTCACCGCCGTCTGGCGCGAGTTTTCAACTCATGGTTGAACGTGGGGCAGCAGATTCCGGACTGGTTTGTCGAGGGACGTACTGTGCTTATCCCCAAAAAGGGGGTCTTTCCGACCCGAGGAATTATAGGCCGATCACTTGCCTCAACTCCTGCTACAAGATATTTACACGTATCTTGTATGCAAGGACACTGAGGTCTGTTGATCCGGTCTTCCAGCAGATACATGAACAGCGTGGTGCCAAGAAGGGCATGGCAGGTTGCAAGGACAGCCTGCTGATAGACCGCTGTATTACACAGGATTCTGTGCATTACAAGCGGAATCTATCGATGGCCTGGATTGACTACCGCAAGGCATTTGATACAACATCGCACGAGCTTTTGTTGCACTTGCTCGAATGTCTTGCGGTACCAGCACCACTAGTGAGATGCATAGAACAGCTGCTGCCACTCTGGAAGACTCGCTTCACCATAACATCAGGTGCACAGCGGGTCACGACAGAGCAGGTGGCATTTAGGAGGGGAGTTTTCCAGGGCGACTCCCTGAGTCCTCTCCTCTTCTGCATCTCACTGCTACCGTTGTCTGCTGGGCTCCGCCAAACCCGCGGGTATCAATGTGGACCACCCAGCGACTGGAGGCATAAGGTCACCCATCTGTTTTATATGGATGATCTTAAACTTTATGCCTCCGGAGAGCGCGAACTACAAAACGCTCTTAGGGTGGTCGAAGAATATACGCGGGCAATTGGTATGGAGTTCGGGTTGGACAAATGTGCAGTCGTCCACCTCAAGAGAGGACGATGCGGGGAATTCTCTGAAAATGCGCAGCTCGCAGACGGAAGCATCCTAAGACATCTGGATGCCGGAGAGACCTATACATACCTAGGTGTGCAACAAAGGCACATCCAAGATGTAATACAAATAAAGGATTCTCTCCGCGGCAAGTACAGACACCGCCTCCGAAAGATTTGGTCTTCCGAACTTTCGGGGAAGAACAAGGTGTCTGCTACTAATATGCTTGCCGTTCCGATTCTGCTCTACTCCTTCGGAGTAGTAAAGTGGAGGGTAGATGAGCTGCGCCAATTAGACAGAGATACCCGCAAGATGATGAATATTCACAGAAGTATTCATCCTAGATCGTCCGTTCCTCGTGTGTACCTCCCACGTCAACGGGGGGGCCGAGGACTCTTGAGCCTGGAGTGTACGCATGGCAGAGTAGTACTGAGTATGGCATGTAACATACTCAGGAGCTCAGATCCCCTCTTGCGGTTCGTAAAACATCACGAAACTGTAGGAGTGGGAGCAGGATTGTTCAAGGCAGCAAAAAGAGCCGCAGATGAACTCGGTCTCGCATTTGACATCAGGCGAGGAGGCCGGCGAGGTGCTGATGTTGCGTCAGTCACCGAACTTCAGCCAAATCGTCTGAAAGCCCGAATTAGAGCTGCCGAACAGGAAAATCTGTTTCGGCAGCACGTCGATAAACCCCAGCATGGTGTCTTCTATAAGAACATAGAAACACTGGGTTTATCGACCAGGCTGACCTTCGCCTTTCTAAGGTCAGCAGGGCTTAAGTCGGAGACCGAGGGATTCATTATGGCCTGCCAAGATGGTGTTATCAACACCTTGGTCTACCGTAGCCGCGTGTGACGTGTAGAGGTTCCTGATATCAACTGCAGGACCTGCCATCAGGCGCCGGAATCGCTCATGCATTTACTTTCTGCATGCCCCATATATGCGATTTCGGCCTACATCCACCGACATAACGCGGCCTTACGAGTGCTATACTACCATCTAAGGCACTCGTACGGGGTAGACCAGACACCAGTGCTGCCTTACGTCCCCGGAGATATTGAGTCCGTTGTCGAGAACGAGAAATGCCGGATTTACTGGAACTACTCGTTCCCGACTGTCAGGCTAATCCAAGCCAACAAGCCTGACATAGTCCTCTTCGACCATCAACTCAAGGTGATGTATGTTATCGAGTTCTCGGCACCTGCTGAGAAAAACATCACCTTGAAGGAGGAGGAGAAACGGACCAAATATCGCGATCTCCGGTACGAGCTCCAAGTGCTGTACCCAGGCTACTCGGTCAAAATGGTCGTCCTTATAATCGGTGTACTCGGAGGGATAAAGCCTACGCTGCTCTCGGAACTGAAGATCATACCAGCCTGCCAAAAACTAGCCGAGTGGCTGGCAGGTCAAATGCAGAAGGCGGTCATTCTGGGTTCTCTCCGTCTGCTTAGGGCACACGATTCTGGTATCTACAGTCACTAACCCTGCGGGATGCGGGGAGTGGCTGTAGCTGATGCGCCGGCGCGACTCCCGTGAGGCGTCGGAGGCCACGGGAGGACTGACCGGCATCGGGAAACCGAAAAAAAAAAAAATAAAAAAAATAATAATAATAATAGTATTCAAGTCGTTAATGATTCGACTTGAAACAAACAATCTGAATGTAAATAATGGAGCCATTTCCGGTGCAATTATAAATATACGAAAACGTTATCAATTATGCAAGTACAATAATGGTGGACACATCGAACATCTTTTATGAGTTATTATTTATTTATATTTAAATTTCCTAAATAAATCTTTGTTATCTATTTTGTACAAATATTTGATTCTTTCTTCCTCACTGTAAACCATTTTGATTATTTCATTAAAGAAATGTCATTTGTCAAACACAATAGTTGTCATTTTCATAGCTCACTTTAATAATGTTAACTTTTCCATATTTACAGTAACTAGTTTGACTAAGATATTCGACGTTTAATAATTCAAAAACGGTATATGGTGGGGGTAATATATGGTATATTATTGAAATCAGGAACAAAGGATCATTCCAAATATTTAATAACATACAGGGTATCCTATTTAAAAAAATATATTATTTTTTTTGTATCCCCTGAAATCTGCACGCTACTGTACTTTTGATTTTAACAAAATTCAGTCACAACCACACAACCTTTATTTAAAACTTTTTTTTATATGTAGTAATAACGCTGATAAGAAGTGGGTAATTTATAATGAATAACCCTGTACATTACTACATTTAATCGCTGTGGTAATACGAATGGTTCCACTAAATAATTTCCATTGATTCCTACCTAAATTTTCAATTAAAATTATTACTGATGTCACGTCTCAGTTGTGGTGTGGATGTTCTCGCTGGCCCGAACATATAAATTGTGGGAGTTAATAACTTCATCTCTCCTAAAACCTGCCAAGTCGACCCAACAGAAGTAAGTTCTCTGGATGATTTTGTCAACACATAGCCTGGACTTTTGATTGTGGTAGGATGAAAGAATTGTATCTGAAGAATTTTTAAAGCACTTAGAAGAGTTGAGATGGGCTGCTAAATTTTGCAGCGACAATATCTTAAAACGTTTTCTTCTAAATCAACCATTCCTGCGGTATTTGAATATCGTTGTTGCCATTATTTGGGAAACAGCTATTTAGAATAATCTCACCACTTTGCGGAAATCTAGATTTAAAATGAAAGTTACGAAATGTTTCTTGCCAGTTTCTCTCAAACGCTGATGTAAGCGTTGAAAAGTCTTTTGATTAGGAATTCATCAATCGGAAAATAGTTCAGCGAATAATCGTTAAACTTCTGAAGTACTACAGGACGAAAATCCATATTATTAAATGCATTCTGTGAAAGTGTATTCCGTTATAAAAATGAAATGAATGAATGAACTCGCAGTGAAATTAATTCAAACATTGTTTGACTTGTGTCAACCCTTTTCCTAAGCAGGGATACGTCGCGTCGTGGGAAAAAAATTGTATACTATGTGGTTGTATTTACGTAATCTACACGACCCTTAGAGGTTGACTACCTTCACTGAAACACTCTGTATAATAATGCGAATACGTTATCCCACGTAAAACGACTTATGACTTTTTAATTTTTCATATTTACATACACAAATTTTAAATTTAATACACATAACTTGCCTTGTTCATAAGCTTCGTTTGGTAGCCGAAGAAACCCGACGAAATTATCCTAAAGTTAATGCATTAATTGTAATTACCAAACAAATATTCGTGAAAGCCTTTAAACTGGTTACAAGTTTTAAGTTAGCTTATCCTGACATACAACTTCCACCAAATAGAGGATTTCATTCTAGAGTTAATTCGTAGTGAAGCAAAAACGATTTTCGAGGCCCAAAACCATTTAAAAAATTCTGAAGTAGTAGCAGCAATATATGTGATTCATAACAATTATACAGTGGTACTGGACAGTGGACAGTATTCAACTATCAGAATATTCTTTATTGCCGTTAAAATAATCCTTACTTACAATTCATAATATACAAAGTAAATTACAAACTCTAAAAGATGACCCTGATATGGGAGTGAGAAAGCGGTATATTGACATTCCTTCGATTGACGCTTATGTTTACCCCACAAAGGATATCATTTTCAGCAGAAAACATAGAACTGTGTTACTCATGCGAATGTTGGTTGATGCACAATCTCAGCTACTGTTCTCGGTCATTAACACGTAAAAGGTAAGCAATGTTACTTATTTCATTATCTGCTATAAATATCGGTAACGTAGGTATCCACATGAGACGCTACTGAGAGCCGCCCAATTTGCCACGCTTTAATTATGGCATATTATAGATGTAATCATATGCGCCATCAGAGATATCTTTAAGGGGTGTCGCTTATTTAATTGAATTTGATCACTACTGAGAGTAATTTACAATTCGAGTAAATTGGAAAATATTTTGAAAACAAAAAATAATTTAAATATTAAACGCAGATATAATAAATACATTTTATTTATACAAAGTATAAAACAAATACACGCACCTTTTTTATATACATAAATATAAATAACAATATCATTCGTACAAACACTACCTCTAAAATCATCGACAGAAAAAGTTGAATTATCTTCTAGATATTTTAACTTTGTCTGTCAATACACAAATTAATAAATTAAATAGCATATTTATGTAGGTTTAGGGTGGGTCAAAAAAACCGACTATTTTTTTTTACTTTATACTCTGAAAAATCGGTTGCTAGACGCCTCTAGAAAATTCTCACCAAATATGAGCTCTTAATTTTGATAGAAAGGTTCTCCGCTTTACAGTTTTCCATTTTTTCCTCAGTATTAGAAACGAAAATTCATATCTCTCTATCAACTGTTCGTTAAAAAAATATCTCTCAAATTTGTATAAATTTCCCTGAAACTCATAGACTGAATTGAAATTTTCCGAATTATTAATCAAAAATTGTTAAAATTGGCGTGCATTGAAGTTGACGATGAATATCTTTTAAACACTTCATTTAATCGACAAATCATAAGAGACCATTCTTGTAGAGCAGTTAATTTCCTACAAAACTGTGAATTGCGCATTTCATAAAAGTTTTTTGTTAACTAGTTATAAAATTCATAAGCAAAACAGAAATGTCTCAAAATAACCAAACTTCAACCTTTGATATCTTTTAAACGGTGAGGTTTACGAAAAAACTCTAAGAGACCTTTTTTGTAGAGCGTTCCATTTCCTACAAGAATATGAGGAGAGATATTTTTTTAACGAACAGTGTGTAGAGAGATATGAATTTTCGTTTCTAATACTGAGGAAAAAATGGAAAACTGTAAAGCGGAGAACCTTTCTATCAAAATTAAGAGCTCATATTTGGTGAGAATTTTCTAGAGGTGTATAGCAACCGATTTTTCAGATTATAAAGTAAAAAAAAAAATAGTCGGTTTTTTTGACTCACTCTAGTAGGTATACAAAGGTATACAATATATTTTCATTTATTTATACAATGGTCTACTTTTTAATAAATTGTTCTATCACTCATTTAACTTACACTGTTTTCTAACGTGTAATAATCTTTATAGGATATTTCCTCTCGACATTTCGGAAAATAAGAATAACGATATAACGAAAACTGTAATCTTAAGATTTATTTTGCTAATGCAAAAGTTTTTAAAGCTTAACAAACATAAATATACATAATATAGCCATTAAGAACCAGAGGAAAAATAAAATAAATAAGTTGCTCTGGTTTTAAAATTACTTTTTCATTTTTCTGTAAGACTCTTGATCACAAAGTGAGAAAATTCAAGCATTACATATAAAACTGAACTTATTAATGAAAATTCTGTAGAATTTATCTCATACAAAACTGAAAAAGAAGGATATATTATAATAAGATCTAAATGTTCGATTACAAGTTCTAATGTAGCACTGTCCGAAACTTTTTGTTAACAAATAACAATAGCTTGTTTTTATGTATATGCACTGTACAGCTTTTTAAAATATAATAATTAGTTTGTTTCTTGGCTAATAAATAGATTTAAATTGTTTTAATAAGTCTTTAGATGTATTGTTCATTTTTAATGATACAATAAACAATGCGAACTACACAAACGACGTTTAACTACGGAATCTATCACAGATGTCAGCCTCCTTTTTTGTTTATTTATATCAAAAAATACATTCTGTGGATTTACAGATACCAATGTTGAACGCAAAGAGAATATACTTAGTTGGTATCTTAAAAAGAAAGCTTGATTGACGTCGACTGATAATTATTTACCTAGTTGTTAAAATAAGGTATATCGGTGTATCATTTACAAAATTTAGTTTCTTTATAGACATTGGCTATTAACTACTTTAAAAGTGATAAGCGTTCGCGATTCCATGAAAGTAATTCTGAGTGCAAGGAAATTAACATGCGAATTCACAGGACTCAACATTGGGGACACTAATAACCTAGTGAGAATCTTAAAATCTATTGTGTTTAAAATATCATGCTCAAAGGGGGTCTAAATTAAGATGTGGCATATATGGTTGGGAAACTTCTCCTTATTATTTTAGATATTTTTATTGCCCAAAAATTATTTAAAAATGAATGGCAAAATATTTCAATACCTGTTCGTACAGGAAAGAGTTTAAAGAGTATGTTGTATTAGCTCTGGTAAGTAGTCTTTTAATTTATGATCCGAATATGTTTTCAGTGTTAAATGTAAACGCTTGTAAGATAATTTTCTTGTAGAGCCCTATAAGTTTGTTCCTAAATTAACATCGAGAATATTTTTAGGAGTTATGTCAAGCTTTAGGAGTTTTGCCAACCTTAAATTTACTGATTTTCAGTGGCTCTCATTTAAACATGTATTTTTTAAAGAATATTTAAAAATAATCATACAGTTCTTTCTATGATAACCTACTCTGACCGAATAATTTGCAGCTAACCCCTGACGAGACTCCTGAATACAGTTTATTGTCCCTTGTTATTAATTAACCTTGGTTTGTACAACTACTACATAATTTAGAAAATGTTCTCGCCGATAATACTAATTCATAATTAAACGTTGTGAATTTATTTCAAATATTTTAGTTGTCTGATATAATCAGTCAGGATTTTTGCAAATTTTCAGATGACTTCTTCGTCGATCAATCCAGTTTTTGGTATTTTAACATTAAATTTTTCAAATATACATAATTTTTATGCAAATCACAATAGAAGTTGTCTTAATTTCAATCCCAGGTTAAAACTGTAAAATCTGGTTGATCCAATCTCTGAATTCACTAATTCTGGTGTATACACCTGGTTGATTAGGTTCGGCGCAACCAATACCCCAAGAAATTACTCCAGCCAAAAGAAATCGTTTGTCTTCTCTTTGAATAACCATTGGTCCTCCAGAATCTCCTTCGCACGAATCGAAACCTCCTCGTCGCCAACCGCCACAAATAAATATATGAGGGATGTGTTCAATATAACCAGCAGAGCGATACATTGATTCGCAAACTGTGTTGTTTATTACTGGGACAGACACTTCTTGTAGGATGCTGGGTAAAGGCCCATCTGAAAAAAATTTATTTAATGAATGATAAGTATAGGAGTAAAATTAAATATACCACTATTTCAGATTGTCAGTATTTCTTTAATGATTAACTGAAATTATGTAAGTTCAGCAAGTTTCAGATAATACTACTGCTAATCTTGGTTTAAAAAGTTAAGCTTTAGTAAAAATTGAATTGTTTCAAACTATAAATACTTGTGATTTTCATGAAAAATATTTCTAAGACCTACTAAAACTCCAGCAGGATTTTACCTGCGCTTGGAATTTAATCTCGTGTAATGAGGATCAGTATTGACTTTGTTTTTTTTTTTTATTTTTAAATGTTTTTATATTTTGAGGGTATCATAAAATTTTAAAGCGATGAAATTTGGATTTATTGGCTGCTTTTAGTTAGTGTGTAGCATTTAGGAAATAAACTGTTATTATTCCATGTGTTATAGTTATGTTATTACATCCTAAAATCAGTACAAGAGCATTAGTCTCCCAACTCGTATTGGTGAACGTACCACCACTCGCTTGATATGTCCAAATTTCAAATATCTAGTAATTTTAACGTTGTTGAATTGGTGGTAATGACGTCAGTGGTGTTATTTTTTTAAAACTCGTTGGCTCTAAATAGCCAGCGAATTTCGAAAAAAGCCTTTCAATCAATGCCTTTTCTTTTAAGGATATAGCTGCGAGTAATAGATATTCTGTACGTTTAATTGATAAAATAATTAGGAAAAGTAAATTTAAAGAGACACTTCAAAACTACTCGACTTTTCAAAATGAAAGAGAAAATCCGAAATATGTATCGATTCCATTCGATCCTCGATTCACCCGTGGTATTAGTAAGATTTTTGAAAATATAGGTACGATAGTGGTTTATTCATCGGAAAATAAACTACAATAACTTTTACGCAATCCAAAAGACAAAATTCAAACAAAAGAAAAGTAGCTGTATGGACTGTAATCAAAAGTATGTTGGACAAACTAAACGATCAATTCAAACTAGATTCAAAGAGCATATGGCCCATCTCAAATATGGTAGAATAGATAAGTCTGGTGTTGCTCAATATTCCTCACAGGTAATTTTAATATTTATTTTTTCAAAAATGATTATGTAAAAGGAAGGTTTAAAGAAAGTATTGAGAATTATGGCATGAAACAGTTTACACAAAATTTTACTAGAGTAAGAAGTAATTCTAGTAGCATAATTGATCTTGTTGCTTATATCATAACAGAAGACCATTCAATAATTTAAGTAAAAGTAGAAAATGGTAGCGATTTATCAAAATTTCAAACAAAAGAAATTAGATCTCGGATCAATTTTGATGAAATGACAAGTTTGTTAATTAACAAGGAATGGGAGTATTCTTGCACAGATGTAAATATTGTTAGTAAGACATTTGTAAATAACATATTAGATATACTAAATATAGTAGCACCAAAAAAAATTAGGTAGCTGAAAATAGATGGTTACATGATGAATGTCGGGAAGCTATTGCAAATAGAAATAGGGCTTACAAAAGATTTGTATTTACACGTGAGGATGAGGATTGGAGTTACTAAAAGCAGACAAGAAACAATACTGTAAAAGTTATCAAGGAAGCAAAAACAGTATTTTCTGATGGAAATATAGATAGTAATAAATCAAATCCAAAATTAATATGGAAAAGCTTAAAGCAGTTAATTGAGAAAAAAGCGAGGAACACGCTCTGCAAAATTTGAACTGTAATGGAGTAATATATAATAGCAACTTGGCGGATGTAATGAATCAGTATTATGTAGGTAGTATTGAGAGTATTATCATAAGCATAAATTCTAGCATGACATCATTTAATGCTATAACCCTACAAGATCTAAATAAAATAGTGACTAAACAAAGAAAACAATATAGCACTGATGAAATCGGACGTGATATTATAAAAAAAAATTTCACATAATAAGGTATCCTTTTTTTAAATTTGATTAATTTGAGTCTGGAAAAGGGTGTTATGCCTCAATGTTTTAAAACATTTGTAGTGGTACCTATAACAAAAATACCCTATACGAATCTGTCCGAACAGTTAAGATCAGTAAATATGTTGCCTATTTGTGAAAAAAATCTTAGAATTAATAGTTTGTGATCAAGTAATCAAGTACATAATTTCAAATAATATTCTATGCACATATCAATCGGGATTTCGTGGTAAACATTTATGTGCAACGGCTTTGCAATTAGTAATTTCAGATTAGAAGCAGTTGTTGGACAGAGCAGGAGCTGGGATTTGCGCAGTGTTCATTGATCTTAACCATGCTTTTGAAACAAATGACCGTAATGTACTACTCTTAAAACTAAAGATATGGATTTGAGAACACCGTTATAGACTATTACAAGTTATATAACAAATATGTACCAACTAACAAAAATGAATGGGAACTTGTCAAAAGCCAAGTTAAACAACTTTGGGGGTTCCTCAAACTGAACAGTTCGAGTAACCAGAAGCCGCAGTAAGCAGTTATCTGTTAGAACCTGAAGATGGCAGATGAGATTCTGCCGAAACGTCGTTCAGACAACCACGGACCCTCTCGGGGCCTATCACCTACGCGGGAGTATACCCGGAAAACGAATTTAACATTCACCACCCGCGAAAACCTGAAAAACAACAATATATATATATATATATATATATATATATATATATATATATATATATATATATATATATATATATATATATATATATATATATTAGCAATTTAAGATTAATTAGATATATAACAAATACTAGACAGATGGAGGCATTTAAAAGCTTGGAAATTACAAAGTGTAAAAATAGCATGAATAGTGATAAAGGGCTAATCCCAAATAGCCCGCTTTTTTGATTAGTGGGTCACGGTTCATCGAACCGTGACAATAGTTTAGTATAAATAGTATACATTGTTAGCGTAAGGTTAGTTTTAAGAACTTCCAGATGATCCAACTCAGTTGGCGAAACGCGCATTGTGAGCAGTATATAATGTTTTGGTGTTTACTGGAAAACTACGTCAGCATTATCTTTATATCAAGGGTTCCAACCCACTTCAGGACAGGTGATAACCATTACAGATTTTGCTTTGTAATAATTTTAAATTCAACTTAAATATTACTAACATTTATAAAAAGTTTTTTTAACTAACACCCGTTTAATGTTGAATTTTTTTAATGAGTTTCCAGAATTGAAGTTAAATTATTTATCCACATAACTGAAATACATACATTTATCTGTAATCGATATATGTATTTGGTATATATATAATATTTATAATCTCTGAGATTTTAATTTATATTGTTATTTGAACCGCAATGCATTTTAAAACAGTTTTATAAAAATAAAAATTACTCAGTGGTCTGAATGAATTACATTTGTTGAATAAAAATCAGCCACTAAATAAATCTGATACTCGCATTACCCGTGACAATGAGGCGTAAAAATGTTACAGGAAATTAAATTTCATACATAACTGAACAGTAACGGTGAAAAGTTCACCAACAATCAACAATTATAAAGACAGTCTCTAACATTCAATTAAGGGAACTGCAAATTCCCAGTTCTTGTTGCGAAGTTATAGGTATGCCTTGTTAAAGACGTTTGATTGTTTATTTCTTAGACTTGTTGTTAGTAAGTTCATGAGCAGTAAACATGTCGTAAACGATTCATTATCTCAAAGTTTATCTTCTACTTGCCTTCATATAACCGTCCCCATCCGGTCACATAGGCCGTCCTTCCCACAAAATTCTCATCCGTTTGGGGAACACAAACCGGCAAAATATTCGGTTGGAAAGTAACAGGCTCGTAGAATCTTAAAAGAGCTAAATCATACTCGAAAGTCCTGGGATCGAACTGAGGATGCGATGCAACGATTTGCACTCTCCGTTCCTGGTGCAGGTATGGCTCAGATTCCGTAGATAGGTCATGTTCGCCCAAACGCAAAAGTAGGTCACTAGGTGGGACGCTGAAATCAATAAAATAATTAGATACAGTTATATTTTGAATTCACTGATTACCATACAGGGTGGGGCAACAGTGCGTTCGACTTCTACTTTTTCTACCACTGTTAAATTAATTTTAAATGAACAATTTGTGAAAATACAGAAAAGGGTAAATATTATTCACAGTATTTTGACATTGTTAAATAAACTAATAATAAACAAATGTTGTGTTTTATAGCACCCTAAGAAATTTGATTTTACCAACATTGGCAGTTATTCAATCAGTAAATCGTTATAATAAATGTATAAAACTTGACCAGTGCAAGCTAACTAAGTTGTTTCTGTTAAATTTTGTTAATTTCTTGACACTAGTAATATTAGTGTATTTGTAAAAATCGCTAATTGATATTTTAATTATTTGAATAAAGTAAATATTAAAAATGAATATATTCCCCAAAAATTTGTATATAGGCGAAGTTTGCAATTCTGAACATTTTTTCTTAATATAATTTTTCGATTAAACAAAGCCTACTATGTTTTTTAACCGTTAGCAGTTGGTCATCATCGACGAAGTAAATTTTTTTGTAGGCAAAGGAATACTTAATTTTGTTTATTGTATAACTGATGATTAAAACTGTTTTAATCATCTCCAGATGATGACAACTTGGTTGGCCAAACGCACGTCAATTGCAGTATATAGTGTTTTGGTGTTTTGTGGAAAACTACGTCAGTGTTATCTTCACATCAAAGGTTCCAACCCACTCCAGGAAGATACCAGGGTGTGTAGGTGAGAGGTGAGACACACTGTATAAGCGTCTAATATTTTGCTACGATGTTAATTCCAAACATTTTTAACAGTGCTTTAATCGGTGTCAGAATAACATACAACTTTTCTGTCGGGCATGCGATGCCATCTTTAAAAAATGGCAGAAATTATGGTGTACATTAAGTATTTCAAAATGTCTTCCATACCATTGGATTTAAAGCAAAAGCTGTTATGACGAGTATTAATTTTAACTTTTTTTGTTTTCTATGTGACTGTCATGAAAATTGCCATACTGTCAGATCTATAACATACTTCAACACTCAGATAGATTATTTCCCATAGGTATACGTTTAATATGTTGAATTTCTGAGTGAGAGTTTTTACTTTTTAATTTTATTCAAGATTACTGCATAGCCTGTGTGGGAATTATTTTGATATCAAAATGTTAACGAAATGAGAATTATTATAGATATTATTTAAAATGCATTGCATTCCATTGAAATTGGGCGTTTAGAAGAAATAGTTTATAACAACTATTTTAAATATTAGGATTGTATACGTTAAATTGATAAATTTTAAGGACAAAATACCTTCGAAACGAGCTTCATCCATCTCTTAAGTATCACACTGTTAGTCGTATTGAAAAAGTCAGTCAGGGCATACAATATTCTTCTTATCAAATATGATACAAACAAATTCCTCCGCCCATTAGCGATAGGAGAAATGAAAGTCGAATAATGCGCCACCGGACGAGAATATCAACTTCCTCTGCTGTTCTGTTTTTCTCAAGAACGACTGATAAAATCTAGTAAGTGTTTATTTTTGACGGAAACGAATCGGGCATTTCAAAAACAATATATCATCTTTTTTCTGAAAACGAGATTGTATATGTTTTATGGAGAGAGCTAGTTATGCATTTGCTAAATACTAAATTAGTACTTGGCAATATGGTCCAAGTACGACAAACTTGCACTAAAGTCTACAAAAACAACAATAGTCAATGACTTATGTAGTTTTTGCAGTCAGTCTCAAAGGACACTGCTGGCTAATGATAATACAACTGTTGATCTTCAATGTGCACAAACACCTCAGTTTTTTGTAACGTCTCACAGTGGTAAATCTGTATATAATAATGTCAACAATTAAATCAGAAAGTGCTCATGAGCCGAAAAAGAAAAGCCCTACAATTACAAAAGAAATGATTAGAAACTAAGATTAAAGGCAAGAAATACATTAATAAGAGAGGAAAGAAAGTGTGCAAAATAAAAACAGGACAAGACTGGAAGTAAATCATTTGAAAAAAAAAACTTAAAAAAACTGCTTGTTGATAAGAACTGTCATTCTCTTGATGATTTTTTTCCTACAAACTAACTAATCAATTGTAACCTTCCTCCTTACTCACTTTATTATCTTCATAATCATCTTATATATTTTTTATTGACTTTTTACATTTTTGTATAACATTTTTGTGTAATGTATTTTGATTATTTTAATCTCTGTTTTATTTACTGCATGTAAAAACATATTTTCTATTTTTTATATTTTGACATTTTCTAGAGTTATTTGTATTTACTGTACATTCTGACTGAGAAATAAAGAATTATTATTATCTTTTTTTTTTTCAGTTGCCCGACGCTGGACAGTCCTCCCGTGGCCTCCGATGCTTCACGGGACTCGCGCCAACACATTAACTAACATCCCGCAGGGTTAGTGACTGTAAATTCTGGAATCATGTGCCCTAAGCAGACGGAGAGAACCCAGAATGACCGCCTTCTGCATTTGGACTGCCAGCCACTCAGCTGATTTTTGGCAGGCCGGTATGGTCTTTAGATCCGAGAGCAGCGTAGGCTTTATCCCTCTGAGTACATCGATTATTAGGACGACCATTTTGACTGAGTAGCCTGGGTACAGCACTTAAAGCTTGTACCGGAGATCACGGTATTTGGTCCGTTTCTCCTCCTCCTTCAAGGCGATGTTTTTCTCCGTAGGTGTCGAGAACTCGATGGCATACATCACCTTGAGTTGATGGTCGAAGAGGATTATGTCAGGCTTGTTGGGTTGGATTAGCCTGACCGTCAAGAATAAGTAGTTCCAGTAAATCCGGCATATCTCGTTCTCGACAACGGACTCAATATCTCCGGGGACGTAAGGCAGCACTGGTGTCTGGTCTACCCCGTACGAGTGCCTTAGATGGTAGTATAGTACTCGTCACGCCGCGTTATATTGCTGATGTAGACCGAAATCGCATATATGGGTCATGCAGAAAGTAAGTGCTTGAGCGATTCCGGCGCCTGACGGTAGGTCCTACAGTTGATATCAGGAACTTCTACACGCCACACGCGGCTACGATAGACTAAGATGTTGATAACACCATCCTGGCAGGCCATAGTGAATCCCTCGGTCTCTGACTTAAGCCCGACTGACCTTAAAAAGGCGAATGTTAGCCTGGTCGATAAACCCAGCCTTCTATGTTCTCATAGAAGACACCATGCTGGGGTTTATCGATATGCTGCCGAAACAGTATTTCCTGTTCAGTGCTCTTATTCATATGATTTGGCTGAAGTTCGGTGATTGACTCTACGTTAGCACTTCGCCGGCCTCCTCGCCTGATGTCAAATGCGAGACCGAGTTCATCTACGGCTCTCTCTTCTGCCTTGAACAATCCGACTCCCACTTCTACAGATTCGTGAAGTTTTACAAACCGTAAGAGGATATCTGAACTCTTGAGGATGTTACATGCCATACTCAGTACTGTACTACTCTGCCATGCGTACATTTCCGGCTCAAGAGTCCTCGGCCTCCCGTTGACGTGGTAGGTACACACGAGGAACGGACGATCTAGGATGAATACTTCTGTGAATATTCATCATCTTCCGGGTGTCTCTGTGTAATTGGCGCAGCTCATCTGCCGTCCACTTTACTACTCCCATGGGGTACAGCAGAACCGGAACGGCAAGCATATTAGTTGCAGACACCTTGTTCTTCCTCGAAAGTTCGGAAGACCAAATCTTTCTGGTGTCTGTACTTGTCGCGGAGAGAATCCTTTATTTGTGTTATATCCTGGGTATGCATTTGTTGCACACCCAAATATGTAAGGTCTCTCCGGCATCCAGATGTCTTAGGATTCTTCCGTCTGCGAGCTTCGCATCTTCAGAGAATTCCTCGCATCGTCCTCTCTTGAGGTGGAATTCCATATCAATTGCCCGCGTGTATTCTTCGACCACCCTAAGAGGGTTTTGTAGTTCGCGCTCTCCGAAGGCATAAAGTTTAAGGTCATGCATATAAAATAAATGGGTGACCTTATGCCTCCGGTCACTGGGTGGTCCACATTGACAACCGCGGGTTTGGCGGAGCCTAACAGCATTCTCACACATTGCAGCAATATGTTTAAATGGACAGTGGAGCGTCGCGCTTAATTTAGAAGCGTCTATACACTTTTACTTCTTCTCACCTTCCTTGGGTATTAAGCCATTGCTCTATACATTATTTAAAAATATTTGTTAAATAAATCTCTTTGCCAAAATGATTGTCAAAGGTTGATTTTTGAAAAAAATATTTTTGCCTATACAAAAAGGCCTCACATTTAAAAAAATATGAACCTAAAATTAAATTTAAATGTTAAATATTTTAGATGATTTAAAATTGACGTTTCGGAATACTCTCTGATTTGGTTTTCAAAATTAGAGCAAAATTTCTTTGATAAAATATTGTCTTTTTTAATAATATCCTCGGCAATGTCAAACATGACAGTTATCTGTTTGTATATTTCCATAAACTAATCCTTTTGGATCAGAGATTTATTTAACAAATTTCTTTAAATAATTTATAGAACATTGGCTTAATAAGGAGAAACAAATAAATAATTATATACAACATACTTTTACTCTTGCGATTGGTAGTTAAAAATACATGTTTGTGTATGTTAGCATTACATTCACCAATACTTTCAGCCTTCTTCATAGTAATTTTGGATGTTACCGATATACATGAACATATTTACGTGGTGACATATCATCACCTAGCGTCAACCATGGAACTGACGTCACTTATTGTTACCTGCCGATCTCTAGTTATATATCATTTGTGTTGTTTTTGAAATGCTTGATTCAAATGTAAAATGGCGTGTAAAAAAAGTTAGTTTGTGGCTGCCACTATTTGCCACTTCCCGGTATTATTTTGCAGAACAAGTTGATATGTTACTAGTTCTGGGATGTAGTAATAGCAATTGCCGCGAAAGCGTTTGTGTGTTTCAGGAATCCTAATCAATCGTCACACTCCAAACCGCCAACATTTCCGAATATTGTAAGACAACTTTGGGAAACAGGGCGCCTAGAACCCAGAAAAACTATTAATATGAAACAATTTTTGATTCAGGAATACTCAGTGAAATGTACATTAAATCGCCATCATGTTCACCAGATATGAATCCTTGCATTTCCATTCTTTGGTGAGCTCTCAAAGAAATTAGAACTTCGACTTTATAGGCACAAATTCCTCTTCGCCAAGGCTCGTGCTGAAAAATGGGTTCGTAGGAAATGGGTACCATTCTGTGCTAGTTGTACTATTTCCATTCGTTTATTTTTGAATGTAAAATTTATGTGTCCGTAATTATCAGACTAAAGTTCTTCCAAAAAATCTTTTTTTTAGCAATTTTAATAAAACTACTGTACATTACGTACCACTCATTTACAATTGCTGTCAGTTTCTTATGAGCATTGAAATAACAATGCCACAGAAGAAGGAAACACTTTCTTGGAATAAGAATAATTAAATTTATTATTCTTTAATTACTTATATATGGTTACCGAGTGTAAAAAGCTATAAAAATAAAACAAAACTACGACTGTACAATTCTTGGTGATTATTTCAAGTTTTTCAGTTTCTGCTACTTCATTATTGGCAAACGTAAATAAGCTGACTCCGCTACTATTTTCTTTGTCCAAATATGCCGTTAATTTTATTGGAACAAGTATAAATGATTTGAAAGGAATTTAAAAAATGTGTGAAGAAATACAACGCTTTTAAATAATTATGCCACTTAAAAAAGATATTAATAATATGCATTACTTTTACAGCCATGCCAAGGCCATACAATATATTTATCAATAGCAGTAATGCAGAAATGTATATATCTGAATTCAACAAAACATGGACGATTTATAAATAATAATAATTATTTTGTTAAACATAGTTTTATATTATTAATAACTTTACATATTTGATCAAGTAATAGTAGAACTTATGCATATAAATCGGAAAAATTTTACTAAGCACTGAAGAAAAAATATTACGCATGTCGTTAATTTCTTATAATCACGATAAGTTTCTGTTCTATTCTGTTCCACTCCATTCTATTCCATTACAATCCATTCCATTTCATACCGTTCCGTTTTGTGCCGTTCCGTCTCGTTTCGCCCCGTCCCATTTCGCCCTGTTTCGTCCCGTCCTGTTCTGTTCCGTTCTCTCTCGTTTCAACCCATCCCGTTCTATCCCATGTCATCCCGTTCCATCCATATCATCCCGTTTCATCCCATTACACCCCATCCCATTTCATTCCATTCTATCCTATCCTATATCCTATCCTATTCCATTCTATTCTATTATTCTACGTATTTAAGGGCAAAATTAAATCTTAAAATAAGATTTTTTCTTAAATACCCAAAATTCGACATTGTACAAAATTTGGTATTTAATACGCAATGCCTTAAAATAATGTCATTCCGAAACATAAACATTTCTGGTCCGCTACCCCTGTTTCTAATTTAGTCTGGAGACATACTCTGAATACATGGTGTATCCAAAACAGAATCATAAAATTCTTGAGCGTATTCTACAGAAAAAATCAAGGTTTGAATTTTTTAGCTAAACACCTCGTAAGGGATGTGCAACCTATTGAAGATAAAACCTCCTCTTCTTATATTTTATTTACTTGTAAGTGCTCAAAGTAAAGAGTCTATAATTTTGGTTACCTATTTAAAATCAAATGGTTTTGAATCTGTATTGATTTGAATAAGATTATACTATTATAAGAGTAATTTTCACCTCCACCAAAATATTATTAATATTTTTGCACATTTTTGAAAATTTACTTTAAATCCTGGTGAATTTTTTGTTATTTATGAACATTTCAATTTGATAATATAGCTATTCAATTGTATCTACTGTTTGTGAAATTTATACTATTAGGATTACAACACAACAAAAAAATCAACGGATTCGTTTCTGGACATCGAGCCGGCCAAAGGCCTTTGATCGATCCATCGATGTGGAAACTGTTATTGGTTTAAAACCAACAAAGAGGCATGAATTGGAGCGCTGTCATTCTCGCAAAGAGTTAATGCGTATGTGAATTGAGAAGTTCTCTGCTACTTGTAATTAATGTAGAGTTATCATTAAATTTGTTCTAATATCACCACTTTAAAAATGAGTATTAAGTCTGTCGGACTTCGTATTGTGAATAAAAACAATGTTAGAACATATTTCAGTACTTACTTGTCAACGCAATGAGCTGCAGTTATCGCCCAGTTCTCATTCAGCAAAGCCGCTCCACATTTATGCAAGTACGTGGAAGTCCTCCACTGACGTAAGGATATCTGCCAGGGCCACCTTCCAAAAGCTGACTTTTCTCCTCCGACTATCCTAGCCTCAGGGTACATCCTTCTGCCGCACACTGTTGCCAACAAAAGAGTGGAACTTACATTCACCATTGTTATGACAAACAAAAAAAGTTTGTTAAATATATAAATTATCGCTTTGCATAGATTGTTATCAGTGTCCAGTTATGGCTAGTATTATATGTCCTTAAATTTATGAAGATTAGTTTTTAATGATTATGAAGTAGTTAAAATAAATATGGACGAGTTTTTTAAAGTTTTTTTAAATATTTCGTACCAGTTTTGTCCATAGAAGTCTATATTGACAATGCCAAGAGTTGACTTTCCTAGTCTTAAGGATGCCCAGATATAACGGGTGATTATAAAGTAAGGGATATATTTCAACTTATTATATATTCTTAACAAATCAAATTAATAACAAAAAGTAAATGGAATCTAGTTGCTTACATAATGGGATATCTGATGTCAAACACTAGTTACCGCAAATGCTCGATATGATCTCCATTTTGTTGTTGTAAAATTACCAACCGTTCCTCCAAATTGTATACAGCACTATTTAACATTTCTGGTTGAATTGCACGAATTTACTCTCTTATACTGTCCTTTAATTCCTCCAGTGTTGTTGGCCGTGTTCTAAACACCAAATTTTTTAAATAACCCCACAGCCAGTAATCCGCTGGGTTAATAGCAGGCGATCTTGGTGGCCATGAATTTGCAACATGTCTGCTTATAACACGATCTTGAAAAACCGCAGTTAACAATTCTTTAACTGGTCGGTAAATGTGCGGAGGTGCTCCATCCTGCATAAAAATCATGTTTTCAATTCCTTCGTGCTCGTTTTGCAACTGTGGAATTGCATAATCCCTTAACATTTGCAGGTATTGTTCATCAGTAACAGTTATAGATACGGCCTCCCCATTCTGTATTTCCTCGAAAAAGTATGAACCAATGATGAAATTAGCTGTAAAACCGCACCAAACGGTGACTTTTTTGTCATGAAGGCCTTGCTGAACGATTTCATGTGGATTTTCTGTTGACCATATTCGACAGCTTTGAGTATTAATTTCACCATTAAGAGAGAAATGGGCCTCATCTGTCCATAAAATACAGGATAACTATTTGGGTTCAATTTCCATCTGAGCCAATACGTGTAATGAAAAATCGTACCTGAGAGCAAAATCTGCGTCCTTTTATTCAAACAGCAGTTGCAGTTTATAGGGATACATTTTTTAGGATTTTCCGTAAAATTTTCCAAACCGTGGTGTATGGCATTTGTAATCGTTTTGATATCGCATTCATACTACTGATTGCTAGCGGATTAGTATTGGCTACGTTTTGATTTTTCTGAAGAACTTCTGCACCTTGAACATCACTAATCCTAGGTCTTCCTGACCTCGGAAGGTCTTCTACAGACCCTGTTCTTTCAAATTTGCTAATCAAATTACGATACGCCTTCATTTTGCACGGCCCTGCTCTCAAACCCATTTTGGTACGAAATCTTCGTAATCCAGTAGTGTAATTTTTACCGTCTTCATAATAACATTGCACTAAACCAATTCTTGTTTGCAGATCCATATTGAAATTGTTAGAATTTACGTTACGCGAGTTTTATTTTGAAACAATTTTCTAAATTACGATTATTTCGTTTGACACTTGTATCAATAGTTGTCACAACAATTCTTTTGTTTTCCATAGATACACTAAAATCCAATTATCGAGGCAACTAGATTCTGTTTACTTTCTGCTACTAGCATAATTTCTTAAAACTATATAAGAATTTAAAATAGACCCCTTACTTTATGATAACCTCATACTTTTCTGAAAAAATTAAAAATTTCTTTAATTGGATTCAGTGGCGGCTCGTGCTGTAGAAATGCTGTAGTTTTTAGAGGTACCGTACTAGTTATTATAATAATAAGTTACATTACACAGGTTAAAAGTTACCAACTATGAATGTTTTCCAGAAAAACATTTATTATTGCCCAAGAGTACTCATCGTATAATAATATAAACTAACATTTAGACTCACTAACATTAATTAATAATTGCTTGCACTCCATTAGATGGCCCACTTATGACTGCCGCATCATCATATGTTTGACCAATAAGTTTTTTTTGCAGAAAAAGCGCATTTTTCACATCACAACTACAAATCAACGTGTATGTTTTTTATAAATGTCTGAATTAAATAGTCTATGAAAGGTTCGTTATTTACTGGAAATTCGGAGTAGGTCTTTCTGGTCTATTTCGGTTTTGTCGGTTGAAGATCGACTATAGACTGGATCCGCTATTACACTTTGCACAGAACCCATATTTACGATAAAAAAAATGCTGTTCATATGCGTATACGTACAAAAAACTGGGCTAGCTAAAGTTCTGAGCTCATTGACAAAAATAGAAAACTAATGTATGCCTGAGCCCTGAATATACTACTAAGCTAATTCTTTCTTACACTCACTGTTAACGAAGAAATGTATTTAAATTTCTCAGAAACACTTTCCTACAATGATCTATATATACCAATTTAATGGCTGTTGCACCTTTAATAATAAAATATTAGACCTTGTATTATCAACAGCTTAGATATACAGGCAGGTGATAAAATGTTAATCTCCATTCATAAAGGAAAATATTCATCATACTGCACTCGTTATTTGTATACAGTTACCGCAGTTATTCAGAGATCAGAAAGTGACATATTCGTCATTATATTTTTTGAAGGCTAATTATGAAAATATTTATTTAAAGTTAAGTAACATTGATTGGAAAATAACGTTTCAATATCTGAATACAGAGTAGGCAACAATTAAATTTTACAACACACTGAATACAATTATCGAGGAACATGTTCCGCGAATTAATCGTAACAAAGAAAAAGGTTACACATGGATATCTTTAGAAACAAAAAGGGAACGAAAGAAACAAAAGTGGTTAGACAAATGGAAAAAATATAATAAGCTTGATGATTATGAGAAGTTCTCAAACTCAGAAAAGATTGCAAAAAAATGATTAAAATATAACATAACCTACATTCAAAATTGTATTATTGAAAACCCAAAACAATTTTGGGCGTATGTTTCAAATAAAAAAAAACTAGTAATATCCCCAACAGCATGATTCCTAACAATGATAATTGATAAGTTTGAGGGTCCTCTTGAAGTTACAAATGCATTTAGTAACTATAAATTTCATTAGCAAGGAAAGCATATCGAAAGAAATAGAAATCTTGGACATTAGAAAAAGTGCAGGTCCGGACATTATTCCTCCGATATTTGTAAAATCTTGTGGGAATTTTCTATTAACACCGTTATTTATTTTATACAACAAATCAATTTCTGAGGGTAATTTTCCATCACGTTGGAAAATTGCTAAGGCAATTCCAGTTTTTAAATCGGGCAAAAAAAAGATATAACTAATTACAAATCGGTTTCAATTATTAGAAAAAGTTATCATGTGATTATTATTGCTCTTGATTCATTATAGCTGAAAATTATGAATGAATTTGATATTGCTTGCATTTACAATGCATTTTAATGCAAATATGCCACCCACTAACATTCTATGATGCATTAAGTAAGAGGTGATATTTATGTACATACATTTATTTCTTAATTTAGAATTCATCTTCAACCACATGTACAAGATTAATGTCAATAACATTGTTGCAGGATATAATGAATCATTTATATCTGAATATAAGACAAATAATATGAATGTCAGATTTATTATGTTAAAACCATTTATAAATCAAGTGGCAAATTTAAATAATGATTCGAAGAGGCTTAGAGCTTTTGATGTGCCATTTATAGAAATTTAATTTCCATAAAAATCAAATTCTCCAGATTCATCAATCATATTGTCATCATATGTAGAGGAATTAAACTAAACCTAAATTAAAATTGTAGCCTACTAAAAAGAGCGGATCCAGGAACTGCCTAAAAGGGGAAAGTGCCTGATCCAAATATTGAAAAGTACCTAATAAGAAATGCTGTAAATGGCGTGTAAAGAAAATAATACATTCATTTGGAAACACATTTTTTATCAATAATATTTTCATCATATGCAGATGAATTAAACTAAACCTAATTTAAAATTGTAGCCTATTAAAAGAGCGGATCCAGGAACTGTCTAAAAGGGGAAAGGGCTTGACACAAATATTGAAAAGTACCTAATAAGAAATGCTTTAAATGACGTGTAAAGGAAATATTATTGGAAACACATTTTTTTTATGGTAATTTTAAACTTAAATTTAGATAAATTAAACATCATTAGCGCTTGTAAGTTACAGCTACGTTTACTTTAAATATCCGAAGGCGAGAATTATACATGTATACTAGATGTATAATTCTCACTGAATTAAGAATGCAATGTTACCTTTCGAAAAGTAATTGTATTACCATCTTCATCAGGATCTTTTTTTAGACCGAAGATGGGGCAATTGCCCTCGCTTGGTTCTGCGATTGGTCTACTTGTATAAAAACTATTGTCACCAGCTAAATTTACTATTTCGGATCACTATTTTAAAACTGCTTAGCTAAAAGCCATTAGTTTTCTATTGTTCGTTATGTCTGTAACAAGGATTCTTACGATTTATGTAATAAAGAAAGTTTTCGTAAAATATTTTCTTAACCGCCTCTCAATTCATCGAAGAAACTCCTATGGAGTTCGAACTACATTTAAGACATCGACAATTTTCTATTGCATCTTTGTCAGAAACAAATTACTAATTAAATTTTTAACTTACACTAGGATGGAATCGAATTAATAAGTAGCTATCAAACTGAGACAATAGTTTAGGAATAACTGTGCTATATTTTTAGTTCCAGCTTCAGATGATACAATCTTTATTGACGAAAAGTGCATCAGTGTTACTTGCATTAGGCAATATACAGATCTAGTTAACCAAAGAGATACACGACTAGCGGTATGCGCAGTTTACAGTTGCCAGTCTGGATATGAAGTCCGAACGAAAGTTAACGATTGCGTCAGGGTGCTTGCTGGGAGGTGCATACGAGACAAAGACAAAGTAGAATCAGTATCGCTAAAGCCGCGGTGGAGGATATTGCTTGTTCATCTGAAGAAATCTTTGCGTATTAACGTATCTACTAAACTTAATTCTAAAAACATAAATTAATATTCTCACAAATAATAAAGAAAAAATAATACCAACTCTAATAAAATAATGCGTAAATAAACAAATAAATAATTCAAATTAGATGCTCAAAAAGACCTCCTTCTTGAGAAAGGCAATATCCTAACCTACTGTAAAAGCACTTTCTGACATTCGCGCTGGCAATACTGGCGACTGTAAACTGCGCATATCGCTAGTCGTCATCTAGTAAGTTGGCTCGATCTGTATATATACATACTATCTCAAGTACAGCTAGTTGTTTATTAAAAAGCTACTTTATTACAAAACATATTATTTATATATAGATACAAGTCAGATAATTGCTTAAAGTACATACATTAATCTTAATTTACTTATTTGATAGTATCTTAAAATAGTTAATAGGACCTACTATTAATATTATATTATTTTTTGGGATATGCTTTATGGATCATCAACAAAATAGCAAAACAATTTGGGACATCAGGAATATCAAAAATGATATTAGGATAATCACTGCTACGACCATGAAGAGAAACAAACTTGTTAATTATTAACAGTTTCTCAAGGGTATTTTTGGAATATCTCTAAATACTAATAATTACAACTTCTTTCAAATATAGTGAGTCAGTATCGACCGCTCTATTACTGGATTTGGAAACCTACAAAAACTTTTTTGGCTTTTATTTATAACAGTATTAATCTAAAAATGCCTCGTTTGTGCCAATTTTGTTTGTTAATTAGGACATCACTTTCACTGATTTATTTCAGATACATTATTGAATTTTTTGAATTGTATTAAAATGCGAAAATATTTGCAAGCTCATTATCAACTTTTTAAAATTTGTGGTGTGAATATAATTTGTCGTTACACCATTTTTAAAAAACTTGCATTTCAAAAAATTATAATTAACTGAAAGATAGTATTTTTTTACACAGATCTTCTTATTCTAAGCGGTAGTATCGACTTTAAATGTGCCCCCTATCTCTTCAGATAAGTGAAATGTGTTTGTGAGCCTCAAATTTGGAATATGCTCTATATTTCCAGACCGTTCAAATTTCTTTTTAATATAATTTTTGTAATTTAATTTAAAAACTGAAAGGACTGTAATCTTCAAGTAGTCTTAAATCCCTTACTTTATGCGTTGTGAAATATCTGTCTTCATAACTTAAGCCATAAATTTAAAAGTATATAAAAAAAATTCTGAGAAGCGGTTATTATTTGAAAGGGAAGTAGGCAATTTAAAATCGGCGAACTCTGGAGAGGTCTCACTGTACAAATCTTTAATGGTTTTAACGTCTTGCACTTAAAATTTTTCACTTGTCATAACTGAACATCGGTAATTTGAACTAAATTATCTTTCAACTAGACACTGACTTTAAACGCCACTTGTATGTATATCGTTTATATTGAAGACTAAAAGAAAACTTGTTCTGTATTGTTTTATTTTCAAGTGTCGAGGTTGTAGACCAACCAATGGTCGGCAATTTACCTTGAGAGTTCAAGAACGATTCTCACCAGAGACTGATTTCTTATTTTATGGAAGAATTTATTACCTCTAGAGCCGTCATTTTCTCGATCAGTTGGCGGGTAAAGTCTATTAAAGCACGCTATTGGATTTAACGTCTTTTAGGTTTTTGTTTCAACCACTAAAAATACCAACAGTTCTTATTTTTTTAAATATCAACGTGAATGTCATTTCAGTCTGGTAAGTTTGTAACGATACACATTTAAATGGCTACAAAAATATTTAACATTCTCCATGTTTAGCTAAAGACGAATTAATTGTTGTTTATAGTAAACTGTAAGATATTAATGATAATAGATAAAACATAAATGACAATAAAATTTTATGTATGTAGAAAATCGATTAAAATGTATGACATAAATACGTTTTGAAATAATTTATTAATCTATTTAATTTTTTATTCATGCTTTAATTTGACGAACTCGTAGAAAAAAACTAAAACTCAAATGAACTATTAACAACAAATTTTTTCGTAACCATTTTACAACAAAAAATACGAAAATAAACAAACACTTCAAACAATTTTCATTGTTTATGAATTTATAAACATTTTGGTAATTTTCTAACTTCATTAGTCAAATGAAAGAAAAAAATAGTTAATCATTGTAGAACTCCATAAAAAAATCTTTTCACATATTCATTTACTCAACGGTGGTTCTTCTATAGGGTCACTTGGTCATTGACCTCCCACATACAAATAAAAAATAGAGCTATTCATTTTATGAAGTTTAAGAATATATAATATATATATTTTTAATATTCTTAAAAAATATATATATTATATATTTTTAAACTTCAGAAAATGAATAGCTCTATTTTTTATTTGTATGTGGGAGGTCATTGACTAAATGACCCTATAGAAGAACCGCCGCTGCATTTACTTATTTTTAAGTCCATTGCGTCTATGGAGGAACCTGCCAAACTTTAGGGATGTTCCTTGAGTAATTTTAAGAAAAAAAGTTATATCAATGTAGGTTATAAAACATAACTGGGTTATTGTCATTATTGAAGAAAAAATTTTCTTAAGCAATTTTAAGAAGTAGGCTTTAGAACGAATTGCTATACAGGTCCTAATTAGTAATAATAATAAATTGACTTACAAGTAACAGTAAATACTCGTAAGACAATTTAACTTCTGATTTGTAATTTTTAAATATGCCATTGAAGTTTACAAATGAAAAATATTCGGATATTCACTTCGCTTATGGTTTTTGTAATGGTAATGCAAGGGCTACCGTGAAGGAATATTGTTCCCGTTTCCCAAATCGTAATGTGCAGGATTATTCATTATAAATTACCCACCCCTTATCATCGTTATTATTGCCTATAGAACAAAAGTTTTAAATAAAAGTTGTGTGGTTATAATTGATTTTGTTAAAATGCTATCAAAATTACAGTAATGGCAGATTTCAGGGGAAACAAAAAAATAATATTTTTTTAAATGGGATACCCTGTGTATTATTAAATTTTTGGAATGATCCTTTGTTCCTGATTTCAAAAATATATCATATGTTACCCCTACCATATACCGTTTTTGAGTTATTAAACGTCAAATATCTAAGTTAAACTAGTTACTGTAAATATGGAAAAGATAACATTATTAAAGTGAGCTATGAAAATGACAACTATTATGTTTGATAAGTGACATTTCTTTAATGAAATAATCAAAATGGTTTACAGTGAGGAAGAAAAGTCCAAATATTTACTTGTTATATACAAAATAACAAAAATAAAATCTAGTATAAATAATGCAGTCAATCAATTAGGTAAAAGTTATTGCAAAATCCAACGTACGTTAAAAAATAAAAGCTACAGACCATATAAAATTTTACCCGTACAAGTTTTAACAGAGGCTCATAAAAAGAAAAGGCTGGATTTTGGCGACAGATGATTCAAAAGTTGGATGAAGATCCCGATTTTTTTACTAAAATATTATGGACTGATGAATCATCCTTTTCTACGACAGGAGTATTTAATAGGAAAAATCGAAGGTCGTGGGAAAACAAGCACAACAGCAAAAGATTAGTAAAAGAAATAATAAAAAACGGAAGAAAAACTGTTAGCGTTTGGTGTGTAATTTTCAGAAAAAAAAATTGTTGGGCCTATATTTTATGATTATACTTTAACTGGAGTTACCTATCTGGAAATAATTGTCCCAGAAGCAGAAAATATTCTTTTGCAGAATTTTCCGGAAGCCGAACTTGATGATATGATTTGGATCCAGGATGGGGCTACTCCGCATAGTGCCCTACCCGTTCGAGATCATTTGAATAATGTATTCCCAATATGAATAGGGAATAATGGACCTATTAAATTGCCACCTAACAGTGCGGATTTGACCCCTATGGATTCATTTTTTGGGGATTTTTAAAAGACATTGTCAATAATAATAATAATAATAATAATAGTATTCAAGTCATTAAATACAGGATTTGACTTGAAATAAACAATCTGAATGTGAATAATGAAGCCATTTCAGGTGCATTTATAAATATAAGAAGACGTTATCAATTATGCATTGACAATAATGGTGGACACTTCGAAAATCTTTTATGAGTTATCATTTATTTATATTTAAATTTCCTAAATAAATCTTTGTTATTTATTTTGTATAAATTATTTATTTTTTTCTTCCTCACTGTAAACCATTTTGATTATTTCATTTAAAATATGTCACTGATTACACATAATAGTTGTCATTTTCATAGCTATCTTTAATAATGTTAACTTTTCCTTATTTCCAGAACTAGTTTAACTGAGATATTCGACGTTTAACAATTCAAAAACGGTATACGGTAGGGGTAACATATGGTATATTTTTGAAATCAGGAACAAAGGATCGTTCCAAAAATTTAATAATATACAGGGTATCCCATTTAAAAAATATATTATTTTATGTATCCTCTGAAATATGCACGCTACTGTACTTTTGATAGCATTTTAACAAAATTCAGTCATTACCACACAACTTTTATTTAAAACTTTTTTTTCTATAGGCAATAATAACGATGATACGGGGTGGGTAATTTATAATAAATAACCCTGTACTACTAAACAGAGATGTGTTCATGGATATACCGAGAAGACTTCGGGAAACTAGATCTTTTGTAATAAATTCAGAACGGATGCCTGTTGATATCCTTCACGCACTACAACGTATTTCTAGACTTAGCACTCGTAGACTTTCTACACGTCTTGAATTATCTCGCGCTATTGTGTGAAGAATATTGTGCAATGAAGATTTGTATCTTTATCATTCACAAATTGTTCAAATCTTAAGCCAGAGGAAATTTTTTTCAGTGGAGTTGCTTTTGATGTGTGGATCTTGGCTTGTTGAAGGACCTACAATTACTGAGATTTTCTTTTAACCTCTTAATAATAACATTATTAGGTTGTCTTCTTTCTGGATAGCGATTGAAATATATTTCGGATGCAATATCACAATTGTTATTACTTTGAATAAAGCATTCTAGCATATCGTATTTCTCGTAATTTTCGTAAGACGTCTTTACTTTTACAATTAAATGGGGTGTAATTATGACGGAAACAAAATTATTAATATGCAATTTACAGACAAACGGATAAACACTGTCATAGATGACACACGCCTATTTGGAATAAATATAAAAAAATGCAAAAAGCAATCTACTAAAAGATTATTTTTGCTATTAAATACTTACACATCAAAAGCGACCCCAGATATGATATATAGTTTGAAGGATAAAAAAAAATCCTTTTTAACTAAACTATAGCCAACTACGATTCCCATTTAAAAAAATACAACTTTATGCCATAACTCGAATTTGCACTGTATTCTACAGAAAAAAGTGTCTAAAGAATGTAAAAGTTGTTTTTTCGTAACTTTACAAACAACCAAGATATTAGCATGTGTCTAAAAGTCGAAAAATTAAACTTTTGTTTATAACAGTTAACCTGAAATAATTCTGGTTTTTATGTATTACTAGCATCCCTACTTATCGTGATTGGGAAATTTACAGATTTATGTTGGTCACCTGAAGAAAATACCGCCCTAAGAGTGCACAATAACTGATTTTTGTAAAAATATTTAGTTTTTTTATTATTAAAATTGTTGCCTCCTTGACTCGTATTCCTTACGAATGTTTTGACCCAAGTAAACGCATCAGGAGAGTAATCTACACCATTACTGGATGATCCCATTATGTATACAAATCCAAAATCTTTATGAATTGTTCCGATGATATACCACTGATAACATTGTCTTTTATGATATGATGGTCATACATTTTATAAAAGTAGCTGCCAAAAAGTCAAAAATTTAAAGTTGATTTTCAGGATAATTGAAAAGCGTTGATGTTCTTAAAAAATAAACTCAAAAAGTGACTAAAGGGATATTAAGACAATTGAGTATTTTATTATTCATTGATATAAATAAATAATCATTGCTACAACTACTCGCTTAAATTGATTTGCGTGGTTTGAATTCCTTCAATTTATGTAGTTTATGAACATCCTGTGCTCACTGGAGGGATACAATCTTTATGAATATCCTTCGATAATAACTTCACAAAACAAAAACCGTAATTACCGTCCTGGGATTCAATTCTTAAAGTAAATTATCCTTATACGCTCATTAACTCTCTTAATTGTATCGTATACTGTAAAGCTGATGTTAAGTCAAATCTTTCGAGATTCAGCAGACTAGTCAGGTTGACTTGTAAAAAACACATAAAGGTTGTCCAGGCATAAGCAAGTTTTCTTGTGGGTAATTACAGGTAATACATTTATAGGCTGATGCTAAATTATTCTTTTGTAGAGTTTAAATGCTGCCTATATCGCAGTTCTTAAATGATTCGAAGGAAATATAAAAGACAAAAACCGAACAACGGCCGCTAACGATATTATGTGTACATAGTTGCAATTAAAATTTCACTGGGCTTGTATATTATTAAAAACTGGTAATAGTAATAGAATGTAATTGATTGCTTTATATATACATCTTTAGTTCAATCGGAATGCCAAAAAAATGATCAATCTATTGGTAATTTAATGCGAACTTTTTTAAAAGCGCCATAGATGTATTATTAAAACTAGAAATAGTTTATTTGTAAAAAAAAACAACGAATGTGGCTAATATGGAATCGAATACACTTGTTAGTATATATAAGGTGAGAATTATTTAAATGCCAAACATTAGGATCTCAAAAATAGTAAAGGATAGTTAGTTGAATTATATATGTTTTTTTTTAATTTCATATACAGTGACTCTAAATACCCCCGGATATAGAATTTGATCGAATTTAAGGCACACAGTAAAGATCGCCATTTTGTATGTCATCTTGAATCTCTAAAAACTGTTCACATATTCTTAGTCAGCGACTTTAAAAATGCCTGGATATTGATTTTAAACGAAATCGGTCCATATTTGCAAAAGTTGACCGCCATATTGAATTTTTTAGTGTTCCGATTTTTGTCTTATTTTGTCATCGAGAATACATACATACAAGTTAATCAAGATCGGAAATAGATGAAAAATTAATTACAAACTTTTACCCTAACATACACCCAAAGCAACTTGATATAGCGCTAGGTAAGAAACAACTTTTTTTCAAAGATGTTTTCGGCGATTTAAAGTTATTTCTTACAGTCTAAGAAATTTGAATAAAAAAACAGTGGGGGCCTATTTTACATGGAAAAAGTGCGAGGTCCTTTAATGTTCGTTATGAATCTACAAATAAGTTTAGGATATTTTATTCCGTGTTGAAGGGATATAATGTGCAAGTTAATCAAGATACCATTCGATGAAGATTAAAGAAAAACAATTTGTTACGATACAGGGCAGCTACAGGTTCTTTGTTAACTGCAGCCCATAGCAGAGCTTGGCTTGAGTTGGCTCGAGTGCATATTGATTAGAGGAAACTGAATAGGAGCAAGTACTATTCACAGATGAGTCTAGATTTAATTTGATTACAGAGGAATGAGAGTCTACAGACGTCTAGCTGAACGAGATTCACAGTGAAACCTTATGAGAACTGTTAGTTTTGCGCAGAATTAGTCATGATATCACCTTGGAAAGTGGCATCACTTTGAGAGCAGACATAACTGGTAGTTATTGATTATGGGAGCTTAACAGTGACTAGGTATAAAAGAACCATTCTTTAACGCCATGTTGTACCATTTGCTCTATTTATTGGTGAGATCCACACAGTGTTCGGATGTGGAACTCGCCATAATGAATTGGCCTGCGAAAAGTCCTGACTACGGCACGTTATGGAGAGAGATTGGAGCGCTATAGTAGTCTGCAGTGACTCACAATGAGCTGAGAGAGGTCAATCGAAATTTGGAAAGTTATTAATCAACATCAAATAATAATTCTCTTGATGAGTATAAACAGTTGGTGCCAAGCAGTCATTAACATACGCAGTGTTCTTTGGTTGTAAAAGTCTGTATATACTTTTATATTAGGCAATTTGGAAATAAAACTTCATTTACTTTTCTGTTTCGACATATACGACAAAAGTCTAGCTACGATTCTCAAGAATATGCGTTCATTTTGCGGCGAAGTATATTTGAATCGGCTCAGTTACTGCCGAATATTGAACTGGACCAGCCAATACCTGCTAAATATAATTCAAATCATTATTTTTATAAAACAGTTGAATTATAGCATTTTTATTTATACTTAAAAAATTTTCCGTGTTTTAGTCATTAGAGAATTAAAGTAAATATGTCTCAAAACATGTAGTCAGATCTATGTCTACCATTGGGATTTTCCTGTCTAAATTAGTTAGCTGAGATTTAATTTTCAAAATGTAAACTAAGCTCAATGAAATTTGTTTTATTTAATCTTTTGATGATGCCGTGTATAATGGCGAAACATCAAGAATATTTAGTCTTCGCAGAAGTGTACTTTGTGTTATAGGTGGTGGTGAGTTACCAACGCTCAGATGGGCAGCACTTTCTGAAGCAAACATCAATGATATAACACGCTTATACTCAATAAACCATTGTTCATTAAATAAGGTGATAAGAGTCTACAGCAAAGGGTAAATGGTTTTTGGGGAAAAAGCAGTACGTATCAAGTTACAAGGAAAAGTTGACATGTTTGTATAAAGAGAAATTTTCTTACCATCTGTAAAATCACTCATATTAACTGGTCGATTGATTGGATCCACTGTACTTTCTGATGATGATTCTGTTGTTGGAATTGGATTTGTAGTTGTAATGTTTTCGTTTTCTGGTCTTTCGGACGTTGCATTTGTTGAAGAAGTTACAGATTGTGTAGTCGACTCGAAAGGTATATATGTTACAGATGGTTTTCCTTCAGTCATTACAGATGGTGTTGAAGACATTATTGTTGTAATAGTCGATGAAGGTGTTTCTGAGGTTGGTATTGAGGATACGGTCGATGGAGAAGTTGTTTCTTGAATTTGAGGAGTGCTGCTACTTGAAAGAACACTGGGCAGAAGAACCCAACCGTCTGGTGTTGTTATTGGCATCCAATCTAAAAGTTTGCGAGTATTACTTTTTGATCAAAAAATTCTTATTATATTTATACTTGAAGATCAAATATGAAAATATTAAATTTAAGTTTAAATTAAATTCCATATTTAGTAATTTATTTACATTGCTTTATAAATAGTTTATTTAAATGTTATTTATATATTTAATATTACTAATTTATATACTTAAGACCTCGGGGCGCTACTTGCTCTTGTCTTGTTTTATCTGTTCATTGAATGTTGAAAATTAAATGCAAAACCGTTGTATCATAAATCCAAGTGAGCTGAGGCTCTTGTTTGTTTTGTGCTTTTAATTTTCATGGCATTAAACATTATTTGGGTTATAATCTAAATAATCTGCTTCTTTTCCTTTGTTAACGTTGATTAATAAAACATTTACGTAGTTATGTACTTTAGTTTAAATTCCTAGCAGACATACCTTTTATCTACTGGTTCATATGTCTAATACAATCTCAACTTATCTTTGTCTATTTGTGCTACACAAATGTATTTTGTCCGTTTGTTTTTGCAATACGTCATATCTACAGAGCAGGAAATATGCATTATTTATGTATATATAGTGTTTTCTAAATATAAATATACACAATTTAGAAAATAAATCAAAATAATTTCATTAGCTAATACTAAGAAAATGTTGGATTACATGATAGAATATATACAGCAGAGGCATAGTAAACGTGACTGGAAATCTTTCTATCTGAGCTGCGGGTTTTATTTCCACCACCACCACTTGCAATGTCGGTGAGAATGGTTGTACGTACGTTTTCTAAGTTTAACCCACTTCTAGATAGCTTCGGATTTGAATTCGGGGGTTGTCTAATTTCTCTGATGTTTTTTACTTTTTTTTTTTTTTTCGGTTTCCCGATGCCGGTCAGTCCTCCCATGGCCTCCGATGCCTCACGGGAGTCGCGCCGGCGCATCAACTACAACCACTCCCCACATCCCGCAGGGTTAGTGACTGTAGATACCAGAATCGTGTGCCCTAAGCAGACGGAGAGAACCCAGAATGACCGCCTTCTGCATTTGACCTGCCAGATACTCGGCTGGTTTTTGGCAGGCCGGTATGATCTTCAGTTCCGAGAGCAGCGTAGGCTTTATCCCTCCGAGTACACCGATAATAAGGACGACCATTTTGACCGAGTAGCCTGGGTACAGCACTTGGAGCTCGTACCGGAGATCGCGATATTTGGTCCGTTTCTCCTCCTCCTTCAAGGTGATGTTTTTCTCCGCAGGTGCCGAGAACTCGATAACATACATCACCTTGAGTTGATGGTCGAGGAGGACTATGTCAGGTTTGTTAGCTTGGATTAGCCTGATAGTCGGGAACGAGTAGTTCCAGTAAATCCGGCATTTCTCGTTCTCGACAACGGACTCAATATCTCCGGGGACGTAAGGCAGCACTGGTGTCTGGTCTACCCCGTACGAGTGCCTTAGATGGTAGTATAGCACTCGTAAAGCCGCGTTATGTCGGTGGATGTAGGCCGAAATCGCATATATGGGACATGCAGAAAGTAAGTGCATGAGCGATTCCGGCGCCTGATGGCAGGTCCTGCAGTTGATATCAGGAACCTCTACACGCCACACGCGGCTACGGTAGACCAAGGTGTTGATAACACCATCTTGGCAGGCCATCTTGGCTTGGCACCTGATGTTATGGTGAAACGAGTCTTCCAGAGCGGCAGCAGCTGTTCTATGCATCTCACTAGTGGTGCTGGTACCGCAAGACATTCGAGCAAGTACAACAATAGCTCATGCGATGTTGTATCAAATGCCTTGCGGTAATCAATCCAGGCCATCGATAGATTCCGCTTGTATTGCACAGAATCCTGTGTAATACAGCGGTCTATCAGCAGGCTGTCCTTGCAACCTGCCATGCCCTTCTTGGCACTACGCTGTTCGTGTATCTGCTGGAAGACCAGATCAACAGACCTCAGCGTCCTAGCATACAAGATACGTGTAAATATCTTGTAGCAGGAGTTAAGGCAAGTGATCGGCCTATAATTCCTCGGGTCGGAAAGATCCCCTACACAAATTTATTTTGTCCGTGTGTTTTTGCACTACATCATATCTACAGAGCAGGAAATATGCATTATTTATGTATATATAGTGTTTTCTAAATATAAATATACACAATTTAGAAAATAAATCAAAATAATTTCATTAGCTAATACTAAGAAAATGTTGGATTACATGATAGAATATATACAGCAGAGGCATAGTAAACGTGACTGGAAATCTTTCTATCTGAGCTGCGGGTTTTATTTCCACCACCGGCACTTGCAATGTCGGTGAGAATGGTTGTACGTACGTTTTCTAAGTTTAACCCACTTCTAGATAGCTTCGGATTTGATCGGGGGTTGTTTAATTTCTCTGATGTTTTTTACTATTATTATTATTATTATTATATAGATTTTTTTAAAGAAAAAAATGCGGAGTTAAAATAACTTAAATCATTTTTACTGACCACAATCTTTCCTTATAAAGCGACATTTTAATCTGGCTTCAAATGAGGTCGGCCACCATAAAGTTCTAAAAAATTTTTTGAATTCTATGAAAATTATGGACATGTTCACTAGAATTATATTTCACAATCAGTAAATAAAGAAAAACTAAATTTGGTTATTTGCAAAATATACATGATCATCGCATTAATCACATGTCAAAACATATCTCTACCAAATTACAATTTGTCTTTAAATCTGTCTGATAATTCTTTAATGTTCAGAAAAGGAAAATTATCCAAGCCCCACTTTGGGCGCCGAAACTCCTAAACGTAGCACCTTAGCCCAACAATCAATATTAAGAAAATTTTGTTGGATATCAAAATGAGAAGTAAATTAAGAATGTTTCTGGTCAGTTAGGATATTTAATATCATGATTTTTTAGCTTAACTTTGGAGCGATATCGATCATGTAATTCTATTATTCTTAGTATTATATAATAAAAGTGGTTGTTTTAATTGATTTTCCAGTATTATGTATTTTGATACGTTGTTTAATTTCATTATCTTGGACTTGTATTTTTGCGTGTCAATCAGCAGTACACAATACACATAAATACTACTTAATTTTTTTAATTTCAGCGTATGTTAAAATTTGGAAGATTTTTACTTAATACTCAAAGAACGTTTTTAAATTTCATCTCCAAAGAAAGTACTTGTTGACAATGACAAATATGATAACAACTACAATATAATAATTATAATAAAATACAGCAAACTAGATTACTTTTATAATACTACTACCAAAAAATATTTAACATAATTTTATTTATTGTTAAGTAATAAAATTTCAAAAGTAGACTAATTGGCAATTTTTAAAATGGCACAACCAGTGGTAAATCTCATAAATATTGTAATTAACATAATGAGAGAGTTTTCTTTTGGTTGCATTTAATCAAAAAAGTATTGTAACAATAATAATTAATATGGAAAAATGGTGTAAAACATTAAATAATTACATTCTCACAGTTTTATAAAATGTGTTATAACCCAAATGCGCACATGTTATACTGTGTACGAATTACCGTGAGATTTAATTGAAGAAATATGGCGACATTCAAAGTTATCAGTAGAAACATATTTATAACACGATCTAACCTGTTTAAATTCTCAAAGAGGGTGGAGTGGATGTAATAATATAAATAAATATGAACTTATTTACGTTTTGTCCCCGTTTCTAGAAACAGACTTGTTTGATATTTTTTCTTCATCTTTGTTCATCTTCATTCTTTGTTCCATTTGATGCGGAAACAGTAAATGTGGATAGGTCCAGTGCGGAAGATATAGTAGAAGTGACCGATCTTACATCTTCTGAGACAACTGGTATAACTAATACACCTAATTTTACTCCTAATGAAACAAGCACCAGCGGAAACAATAGTTCTTTTTTTATAGCCGTGCTTGTCACAAATAACACTACTAGAATAAATGAAGCGACTGAAGAAATTAACAGTAGATCCATTGTATCAGGTAACAATGACTTTAATTTTTCTGTATTTCACTTAAATATACAATGCCCCAGTAATAAAGTTGAAAAACTAGCATTATTCTTGAATAACAGAAATTTTGATGTAGTTAACAATGTTTGTAATTTGTTAGATTACACATTATCGTCTTTTTATATACGTAGAAATCATTCTCATGGTGGAGTAGTAATATATGTAAAAAATAATACCTCATTTAACCCTGTTGATGTTAAAAAATATTGTATAGACATTGATGTAGAATTCTGTGCTACTGACTTCACTGATTTGAAATGTATTGTCACTGCAGTGTACAAGTCGCCTATGGGGCACTATGAAAATTTTTATAACAAACTATTTGATTTCTTGGAGCACTCTACAGGTAGATATACAAATATATTATTAGCTGGAGATTTTAACATTAACTTTAGAGGATCATCTGTTAATCTCAGTAAGTTCATTTGTTTAACTTCCACATATGGTTTAAAAGTTACTATTTGTTACTAGAGTTACACGTGTTTCTTTAACTTGTGTTGACAATTGTATCATTAATTTTGACAATTCTGTATTTACTTCTAACGTAATAGATCCATGTCTATCATATCACTATGATCAATGGTTTTTCCTACATACAAAGAAAAAAATTGCAAAACAAGTATTACTTCTAGGGGTATAGAGAAATTGAAAACGTCCCCTTATTTCTCCTGATTGGAGTAGTTTTGTATTAAAGTCTCATGATAATATCGATTACTATGTACTTTTACTTATCAACATTTTCCAATCTCAAGTGGAACAACTATTTTCTTTGACTAACAGTTCAGCGACTAAAAAAAAATTACAACCACGATATAGTGACGAGCTTCGGCAAATGAGAAACACATTATCTTGTTTAAAAACAGTTTATAACACAACCTATTCAGATAATGATAAAAGTACCTACTATAAATATAGACGATATTATAAAATAAAAATTGAAATTACTAAAAGGATTTCATACTGCACTTATATTGCAAATTCTGACAACAGAATTAGAGCTAGTTGGAAATTAGTTAATTTGGAAAGAAATGTTTGTAAGAAGTGTACCCGACTCAAATATAACTAATGATGATTTTAATAACTTCTTTGTTACTATTGCTGAAAATATTGTGAACTCCATTAAAGATACGGATTATGTAGCTACAGAGTTTTTAAATGATACACAAAAGCCAGCATGTTAATTTTTTTGTACCCCACCACACCGCAAGAAGTTGTCAATATAGTAATGTCCTTAAAGAATACCAGTTCACCGGACATTTACGATATCAATACCGCTATGATGAAAGAAACTATCAACATTATTGCTGTGCCTCTAAGTAATTTATTTAATGCTTGTTTTGATGTTGGTCTCTTTCCTGATGTTTTTAAAATAACTAGGGTCGTACCAATTTTTTAAAATGGAGACGTGTCTCTTCGAGATAACTATCGTCCAATATCAATTATTCCCAATTACCCCCCCCCCATTTCCAATTTGTAATATTTAGCGACTTACCCTCTGTGGTAGCATTTTGAGCAACATCAGTTAGTGGTGTGGTATAGTTTTTGTTATCTGCCACAGTCCAAGTTACTATCGTTGGGTTACTAGTAGGTTTGACGGAGACCAAGGAACCAAGAGGCTTAGCGGCTTCAATTTCATTTGTAGCTGGATTGCCATTGACAGTTTCCAAAATTTGAGTTACATTTATTTTATTTACAGGTACCTCATTAGAAACAGTAGTTGTTAAAACCGGTGGTTGTCTTGTGGTGATTTCTTCAGGTTCTTTAGTTGTTGGTACAGCAGTGGTCGTGATACGTACAGGTATGGATGTATTATTTGAAATAATTGGACGCGTAGTTGTGATCGTCGTTGTAGTTTTAACGGTAGTCGTCGCTTTTCTTGTGGGTTTAGAAGTTGTACTAGGAGGTTTTTTCGTCAATTTTGTAGTTGTAGGAGATTTCGTGGTAATAACTGTTGGTTTTCTAGTTGTCCTCACTGGTTTACTAGTTGCTTTCGTAGGTTTCTGTGCCGGTTTTTGTGGCGGCTTTTGCACTGGTTTTGGCGTCGGTTTTTGAGTTGGCTTTGGCGTTGACTTTTGTGTTGGTTTTGTAGTTGTTGGCCTAGTTGTTTTTACTGGCTTAGCAGTTGTAGGAGCTCTTGTTGGTTTAGGTTTTACTGTGTGTTTCGGTGTTGGTGGATTAGTTGGTCTAGAGGAAACAGGTTTGGGTGTGGTTAGTTTGACTTGTGTTGGCCTTCGTGTTGTCAGTCTAGTTGTTGTTAACGTTGCAGATGTCGTACTGGGTTGAGTCGTTGTTAAAAGCGGTTTTGTTATTATCTCGTCTAACGTGTTTCCATCTACAATCTGGAAGGTTTGCAGTTTTTGTGGTATCGTTGTGGATTCTATTACAACAGGGGATATACTTGTGCTTATTTTTTCTCCAAAAGGTTTGGAAGTTGTTATATCTTCTTTTATATGAATTTCAACTGTTGGGATTTTCATACTGTCTTCAACTAATTCCACCTTAGTTGTAGTAGTGGTGATTTTATCAGTTGTACTACTAATTGTTGAGGTACTAATTTGTGAATCTAATTTATTAATAATACTAACTAAACTCTCGTCGTCATCTGGTTTAGTACTGCTAATTGTAGTAGTAGTAGTAGTAGTAGTAGTAGTGCTTGATATACGATGAGGTGGTTCCCTTGCGGGAATTATATCAGTGTCTATTGTATTTTCAATAATATCATGTACTGGTTCTACGTGACAACATGAACCAAAATAAAACCTGTCTATACAAGTTCCTAAATGGGTACCGTTTGCTTTTAAACAGTCTATCGCAAACATGCAGACACCATGTTGATTATTATTTTTCCTAGATATGCAGGGCAAGTTTCTTATGTTTCTACCAGTGGTGGCACCTGAAATAAAAAAAAGTATAAGTCAATAATTATATTTAGATGTAAATACTTTAAAATTAAGATCTTAGTGTTTATAAACAATGAAATTTATAAAAAAAAATTTATATCTATTACAAATTCCTTTGATAAAGCAAATTTGTGTTTAATATCTTTCCATGAATTAATCTTTTCACGAATATTGCTAAGTATTGCCTTTAGTTACAAATGAGTACCTACCAAAGTAATTAGTAAAAGATGGATCATTATTATATAATAAGAATGTAAATGGATCAACACGCTACCTTGGGGTGTATCAAATTTTAATTTATCAGGTTTTAGAAAATATAATGTTGATTTTAAATTGTCTTTTAGTTAAAAAGAATTTAATTTTGACATATTTTTTTAAGTGAATCGGTGTTTAAATAATCCAATGTTAGAAATAAATCTAAAAACAATCGTACAAGGGGAAGCGTATATTTTATTTTGTATTTTAGTAAACTTTTGCAATAATTAACGTTCTTTTAAATTACAATTTATGTATGTATTTTTATATGAATAAAGTTGTAGCCATATTATGCATTAACGTTAATATACTTCTGTTAACAAGGTAATATTCATTAACGTTATGTTAAGAGTTTAACGAAACCAAAGGACCGTTATTTGACATTTTACTGGATGTCTACTTTAATAAATTAAATTAAAACAGTGGCGAGTACTTAAGGGGATAAGGTAAAAATAATGTTGATGTTAAAATGCGAAGCTAAAATTATACTTTTTTGAGGGAGCTGTACTAAAAACAATCGCTGAGTATACGAGTACAAGGACTTATTTATTTCTTAGCAGGAAACAGAACTCAAGATCTGAGAGGACTTACAACCAAGCAGATATGCTACAAGCCAATAAATATCTTCTGCTTATTCTCACTTCCAAATCTTTTAAATTATCATGACGATTTATCACGGATTAAATTAGGAATATAGTGCTCTTAAAATCACCCTACAAGAGGAAATCATATAAATTTAGATCCAGAAACCTGGCAGATCAATCAACAGAGCCTATTCTTCTTATCTACCAATCAGGAAACGCATGTTGAATATGCTTTAACACCTACTTTAATGCCATGTAAAACACCATCAGTTGTCCATAGAAACTATGTGGTATCGCAACAACTGAAAATAACTTTCTGCATTCAGATTTTTCTGTATAAATGGAATAGGCGATAAAGCGGCGTCTAATAAATAGTGCCAACTCATAGATTAATTACTTTTGCAGATTTTGAGTACGCGGTTCCTTGATTCAGTGTGGATTTTGTATTATAACCATAATTGACAAAAATATGTCTGTTCCCTTATCCATTAAAGTAAAATGTAAGTTATCGGAAAAAAATCATTTTAAGCGCAACATTTGATGTATTATATGCATTTTAGCAAAGCTGTATTCTTATACAACGAAATTTTTCTATCTCTTTTGAATATTTTGTGTTACATATCCATTTAAATTTTGGTTAATATTTTGAGAGTAAAAAAAATTTCAAGCTCACTAGAAAGGGTTGACAGACATTCAAAGAGGCACAGATAGACTTCCTTCGATGTTTGAATTCAGAGTGTTACGAAACGAATTTCAATGCAAACATATTCTTTATTATGTAAGAAAAATTATTATTGTTCGATTACAAACACTTTTTGATTTAGTCAGAAAAGTATGAGATTCCATTTATTGGAATCTTATCATTTTCCCTTTTTTTAATTCATGTTTTATTGATTTCGTACAAACGTTAACTAATACACTAATTATGTGGCAAAATTAATTTTGAATAGTAACTTTGGCAATAGCAGCAGATTGTATTTCACAGTTTCATTATCAAATAAAAATCCTCTCTCTTATGATCACGGGTGAAACAATTCTCTTTTGTTTTTGTTATTACTATTCCTTTTATCTTCTAACTATGAAAAGCGTTTGGTAACCTATTTACACTTATTTTTGTTTTCATTAGTCATTCCATCTAAAAGAGAATTTATTTTATGGTCCATTAAGTAACGGCATGGCTTGACCTACTTGTGCTACTAAAAGTATTTTATAAACCTGAGCTGTTTCCCGTACTACCTAAGAACAATCAGTTTATATTACTTGTCTAAATACCTAACAATCTATTTCCTTTAACATTTATACATTGTTATTTAAAGGTATGGATTTGCCTTTTTAAGATTTGTCTGAAATCGTGAGATGAGAATGTTATATTATAACGGTGTACTACACATTCCACACTAAACAGCTGACTGTCTCTTTCTAAATGTGACGTCGGTGGTCCCGTTACCTTGGCCCAGTGGAAGTAGTTATTGGACACTGGTCAGTATCTCATTTATGTCACAGATAAGCCCGGCACTGAAGGACGGATTTCCATAAGAGAAGGCCATGAATTTAAAGTTAGTGTACATTAGAAATACTGCATCCATTCTGATGTTTAAATTAAATTTCAATATACTGTAATGTTAATGATATGTGTAATTTATTATTGAATAACTTTGTAAAGTTTGTTTGTGAACAATACATTGTTTATATTTTAAATTATTTCTTCTGTTCATCAACATTTGTATGGGATCTTCTGTAAACTGTTACGTTAATATCTGAAAATAGTTGCATATTTTTTTATTGAAAATTTGGAGTAATCAGGTTTGTTTAAATTACATCGGTTTTTCGGAGTATCTAAAAAATACCCGCAAAATTAATACAATGAACTGATCCTTCGGTTCGCTCTTTGTGGAACAATTAAATATTTATATCAAAGAACAAGAAATTTATTTCTGAATGTTTCAGAAAATTTATTTAAGCTATTCTCGTGTTTCGGATTTCCAAGAATAAAAAGAATACTATTCTTGGGAAAAGTCTGTATTCTAAATAGTATATAGAATGCTATTTTCTGTACTCCTAAAAAAATCCTGTATTCTCTCTGCTTTTGAGAGGGGCCTAATAAGTTGCAACACATACAGAATAGAAATATATTTCCTGAAACATTTAAAACATTCTTTTTCCTTTTGTACAAATGCTGAAAAATCGATATTTGGCTTTGTTCGTATATTTCCTGCTTTATCCTTAAAGGATCTTCTGACCCTTTGTCACTATTCATACTATTTTTATACTACATAATTTCCAAGTTTTCAAATGCACCCAGCTATCTAGTATTTCTTGCATTCCTAATTAATCTTAAAATACGACTATTTATTTGATGGTTATTTTCAAACGCATATTGGGCAACACTACACTTATATTGTTCTACCATATTTGAGGCGATCCATATGCTCCATGAATTTTGTTTAGTAGTAGTAGTAGTAGCTACTTATATTACTAGGCAAATAGGCCACAATGGGCCCTTTTTACCTAGGAACCTACAGTTTAGCGTGGACTCCGAACCACGGTCCTCGACTGTCAACTAACCCACCGCCTGGGCCTGCCCGCCTGCACCGCTAGCAGAGTGGCAAACCTTCTGGGTAGGTCTCTTCGACCCTCCACCCGGGCTTGCCTCTCCGCCTGCATCAGGCTAGCGGCCTTCCCGGGATTGTCTGTTGACAGCCTACCGACTGTTAGATGAGCTATCGTTCATCCATCCAATTGCCGGACTCGATCAGTGCTGCTTAACTTCACTGATCGAATATCGGAAATTAATTGGATGTCCATACCTCATCCGCTCATGAATTTTTCGTCGAATTGATCGTCTAGTTTCTCTAACATATTTTTGATTGCAGTCCTTAATGATAATTTCATAAATCCCCGACATCGTCTATTTCAATTTTGTTTTTTTGATTGCTTAAAAGTTGTTGTTTATTTCCCCACTGTCATACCTATATCAATAAAAATGTTACTTATACCACGTGTGAAGTGAGGATCGTGTGGAATCAATACAAATTTCGATTCCTCTCTTTCATTTTGAAAGGAAGAGAAATTTCGAAGTGTCTCTAAATTTACGTTTTCTAATTATTTTATGAACTAAACTTACAGAATAACCATTACTCACAGCTATACCCTTATTCCATGCCTTTTCTATTTCAAACCTCCCCCAATTGTTGGGGAAGCTTAATAGGCGATGAACTAAAATATTAAAACTCGTTATTTTGTGTTTAGTACAATGGCTAGAATCCTTAGGATTATATCAGAAAGTACTGGTATATTTTCTATATATGTCAAATTCCAACTTATTTTCGCTGTTTCTATTTATTAACAAATCTATAAATAATAGTTATCCATAATTTTCAATTGCATATGTGAGTTTAACTGACGCGAAACAATTGTTTAATTTAGAAACAAAGTTATCAGAGATTTGTTTATCAAACACTGCAAAAATATCATCCACATACCTAAGCCAAACACTGGAGAAACAATCGACTTCTTCTTTTGCTTCTACTTAGAATTTGTTCATGAAGATACTGGTAATGAATAGTGAATGATTACCTATTGTTGTCCTTTCATGTTTTTCGAAAAAACTACTGGTTGGCAAAAAATGCAACGAGTACAGTATTCGATGTTTTGATGTTTGTGGAAAACTGGGTGAGTACTGATAAATTTTTTAAAAGTCAAAACGTATTTAAAATTCCGTTTCTTAAGACTTATTTGATTTTTTTCATCATAATTTAGAGAGTAGCGTATTATTTTTTATTTAACTATATATAAATTGTTTTTAAAAAATTGCAAAATAAAAATGGTTGCTATTTGTACTGAATTGCGCCTCATAGCATTTTACGTTACGGTTATTTCTTATTCCATCGAAATGTATGGCAATCGAACGAGAATGAGATGTAATTCCGCGACTAGAATGGACAATAAACTATGTCGCAATAACAACAATAAACATTGCCTTGATCCTGCCACTACGATATTCGAATATAAAGGTCGAGGCAACTGACGTTGAAATGACTTTAAAATCTTTACCGCTATTTTCACACCTACATTTCTGACTCAGTGGGTGAAACCTATGTGGAACACACTTTTCTGCCTCCCTCTAGCTGGTACCGCTGACCCACTCTCGAGCGGATCTCGGTAGTGTTCCGACACTTCTGTATATTTGTTTATTGTACTTTATGGCTTGTCATATGTTAATTAGTTGGTTTGTGGTTCAGGAATACATCTTAGTAAAACGAAAGTTGCGGTTTTCCGGTGATTCATATTGGAGCACAATAATATTTAAATACAATAACTACGGATCTCTGGTTGATATTGTGTTCCGAGAAATAGAAGAAATTGTTTCAAGATATACAAAATGTGAAAACGCCAATATCACTTTCATCTAGAGTGACTCATGCAAATTATATAGTGCGTCCTAGAACACAGTATTCAAAAAAAAACATTTAATTTTATAATAAGATTGCCATGTAATTTATTTGAGAAATGATAAATATTTTTACTTTCTTATACCCAATATAAGGAAGTGTAGTAATCGTAATCTTTTTCGACCTCGAGATTTTGATTGATTTATACGTTTTGAACCCTTCTGAATCCATTCTGACTATTTTCCGAATGATGTCTCTCGGTGCGTGTGTGTGGATGTGTGTGTGTGTGTGTATCCGGGATAACTCAAAAAATACTGATGGGAGACTTTCCAAATTTGGCAGTTAAGATTGTCAACAACATTTTAGGTGACACATTAAATTTGGTGAATGTGGTACCACCAGAAGAGACATAATAAATGAAAGCAGAAAAAAGGTACAATTTCGGAAAAAAAATAAAAAAATTTTTATTGCATTTCTGGACGAATCTCGACGAATTATAATGAAACAACAACATTTTATGAAAAAAAAATCTGTCCGTATGTCTGTAGTATTTCGATAGCAGCCACAGTTTTTGAAATAAAGCTTTCAAATTTGGTACATTTGTTCTAAAGTCCAAAGACAATGAAAAATTCGGTGTGAGCAAAATTGGCCAGCTGAAAGGGGGTTCACGGGACCCAAACTTTTTTGTATTTGACTCTACAAAAAAATATATTTTTGATGAGAGATTATAAATCATGTCTACTATATCAAACGAATAAAATATATTTTCCAAGTACTTATATAAAGCTGATATAAACTGAAATATTTTACACATAAAATGGGGTTAGGATAAATTTAACAGTTTGACGTTAGAAAGGTCTAATTTAGTTACAAAAATGTCAATGTCAACAACAAAAAATTATTAAAATATATGACATGAATTATTATTGAAAGTATCGAATAATGCTGATAATTAATTATTTAAAAATTTTAATGAAACATATCAAGGTACGCTATTAAAATTTAATTGAGGCAAGTGAATAATTAAATAGAATGATTTTTTAGATCGATCAGTAATTAATAATGTCAATACAGACACGTGTTTGTATTTTTGCGTCATCAGTGTGACCATTTCATAGCTTCGAAAGCAACTGAGAATCTTAGTAACTAACAAATATCACAATATTAGAGAATAGTATAATTAAAATTAAATTAAGAAAATCCCAGTATCAGAGTTGGCAAAATTTAATCCAAACTAGGTATTTTCTTAGGAATAAACTAGTAATAGAGAGTCTCCCAGAATGTTGCACATTTCATTCTTGAATATAGGCACGACTCAACTCACGTAGTCCAAGTACGCTCACTTTAACGCAGTTCTAGAGATATTCAAGAAAGAGTACCGAGAGCGGCGACCTCTAGCCCAGGTGGACTAAACTACTGTTATTAAATATGATTTGAACGAAACAACTACTCAGCGGGCATTTGTCTGTTCCATAACCTATGGCATACTGAGGAGAACTAATAAGTTTGAAACCGGTCTATGTCTGGTTAGGAATTGACAAATGATATTGGTTACCGATCTATCATGATTTGAATGTATAATCCAATGCAGGTCGGGGTATTTGCCCATTGAGTAGTTGTTGCGTTCAAATCATATTTAATAACAGTAGTTTAGTCCACCTGGGCTAGAGGTCGCCGCTCTTGGTACTTGCTTCGCAAGTCGCTATCCGCCACAGAGACATCTATGATGTCGGTCGGATAGTAGCATTTGGACCATATGAGAAGTTTCACATACCTCTCACCACTACTGAATAAAGGATGTCGACTACTGTCATTATTTAATATACAAACATATTTACAGCCAGGACACAGCAGCTTGTTGCAGTTATTCATAATAAATTATAATTTATTTATTTCCGAGACTAGTGTTTTCTTTGATTGAACAAAAGCAGTAGGATATAAATTTTTACAATTGAAACAAATGTTGGAACTTAGAATGGATGTACAATTCCGGATGCTAAATTACATACATTTATTTTGTTAAAATTGAGTCAGCGCTGTTTCCAGGTTTGTATTATGTGCATTTACATTCAAGTCTAGTCAAAAGTTAAGGTTGTTTTATATTATGTTCTTGTCGATACAATAAGCATAACAAATGATATTCGTTCCGTAACTTTAACGAAGCGTTGGTCATATTTAATTTATAAATTTGAACGTGTACCAACAAAATAAAACCATGACTGAGAGTTTACTTGTTAAACTGATATAGTAATAATTGTTTAGCATATAATTGCCTTACTGCCGTAGAATGTCAGATTCTTAATACAGTAATTTATTATCATGAAAGTTTTTAGAAATCTCTTGTATTTATAACAACAGCTTCATATTATTTATGTATAATAGAGAATATCCAATTTTTGAAATTTTCTTTTTCCCTACACTAATTTTTGCCTGCTGAACACGAATTTTGAGTAAATTTTCGAGAAAATTTCCGCTTGGCGACATTGGGGTTTAAAACACAAAAATGTCACATTATCTTACTGCCTATTGCAATATTTATTCACAATTTTTTTAGTTTATTGATGTCCAAAGGGATTATTTGAATACTTTAGACATTTGCTATATTATATTTTAAAAACAAATTAAGTTCCTCTTCTTGATAAAAGTTAAATATAGAGTGGAATGAAAAATAATATTAACTGAAAATTTTTGTTAATTATTATTTACTAACTTTTACAAATCTTATCTCTGAAGCCATTAATGTTTATTACATTGGGGTTTACAAGTTTCCTTGCTTTGGATTCTTTAAATGTGCTGGCTACCCTGATGAGCTAAGGCAAGCAGAAACACGTGTCGGTAGATATTTTAAAGATTTTTAAAGTGAGTGTCAACTGGTGAGTACCTTGTGTTTTATTTATTTTTGGTTTTATTAGACAGAATAGTTGAAATTAAAAATAACATTATTGAGTCAGTAGTACTGAACATAATGTGCATATTATCTCTTTTGTAGTCCCAGTTTCAGCGTTTTGGCAAATAGCCGGGAAAATAATTGTTTAAAAAGATATATGTTATACTTATCTGTGATAAGATTTGTAAAAGTTAGTAAATAATAATTAACAAAAATTTTCAGTTAATATTATTTTTCATTCCACTCTATTTGCTATATTCGTTGAAAAAGACATCAAAATATAATACGAATTCTAACCTGTTTTGCAGGTTATTAGCTGAACTTAGGGAAATTTGTGCCCCAATATCTCGAAAAGTATAGCCGATTGAAAATTTTTTACTCGAAATTCGTGTTCAGCCGGCAAAAATGGGTATGTAGAGAAAAATCAAAAATCGGACGTTCCCTAATATGCATTCACATTACCAAATGTATTTATACCGTGTCCCAAATTCGCTGCTCTCCATTGCGATATCGGAAACCATAACAGCAAATGGAATAAATTTTAGTAAGTTTTATGCTGATATCAAATCTTTTAAGAAATCAGGGCTAATTGAAACCGTTTTTGAGATTTTCCAAAAAACAACGAAAATTTTGTGATTTCTCTTTTTGGCTGTAGCCAAGTAATCCTTGGTCAAACAGATTTTTAGACTAATAATTATTAGGACACTTTCTGAAAACTAATATCTTGGTGTAGAAACCAATGTTCGATATTCTTTTGTTTTCGAGATATCCGAGGTAACTTTTGTTTTTCTTAAGGCAGCCATACTGGATTATTCGTTTTTCAGATTGTGCCTAAAGAGAGCTTTCAAATGATGTACACATGACGAGAAAAAATTGTTTTTCAAAGGATTAATTTAAGAAAAGTTTTCCATATTCTTAACAAACCAAAATAGTAGGCCACGGAAAATCAAAGTTATTTTGATTTCATTGATATACCTAATACCAACCATTATAAAAAATAACAGTAATTTTAAGGTTACCAGTTTGTGGTCATTAAATAATTTTAATTTTCTGTTAAAATACTGAACATAATCGATATGGAGAAAATTTTTTAATAATAGCAAATTAACATAATAGAAGAAATGAAAGTAAAGAAGTAAGAAGACTTAATAAAACTATTCAATATAACCTCCATTTAGCTGAATACATGTTTGGAATCTACGCCAACTGAGCTGATTACTCTTCTGAAAGTATTGGCATTTATTGTGCCAAAACGTCCCTAACTCTGTCTTCCAAAATATCGATAGTTTCCGGGCTTTCAAAATCATTCACTTTATTTTTAATCCTACCCCATAAATAAAAACTAACACAATATTTAACTCGTTGCACATGATTATTCTGTTATTGCGTTAACTGAGACCTGGCTCGATAGCAGCGAATTGTTCACTGCTCATTATTCCTGTGTGTACCGCCCTGACAGAAACTTTTCAGTTAATACATGGACAAAGGGTGGAGGTGTTCTACTAGCTGTTAGCTATACTTTTACGTCTTCGACTTTAGACTTAAATACTCCACAATTCGATAAACTGCCTCAGATTGACATAGGGGGCGTAAAAATTGTCGCTATAATTCACACTCCCTATTTATTATTAGCATTTATGTTCCTCCAAATGCTCTAAAAGCAGATTTTGAATGTCTATTTGAAGTAATTGAATCATTGAATTATTTGCTCAATAATGACTTAATCATTATTGGTGACTTTAGTGTTTTCAAATATGCTTCTTATTTAAATGATTCACAACCAAATGGTCAAATATTACTGTTAAATACTTTCCTAAACATATTTAATATTACTCAGCATAACTTCATCTTAAATAACAATAATAGAATACTTGACTTAGTCCTATTTAAGAAGAACCATGTTGTTGAAAAATCCCGTGATCGCCTCGTTTGTGAAGATAGACCCAGCATTAGAAATTTCTTTTAAACTTAGTACTAGTGTTAATTTAAAGCAGAACTTTCCTATGAATTATAGCCAATGTTACAACTTTAGAAAAGCAAATTTTTGTACTGTTATATGAGTCAATTTCTAATATTGACTGGAGCTTTTTGTCAACTTTTACTAATGTTGAGGATGCTAATACCGATTTCTATGGTAAGTTATACAGCACTTTTGATCTTTGTGTTCCTAAATTTACTTTAAATTGTAAAAAACGTTACGCCCTATGGTTTACCTATGAAATTATAAAAAATATCAAAACTAAAGCTGCGTCAACATAAAAATATTAATGACCTAACTGCCCTCGACGACTTCAAAAATCTTAGAGCTAAAATAAAATCGGATATTCATATCTCATACAAGAACTACACTCATTCAGCTGAAAATAGCATTAAGCATGATCCAAATAAATTCTGGGCTTTTATAAAAAATAAAAAAGGATCTACTAGCATATCTAATAACATGTTTTATAATGATCAGTTACTTGATAACCCTGAAGATATTTTAAATTCTTATGCCGATTTTTTTTAGTAAATCTTTTCTTCCTATATCTGATGCATCCTTGAACAATGGAGAGTCTACGTCTAGTTCACAGTTCATAGTATCCATATTCGTGAATTTGACGAAAAGTTTTTGTCACATTGAAACAAATTAAACCCAAAATGACAACTGGTCCGGATGCAGTGCCTGCTTTTATCCTAAGGGACTGTGCCTGCATGCTTGCTTCACCACTTAAAATCTTGTTTAATCTGTATCAGAAAACTTGTACCTTTCCTGAAATCTGGAAATATTCAAAAATTTGTCCGGTATATAAAAATTTTCGTCTAATTTCCGTACTGCGTAATTTTTGCAAAGCTCTTGAATTTCTACTGCATAGTAATATTTACCAGACTCTCACCTTACCACACACGGTTTTATGAAAGGTAGATTTACTACAACCAACCTAGTGTGTATCACGCAATTCATTGCTGAATCAATAGATAAGCAGGCTCAAACTGGCGTTATCTACACAGATTTCTCCAAGGCATTCGACAGGCTCGATCATGGGATATTACTTAATAAGCTTAAAATGTTGGGTCTTTCTGACGCACTACTAATGCTTTTTGCATCTTATTTATCTAATAGAAAGCAATATGTAGTTTTCAATGGGTTCAGGTCTGTCGAGTATCTAGCAACATCAGGAGTTCCGTAGGGATCTATACTTGGGCCACTGTTATTTAACATATTCATCAATGACATAGTTGCTCAGTTGGAAGTCAATTGTCTTCTTTATGTGGATGACTTAAAAATTTTGTAGTAGTTCGAAGCATGAGTGACTGTGAACTAATCCAATACAACTTAGATAAAATTTCGAACTGGTGTCAGTTAAACAACTTTTCTCAACCCTCAACCCTCGAAAATGCAATGTAATTTCTTACACGTTAAAATCGGTTTTTCTGACTTTTGAATATAAACTGAATAATGTGATTTTAGAGCGCCCTAATAACTTTCGTGATCTTGGTGTAACTTTTGATAGCAAACTCTTGTTCGTAAATCATATTGCGAATTTCTATTTACTTTTAAATAACATTCTAACATATAAAATTTTTCTTCATTTAAGAATTTAGAACTACCAACTAACAGTAATGCTTATTATTTGTTTTAAACCACAGCCTACTAAATTTTACTGAAAATTATGTGTGAATTTGGTCGTCTTTAGAAAAACATTTTTAAAATTTTACTAATTACTAACTATATTGCATGCAAGAATGGCATTGATGAAGAGGATTTCTTTGTTAAAATTTTGAACATTTTATTGTCAATTTTATGACAAATAAAACCTTAATGATCGTCTAAAAATTGAAATTTTTAGAAAGTTGTACAAGTAAAGTAATTTATAGTAGATTATAAGTACATATATAATAAAAAATCGCCGTCTGAATAAGCAACTTCCTTGTCTTTGGCTTTACAAAAACTTTTTGATATTCCATGGCCTATTATTTTGTTTTGTTATGCAATGAATAACTTTTCTTAAATTAGTCCCTTGAAAAACAATTTTTTTCTCGGCATGTGATACATCATCTGAAAGCTCTTTTTAAGCGCAATCTGAAAAACGAAAATTCGTTTCTAGACCAAAACATTAATCTCCAAAAAGTGTCCTAATAATATAAAATTTGCTGATTTGCTCCTTTCCACCAATAGAATGCCAAAGGAAGGACCAAAACATTTAAAGCGATGTCAAATGTCCTCAAGATTCTGAAATGTTATTTATTAAAATAAAAATTGATATTTATATTTTACATAAATTGAGACTACAAGTAATAAATGCAGTAGATGAGCTAAAGAACTCCTAAATAAACAAATAAATTATTTTTTTATTTTTTAAATGTCTTGTTTATGTTTCATAGTATTTATATTTTGTTATTTATTGAATTCAAATGTTTCTCTCTTTGTTAAAAAAACAAATTTTATTAATTTTATTTAAATATTGTACAATAATCAACACTAGTTAACTAAAATACTTATTTACGTAACTAAAAGAAAAAGTGTAAGCTCTCTTTTAAACATAACAAAGTAGGTGACATTCATTAACCATAGGTTAAAATATTTATTTTATAATAGGCAGTCTGATTCGTTTTCGTATCACGTAGACACTACTGACGATACTTGATTACGATATGAGGTGAATCATTCTTTCTCTTTTTTCTCGGTCAGGGTCTTACCGGCTAAGAACTATATACAGTTCACGATGAATATTTAGAAACGAAGGATTAGGAAGGTCTTAGGCCTTGGATAATCTAAACAACATTGAAATATTTAAAAGCATTTGTTGACATTCGAATTTTGTATCGTTTTATGATGCATATTTAAAGAGCATTTTTAGCTGAAATGCTATTAACTAGTAATAATAACCGCACCCCTTTTCATTTATAAATATGTGCAAAGACACTTAACAATGAAAAAGAAAGAAATGAATATGTATAAATATAAAACATAATTTATTTGTTTACAACCATTTTTTGGTGTTTTAAGTCCTATATTTTTATGGTTCGCCAAGTTAGCAAGTTTAGATTGGTTGACGTTGGGATTTTGCATAGTGCATAAATATATTTTAAGAACCTAACATAAATAATTAAAATGATTTTAGCATTTTGCTAATTATTTGAACGGCTATAATAAATAATATATATTTTATTGGTTAATTCTTGGTGTAATTAAATTTTGTTTCATGACATTTTCAAAACTATTCATTGCAGTAAATAATGATTTTATTATTCATTGGTTCTGATTTTTTTTATCGAATAGACCATGACGCGTCAGTCAAAGCGCGAAATTGCTTTTTGATTTGAAACGTCAAAGTTTATCAGAACTTGGATCGCAACATGGGGCATGGTAGCCGAGTTGGTAAAACGCTTAAAATATTACAAGGACTGGAAAATCGTAACCAACGAGACTAAAACAGAGACAATCAATTTTATTAAGAAATTTACTAATGTCAAAACATTCACCCCTTTGACTATCAATAATAGAGTTATTGAGGAGGCTAAAGTGGTGAAATACCTAGGGGTCCATCTTGACCAAAGACTGTCATTTAAACCACATATAACTAAAACGCTCAACAGGGCCTATATGGCCCTGCATAAACTTTACCCTCTGGTGAATAGGAGATCTCTCCTAGACACCAGAAATAAATTATTAATTTATAAAACAGTCATTCGTCCCATATTAACCTATGGTTGCGTCGTCTGGAATAGGATGTCGGACACCCAGTTCGGCCGCCTCCAAACGACGAAAAACAAGCTGCTCCGCCTACTTACTAACTCTAACAGATACGTAAATACCCAACAACTGCACGAGACCGCCAACATACAATACATTAGAGAGTACATAACACAAACGGCTGTAAAATTTTTTCAGACATAACATACAAAAATCTACACTTACTGCACACATTACAGACATTCGACATTACCACCAGTACAGACACACGCACCGATTACTTCACGAAAACTTACCCATGTTTTTTGAATAACCCTATTTTTAGACACACAATGACAGACATTCACATTCTACCCTTTTCCATATTTATTATTACCCACCCCCCAACCGTAACTTCCTCCGATCACCGCCCCCTCCGCCTCTCCACCCCATTTTTTACAGACATTCTAAATTTCAATTCTCTTAAGCAGGTTTTTTCTTTAGCTTTTTCCTGCATGACCATTACAACGACATTTATAGTATTTCCATTATTTTTAATTTTCGGAATGTCTTGTACATAATATCATTTATTTTTATACGTTGTTACAGGAAAACGTCGTATCACCAGTAACAACAAAAGAGGCACACCCGAGCCGTCTTGGGCCAGAACATCGGCCAGCCGCCTAGGCCCCCTTTGTTCCAGAGGGGAAAACTACCCAGCTGCTTGTCGCCTGAAATTTATTTCAGGCGAGTCATTTTCTATGTAAAGCCAACCGGCTAAAAATACCTTGTGTATATATTTGTAAATATTTATATTTATTGTATTGCACCAGGTGTGGTGCCTTATTTAAGTTTTATAATGTAATTAATGTGAAATAAATGCATTAAATTGGCAATTGGCTTACAGCTCCTTACTCGGTACCGATTATCGATGGTTCGAATCCATCCCGGAGCAAATAATTTTATTTGTAATTTGTTTCGGATTAAGATGGAAGAGAACTGTCGATGCCCTAGATGTGGTTCGGATTCCACAATAAACTGTAGGGCCTCGTCTCTCTTTACTCAACATAAAATCCTAGGATTTTCTGGGAGTTACCTCGGTGACTTGAGAGGCGGTTAAGAAAACAAGAAAAATTGTTACTATTTAATTGTGTCAAGGTGTAGTATTCTACTCGCATGTAATGGCTATTATTCACTAGGGTAATTTACTTCACTTCACCCTCATGAATAATAGCCATCATTACATGCTTGTTGAATAATATCCCATTATATTTACACTATGTTTAACTTTTTAAATGTTTATATTAAGCCAAAAATAAATGATTATTTCTCACGAGTCTACGAAATTCCAACCTTATTGTCAACAATTTTGTACAATGATATTGTAATATATATAGGTAATGTACACAATGGAAATAATATTCATACTTTGACGGGTACAAATTATTGCATACTATCTACAATTTGCTATCTTTTGTTGATTTATCATGTTTTTATTTCCGATCTAATAAATACAATTAATTGAGTTTGACACACGATGTATTGAAATGTTTTTTTATTTGCATTTTTTATGTAGTTCTCTAATTTCTTTTCTGAAAAATTTTGGTTGTACTTTGATAAAATTCATTAAAACATAATGTTTTTCACTTATTTCGAGCAAAAATTCACATACTCTGAAAACTGAAATATCGATTATTCCTATTTTATTTCCATATGTATAGTATATCTAGAAACTTTTTGAAACATTTTTACTTTGTATTTGTTTATAAACATTTTAATTGTTAATTTTGATAGAAAGAATATTTTATGCAATGATGAATATTTTTATGAGTATTCTAATTTTTTATACTATATACAATATTTTAGAATTTCTAATTTCAACAATAAATACTGTTTTTTTTATTAAGCACACCGTTTTAAAATTTTATTTTAGATTCATTTTTCACTGTGCAAATTTTAAAAAAGGTGTTAGTTTATAAAAACATTTATATTCTTTACAATATTTGAAATCTATCGATATATTTTGCACCTGATTCTGAAAAAATAATATTTTGTAAATATTCTACAATTTCTCTAAAAAATAACCTGGTGAGGCACACAATTTTGGCAAGTTTTTTTTCGCAAATTTCAACAGGAACACAGGAACATGGGATACAAAAAAAATGTGCAAAATCCGTGAAAATTATCTGCGCGGATTTTCAGTGTCTGCACTACCTGCTAATGTGAATTATTTAGAATTTGCACCATTAACCTTGGTAAATGTAGAACGTTCATTTTCCTTGTAGAAACGTATGTATCGATTGATTATATTTTGAACCCCTCCTTGCTTCTCTCCTTTATTTTTGGTGTTACGAAAAAAATTGTTATCTTTAAAATTGTTGTGATTATTCCAAACCGCTAGAAAATATTTACAGAGAAACTATTGCGCATCGCGTTTCCTAGATACAGCATAAACTTGTGTTTTTTTTTTTAAATAGAACACTATGTATATTTTTATTCTTTTGGAATATGCTCGTTTTTTTGGTTTCAAAAATGTATACATGTTGTATGTTATTTCGTAAACTTTTAGAGATATTGTCAATTTTTGCAACCGATTTAAAAAAAAAATGGTTCGCCATGGCTTCTACCAAATAACAAAATAAAGGTAAGTGTCATATTTTTCGTGCATTTGAAATAACTGAAAAAATGGGAAGCTAAAAAGACCAGAGAATACAGAGGATTCTTACGAAATAGAAACTTGTCATGCCTGAATACTTTTACAAATATTGTAAAGCATATTTAAACACATATGACACTGAAACGAAAAAAATGAAATGTTGCTGCGAATGAAGAAGTTGAGTTGGAAATTTTATAGCAAATTCAAGGTAAGTTGTTCTGAGTAATATTTCATTTGATACTGTTACTATATCATTATTATTTATTTTTCCAGAAAATCCTAATTTGTCTATCAGGCGAATTTCCAATCAGTTGAACTTAACATATTACCGAGTGCATGATGTGCTAAAAAACATAAATACAAAGCTTACAAAATATTAACAGTTCAAAAAGTGTCTTATGCACAAAGAGAACGAAGAGTTTATTTAAGCCAAGGGATGTTAAGTCGAGGAAATTATTTTTTTAATAACATTATTTGTACAGACATCATCGTTTTCTACATCTGGATGTTATAACAGAAAAAATGTTCGAATCTGGGCAACCGAAAATCCGCATGGTGCTCAACAAATAAAAGCTCAAGGAAGATTGACAGTCAACGTTTGGGTACAATTATAAACAGCAGGGTTGTGGGACCCATATTTTTCAATGGAGCTATGACTTCTGAGAGGTATCTCAATTTATGAATAGAAAATTCTCACCAACTTGATGGCGACCAAGATAATTTAGTGTGGCAACAGGATGGTGCCCCATAACATAACACAATAAAAGATTCTATTGGAGAGCAATTCAATGAATGGATCGAGAGGGACTATTCAGTGGTCTGCTAATAGTCCAGACCTAACAATAATAGACACATTTCTATGGGATTACCTTAAAGACTACTAAGTCAGAATATACTAATATTCGGACCTCCACGACACCAGAGAAATAAGTAGCAAAGGATACGTGCGGAGATGTACATATTAAACACAGAAAAGTCACATTATATATAAAGTGCATTAAATAACCTATTAAAAAGATCGCTTATACATTGAGAGAAATGGAGATAACTTTGAGCAGTATTTGTAATTTTCTTGAGCTTTGCAATAAATGTGTTTCCAAACAGTGATAGTTAACTTTTTTATATTATTTCTGTTTAGATCTGGAATTTTTTTTATAATCATGGCCAACTATGTTATTTTTTTAAATCGGTTGCAAAAAATGACAATATCTCTGAAAGTTTGCGAGATAATATACAGGGTTATTCATTATAAATTACCCACCCCTTATCATCATTATTATTGCCTATAGAAAAAAAAGTTTTAAATAAAAGTTGTGTACTTATGACTGAGTTTTGTTAAAATGCTATCAAAGGTACAGTAGCTTGCAAATTTCAGGGGATACAAAAAAATAATATATTTTTTATATATTATTAAATTTTTGGATTGATCCTTTGTTTCTGATTTCATAAATATACCATATGTTACTCCTACCATATACCGTTTTTGAGTTATTAAACGTCGAATATCTTAGTTAAACTAGTTACTGTAAATATGGAAAAGTTAATATTATTAAAGTGAGCTGCGAAAATGACAACTATTATGTTTGATAAATGACATTTCTTTAATGAAATAATGAAAATGGTTTATAGTGAGGAAGAAAAAGTCCAAATATTAACTGGTTATATACAAAATAACAAAAATAAACGTGCAGCAAAAAGAGCATATAGGGTGTTGTATCCAAATCGTCCAATACCATCAGAAAATACGTTCAAAACTATTTACCGAAAGGTGAATAATATCTCCAGTTTTAGTAGAAAAAAGCATGTAGTTCAAGCAAACCAGGAAGAAGAGTTAGATATACTGCTTTATTTCGAAAGTAAGCCCATCCATATTTATTCGCGAATAGACTTTTTTTGAAACATTGTATTATTTTTTAGAAAATTCTGAATGTAGTATAGATAATACAGTCGATCAATTAGGTAAAAGTTATTCCAAAATCCAACGTATATAAAATTTTACCCGTACAAGTTTTAACAGAGGCTCATAAAAGGAAAAAGCTGGACTTTTGCTACAAGATGATTCAAAAATTGGATAAAGATCCCAATTTTTTATTAAAATATTAAAGGATGATTCATTAAATCATCCTTTTCTATGGCAGGAGTTTTTAATAGGAAAATTCGAAGGTCATGGGAAAAAAAGCACAACAGAAAAAGATTGGTAAAACAGATAAAAAATCAGGAAGAGAAACTGTTAGCATTTGGTGTGGAATTTTCAGAAACAAAATTGTTGGGCCTATATTTTATGATTATACTTTAACTGGAGGCACCTATCTGGAAATAATTATCCCAGAAGCAGAAAATATTCTTTTGCAGAATTTTCCGGAAGCCGAACTTGATGTTATGATTTGGATGCAGGATGGGGCAACTCCTAATAGTGTCCTACCAATTCGAGATCATTTTAATTATGTATTCCCAATATGGATAGTGAATAATGGACCTATTAAATGACCACCTAACAGTTCGAATTTGACCCCTATGGATTCATTTTATTGGGGATTTCTAAAAGGCATAATTAATAATAATAGTATTCAAGTCATTAAAGGCAGGATTAGACTTGATATAAACAATCTGAATGTAAATAATGAAGCCAATTCCGGTGCAATTATAAATATAAGAAGACGTTATGAATTATGCATTGACACATCGAACATCTTTTATGAGCTATCATTTATTTATATTTAAACCTAAATAAATCTCTGTTATTTATTTTGTATAAATATTTGGTTTTCTTCCTCACTGTAAACCATTTTGATTATTTCATTTAAAGAAATGTCACTTATCAAACATAATAGTTGTTTGTTTTCATAGCTCACTTTAATAATATTAACTTTTCCATATTTACAGCAACTAGTTTAACCAAGATATTCGACGTTTAATAACTCAAAAACGGTGTATGGTAGGGGTAACATAATATGGTATATTTATGAAATCAGAGACAAAGGATCATTCCAAAAATTTAATAATATATAGAAAACATATTATTTCTTTGTATCCCCTGAAATCTGCACGCTACTGTACTTTTGATAGCATATTAACAAAATTCAGTTATAACTACAATAACTTTTATTTATAACTTTTTTTTCTATAGGCAATAATAACGATGATAGGTTAGGTTAGGTTTGTTATGAGTGGGTCTCAGTAGACCCTCCACTGCGGCCATCAGCAGGCCTATTGTGGCTCACGCCTAATTATACTTCACCCAATAAGTTCAGTCTCTTAATGAAACCGATAACTTTATTGGGTGAGAATGTGTCTAGATCCTCTGGCAGCAGTTGCCCTTTGCCAAATATTGAGAATCGAATCCTCTCCACAGCGGGACAGGTGCATAAGAAGTGGTCTACCTTCTCATCATCCTCCAGGCATAGACGGCACTCGGCGTTTTCCGCTAGGCCGAGTTTATGCAGATGATAGTTTAGTCGGCAGTGCCCGGTATATAGGCCTGTTAGAGTTTTCAGGTTTACCCTGTTTAACTCTAAAAGTTTCTTAGCTCTTGATTTCAAAGGGTATTTTATAAACGCCTTCGAATGAACTAATCCTGGTAACTCTTGCCAGTACTGGAGAGTTTTCCTTTCAGCCCAGGTTGAGATAGCCTTCTTGGCAGTACTTGAGGATATGCCAAGTTTTGGTTCTGGTCCGATGAATCGTGATCCCGCTCCTTCTCTGGCTAAGGAGTCCGCTATTTCGTTACCTTCCATACCAGAGTGGCCGGGTATCCAGATCAGTCACTTTGTTATTTTTGCTCAAATGATTTAGAGCTTTCTGTTTTGAAGTTACACCGGTAGGAGCCAAGAGCTTTTATAGCTGCTTGGCTATCTGAGTAAATTTTTATTGATCTGCGTGTAAGATGCATATATTCCAGCCTTCGTATACACAGTTCAATGGCATGAACCTCAGCCTGAAAAACAGTTGCATGAGTACCTAGGTTTGAGAATATCCTCACCCTTGGTCTGTAGCTATGTACTCCGGCTCCTGTTCCATCGGGAACAACGATGATAAGGGGTGGGTAATTTATAATGAATAACCCTGTACATGTATATATTTTTGAAATCAGAAAAAAGAAGTGTATTTCATAAAAAAATAAAAATGTCCATAGTGCTATTTAAAAAAACATAAGTTTATGCTGTATCTAGGAAACGCAATGTGCAATTGTTTTTCTGTAAATATTTTCTGGCGATTCGGAACAATCCCCATAATTTTTTTTGCAACATCAAAAATAAAGGAAATCAAAATATAATCAATCACCAGGTACAAACCAAATAGCTCAAATTTAACAGTCACGAATGGATAACGAATATTTAGTTGTGACCATGTATGCTATTGCGATGGCAGTCATTCTGTATATTGTATGAAGCGGTATGTATTTCATTAATCGTTTTATACTTTTGTTTTTCTATGTCTACGTATGTTCTTCTGTTAATCATGAGGCAGTAGTAGCTACCGGACCTGGACTCTGGTCCAGTTTCCTCTCCCTGACAATTACCCATAGGACCCTGAAGATGACATAATACAGTATCGAAATATTGGATTTATAAAAAGTAGTTTCTTCTTATAGCAGTTTCTTTCTTATACCTAAGTATAATAACTTGAGAGCCCCTGTAATCCATTGGCAAACAAATTGCTAGATAATTTGTTCATTGTATTTTTAAACCTTAATAAATTATATAAAATCAAGTCACTTTAGTCCTCTTCTTTCTCGTTATTTAAAGCGAACATAATTTTTGGCAGCGTGACAGGTTGCTCTATCCCCAGAGATTGTTTTCTACTTCCGGCACATAATTAATGGCGTATTACATGAGAAATTACATCCATTCTTATTGCCGAAGGAAAATGTCAAGTTTCAATTAAAGTTTAAGGAGTATTTTATACGAAAAATCCTGTTTGTTCTTGAACTAAATAAATTAAAATTTAATAGATAGGATTTTGGTGTATAAACTGGGATTAAATTAGTTTATAAAATAATCTACAACGTAACCTACATACCTTCATTTAATTTCGCATTACGTCAACTAAATTTTAAATAATAGAAAATGTCTAACGTACTAGGATGGCAGCTTAATGAGCCGTAATTCACTCTGAATCATGCTTCCTCTATCTGTGGGCGAAGGAGAATTTCTAATAGACCAGTTAAAGCAGAGATTCCGAACGACTAGATCTACTGCACGATTTCTATTAGGTTAATATGTGGCTTAACAAGGACCACACATACTAACATACAGGGTTTTCACAAAACTTTTACTGACTAATTTTTATCCTGAAGTGGGTTGGAACCTTTGATGTGAAACTAACATTGGCGTGGTTTCCCACAAAACACTAAAACATCGTATACTGTACTCGACGCACGTTTCGCCTACTAAGTTGGCATCATCTGGAAGTTATTAAAACTAACTTTATAATAATATTAATAATAATAAACACCACAGATAATACAACCCCTTGTATCTCTAAACTGACGTTGTGCGAGAGGGGGCTACACATTTAGAGACAACGGACACACATCCAATATCCGAGTATACTACGATTATTCTCTCTCACAGAAAAATCCCAATGCTACGGCCGGGATTCGAACCCGGGACTTTTGGGTGAGAGTCAAGTGTCCTTGCCTCTCGACCATCAGTCATATAATGCTAACAATGTATTCTATTTAGACCTAAACTATTGTCACGGTTCGGTTCAACCGTAACTCACTAATTAATAGAATGGACTATTTGGAATTGGCCCTCTGTCACTGTTCATACTGTTACGTGTTTGCTATCTCCACAAAGACGTCACATCGTAGAATCGTTGACTGAAACTCCAGGTTACACTAACTCACTGCTTTATTAACTAATTAGTAATTAACAACAATAAATTAACGATTGTCTTAACTATAATTACAATTAAACACATGTGTTTATCTTACTTTTTCTTCACTAGTTCAATTCTAAATTCACACTGGGCTCGTGGACGCACCGTGCGCTTTACATACAGTGTGTCCGTAAAGTATGGAATAAATTCATTATTTTTTAAACCAAAGATATTTAGAAAACTTCCTCGGATACGTCGATTTCTAATTTCAATTGCACACCTTATCCTCTAGTTTTTTTGGTTATGACGGCATCACTGTTTCTGTTACGACGTCATCGATATTTTTTAAAATGGAACACTATATTTTTCATTTTTGGATTCTGCTTTATCGGCTGATTCTAGATATGTATCATATTTAGGGTTTAAAATTGATAAGTTAGAAGATACGGCCATTAAACAAAAAACAACAAGTAAAAAAAGTAAAATAAACACGTTTTTTGTTAATTTTTGAAGTAGGCTAGTTTTTGTTTGTTTTTTGTTTTATCATTAACGTCTTTGACAGTGAATCACTTAATAATACTTTACTCCCGTAATGGTTTCTCAATAATTGTTGTCGATTTATTTTAATTTATAACGTGAGAGTATCTGTAAAGCAGTGAATTGAAATTTTTACGATGCTTGGGTATGGTGATAGGATGCGAACTCAACAAGAAGTATGTAATTTATTTAATACTAAATATCCAGAACGACCCATAACTCAATCGACAGTGAGTAAAATTGAAAAAAAAATTAAAGAAACTGGTACGATGGCAGATTTATCCAAAACAGTTCGCCTAAGTGTTGACGAGGATACAAAATTAAATATTTTACTGGCTGTTGAAGAAAATCCACATACCACCGTTTACCGGGTTAGTCGCGATTATGATGTTACTAAAACGTCAGTACATACAGTAATAAAATTAGAAAAGTGGCATTCCTTTTAAGATTCAGTTTGTGCAAGAACTAACCGATGATGATCCAGATCGGAGGATACAATTTTGTGAAACAATGATGAATATGCGCAATGGTGATCCTTTTCTGATAAAAAATATTACTTTCTTCGATGAATGCACTTTCCAATTAAATGGTGAAGTGACTTGTCAGAATTGTAGATACTGGCAAGGGTGAACCCTAGATAGATTCGAAATGTTGATGATGTGACGTATCAACAGCATGGTGTGGCTTCCCATTATACAGCAGATATTCGAGGGTATCTTGACCAAATATTTCTGAACAGGTGGATTGGTAGACGTGGACCCATCGAATAGCCACCGAGGTCACCTGATTTCAATCCATTAGATTTTTTCTGTGATGCCATTTAAAAACCTTAGTTTATAAAACCTAACCGGAAAACATTAATTCAACAATTTAACAATAAGATAAGTAGAACAGAAATAAACAACATTTCTCAGGAAACTATAACAAGGTTCAGCAACACTTTATTCATAGTTTAGGGTACTATTAGCTACAACAAGGAGTACATTTCGAACATTACTATAACATGATTTATTATTAACCAACCGTTAGTTCTAGTGATTATTATTTGTTCAAACAAAACATGAAAAATTAGTAAATCTTATATTCAACTACAACTTATCTTACCTTACGTGTGACATTTTTGGAATCGGCTGTTGATTCAGAATCCAACAATGGAGAAATATACAGGGTGTTCCATTTAAAAAAATATTGATGACGTCATAATGGAGACAGTGATGATGTCATAACAAATAAATAAAGGGTTAGGTGCGCAATTGAAATTAAAATCGACGTGTCCGAGGATTTTTTCCAAATATTTTTGATTTAATAGATAATGAATTTATTCCATACTTTACGGACACACTGTATACATCCATGCACGAACTTTCCTGAACATTCCCGGCCGTTTTTGGACAATTCAAGTTCCATGTATCCAGTCGACACAGTCCAGTGGCGTAACAATACTATTTTTACACGATTTCCAAGCTTTCAAATGCACCCAACTGTCTAGAATTTCTTATATTTTAAATGGGTAATATTTATTTTATGGTTGTTCTCAAACACATTTTGGGAAACACAAGACTTATCTGTTCTACCATATTTGAGATGCCACTTGAATCTAGTTTGAATTGATCGTCTAGTTTTCAGCATGTCAAAAAACTTACATAACATAATTTCAGAATAATTTATAATTATCGCAAGTTAAACAACTAATGAATAATGTGCGCTTAACTCTATTTCCGGCCCAGCGCGGCGCCGGCATAGTATTTTTATATTACCTATAACATATGTCCTTGTGTTTTATTCGGTAACTGAAGTCTGGTGTGAAAATGTTGTGATTTTGAACTATTTCGCGATTTTCAAATAGCTACTATCGGATAAGCAAATAAGAAAATATAGAACATGCCCATTACCCATCTAAACAATTAGTCGAGGAAATAAAGCACTGAACCTCCGAAATTTCCGCAGCAAGACGGATTTTAATGCGGTTTTTTGCATTCGATTCATAAGAGCATCATACTCAAGGTAATTCCAGGAGATGAGGTCCACCCTGGCTCCAGGTACCTCGGAGAACGTTGCCGCCGTGATATTCGTGTTCAGCGACCCCGAAAACCCCCGAGTAACGAATTTAAACTAAATATATTAAAAATTCACAAGAAGTTCCAGGAGATGAGGTCCACCCTACCTTGGAGGTCGTTGCCACCGTGATAATCGTGTTCAGCGACCCCGAAAACCCCCGAGTAATGGGTTTCAACTAAATATATTACAAATTCACATGAAATTCCAGTAGATAAGGTAGATAGTATCCACCCTGGGCTCCAGGTACATCGGAGGCCGTTGCCGCCGTAATATTCGTGTTCAGCGACCCCGAAAACCCCCGAGTAACAAATTTGGACTCATTTCAATCAATTTTTACCGAGTTGCAAATTAATTATTCTAAATGCACTTTGAACAATGCATCTTTACAATGCAAATATGCAATTTTTCATTTGCTATTCATCAGATTTGTTCACAAAATTTCCTGATGTTCTCACGAATCGAATGCAAAAAACCGCATTAAAATCCGTCTTGCTGCGGAAATTTCGGAGGTTGAGCCGTTTTTAGTGCTTTATTTCCTCGACTAAATATACTTTCATTGTTTCCTCTCTTTTGGCTAACGCTATGTATGTTCATATACTTCATATCCTCGAAAAACTTACTAAGACTGATCCTTTTTGGCGCAGAGGTTTATTTATCAATTTTTTAAAATAATTGGTAGACAGTGGCTTAATACCCAAAGAAGGTGAGAAGAAAAATTACCTTGTTTCCAAAGTCATATAATACTATAAGTGATCTGGAAAGCATCATGAAGACTATGTGGAAGGAATTAATATTGCAAGGCGTATTAACATTTGGATTGAGGTCACTGTTGAGGACGAGGAAGGTCTTCGACTACAGTTGTTGCGTAGGCACAAATGTGTGCCACTTTTAAATACTTTTTGTTGTTGACAATATATGATTTATGTTATACTTTTTTGTTTCTGTTTAAAAAAAAAGAGAACTGAAAGTTGCAACCTCATTAATTATGATTATAAATACATTTTGTATTTATTAAGGTAGGTGTTGTTAATTTAGTGAAATTATGATGTAATTCGCTTTATTTACATATAGTGAGATGAACTTTTAAAATTAATCTTTATATAAGTAAACTAAACTGAACAGGTACAATATAAGTTACAACAAATTAGCTTTTATGATTTCTAAAGAAGTTTTACTTTAATTCTTTATTTTTGTAAACTTTCGATTAAGATTTGCCCTATTTATCCTTCGGTTAATTCAGGTATCTCAACCTAGGACTCCATGGACCAGGTGTCCTTACTAGAGTTACCAAGCTGGGCTGCTATTCCGGTGCGTCGTACAGGGGTCAGACAGGGGGCATAAGTTAGTGGGAAATAATGTCATAGAACTTAAGCGTGTAGCACTACGATTACGTCATTGTAGACTTAATGCATTCAAAACCAAAGTATAATATGTTTAAAAGTGAAAAGCTAAATTATCAGTAAACTCTTCCAGATCGCGGTGCACTCTTGCTCTTCCTACAAATGTCTGTTAAAACTATATTTATTTTAATTATTAGCTGAAATTACTCTATTACTTAAAATACGTTAAATGTTAAATAGTTTTAATGCCGAAATATATAGAATCGTGAAGAAAAATTGAAAATTGTTGTATCGCAGAACGTTTCCATTGTAGCTTTAATATTTCCGTACTGAACTTATCTTTTATTTTATAAAACTTGGGTTAAGTTGAAATAATAAGCGATTTCGTTCGAATTCATTTATATGAACGAAGTGAAAGCAATAAGCCTTCTTGTAATTTGTAATAAGATTCAATTCTTTCAGTTCATTATTTTAAATCAGTTGGAAAAATAGCGCCAATAAAATCAAAACAGTTAAATTTGGCGGAAAATGTGATGCAAATAATATTCCCACTTAGAATTAATCGTGATTGACGACCCCTCATTCGCCCCTTTCATTCATAAATGCGTTTATCTTGGGAGTAGCTAACGAGGGTTCAACAGCGAAATTATGGAAAATTTCTAGCTGTTTTATTCATAAATCTCGAAGCGTCCATTATGTGTAAACCTCTATTCTTGTGACCGAGCTCACATGTCAGTGTAAATCTATTTGCTATATGAGGACGCGTACGATTTCTGTTTTTTATTTCGAATATGTCGCGTAGGTATTCAACGTATGTTAATCGTATTCAAACGGATATTTCGCGATTTCCGGACTTAAAGTACTATGTATGGTAAGTGCGTCGTATGTTTGGTTAATCGTAATAAGCTTTTCTTTCACCATTTATCAGATTGTAAGCCACATATAGCCAGCGTTACTTATAGCCAAAATAAGCAAATTAAGTGTCTCTGGCCTCGTTTATATTTGATTTAATTGTTATCTTGAATGCAATATTCTGTTTTATTTACTTCGAAAACAATCATTTTGCAAATTTTGGGCAAATATGTTCCTAACTGGATATTTCCGTAGAACTCCAGATGCAATATTACTTACCACAGAGTAACCATAGAGAACAAAAATTGAAGGTAGTACTAAACAAGAAATACGCGAAAAAAATTATGGATAACTGTTGATTAGACTAACTAATTCCATGGAACACAGTGTGGGTAACGTTTTGTATGTACTTTGAGTCCCAATGGATCGTCGGCTACAACAAGGCACTGGCCAAATAATCCAACAGTTAGTAACGAACACATTAAACAAATTTTAAATTTCGTAAAGACCAAGTTTTAATGTTTATAACCGATAACGTGACGCTTCAACCATGGTTCAAGTCGGCTATTCCCTAAAATCTGTATATCTCAATTTAACACATATCACTTGTATACTCCATAATTTCGACAAGTTGTGCAAATTTAGATCATTTCATCGTAAATACAAATCCAGTTCATAGATCACCCAAATATAAAAGCAAATTGGTTAACCGCAGCATTTATTATGCAAAGTGTTTCGACAAAGTGAAGTATGTTTTAAAATTTAACGGTATGGAATCAGCAACAAAAATTGTAAACAAATCAGTCTCTTTAGCGAAGTTTTTGTCTTTTTCAACATTGTTCGCTGTTAAAATGTTGTTTTAAAAATCATAGAGGGTGGTTTATTTTATCACCTCAAGAGCAGATGAGGTGGATGCAAATATCTTCATAGAAAGTTCTTCTGTTAATAGAAATTGTACATCAAAGTTTACTCGAGAAAAGAATTAAAATCAGATTTTGATGTACCTTCAGGAGAGTGTAATATCTCGAGGAGAGTCAGTTTATATAAGAAATCTCACGTAAATTTTGCTAAAGAATATATCTGCCAAATATTTGGATCCTAGTTCCGAAACACTGTGTATATGAATTTATTTTGTAATCACCTGTAAAATATTGTTCTGGTGATTATATTTGTTATTGATGTTCTGATTTCCTGAATTGTAAACAGTTAAAAGTTGTTCAGTTTCGGATTTAAAGATTATCTATGAAGATCTAGTTAGGACTATTTCCCTCACATTACAAGAGCCAATGAGTTAGCAAGATTTTGAAATTTAGACCAATAAGAACAAACTTTCAGCGAAAATTGCATTCCAAGTGAAAATTTTGCATAAAATTACAGCGATTATTTCCTTCACATTATAAGAACCAATGAAATAGCAAAATTTTGAAAATTTGGACCAATAAGAACAAACTTTCAGCGAAAATTGCATTCCAAGTGAAAATTTTACATAAAATTACAGCAACTATTTCCCTCACATTATAAAAACTAATGAAATAGCAAGATTATGAAAATTTGGAACAGTAAGAACAAACTTTCAGCGAAAATTGCGTTCCAAGTGAAAATTTTACATAAAATTACAGCAACTATTTCCATCACATTATAAGAACCAATGAAATAGCAAAATTTTGAAAATTTGGACCAATAAGAACAAACTTTCAGCGAAAATTGCATTCCAAGTGAAAATTTTACATAAAATTACAGCAACTATTTCCCTCACATTATAAAAAACTAATGAAATAGCAAGATTATGAAAATTTGGAACAGTAAGAACAAACTTTCAGCGAAAATTGCGTTCCAAGTGAAAATTTTACATAAAATTACAGCAACTATTTCCCTCACAATATAAGAACTAATGAAATAGCAAGATTATGAAAAGTTGGATCAACAAGTACAAACATTCAGCGACAATTGCATTCCAAGTGAAAATTTTACATAAAATTACAGCGAAAATTACATTGGGCTTGACAGCTTAAAACGTCAGTTGATTCAATATAAAAATAGAAGATTTTTTCTTTCTTTTTTTATTTATCTGTGAAAATAGTAGGCTTATAGAAGCAAAAGGAACATAATTAATTACCTACTTTTTAAATATTTTGAGTTTCTCTATAAAAAATAATTTGAAAATTCGATTTTTAACTAAATCCGCTTAAAAATTGTGACACGGGAATAAAAGTATACCCAGCCGTGATTGTAATAATTTGAATTGTTAGTACAGTTAATAACAAAAAATATTTCTTGTTCTATGTTTTGTTCTGGAAATAGTCTAATAAATATATTTCGTGCATTAAAAATAATCTGAAAATTAAGCATTCAAAGCGTGTTGCCTTTAGGAAACCGCATTCGTTCATTTTGAAGTAATTTGACTGAAAAAGTACCCTCGACTGCATCTCGGGCACTTTTTGTCAAAGAATCACTTGAAAATGAACTCAAGCAGTTTCTAGGCAACACGTTTTCATGCCCTGAATTTTCAATAATTTTTAGCTCACTTAATATATTACTACAGATATATTTTTTTGATTTAAATATAAAAAAAACAAAAATTATGATATAATCAACTACAAATTTGAGCAAAACAACCTCCCCCGTCAGACTCTCTTAAATGTTTTCAGGATCTTCATGTATAATAAATTAATTTTATTGAACATTACTTAATAAACTACCAAGGATTTGGAACGAATAAAAATGATATCAAAGCATCAACATCACTGAATACAACAATTTATAACCCGCAATTTTTAGTATCTTTAAGATCTCCTGTCTTGATTGTTAACGAATTACTTAGTTGTTTTTGTCACACTGCGCTGGTGTATTCTACAGCGAATAACGAACCTGAATTGTTAGACCAGCACCGTGTACTATGAAATATGTAGTAACAATGTTCATATAAATGATGCCAATATCAAATAAAAGATTAAGTAAAATTACACTTACCTAAAGTATTAGTAATAAACGCTGGTTGCATGTTATAAACAGGTGAAGAACTACATAATTCCAAAAGGAAAGTTGCTAAAGTAACTAAAGTTGCTGGCAGCATCTGAAAAAACAGTATTTGTTAACCATAGATATATATATATAAAGTGTGTACTTAAATTACTAGGTAACATAATTTTTATTCACTACGACAAGTAACTATTTTAACACTGCACATAAATATGAATAAAGAATATGTGATTAGATGTTCCATCAGGGATGACACTAGAAAAATATACACGATTTGAGATATAGAAATTTTTTACATAGGAAAAAATGTGGTTTTTATAAATGGTAAAGAGTTAAGTACCTATACTATTCTTAATAATAAAAATCTATCCGGGTATCGCAACAAGTGCGATATTCTCACATTAGTGTTCATAAGATGTTAAAAAAGGATACGCAGTTTCTGGAAAAAAGTGTCTTTATGAGAATGATTAGATTACGGACTGTGTGTGGAGTTTTGCAACTGGATTTTGAATTAGAAACCAAATTTGATCAACAATTTAGCCATGAATGACGAATCGCATTTTTGTTAGGATAATACAGGATGTAAACAGAATGAACGATATGGTGCACCAAATAACCTTTAAATTATCGGCAGTAACCACTACATTCCTAGAAGGTCACGGTGTGGAATTTGTTTAGAAGGAATCATCAGAGCATATTTTTTAAAGATAGTAACGGAAATGGGGTTAGTGTCAATGCAGAACGCTATGTTGAGATGCAAAACTTTGAATGCCATTAATCAATCTGACCTATTGAGTGATAAGTGTATCCCTCTGGTGGTCAGTGCTACTACCCGTCAGATATCATTAATGTCTTAGTGACTGATAGCGACCTGCCAAGCAGGTGCCAAGAGCTGTGCCCTCTAACCCTAGTGGGCTAAACTATATATTGAATAAGACTTACAGGAAACAACTACTCAGCGGACAAAAGACGAGAACATAACTAGTTCGAAACCGGTATATGTCTCGTGAGGAATTGACAAACGATTTTAGCTACCAAACAATACTTGCAGGTTTAATTCAATGCAGGTCGGAGCTTTTGTCCGCTGAGTAGTTGTTTCCTGAAAGACTTATTCAGCATTAATTAATCTGTATCAGTGGATGATATGTGGTTTCAACAGGTTAATGCTAGACTACATACGAATCCTAAAGGCGGGTTCTCACGATTCGATTTTAGTTGATCAATTAAAGTTGATCAACTAATGCTGAACGATAATTAGCGTAAGAACCTTTGTTTTAACCTAGTTGATCAACTTTTCAGTGGATCGACAAAAGTTTGACCCAGTCAAACTTTATCGTTCAAGAAATAAGTCATCGTCGATTCCGTTCGAATTGGAAGTCAGTTGAAGCGTGTGAACCTATCAGTACACTTTCATCTTCGCCAATTAAATACTATTCATTATTTATTTTACGTGTGTTAAAAAAGTGTTGCAAGAAAACAAAACAAAATGAGTTTAAAGTGGTTTGAAAGCGTTACGGTGATATATTTAGAATTATATCACAAACATGATTGTCTGTGGAACTGTCATGAGGATGCTCCCGAGTTATTTCTTCTTAGAATCCATTGCCTCGTCCAAAAGCGACGTGTTTTACGTTTTTTCTTCTGGGCCAATAAAAAATTTTTAAGTTCTTCCCTTCACAATACAACTATTATAACTACACCTTCACGAATAACTTTATTCAGAGCCATTTTGAAGTTGAAACGATTGACCAATTTCTATTGAAATATCTAAACGAAAAATGGTTCAATTTGTCTTCAACTTTTATTGATCAACTTTAATTGATCAATTAAAATTGAATCGTGAGAATCCGCCTTAACCATAAATGTTCTTAGACAAATATTTCCTAGTCGCTTGATTTCACAAAGGGGGGACAAATCTTGATCCACTTGATCCTCCGATTTGTCAGCACCCGACTACTTTCTTTGAAGTTACCTAAAATCAAAAGTTTACAGAGTTTATCCGGAGATATTGTAATAGTTACAAAATAACATCAGACAAAATATTGCCGAAATTCTAGTACAAATATGTCAGCGAGTAATGGAGAATTTTTTTGACAAAATTGTGCATCAATCGCAATGGAGGCCATTTAAATGATATTATTTTTAAAACTTTGATATAATATTCTATTTTATTTTGATTCCTTTATAAGCATTTAAAATAGAAGCACTCTTATTTGGATACATATTCATATGCTAACATCCTTAATGTCCACATCTGTATAATATCTATAGATAACAACTTTTGATATCAATATTATAATCTATAGTTAACATCGAGAATTATTTTTGCGAGATAAATATCTTGTTATTAGATGTCAATGATTTGTAGTTGAAATATAAATAAAATAATACTGTTCGTCACTATCAGTGTCTTCACTAACAAATGTCCTTGGCGCCTTCTAATCAAGATTACCAATAACATCTTAGCAAATGGCAAATTAGATCTAATTAGGCATCGTATTCAAACAGTCGATGACCTCCTGGTGGAGCATTGGCCCGCCATGGTATGCATTGCACAATCATCTTTGCGACCCGCAACATCTGCTACTGTTTTACACCTTGGATAATCCATTATGGGGGAGAGTAGTGAAGATTTTTGAAATTACTCAGGAAGTAAAAGCCTCACAGTTTTAGATAAATTTGAGATACATTACACCAATCTAGAATGATAGTTGTTTTAAACTGTTATCAACAATTAATATTCCTATATTGATAGTTGCTGGAAATTGCAAACTGTACAATTATTTTCAATTCAGATTGTACATTAGTACAAAACGGTTCTATGAAATTAAGTAATGCTAATCACTAGTTTTTGAACAACGTGACATGAATAAATCATGTGATACTGAAATATATACGTATATATTCCAAATTTATTAAATTTTACCAACTGTTTAATTCTACACCATTAAGACTGCTGTACACCTATTATCATTAATCGCATAATCTGATTTTGCGTTTGTCCCTGGTATTATCAGAAAGCCTCATCAGTTAATAGAGATGGAATGAGAGAAAGAAAACACTCTCACTGGTAACTGAATCTGTAGTATTAGATAATGGCTAATCCGAAGGCAACTCCTGTGAGGTTAACAAATTGCCTTCTACCAATATTTTCTCTAGTTTTCTTATTGCTGGTCTTTGAGGTGAAAGCCAAAGTTGTTTGAAATTTCTTCAAAATTAGGTATATTTCTTCAATGCGTTTTAGTCAATTGGTAAAATAACTACTTTTCATTAGGCATGCTGTCATATTATTAATATAATAATATATTTACTAAAACTATACAAATTTTTAAATATAACCTCGCAGACATTTTATAGCATTTACTTTTTTTTATCGTCTTATTTATATTAACGTTCTGACGTAGTTTGGCACATTGCTATTCCACCACTAAACCAGAACAGACACACGCAGAACAACCTTTCCCTCCGACATTTATTTTGCCAGATGCTGGAGCTAAGACTCGAACGCAGAAAAGATAGACGGTGCCAAACGTGTTCTGCCACACAACGCTCAAGCCATCTGTACTACAGTCTCAATATTTAAAAACGCCATTATGCATCCATGCCCTAGCCAGGATTGTATAAGCATTGGGCCACTGAACCGACTCTTCTTATTAATAACTTTAATAATTTTACACAATTATGGAAAAAGCATCATAAGTTATGGTTTCCTACAATGTTTATGAATTTCACTTTTCAATAAATCTGCTGGTATATAATGCGGGTTGCAATAATTTAAGAGTTTCAAGAAATTTAGCAATTATTGTAAATATGTTCTAATATCGTGTTCAGTAATAATGTAGGGAGCCAGAAATACCCGCGTGGGATATGGGACATGCATTTCAAGTAGGTAAATTAGATATTTATTCAAATTACTTTCGATACCTACGTGACTTCTGTTTCTAGTTATCAGCAGAATTTTCTCCAATAAGGATGATAGGTGAAATGTTTGATTTTGGTGAAATTATTCTTTCCGCTTTATTTATATAATATATAGATTTTTTTTTTAGAACAATTGTACTTTTCTACACTTATTTCCTATCGTGTTAATCTAATCCTCAAAGCACCGTTAAATTGTTTATTCTTAAAATTAATACATCACGAATAAGTAATCCTTAGATTCATTAAACTGTTTTGTTTCAATATCAAATTAGCAAATTAGTTTTCCACTTTTGTTTTTAAATAGATCTTTATATTTTCTATTATGATTGAAAAGACATGAAACATGGTATTTTGTTTCTATGGCAACAAATCGTTAATAATAATTCTTTCGAAAATTATGGAATTTTGGTGGTCTATTAGCCTTATTTTTCTTTTTGTGTTTGTGATCATCACTAGAGAAACCATTTTCGTTATTGATGCTTTTTGAGAAAAGGCACATTTCTGTATGAAAAAAATTGTTTTATGCAGACACACCTGAAGAAGTTGATGGACAGACATTCGATCCGTCTGAACTGTTTTCAATTTTCTTGTCCTTCTCTCTTCGTCTTCTTAAATGTTCTATATTTGTTTTGCTTGTAAAATTAGAGTAGCAATTTCGGTGCCAAAATTAAACCACTAAAATTTTTTATTTTTTGAAATATAGATCATCTTCCTTTTGGTTAATTAACTTTTCCCGGATTTTCAAATAAATCAATAAATGTTACAAACGATTTCTCAGAAAGTTTGATTACAGGACTCGTTTTCATACAAATTATACATAGTTATAATTATATCAGAAAATTTTAGTGAAAAAATACTAGTGGAGGAAAGTTTTTTTGATAGATATAATAGTTTGGAAGATATGGTAGTGAAAGCGAAATGTATAGGAGAAATAATTAATTTTCAGGCATAATCGAACGATGAAAATGAGGATTTTTGTTTTTTTACTGCCACATAACTCCATGTAAAAGTAAATTTATGTATTTATTTTAAAAATAGGAGTTCGATGCAGAACTTCATGATTTTTGGGAAAAATATGCTTCATAGTCAGCTCTATCACGTGGTATGATTGGTTAGAAAATTTTGATTTATGCGCTTATATACAGGGCTATTTATTTTTGACAAGTGGATTCGTAATATACAGGGAATAAGCATCATATTTGGCAAGGTCATACATTGAATTCTAAAATTGCCAACGGGATAAAAGATCGAAATTAAATTGCACTCCACTATAATTAATAACAACAATTTTAATTCAATACTTTGTAAAAACATCATTTCATTAAACATCAAAATTTAAGTTCCAACTTTATAAATATTAGATTCGGGTTACCTCAGGGATTCGTACTGGGCCCATCACTTTTCCTTATTTTCGTCAATGTCGTGCCCAGTAACATATATTCAACCAAATCAAACATTATTTAAATAAGCAACATATAGGAGAAAACCAAAATACGAATTTTTCAGTTTTTTTCAGATATCTAAAAAAACCAAGTCATATATTTAAGTTACGTTGGTTTTAATAAGAAAATCACAAAACTTTTCTCTAATATAATCGATGTTGTCACTCGTATTATAAGCGAGATCTGTATGTTGGGAACGTATATAAATAATAATGTATATAAATAATAAGCAAACAGCAAAGAAATTTGACAACCCCCGATTCCAGAGCCGATTCTGCACGGACGTGGGTTACACTTATGAAAAACGAGAACCTACAACCATTCCCACCAACATTGCCAGTGGGATTCGAACCCGCAGCTACGATGATGGAGAGATTATCTAGTCACACTTGTCATCGCGCGCTCTAGCCAAATACTGCACTGAGCAAGTGGATGAGTCATATATGATTTATGATTGCCATGATTAACCAGCTCTTGTAAAAAATTTAGATAATTATTTTCTCCCTTATCATACAACTTTTACTAAGGTGTTTTAATACTTATCCCCTTTTTATGACCTGTAATTTCAACCATTAAAATTAAAAACAGAAGATTATAAACACTTTGTATACATTTGTTTTTTATATTTCTATTTATTCATGTTCATAATGGACACAAATAAATTAATTATTAGTTAAAATCTTATCTTGACCTACGACTGCTCACATTAAAATGGAACTGCGTGAGAAATTGTCGAGCTTATCATTTATAGAATTTTTAATTATAACTTTATTGCGCGGTTTCAGTTATCTCCGCGAAATTACCATTCCATAAATTAACTCAAGATTTATCAAAAGAGATCTGTGAGAGACACTTTTTTATTACATCCTATTTCCTGTTGATTTAAAATTCAGCGACCAGTGGCTTACAGAGAAAGTTCGTCCAAAATTAATGAAATTCAATAAAATTATTTTCAATGTATATAAAATATTTTGAAGTGTTGGTGGTGGGAACATAACATGTATCGAAATCTAGTTAGTATAAAAAATGTGTTAAATTAATTACATTTTTACTTCAGAATAAGGCAATCATCATAATTTTTCAATGAAAATAGAGACTGTTATAACTAGAGCTTGGATGGGGATATCGGTTGCCAGTGATAGCATTTATGCAGGCATAATATTATATCATAAACACCCTTTGAAATATTCCCAAACAGAAAAACAGAAATTTATACAATTTGATAGAGTTAATTTTATTTCATTTTAAAATATTAATACGTAAACTAGTTTTATCGGAAAGCGTATGACAAAAAACAAAAAAGTTATATTTTTACACTAGCCAGATTTTGGAGGTGACGTCACGTTACATTTTTCCTTATAATTTGTGAACGATTGAAGACATCTAAATTCTGAAAAGACATTTTATTGGCCCCTCAGGCTACTCAGCGGTAAGAGATTCAACCTCGTAATGCCCTTCTGGTTCCTAAATTTATGTTATAGATATAATGAATCAGCAAGCTGATACTTAAGCGAGTTGTATTAAAATTTGTTAATGTTTTGCTTGTAACAGTGCCAGGATCTCTAGTATGGGGACGATAGACAGGGCCCTAGTACAAGAGATACAGGGGTTAGTACATATAGGTACTTCAAGGTCATTCACACCTGACGGCAGCCATTTAACAACTGATGTATGTCGACAGAAGATCTCACGGTCAAAATGGCATAATATAGATAAAAATGAAAGTTCTCATGGTCTTCAAAAAGTTCCCACGCCCAAGTGACCCAATACCTATTACTTTAACCCACAAATATTTAGAAAAGATATTAGTAAATATATACCTTTATTCTTGTAGGTAATTAATAGTGAAAAATACTTTTGTGTGTGTGTTAGTGTAGTGTTACATCCCTCAATGACTCCAGTCCTCTTCTAGTGAGTGTTTATAATAAATTAACTTTTATCAACTTTGGATATCGCTAAAAAAATTGTGTCATACATGCACGAACCTATTTACGTTCTGACACATAACCTACAGCCAATCCTGGATTTGACGTCATTAATACCTAAATTCCAGGCTCTAGTTTTAACGCTTAACTACATGGTTGTATAATTGCAAGCGCACTGGAGTCGCAGCTAGGAGTCCGGAGTTTGATCTTTGGCCGTAAGAAAATTTAAACCGTTTTCTGAAAAAAAGAAAAATAAAATCATCTCAGTATTGAATACTGGTTGCGTCCGTTGACTTTAGATGTGTAGCTCCCTTCAAAAGGTTTCTTTGTGAAAGGTTGTACAGGAAGGAGGGTCGAAAATGAAGGAAACATTATTTTACATTTTAAAGAAGCTTTATTTTTTTTTTAATTTTCATTGGCTACTAGATTTTCAAATTTTCTCCAAATTATCGTAATATACTCTTAAAAATCAACTCTGTGTTTATTCCATGTTAATTTAAAAAACATTTATCTGAATTCAAAATACCTAATGTCCAATAATTTAACACGACGAAAGGAATCGATATCGAGAGAGTATTGTTTTAAATTAAAAATGATTGTTTTAGTTTTATCTTTATTCAAGCAAGACTAACTTATTTTTTAAACACAAATCTTCAACTGTATATAAAGCGTTCGAATAACAAAATCATAGCATTTCTGGGTATCAGAGTTTTGCCATCTGCAAAGAGGGTGAATTTTTTTAGAGTAGGACTGTTTAGCAAGGTATTAACATAAACAAGAAATTGTACTGGCCCCAGAGCAGAACCTTAAGGTACATCAAATTTGATATTTAATAAAATTGAACTGGCATCACTAAAATTAACAAAGTGAGATACAAGAAGATCAAATTCGACACAAACTAAACGTTATTTAAAAAATAACTTAAATAACAGTATTCACGCTGCAAGTCCCTAAAACTGGAGTTTTAAAATGAAGCTGAAAGCAATTGGGATAACGCGATAAGAAACCAGTCATGAGAAATGACCATACTTTTCTTAAAATAATAAGGCAGTACTTTCAAGCTAAAAATAATTAAATGTGGCATAAGTTCTCTGTAAGAATCAGATTAGGTGTCAGCATTTTATATAAGTTGAAATGTAAAATAAACTGATTATATCCTTCGTGAAAAAGTTTAATAACACAAAAAGTAATTCATGGCAGCTCCCACAAAGACTACGTCTCGCGCTGCTAGTAGTTCCCACGAGATTAAGGAAGCTGAAATGAGCAAAGTAAGAATTATTTTACTCTATATGTTTCAAACGACCAGTGGCGTGGATTTGTTGTAGGTCTTCTGCATTGATTCTAGTTTGTTTAAGAAAAGTTTCACATTTATTGGGAAATGGAATAGTTTATGTAGAAATATGATTCAAAAATTGTACAGAACTATTATTATTATTATTATTATTAATGCTACGTCAGCAAATACTAGGAGTATATTAGAGAAATGATTGTTGCTATCTTCACATTTTTACAAATAGCTATGAAAACAGTCATCTATGGAGCAGTACTCTTATACCATAGTTATCTTAATTTAAATAATAGTAAAATAATTTAAATAATAATAAGTATAGTTTATTAACCGTATTTTAGCCCTGAATAAACATTTACAATATAGTTGATATTACGATGTGCCTATTAAATTTAATTTATTGCAATTATTCACGACTGCATTTACAATTAATTCGTTTATTGTGAAAGAGATAAAGATTAAATAGTAATTTTAATTTTAAAATTAGTGGCAAACTATTGGGTATTTGTGTAAAAATACAAGTTTATAATTAAAATAATGCCATCAAATAAACTAACTACAATAACTGCAAACGACACTCTAAAAAATAATTTTATTTAATTAAATTACTGGAAACAAAATATTTAAATTTATTTTGAAAACCAACGTCAGACATATGTACTTAACGAGAGACGAATATTAATGATGACAAGGTGTAATTTATATAAGCATAATATGTTCCTTTTTATTTAAATTGTCTAAGAATAATTTTATGTACAACAACTTACAAAAGACATGTTAAACATAACGTTAAAAAACATATGTGATACATTTTCATAATTATGTTTTATAATAGTGTTTCGGTTTGAAATCCTTCCACCAATTGACACTTTAGACAAAAAGTATTAGGCGGGTGAGTCTAACCATTTTTAGGTATGACGGAGGACATAATATAAGAACTATTATATATCAATTTACCATACCCATTGTGAGGCATCAAACTGAAGTCCTTTAAGAATGACTTCATCTGACGCATAAATAATTAAAATCTGCCCAGCAGTTTTAAAAAAAATTGAGAGAATATAAAATCTGTTCAATAACTTTTGACAGCATAATTAAAAATTAGAATTATTTTTGTGCTATGATTAATGTATAGGTTAGGTAGAAGTGAACTCATAGATTGGCCAGATTGATTGTTTTATCTAAATCCCATTAAGTTTTATATTTGGATTCATGTAAAAGAACTGTTAGGAAACAAATAAAAACGTAGAGACAGAACTGTCAAAGAGGACAAAAGAAGCATTTGGGAGAGTGCAGTAGGATCTTAACAGATTGATAAAACGTTTCTCTCATGTTGTGAAAGGTATATCTTTAAACAGACCTGAATACAGGTATCAATTTGTCGCAAATCATTTTATGCTGACTAAAGGATATCAAATACTCAATATAAAACAAAATCAAGTGGTGTTAAATGGACCGATTCTCTGGCCACTCTATAGGTCCCTTTACTCCATTTCACCTACTTGATATGTGGTTTGCAGAAGGTGAGCCAATAAGTAATCAATCTTATATGATCTTGTGTCTCCCCGCATACCTATGAAGAAGAGATGCTCACTTCACCAATATTTTTAGCTCGAGAGATATCTAGGCTGGAGAATTTCCATATCAATAAGATCAAAAAAATTTGTTTAAAAAAAAGAAAATTGGAAATAAATTTGGTACAGAAATTTTAAATATTCCAATAAACATTAACTGAAAGTTTTAAAGTTTAAAATGAACATGATCTGTCTGAAGCCTTCCGTTTTTAATGCATACTAGCGAGCGGAGATAGATGGCGAATGTACAACATGAGCCGAGAACTACTTATTTTAACAGGTTTCCAGCGATCAGTAGATTATCTCAGCTTGATGCCAGGAATAGTAATTGGTGGTCTCTAAGTGCGTTTACTGCGTTTCTGATTATATTTTTGCTTTTTGCATTTTACAAGGCGTTTTCTGATGTTCCAAAAAATGCACAAGTTGTTTTTAGTAAGCATATTAAGGAGAATGCAAAGCGAAATTTGTACTATATTTAATTATTACTAAGAACATCGATATTTTGTTCTTATACGAAAAAAAAAATAAATTTTTTCAATGATTTTTATTTTAATCTATTTTACTTCCACACCACGTCATATGAGTAGAAGCTCTGTATCGATAATTTTTCTTAAATATCGAGAAAAAGTGCTTTAACAAAAAAAATACCCAGCAATATTTATTTTATAACCTAAGCAATGTTCAACAATCATAGTTTAATTATTAATAATAAAATATTTCGCTTATTATGTATTTTGTTTCGTTTATCTAGAGAATCTAAAGATTTTTCATTTTAAACATTTAAAGTGTCAAAAAATAAAATATATACATCTGGCTGCACAAACAGCCTAGGATACTAAACAAGGGTTATTAATGATGCAAGTGTATGCTGACAACCATAAACAGCTGTTAATGGACATGATATAAGAGGTAAGTCTTTGTAAGTTACATTATGACCCTTACCTACGCCAGTCAATTTCTTAAAACTGGCCGGCTATAAATTATTGATCATTAGTACATTATTTTTTTATTTATTTTTAGTAATTTCATTAGCTTGACCTATTGTATCTGTTATTTTTTTTGCACCTTCATAGTTAGAACTTATGTGTTTTTGGGATTATTCCGTGACATTTCACAGGGTTGTATTTTGAGGCCCCTTCTAATTGGAATCAATCGAGTAAAGAAGGAATAAGTAGTGATTTCTAAACGGTTAATTGTGATTAAGTCCTTCATTAAGTTTTTGTTGTTAATTATTAATTTGTTAATAAAGTAGTGAGTAAGTGTTACCAGGACTTTCAGTCAATGAATCCACGGGTGCTTGTGTGGATAGCAAGCAGGTATCGATAATAATAACAATAAATAATAAACACCACAGAAATATGACAACTCTCGATTCCAAAACTAAAGCTGTTTAGAAGGGTATTACAAAAAATGTAGACACACGACTACTCCCACCGCCATTGCCAGAGCCGGTGGCCGGATTAGAACCCGCAATTAAAATAGAAACATTTCTAGAGCTGGCACCGAGCTGGCACCGAATATGGATGGTTCGATTTCACAACGGGTTAAATAAAAAAAATATTTGAAATTTGTTTCCGACTAAGATGAAATATGTAACTACCCTAGATGTGGTTTGAACTCCACAGTAAACTGTAGGACCTAGTCTCTGTTTATCTAATTCAAAATCCTATATTATCAAAAGGTTCACCGGTGACTTAGTAGGCGGTTAAGAAAACAAAAGCATTTATGTTCTGAGTATATTTGATGCTAAATAAATATTACTTAGGTATTTAGCAAAAAACTTCCATTCCTTTAATAATTAATGTAATGAAATGAAATTACCAAGCTTTTTATGTGTATATTGATGTTCTTTTATCATCATGTCAATATACGAATATCAATTAAAAGCAAATAATCAACATTTTGAAACAAATTATTATATAATATACTAATAAAACTACCGCATCCTAGCTAATACTAGAAGAAATAGGTTTAAGTAGGCGAGTGTTCTAACCAACATGTATATAATTCTGGATGAAAGTAAACCCACCATTTGATCTTTGTCACTTTAGCTAAAGCCTTTGATACAGTATTTCATATAAAGTTACTAGAAATTAGAACACATTGGACTTGGGGGAAATGTACTTAACCTCATGCGCAGTTATTTAAGCAATAGATAACAATATGTAGGTATTGGTATGTTGTAAGTTCAAGCAAAACCGTAGAATATGGAGTTCCCCAAGGGACAGTACTGGGTCCTCTATTATTCAATATATATGTAAATGATCTGTTTAACCCTAATACCCACGGTGAAATAATTAGTGTTGCAAATGACACTGCTATATTGCATAAAGGCTCGACTTGGGTACAATTAAAAGGGGTAATTGAACAAAACTTGATAAAAGTAGAAAATTGGTTCAATAGCAAACTGCTGATCATAAATTAAAAAAAAGTGCCATTTAGTTGCCAACGTGATACTCTACCAGATTTTAATATTCTAGAAATAAGTATTAATCAAGAACAAATAATAATATCCTCTAAAAATAAAATAAATTATCTAGGGATCATTGGTGATAGTCAGTTGCGCTGGAACTACCATATTGACTATGTGGAATAAAAGATTAGGGGACTGCTAGGCAAATTTAAAACATACAAACAAGTATTTAATGAAAATCAATTGAAAACCTTGTATTAGTCTTTAGTCCGATCGCATCTTACATACGGTATATTGGTTTGGGAGGGTGTAACCAATAACCACTTAAAAAAATTTGAAGTCATGCAAAAATGGATTATAAAAATCATGTATGGAAGAAGCCGTACCTACCCATCTGATGCCTTATTCACAGAATCCAAGATACTTGATATAAGACAACTGTTTTTCCAACGCTTAATAATTTACATTTTAGATCCCAAAATAATTTAAAGCAAATAATGCACCAGATTCACTCAAAAAACTACCTTAATAGCTAAAGTAAAAAAAACATTAGCCAAAGATCTTTTACCTACCTTTATCCTATTGCATATGTCAAGATACCACAATACGTAAGAGATGCTCATTCCGTTGCCGCGATAAAAAAGTAGCTCAATTCTTGGTTAATAACTACTCCTAGAAAAAGGATTCATCAAATAATCGATATAAAGAATACGAAAGTTACAAATTACGCAGTGCACAACTGTTTCGTCAGTTTTATTCGTATCACCCCTAAAAAAAAAAAAAAACACCCATTTATATCTATATTTCTATTTATATACACTTTTTTCTCACAAAATAGTCAGGAAACAAACATGTATTTATTATAGGTAGTATTAGTGTTAAAGATTTTAATAACGTGTAATAATAAGTAGGACTAGTCCACGCGCGGGATTTTCTTTGTGAGTTGACCTTACTTTTCATTATATGTGTCATTTCAATATATATTTTGTATTTGTATTTGCAAGTATACCATCCGACAGCTTTGTCTTTGTGGAACACTTCCTTTTTTTTTCTTGTTTATTTAGGTATTATCATATTTGTTTATTTGTTTGGAAGCTTGTATATGCTTTATTTTGGTAAATAAACTATATTATTATCTCATTACGAATTCCCCAAGAAATTATACAAGCGAACCAACATTATCTGACAATGCAAAATTCATTCTCATAATGTCTTACATAATAAATGACACAGATTGTGTTTTGTTCGATGCACTTGTTATAATATGGGAGAAAGACAACATTTTTGTACATAACAGTGATATTAAATTAGGACATAACTGTATATATGTATGCATTTTAAATTTGAACGGTATATATTAATTTACTAACTGATTAATTTATCCGATGTAAACATGTATCAGTTAGTGAATTAACAGGAAATCAAATTACATTTATGTACAGACAGCAAATTAATTTGTAATTTTAATTTATTGTATGTTAAAATAAAAAGTTTTTATATCTTCATATAATATGAATATTACATATTTTTTATTGTATCAGGATAGGACACTGTATTTCAGCTAAACTGAAGACGATTGTTTAATATTAATTAAAAACTGTGTATTTTTAGGTTTATACAGCATAAAAGTTTTTTTATTTTTTATCATTTCATTAAAAGTAAGGTCACAAAATACAAACGACCACTGCATGAACAACAATATACTACTTGATAATTTTAGAAAACCAAACAGATTGTGTCACGGATCTATAAGTGTAGATTTTAAAAAACATCCAGTGTTTGTTTTTCTACGATTACAGGAAGGCTCCATCGAATTAATACAATCAATCGGGGATGGAGAAATTCTAGTACATCATATTAAACCATCGGAAAAAGTTGTTATGTGTCTTATTCACTACGGTAAGAACTTTTTTATGTGAATAATATCATAAGATCATTTGTATAGAAATAGTAGTTTTATCCGCATGGACGTATGGCCACTACTATCACCGGACATACATCCTATCGACCATTGCTGGGATTATATGTCTAGAGCAATGGCTATAATAATTCTCTAAGGAATGCCCAGGAGTTTATTGTCATCCCTAAGAAACACCGGGTTAACCCGAGGAAATAAGAAATTGTTTACTTCCTAACGTGTTAAAATAGTTTACGGCGGAAGTGCGATGGTAGGACAAACTGATGGAAATTTTTAACACGTTTAGTGACTTTTAAGAATATTTGTTTTGTGCCTGCCATTAATTCACCATTTCGTGGAATTTATTCGGCTATCAAATGAAGCGCGTGAATAATGCAGATTACGTGTAAGAAATTTATTATATATTTTTCAGCAATTCTCCAGCTTTAACCATATACTGTGCTGCACCAGTGACTAAAATCTATATTAGTGACTACCAACCAGGCCCGGCGGAAGAAAAAATTTATACCTGGCAAGTACCTATTTTGGCGCCCTCCCAGCGGCGAATTTAGAATAGGAAACCGGGGGGCATAATTGAGAAAAATGCGCCGCAAGGAAAAATTTTGTCAAACGCTATAAAATAAAAAGTTAAAAATTGCAAAAACATTTTCTTCGAAAATTTTTTAACGTAACTAGGTAAAACAAGTAAAACCAGATTTTAGATATTTTTAAATGTACTATTTATTTGAAATCTAAATAGGTATGTTACAATATATACCGCTTCCGTTTTAATGCGCAGGACGTATAGAAAAGGTCATTTTAAGCAAAATATTCTCAATAAACATACTCTTCAAAACTCTTCGTTTTCGAGATACAGGGTGTTGAAATTTCTAAAAAAATTAATGTTTTCCAATTACCTTGTGAATGAAAAGAAAGAATAATTTTTTGCGTGGAGGAAACATTTCTTGAATTGCTCATTTCCACGTTGATAAATTCACCAGTGGTGTACTTACTGGTTGCATTTTACTATTTTCTTAAAAAAAATAATGACACGCCAATATCTTAATAGCAATATTACACCATTTTTGGAATTGTCATTAAAACGTAAACACCCTGTATATCTATACTTAAGAAAAAAATAACCTTGCGCGCCTTTGCTTCTGTAAACTTTTTAATAAGGGATTCGCAATCAACATATTAACGTATAAGTAGTGTTTTATGACATCATGATATGTAGACGGCGCGGCAGCTTGGCGGCAATGTGCCATACAATGAGGGCTACTGCGCTTGAATTCACCATGAGAGGCGCTAGTGCAGGGTAAGGTGTAGAAATTTCAAATGCCACTGAACGTTAATGTTTATTATGGCTTAACGAGGGTTTTTAGTAAGGCTGGGAATTTTTCAGATTTTAGTATTCGAATATTCGTTCGAAAAAATATTCGAATATTCGAACTATTCGAATAATTCGAATATTCGAATACTCGAATAATCCGAATTATTCGAATAGGTATCCGAATAAACCGGATCCTCGAATATTCATTATTAATAGGGATAGCACTGAATACTAGTGAATACTCTATTTGAGTATTTGGTTGGATAGACCACAATAATAGTCGTGACGTAATCCACTAAACAGGCAATTTGATTTGCTTTCCATACCCGCAATAGGGTATGTCTCCTGTACATGTGGTTTAAGGGTCAGAATTATTTAGTTAGTATTTTATTTTAGGATTGAGGAGCTATTGTTCACATTTAACTATTGAAGCTTAAATAAAACGAAAACAGAGCTAGTTTATTATACTTCTGTATCTATTTTTCCTTTTCGAAAAAAATAAGTGCTCTAAAATTAGAATGTTTTTAAAAAAGACGCAGATTGTGAAGGTAAAACAAATACATGAAGTCAATAGTTAAATATTTACAGGTTTTCTAAAATTTAAAATTTAATTTTATCCCCTGCCTTAGTACAGTAAGAATAAGGTCGAGGCGAGAAAGAGATGGAATAGTTTGACTGGGAGTAAAACGTGCCACTAATGTGGTCTATTTATGTATTTGGATTTTAGAATAGGTACCTACCTATACCTACTATCTACCTACTTTGGTTGGATGCGTACTGCATACCTATTCGTACATAATTTAATAATATATTTTAATATTCAAATTTACTCAAATATAATCAAATATTCGAATACTCGAATATATTCGAGTATTCGAATATTCGAGTATTCGAATATTTCGAATATTCGAATAATTTCCTATTAGAATAATTCGTATTCGATTACTCGAATATTCGAATACTCGAATTATTCGTATTCGATTCCCAGCCCTAGTTTTTAGTGATTTTTATAAAAATTTTGATACTTCTGATGAAATATGGGACATACGGTACGGATCGATAAATGTAAGTGCTTTAAAAGCAGAGCTAAGAAAATGGGATGCGAAATAAAGCGGGCCTAAAGAACAGCTAATTCATAGGTAAGTGTGTTTACTAGGACAGATTTGTCAAAAGTATGCATTATTATGAAGTTTTAATTTCTGTATTTCTAATCACAGACTTCAAGACTATGATAGAAATAGTAATTTCGTTGGAAAGTAGTAATTTACTTACTCAGTAGGGAAATTATCAGAAGTGTTTCATTAAAGTTAGGTTATATCAAGCATGAGCATGATGAAAACGATGAATGTGCATGATTATTACTTACGATTTTCTGTAGTAGGCTCCTTTGATAACGCATAATCTTCAGGATTAACATGTTTCTTACAAACACGCGAATGTTTCGAAGGAGTAAAATTATCCCTGTGAATCGCTATCAACCACTGTTTTAGGCGAGTTTTGCCTCCCGGAAGCGTATGTCCGTCTTTTGTTTCTGAGCAAAATGGAACTGCACAACACTGAGGCATAATTAATAAGTTTCTTTATTTACTGGTGTACGAAATAATTATAATAAAACCCCATAAATTTGTTCCGCGCCTAAGAATAACTTTTGACAGCTACCTTACTCGCTAGTGGCGTCAACTGGTGAACCTTAAAACGGTAGCCCTCATTTACAAAGTCAGTCGATAGCTCAGCGTTTTAATTTCCAGCTCTAATATCAAAATTATTAATTATTTGTTATACTTTAACTTTGTTTATGGCAAAGAGTATCATGTTTCATGTTTACACTAGTTCTATTCTAATGTACCAACATTTTAATATTCGAATTTTTATATTTAAATTGTTAGTAAATTAGCGCCCCTTGTGCACAGCGCCCCGGGCAGCAGCCCGGGTCGCCCGGCCCTTCCGCCGGGCCTGCTACCAATGCTCATTGTATCAAGCATTATTGTAACTAGTTCGTGTAGAGCAATTGTATTGACACTTTATAATCTTTCTCTCAATTAAATATGGGGACGCGACGTTTGTCCACAGGAGTTGAAATCGCATGCTGAAACATGATCTCTTATTGTATCCATTGTCTCGTCAGCTGTTATCCGTATAGCTTGATTTGGTTTGTTACTAAGCTGTTCATAGGGTTCAATTTAAGATTCGCTATGTCTTGCCGGGAAATATCGTTTGGTACATATTTTTTCCAAAATACTCAGAACTGTTCTTTATTCAATACATTTAGTGAAATATTACAGACACAACACATAAATATAAAGTCACATAGAAACATGCCGAATGGAAATTTGCTTTTTTTTTCAGCAGGTGTCCTGCACATTTTAAACATGTTATCGATGGGGGAACTCATACTGGGAAATTAGTTTTGAAATTTAATTAATATTATTAAAGACTCCACAATAATAATATGTAAAGAGTCGTCCCTTTTATTCGTATAAATCTAGGTATTTTAGATTTTCGGTCATTTATTCAGTGACGTAGAAGGCTGTTAATAAACAAACAGTTATTTGTATATCATGTGGCGAAAGATTTAGTTTGCCACATGAAAGCGAAAAATTACAATGCGGCAAGGTACTTTCCGCTTAAGGTATTCGCACTATTTTGTTTACGACTATAAATAGAAAAAATCAAATAATAATAAAATCGCCATGTTGATTTCTAAAACTTCATTAATCGTCAATTTGAATTTTTGCGTAATTACCAAACATTCAGTTGTTCATAATGCCTATGTTGTTAGAGTAGATAACAGCGAATTGAAAAATGTTTAAGAACATAAATAATTGCTTTAGTAATTCAATTTTTGTTAAACGAAACTAAATGTTGAAAATGCTGGCCTTTCATGTTAATACATTATGGACCAACTCATTAAGGACTATTACATACCAAATTTGAAATACTTAGGTCAAATAGTTAATCGAGAAGGACTACTTGTTAGGGGTCAAGTTCAAAAGCCTTTACTTCTTTTGGGAAACATTTTTAGTAACATGTTTATAAAATATTTTAATTTTAAAAGTACAATATACCACTTTTCTCGATCGTAAGTTTTCTAAACACCCTGTATATTCCTAAATATTTTACTCGAGTTTAACAATTAGTTGTCTAAAGATTTATTCTATAATCGTTGGCGAGGCTCAGATTAATTGATGTTCTCAAATCTCGAAAGCTATGTAGCTCATATACCTGTCTCATATTTAAAAGAAGTAATTACCATATGACTTTTTACTTAGGAATGTATTTAATTACCCACACGTTTTCGTATCGTTTCGGTTTACGATTGAATGAAATGTAATCTCTTGTCACTTTCAACTGTACACACAAATAATAAATGTCTACAAGAAAAAACTAGGTCATTAGGCCTTCTAGGAACCACGAAAAAAAAGGTTGATACCTAGATGTTTTATTGATCCAAATTGAACTTTAGGATTTGCTTTCTGAATAATATAATATATATATATATAAACTTCTTTATTCATTTAAGGTATAATAAAATACATTGAATGCGTCAGTATACAATATACATATAAATAGAATTAAAATTGAAAAGTATAAATATGTATACACACATACACATATATACATACATGCATATATACATATACACACATATACACACACACACACACACACACACATATATACACATGTATATATAAAAAATAACTATAATTGTAAACACAACTTATACATGCAGATATGAACAGTCAGACAGCATACAACAGTTTATCTAGATAAGAGGAGTATTGAAGTATTCATTGACTGAGTAGAAACTATGCTTTAATAGCAATGACTTAATTGTGTTCTGGAAAAGATTTAGATTTTCAATATTTTTTATTTGAGGAGGTAGATGGTTAAACAATTTGACAGCCATTGCATAGGAACTATTTGATAAAAGTGCTAGTTTGTGATGAGGTAGTCTAATGTGGTTTCCGTGCCTTAAATCATACTGGGCAACTTCAGAACTTTGAGTAAATTTCTCAGGATTTTTTTTGACAAACACAACACATTTAAAAATATATAATGAAATCACTGTTAGTATATTCATACCTTTGAAGAGATTTTTGCAGGAATATGATCTGGGTTTGAAACACATCGTTCTTATGATTTTTTTCTGCATAATAAGTACATCATTTATTCTATTTGAGTTACCCCAGTTTATAACACCATAGTTGAGAATAGAATTTACGTAGGCATAGTAGTACGTTAGCAATGTGTGTTTGTTAACAAATTTCCTCATTTGCCAAATTGAAAAACAATAACATGACAACCTCTTTATGATACACTCTATTTGAGAATGCCATGATAGGTTGTAGTCAATTTGCAAGCCTAGGAATTTTATACTAGGACTCTGTATTAACGATTTGTCAGATGATTTGACTAAGATACTACAATTATTTTCTCTTACTGAAAATGAAACTAAATGTGTTTTAGTTATGTTTAGTAACAGACCATTATTGTTGCAGTAGGATTCCATATTTTCGGTACCCTTACTAGCTAATTGACTGAGGCACGTAAAGTCGTTAGCTGATGCAACTGCTGCCGTATCATCAGCGTGATACATGTTCAAACATTACATTTTCATGAATGTTATTTATAAATAAAATAAATAGCAGGGGGCCCAGCGTGCTGCCTTGAGGTACCCCGACACCTAGCGGTCGCAGATCAGAATAATAGTCCTCTGTTTCAGATCTTAGAAGGACTTTTTGTGTTCTGTTTGATAAGTAGGAACATAACCAGTCATAGGCTAACCCTCTTATTCCGTAATTATACATTTTTTCTAGGAGAATACTATAGTTCACCATGTCGAAGGCTCGTGTAAAGTCAAAAAAAGATGCCTACAACTTTTTTACTTTTGTCCAATTGCTCTAGAATATAGTTAGTAAAGGAAACCGAAGCATCTTCAGTAGACAGGCCTTTACGAAAACCAAACTGATATTTATAAAGTATATCGTGATTATTTACAAACTTAATTAATCTGTTGTAATACGCATTTTCAAATACTTTAGAGAATACTGATAACAGGCATATTGCTCTGTAATTAGCCATATTCATGTTATCATTTTTCTTATGAATTGGAATTACAATTGCGGTTTTAAGATTTACTGGGAAGATACCTTGACAAAATGAAGCATTAATTAAATCTGTAAGAATTGGTGCAATAAAGTCAGTTATGTGAATAAGAAGGGAACAGGGGATACCATCATGACCTGCAGAATTTTTTATTGCAACTTTTCTTATAATTTCTTTAGTTTCACTGATATCAATTGGACTTAAAAATATGCTAAAGTTCAAAGAGTTTACTATTCGAGGTGGGTTATAAGTACCTAGTTTTTGAATGAGATTTTCAACAGAGTCAATAAAAAAATTATTAAATTCTTGTGCAGCGCGAGAAAAATCTGAGGTTTCATTTCCATTTCTATCGCGAAATGAAGAGGGATATCGTGGCTTGTAAGTTCCATTAGTCTCGTTTCGAATTATTTGCCAGACTACTTTAGATTTATTAGTGGCATCATGAAATTTGGAGTCATTGTAATGATGTTTGGCTGATTGAATAGTCTGCTTATGGTACTTTAATAGAATATTGTAACGCATCCTAAGCTGCTCGTCATTTGTTAATTTGTAAGTTGTGAACAGTAAACGTAAAAATTCCCCTCGATTTATAATATCATCATTTATCCATCCTTTGTGATGCCTTTTTTTTGTCTTACCACCTACTTTTATTCGTACCAGAGGACATACTTTATTAATGATACTACTGAGTCTATCACAAAAACAATTGAACTTATCATCTGCATTAGTGAGTAGATAAACATCATCCCAGGTTTCAGTAGATAGTTGATATTTAAAGTTTTCTATATTAAGCTCATTATTAAAAAGTCTTTTATAGATATATTTAACCTCCTCCTTCTCGGGTGAAATTTTTAATGGAAAAAAAAATAATCTGCATTTTATGATCAGACAAATGAGTCGTTAAAACATTAGAGTTGCAAATATCAAAATTTGTAAATATATTATCAATAATGGTTCTAGACGAACCTTGTACGCGCGTATACTCATTAATACGTTGTACGAAACCATAACATGAGAGCACTGTACTTAAGAACTGTGCATTTTTGTCATTTGCCTTAGAATCAAAATTTACATTAAAATCGCCACATATTATTTGGTGCTTAGATCTACTATTAGTTTTTTCAATAATACTTTCAAAATACCTAGTAAAATCTGCAATATCAGCTGATGGCGAGCGATAAAAACAACTTATATTTATAGTGATATTATCTACAATAATGTCTACACTAGTATACTCACAGATAAAGTCACAACCACTAATATTACTATTCCGTGATTTGAAGTCAATATCACTGCGAGTAAAAATTATGATTCCACCTCCTCTTGACTCAGAGCGACAGTAATCAGCTGCAATGCAATAAGACTCTAGTTTGACAGAATTTACTTCCTCTGTTGAACACCATGTTTCGGTTATACATACAACTTCAGGTAAATTTAGAGATTTTAAGAACACATAACACTCATTTGTTTTGTCCCTAAGGCTACGTATATTAAGATGACATACTCTAAATAAAAATCAAAATATTGGGAAAATCTGAATTTTATTGCTATCAGTATAAAGTACAAACTTAGCAGTTAGGTATAAAATATGATGTCAGCCAAATGTCCTCCACGGCTCCGCTGACATGATATCATTCTTTTAGCGAAGGTTTCCATAACGCTTTCGCATAAATGCGGCTCTATTTCAGCAATTACACCTCTGATGTTCTCTTTGAGCTCTGAAATCGTAGCAGGTTTGTCGACATAAACCCTTTCCTTCAAATAGCCCCACAGAAAAAAGTCTAATGGGGTTAGATCGCAAGACCTTGGTGGCCAATCGATGTCACCCCTCTGAGAGATAACACGACCAGGATGTTTGGTTTGAAGTAAAGTGACTGTATCACGTGCTGTGTGACATGTGGGTCCATCCTGTTGAAACCACATGTCATTCAAGTTCAAATCGTTGGTTTCATTGAAAAAAAAAAATCGTTTTGCATCTCCCGATAGCGTACATCATTGACAGAAACAACGTTGTCACCTTCGTCCTCAAAAAAGTATGGGCCTCCAGCCCATAGTGCACATCAGACAGTGCTTTTTTGTGCATGCATTGGTTTATTCTTATTAACATGGGGATTTTCACTACCCCAGATGCGACAATTTTGGCGTTCTTCATGCACACTATCACTTACGCGAGCAATATTTTCATCTAAACGACCTCTGCGTTGATACTGGACCCTTGGTTTGTTAATAAGCATACCACTTGTTTCAAACTTTTGCACTAGATCATGAATTGCACGCTCACTTGGCACATTATTGCGTCCAAAAAGTGGTCGAAGCTTTCTTAATGTAATCGTAACTGATCGCCTGTTTTCATAATAAATTGTGTACGATATTTATGCGTTGCTGCACAATATATGGCGCCATGATGAATTTGCCATGTGTTTCGATACCAACTGTATAAATGTAAACTCCCAACGTTCACGCAATGAAAATGGCGCGTAATTCAAATCCTAAAGTTCAACTTGGATCACCCAATATTTAATAGTTATCTTTTAGTATAGGAAAACAATTTCTAAGTATATTTTTTGTTAGAGGAAATACAGATACTTTAGATTTCACTAGGAGGGAGCAACTACCATTTTTGGACAGTTTCTAAACATTAATTTACCAACCATAATATGGACATTACATGAAATTTCAGTTTACTTTTCTAATAGAATAAGAAAAATGTTTAAAATTATACGTTTATTTTCAATACGTACTCATACATATCTTGAGTCAACAATGTTGGTGCAAAAAACGTTAAGAGTTCCAACAGAACTTGTTACAATGGTAATGTTTCAAATATATGAACAAAATTTGCTTTTTAATGTTTAAATTTTTTCATTAAAAGCTCTACACGTGTTTCGGAATTTTAGGCTTTTGTCAAGAGTACAGGGAACATTACCTGTATTCTTGACAAAGGCCTAAAAAGCTGAAATACGTGTAGAGTTTTCAATAAAATATTTTGAAACACTAAGATGCAAATTTCTTTCATATATTTAAAATATTTAATAATTTTTTTATTTAAAAAACTGTTAAACACTTTTTATTACTAATTATCACTATATTTGTTATTTTTACAACTAGTTTCATCCTATTCGGATATTTTCAAGGAGACTAAATTATACACAGAATTTATTTTCATTTAAATATAAACTGAACTGAATAGAAGGATGGGTCACTTTATGGTTGATCATATAATTCATAATTTGTAGAGATGTTATATCTTTAAATGTAGGGGTTTCTCAAGATAGTAAATTATATTATGGTGTGACTTTTATTAACAGCATTAGGTTATCTGAACAAGTTTAATAACGGAGAATTATTTAAATCTATTTGGTCGTTTAATATGTTCTAATTTTTATTCCTATTTAATTGATTTATTTCTAGCACTTCTAATAGATTAAGTTTTTTACTTTATCGATAAATATGTAATATTTTAGGTTGATGGTGGTCAGTTATTGTATGATCAGAATCTGTTAGGTGTTTATAAAAGTTGGAATGTTGTTTTTGTGTGTGAATATGTTCTCTATATCTTACCCCGAATGATCTACGTGTTTGACCTACATATGAGGCTTTACATTTTGGACAATCTAACCGATATACACCATATTTTTTATAGATATACGTTTTCTGTTTCGCATTGAAAAGATATCTGCCGACATTTTTGTTAGAACTAAATGATGCTTTAATATTAAATTTGGAAAAGTGTTGCTAACTGAAAAAGAGAGTTGACCTGAATATGGTAATGAAATGTATGTTTGAACTTTTTATATTTAATAATGTTTCATAAGAAGCCAACCGCAGAATCAGTTCAGTGTATTAATAGTAATGTAATTTTCACTTAAAGATACATTAACGTGATTATCTAATGTTTTTGTATTTAAATTTATCTTAACTCCAGGAAAATATTAAATTAACCAAATATGAGAACACCATATTTTTTACGTTGAAATTATCAGAGTGTATTGTTTTAAAATGCCTTATATTAATTTAATAAATAAAAAAATTTAATAAAATAATTCGATGAATACTAACAAATTTAACACGCTAAAATGTGTTGATATAACTGTACATCTTTTCACATTGTTTAGAGATACCTAATTAGTATAACCAATATGGAGACCGACAAAAGAAACTCTCTTCCTGGGAGAGGTTGGTTTATGCAGTAATCGTACATTGGAAATTCAAATTCTGAAGTTTGTCGAAAAAGCAGGTCGACTAAGTGGCAGATCTCAGATATAATCATAGACATATAACATATATATCCATGATTAGATCCATAGACTTATAATATATATGTCGATGGATCTAATCATGGACATTATGGATCTAATACTTTTGATATCATCAGAGCTATTAATAGATTGTGGCGCAATAGTTTGGTCTACAAAATCAATCGAAACGGTTACTGAATAGCCCTGCCAAATAGTGTCGTTTTTTACCTTTATGGGGTAAAAGTTTGTAGGTCAAACATAGCAAGAAAATATAGTCCCAAAGGATAATCCAGCAATTGCATGTTCATGTCTTGAATCTTTTCGGCATGTCTAATAAAAACTAATGTTACCACGCTTTCTTTTTGAATGACACCACTTTGGTTGGATGGTCCATTCGCCGGATATTGCCTTCGTCAGTCCGCAACATCAACAAGTATCTTAGTATCATAAGCCTCTATGTGAAAGTAGAGTACTAACGATTTAATGGTAATTCCAACTACCAGGGTCAATCGCAATGTAATAAATTCGAAAAATGCTACGACAAAGCGAACTTTACTAATAAATGTATAATAAAAATTAAAATACCAAGGTATTTCAGTGGAGAGATGAGATTAATATACAAATAGTGATAAATACTAAATGTAATACCAAAATATAAGGTACTTATGATTCTGAGATTCTCCTTGTTGACATTGCGTGTACCTACTTCGTACGCGTCAGTACAAAGAGAAGTGATTAAGATTTAATTATGATTGCCAACTAGTAAAATATTTTTACCAAATAAATGGAAATGCTTCTTGAGGCCGTCGCGTATACCATCTGCAGACCGGTTTCTGGTTTTTGTATTCGTAATCGGACCCCATCCAAATTCAATTTACTGATGGTTCTCATAAATTTGGAAAAAAAAATTTTTAAAGGCATTTATTACAACAAAAAGGGACAAAAAAGAAAAGAAGGTAAAGGTGAAAATTTTGAATTTGTTACCCTATTTCCAGAAGGGCTTGTCCTCTCTGTAGGAGGGGGCGTAGAGGTTGTCGAAATATTGGTAGAGGTGTTTCAAAATCTTATGAGCCGTGAAATGCGCAAAAGCCGGAGCTTATTCCACGGTATAAGTGGAGTTATGCCTCTGCGCATATGAAGGTCAAAGCTCATAAGGTTTTGAAATACCTCTAACGTCTGGTACGGAAGTTTGTGTTTAATGCGAAAAGGTGCGTTATGCTCCCTTATTTGTGTAATATTGGCGGTTAGTGGACTATCAGAGAGTTTAAATTCATAGAATCGTTGCAATATATCTCGCAGTATATCGACGTGAACGTCGCCAAATCGGAGGCAATTGTTGTTTTTACTTCACCTTACATTTGGCGTGGTATTGTGACGCCCATACCATGGGCGCCTTTAGCAACTGCCCAGCAAGACTCCGGATCACTGATTCACTTTACTTTTCTACTTCGCGGCTAGTTTAGAGTCAGATGTGGCATAGCACATGTCGCTGTGCGCCGCATTAAATCTGGTAAGTCTCGTGAACTGCTGGAACCCACCGCTAAGCTGCTAACGTGTAAGATTTCCGTAATTTAATGTTTTTTGGAAACTTTGCTCAACTAGCTATTTGTTGCAGAATTTATTTTATAGTTAGAAAGGGCGGGAGCATTTTTCCTCTTTTATTGTTTTACTGTCTAATTTTCCAAACATTAACGTAGAGCAATTGGCCACCCCTAGATTTGGTCGCCTACTTGTTTTCACTAACTGGTCCTTATAGCAGGCACGGTCCTGCATGACAACCAAGTGTAAATTGCAGAATCTTATATTACATTTTCTTGATTTTTTAGATTAGTATTATTCCGATGACTATGACCAGACTAAGCAGCTGTATAGTTTGTCATACAGATCATTACTGGCAGCTATTGAATGGTAAGAGATTAAAATTTATGAGTTCCGTATATTAATAAAAAATTTACATATAGAAGTAAAGGACCTAAACCTCAACTGAAGAATCACAAAGTCACTAATTCTAATGTCTAGTGGTATTATTATTGATAGTATTACATAAGTAGTATATCCAAATATACTAGTTGTGTATTATTCCAATCAATTATTACTGATTGAGATATTTCGTCTATTGTAATAGAGATCACAAGTTATAAAAAATATTTGAGATATACCATTTGTAATAGTTTTTTGTTTCTGAGATATCAAAAGTATTGTTTGTGACACTATTGCTTAAAATCTTTTAGATCCATGTTTATATTGGTTCTACATGTAGCGAGACAAAAAACATACACTTTGTGGTTTTAGATTACAATAATCAGATCTAAATTAAAAAAGCAAATGTGTATAAACAAATAAACCACGTATATTAAACCAAATATTGTTTATCGTATTTCCGTATTATATTATAGAAACATAATAATAGAGGTATGAAAATATGTCACCAATAGGCCAAGAGGTGAGGTGACCTATTCCATGCATTTATACAATACACAGAAAGCTCTCTTAGTAGATAAGTAAAAAATTTATCTTAGTATGTCTAAGAGAATGGTCTAAGTTTGCAATAAAATTTTAAGGATATAAGGGTTAAAAATAAATGAATTATCAAAATACAATTCCTTATGCAAAAAGTAGACTTCTAGTTTCCAGCATAAGAATGAAATATTAATTTATTTCGCTACCACTGCCATTACCCATGCGGATTTTTTTTAGTTAGTAATATTTAAATAGTTTTGTATTTTACAAGGCATTATAATGAAGACTGTATGTGCAATCGTGTTCTAAGACTTTACAATACGTGTTCCTGATAAGTCTCTCATGCTGACGGTAAAGGCTTCTTGATTAATCAAAGGAATTTAAAATGCTGATAATGAAATCGTGACCAAGTAAGAATATATTGACCGTACAATAAGTTGTTCCGAGCATTTCACTTAAGTGTAACTATAATTATTGCATAGTTTATTAATTAATAACTTTATATTTTTATTATAAATTAATTAGTGTAGAGAAATCAATATAAATAATTTTATCTTAGAGAACAACTTGGTTTTAGAGATTTTATATAAATTGCCTAGGAAAAAAGAGTTAAGCACAAACTCTTGAAAAGTATTTAGAAAATATTATAGTATACCCAGAGTTAGTTAAAAATATATAAACAAGCTACTTTCATCGTTGTATTGGGATTATTGTCCTATTTTGACTTTAAAATCAACATTCTACGGAAACTTGGGTCATATATTTTTTTTGTGTTCCGATGTGTTATGAAGAAGGACTCAGAAAAAATCCATGTTTTGATAAAATAAGTAGAAGGCCTTGAGGAAGATATAAAAAAACTTAAAGAGCCTCGTAAAGAGCAAAGTTTTTCCACGAACTTTTCTCAAATGGAGTCTTTCATGTAAAAAATGCGAGAAAGACAAAACCGAGTGACCAATATTATTGTAACAAACATACAAGAGTCAGCACACTCAACAAAAATAAGCAGGGTAAGCGATGATACAAACACATTTAAACATATTTTAAAAAATAGTGGTATCGATGAGCAGTTTTAAAATTACAGCTAAAGATTGGAAAAATATGAGGCAGGAAAAAATCGTCCAATAAAAGTAATTTTACCAAGTCGCAACCATGCTGTTTTTGTATTAAAAAATAAAAATAAAATAAATATACCAAATGTAAAAATTTTTGGAGATCAGACAAAAATGCAAAGAGAATATTATGCCTCAATCAAAAAGCAACTGGAGGAACTTAATGACGATACTACGGTTATAAAATATGTTAATATACCTAAAATAGTTAACAAAACAAAAAACTAATAAAGATGCCTAATATACCATACAATATACATTATATATATATATATATATATATATATATATATATATATATATATATATATATATATATATATATATATATATATATATATATATATATATATATATATATATATATATATAGTGAGAGGTATGAAACTTCTCATATGGTCTGAATGCTACTATCCGACTGACATCCTCGATGTCTCTGTGGCGGATAGCGACTTGCATCACAGCAAGTACCGAGAGCGGCGACCCCTAGCCCAGGTGGACTAAACTAATGTGATTAAATATGATTTGAAGGAAACAACTACTCAGCGGGCAAAATACCCCGACCTGCATTGAATTACACCTTCAAATCATGATAGATCGATTCAATGCAGGTCGGGGTATTTGTTTAATCATATATATATATATATATATATATATATATATATATATATATATATATATATATATATATATATATATATATATATATATATATATATGTATATATATATTAATAACATTAGTTTAGTCCACCTGGGCTAGGGGTCGCCGCTCTCGGTACTTGCTGTGATGCAAGTCGCTATCCGCCACAGAGACATCGAGGATGTCGGTCGGATAGTAGCATTCAGACCATATGAGAAGTTTCATACCTCTCACCACTATTCACTTCACCTTAGTTAGTATATAACTAGCAAGTTGGCCACTATCATTTGTCTGTTCCATAACCTATGGCATACTGAAGAGAACAAATAAGTTCGAAATCGATCTATGTCTGGTTAGGAATAGACAAATGATATTGGCTATCGATCTATCATGATTTGAAGGTGTAGTTCAATGCAGGTCGGGGTATTTGCCCGCTGAGTAGTTGTTTCCTTCAAATCATATTTAATAACATTAGTTTAGTCCACCTGGGCTAGGGGTCGCCGCTCTCGGTACTTGCTGTGATAAGTCGCTATCCGCCACAGAGACATCGAGGATGTCGGTCGGATAGTAGCATTCAGACCATATGAGAAGTTTCATACCTCTCACCAATATTCACTTCACCTTAGTTAGTATATAACTAGCAAGTTGGCCACTATCATTTGTCTGTTCCATAACCTATGGCATACTGAAGAGAACAAATAAGTTCGAAATCGATCTATGTCTGGTTAGGAATAGACAAATGATATTGGCTATCGATCTATCATGATTTGAAGGTGTAGTTCAATGCAGGTCGGGGTATTTGCCCGCTGAGTAGTTGTTTCCTTCAAATCATATTTAATATATATATATATATATATATATATATATATATATATATATATATATATATATATATATATATATATATATATATATATATATATATATATATATATATATATATATATGAATATATATGAATATCCAAAGAATCACGAAGCATATAAAGATCAAATTATAAATGATATTGTTTGTTATAATCCATCTATAATATTATTATCAGAATCACGAACAACAGATGACATGGAAAATTTAGAATTATCGATTATGAATCAATTAGGGTTTTAGGGTTGACTCGAGTAGTAGGCATACTGGGGGGAGTGTTGTTGTTTTCTTAAACAAGGGATTAAATTCTCTATTTTAAAGAAATATGTATTAGAAACTAATTGTTGGTGTGCGTTTATAAAAGTATTGTTAAACAATTCAGTGTGGTGTATTGGAGTGGTATATCATTCACCAAGTTCAAAACATGATGAGTTTATAGAATGTGTTGGAAACTGCCGTGAAGACTTGAAGGTAAAATACAAAAACTCTTTGTTATTTTTTGGTGGTATTAATTTAAATTATTTAGCTGATAATATCCATGTTAACAATATAAAAAAAGTATTTCAAATCTTAGGATTAGAACAAATAATTAAGGATTGTACAAGATGTACCAACACCAGTATTACTTTAATAGACTATGTAGTTACGAATAGTAATGTAAAAGCAGTTGTACATGATGTTCCTAAAATTTTCGACCGCTCAGTAATTTCAGTATACACAAATAAATCAAATATTAATACCAATAATTCTATTACGTTTAGAAATTTCATTTCATCCAATAGTACAAAAATTATTGAGAATTGCAAAATATTAATTGGAATATACCAAGTAATGATCCCGAGGAAATTCTCAATTTTTTAACAAATAAGACTACACAAGTAATAAATAATGTTTGTCCGATAGAAAATAAAATATGTCGATCAAATCAGTTACCGTGGTATGACACGGAAGTTAAAATTCTGGCTAAACAAAGACATGGAACATACAAATTTTTTAAACGATGTAAGAATAAAACGGAAAAAATATTTTCTGGAACCAATACAAAATATTTAGAAATCAGATGGTATCATTGCTGGACAATAAAAAAACTTTATATTATGAATATAAAATAGATCTTAATAATAATGATGCGAAAAAGATGTGGAAAGCTTTAAAACAATTAGTAAAAGCAGAAAATAAATCATTCTTAAATAACGCACTTTTGTTTAGGGGTATGAAAACAATTCTTTAGTTGAAGTTAAAGGGGAAAAACAAATAGCAGACAATTTTAACAATTATTTTGTATCGAGTATCGGAGATATTTCTCAAGCTATACCGAATGTAAATGAATGGACTGCTGATGATAATTTCCTACTTCTTGCATTTACAGAATTTAAATTATTAGATCTTAATGCTTTAGGTGAAATAGATAAAAAAGTTGACAACAAAATGAATTATCATGAAGTTTTAAGTGGGGGTCGGATTAAAAAAGTCTTTAATATAATAGGACCAGCATTGCAATCTGGTATAGTACCAGAGAAAATAGAAAGAAGTACAGTTATTCCTATAGAAAAAATTAAAAACAGTAATGATTCTTTTAATTTTAGACATATCAATACACTTCCACCAATAGAAAAATTCTTAGAACTAGTTAGTTATTTAGTTATTTTAGTAGCAATAATTTATTTATTTTAAACCAATCAGGATTTAGAAAAGAACATTCTTGCGAAACGGCGTTACAATTAACCATTTCAGAGTGGATTCGGAATGTCGATGATAATAAATATATTGTAGCCATATTTCTTGATTTTAAGAGAGAGTTTGATACAATTGACAGATATCTGTTATTAGAAAAACTAAAATATTATGGTATTATTGGAATTGTACTTCGTTGGTTTGAAAATTATTTAACAAACCGTTTTCAAATCACAAAAATTAATAATATTTTTCGCCTCCTTTAGAAAATAAATTTGGAGTACCCTACAAGGCAGTGCACTAGGTCCAATTATTTTTATCATTTATTTAAATGATTTTGTTAAATGTACATTATCTGATTTTGTAAATTTATTTGCTGACGATACACTGACAGCTGTTGTAGATGCAAATTTAGATGTGGCCATGGGAAAAATGAACCACGAACTTATTAAGATTGAAGAATACCTAAACACTAACAAACTAAAATTAAATATTTATAAAACTAAAGCTATGCTTATAACAACAACTTATAAATATAATAATAGTAATTTAAATAATATCAACCTCAAATTTCAACAATCAAATATAGAAATTGTCAGAAAAGTTAAATATTTGGGATTATCTCTTGATAACAATTTGAACTTTAAAGAATATTTCAAATACATAAAAAATAAAATCTTTAAAAAACTCTTTTTTTTCAAGAGCATCGAAAAAACTTGTCTTTAATGACGAACATTAAAGTTTATAAATCTATTTTTCAGCCTCATTTTGATTATTGTGCCAGTATTTTATACTTATTTGATAACAATTCAATACAACAATTACAAAAATTACAAAACAGAGGAATGCGCATTATTCTGAGATGTAACAAGTATACTCCAATAAACTTAATGTTAGAAACACTACAATGGATGCAAGTGCATACTCGTTTAAAATATTTTACAATGATCTTTATATACAAAATTATAAATAATCAGTTGCCACCTTATTAAATGAATATAATTTATTACCTAGTTGTATAAAGAATTCTGTATTGGTCAAGGTCTTCAAATGGAAACCAATTAATCATTTAAAATGCTACTGAAATCTTTTCGATGAACCTAAGTCAAATGTCTTCAATATGCTGTTGTAATTATTCGAATATTTCAAATTTAATTTTTAAGTACGAATTTCAGTTATTTATTGTTTATCGCAAAATTCGATATTTGAATTGTACAACCTACCCAATTTAATTGTTTAAAGTAAATGTATATTTTTTTGCTATTTAAAGTATAGTATCTTTTTATGTTTATGTTTATGTTTATTTTTATGTTTATCTAATTCTCACTTTTAATATTATTAAAATTGTGATAAACACAACTAAGTGTTTTTAGTTTATATTACTTACTTATACGCTGTATTTGTATTTTTATTTTATATTAGGCAAGGTACTAACCAGTTGACACTCACTTTAAAAAACTTTAAAATATCTACCGACACGTGTTTCTGCTCTGTTCTCTGGAAGCCATTAATGTTTATTACATTAAGGTTTACAAGTTTTCTTACTTTGGATTCTTTAAATGTGCTGGCTACCTTGATGACGCAATGCAAGCAGAAACACGTGTCGGTAGATATTTTAAAGTTTTTTAAAGTGAGTGTCAACTGATGAGTACCTTGTGTTTTATTTATTTTTGGTTTTACTAGGCAGAATAGTTGAAATTAAAAATAATATTATTGAGTCAGTTGTACTGAACATAATGTGCATATTATCTTTTTTGTAATCCAAGTTTCAGCGTTTTGGCAAATAGCCGGGAAAATAATTGTATAAAAAGATATATGTTATACTTATCTGTGATAAGATTTGTAAAAGTTAGTAAATAATAATTAGTAAAAAATTTTCAGTTAATATTATTTTTCATTCCACATTATATCATTACTTCGTCAAATAGGCATAATAAGCTCCTCCTAATCACTATGATCCTGTACAGTTTGTTTCAACGCATAACAGGTTTGATCAACAGAAATACGAACGCGGTCACTAATGAAATACATGTTATTCATAGTATGTGCATTAAATATACATAAAAAGTCAAACACTATTAATCCTCTTAATGGCATATTTTACCTAGGGCAATTTAAAAATATAAAGACAAATTTTTGCAACATCAAGTGCAATACAAATGTGTCTACTTGAGATTTAACCTTGATATAACTGATTTATTTATTAAATTTTTATCACTGACATAAAATATTAATAAATAAATGCTCGTAAACCAGTTTTATTTTTTCACCGATACCTGCTTAAAATAAGAAATAATAGTAACGGATGTACGTATTATAATTAAATGGCATTTCAAGATGCTCTGCATATTCATGAAATATACAGTGTGAATCATGTATTGATTTGCATCTTATTTCAAGAGATACCAACTATTAGGTGAATATATTTTTTTTAACTTTCCCCTTTACGCAAGCCTCATAAAATAAACATTTGATACTGATTTAGCCAGAGCCGTCAAAAGCAATTATAAATCCACATTTTAGCCAAAAACCGAGTGTTGAGAAAACCTGTTTTCGAATTTCAGTTTTCCTAAAAAAACGGTTAAACCGGTTTTCGTATTTATACAAAAAAAAAAACACCAATTAAAACAGTAAAAAATGGTTATACCTATATCAAAATTCTTCAGTTTATTCAATATTTATGAAACTACTAAAAGAACAAAAATATGCTTTGTGCTTTCATCATATCTAGGCCAACAAATACACTCAACGCTTTGTGTTTTGTATAAGGTAGAAAAAAAGTATTTGGTTTAAGCAGTATCTGGTGAATTAATCATTAACAAAAATTTAGGAACCAAAAGGTCAATAGACATGGGGTGGAAACCCCTACCGCTGAATAGCCCTTAACAAGGAACCAATAAATGTCTTCACAGAATTTAGATATCTCTAGCCTTCCACGAGTTATAAGAAAAAATATTGTGTAACGTCGCGCGTCGCCCCCAACATTGGTTTGTGTAAAACTATATCTTTTGTTTTTTGTCATATGTTTTCCGATAAAACTAGTTTACGTATTAATATTTTAAAATGAAATAAGATTCACTTTTATCATATATAAATTTCTGTTTTTCTATTGTTTGGAAATGTTTCGGTAGGTGTTTACAATATAACATTTTTTGCATAAATGCCGTCACTGGGATCCAACCTTTAGGCATAATGTAATAAGTTTGTGGCTTCTCATTTCAAACATCATGATGATTAGTTTTATAGCAAATTTTTACTACAATATGCTTGTACCCGAAGCAATTTCAAATTAAGATGTTAACGTTTTTCATTAATTTTTACATATTAATTTTAGTATCTAAAATCGGTTGTTTTCATTTTAAAAACCGGTTTTCGAATTTTACAAATTTATCCAAAAACCCAGATTTTAAACCCGGTTTTAAAAAACCGACAAACCCTATTTGCCAACTACAATCACAGAATCATAACTGTGTGATAATTCAATTGTTGCATCCTCAGCGGCTTCATTTACGCCTTCTGGCAAAATTGTATGATATCATTTATATAGAGAATTTTATAGGCTTTAATTTTGCAAATAAACATTCTGTGTAGAATCAACCTTGACATTTTATTAATTTAATTATATGAAAACGTCAAAATTTAACATTTCCGTCGATAATGGGATAAATTAACGCCCCTCTCACCGTCAAAAGAACCAATTTATATTAAAAAACCTTTTGTTTGCATTATTTATGCTCTAAAATACCAGACGCCTGGTTTATACCCTGACATTTTATAAATTTAATTATATGAAAACGTCAAAATATAAAATTCCCGTCTATAATGGAATAAATTAACGCCCTCTCACCGTCAATCAAATGAACCAATTTATATTAAAAAAAACCTTTTTGTGTGCATTATTTCTGCTCCAAAATACCAGGAGCCTGGTCTATACCTTGACATTTTATAAATTTATTTATATGAAAATTTCAAAATTTAAAATTTCCGTCGATAATGGGATAAATTAACGCCCTCTCACCGTCAACCAGATAAACCAATTTATGTTAAGAAAATTTTTGTTTGCATTATTTCTGCTCCAAAATACCAGGGACCTTGACATTTTATAAATTTAATCAAATGAAAACGTCAAAATTTAAAATTTCCGTCTAGTTTTTCAATTTTTAGCACCTTTAGGTTGCTTTTAATAGTATGTAGAAAAAATAATGTATGATATGCCTGTTAAAGGTGATTTTATTTTGTTCGAAGGGATGGGCCACTCCGCTGCGTAAAATAAAATATCACTTTTAGCACATATCATAAATAGCTATTTTAGTGGATATAAAAAATAACATTGAGGTCGACAATTCAGTATTACGAAGAATATTCTGTGGGATGTAGCAATAATAGTAGTCATACGTGTAATACATGTATTTAGGTTAAAAGACTAGAATGCGAATGGAACCTGAATATTTGAAATGACTTAAATACCTCGCAAAACAATTTTTTTTACATCTAAATAAGGAACAAGGGTTTGTACATGTTCATTATGTATTCAATTTAATATTTTACCTCTTATTAATATCAGTCTACATTAAAAGAATCCAATTTGTTTGGTTCAAGTTATGGTATGTTTAATTCAATTGTTAGACTGTTTCAAACATGTTTTTCATCATATCACTACGCCTCTTTAACGGTATCGTTTATGCCTATTAATGTAAAATATATTTCAGCACAAAGGAACAATATTTATTAGCAAATTTTACATTATAAATTCTTTAAGTGAAAAATAAAAAACCTTCTGAGACATTTTATGATAAAAATTAGAAATTATAACTGACTGTTTTTGTATATTACGTAAATAAAAAAACAGAAAAAAATGTAGAAATAATTTAATTGTATGCTTGAAAACAAATTAAGTACTTTTTTGGTAAAAGTTCTAATAAATTTCTGTTCTCTGAAGCCACTGATATTTATTACATTAGAATTACTCAGATTTTCAGTTATTTTCGGGGCTTTGAAAAGTTACACTGACGGCGCAGAGATGCAGAAACACATGTCTGTGAATATGTGAAGTTTTGAAGTGATTGTTGTAGTGGTAAGTACATTTGTTTTATGTATTTTTGGTTTTGCTGAGCAGAGTAGTTATAATTAAAAATAACATTATTGAGACAGTCGTACTGAACATATAATGTGCTTATTATTTTTTCATAATTCAATATTCAACGTTTGGCAAATAGTCGAGAAGTAGTTGTTTAAAAAATATATATGCTATACTGATGTGATAAGTTTTTCGTGGCAGTTGGAAAATAATAATTAGCAAACATTTTTGTTGTTACCATTTCATTTAATTTCTTATTTTAATTGTATTCAGTTAACAAAAAATTAAATATATATTTTTTTTACATGATTTAGGAAATAGTGACTCATAATATTAATCATATTGCTTGTAATATAAATGTGATGTCATTTCTATTTGTTCAATTCCTTGACGTTATCTAAATTAAAGACAAATTGACATGAATTTCTAAAAAATGTTCCCGAGGATTCAACTTATCTAACGAACAGATGTTAAGTTCAAATACATACATTCATTAAAATCCAGAAGTCGAAGAAAATCATGATTCATTTCCATTTCCAAAAAAGTATGGTTACTTTCGGTTTTTCAGTAATAATAGAAATTGGATCATTTATTTACAAAATTTTAGATACGAACTCAACAAAAATTTTAATTATTTAATATTATTTTCTAAGAAAGAATAGTTGGTTGTTGGTTTAAAATTAGCACAGTTTGGTGACTTCAACGGGAAGTCAAGCTACAAACCTGTTTATCTAATAACGAAAAATGTAGCAGTCTTACATATCATGTGCATTGGATATAAACCTCCATTCTGCATTTGTTATTATTTGCTAAGTTTATAATTATCTCTATGCCTAATTATGACAATTTCAACAGGAACTATTTTCTAAAATTTAATAGATTTTCCGGTATTAAAATTTAAATAATTTTCTTCCTTTTTGTAGTTTGTATATAGAATTGAACACAATTTGAGGTTATAAATTTTAAATATTACTTTGTGCACTTGCTTTTTTACACATTTTTTAAATTTGCTGGTTAAACTTACAGTTATTAATTATTTATTTTAAACTAGGGTCCTTGCTTTGTTACCACCCTAAAACAAATTTTTCAATCTTTAAATCAGTATAAATTCATTATTTCTTATTGTAGAAATTAAGGTGATCCATTTAAAAGAGAAAAATTTGCTCTTTCGGTTGTATATGTATTTACAATACAATGTTTGAAAATGTAAAAGATTGTACAGGGTTATTCATTATAAATTACCCACCCCTTATCATTGTTATTATTGCCTATGGAAAAAATAGTTTTAAATAAAAGTTGTAAAAAATAATCAAAATGGTTTACAGCGAGGACGAAAATGTCCAAATATTTATTTGTTATATACAAAATAACAAGAATAAACGTACAGCAAAAAGAGCATATAGGGTGTTGTATCCAAATGGTCCGACAGCATCAGAAAATACGTTCAAAAATATTTACCGAAAGGTGAGTAATAGCTCCAGTTTTAGTGGAAAAAAGCGTGTAGTTCAAGTAAACCAGAAAGAACAGCTAGATATTTATTCGCGAATAGACTTTTTTGGAACATTGTATTATTTTTTAGAAAATTCTGAATGTAGTGTAAATAATGCTGTCGATCAGTTAGGTAAAAGTTATACCAAAATTTTACTCGTACAAGTTTTAACGGAGGCTCATAAAGGAAAAAGGCTGGACTTTTGCCGCCAGATGATTCAAAAGTTGGATGAAGATCCCGATTTTTTTACTAAAAATATTATGGACTGATGAATCATCCTTTTCCACGGCAGGAGTTTTTAATAGGAAAAATCGAAGAATGTGGGAAAACAAGCACAACAGAAAAAGATTGGTAAAACAGATAAAAAAATCAGGAAAAAAACTGTTAGCGTTTGGTGTGGAATTTTCAGAAACAAAATTGTTGGGCCTCTATGATAATACTTTAACTGGAGTTAACTATCTGGAAATAATTATCCCAGAAGCAGAAAATATTTTTTTGCAGAATTTTCCCGAAGCCGAATTTAATGATATGATTTGGATGCAGGATGGGGCAACTACGTGTAGTGTCCTACCCGTTCGAGATCATTTGATAATGTATTACCAATATGTATAGGGAATAATGGATCTATTAAATGGCCACCTTACAGTCCGGATTTGACCCCTATGGATTATTTTTTTGGGGATCTCTAAAAGACATTATCGATAATAATAATAATAATAATAATAGTATTCAAGTCATTAAAGACAGGATTCTACTTGAAATAAACAATCTGAATGTAAATAATGAAGCCATTTCCGGTGCAAATAATTATAAATATAAGAAGACGTTATCAATTATGCATTGACAATAATAGTGGACACATCGACCATCTTTTACGAGTTTACATTTACTTACATTTAAATTTCCTAAATAAATCTTTGTTATCTGTTTGGTATAAATATTTGGTTTTTTTCTTCCTCACTGTAAACCATTTGATTATTTCATTAAAAAAATGTCACTTATCAAACATAATAGTTGTTATTTTCATAGCTCACTTTTCCATATTTACAGTAACTAGTTTAACTAAGATATTCGACGTTTAATAATTCAAAAACGGTATAAGTTAGGGGTAACATATGGAATATTTTTGAAATCAGTAACAAAGGATCATTCCAAAAATTTAATAATATATCATTTAAAAAATATATTATTTTTTTGTATTGTATTGTATTTTAACAAAATTCAGTCATAATCACGCAACTTTTATTTAAAACTTTTTTTCTTTAGGCAATAATAACGATGATTAGGGGTGGGTAATTTATAATGAATGACCCTGTACATTTATACCTACGAAGAGAATTTTCATAAAATAAGAGATAGTAACCTTTATCAGTTTAAAGACATAATTCCAGTGAATGCAAAAATAACTTTTACTGATACCCTTGTGCTGTCTTTATTCAATTACTATGACTGTGTCTATGGTCTGCTATTAACAGAGAGGCTGAAAGTTATGATTCAGGAAGTGTAAAATGCTTGTGCCCGCTATTGCCTTAAACTACCAAGAAGAGGAACCACCAGTGAATGAGTGAACGCAGGGAATTACATTTATCTTGTTTCGTTTATAATGGAACTAAAAATAAAAAACAGGAATATCGTTTCAATAAGCTTAAAATAAGAAATGATATTCACAATAGAGGTACACTTTTTATTATGCAATTTGATATCCCTAAACACAGTACTAGTTTATTTAAATCCAGTTTCTCATATATTGCTCCAATGATTCATAATAAATATGTTAACAGTAACAATGGTTTAGTGAGTTTCAATAAATTTAAACAATTGGTAAAGTCTAAACTGTAAATGACGTGTATAATCCAAATGAACTATGTATACATGTATAAAATTTTTCTTGTATTGGTTTATTGTTACTATTACTTTTTCTCCTAGGTATATAATCGATCACATTCTGTATTGCATATAAATAACTGTTCTGTTCATTGTATTTTATGGACTTTGTTAATAGTAATTCTAATAACCCTATTTGCTGATTTTTTAATTTTTTTAATTGTTTTAATTTTTTTAATTTTGTGTTTATGCCTTTTTTTCCTCAAGGTAGAGTTGAAAATTGTCTGATAGATGAACTCTACCTGTTATGTATTACACATGTCTTTTTCTTATGGAACCATGCATAAGTGTAGATGTGGGTAGGTATATGAATATATGTATGTGTATGCAGTATACGTTTATATACCGGGTGTAACAGGATCATTCGCCGGAAGTGACACTAACTTTCGATTTTTAAATGGAACACCCTATGTATTATTGCATTTTTGAATTCTACATAACCTATAAATATTGACATTTCAACTGTCAATATTTTTTATAATATAATATAAATACAAAATATTGGTCACGAGAGAATCCAAATTTATTAAGGGAGGGTAACTTTTTAGTGCGGTTCAGTTTCAATGTTTGGCTTGGAATAATCGGTAGTAAGATCATTGGTTGAATAATATTTGAAGGATCCCTGACTGATGTCAGATACTTGGGATTTCTGCGAAATGAAATTGAGGACAGTTTAGCTGAATTACTTTTCCATTTAGGACAGGGAATGTATTTCCAAGAAGATGGCGCTCCTCCCCATAATTCAAGGATTGTAATTGATTACCTTCAATGGAGATTCGGAGAAAACGTAATTTCGACGAATGGTTCGGTGAGGTGGCCTCCAAAGTCACCTGATTTATCACCACTTGATTTTTTTGTTTGAGGTTATTTAAAAAAATATTGTCTATGCAATCGCCGTTACAACCCGTAAAGACCTGGAGCTACGAGTAAGACGCGCAATTAATAGCATAACGGCCCAACAATTGGCGAACGTTCCTCGAGAAACAGCTATGAGAGTTCAGAAGTACATTGACGTTAATGGACAGCATTTTGAACAACTGTTGTAATGTTTTGTGTTCATTTTTTTGTATTCCAAAGCCATGTACTAACAAGGTAATTAGAACAAAATTGTATTTTCTTATTTTCTTTTAGTTGTAACTTTGTTTGTATTTATCGCACATTTTAATATAACATATGAATAAATTCCTTATTATTAGTACTAATAAATGGTACCACGGTACCAGTATGGTTCCATTTGAAAAAATTAAGTTTGGCCCCAAAAACCATTTTGATGAACTTTATTTGCTCATAAATAATGTAATTTAGTGTTTTTGACTGGATTTCGATTTTTCTAGCATTACACTGGTCATTTAGAATAAGTCGGAACCGTCATGGTACACTTAAATGGAAAACTAAAAATTATATTATAAAAAATATTGACATTTGAAATGTCACTTATTTGGTATCATTGGATTTAGAAAATTAATTCAAAAATGTAATAATATACAGGGTGTTCCATTTAAAAATCGAAAGTTTGTGTCACTTCCGGCGAAACCAGAAGTGAAAAAAAATTCACTTATATGTCAAAAAGTGCCGCTTATTATGTATATAAGATATCCCAAATTTCAATCAATTATCTTCAAAAGTAAAGAAGAAAATGGGGGTGTACCATGATCCTATTACACCCCGGTATATGTATGTGTGTGTGTGTGTATATACATATCCATATCTTCCTCCATTCATTATACTACTGTATTGTATTGTTGAATTTATGATGTTAATGCATAATAAAAAAATATTATTTTTATTATTATAAAAAAGTTCATGCCACTTTCTTGAATATATATACTTTGTATATGCATACAAACAGATAATTAAACTATTCATTATGAGTCCAAAGAGATGCCAAGCAGATTACGGTGCAAATATTTTGCTCTTTCTTTCAGTTGGTTTTTGATGACTAAGGATGATGGTATTTTTGAATTACTGTTTGTTCATAAAAACACGTATAGCAAAATATTTTGTCAGAAAAATTCTTCAATCAAATACAAACCCTCAGTGTTCAGAAAATAATTTCATTGATTTATAACAATTTTTCTTGTGGACATTATTTTATTTATATTAATTGGTTTTCCCTATGGGGACATTTTTATTTAAAATTTAATAGTTTTAAATAATTTTTTTTTAGAAAATAATTACAATAACATCATTTTCTGGGTTTGTGTACAGTGCTGTTTTAAATAATTGTGCATGATAACAATAAGAAAGTTTTCCCCAGGAATTAATGTTCAGTGAAAATACTATTATCCATATCCTTTTTGTGTTAAAGTTTAAACATTTTATAATAGTGATAAGAAACTGTTATTAAGTTGTTGGTGGACAGACTGTACAATCCAGTGGAACTATAGTTGATAACACTTCAAAAATATATGTTTATGTTGCTAATAAATTAATCAAACAACCGCACCCTTGCTATAAACCCCGATGGTCAATACATTGTATAATAAATATAATTCAATATTCAGGTTCAATAAACATTTTTTTGGAAATCTCCTTATATTGATATATAGTCAAGATGAAGGACAAATGTTTAATCAATCAATCAATACGGTTTTAAATCCAAAACTCCTAATATAGAAGATGATATAAAAATAAAAATAATGTGCATTATAAGTTAAAATTTGAAAGTTCAATCAACTTATAAATTATTCACATGTAATTAAATCACTCTCGCTGTCACAGGACTTAGTGAGTCATTTTTAATTTGATTAGTTATTCTATTACATATTAACTTATATAATATCTAAATTAATTTTTTAATGACAAAGTTTTGCATATTTTACAATTATTGTCCTCGTAAAACGAGTAGAAAAAGATATTTGACACTGTCGTATAAAAAAACTAGTATTAGTGTGTGTATTAAGAAATCAACAAAAAAAAACACGATCAAGGGCATCTATGAATTTTTGAACGCATATCTTTGATTACACTATTAATACTACGATATCATCGTTATGTTAGATTAAAATTTCAGGTGCTATCACAGTGTCAGTTGAACTTGTTACTTATTTTTTTGAAATTTTTCTAGAGACAGAAAACTTTATTTTTACTACTAGCCTAAAAAACATATCATTATTGACCCATTTTTAGGCCAACAAATTGTTTTTCTTAACCCTTTGCTTAGAATACGTCAATAATAAGATCATTATTGACCTAGGTCAATAATAAGTACTGTCAAAACTGTCAAACGTGCTGTCACTTAAAATTTTACTTACTAAACGAAAGAAAATTACTTTATTAATTACTTAATTCAAATGTAAATCATAATACATCAATAATAGTAGGTAGGTAGTTATTACTTTCGCTACATATCATTATAAACCTTATTCCAAAATCACTTTGTAGATACCTATGTCAATCGTAGAATAAAAGAATACTTGACTTTGAAATGCTGGCTACTTAATTTTCATGGGTATTAATGAGCAAATATTTATATCAAATTGTTTATCAATATAAAAATTGTTAAATAATAGGATTTAAGGTGCTACTAGTGAAACATAGTATATTATTCAACGAGCATGATGATGATAATGATGGCTATTATTAATGATGGTGAATTTTACTACACGAACCATAGACGTAAATCATCCTAGTGAATAATAGCCATTACATATGATTAGAATACCATAATTTGTCCATGACTATTAAATAATAACAATTTTTGGTAAAATATTGCAATAAAAATGTTGCACAAATTTTGACGTCTTAAATCAAATAGCAGTTTCGCACTTTTTGACTGATGATGACATTTTAATAAATAATTTCAGAACCAGTGACTAAAGAAACATTATTTACTACAGTGAATAATGTATAGCTTTATCCTTGAGGAAACACATACATAATGGAGATATTAGTCGTGGATAAAATGGTATATACACCACGACTACTATTACAGGCAAGCGCCAGATAGTATCCTGAGGTTTGAAATGCCGAATTTTAAGTTGTTGGTGCACCAAATAAAAATGTTATTAGTTTGTGTTTGTAATTGCAAACAATCATTGCTCATGCAAATTTTAAGATCGTCTACAAGAAGTAACTGCTGACAACTGATTACTGTCATTACATCATTTATGAAAATTAAAAAAAACAGCGGTCTCAAGTTGTACCTCTGAGGAACAACTGATAATGCGATGTATATTTGAGACTTGTGTCCACAATATTCTATAAACTGCTCTCTAGAAAACAAGTAGGATGTAAAAAGTAAAATCAATTTATCTGAAGAACCAAAGGCTTTTAGCTTAGCCAATAGTAATCTATCTGATCAAATGCTTCTTGATTACCTGTGTATATAACATCTACGTGCGCTCCCATATCTACAGTTTTAGATACAAACTGGTTAAAATAGGCAAGATTTGTTACTGTTTAATTTTTCACCATAAATCCATGTTAAGACGGTGATATTGACATTTTTACGGTTTTTAGTTGTACAAAATTATTTCATAGGCTTTGGCAAAATTGCACAAAATGGCTATGGGCCTGTAGTTATTCATATATGAATCTCCAGTTTTTAAAATAAGGCATATTCTAGTAATTTTCCAGGTATCCGAAAACTTGGATACATTGAAGATAGCGTTAAAAATAGTGTACAGCAAAGTTACGAACGATACGGCATTAATAAGTTAGGAACATCATCTCTATACCAGCAGTTGCTTCGTTATTTAGGCCTTTAGTTGCTTGCAGAATGTATTTTGTGACTTGGAACAGAATCAGAATATACACATGAAACAATTTTGCCAAACCGTCCACTATTATTTGTGGTGAATTTAAATGTTTCGTTGCTATAAGTTACAGTTCCTGGATTTGTAGATTTATCCCCCTTATACTAAACGAAAGACCAACATTTAAATGAATAGCAAACAATTTCATTTTCAGTTGCTGATAGATAATTCTCTCAAGCAGAATAGATTTGTTTTTTTATGACAGTCCTAAGGGTTTTAAATTGATTTAAATAATATTCACTTTTATATTTATTTGGGATTTTAGATGGTAAAAAACCCACACAAATACACTGAAACACTCGTGGATTCCAATTTTTTCCTGTTTTTTTCACTTGAAAGAACAGGTTAATCCAAACAATCATCAAAATCTAGAAGAATTGCGAAATGCAATTTTTGAAGAAATCGGGATAATTTCAACAGCGGTATCTTTGAAAATTTGAAGAAACGAATACGTTTTGCCGGAAGAATGGGGGCAACATTTCAAATAATTGTGTATTCGTTTTGTGCTCATTACACATTTCTTTCCGTATTTTTTTCCTAACCTAATCTTACTCTAACTTCAATCTAACATAACGATGAAATCACAGTTATGTTTTAACTTCCAGTGAAAAAATTAAGTAGCTAATTTGAGCTGATTCCCTTTTTTAAAGTGAAAGGGGAATAATTTATGATAATCAAATCTACAATTGCAAAAAATGAAATGTGAATTTTTACAATTATTTATAAAATAAATTTTACTGAGTTCCAGGTTGAAGTTGCAGAATTTATCACAAATTAAAGCTCTTTTCAAGTTTTTATATTTATGATTTGTATAAATTAAGCCGAACAATCTAAACAGCATCTTTCTATTGAGTAATTACTAACAAAGACGTTCAGTATTAGCTAGCGAAGAGTTTGGATTGCCATTTGAAGTTATTCGACTATGTAATGATTACATAGTCGAATAATTTGAAAGCCTTGAACTGTAAAAGTTTCTAGCTAGGCCAGATTCCTTCAGGTAATATCAGGTCATAACTTTTCAATAATCGATAAGATGTCTTTTGATTTAAGTATGTTTATAGTTTCTTTTTGTAGTTACTTTTCTCTTAAAAAAGCAGGGAAAGTATAAGTCCTTTAAGATATTTATAACAGTAATGTATTTTTTAAATAGGATATAGTTCTAAACTTTACATGTATTTTGGAATAATGAAAATAACTGTTAAATGCGTTTCCAAATTTATAATTAGTGAATTCTTTATCTAAATTAGTAATAATGAAAATGTATGTAGATGGTTTACACTTTTTCTTGAAATTGCAAAACAAATTATTTGAGAATTTTCATCATTTGCGCAAGAGATCTTTTGTTCGTCACATAAGAACAAAAAGAGCCCCAATTTATTTAAAATGCAAAATCTTGAGGTTCTTTTATCGAAAGCTATCTGAACTGATAAAATAACCTTCATATAAAACTAAAGGTGACATAGATAAACTTTTTGCTGTAACAAAAAATAGAGTCCCAATAAAAAATGTATCACTTTCGATAAAAAAATTTCAGTACTAAATGTACAGAATTAGAATAAAAAACATTAAATATTATTGTAATCATTGCAAAGACTGAATTTACTTTCGAAGAGAAAACTGATATGCACTTCTGCTATGGCCTTGCTGATGGTAATGTGTTGGAAGAAAAGAGTATCTATCATGGCAGATTTCCACCTAGAAGATTACTTTGTGATAATATAAATGCGAATTCACAATAATATCAGCCAATTTGATCTATTCAAGTGAAATGAAAATGTTCCCTGTAGTCCCCTCACGGTAAGAACACCAGATCTAGAAGACGAAATACTAGGATCAAGTTGAAGACAATCCATCAACAAGTACAAGGAAAATTACAGCAGAATTAAATGTGTCTCATAAGATATGGAAAGTTTGAAATACTACCAGCTCTATCTATATCATGTTCAGCAAATACAAGCTTTATTGCCAGATGAGTTTTCTCAGCGTTTGAATTTTAAAGTGATTATTAAAAAAAATAGCACGAAACGGGTATTTTTTGACTATTACTATTCAGCAATGAGGCTAGATTTTTAAGAAATGTTATTATGAATTTTCATAATAACCATTTATGGGTTTAAGAGTGTACGCGTGCTATTGTGGAGAAAAGATTTCAGTACCAATTTACTTTAACATTTGGACTGGGGCTGTTGGCGATTTCGTGAGAGGGTCGTAATTTTTCCCTGAACGACTGACAGGTGATAGTTATCGTCATTTTCTTGACTTTGAACGTATTACATAGTTGGACGAAGTCCCCTACCGAGTAAGCCAAAATATGTGATGCATTGCCGCGCGGAATTATTTAAATACGAATTATCCTCGTCGATGGATAGGTCGCAGGCACATCACTGGGATAAGCAACAACAAAGAAACCTAGTTTGGTCACTACGCTGTCCTGATATGAATCCACTAGGTTTATTTTTTTGGGGTTATTTGAAATATTTAGTATACCGAACACCCATTGTAGACCAAAATGAGCTTCGCAACAGAATAACTGATTTCTTCATTACTATTCGGAATATCCCTGGAATTTTTGAAAGATTACGACAGTCAACGGACAGAAGAATGCAAACTGGTGCAAGGTGCACAATTCGAACATTTAATTTAGTTGAGTTCTTGTTTGTTAACATTATCATTTAATTAAAAATTCCGAAAAATAATCGCATTTTTTTTAATTTTGAAGGGCCATAACTCGGCAGTGAATCATTCCCATTCTCAACTTTTTTTTCTAAAACACCCTGTAGAATACCTTAAAATTAAGAACCGTCATAAAGACCTCAGAGATAAGCTATAACTGTAATCTGCGAAAACAAAAACATAACAATTAGAACTGTTTAAATTTAATTCTGGTTCTCAAAACGCGACAGTATTGACTTTGAGTAACGGGATAATTCTTCATGGAAGAATTGAAAGTCGATTGAATTTCGGGAAAAAAATGGTTTCAATCTAAATAGGGTGTGTCCGTTGTCTTCACATGAGTAGAAACACCGACACAAGAACTTTTTAAGGTCATAGGGAGTGGTATTATCTGTAGTGTGTAAATTTAATTAAAAAAGCTATTGTAATAGAAACTAATAAAAAATTGTATTTATTTTTTTTCAATACAAGGAACTGTCAACGAAAAAATTTCAAATCGTATTGTGAAAACTTCCAGTGTTTCTTCTTTAAGTAATTGATGTAACAGGAATGTACTAATAATTTGTTATGTAGTGAATAACTCGAAAGAAAGAAAAATACCTTCGAATTTAAATGTGTTGTTTCTGATGTCAATCAAATGAAAATGTTTAGTGCAGATAACCTTTTTTGATAATAAACTAATCAGAACTACCCTTACAGTAATACAGTAAGAAATAGAATAATATTTTTCTTTAACCCTTATATCTTTAGCTTCCGTGAAACGTACGCATATTAACAAAAATATTTCAAATAAAAAAATCATTTCTGGAGCGAAACAAGGAAGATCTCAACGTTGGGTCAGGAAACAAATCAAACAGAAAAAATTAAAAATGATATAATATTTGATATAAGTTACCTAACTAAAATAACTGAAATAACTTTTGTATCAATCTAATAAATTCAATGCAGTTTTTCTCCAGTTGTATACAGAATTCAGTACATTTTAGAATTGCATACATATTACAGAACCACCACTTGATAAAGATTTATTGAGAACCGAAATTAAATAGAAAATTGTACCTCATGTGCTGCGCTCAATTTTTGTTCTGATACATATATAATAATTTAAATATAAGTCCTATACGCTATTATCTAATAAGGTTATTTGTTTCTCTAAACCCTTCCAGCTACAGCGTTGAAATTTTGTATGGGTGTAAAATTCACTTCTAACGAGGGTAAAATTGATGGAGGTGAAAGTTTAAAAATAGATCTTCAAAACCCTTAAATCCGAACAACGCCGACTAAGGTCATCTTGTATTAAATAAAATCAATCAATAGGTGAACTAGATAGGGATCATAGTACCTATATCATTGAATGAGAAAGAAAATATTTACCAGAAGATAGCATAGCCGCCTCCCATTTCATATTAATAAATTGCCCCTTTTTGCCATTAACGTTAATTAGAAAGTTCTACCATCTAACTTATACCTAATAAAATAGTCCAGTTGTAGAAAATTTTTTGTTTATTTTTTTTTAATAACTTGGAAAGAAGATAAGTTTTTATAATCTAGCGTTAATAAAGATTTGACTGAAAGAAATGTCGGTGTTTAGACCATATGTATTGAATTTTAACAAAATTGTTATATAATATTTCTATATTTTGAGGAACTTCTTCGAAACCCATTGGACGATTTTTGTACACGAAACTGTAAAATATCAGAAATGTTTATTCTAATACAACGTTTTAAGATTTTCAATATTTATTTCAGTAAAAAAAGTTTCCAGCAGATCTTATAGTAGACGTGTGTAATTATGATATACATGTGCATCCATACGGGACAAATATGAGAAATATGGAAAATATTTTGTTCAATGTGGGAAATATGGCGAACACAAATTTGAAAATTTGTTTTAGTATCCTTATCACCTGGTTATCTAAAGTTAGGATTATTCACGAATTAACACAAAAATGTATTTGTGGGAAAAATTTATTAGAAGTATTTTCAAGTTTAAATTCAATTCAAATTCAAATTCAAAAATATGCAAAAATTGCTATCTTTAAATCTTTAAGCTGGCGTTAGCAAGAAGGGTAATAAGGAAATGACCTAAATAATTGTTAATTACAAGTAGGCAACAGATCACATCTCAGTAACATTAAAAGAAAATCGTCCTCGGGAAATGTAATTTTAAATTATCGACCGATATCGCAATTTCTTCTCGGAGAAAATTATGTTTCCCTGGAGTTGGAAACTATCTCTAATATTATGTTATGGGAACATTGAGCATATATTATAAAATCTTACCTTAATTAGACTAGAGGTACGTACAAAATAGAATAAACTTTATAAATAAATAATAATAAATTAAACGTTGCGCTAACACAAATTCACACCAATAACATTTTAATTAACCGTTATACATTAACCAACTTATAAATAGTACGATCTGTAACAGTTTAACTGGAGATTCATGAATAAAAATAATATCATATTAGTTGAAACGATCTGGGGCGAGACGGATTTTGTTACGATCTTTTGTTTTTAAAATTTCGCGCGCTAGTACTTGGGCACCATCCCCATGACTGCGTTCAACACTTGCCCGCCGATCAGCTTGGACTGGTAAAAGAAGAGTTGTGCCATCCTGAAGACCATTAGGGTCGTTCACCTCCTTGGTAGCACAGCACTAATGCCGGTGCAGGTACTTGCGGAGGGGAGTACCGTTAGTACTTTACTTTGGTGATCGAGTAAAAGAATAATTACAATTCAGGTGCTACATTCGGAAATGGCTCTTGAAAGAAATCCCCGCCTAGATTGCAGGCAACTATATATTCATTTGTTTGACCTAGGACTCTTGAATAAGTTCTTTAATCTTACGAATTTAGGTCACATTATTATGTATACGGGCTGTCCCAGAAGCGCAGAGAAAACTTAATGATAAATGATGTTGATGCTTCTCCACAATCAGAGCTTTTTGTTTCTCTAAAATAAACTGTTTAACAATTAAAACATAAAACTGGAAAATATGATTCAGATTCAAAACATCATCACTTCCAAATTAATTAATTAATTTTCACTTTCTAGAACCCTGTTTTATTAGTAATAAAACCGATTGTTTATGTTACAGGAAAGAAATAAAATAGTGCAAAATAAAAAAAACTCAAATAATCTTGTTTGAAGAGATAATTGTTCTGGTTTTTTTCTGTGAACAAAAAACTTAAATCTTACTGTATTTCTTTTAGAATTTTGTCATTTACTGTAGTAGATGTGGAGATTTTTTTTCAAGAAAGTTCCTTTTTAATGGGTTTCACACATTCGTTGATCTAAAAGTGATATTAGATATTTTAGAACGAGTATGACTTATATTATGTTGAATCATTAGGTAAATTTAGAATACTTAAAATATTTTATATTAATAATCGGGTGTAAATGAAACCTAGCTCAGCCCCTTTATCTTTAGAGATAAATTGATGAAATTTTATTGAGCTGTTATACATGTAAAACTACATTAGAAGACAGTATTTTAAGTTCTTATTCACTTCCGGTTTCGCTGGAAGATACCCCAACTTTTTCATTTTAAATGGAACACCCTGTATATCATTACATTTTTGGAATCTGTGATGCATTCTGACTATAACAGTGTACTTTTTTGATTTTTTATTTATTTCTTTCTTAACGAAAATTTTAAATTTTGATTTAGAGTGCTGTGATTTACAAAAAAAAAATGTATCTGACAGGGTTTCTGACTTTTGCAAAAATTGAAATACGAAATTATGAATTTGAAGGAACTATTGGATATAATTTTGGAACAATGGGAATCTACTTATTAGAATTTTATCACCGGGTTGGTACGAAGCATACCTAAAGCAATGCTCTTCTGCTATCAAGAGGTAGCCCTACAAGATATTGACCTCTCATTGTTGTTTTGACTCGAAAATTCCTTCCAACTTCCAACTACACTGAAATTTTTACTCTCATTTGAAAAACAAAAAATGTTATTTCTGTCTTCGAAATTAGTAACACTACAATAATTTTTAGTAATTAATGTCCCAAAAAGCTATTTTCTTGAAAAAAAAATAATATCTCGGCAACTAATGCAATAACTGACAAAATTCCAAAACCGACTCAAGGAAACACATTAAGTTTCAAGTTACTGTACACAGAAAAAAAAATGAAAAAATTGTCTCCTCAAACAAGAGATCTTTGAATTTATAAAATTGGCGATAACACAATTTTTTCATATTCTTTGGTATTGGTGAATTTATTCGCTTTCAGATATTGCCCAGAGTCAAAAGTAGATGAAGTCATACCCCATTCTAAAATTCTTTTACAATTCCAAAATTTCTTTCGCAAAAACTAGCAAAAAATTTCATAATTTTTAACTCAAGAGAAGGTTTAATCCCTTCAGAAAGCAACTTTTTTTCAAAGCTCGACAAACAAAACAAAAGAAGCTAGAAGAAATATGTTTGTATTATAGAAATCTATATGGATGTCCAAAGAGGTTTGAAAATAATAGATAGAATATATTTAGAGAGGAGGGGAGTTGGTTGGGTAGACATTCGTGGAGGCTAATATCATTTTTATACTTTTCGCATAATATTTTTTCAATATACTATCATCTGAAATTAAAAAATTCATTGTAATAGATTTTATTCATTAATCCTGGTAAAACATTTTAGTTTTCGTTAAGAAACGATTGCAGTTTCATTTGGACACAAATCGTGGCATCTGGTAGTGATACCCAAGAATATGTAATTGTCTATCTATTGTTTAAAAAATGCTATAACCAAACAGTAACTAAATAATGGACATAAAATTGCAGCAAAAATAAACACAAAATAGATACTGAATTGTAAATAAAATTTTGTAATCATTTGTAGATATAAATTTCAATATACTCTACCCTACCTAACTACTGTATTTTTGAGGTTTTCACAGAAATTTTCATCCCATTATATTTCTCAAAAACTTATTTTTGCCAAATTTGTAGTTATCCACTTTTAAAAGAACACTCCCCAAATATGGAATATACTGATATGCTCTTGTTTTGTTCACATTTTATAGGGAGGCTTTCTTAATTGAAAATGAGTCTAACAAACCTCTTTTTCTAAACACGTCCATAATTTTTCTGAATGTAATATCAATTTTTCATGTTTTATATATAACAAAATTCTCCAAGGTCAAAAATATTTAAAACTTGATTTTTAAAATTTTAAGATTTTAAAAATTCTCTGTAGTAATATATTAAGTGGATTAAAAATCGTCGAAAATTCAGCGCAGGCAAACATGTTACCTAGAAACTGCTTGAGTTCACTTTAATTTGATTTGACAAAAAGTGCCTCAGACGCAGGCGAGGGTACTTTTTCAGTCAAATCAAATCAAAATGAACGAATGCGGTTTTTTGAAGGCAACACACTTGAATGCTGAATTTTCAGATTATTTTTAATGTACGAAATATATTTATTAGACTATTTCCAGAACAAAATATAGAAGAAATATTTTTAATATTAATTGAATTAACAATTCAAATTATTACAATCACGGCTGGGTATACTTTTATTCTCGTGTCACAATTTTTAAGGGGATTTATTTAAAAATCGAATTTTAAAATTATTCTTCACAGAAAAAATAAAAAGAAAGAAAAAATCTTCAATATTTATATTGATTCAACTGACGTTTTAAGCTGTCAAGCCCAGTGCAATTTTTGCTGTAATTTTATGTCAAATTTAATGTAAAATAACTTGGAATGCAATTTTCGCTGAAAGTTTGTTCTTACTGGTCCAAATTTTTAAAATCTGGCTATTTCATTGGTTCTTATAATCTGAGGGAAATAGTCAGTATTAAAAATAATTCAATATTAATTTTTTTGAAAAGAAACTGTAGGTAACTACATATTTTCACCCTAATATCAGATAAGATAATTTCGTTGGATATCCTTAAAACGATAATTTCATAATAAAATGACCTTGGTTTCCAAAATTACTTAGAAATGAGTTAAATATATTATATTCTCAAATATTGCAAATGACAGAGCAGTTGATTAAAATAATCACGAGAACTTAATTAGGTCTATCTATGACGGTGTAAATAACTAGTGGAGTTCTCTTCTTCGCAGGAAGTAATATAGTATGATTAATTGATATCTAGAAATTAATTTCAGAACTCTGTTAATCACTAGTTTATCCAAGTTTCTATCGTGACTCAAATTTTGAGAGTGACACCCAGATTTCATTCCAAGAAGTAATAAGAAAATAATTTATATATAAGTTGCATCTATAAATTTCTGGTAAATGAAGATACTTGTTAACTGATTGAAGCGACATTTGTACTTGTGATTTATAAGAAGCATTATCCATTTACTAACCTTATGGTGTGAATTTGACGTACATAGGTATACCAAATGTCATTAGTAACGTTTTTATTACCACAGATCAAATGGTTAAAAAGAATAAACAAATTAGAATTCAAACAACCATTACCGAGTTCACATTTCAAAAAACCCTATTTAGAGGGTACTATTGAAAAAAATTCAAACAGTTAAAACATGTTTGTTATTTATTTTAATTCATAAGAAGTAATCAAAATGTCCAAACAGTAATATAGTGTATTTTCAAACCCTCGTCTCACATTTTTGAAACCTTGTCTTGGAATACGCTACAGTAATTCTTTGCCGAATATCTTGAATGTTCTGTGATAGAGTTCCGTAAACAAGAGATTTGTGATGACCCCACAGATGAAATGTAGAGTTCAAACTTGGTAAGGTCGTAATGAATTCTCAATTTCTAGGAATTGAGAAAGCAAAATGAGCACGTTTTCGTAGTAAATTTAGTAGCAAATTCTAAAAATAAATTTTTCTTAAATTACACAGAAAATATTTGGTGAAATCAAATTTAATTTTCACGGAAAAAGTTAGGGTGTCATATAAGAATCAAAAGTAGAGATTGCTGAGCGTAAGAAGGTTGCTCTTTTGCTGATTTTCATAGTACAGCAATTACTGTCCCAAGATTCCATTTAACATGATTAATACTGCTCATCCAGTATCTCTCAGTTCTCGAGATAATTGAGGTGGAAAATTTTTCAAGTTGACACCCTGTATGTACATGATTAGATGTTATAAGGACTATATTATTAATAAAGTGTAATAAAGAAGATAAACAGGTCCCTGAGGTGCATGAGTCGATACAGAAGGTTTCTGAGGAGTCTCCAATTACAAGTTATATTATATTTGAGTCTTAACAGCACGATAATGATTTATTGGTGTCATAATCGATGATCTAAGAGACAGTTGATAATTGGGGATAATCTAGTTTTATTATATTTTAGCATGGATATAGGTACCTATATAACAGAAGTTTAAAATTCTAGAATCTCAGTCAAATAAATCGTAAATAGTATGATGATATGTCCATACAATATACAAATAATTTATGTCAGATCAACTGTAGGATGTTCTCAACCATTTAAAATACTTACCCACACACCATTCAGTGTGTATCATAAGTCACTCCCCGTCCCCATAGGTCGAGATGAAATAATCAAAAATTTTCGATTTATCCTTCGTTGTCGAGTTATTGTCAACTATCAGCGTCAGTTATTAATTGTTACAATTAATTTAGAATTTAGCTTTAATCTACTCAAAATGAATAGATATTATTCCATTCGTGAATATGTTGAAATCACGTGGGGCTTGTAATGATAGTTTATCGTAGCTGTGGTTCATTCTCCAGAACGATTTCCCCACCGACATTACCCAGGCCATGAAGTTATTTTACGCGTAGAGCAGAGACTTCTTGAGACTGGACATTTAAATTCACGATAAAGAAATATGGGGCACCCAGAGGTTTATACTATTCAAGATGAAGCAGAAGTTCTTGAGGAAGATCCTTCTGATTTTTTTCGGAATTTTACTGACTATTGAATGCGTAAAAGAATTCCGTTACAAGAAAAAAATTAAAACAAATTCCAGCAAAACAGGGAAAGTGGCATGTTCTCGTATTTTTGATCAACGCTGTGTACATATTTTATGTACTGCAGTTGACAACAGTGAAATAAATGTGACTTTTCTCTTTAAAATGTTTTATTTCACGGACAACCTTTTTTTTAGCAACAGTGTACCTATATCTTATACGCCCTATAAATAAAGAAACTGCCTTAAAAATGTCTCTATCCATATTGACACTGCGAAAAAGTATGTAAATTGAAGACCTCAAGAGATGAAAAGTCCTTACGTCTCAGGTGAATAGTGACACATGGGATATTTTGGTTGCAATACACGATGTATTGCATTACGGAAAAGAAAAAAGTTTTATTACGATATTTGTTGGAAAATATTTACCATCCCAACCCAAATTTGTAAATTTTAATGTTATTGTTATTAATTTTAATTTAATTATATTAAAAAAGTTTAGTATTTCAAGATCAAGATAATCAGATAAAAATTAGCGAAGCTATCAAAAAAAAAAAGAAAATGAAAATGGTTCAGAATTTTTTACGATTAAGATGTTTTCATTGCGTTAATTTCATTCAGTTTACCAAAATATTATTATTATTATATCGTACTCAATTGTTTACAGTTATCTTTTTCACGGATTCTCAGATATTCAAAGGTTTCCGCTAAAATATAACCATTAAGAATAAAATTTTGTTGGAAATAGAAACGGTAAAATAAACATTCAACCAAAATAAAACACGAGCAAACCACAAAATCCTGTTTTCATGTAATCGGAACAAAAGACATTAAAGTCAAACACCGTAATTGTAGTATTGATTAAATGTTAAGAGGCATTAAAATTAACCATAAAACAAGGTGCCTTATCGAATTCATTATACACTTCTGAGGCAAATTTGAATAAATTCAAGGTATTTGTGATGATAATCAACGAGATTAATTTTTAATTTCTGGTCACCGACCTTTAACTAAAAAATATGTATTAATTCGTAATTCAAATCTTTACATGGTCAATAATTTGTAAATAACTCATCTAGTTGCTCTATTTATTGCGATAAATATTCATTAATCATTCACCTAATAAATTAAATAAATATCTCAAATTAAAAACAATTTTAGAAAAAATAGAAAAAGTTTATACAGATTATCCAGGAATAACTTTAGAATTTTTGGGGGCGGATTTCTCACTCAAAAATAACGAATTTGGTACAAGGGTAACGTGGTTTTTGTTAGATTTCTGAGAGTTCTCACATGAAAGAGGCAATAATGGTTGAATATTCAAATGAGAGATTTGCTTACATCCATTTTTATTATGAAAAAGTCAACAGAAACGCACTGCTAGCTAGTAGATTGTATACTGAGGACTTTCCAAACCGGCCACTACCTTGCGCCAAACATTCATCGCAGAAACAGAGAAAAACTGTACTGTAAAGCCAAGAAAACAAGACTGCGAAGCACAAAGGATGACTCGGACACCTAATGTTGAAGAGAAAATCTTACTGGGCGTCCAATAATGCCAAAATCAGCGCTCGAAGATTAGCTTCTCAAGAAGGTATTCCAAAAGGTATTATGTGGGGAGTTTTTCATGAGTAGCTGCTCCACCCTATCATGTGCAGAGACCTCAAAGTACAAGATTACCAGCCTGGGTTAAATTTTTGTCAAAGTTGGAGAAAAAGTGCCACAAAAAATCCATTATTTACTACTTACACTGATGTAGTTTTACACGAAACACCTAAACACCACATGGTGTTTTGGTGTTTAGTGGAAAACTACATCATTGTTATCTTCACATCAAAGATTCCAACCCAGTTAAGGATTTACTACTAAAATCCTATTTACTAATGAAGTGGGCTTCAATTAAGATGGAATTGGGAACAATCTATGAGGTCCAAAGAAAACTCTTATTTCTTCTTTGAATCACGCTACCATTACAAATTTTTAATTAACGTTTGTGCGGCTGTGATGAATGATTATTTCTTCGGGCTACTTAAACTTTCTCGAAAATGAGCTAAATGGATTGCTAAATATTGTATCCCACGAGATACGAATAGCGATGTGGATGATGCATGATGGGCTCCACCACATTTTATTGTAGACATAAAGAGACATTTGGATGCTGTCTTGTCTGAGAGGTGGATTGGTCAAAGTTGATCAGTAACCTAGTCAGCTCGCTCACCAGATCTGAACCTCTTGCATTATTTTGTTTGGTTTTAGTTGAAATCCCTCGTTTATGCAGCACCCGTAAACACTGTTGAGGACTTAGAACAATGGGTTATTACTGGTTGTCAAACTATTCAAGATCAACCGGCAGTATTCCGAAGAGTTCGACGTTCATTGCAAAAAAGGTTGAGTGCTTGCATCAAAATGAACGGGAGACACTTTCAACATTTCCTTTGAATTTGAATAATTTTTTATCCCGCCTCTCATGATGTTGAAATTTTGGCCACTTTAATATCATACTGGAGGACAACGTTGGTGAAAATTTCATTTAAATTGTTCAACTAAATCATGGTATTTTATTCAAACCAGGTTATTAATACCAAGTTATCAATTTTTCGGTTTAAACTATTATTGCACAAAGCACATGAAAATTCACTGTCAAAGTTTTCTTTGCCAATGTTCTGATTTTAAACATATTCAAGAAAAGAAAATATTTTTTTTAATAAAACGATTTGTACACATTTGTGGGCAATGAACACATACCCAATATCCAAGTATGCTAGGATTAAATTCTATTTTAGAAGAAACCCCAGCTCCTTGACTGGGAATCGAATCCGAACCCCCAGAGTGAGAGGCATCCGATCCGCCACGAATTATTTGATATCATCTCTAAGCTATATCGTTTAGTAAAAGATCATTAAAATATTTTAGCGATTACTAAATGTTGCAACATCTATGTAACATAGTTTGTAGTTTCTACAATTATAAAGGCATTAAGGAATATAATAAATATTGCATCGAGTATTATAAATCTTCATAAATTACCATCGATGGTACCTCGTTTTCTTTCTTATATTCGTATGCAACCCGATATACAGTAATTGGGGAATTGAAAGCTTATAACTAGTCTAAAGTACCTTCAGTAATAGTAATCGGATGATGATATCCAAACAAACCATTTTGTAATAATGGCAGAGAGAGAGAGAGAGAGATTATATCATACGATTAGCGTTAACCGACACAAAGTACCGGCCCTAAATATATATAGTGAATTGTCCTCAGTCACTCATCAACACAGAACAATAAAAACCAGAACCTTGACATTTTAAACGAATGTACCTTAAGTGCCGCAACCACCAGAAGAGATTTTTTCGAAAACTCCCTCCAAGGGGATAAATTAAGGAGTTAATTATCTCGGCCAATGCCTTCCAGCTACAATGTTGAAATTCGGTAGAAATATACAATTCAGTTCTAAGGCGGTAAAATGGGGGATTAAAGTTTAAAAATGAGTCTCTTAAACTCTTAAACGCAACGCAACGTAATTTCAGTTAGTGCCATATAAAATAAACTTAGGTTCCGTCATTTAATCCACATCATTATTTTGGGATTTCTTTTCTTTTCTATGATAGAGTAAGGGTTAGATCAAATATTGTCAAAAATGTGAAATACCAGTATGAAATTTGGTTATTACCATTTTTAGGATGGCAGTTTTTGTCACAGACATTTTTCAAAATAATTTAACCTTGTTCTTATCATTAAATATGATTTGAACGAAACAACTACTCAGCGGGCAAATACCCCGACCTGCATTAGATTATACCTTCAAATCATGATAGATCGGTAGCCAATATCATTTGTCAATTCCTAAGCAGACATAGACCGTATTCAAACTTATTAGTTCTCTTCAGTATGCCATAGGTTATGGAACAGACAAATGATAGTGGCCAACCTGCTAGTCATATACTGACTAAGGTGAATTAAGTAGTGGTGAGAGGTATATGAAACTTCTCATATGGTCCAAATGCTACTATCCGACCGATATCATAGATATCTCTGTGGCGGATAGCGACTTGTGAAGCAAGTACCGAGAGCGGCGACCTCTAGCTCAGGTGGACTAAACTACTGTTATTAAATATGATTTGAACGAAACAACTACTCAGCGGGCAAATAACCCGATATTGGCTACCGATCTTGGCTACTGATATTGGCTACTGATATTGGCTACTGATCTATCATTGGCTACTGATCTATCATGATTTGAAGGTATAATCCAATGCAGGTCGGGGTATTTGCCCGCTTAGTAGTTGTTTCGTTCAAATTATATTTAATAACAGTAGTTTAGTCCACCTGGGCTAGATACCGCCGCTCTCGGTACTTGCTTCGCAAGTCGCTATCTGCCACAGAGACATCTATGATGTCGGTCGGAGTAGCATTTGGACCATATGAGAAGTTTCACATACCTCTCACCACTGCCCGAAATATGGAGATTTAAATGTAATATATTTGTCTCAATTTAAAGTTAGGTTTCAGTGGATTTATTTTTAAAATACAGATATTAAGGTCATTTTAGTAATAATAACTAGTGTGAATGTAAAAATGATAAATGTGATCATATATTGATAGAAAAGAAAGTTTCCACATACAATTTTTCTTGGTTACAAAGGTCGTGCCCTATTTTGTGTAAAAAGGTAACCAAACCCTCTGGATACGTCCCTAATTGAATGAGAAAAATTTTGAAAATATTTCAGTACCAATAGATCTCAAGTAACAACTACCCTTTAACTGTTACTTCAATGCATATAATCGCTTTCAAGACCTGAGAAAAATAAGAAAATTTTATTGAAACCTTAAAATTCTGCATGAAAACGATGTATATTATTAAAACATATTCATTGTTTGCCTATTCTATCACGTAGTAGTATCTTCCAAATTCGAGCCGTGTCGTTTTGTTGCACCCTGTATATTTACATATCCGTTATTCTCCTGATTATTCTACTCCCCCAGTTTGATAATCAGGATCAAGGTTGTAATGGTCCGTTTTGGGAAGATAAATAATTTGGATCACATTCCTTATGAATTAAATAGAATGGTTTGAGTTATAAATTAAATTCCAAAGTCAATTTAAATAATTTCATTAAATCCTATTGTACTACCCCTGTAGTGTAGTGCTACTGTGTAAATTTTGTTGACTAAGAAACTTCATTGCGTATGCGCGCCGAACAGACGATTTTCGGGAAGTGTTTGTAGCATGAGGAAGATGAGCTGGAGACACGGTCCAGTGAGGATACGTGGCGTTGTCTGAAGTTTTGGTACGTTTCCTTCCGTGCATCTGGGGGGTTACCTTGAATTAAGAGGGTGATGCCCAAGTATGTTAAAGTTTTTGAATTCGAGTATGTGTTAGAAGTCCCAGGACGTTCATATTTTGCCAAGGAAATGAGTAAGAAATTACAGTTATTTTGACTCCTGCACGACTGAAATTACCTAAATTCATCCGATCAAAAATTATAGAAACTAGATACCTAGGAACAATGATACATTAACTTGTGTCAGATGGAAGTGCTCGTTGGTGTAAAATAAATTGTCTAACTGACTTTAACGATTTGCAAATCTGGAACTGGAATTATAAACTATATTTGACCCTTTCTTGTAATTAATGAGTAACGAACTGAAAGACTGTTGTAAGTACGTTTTTCCATCTTTTAACGATAGTAAGTGGTCTAAGTTACTTTGAAAAAGACTTTGGTAAGAACTAAAATGAAAATATGGTGGCGCCCATTAACAATTAATTAAGTTGATTTGATATTCTTGTAGGTAAATCGGTGATTGCCGTTTATGTTTCTTATTTTGTTTAGTCTTAAGTTTTATTTGAGTTTGTCTAGTTAGCTACTCGCTTCCCCGCCCGGAGAAAAGAGTCATAAATTATTTTCTCTGAATAAATGTAGTTGGCTATTACCTTTTGTTTAATTCTATAAAAGTTAATTTCACTATTCTAATGATAGGGTGAATATGCCGTTGTTACAAGGTAGAGAAAGCTTCACCGCTTGCAAACGTGGGTACCATTATCGAACTAGGAGTGTTAGGATTTAGAAGTTATTCGCCAAATTTCCTTTTGTTTTTTTCTTAATTTGATTTAGCAGGGTATGGGACGGAAGATTTTACAAATTACTTTACCTACTGTAAAAAAATAAATTCCCCATTATAAGAAAATACAATTTATTATCTTCTAATTTACAATAAAAACAACACTACTATAAATACATAACTAGTTATCTGATACAGATTTACAAATTACTGCATTTTTCAGCTTTAATCCCTGCCGAAACTTCAATAAGCGATCACAAGTTATTTTACTTATTGCATTACTTAAATTAATGGGAACTTCATATATGGTTGGAATAAAAAGTTGCCAAACAGGTAATTTAGAATAAATAAGTGAGAAAACGTCGGAAACACCTGAAAATTTGAAACTAAACCAATCATATTGAAAAAGGTTTTTCTCGGAATGCAATTAAACTTTTTATAATATTTCAATTTGTACAAAAAATTAATTGATTTTTTAATTTATACATACTCTTTTTCTTTTGGTATTATCAAATAAATTAATTTAAGTTATATAAATATTATTAATAATTTCTCCAGCACTGGGTTAGACAATTACTTGTATTTTTGGTTTTACATCGCATTAACCTTTCAAGTGCTTTATCTATCGATCATTACCCTAAATTATTTAAATAATTTAGCTACTCATTACGCACTGGCACAAGGGTTAATTATACATCAGCCCATTACTTTATCTATCCAAGGAACAAACTTTTGGATGTTTGTATATACACCAGGCAAATGTTCTCTGCCGCATCCTATTCCCCATGAGACTAGACCAATAAGAGTTCTTCTTCCATCTACAGAGAGAGTAAGTGGACCTCCAGAGTCCCCTTGGCATGAGTCCCGTCCTCCCTGGAACAAATTTGATGTTAACGGTCAATATTACCATAACATATCACTGAGGGCAAAGAAATGACATTTATATTTTCGACGGCTGATTCTATATAGCTGTGTGATAAATTTATTTGCATGCATGTGTTGCGAGTTTACTAAAGTTGGTTCGTCGAATGTATACAAAGAGCGGAAATTTGACTGTAGATAAACATGTTAAAATATGTTATATTTAGGAAATATTTACCTGCGACTTGAAAATAGATAGATAGATCTTTATTGATCATATATGCACAAATGTGTTTCGACAAGTCAGAGTCATACAAAATATAATAAAAATATTATAAAATCAGTCTAAAAACTAAAAGGTCGTCATAGATAAAATAACAATAAAAAATATATTAACAAACACAATGTAAAGAACTGTTACATGAAGACAAACAGGAATATAAATAAAACATTAAACATGTATAATAAAAACAAAAAGAAAATCATAATTTTATATGGGAAAAGTCAGTTAATAAGAATTTGTTAAAGTCGTAAAATGCATTTTCTAGCAAAAACCGTTCAAGTACAAATTTATATCGTTTGCGTTCAAGTTCCTGGACGGCCTTCCGCAGCACATTGAAAAACTTTATTGCATAACAGCCTGTCTCATTTCTAGTCATTGTTAACCGCAAAAACTCTAAATTAATATTATTTTTATTACGTGTTGAATAGGAATGAACACTGTCGTGTGTTAGGTAATTATTTATATTTTCCTTTATGTACAGGACACATTGCAGTATGTATGTGCAAGGCAAATTATATTTAGATTGATAAAAGCGTCCTTGCAATCCTCTCTGTATGCCAATCCAGTAATGATCCGTATAACTTTTCTTTGAATTGAAAAAACGGTTGGAGAATGTGCCGAATGGTCCCATACCAAGATAGCATACGTTAACGAAGTTTGAATTAATACATGATATGCCATTAATATTGTTGCCCGTGATACACTATTTGCCAAAATGCGCAACAAGAAAATGTTACGTGATACATTTTTGCAGATTAAATCTGTGCATTTATCCCAAGTTAATTTATTGTCTAAAGTAATGCCCAAAAATTTAACACAATGAGAGGACTCCATATCCAAAGAGTGATGTCTTAAGCTGAAAATCATTGTTTCAGTTTTATCTTTATTGAGAACTAACTTATTGGTTAAAAGCCAGTCTTCAACTGTATATAACGAGTTGCGAGCCTTGGATAACAAAACATCCCTATGGAAGAGAGCCAAAGTTGTGTCATCTGCAAAAAGGGTGAATTTTACTTATGTATATATTACTATTTGGCAAGTCATTGACATAAATAGGAAATAGTACTGGCCCCAGAACAGACCCTTGAGGAACACCAAATTAAATATTTAAATATGAATTATTATTATTAAACGTTACAAATTGAGATCTGTCGGTGAGATATGACAAGATCAAAAGTACGCTATTTTCGGAAAATTTCTAAAAGCTTAATTTTCTTTCTAATATATTGTGCGACACACAATCAAAAGCTTTACTTAAGTCGAAGAATTGAACATGTACGAATTCATTTTCTTCAAAGCCTTTGTTTATTACATCTATAAGAGAATTGATTGCCAAAGTCGGCGACCAGTTTTCCTGAAACCGTATTGACAGCTAGTAAATAATTTACAATTTTGAAAAAAATTCGTTATCTGTATTTTTAATACCACTTCGAAAATTTTTGCAAAAGTAGGTATAATGGAAATTGGTCGGTAATTTGCAGAGTCATCAGTACAGCCTTTTTTAAACATATGTAACACTTTAGATAGTTTTTGGGAACACGTTATTTATAATGCACTGATTAATAAGTTTGGTGAGAGGAATGAGAATAATATATTTAATACAGTTTGACGATTTTATATTAATGTCATATGCATCTTTACTCTTGGTATTTTTCAGGTTTTCAATTATGTTGAGTACTTGATTATAAGACTCTTCAATAAAATTAAATTCCTCGTCAGAAGGACTTCCAGGTAAATAATAATAATCTTCTTTAACATTGGAGGAAGTTTGCAGTTGTTTACACTTAAATTTTTACCAACCTGATTAGACAATTTAGGATCGATTGTATTCAATATGCAACTATCGTTAGAAAAATGTGTAAATATATTGTCTAGACAGCTAACGCGTTGACATAGTATTACAAGCAGTGAAACGAAACGAGCTAAATAAATTAATAAGTGTATGTGTATGTTTGTCGGGATTTTGAAAGTGAACATTAAAATCTCCAGTAAATATTATGCTTTTATTTTTTGGAGTAACAGAATCTAGAACACATGAAAGTTTCTGCAAAAATATATCAAAATTCCCTGAAGGGATCTGTATGTAGTTACAATAATAAAATATTCACAGACAACACTAGCTAATTCACAGTGCAAGTCAACAGAGAGTTTGTTAATATGTATGATAGGAGAACATTTATATCTTCCCCGGCAGAAAATAGCAACGCCACCATGAATGGTAGTTTTCCTACAAAAAACTTGAAACTAAAATGTAATCATCTAAATTTACAAAACTTGCCTCGTCATCATCCAGCCAATACATTAAATTTCGAAGGAATTGCTAGAGCTTGTTAATCCGGATTTGAAGTCTCACTAACTGACTTTTTTACAGGTAAATTTTTATTCATGCTAGAAGATATATTTGTGAGAGCCGTGGGTATAAAAAAGTAGAAGATGATGTTTCCGAACTATCAACACTATCATCTAAAGTTAATGCCTCAGATACAAAATTTAGTGATTTCTGGTTTGCCGCAGAGCTGGAAAAGTCAGCGTTTACGTCACTGGTAGGAATGAATGTTAACGTTTTAGATAAACGTTTGGTAGCAAATATAGAATCCACAATCTTAGAAGCATCTATGCGGTTGTTGAATTTTCTTGATTGTTGAATATTTATCTCAACAAAATTGAAATGGCCTTCAGTACATGAATTAGATTTGTTTAATAATTCGTACAGTTTTGTATTAAACTTATAAATATGTTCGTTTAGCAGAGAATACTTGTTACAATACGGAACAGATCTGAAAATGACATTTGTATGAGAACATAATTTTAATTTGTCACAGATATAACGAAACGAAGGAATTCTATTTTTATGGATATCATTGAACTCCCTACTACAATAACGTAATCTTGATAAGTAAAATTTTTAGCTAAAAGTTCAATATTATGGATTACTTGGCACAAAAGTGCACTGGGTTTCTTCACTGTAATAATTTCATATAGATTTGCATTTAAACATCTAATTTATGAATTTATGTTAATACCATCTGTTAATAACAGAATTTGTCTTTTACGGGAATCACTTCTGTTTTTAGAAAAATATTTATTCACATTTACATTTAAATAATCTAATGTCGTCAGTAAACAATAAAACTTTCAATCGCGTCTACGCAATCAACTGTCATTGATAAATATTAGGAATAGCAGGGGTCCTAAATTAGAACCTTAAGGGACACCATTGCAAGTTATTTATAAGATTTACAATTATTTATTGTAACGTATTGTTTCCGATTGCTCAAATATGATACAATTAGCTTAAAGCCAAGAAGATATCGAGAAGCTTGATAATTTGGATTTGTAGAGATTTTATTTTTGACTGCAACATACATAATATACTTATAAAGGATGGAATTGTATCTACCTCCTTGTAGCCAGCGCAAAGGAAGACATCGTGAATAGTTTCCCTTCTTCCAGCGGCACGGAACCATCTTTGGCATCGTTCATTTGGTATAACTTCCACGTCTACTTCCTGCAAAGTTGAAGGTACTGTAGCTTGTCCATGTCTTGTCCTTCCCCATCCTGCTACGGTAGCCATCCTTCCAGCTAATTTCAACTAAGACAAAAAACTTATCAGTATTTTAGTATATACAGTGTTAACCCCTATCTTTCCCATTTCAATTTTCCTATTATTCCAAGATATAGATAACCAATTTAAAAAAAATAGTGTTCCAACTTAGGAATGCAAAAAAAATTATATTGAGCGTTTGGATTTGCCATGCCAAGTATTATTTCCATTATTTTAAGGAAGGCTCTTAATATGTATAAAAATAATAATAATAAATGGTATTTATTTCCCAAAGTAAGAATAACAAAGTTTTTACAAAAAAGGAAAAATGAACATTACATATTTGGGAAATCCTCTTTTTAATCTTAAGCATTAACATAAACTATATAAAAAAATTAATCAAGATTAGAAAAGGAAAAAATAATTATTCCAGTTGCCAAAGTTAAGGTGTATTACTTTTAATATCTAGAAGATACTTCTTAAACAATCATTCAAATTTAGAAAGTGAAGTAGGTATCTTTGAACATAATATTTAGGTTATGTACATCAGTTCTAAAATATACCATTCTACTAAGATAAGCAAGCATTTTATTTGTAACCTTGTGGAACAGGTATGCTGTATGCAGGATGCGTCGCCTGGACATATCAAGACAGCCTATGTCGTTAAGTTTGTAAGAAACATTTTGTCATCGCCTGATTCCAAATATCAGTAGCAAGCAGGAGTTTTGTATGACCTCTATCCTACGAACATTTTCTGCATCCAAACAAGGACCATAAAACACATCACCAAAATTAATTTTTGACAAAACCAAAGCCTCACAAAGAACTATTTTTACTTTTTTACTGAGGTAATTATTAATATGTAACTTAAACTTTAAATGTGTGTAGAAGGTTAAACCAAGGTTTTCCTCACGTTCAACTGGCGATATTTGTTGGCCTTCTATAGGTACCTGTGGTTTAATACAATCAATCTTATATTTTTAAGCCCAAAGATCAGAACTAATAAATTGCTGGCATCAATATTTAATGAGTGACTTTTAATGGGGCGATATCTCCATTAATAGCAGCAATTGCTTCTGCTACATCGCAAGGGAAAAATAGAGGTATAACTGCGTATCATCGGCATAAAAATGTATATTGCAGTGCTTAATAACATTTTCAAAGTCTGACGTGTACAAAGTGAATACGAGTGGACCTAACATCAAACCTTGAGGAACACCACATGACACCCGGAGAGGAGCAGATATGTCGTTGTTAATTTATTCTTTTAAAATCTATCACTTAAATAACTTTAGAAGTGCTAGTGCATTTTCAAATAATCCAAGGTTTTTCTTAGAAGACAATTTCTAACCGTCTCAAATGCTGATCCAATGTTTTAGTACCGTGGAACAAGTTGAGAAATGATACATTCAGCATTCTCGATGTACTTCGACCAGCACGAATCATTCACTGCAACGGTAATATTAACTCAGAATAATATTTACAAGAAACATCTACTCAGCGGACAAAACCCCCGACCTGCGTTGGATAGACCTGCAAGTCTTGTTTGGTGCTAAGAGCATTTGTCAATTCCTCACTAGATATAACAAGTTCGAAACTGGTCTATTCCTAGTGAGGAATTGACAAATGATCTCAGCCACCAAACAAGACTTACAGGTTTAATTCAACGCAGGTCGGAGCTTTTGCTCGCTAAGTAGTTGTTTCCTGTAAATCTTATTCAGTAAATATATTGTAATCCACCAGGGTTAGAGGTCGCAGCTCTTGGTACCTACTTTGCAGGTCGCTATCAGTCACTAAGGCATCAGTGATGTCTGCCGGGTAGTAGTACTGACCACCAGAGGGATACACTTATCACTCACTGTCAATATTAACTCTCTCCGTGTCAGAAGAACGTTATTTCCAAGACATGTTCAGAGATATACTAATGGTCTGCTAGTGATATCCTGACGATACACTCCTCCACCAATTGCAATTGCAATTTTTTCGTACTTTTTTATTGAATTGTTTTATATGTATCTAGACAAAATTTCACGTGTGGCACATGTTAAAATTTGTAATAGCCTTCACTTTTTTGGAACAGCTGCTAACTGCATATAATTTGAACTGAATAATTTTAAAAATTAGGGAATTAAGTAGGAGTAGTTGTTCAAAACGCCTTTCTCATTGTATATACATAATCTTGGCTGGATTATTTATTCTATTCATAATTTTCCTCAAATCCACAAATGGAAACACACTGTTTACGAAGTGTATTTCATGGGAATACAGTGAATATGCTACATATGGTCAAATCAATAAATAAATATACAATAGCAGAAAAGCTTGGATTAACGATTGTAAGATGATTTATCGAAAAGGGATCACGTTTATAAAAACAAAATTGAATGAAACATATAATTCTACTTATTGGGGGGTTGCTTAATAATGCAATCGTTTGCAGTTTTATCCACATCAGTATTGAGAATTGTCGTCACTAAACATTGTCTTAGAAAATACGAAGCGCGGAAAAGGAAGACAATTAAAAATTTCTCTCTGGAAAAGTTTATAACCGTTTTCCTTTGTAATATCATAAAGGTGCTTAGAAATTTGTTTGCAAAATAAAAAGAAATAGATTTTTATACAAGATGTTTTCGAAATGAGTACTCAAAACTTAAGGGAATGTAGAACAGGTTAGATGATGACGAAATACTTTAAGTAAAGTTATTCCCTAAATTGCTCCCTAAGGTAGCTACAGCCACTTAACGATGAGCCCATGAGAATGGTTTTTATTAAATATCTCCAAAACCGTTTAAGATCAAATAGTGAAATTGTGTACAGCTACTAAAATTGTTATGCTTAACAATACAGAATCAGAACCAACTGGAAATTTTATTCAGGGATGTATCAAACTCGGGGTGCTGGGGTTAAATATGACCCCGACTTGATTGTACGTAATTTTTTTTAGCTTTTGACATGATATTATGAAATTTTAGAGATCTCTACGAGAAATAGGTATTCTAGTTGAACATTGATAGGACACGCCGTTTTTGAGTAAAATCGATTTGAAAATTTCCTTACATACTCTAGAATGTGTTCTAGTGGAGAGATTTTTACGTCTTCTCCCATCAAAATATTTTTGGTTTTTGTAATTTACAACCGATTTTGAATATTTTATGGTTCTACCTTATAAAAATTCTGTTGATATAAAACATAAAAATCACTCCATTGCAATACATTTTAGAGTGTTATAAAGTATTCAAATTGATTTTACTCAAAAAATGGTGCGTCCTATCGAAGTTCAATAAGAGTCTCTTTTTCTCGTAAGAATTACTGAAATTTCATAATTTCACGTAAAAAATTTAAAAAGAAAATACGTACAATAAGTTGGAGTCATATTTATCCCCAGTCTCCCAATTCGACAAACTCGTGACTAAAATTTTGAGGTGATTGTGATTTCGTATTATTAATCATAAAAAGTTTAGTACAAAATGTACAAAATTTTACTATTTAGGAAGCGCCTTAGAGAAGAACTTTAATAAGATTTTCATCATCATTTGACATGCATCATTGGATACTCATTTCAGGATTAAAAAAAAACCGGTTAAACCGGTTTTCGAATTTGTACAAAAAAAGATTATCTCAAAATGTAATAAAAACCGTAAAAAAATATTTAAATCTTTAAAATTGTTCAGTTTATTTAATATTTATAAACTATAACAATATAACAAAGTAAAATATACTATTACTTTATCCATACAAAACCAAATAAATAAAAAAAACTGAAATAACTAAAACCGTACAATTTTTCAGTTCATTTAATATTTATTCACGAGTTATAAGGAAAAATATAGTGTGTGTGTGTGTGTGATCACCTCCAAATTTGTCTAGTGCAAAAATATAAATATAAAATTCACTTATCAATTTGTATAAATTTCTATTTTTTTGTTGTTTGGGTATGTTAAAGTAGGTGTTTCCAATATAATATTGTCTGCATAGAAGACTAATTTGAACGTAATAATTTTAGTATCTAAAACTGGTTTTTTTTAATTTATAAACCGGTTTTCAAATTTTAAAAATGCATAAAAAAAACAGTTTCAAATTCTGTTTTTAAAAACCGACAAACCTTAGATCTCTAAGACTTGTTCACGTTGTTATTGAGGACGTGTAATAAGAGTTATTTATATATCAAGGGTGTAAAGATGCATACTCTATTTTTTAAAAACAAATTAGGTTCGTCTTCTTAGTAAAAGTTAAAATATAGAGTGGAATGAAAAATAATATTAACTGAAAATTTTTTTGCTAATTATTATTTACTAACTTTTACAAATCTTATCACAGATAAGTACATATAACATGTATCTTTTTAAACAATTATTTTACAAGTTTCCTTACTTTGGATTCTCTAAATGTGCTGGCTACCCTGATGACGCAAGGCAAGCAGAAACACGTGTCGGTAGATATTTTACAGTTTTTTAAAGTGAGTGTCAACTGGTGAGTACTTTGTATTTTTGGTTTTACTAGACAGAATAGTTGAAATTAAAAATAACGTTATTGAGTCAGTAGTACTGAACATAATGTGCATATTATCTTTTTTGTAATCCAAGTTTCAGCGTTTTGGCAAATAGCCGGGAAAATAATTGTTTAAAGAGATATATGTTATACTTATCTGTGATAAGATTTGTAAAAGTTAGTAAATAATAATTAGCAAAAAAATTTTCAGTTAATGTTATTTTTCATTCCACTCTCTATTTTTTTACGAAATTGAATACTTACTTTTGGCGACGGGAGACAAACTGGAATTATATGCTGCTTGAATCTAACATTTCTGTCCAATTTAACAAGAGCTACATCATTTTTAAAATCAGACTGTGAATAAGAAGGATGCACTTCCTTTCTTTCAACTGAATATTCTTCATGCGGCAACTTTTCCTCTTGATCTCTGACATCCCATTCTCCCAATCTTATTCGAATATTTCCGTTTGTCGTTCTATATAAATAAGGCAAATCATTAATCAATGTGGATAATGGTACAAGAATAAATAAACACTTTTTCAACTTTTTTTGCAATTCAATCTAGATCTTATGTATTCAAACTTTGTTCTATTTCGTGAACATTTTCAATACAATTTTCGAAAATTTTCAAGAAAATTTAAATTTGATAATGATATTGATACACTTAAATATACAGGGTGGTTCCAAATTAATTTCTCAAGCTTTGAGAATTGATAGAACCCATGAAAATAATAGAAATTTGTTACATAAACTTATATCGAAAACCCAGTTATTTCCGATAAACTTGCACTGCTCTTTTGTTTCTTAAACATACCCGAAACTAACCGAGATATTTTAAAGACATTTGGTAAGTATAACGTATGCAATATGTTAAGCGATTAGAAAAGAAAACAATGCAAAATTTAAGAGTGGCCCGATAGGAAACTTCTCAAGTTTCGCACTCTTTAGACACCTGATGCAAAACAATTTTTACATGTTTGAAAACAATCAGTCTGATTTTTTGCAGTTAAGCGTAACGTTTGAGCGATTTCATGTACATTTACTCATTGCCATCTTAACAGAAACTGCAAATACACTACGACTGTATTTTATATTATCGGACACAAATCGCAAGTAGAGCTCTGAGGCAATACTCTCAGGAAGTGTAAGTTTTTCTGTGGTTTTGTTTCGTGCGTTTACTGCATTCCAGGATATAAATACTTTTATTAGCTTTACTATGCTTTTAGTGCACATTTATTTTTTGTTTGTTCTCTAATGTGGTGTGATGGAAGCAGCAAAGAGAAAAGCAGATTACGTTTGTTGCTACAAAAGCTGTAAAAATAGAAGGTACACTATACTATGGAACTTTTTTTTCCTCATGAACCTGAGGGGTAATTTTATGTGTGCAAAATATAAAACGTAATTTAGTATTTGCGCTAATCTTAGTTATTGTTAAATTAAAGGGGTTACTCGATGATAAAATAATACTTGTTATATATGCAAATCATATGTCTGCATTTTACGCGGCGTTTTCTGATGTTAAAAAAAATGCAGAAATTCGTATCACCATTTCCGTTTTGAAGCTAGCAGTACACAAAACGGAAATGGTGATACTGACGAAGAGAAGAATCCCTATAATACTAGACATGATGGTTGGTTCGGAGGTGCTTCAAACCAAAAGCACCGTGAAGTACCTTGGAGTGATACTAGATACTAAGCTGACCTATTGGGGACAAATCCAACGCATGGCAGATAAGGCAGCAGCAACTACAGCTGCCCTTAGCAGATTAATGGCAAATGTAGCTGGCCCTAGTTCGAGCAAGCGTAGGTTACTAATGTCCACGACCCAATCAATCCTACTGTACGAGGCTGAGATCTGGGCGGATGCACTGAGGGTCGAGAAATACAGGAAACGCTCGGCTGCGGTACAAAGAGGAGGGACGCTAAGAGTGGTGAGTCCCTACCGCACGGTTTCGGAACCCGCTGTCTTGGTAATAGTAGGAACACCTCCGATTGATCTGCTTGCACAAAAGCGCAAGAGGATCTTTTCTAGGAGAGCAGAGATAGACAGAAACAGGGTGAAAAAAGAAGAAAGATCCCGTATCATAGACGAGTGGCAGCGGCGTTGGGACGCCGAATCCAGAGGGAGGTGGACTGCAAGACTAATAAGGCGGTTAACTACATGGGCAAACCGCGGACACGGCGAGGTGAACTATTACTTAACGCAGTTCCTGACCGGGCATGGATTCTTTCAATCCTATCTGTACAAGATGAGAATAACAGATAACCCAGAATGCGTATACTGTGAGATGGGACAAGAGGACGATGCATACCATACATTTTTCGAATGTGACAGATGGACGCGGGAAAGATTCTTGCTGGAAACGACGGTGGGTGCTCAAATGATACCCGACAACATCATAGATAACATGCTACGCAGCAAAGACACCTGGGACGCGATAGCAAGATTTGTAGAAGCAGTGCTCCGACAAAAGAAACAAGAGGAGCAGTAGCACGGCGATCACCCTTACTCCCGAACCCCTAATCACAAATGTGGACGGGGGACGTAGGGAAGCGACGAAAGATAGATGGCGTCACAAAGACGGTAATGGATCAGACTGAAGTAATGCGAAAGCGGTTCCGGTCTGGTCTCTCTTCGGGGAATTCAGAAGGGCCTCTTGCTCCGGTTAGCTAACGCGCCGGCTACGCCCTCCAAAAAAAAAAAAAAAAAACTACTACTACTACCACTACTACTACCACTACTACTACTGCTGCTGCTCCAAAAAAGGGAGGTATTAAACGGGGTTATTCAGTCAATAGTGCTGTACGGTGCCCCAGTGTGGAAACGAGCTCTACAGAGAAAGCGGTATAGGAATATGGTGGACGGAGTACAACGTAAGTCCTTACTGAGAGTGGCTAGTGCTTATCGCACTGTCTCTGCGGCAGCGGTACAACTGGTGACAGCCACGCCACCACTTTCACTATTGGCTGAAGAAAGAAAGCACCTGTATGAAACAGGAAACGGACATCGACCGGAAATAAGGGAAGTAGCGAGGGAAAGGACAATACTGAGATGGCAGACCGTATGGGACGAGAACACCGAAACCGCACAGTGGACGAAGAGATTAATACCTGTGCTGGACGAATGGGTCAAATGTAAACATCGAAAAATAGATTATTTTCTGACACAAGCGCTGACGGGACATGGTCCTTTCCGAAGCTACAGAACTAGAATAGGGCGAATTGAGGACGAGAGATGTCTACATTGTGGTGCGGTCGACACGGTGGAACATACACTTTTCGAATGTGACAGATGGGCGAGATATAGGCAGGAGGCGTATGAGGAACTGGGGCTGGAAATTAGTACAGAAACCATGATAAGAGAGATGTTGGAGAGCGAAAGCAAATGGAACACAATTCATAAGATGGTTAAGAGAATCTTAAGTATTAAAGAAGAAGAGGAAAGACGGTGAAAGAAAGAATAGAAGGACGTACGGAGGAAAATAGACAAAACGGCCATTTTGAAGTAATGCTTTGGAAAGCGGTTCCAAAATGGATTCGGGATAGGTAGGAGTTTTTAGTGTGTGGAAATCCCGCACACCGCAAAGAGCGGCGTCTTTAAAAGATTTTCTCCTGCCGGAAAAAAAAACTGCTGCTGCTCCTACTACTACTACATGATGTCTCTCAAAAAAAAAAAAAAGTTTAATATCCTGGATCTCGGAAACAATTGGGTTTTCGATATAAGTTTACAGCAAACCCGTATCATTTTCAACGGTTTCATCAATTCTTAAAGTTTTAAAAATAAACTACAGACCACTGTGCATAAATCGTAAATATTTTCAAGTGGTCGATGAAATATACTTCATGATGTATGTACATGAGTCTGTATTTTGTTCCATTACAACAGAAATTATTTAAAGAACTTTGTTGTTTTTATTAAAATAAAAGAAAACATTAAACAGTGGAATTTACTCCGATTCCATTACTAATTAATACAGTGAAGTTAATAAAAAATAATAAAGATTAAAAGAAAAAGCTTTTTAATTAAATTAAAAATTTAATAACGAAAGCTAACATAAATTTCAAACAATGCAAGTAAAACTAAAACAAGATAATGCAGATAAAAAAGCAAAGCACTTTAACTTTAATTAAAGAACATATTTTTATGACGAAATTCTCGAGAGGAAGTTATATCATATTTACTAGCACTGGAGACTAGTTTATATCGAACGAGTAACTGCAATCCAATAAATTTTAAATCAAGCTGAACAGGATTACATCGGGATTACATACTTCTCTCTCATCTGTCTATATTGAAATGCTGTATATTAAATTTGCTCTTTGAAGCCATCTCTAATTCTAATATAATAATAATAGTAATAATAATAATAATAAAGGACTTTATTGATAAATATATAGAATTTACAAGTGCACAAGGAAAGAAAAAATAACAAAAATGATTTATCAAATGGCGAAGTTCAGCGTATTCACAACTAGTGTGGAGGCTTAACCAACGATAGATAGACTAGATAATTAAATATGAGTATAGACTTAATAAAATAACAATAGTATATATAATAAATAATAATGTACACAACAATATACTAGCAAATCTGTTGTTGAGATTCTAAAATAAACTTCCGCAATTTAAATTTAAAGATTTTTACGTTTTTAATTTTTCTTAAATCTGCAGGTATTACATTATAAATTTTATGAATATTAACCCTTGCGGAACTCCAGAATTTAAAATTCCTTCTGATGATTTACTATTATTCAATTTCACAATTTGTTTCCTGTCGGTAAGATAATTTTTAAAGAATTCAATTGTATCACTGCTAAAACCTATATAAGGTAAAATTGCTAACAATATTTTATGATTAATACAGTCAAACGCTTTAGAGTAATCCAGCAAACTAGTAAACTCAGGGAAACATACTGTTGTACCAGCTATTACCACAGTTACGCGTATAAAACAGTATTATATCTTTGAAATTGTTACCCAAATATGGGAATTAAAATAATATTGGAAAATAGAAAATAAAAAGGATAACTGGCTAACATATAATGTTTAATTTTGAATAAAAATTGCTCCAAGGAAGTTAAGGATATTACAAATTTTAACATATGACACAGGTTTTAAGAAATATTTTTTGCTCCACTAGGTAGATATAAAACAGTTAAATAAAAAACTGCAAAAGAGATACCTAGTTTACGTAATTTTCGACATCAGTAATCACAGAATGAGAAAAATAACAAACGGAACATATCTCTTTTATTGCCTGTGCATATCTTAAAAATATGCAATGAATAATCAGTTTGATTTTCTAATTCAGATAAAACTAATGCAATTCATTTTCTAGTTAACTTTTTTTAAGAATGTTTCCATTTTAGCTCACATAATATAATTAAACATCACAGATAATACAACCCTTTATATCCCTGAAGGTATCTTCAGGTACCTAGTGTGGGAGAGGGCTACATATTTAGAGACACACCCAATGTCTGAGTATGTTAGGATTAATTTCTGGTTTAGAAAAAATCCTAGCTTCTCGAACGGAGATCGAACCCGCGACTCCAGGGTGAGAGGCAAGCGTCCTTACCACTAATAAATAATAGTATTAAATAAACACCACAGATATTAGAGAATTCTTGATTCCAAAATAGAAGCTGCACAGGCCAAGGTTACACTTATGAAAAAACATGGACACACAACCTATATTACCATTGCCAAAGACGGGATTCAAACTCGCAGCTATGATGGTGAGATTATCTAGTCACACTTGCATTGGCGCGCTCTTGCCAATTACTTCACTGAGCCGGTAATATAAGCAAGAATATTTTCACAGAAAGTTTAGAATTTGATTTTATTAGAAATGTCATAATATTGTTACGTGTTTGCTATCCCCACAAACACCTATACTCGTAGACTTCTTGATTGAAATCCAGGTAACACTTACTCACTACTTTATTGACTAATTAATAATTAACAACAATAGATTAATGACGGTCTTAACTATAATCACAATTAAGCACTAATAAGTCTCTTTCTTATTTCTCTTTTACTCGTTCATTTTCAACTTAAGACTCGGCCCACCGTGCGTCTTATTTATACATCCATTCACACGGTCTAGAACATTCCAGAATATTCCCGTCCCTTCTCATACAATTCCAGTCTTATCAAGCCAGTCTACACAGCCTAGTGGCGTAACAATATATTAAATGAAAATACGAGTCTAAAGTTATGAGCCACACACAAGTATTTCCACTTTACGTTTTTTTTGCATTTGGTTTTTAGTAACGCAGCTAGACCCAAAACGAAATATGAGGTTATTTAGTCTAAAACAACAACGTGAAAATAACTAAATGAAGACAGGCACAAAGGAAAAAGAGAGGGACATTCACTTCACCTCTTAGGAGCTATTAGAGCATTATTCTTTTTCCAACAATTACTTTTACTGACCAGTATTTTATAAATATATAAAGAATACAAATCTAACCTATATGGATCCTTCAGATTTACAGTAAAGTTTTTGTGTCTATTAAAAAGCTGATCATACAATACCTTTTTATTGTTGTGGCAGAGTAGATGAAATATATTAATTAAAGAATAAATTTATATTGCTACGCTAAAGGACTGTGAATACTAGTTCCTGGATGCGTCCAGAGATGGCGTTACTAGATTAAACCTACAAATAGCTAAATTAGTCTGACTTTTAAAGAAACAATTGGAATTATTCCAGAAGGGTCATAAATATTGAGGAAAGTACGTATATTGATGTATAAAGTTCACAATGGGTTCAGGAGCCACACCTTGATTTGGAGTTGTACCAGTAAAGAAGAAATAAGTTAGAGACTAAAGTAGTGATTTATGAGTGATAAATTGTGATTAAAATTAAGTTCTTCATTAAACTATTGTTGTTAATTATTAACTATTTATTAATTAGTGTGTAAGTGTTACCAGGACTTTCAATCAATGAATTTACGGTTGGAGGTGTTTGTGTGGACAGCAAACAAGTAACAATATTACAATCAATAAGGTTGTTATGAAACATTATTAAAGCTACTCTATTTTTCGAGTGTTCGAAAATATGATCAATTATGTATAACTGATAAACAGTAGACACTAATTTGAAACTGACAGTTGATCATTCTGAAGTAAATCCAGATGTAAATATTTCCATGTAGTCACAACTTACAGTTACATCTGTGTCATAAGATTTATCTGTTTCATTTTGTGTTATTTTTCTGTATTTTATATGGCCAATAATAAAAAAAAATGAGGATTGACTGAAACTGGTATCATATTTAAGACTGTGTTTTCACCATCAAGTCGCTTTTAAATATTCATTTGATGAAAATAATATAATTTTGATAAAATTGCAACCGCACAATTAAAAACAATAAGAATAAATTCCTTTTTATTTTTGTGTGGAATTTACATTTTGATGTATAGCAGATAGAAAACGAGAAAGAATTTGATATGAATATTACATTTCTACACGATAAGGCATCTCCTCGTTAGAGCAGACAAGATCATATTTAGACAGAACCTATCCTGGGCAGTAGATTGATCGTCGAAGCCCAATATAATGGCTCACCCACTCTCCAGACTTAACGCCATTGGATTTATTCCAATGGAGGTATTAAATCAAATATGTACCCAGTACGCCACTTAAGGTGGACACTGGATATTCTGGCTTTATTATTAATATAAACGAAAACTACAAAAGCTAGTAACATGCAATTTTTCGTGACATTTCCAAAGCATTTGGCCGATTGGACCATGGTATATTATTAAGAAAATTTAAAAGTGATAGCCTTAGCATTTCTCTCACAAATTTACTCTGTTCCTATCTATCTCGTCGATCTCAATTTGTACAATTTCGTGGTTACCCATCTATCGAATTTACTCAAACGTCAGAAATACCGCAAGGTTCCATACTCTGTCCACTGTTTTTTATATCATTCATTAATAATATTATTGACAACCTAGATGTACATTATTTGCTATATGCTGATGATTTGAAATTATATTTTGGCTTAAATTCTAATTTTGATTGCTTGAGAATCCAGCACAATCTTGGTGTTCAGTTTGGACAACTGCATTTTAGAGAAACCCGATTTTAGGGAAGACGACGTTATATTTAATTCCAAACAACTATTTTAAATATATTGAAAAATGCATATTTGGAGCAATCAAAACTTTAGGTTGTGTTTTGTGCTATAGTAAAAATTCAAGAAGTTATCGACTCTACGCATGTTGTATGTTAGTTCTAAACTAGAATACAGTTCCATTGTTTGGAATCCTAGTTATAATATTTACATAAGAGCACTAGAAAAAGTACAACGAAAATTATACGTAATCATCCTAATTTCTTTAATATATAATAGTTACTTACGTAGCAACGCAGTGTGCAGCAGTAACGACCCATCTTTCATTCAGCAATGCTCCACCACAAGCCAACTTTTTTGTGAGAAATCCAGTTTTGATGAGAGCAACTTGCCAGGGATGAGACCCGAATCCCGTCGAATGTCCTCCTACAATCCTGTTGGTTCTTGTATGAAGTTCCCCACAACCTGAAATGACGGAAGGTTAACTCATGTCGTGACATATTCTCTGTACCGTGTGCTCTAGTGCTTTGGAAAGTGAAAAGGAAGATTATGCAGTGCGAATGGAAACCATCTACTCTAGATCTTTGTTTCTGAAATAGATTTGACAATTTTTTAAGAATAAAAAGAATTTCGAAAATAACATAAGCTGATGCTAATATATGGTGTGTCCCTAGATGAATAGATGTGATTAACAACATTTTTTTCGAGTTCTATTTTCTTGTTTTGAATTTCAACTGTGCTTGGATAAAAAGTCATTCTGGCATATTTTCTCATTATATTGTATATTTTATCCAGAGAAAAACCTGTTAATTACCGAGATCTGCCTGATTTTGGAAATTCAAAAAAATATCAAAAAAGCACTGAAGTTTCAGCAATAGAAAAACCGCTGCCAATTACTTGGGGATCAGAACTTCCTCACCGTAGTAAAACTCGACGTGTGGTGGAGTTTATAATAAAAGTCATTTTTGTCGTTTCAAATAAGTCACATATTTTGACGTTTCAAAAAAGTCACATTTTGACGTCTCAAAAAAGTCACATTTTGACGTTTCAAAAAAGTCACATTGGTGGAATGTCACTAATATTTTTTTTAGACAATGGGACCGATATTGCTCGTCAACGATCTTAATCTCTTCCTCTAGAATGTGTATACCAAATTTGAAAGATTTATCTCAATAACTGTAGTTGCTATCGCGAACCATACAGACAGACATACAGGCACACAGAAAAATTTTTCTGTCTGAAATTTTGTGTAATTCGTCTAGATTCGTCCAGAAACGCAATAAAAATTTTGAAAATTTTTTCCACGAATACATAACTTCCTCACTGAGAGGTGAGGAAGTAATAATTACAAGTCAAATTTGTTTCATTATGATTATGCTTTAAAAGAATAATATAATAGTGTTCCTTTCAGAAAAAAGCTGAGGAATTGTAAATACAATTAACAAATAATCGACCAACAGCTTAGTTTTCATTTCAGCAACCGCGTCATTTGGCAAACCGACAGAGTCGATTCAGAAACCAAGCTGCAGTTTTTTGTCGCCATAGCGGTTAGGTTAACCATCATACAGATTAGATAAATTATATGCTGGTGTCCAGGGGCGGCTTTAGGCGTAAGCAGTGTAAGTCCCCGCTTACGGCACAGATAAAATGGTTCAAAAAAAGTCGACTTCATATTTTTTAAAAAGCTAGAGTTTTACTTTTCCTAAAGGGCAAAATAATAATATTATTTGCCTATTTTATTATTGGTGATAGTATTATTAAACCGATTTCTTAGAATATTTAGTTTAATTTGTGTTTATACCTGTTATCGAATAAATGGTGTCTAGGTATTCTCAGTAGTATACTATACGCATTAATAGCAGTACGCAAGCGGGAAAATCCGGCTAGCCCACCTAGAGCAGGGATGTTGATGTTAAGTGCCTGCAAACGCACTAAAAGTACAGAGTACAGTTTTTGTTGTTTTTAAAAGAGTTTATTGGAAATTTTGTAACCACAGAGGCTACTTGTTTAATAAAATTTTTGTTCTATTTAATTTATGACCTGAAAATCAAATAATTATCTACCCACATTCCACATTCTTAATTATGACATCAGGATTTTTTATTTCTTTTAGCTATGAGTGAAGCTAAGACGTCATCGGCAATGAAAAGGCGTTTAAATTGGCAAGCTCAACAAAAACAACTAAGCAGCTCTATGTTTGAATTTTTGAAACCGAATGGCGAAAGTAGTACGAGTACCGCCTCAAATCGTAATTCATATTCTCAAACTGCCATTGCCACAGTTAATGCGGGGAATGAACTGACAAATTAAGAACAAAGTAAATCGGAATATGTCAGTGATGCCGACAATGATCTCATTATTGACAAAGATACCCAAGTAAATGCTAATACTGTTGACGCTAATTCGCTACTTATTGATTTAAAGATCCCTTCAACTGGCCCCCCTCCCCCAACACAGCACTATTTAGTAGTAAACGAAATCAAAACTTCTACAGATATTCAGTATTCAAAAGATCAATCGAACCGAAGTTTTTCCAACACATATTACAAAGGCGAACATATCAAGAGCGTGTGGTAAGTGTACTTACAAATCCAGGATGCAGTACATTGCACTCCATAATAAGATTCTTGGAAATGAACAAATTTCATCAACTTGTAAGGAGGGAAACCGTAACTGACGAAACTTGTGCTTCATTTTAATTGTGTTTCAATATTTGCTCATAGTTGTTGTAATATATAATAGTTTTTATCTTGTATCTTACAATAAATACATTTTAATATGATTTTCGATAATATTGAACACCCACCTTACCCGCATGCAAAATTCCCATTATTGAGGGTTGGAGGTGCGAATTTTAGAGCTCGCTTACACACGATCTCTGTATAAAACCGCCCCTGCTGGTGTCTATACATATACTCAACTGGTAAATATTCCATAATATTATTAATAGTGTAACATGCCTTCTTTTTTTATTTCCCTTCACTTAAAGATCAACAAATTAGAACCAGAAGGATGCAGAATTGTAACCGTGATATTTTAATATACTTGAAATTCACATGTGTGTCCTTGATATTACATATTTCAATTACGTACTCCTTGCAAATGGTAGTAGATGAACAGTGGACTAATATAAAACCAGAATTTCACTCTTTGAGTATTTAAAATAAATAATACAATTCTCCAATGACTATCACATATGTTTCTCTATTATTTAGTAAACAATTATTTCTGCACTTCTGCAAAATATGTTCATAAATCATCTGTAGCTCAATGTATACTTAGTGTCCTGAACACTGAACATATTGTAAAACATAATTTGTTGTCTAATTCTCAGCGTAAAACAACATCATGTACATTTTTACTGTTATCAAGGCACACCCCTCTGTAAAATATGATACTTCTAAAATCCACACTGCATCATTATAATTAATATTTGTTTATTAACCATTTAAAGCGCCATGAATATTGATATTAATGTTTGTTAGATAACCAACCCTGTTTTCGTCTGTTGTTTAATTAGATATTGCACATCGCATCCACGTAATAATATTAATAAATTCAAAAAGTTCTAAGGACACTACCCCGTCATTTCAGTTAATTACTTATATCACACGTAGGAGTTAAGAACTTACTTAAAATTTTTATGATAATAAACTTGCATGGGTATTATTTTCTATATATTATCTGCATATTCACCGTGATAAATTAATGGTGCAAAATAAAGTTGCTATATTCCATTGCCTAATAAACATACGGAAATAATTTTAAAATGATATCATCAAGTAGTCTATGAATTTTTGTTTTAATACAAACAACTTGTCATTTTATAAAAGTAAAAAGTCGTCACCGCAGGAAAAAGTGCAAATAGTGAATTTGTATAACAAAACTGACTCAATTGTTCTTGTCCAAAAGCGTTTTAGGAGAGAACCACGCAGACAACCACTTCATAGGAATTTAATTCGTCGATGGGTAAAGAAATTCTCAGAGACTGCAAGTTTAAATAAAGAAAAGGCAAATACTCAAGGCGCTCTTTAAAATCCGCAAAGGCTGTTCGTCATTCCAAAAAAAGTCAATTCGACGGTGTGTTGCAGAACTTTATATTTTATATTCTATTATTCACAAAATTCTTCCTAAAGATATGAAAACCAGTGCATATTCAGGTTTTGCATTATCTTCGGCAAACAGAGTATGCAAGAAGTATGGACGCTGCTCAAGTTTTCTTTGAACGATTAGAAACGGATCCTAATTTGCTACTTAATCTCATTTTTAGTGATGAAGCGACATTTCGTATCTCCGGAAGAATTAATAAACATAGCGGATGGACTGAACAAAATCATACTTTTTATTTTTCTTTGCAAAATTTTTATTTCTCAGACGATTTTAACGAACTTAGTATCAATAGTCAGCCGATTAAATAGGCTACAAAGACCAAATATCAAGATTATCGAAATATGAAATTCAAAATGGCCGAAGGAACTGAAAAATTACCTTCCTTGTTCTCATTATTTTAAATTGAAAGCTGTCTAAATGACAAAACAAACTTGAATATCTTGCCAGCATTACTTTATTTCCTCCTAACTTTTGCCAAGAAAATATTACTATGAAGAACAAGTTGGCCGTGATATAAGAAAACCGGTAATTTCAATATCGTGACAGATGAAATTCATACTGCATTTTCACATTTGGCATGCGTCATTGTGGTCTTAAAAGTGTTTCAATAATTATTATAGAAAATACTATTCAAGAACTGACTTAGTAGACATGCACCAATGGAAATTCCCAAGAAGCTCGTCAAATTTATGCAGAGACATACCCCGCTCGAGAACTACCTTCGCATAGACTGTTTATTAGAATTCACCTAACATTGAGGGAAACAGAGTCATTTGGATCAAGAATCCGTGAGAAAGGTAGAGGTAGACGTGTAAGAACTCAAGCTTTAGAAGAAAGAATTTTAAGAAGAATAGAAGTAGATCCTGAACCATCTGCTTGGAGGATTTCTACAGCAGAAGGAGTACACCACCAAGTTGTTTGGCGTACTCTAAGTGAAAATCTGCTCTACCCATACCACGTAAAAACGGTTAAAGCTCTTAATTCTGCACATCCTGTCCGTTCAAACTTTTGTAGATGGTTATTATTAGATAAAACTATTAGAAATCCAAATTTTTTAAATAACTCTTTGGCTGCCGATGAAGTTGGATTTACGAGAAACAGGATAACAAATTTTCACAATATCCATGTGTAGTGTAACGTGAACCCACATTGCCATTAAGAGTAAATACGGATTTTCTGCTTTGGCTAACATTATGTCTAATTGTTTCTAATAAATTTTGGCCCCTTCGGGTACTCTATGCCTTCTCCGGGTGTTCGTTCTTAAATTTTCTACCTTGTTAAACAACTAACCGGTATTAATTTTAAAACCACACATGTTTTTGTATATTGAGTGGACTGCAGTATATAAATTTCTTGGAAAACGATCTTACCTTTTGCTAGAAGTGATGGTGCTCCAACACATTTTTCATTACCTGTGCGGGTACGTTGGAATGAAACTTTCGGATGTAGATGGGTTGATCGTGGCGGGTCAGAAGCCCGACCGCCACGGTCCCCAGATTTAAGCCCTCTTGAATTTAATTGATGGGGTGCATTTAAAGTCACAGGTCTACTCAGTCCTAATTAATACCGAGGAATAATTGTGAGAACGGATTCAAAATGCTTGCAACCTAATTATAATTACTCCAGGAAATTTTGAAAGACTATGTTCCTCTTGGAGGAAAAGGGCCGAAATGTGCCTACAAATTAATAGAGAGCATATGGAGCACATATGTTCGTTATTAGTAATTTTATTTAATTACTTATTGCGGCATTGTTATCTCTTGATAATTAAGTTTTTATTGAGTTTTAAGTGACACATACATGGAGATTCAAAGGGTGGACCATGTGTCCCCTGTTCTCCCCTCTCCACGATTATGCTAGTGATTGGGAGCACATAACTTAATTTAAGCCACCATGATAATGACAGTTATCAATACTTTAAGAGTGTCACTGCCTATTTTTTTTTTCATAGTGGCCATCTTGACAAATGTTAGAGTTATGCATCATGTCTTTCAGGTGCGTTTTTCTCGAAAACGTTGCACTTAGAGAAAAATAGAAAGAGGACGTTTTTGTAGAAAAAAATATCATTTTATTAGAATTTGTTTCAAAGTTGAGAGAAAAAATTAAGAAACGACGTTTTTTTTTAATTACTCTCACCTGTAAAAGAAAATCTGTTTAGGAAAATATGTGGAAATTGCAATACAACAATTACATGCGGCGTAAAACGTTACATAATTAACCAAAGTTTCATTAATTCGGCTCATTTTGTTCAAGAGATATGCAATAGAAACCTTATTTTTAGTATACCATTTAACATCCTGAACCTTCTTCCTTAGGAAGGATTTTAGAACCCATCTTTACATAAACTTTTTTTCTTATTTTGGGTCGTACTATAATCTTACAAAGTTTGATACGATGTTTCAGGAACACCTTGTATGAATAAAACTAATGGTTGTGTAATGAAAGAAGTCGACCTTTCTTTTTGTAACTTGATTTTATTGTGACAAACACCAAATTATTTGTGAAAAAATAATTTTAAAATGTCAAAAAACAGTGCGGTGGACGCAAGTGAAGTTGTTCTTTTGTTTTGTTTATAAAATTTGTAATTAAACAATCCCATTAGTTCCGGATTGTTTTGTCTTCATCACAATTAACATTTTTACCCTGATGATGGCAAAATAAATCAACACCAGTGTGGTTTTTTATTTATAAAAATGGTAGATATTCCTTTTCTTACATAATGTCTGCAAAAATATAAATTCCTAATTCGTAAAGAAAAGTGGTTTGAACTCATGCAAATGACATATATACAGGGTGTTTCTATTTTAAATAGTGGGAATTACATAACGTGAGGAAAAACAAAAGATAATAATTTTAAATCTAACCACTTGCAATATCGTAGTACGAGGAGTCGAAACAGGACTGGCTCCATTGTTGTGGCAAAAATGTTACGCCACTGAATGGAAATCAAAATTGATTTCTTTTTTTTTTTTAATTCTTTATATATTTTCTGAATGAATACCCTTGAGAATTCTGCATCAGACTGACCGTGTTTGATTTTTCCCATGAAAGGGGACCATGTTTTTTCAAACACCCTGTAGTTAATAATGAAAGATTTACATACTAATTGATTGTTAAAAGAAATTGCAGGTGAAATAATTTAGAAATAATATTTTAGACTTAATCTAAAAGAAATGTTTCTTTTGCTTGAATTCAAATAAATATTTTATGGAAAGTAAGGAAAGAATCAGTTATAAAAGTGTTAGTTGTTAATTTTACCACTGTGGTTCGGTAGTTCATCAGTAAATGGTCTCTCATGTTGATATTGATAATCGTAATCGTCGACTGATGGACGATGGCTCTGATCGTGATGGTAAGGCCTATGCGGAGGTCTGTCCACGCTGTTGGTGTCTGGATCTTCTTCCGGCTCCGGAGGGTAATAGCTTACTAGGTGATAAGTATCTAATATACGTTAGTTAATAAGGTTATTAGTGTTAGTAATATCAGAGATTTCGCTAGGGATAAATATTATTAGTTATTAATTACATTTAAGTCGTATTATACAAGGCAATTAAAATTTAAGATCAAATAAATCATGTTACAACCATGTTTTATTTTACAGTAGACTGATTTTCAATACGTCAACGTAGTGGAATCTAAACTAGAATATTTATTTACGGAGTACAATAAAAACAATTAGAATAATAAATTAATCTGGAAAATATCTAGCAGAACACTTTTGTACAAATGACTACGATTGTAAGTATTTTGACACTTTCTTTTCCTAATTTTAAAACAGTTTCAGATAAATTTTGTACGCTTAAACCCAATAAAAGTAGCTTTATTTTAAGTCCAGCATCATCAAAGATACCTTAATAACCACTGGCTAAATGAATAAAATATTTCTTAGTTTTTTCTTTACAGCTGTATTTATTCAACAAAGTATGTAATTAGGATGTCCAGCTCCAAGTTCCAACCTCGTATACAGGGTGGGGGCGTCGGACCTCAATATCTCGAGTTCTACGATAGCTAGAAATTTTTAAAAAATTGCAAGTAAACTAGATAAAAAAAATCTATAACTGGAAATTATTTTCGAACATACAGGGCGAGCCAAGACAAAATTACAGGACCAAGTGCCTTTTTTTTAAATGGAATGCTATGTATATCAGTATATTTTTTTAAGCCTCTTTCTAGGCTCTATTTATTCCTGTATTATTATTGGCTATCTCCCAACCACTTTGATGTAATGAATTTTTTTCTTGAAATAATGCCATCTGCAGATGGATATTAAAAAAATCACCACAGTCACAATTATGGGTTTTAAGAAAAACTTATGTGAATACCAGTTACGAGACATCTAATTAATGTTTTTGAATCATTTTCTAAAAATGTACAGGGTGGCCAAAAATTAGTATTCAATTAAGAACATTTAAATTGAATTTTCTCAATTTTTTCAAATGAAACACCCTGTATATTTTTCAATGATGTGATGTAGAAATGAAAAACGAACATTTTTTGTAAGTATTTCCCTATGGCTAATTGCAACCATTTTCGTTTTATAAATAAATAAGTGTCAAATTCAAGAATAAACTTAAAAAAAGCGGTTCCCTCAAATAATTCATTAGAAAAATTTATAATAGGTGTTCGACGTGTTGCCCATTTTGATTGACACACGTCTTTATGCAATTTTGAAATGAGGCCATTTAGTGGGACCATTTCCATTGAAATGAGTAAATAGTATTTAACCAGTCCTTTACTGTAATGTTTTTTTGTAAATTTTTTTTGCTGTTTTCGTTATTCGACAAGCAATAAAACCTCAGTTTGGTATAAATTGTCGTGTACAAAGGAGCATTTATCACACTTGTCGGTCGTTAGTTACAATTTGTATTGAATTTAAAATATTTGGAATTTTACAATATGAATTTTAATAAAGCGGAACTTGTAGACATGACTTTTGTTTTGGGCGAGTCAGACAGAAATTGTTTACTTGCCAATAGAATTTATCACCAACGTTATCCTGAAAGAAGGCTTCTTGATGTTAGCAGCTTACAAAACCTTCTCGATGGATTTCTGGAAACTGGAAATGTCGAATATAAAAAAAGTGAAAGAATAAAACGTGTTGTGAACGAAGAAAATGAATTTTCTGTGGTGCTGGCAACGGTTGAGAATCACCATGTTAGTCAAAGAGAAGTGACCTTATTAGTAGGAATAAGTAGACGGTCTGTGGGTCGAATCTTAAAAACAAATAAGTTGCATGCATATCATATTTAAATGCACCAGGAATTATCTGATGACGATTTTCAAAAGCGCCTAAAATTTTGTAATTGGGCCAGAGGTAAAATGCAAGTTGTGGTCAACTTCTTCAATAATGTTTTATTCACTGATGAGGCAACTTTTCATAAAAATGGATTTGTTAATAGGCACAATTTCCATTATTATGCTTCGGAAAATCCTCACTTTTTTATGCAAGTTGATAACCAACACAGATAGTCTATAAATGTTTGGGGAGGAATTATTGGAGAACATGTAATAGGGCCACATTTCTTTGATGGTACATTGACTAGAGCTATTTATCTTCATTTTTTGGAAAACAGTCTGCCACAATTATTGGTAAATTTCCCTGGAAGAATTCGAAATAGGATGTGGTTTCAGCAAGATGGTGCTCCACCACATTATTTAAATGCAGTTAGAGACCACTTAAATAATACCTACTCTCATCAATGGATTGGAAGAAATGGACCCACTAAATGGCCTGCTAGATCCCCAGATCTTACAAAAATGGATTTCTTTTTATGGGGATACGTGAAGGAAATTGTTTATAGAGACACACCAACAACAATACAAAATATGAAGGAAAGAATAATAACTGCCTTTAGATCTATCACACCGGCAGTTTTAGGAACAGTGGGAACCTCATTTCAAAAGCGCATAGAGCTGTGTGTCAATCAAAATGGCCAACATGTGGAACATTTATTATAATTTTTTCTACTGAGTTATTTGAAGAAACCTCTTTTTTTAAGTTTATTTTTGAATGTTGTAATTATTGCTCAATAAAACGAAAATGGTTGCAATTAGCCATAGGGAAGTACTTACAAAAAATGTTCATTTTTCATTTTTACATCATATTGTTGAAAAATATACAGGGTGTTCCATTTGAAAAAATTGAGAAAATTCAATTTAAAAAGTTCTTAATTGAATACTAATTTTTGGCCACCCTGTACATTTTTAGGAAATGAAAATGATTCCAATATATTAATTAGATGTCCCGTAACTGGTATTCACATACGTTTTTCTTAAAACCCATAATTGTGACTGTGGTGATTTTTTTTAATATCCATCTGCAGATGGCATTATTTCAACCAAAAAATTCATTACATCAAAGTGGTTGGGAGATAGCTAATAATAATATAGGAATGAATAGAGCCTAGAAAGAGGCTTCAAAAAATGTACTGATATACATAGCATTCCATTTAAAAAAAAGGCACTTGGTCCTGTAATTTCGTCTTGGCTCGCCCTGTATGTTCGAAAATAATTTCCAGTTATAGACTTTTTTATCTAGTTTACTTACAATTTTTTAAATAATTTCTAGCTATCGTAGAACTCGAGATATCGAGGTCCGGCGCACTATTGCCTCACCCTGTATATTAGGTGTGCTCCAGCAACAGTCAGAAACGGTTTTAAGACTATGTTCGATATGCGCAGAATGAAATTGGCCTGCCAGGGGGAATCTGACTACTAGTTTAGTGTTCCCGCAAGTCAACTGATTAGTTTATAACCGATTTTAAATGGTTTGAAAAATTCTCGAATTCTAACCTGGTTATGCGCAGTTCAAATATAAAATATGGTTTAAAACTATTTGAATTATAAACATATTTGTGAATATAGCAACATGTGATAGCATTCTCTAGTTTGCATAAAGATAGAAATAATTCGCTTTATCTTCTATAACTATTGTTATGGGAAATTTAAACGCAAATGATTCAAAATAATTGCAAAAGCAGAGCTACAGGTTACACTATTTATAAATTTCAATCAAATGTTATGCGATGAACTGAGAAAGTGCAAAAAATCAGAAGAGAAGCAGAAATTTCGTTCCAGCCGTATAAATTGTCAACTAATTCCCGACTAGTTAATGTTTAAACACTCGCCTTTAAAAAAGTTCATCAAACCGTTTGTGATTTTCTGCTGGAACAAACCTATTGTTTTTATATATAATAGTAATTCACCTTTTTTTCAGTAATTTACGAAGTTTCACTCGTAATTCTGGGATTAATGACTGAATTCCGATTGAATGGGACACAATATGTATCGAGTTGAAGTTATAAGTTCATGATAATAAGCAATAACATGATTCATGGAGCAAAATAGGAATTCCGAAAGAAATTAAAGTCGAAATTCCAACTCTAACCTCGAAAGTACATCATTCTTGGAACTTCGACTTTATTCTTTAAATTCCATCTTACCGATATTAGCCTTGGAATTTTGACATTAATCTCGCAATTCCGGCTTTATTCTCACAATTCCGACTTTATTTAATTTCGGAGTTCCAACTTCAAAGCCAGAATAAAAAAATAAAATTTTCAGCAGCCCATCGACGCCTTCGTATCAATGACCTGAAATTCTTAGTTAATAAAATGCGAATGCTTATATATATTTTGTATGACTTTTAGACGATAATCATTTTATATCGGATAGATATCGGGTAGTATAGAAAACACAGATTTTTGTAAGCTGACATTTGACGAATTCATTTTCGCTTTTTAAGAGCTTAAAAATAAAACAATTTACCCTATGTATAACTTTATTCTTTGATATTCATATACATACTATAAAATAATCATAGGCATATAAATGCAAAACTGTGTTGGTCTGAATCACATAAAGTGGATCAAATAGTAGGGGATCCACATGCAAAGAATACAAGAAAAGTGGCACGAACTACTTTAAAAATCTGCCCATTAGGTCATTAGGGGATGTAGGTACAATTTATGCAAATCTGCGTTGGCAGTGGAAATATTCTTGCGCATCTGTAGGGTAGGTGAGACCATCATCTTGATAAAATGGCAGTAATGGTTTTCTGGTCACCGCTTCTTCATATTTTGGACTAAAAAAGATGAAACAAGTGTCAATCGATTTATTATTTACTATATTTTCTTTTAATAGTTTGCCATTTTCGCTTTTTTTTCCATGTTAATTAAATTTAAAACATTTATAAATTTTAAATTTAGAAGGTATATTTTCAAAAAAAATATATTTTAAGGTGAAAAAATGACTCAATCAAAGAAATTGTTATTACCGAAGTTAAAGAACTATTCTTTCTAAATGTTGGTATTAAATGATATGAATTTACCACCCCGTAAGAAATATCTGAGCCTTAATTTTTTTTGTGGTGCTTTTTATCTAATTTATAAATATGTATTTTTTTCAATTCTAACAATTTTTCCAAATAACTTTTTACTCAACTTTCAATGGTAATATTACTTGGCTTTTGTTGGCCATGCTGTATTTTCTCACTAAGGACGTAATAGTTTGAGTTGGACCATCCAAATGTTTTCAGTTAGTGCACAAATATGATCCTGAGGAAAAGGTGAACAGATTTTTCCCCCATTTGTGAAAGAAGTGTATTCAATTGAAATATAACACACTGTACATAGTGTAATTATTAAAAAAAAAAATGAAAAACCGTGGGCGATTTCCCATCCACGAATAAAGAGCCCTTAATTTAGCAACTTTTAGTAATCCAGGAATAGGAAGTAATGTGTTATTTTTTCAAATTCACATACTCCTAAGGCAAAATCGACTTACGTTCAATATTGCTCGTATGTAATGCATGTGGACACTATAATTTAAGTGAAGAAATATTGTAGTGTCATTGTTCTGTGCACAACATGCACGAAATCAGACAAAAATGGTTACTGCTTTTCTCTCATTACGAGTAGCTTTTCCACTGAAATCAAATATCTCACCGATCCAAACTTGCTCACGATAATGGTGAGAGTAGCTAACGTCTGGCAAGTAGGTCGCAGGTGGGTCTTTTTTACCAACTCCTAGCCATCCCATCAGCCATGCACTTTTCTTACTCATCGAATCTTTTGATCTTCTGATGAACGTTAAGATGTTACTCAGTGCGAGGGAGCTCATCTCTTCTCTTAAAAGCGCCTTAGTATCCAAGAGGCTATGCCTCAAGTGCCCAAATGCTTCACACTAGCCTAGAAAGTGGTAAGACGATATCCATCATTCACGTATCCTGGATCTGTAGGGTCTTTCTCAACACCTATTAATGATAGATATCTGCAGGGACCCATCAGAAATCCGATTAAAAAATTTGGAGTCTTTCGACTCCAGTCCAGTAACCAGACCGATCATAATTTGTTTGGTCCCGTCACAAAATTTCGAGTTTGCCTACTGGCCCTGTTGATCCTCCAATACTTCCTCAGTATCTCGTGGGCCTAATCATTGGAGGCCATGTCTTCTTATGACGCCTAATATAGACTCAGGTCCGAGGCAGGGCTTCTCGGCTCCAAGTCTAGCCAATTCATCGGCCTTTTCGTTGCTTGGAATACCGGTATGTCCTGATTCCTTCAATAGTTCCGTTTGTTTATAACAGGCATGTTCTTCGAGGGCATCAGTGCACTCCTAGAGAAGAGTTGATCTCGGGAGAGCATACTGCTTTTAGAATAGCCAGGCTGTTAAAGCAGATATATACCATCTGTTCTGCATCGTCCTTTACCTCATTCTTATCTACCACAGTTAGGACGGCGTTAACCATGGTGTTCGATCCTAGAGCTAAGCTCTCCTGCACTCCTCTGCCTTCCAGATAGTACGGGGAGCGGGATCAAATTCTTCCTTCCCTCCACTCTTGCCTATGGAAAAGAGTGAAAGTATATCCAAACTTACCTCCACATTGTATTATCTGGAAATATGCCTGTTTGCAAACATCATTCATTTGAAATGAAAGCCAGTAGTCGTGTTCCTGGTTTTTCATATAGTTTTTTCAATATATATTTGACGTCTTTTTTCAATATATATTTGACGTCCACAAATTTCATGTGCTGATGGACATATGGCTCCTCTTTGTTGGTCTGTGTTCTTTTTTGCGTCTTGAAAAAAGCTGTACCATATCACCAATGAAATATATATATATATATATATATATGATATATATATATATATATATATATATATATATATATATATATATATATATATATATATATATATATATATATATATATATATATATATATATATATATATATATATATATACATGATTATTTTACGATTGATTAGTTATGAAATCGTGAATATACACAGTTAATCGACCGATCTTGGGACAGACTATATTGCATTAAATGCTATATAAATGAGAAATTATGTTGTTTTTCAACTCAGAAGCAGCGAAAATAATTTCGCAAAGCGTTAGCTCAACTACTCCGTACCTATCCGATATAAAAACTATTAATTTTTCATAGAAACTTCTATATTAGATTTCTTTCTCCCAATACAGAACAAAATATTTCTAGAGACACAATGTTTGATTTGTAAATTGACTATAGGTCTATTAATTGTTATTTGCTAATTTATTTAAAATTTTGTAAAGGTGTGTTCTGAAACATTTTATTATTTATAAAAAACTGTTCTAATTGAATTGTATCTCCGTTAGAAATCGTGGTACATATTTTGAAATTCTTAATCACATTTAAGATGGGCGTTTTAGTTCGAAACACTTTAGCCTCAATTCGTTGTAAAAGTGCACGTAAACCAAGTAGAAAAAGCTAATGTAATTATTTGGCCAGACATCTAATCTGATCTCTGGAAAAAGTACAGTATCATGAACCACCAAGCCATTTTATAAACTAATAATTACTTAATAGAACAAAAGATGGTAGCGTCATACATACAATTATGACAAATATCTAATCGTGAAAATTTCAGTCCAGTTCTTTAAATTATAACACTATGATGAATCTGATGTATCGTTTCAGATTATTGCTGATTATTGAACTGTAACTTGGGAGCTTCACAGATGTGATTAAGGAATGTACTAACATATTATAAGATCATTGTAAGTAACAGATTCATTTATTTTTATCCTCTTTAACTGTTTTATATATATTTTATCCCGTTGCTTTTCTTTTCCAAAATTCTTATAGTATTTTTTAATTTCTATGACTACTTTTATTTAGTTTTTATTTCTACTTAATATTCTCTTAGTTTATCTCTTTCAGAGGTTTCACTAAACTGTATTGTACATTCTCCCTAACAAAAAATCCTGCGTATACCACTGGTAAGCATTTATACTAACTTTCTACTATACATGTTTAAACTCTTATTTGATGACTTGTAAGGAATTGTTTGTTCTTTAAAATCACATAATTATTTATTGCATGTTTGTTACAGAACTTTTATTAAACACATTTTATAAAGATGTGTATTCGATATAATAATAAATTTATAAATAAATAACCATTATAATCAATATAAATTTGTTGTATTTAAGAACCTAATATTTGTCGCAAACTCGTTACTACTAATCCAATTTGTTTACTACTTACAATAAATTAATTTAAACCAGAAATGAATCTTTTGATATTAAGATCGATGTGTAGATGAAATTGTAATTATGGGTACTGTCGGAAGAAATGTTAAAAACCCTGTATTCATGTTATGTAACTGTTAATCCATAATCTGATTTTGTGTCAATTTCTTAGGAGCACTGACTTCTACGGCATGATATAGATACAGATAGATAAAAAGTTGCATATATCATTATGACCACTTATATTTATTGATTTTGAAATGATGTGATTTGTAAAATTTTGAATTCATGAGTTGTATATAAATTTGAATAGTAGAAATGCAATACTATTAAAAAGTGAAATTTGTGTCCTTGAAAAATCTTGTACAGGTTGAAATTGTCGGAATCAGGACAATAGGTTAAAATAAAACGCTACCTTGCTTACGTTTCGTTTAATATACTTAAACTTCTTCAGGGCTCAATAGCCAAATAATGATATAATAATTCCACAACAGAAAAATGATGTAAATGTTATTTGCCCTGAAGAAGTTTAAGCATATTAAACGAAACGTAGGCAAGGTATCGTTTTATTTTAACCTATTGTCCTGGTTCCGACAATTTCAACCTGTAAAAATGCAATACTCTTTAATAGCCTAAGATAACAAGTAAAAGTTTGCAATTAATCAGTAATCAAATCTTTAATTTGGTCATTAAAGTTGCCTGAAATCTAGTGGTCAGGATTAGATTTTCCCAACTCTCATCTAAGTGTCTAAAATGTAGTCATTTGTGTTAAATTAATCATAAACTATGATTGTATTAATGTTCCCATATAACAGTAAGTTGTGAAATTAATATTCTAATGTAATTGTAATTAATATTAAGTAATACGTAAAGAAAATATATTTTAACCTGAAAATATATTGTACAGTATTTTCCAAAATCGAGATTCACTGTTAAAACATTGTAATTTATATTAAAAGTATTTTAACAATGACGTAGTTTTTCACAAAACACCATATAATGCACTTGACGTACGTTTCACCAACCAATCTGGCATCATCTGGAGATGATTAAAACTAACCTTATGCTAACAATGTATCCTATTTAGGCCTAAACTCTTACCCATTGAATATTGGCCCTCTCTGTCACTTTTCATACTATTTTTTTTGTAATTTTCAAGCTTTCAAATGCATCCAGCTGTCATTTGTTGCATTCCTAATGAGTTAAATTGCTACTACATGTTTTTATGGTTGTTCTCAAATGCGTGTTGTGCAACACTAGGCTTACTGTTCTACCATATTTGAGACGAACCATATGTTCCTTGAATCTAATTTGATGGATCATCTAGTTTGTCCAACATACTTTTGATTACAGTCTTTACAGCTAATTTCTAAGTCCATGATTTTTCGCTTGTTTCAATTTTGCCTATTGTATTACCTTAAAGTTGTTGCAGTTTGTTTTCCCGATGACTGAACCACTGTCATAGCAATATCTTTAAAAATGTTACCAATATTACGAGTGAATCAAGAATCGTATGGAATCGATACAAATATTAGATTTTCCCTTTGATTTTAAAAAAGTCGAGGAATTTCGAAGTGTCTTTAAATTTACGTTTCTTAATTATTTTATTAATTAAACTTACAGTATATCCATTACTCACAGCTATATTCTTAATCTATGCTTTCTTAATACCTCTCCTTATTGAGGATAAAGCTTAAAAGACAATGAACTAGAAAATCAAAACTCGCCATTTTGTGTTACAAAATGTAGAGTCCTTAGAAACATATCTTCGAGTACCGGTGTCTTTTCTGTATACGTCAAATTTTAATTATTTATTTTCACTATTTCTAATTATTAATACATCTAAAAATGATAGCTGCCCAGACTTTTCAGTTTCATATGTCATTTTAAGTAACGCGAAATGGCTGTTTGTTTAATTTGGAAACAAAGTTATTAATCAGTGACTTTTGTATCAAACACTGCAAAAATATCATCCACATATCTAAGCCAAACCCTGTGGGAATACTCAAATTCTTCTTTTGCTTCTGTTTCGAAGCTGTTCATGAAGAGACTGGCAATGAGTTACTATGGCTGTATCTTCATGTTATTCGAAGAAATTATCGTTGAATTTGTTTCATGCATAGTTTAGTGAGCTGAAGACTGTATTTGACTGAGATTGCTTAATTCGAGTGGATAATTAAGGTAGTCCAAGGTCTGTGGTATCGGAACACTTGGAAACAATGAATAGACTCCAAAGGAGATCAAAATTTCAGCTTCTTGCAACTGAACATTTTTCACCTTATTAATCAAATCATTGGAATTAATCACAGAGAAACTAGGTGGTACAATGGATAAGCTCTCGAACTCATCTGTTAACCATTTTAATAGGTGGTAAGTCGATGATCCAGTTGCTAAAAACAACAAGATGCACCGACGTCCCTGGTTTATGTATCTTAGGCAAGCAATACAATTTAGGTATCAGCTTTCAAGTAATTGATAAAATATTTAGGAAACGTTGATTTAAAGAGACACCTCGAAATTCCTCGAATTTTTAAAGTGAAAGAGAAAATACGAAATGCGTATCGATTCCATACTATCCTTGGTGGTGGTATTGGTAAAACATAAAAGATATTATGACAGTGGATCATCTGGAATTAAAAAAATTTTAGACAATCCAAAAGACAGAATTTAAACAAACGAAAAATTAGGGAATTACGAAATTAGCTGTAAGAACCGTAATCAAAGGTATGTTGGAAAAACTAGACGATCAATTCAAACTAGATTTAAGGAACATATATCGTAGAACAGATAAGTCTAGTGTTGCCAAACATGCGTTTGAAAACAGCCATAAAATAGACAGTAGCAATTTAAGATTAACAAGGAATGTAACAAATACTGGACAGTTTTAAAGCCTGGAAATTACAAAGTGTAAAAAATAGTGTGAATAGTGACAGAGCGCCAATTCCATATAGTCCGCTCTATTGGTTAGTGAGTCACGGTTCACGGAACCATAACAATATTTTAGGTATAAATAGGATACATTGTTAGTATAAGGTTAGTATTAGTCATCTTCAGATCATGCCAACTTGGTTGGCGAAATACGTGTCGAGTAAAGTATATGGTGTTTTGTGGAAAACTACGTCAGTGTTATCTTTACATAAAATGTGCCAACCCACTTCAGAACTATTTTAACATCTTCTCTCGTATTTTCTTTTGAAGATGGATGATAATTCCTTTCGTATCAATGAAAAAACATTTGGTCTACCAATAATATCAAGATGAAAAGAAAATAAATACTACCTACACTAAAATATGCTTAATTATTCAGTTTGGAACTAATTATGACTCAATTAAACACAACAACATATTAGCTGCTGCAACAGCTCTATAAAATAAAAACAATCATGTCGCATCAAAAATAAATAAGGTTTTACCAGAATCCTTTCAAGAACCTGTATTAAAAACATTTGTAATTTAATTTGTGATACATAAATACTGTAGAAAAATGTAATGTCAAGACTTCAAAACCACTTCTATATATTTCCCTAAATATTTAAAGTAATTCGACGCAAAACTTCAATTCCTTTGTTGTATAAAAAAAGGTACTCTCTTAAACGGCAAATTATTCTAGCAACCCCCTATTAGCAAACTATAATGAGCAACACTTTAACTTTAATTTAAGAACGGTCTTGGGCATAATTTCATCAAATTTGCTTTACCAATTTGGGAGATTTTTAACCGCCACTTAAACTTACTAGCGTTATTGAGGACACCTACGTCTGGTCGGTGAGTAGGTGTGTGAGATGTCTCTCTGTCGATACAGCATGCCCATATCATCCCCCCGGAACAGAGATCTAGAGGTCGTCCTCCTCCCAGGACGCAGCTGATGCTTAGACCACATTCATATTTCACCCCTCGATATCGGCAAGATTGTGGAATCACTGAAAATAAGAGAAAAGAACGATCAGTTAAGCAGAAAATAAAATTGTAAGTTGGATTATATCACCATCTACATTGTTCTGCTTATCTACTACTCGTTTTTATATAATAACTTCATTTAGGTGCAAATATTTCAGTCAAATCCGTAAAATAAATTTCGATAACATAGACGAACAATTGTCATTGCAATTCAAAAGATAGTGTGTTTTGCTATTTTTCTTTTGTAAAATTTCGTTGATGTAATTTTTTCTACTTGAAAATAGTAATTATTTTAATAAAGACTAAATACATTATTAAAAATTGGTGAACTTTTCGTGATTCTTGACGTGCACGATATAGTACATTCAGACTTTTCTGTGTGTTATTAAAAATTTTAAATAAATTAAAGAACAACTATTCAAAAATTCGGAAATTTATCTCAATGGGAAGTTACATCAGTACTGAAAGAGTTAAGATAGATAATATGAAAATTTTGTGAAAATATCTACAGAAAATCATTGCCATTAACCTCATTTTACCTAGAGAGAAAAGGAAGGTATATTTGTCAGTACTGTTTCCGGACAAGTTAATAAAATCAATCAAATTTCAAAATTGCTTGACCAGCTGATCCAGCATAATTCTCTTTAAGGCATCAGGAAATATAATATTATTATCTCTCCAAAACCGTTAGCCTTGGACTAATATTCTTGGCTTTGGCGATGGCATGACAGGGATTGAATAGAACTAATTCTTTTTTAGCCTTCTGTAGAGGGGTGGATCTGTCTCTCAAATTCGCAATTTTTAGTTATTATTTGCGGAAATGTCAAGAATATTTCATATTTGGACATAGCCTGCCTGTTAGAGCTGTTCAAACTTAAATGTTTTGAGAAAAAAGTAAAGTAAGATTCATGAAATGTCACAATTTGTCACAAAAAAATACCGCCGTCAAACGTATGCCGCCTTTTTATAGCTGGCAAATATCACTTATAAAAAATCAAGGGTGCCGAATTGTTACTTATATTTTGTATATTACTATAAAGTAATATATATATATATATATATATATATATATATATATATATATATATATATATATATATATATATATATATATATATATATATATATATATAATGTTATAATTATAACAGAAATTTTTTATTAAACAACTACAAATATTTTTTTCTAAAAATATACTATATATTTCAGATTTAAAGTGACATAGTATAAGAGGTAGAATCTCTATGGCTTTAATTAATACCTCACTAGCCAGGCGGCGCGAAAGAGTCGAAAGTAGCAAGATGGCTTGAGAAAAAGAACTGTGGGTAGGCGGTCAGAGTAGGATGTCTGTTTAAGCACAAGTGTGCTGATTTATCTGGTATCTGAACTGTTTTACCCTGTACCTGATTATTGATTAGTATAAAATCAATATTGTCTAGTTGTATAGAAAAACCCATAAGATAATAAGTATATTTGATATGATATTGTTCATTATTAATATTCTAAATTAATATTAATAATGTGCTAGTTAAGAATTATATTATTCATCAATATAACATAAAATTATTTAAAGCAAACTTGATGGCACATTCCCGTAAACAGTATTAATATAGGTTAGGTAATGAGTTCAATGCTACGTTGTAGAGGGTGGCGCGGTGTTGCCAATTGCCCTGTGTATTTTTATTTAATTCCCCTTAACGGTATGGTATCGCAAAAAAATTATTTAGAATTTTTGTTCTTTTTTAGTCCAATATTCTAACACCCTGTATAGTATACATGTTTTATTTTTACAGTGTTTATTAATACTATTTGTATGTATGATTTTAATTCGAAACATATTTTCTGTTGAGGTTTATACCAGCCAGTATGATACAGTAAAATTTTTAATTGTTATATAATTTTATTTATATCTGGTTCCTTCTCACAAGTTTTTAATTGACCAAAATTGTGAATGAACTTATATTTTATCTTATCTTAACAAAAATACAAGCAAATTCATTTTCACGGAAACAGCATATTATTACGACAGTGATAAAAAAAATACAATTTAGTGATGTAAATATATCGCCATGAAATTCCACCAATAATATCACTCACTTTTTAAATCCAACGTCAGTATTTTATTAATTAAAAACTTGTCCAGGAAGTATCATATGTTATTATTATTCTGATTGTGATTATTATTTGTCAAATAAATATATTATGATCAAAAATGATACTCTGTATACCCTGTAGCATCCACTATTCTGATATTAAAATGTTGGATAATTCTTCCTGTTTAATTTGAGAGAGAGAAATTTATCCAAATCGGTTGCAATAAAGTGCTGAAAAGATAAATTAACCGAGCTGTTTTAATACTGATCTAAAATGACAAAAGTTTGCAATTCTCGGATTCTAATGCTGAAGATTGGATTTTCTACATTACACTAACAGTTTGTTAAATATATCGTTTCTAACCTCCCTCGCCCCCAAATGTTGAATTTATTTTCCTTTAAATTAAAGAAAGTTATTTATTTATAAATCATTATTAATGAACCCTAATTCTTTTTTTAATATGGCTTCGTGGTTGAGTGGTAAGGATATTTGACTATCACCTTGGAGTTCCCGGTTCGATCCCCGGTCGAGGAGCTAGGATTTTTCTAAGCCAGAAAATAATCGTAACATTGGGGGTGCGTCCATTGTCTCCAAATCTGTAGCTCTCTTTCACATAAGGTATCTTGAGATACCCTCATGGATACAGGGGAGGGGGTTGTATTACCTGTGGTGTTTATTTTTTTATTTTATTATTTTCCTTGCATATAATACAAGTAAAATATATTATTTCTTATACTTATCACAGATAAAGGCGGTCAATATACTTACCTTCTGAAAGACCTACAGACAATTTAAGAATTCAAAATTATATTAGCAATGCAATGGACATCATTAATGAAAATCTATCAACAAGTGAAGAACGAAAAGCACGCGAAGAAGCCATAAAAAGCGCAACAGACAATGTCTTAGGAAGTAAAGACCTCGGCCTAACACCAACTGGTTTGATGAAGAGTAGAACGAGATCACCAGAAAGAAAAGTGATGCATATAAAATTATGTAACATCGAAGGACACGGATAATAGTCGACAGGTACAAAGAACTCAGCAGAAAAAAAAATACGTACAAAGAAGAAAAAAGATGTTAGACGAAACTGAAACACTAAAAAACCAAAATGAAACAAGAAAGTTCTATAAAGCACTAACAACATGATAAAAGAGTTCAAGTCTCGAGTAACCGTGAGGAGGGACAAAAACAGAAATATCGTCAATAATAAAGTTCACAAAAAAATTCAAATTGCAAGACATCAAACAGTTTAAGAACAACAAATCTCCAGAAAAGACGAAATTACGTCAAATAAATATGGAGGAGCAAGCCTATCTAACCTAGTTCGTAAGAAAATAACCAAAGTCTGGACAGAGGAACCATTGACATTATCTGTCTATTACATAAGAAGGGCTCAACTGGAGTGTAAAAAATAAAAGAAATATCACGCTTCCCAGTACTGTGCATAAGATCCTCCAGCATTCTTTACCAGCGATTAAGCCACTATTCCGAAGTATTACTATGTGAATATCAGAGCGGATTCAGATCTGGTCGATCAATAGATCAGATCCTCGTATTACCCCTGATTCTAAAAAAGACCAACAAATTTAATATTGACACATTCCACCTCTTCATAGACCTCAAGGCAGCATAAAACAGTGTAATAATAACTAAATTCTATGAAGCTATGAACTAATTTCAGATCTCAAATAATCTGATAAGATTAATTAAAAGAACGTCACAAGTTGTCTGCAAAGTAAAAGTTCATAATGAAATATCGGAAGATTTCCATCCCAACACAGGGTTGAAATAGGAAGATGAGCTAGTGTGTCAGCGTTTCAATATTTTTCTAGAAAAAGTTGTGAGAGGCGCAGACCTAAACAACAGAAGTATTATATTTAACAAATCGTCACAAATAATGGCATATGCAAACGACTTAGACAGATTTGTCCGCAATGTACGAAAAACCAGAGAGATGTTTACAACTTTTACGAATCCAGCAGAGAACATGAGTTTAAAACTTAATGAAGGGCCATGGACATTGGTAAATTTCCGGTTGACGACTACAGTTTCGAGATAGTACACAAATTCACATACTAATGGTATGTGGTGAACACAGAAAACTCAACGTCGAGGAAATAAAGATAAAAGTGATGCTGACCAACAAATTCCACCATGACCTGAGTAAACATAATAAAAGTCGAAGCCTATCTAAAGAAACAAGAATAATGATCTACAAGACCCTCATTCTTCCAGTTATAACCTACGGATCTGAGACGTGGACGGACAAGAGCGAATGAGAACGTACTGCTGGTTTTCGAAAGGAAACTCCTGCGAAAAAATATTAGGTGCGGTATGTGAACATGATATTTGGTGCAGAAGATATAACTTCGAACTCTACAACAAATACTGACTGGAGGAGATTGTTAGCAGAATCAAAATTGGACGCTTAATGGGCACATATAGTAAGGGCAAACGAAAACTACCCACCAAGACGTATTTACCTGGAGGAAGGAGGTGCAAAGACGGGCCAAAGATGAGACGGAAGTATTGTATAGATGAAAATACAAGAAAAATCTGTACGACTTACTTGCAACGACTAGCAAGAGATAGAAATGACTGGCGGATCAGGCTTGGGAAAGTCGAGACCTTAATGATGATGACTTATCACGTATAAGTTTAAACATATTCTTTTCTAAAAATTTGTTGATATTCAGTGGCTGGTGAAATTTGATTATGCCATATCTTAACATTGGGGCATGGCCCTCAAATGATACGTTTAAGAATGACTCACGATACTTAAATGAAGTAGTTTTTCCAAAAAAAAATTCATTTAAAGTTTGAAAACAGAAAGTTGCAAAAATGGTTTGCCCACCCACGTAATTTTTAGACAACTTGTAAGATATTTAAAGTTATGACACTTTTTCGAAATTAATTGAAATTAATATAAAGTAAAATTTTAGAAGGTTGTAAACTTTAAATAATCAAAATTTCTTAGAGAAATTTAAAACGTTTCGCTAAAATGCCCTTATGATTATTAAAAATAATATGTTGGCAATATTTTACAATTATTAAATATGATTTGAAGGAAACAACTACTCAGCGGGCAAATACCCCGACCTGCATTGGATTACACCTTCAAATCATGATAGATCGATAGCCAATATCATTTGTCAATTCCTAACCAGACCGGTTTCGAACTTATTTGTTCTCCTCAGGATGCTATAGGTTATGGAATAGACAAATGATAGTGGCCAACCTGCTAGTCATATACTAACTAAGGTAAATTGAGTAGTGGTAGAGATATGAAACTTCTCGTATGGTCTAAATGCTACTATCCGACCGACATCATAGATGTCTCTGTGGCGGATAGCGACTTGCGAAGCAAGTACCAAGAGCGGCGAAGGTGTAATCCAATGTAGGTCGGGGTATTTGCCTGCTGAGTAGTTGTTTCCTTCAAATCATATTTAATAACAGTAGTTTAGTCCACCTGGGCTAGAGGTCGCCGCTCTCGGTACTTGCTTCGCAAGTCTCTATCCGCCACAGAGACATCTATGATGTCGGTCGGATAGTAGCATTTAGACCATACGAGTAGTTTCATATCTCTACTCAATATTTTATTGTAACTTTTTTTCTCAAATTTTAACTGTAATTTTGTTTGCAAAACTCTTTCAGTTAGGTAAGTCTGTTAACGAAATGGACATTTAAAATACTTTATTTGAGTGTTCCAGCTTGTTTTCGGAAATTTCTTGTCTGAATGTTATCGAATTTATACGTGTACCTTAGGGACACGTGGTATAAGTTCGATTATTAAACATCAGAAATACCCAAACTTACCATTATCGTTTAATTTTTGTAATTATTGTTGTTAATTATGATTAGTGACTACTTTGGCGGTCAAAATAGCCAAAGGTATTACCAGACTAAGCTCATTTGCATATTTTACCTGCCGAACAAAGTTATATGGATCGCCGACTGTCTTTGTAGTTTCTATGGTCAGATAAAACATGTATTTTTATTATTATTTAATTTTATTTCTTAGGTATTTATTAATATTTTGTGTAATTTTACAAACATAACTTAGCAAATAAGAAGGAATAAAATTGAATAAGCACATTAAGATGTCATTGTAGTATAGATATTACAATCGATGATGTTATACAGGGTGTCCCAACCAAAAGCACCCTGAATAACTTTGGAGATAAATTTTTTTTGAAAAATTGGTGAAACACGTCGACCTTGTTTCCAAGGCGGACATATTTTAATGTAATACTTGTTTACCTATCATCATCCCTCTACCCTACACGGCCACCCTCTCAAAAAAATTCAAATGGCAAAGTAGGTCGAGTGATACATCTTTTGAAAGGCCTTTCAATTCTCTACATAACTGTGTATGTTTTTAAACTTTTATCGATTCGTTCCTGAGAAATAATTGTTTCATTATTTTGGGTTCGGGAAATAAAAATAAAAGATGTAGTTTAAATTATCGTCTGTATCTTTCAAAATGACCTCCACCGACTTTCATACAGTAGTATAATCTGTCTTGAAATTCTGTACGAACATTTCTGAACACATCTGGAGTCAATGAACGGCATTCTCGAACAAATCTTTCACGTAACTCTTCCAGAGATGCGGGTTTTATTGCAAATACCTTCAATTTCAAATGTTCCTACAGAAAGAAATCCAAGGGAGTTAAATCGGGTGACCTAATGGGCTACTCCACAGGACCTCTTCTTCCAATCCATCGCTCAGGAAACTGATTATCCAAAAATTGACGGACTGCTATAGCAAAATGTGGGGGTGCCCCATGCTGTTGAAAAAACAGTTCGCCCTCTAAAAGATTATCGTCTTCTTCGAGGATTTGGGTAATCATTGGGTCGATGTTATTTTCTAACAGATCGAGGTACCTTTCGTCATATAAATTGTCAGGAATAAAAAACGGCCCGACAATGTGATCCCTAAGATTCCAGCCCAAACATTTAACTTCTGAGGCCTTTGGGTATGAGTTTCCATGAACAATTGTGCCTGTCTACCTCCCCATTTAACTGAAATGTCGATTCATCAGAAAAACACGTATTGTAAAGTAGATTGGCATTACCGTTTAATTGTTCACTAAAAATCTCACAGAATTCAAGTCGACAATCGGAATCATCTTCGTTTAATTCGTGTACCAATTTAAATGTATATGGATGAAATTTGTGGGCCTTTACAATTCGATGAACACTGCTTCGTGATACACCGGAAGCCTCAGCTACTTTCCTGATCGATTGAGTATTATCCATCTGCAAATGACCCAGAACTGCCACTTCGACTGCTTCATTCCTAATCGGTCGCTGAGGTTCATGTTTTTTATTTCCTACAGAACCTGTTTCCATAAATTTTGTCAATAATTGTAAAACATACTGAGAACCAACCCTTCTATCTGGGTGATTTCTATTGAATATGCGCTCCGTAGCTCTAGCACAATTATCGTTTTTAAAATAAATGCTGACAATTTCTATTCTCTCCTGAAGGGTATAAACCATTTTGAGAACTCATTCTGGTAAAATGTATCTCGATTTAAAATTGGTTGTGAACAAATTAATGTTCAAGGACTATCAAATACTTATGAGTCTTTTATTATTCTAAAACTAAACGGACAAGGAAAGTGTTTTTTGTCGAAAAAAACTCGTGTTGATTTGAGAGCACTAAAAAAATTTAGTTTTTTTATAAATTCCAATACCCAGTGCCGTGTATTTTAGATTTTTTAAACGATTTCGATTGTGTGTAATCATCAAAAATAAAATTATTTTCCTTAAGCACGAATCGATAAAAGTTAAAAAAAAAATACACAGTTATGTAGGGAATTGAAAGACCTTTCAAAAGATGTATCACTCGACCCCCCCTTACCATTTGAATTTTTTGAGGGGGTGGCCGTGTAGAGGGATGATGATAGGTATACAAATATTGCATTAAAATATGTCCCCCTTGGAAACAAGGTCTACGTGTTTCACCAAATTTTCAACAAATTTTTGTCTCCAAAGTTATTCAGATTGGGACCCCCTGTATATGTTTTTAACGTTAATGTCCATGCATTTTGAAGAAGGAATATAGGCGCTGTCAAGAGTGCCTGGGCATTGCTCATAAATCATTAGCTTCCGAGTTAACTTCTTAGGAACGGCCGGCTATTAACATTAAAAACTTGTATAACATTTTTGACCATAAGGCAACACTAGTCATTACTAATTACATGTGTTCAATTGTTTCCAATGCAGTCGTGCCAAAAAATGTTTAATGTTTAATTAACGTATTCATTCTATCACCAACCTTTCTTTTTCAGCAAAATAATTATTGCTCCTTTCTTTAATAAGGGCACATATTAACAACAATTAACCAGGATGTTTTATATTATTCTTACGAATTGATGACAAATTTTATATGTGCTATGTACATAAAAACGATTCATGTGTTATATCGCTGAACTAGTATTTAGAAACCACGGAACCTCTACATATCGCTGAACTAGTATTTAGAAACCACGGAACCTCTACATTACTATGATGTGATTTATAAATAGCATAGTTTCTCTTAATATGTTTACATTTTATGGTTAAAAATAAATGTTGTGGTTGTTATCTAAAAGTTTAATTAATTTGTTATTATTAATCTAACAAATGAGTTTTTCTATTTATTGAAAAGTTGTTATTATAGTTCTTCAGTCTTATTTAACAGGAACATTAGGAATTCCCTCAGCTTAGGATGGGTAATAAAGTTATTTCATTTCATTAGTCATTAGTATTAGGTCCGGGAATTTATGAATATTTTGTGAGGAAAATTTTTGTAAGTACCTACCTAGCACAGACTAAATCTGTGATACCTAGTATCATAAAGGAACTTAAAACTTATTTAAAATATAGAGTGGAATGAAAAATAATATTAACTGATTTTTTTTTTTTTTTAATACTATATTAAGTATATTTTTTTTGTAATAACTGTTTTGTAATTTTCAAAACATTTTTGTTGTACCAGTCCTTTTCGTGAATATTACAATTAGACAAGAAGTTTATTATATTATCTTGTAAACGTTATTTCGTCCATATTCGGAAAGGATGCAATTAAAAATAAGTTCTTTCTGCTCATTCTTTATAAAAAACTGAAGAAACTTGTTTTGTTTTCGTTTTATAAAGAAAAATAGAAAATGCATATTTCTTAATTCAAAATAATTACTAATTTTAAAACGATCAAGAAATATTAATTTTGGATTAACTCAGTGTGCTAGAATGTTAATTTCGTATGTACAGGGGTACTCATGGAAGATTCTCCCCTCTCAACTTTTTATTTTTTATCCTAGAAAAAAATGCTAAAATTTAAGGTCGTGTCAAATTCTCTTCATTTCACGTACTAAACAAAGAAATAATTAAGCATCACGTTTCACAGATATACACCAAACTAAGGTTTTTTAATGGAACAGATTTTTTAATTCACTGTTTCTTTTCAATTACAATGATATACAGGGTGTTCATTAAGTGTGTACAATAAATTTAACATACGATTATTTGAGTGATTTTAAGACAAAAAAGTTCACATAATCATGGGTCCGCAAATGCTTCGTATTCAAGATACAGGGCGTTAAACTTTTTTAAAAAATTTGGTTTTTCGTAAATATCTTAAATATCCGTTACCCAAATTTGTTGTAATTTGGCAATGTTATTTGAAGTGTTAAGGGGCTAATTAAGCACTAACTTGATAAAATGTATTAAGTCAAGTGGCGTCCCAAGCGGCACCTTAACGAATATTTTTGACAAAAAAATGTACGCCGCTGACTATTTTGTAATTTTTGTATTTTTTTTTTTTTTGGGTTAAGCAACTAAAAATACAACTTTTATGTTTCTTGAATTTTTTTCGGATCTTACTTAGTTTTCGAGACAAAAAATTAAATTCACTTAATTGCATATCCCTGGACCACACAAGAAACATGGAGAAACGTAGGAAATAATCAAGGGTTGTCTTGGAAAACGATTGCAGCATTTGGCAAACAAAATGACAGCTCTTGTCAATTTATTAAGCTATTAAATTGTAATTTTTGTAAAAAGTATGTTTGGTGATTATTTTCGAGTTATTTTTTGTCCAACATGGTTCAGTTTACTAATAGTGAAATGGCAGATATGCATTTCTGTTATGGAATGGCTCATGGAAACTCTAATGCTGCAAGACGCATTTATCGTGAAAGATTTCCTCGGCGTGTGGTGCCTAACGGAAGAACTTTTGTACGTCCCCATGCACGACTTTCTGAAACAGGCAGTTTTAAAAGATCGACGGTTGTCATTGGGAGGCCTGTAACCGTACGAACAATTCAAATGGAAGAAGATGTTTTAAATGAAATTGAAGCAAATCCTCATACCAGTACCCGGAAAATAGCTGAAGAGCTGAACATTACCCATGTCACAGTGTGGCAGATTTTAAGAGATCAGCAGCTATATCCCTACTATATGCAACGTGTTCAAGCTCTATTGCTCAGAGATTTGCCTTTAAAAATAACTTTTTGTGATTGGTTACACAGTAAAATAATAAGAAATCCAGGTTTCCTAAGACGAATATTGTTTACAGATGAAGCTTGTTTTTTCTCGCAATTCAATTATTAATTTCCATAACAATCACATATGGGCCGAAAACAATCCACACGCCTTATTAGGAAATAATTTTCAAGAACAGTTTTCTTTTAATATTTGGGTTGGAATTGTCGATGACCACCTCATTGGGCCTCATTTTCTTCCACCTAGACTTATTGGGGAAGAATACCGAAGATTTTTAGAATTTGTTTTACCTGGACTTTTAGAAGAAGTTCCAGCCATGGAAAGATTCCGTATTTGGTACATGCACGACGGGGCTCCACCGCACTGTAGTCTATTGGCGTGGCATTTTTTGGATGAAAATTACCATAACCGTTGGATTGGGAGAGCAGGCCCACAACCATGGCCTCCTCGCTCGCCCGATATGAATCCCCTAGATTATTTCCTCTGGGGACACCTTAAAGAGTTAGTATACAAAATTCCTATTGTAAATGAAGAGGATCTACGAAATATAATTATTAATTCATGTGACACGATAAAAAAAATACGCCAGGTATTTTCAGGAGAGTGCGTCAATGAAGAGGCGACTAGACAGTTGTATTGAAGTCAAAGGGGGCCATTTCGAACAATTACTTTAGTGAAAATCGTTAGTTTAGATGTTAAGAAAGGTATTTAATTTAGTGTTTATTTGTTGTTGTTGTTACATATTATTAATAAAAAAATTATAAAAAGATGATAATTTCCAAAAGAGACGTTTCCCCATGTTTCTTGTGTGATCCAGGGATATGCAATTAAGTGAATTTAATTTTTTGTCTCGAAAACTAAGCAAGATAAAAAAAAATCCAAGAAACATAAAAGTTGTATTTTTAGTTGCTTAACTCAATATATATATATATATATATATATATATATATATATATATATATATATATATATATATATATATATATATATATATATATATATATATATATATATATGACAAAATAGTCAGTGGCGTAAATTTTTTTTGTGAAAAATATTCGTTAAGGTGCTGCTCGGGACGTCACTTGACTTAATAAATTTTATCAAGTTAGTATCTAGTTAGCCCCTTAACACTACAAATAACATTGCCAAATTACAACAAATTTGGGTAACGGATATTTAAGATATTTACGAAAAACTAAATTTTTTAAAAAAAGTTTAACTCCCTGTATCTTGAATACGAAGCATTTGCGGACCCATGTTTATATGAACTTTTTGTCTTAAAATCACTCAAATACTCGTATGTTAAATTTATTGTACATACTTAATGAACACCCAATATAATAGTTATGTTAATTCTTTGCTGCGTTGTACTGTTTTCTGTCATGGCACTCTAATTTAAATTTTCTTAAATTAAATTCTCTTAGTTCTTTTGAAACTGTGCATTATTCTCTCCTTGCTTTTATTGCTATTATCATATTACTATATTATCTACTTATGTACACATCTTAAAATTTTGCAATAGACAACTACTCCAGTCAGTAGAGACAAAAAAAGGCCTTTGCCTTACAAAAGCTGCAGTAGAAACTATTTTGACATATTTTGTTTAGGTCGAGACCCTGATGAAACCTCAAAATTTTTGACTTTAGGGAGAGGGAGAGCCGTGAGCCACCATCTTGAATGAAAGTTGCAAAAAAATTGTTTTTTTCAATATAACTCTGTAACGCCCGAATAATCGAAAATGAAATGATGGTCAAGAGAAATGGAACGGAATAATGACATTTTAAAGGTCATTTTAAAGCAAGGAAAATTAAGGGTAATAACGTAAACTTTAATGGTTATTGTAGGGCAAGAACATGGTGAAATCGATGAAATACAGGTTGAAAAGTAATAATATTATAATTTGAACATTTGCAAATGGAAGAAGATTAAAGCGATATAATATTTTGAGTATTGGTGGTGAGGAAAAGCTTATATGCTCTCTTTCTGGCACGACTTACTACAAGTAGTGCTATAAAGGGAGCATATGGAAAGGTGGCGACTTTAAGGTACTGAGTTGGGTGATTCTACTCATCAAGTTCGTATCATCTGTAGATGATTCAAACTAATAAGTCCAATATTTCCTATTTCCTAGGATTTTTTTTGTTTGAATAATTATCTATTATAAGAATTATTGTAAATAATTTTTTTTGTAACGTGCGTAGGTAGGTTAATCCCATATGAGTTTCTGTTTGCCTTATCATGAATTTTTTTTGTAATAAAACTAACAAAATGCCATAGCGAAAGATATAAATTTATCTAATATCGGAAAAAATACAATAGTTGTTTGTTGTTTAGTTATTGTATCATAAATCTCAACTGACATTTGGAGTAAATATTAAAGTTAAGAGTAGTAAAAGAATGCTATTCTTGACAAAATGTAACTTGATATATAAATACTTAAAACGACTCTTTATGAAAAATGTATTATTTCCTGTTAAAGAAAGCGACTATTAATAATAATATAAATGTAAACATATTGAAAAAGTTTTTGACTATGACCAAATTTTTCAATGGCCATTAAAAAACATTGATATAAATTATTTTATTTACAACAAAATGTGAGGGTTTTTTTAAAATTTAAATATTGTCATTAATTAAACGTTTTTTTAAATGTTTTTTGAATCGTCTCTCAAGTTGCCTACGTAACCCCGGAAAATCCTAGAATTTTGTGTTAGGTAAAGAGAGACGAAGCCCTACAGTTTCTTGTAGAATATGAACCACATAGGGCATCGACAATTTCCTCTGACATCTTAATCCGGAACTACAATAAAATTTCTAACTTCCTCCTGGACAGACCATCCACCTTCGTTACCGAGTAAATAGCTCTAAGCGTTTTACGGACTCGGCTTCATGCCCATTATTCAAACAGATAACATACTATTTTTTGTTATTGCACCTGCACTCAAGCGTTGCAGAATGTGAATTACGATTTAACTTAAAACATGACCATAGTCTAATAGAAAAGTATGAATACCTAGTTGAGTTCAAATCAAGGAAGATATGAGATATGATTCTATTTTAAATACAAATCTGCAAATGGATAAAAATGTATGTTTTTTTTTTGTCAAAAATGTTTCATTATTCATTTTGAAAATAAAGGGGTTATTCAACTTGTGACTTTTGAAAATAAAGGGGTTATTCAACTTGTGAAGACGTCAGATCAAGCGTAAACTTTATTGTCTTAGTGCGTCACGCCAGTGGCAGCTGCACGGATGATGAGACATCGCATCTTTTTTCTTTTCTTTCGGTAATATTTTAAAATGTAATGTTTCAAATTTTATAGTTAATTTAGGAGCTCATGAGCTTCATCTTGCTTTCTGACTCCTTTTTATTTTTAAAAGATTGACATTTTAGGTAACACTATTTTTTATTAAAAGTACGTAGAATATAAATTTAATTATACAACAGCTTCGCTGAAGCCATTTTATTCACTTTGAGTTAATATTCTTCAACTGTTTATTTTTTGCGGTATTTCAGTGAAAGTGGATCTATTTTTTAAAAAGAACTAAGTGTGTGATTACATTTCATATAGATTTTTTTTATCAAATTATTGTCCAAATAAATATCTATCATCAACAAAGAATAGGAGAGAAGTAGACAAAAATAAACAGTTATTTCAATTGACCGGTTTCTAGGATTATATTCCTCTTCATCAGAATCTACACAACATATTACAATGAGATCTTAGGTTTCAAAAAACACACTCAACAATTCATTAAAAGTGTAAAATGCTAATCAGCTATGTTCTTAAAATACATACCAATAGAATTTCAAGCATATGGCTCATGTCAATAATCAAATGAATAAATAACATACAAATAAAAAGTACTAAAAACGAACAGTCACGAATGAATTAAAATAATTTAATTTTAAGCTTTTGAAAGCATAACTATTTTAGTATTTTTGAAGCCGAGAAAAATATCTAGTCGGGAGGTCGCGATAAATTCCAGAGACGACTTTTACGTAGATATAATATTATATTGTAAACACCTAATGAAACATTCCCAATCAACATGAAACAATAATCTGTTTTTTTTTTAATAAAAGTAGCAACAAAAAATTAAAGGTTTTTATTAGGCTTGAGGATATAGTTACTGACTGTCATATCTTAATGGGGAAAAACTCGTTATTATCGAGTGTCTAATAGCAATTCATAGATAGATATAGGCAGATCGCGTGGATTATCTATTACGTTTACGCCCACTGCCCCATGTTGAAAATGAATAAGCTTTAAATAAGCAGTATTTATAAAACATATATGTGATAACACGTAGATACGTAGGTTAACCTTTTTTAAAATATCTGGTTCAATTTCTTCAGAGGATAAAATGAACATGTGGATTTACTGATATCTCGGAGTTGCAATTTAACGGCATAGATATTGCACAAGCTCTAAGAAATTCTTTCATGCGATGTCAAAGCAAACTTTAAGAGACACGTTTCCTCAGACAGTCATAAAAAATGTGTGAGTGGCAGTATTACTGATAGTGACGGGCAAACAAATTTTAACTTAGATTTAGTGGAAATTATGCTTGGGTAGAATATAAGTAGACGAAACTAGATATTTCACCATTTAAATACATTTTTAGAAAAGTGTATTAGTGGGCAGTATAGCAATCTCAGATGCCATCGAAAACGATATTTAGAAAAAAAAAATATTTATCACAGATATGTGCATTAATATTAGTAATTTACGGGGTAATATACTTTTACTCTTATAATCGCAAGTTAAAAATACATGTGTGTGTTAGTGTTACATTCGCCAATACTTTCAGCCCGTATTAACTTTGGATGTTACCAAGCCAAAATAACCATAAGGTAAGATATTGTGTCATATATATACATGAACATATTTACGCACTGTAACATCACCCAGTGTCAACCCTGGAATTGACTATATTTATCGCTACCTCCCGATATTTATATATTACAAATAATTATAAAATAACTATTTCAAACTAAAGTTTTTTATTAATTACGTCACTAAGCGCAAACGAGGATAAATCAGCAAACATTTTTTTGAACACTGGCAAGATGGTACATCTAATATTCTGTTATAATTCCTGTTTAGCGATTTTTTTGTGTATTTGTTTTAAAACATTCTAAAAGCACAAAAATATGGAAAAAAATTATGTAAAAGGTATATCAAATAAGGGTAGATTTTTACAATAATAAACGAAAAAATGAGGTTGTAGGTAAATGTCAAATCTGGTACAATACCACTGCAGATTCTAAAGATAACTACATTTGGAGCTGTACAGGGTGTTTCAGGTACGCAGCGATTAATTTTTAGGGGTGATTCTACTTCAAGAAATATTAAAAAAAGTTCTATAAATATGGGTCTGGAAATCTCTCTATAATTTAAGAGAGCTAGGACCTTCTAAAAGGGGCACCCGAAATTATAAATTTACTTAATATCTAGAGTGACCAGTTTTTGTATGTGATCTGATATCGATAAAGGTCAATATTTTATGTTATCCACTAAGAGTAAACTTAATCATGGGAGAGCAAAATGGGAAAAGTAGCTTCCTTTTTACCCACTCCAAACTTTTTATATAAATTTTTTGAGATTGTCTTATCGGAATATGATTCCTTGGTGAAAAATATACAAGAAAGCTTGTCTTGTAACGCCGTAGGACTAACCGTTTTCAAGAAACATGAAGAAACACATGCATTTCCCACCTTCAAAAACAGGAAATAAAAATCTCACTCTTCCACGTAATTTTACAATTAGTATCAATTATTAAATATCGTAGTCAGTCAATTTCATAAAATAACAAATGAAAAACTGTTTAACGTGACACAGATCTGTACCAATGATATGAGATCACGTGGAAAACCTGGTCACTGTAACTCAACTGAGATATAAAGTAAACTCATAAACAAAAAATAAACATTTTTGTGAAATTGCATTTATTACTCTCTTGTATAACTGAGAAAAAACAACCAATTATTATTATATTACAGGTTTTGAAAATTAACGAATTAAAATAAATGTTCAGAATGGCCACACAAGCTGTTAGACGACGATCCATTGAAGCTAAGACCCGTTAAAAAATTCCTGGCGTGAATGCATGTGTTTCTTTAGGTTCATATTTCTCGAAAACGATTGGTCCTACGGCGTTACAAGGAGACACCCTTTCTTGTGTATTTTTGACCAAGGAATGATATTCCGAAAAGACAAGCACAAAAATGCACATAAAAAGTTTGGTGAGGAGAAGGAATCCCCCCATCCAATTTTGCGCTGAATTTACTCTTGGTGGGTAATATAAAATAATGACCTATATTGATATGAGATCATGTGGAAAAATCGGTCACTGTAACTAAAATTGTTCCTGAGATATTAAGTAAACTCCCAATTTTGGGTGCCCCCTTAAAAAAAAATAAAGCAAAGACATGTTCCCTTATTAACACGCTTTTATTAGCTTCACTTGTATGTTTGTTTGTTTGTTTGTTTGTAACCGACTCTTTGGACTCGATTTTCACCAACTTTAAACGGACAGATTTAATTGAAATTTTGTACACTTACGAAGAACCGGTAACAATACAATAATTTGATAAGTTTATATCATTATCCTGATCAGGATCGCCAGTCCTTTCCTCACGTATCCTCTGCGTGAGAGCAAGAGGCTTAATATTGTAAGTATATTCCGTGATTCTCAGTTCGGTCGTTGGCCGAGCGGGCAAGTCTTAGTCGACGCGAAACGACGGACTACTCGGGCGTGAGTTTAAATCCCATGGCTGAAATAAAAAAATATTTTTTTTTTTCAGAAATATCTGTTGGATCGTAATATGTTATAATATCAGCATCAATAAGCAATATAAATATACTTTTAAAAAACTACAAAACACGCTTTCATAGCACATCAAACTAAAAAGTGAAAAATAAATATAGTTTAAGAAAACTAAAAAACACGCTTTTAAAGCACATCAAACTAAAAAGTGAAAAATAATTATTAATATAAACTGAAAACAATAATGAACGAAAAATACTAGTATTATTGTGAAAAAAGCGTGGGGCGCTTTGTGCCATATTTTTCGTATATCGAGCAACCCACGCTTTTTTCACAATAATACTAGTATTTTTCGTTCATTATTGTTTTCAGTTTATATTAATAATTATTTTTCACTTTTTTAGTTTGATGTGCTTTAAAAGCGTGTTTTTTTTAGTTTTTTTAAACTATATTTATTTTTATTTCTAGTTTTCGATTTTCAAATTAAAAAAATGGGATAATACCCCATTGGACAACAAACAAAAAATATAAGGGTGACATAAAACCCTCTACATATTGCACAAGTTTATTGGAACGCATGTAAAATATAATTAATTAATTAATTAAATACTGCAGTTAATACAGCCCACTGTATCCCTGAACGTAAACCGTGGTACCTTGGAGGGAGGGGACTACATATTTAGAAATAACGTAAACGGACTGAGTTTCATTAGAAAAGCTTCAGCTCTTTTCTAGGAATTGATGATTTTGTTTTCGTTCCTCAAATCTGGAAGGCAATATTTCCGCAGGAGTGATTTTTTTTGCAGTTACACTCACCCTATTTTTCGGCAGAATTGTTGGTTATAGTTTTTAGCTGATATTTAGGGACGCCCTATATAGTTTGACGCCACTAATAATAATATTTAAAGACTTAATAATATTATATTCAACTACGAAGATTTTTAGTACCAATTATATGAGTAACAATGCGAAAAATATAAATAAATTCTCTTTTTTGCAATGCCGCTAGAATTTTTACTGCTGCCAACCTTTCCGGAGAGAGAAAGCAATGTCTCGAGCACATACAAGAAATTTGTACATTTTATATTATTTCTATATTGTATTTCTTAGGAGACATGAGTAATAAATTATTTTATGTATATAAAATAAATTATAAGCGCTAAAAATGGATATATTAATTAAACTTATTCCCAATTAAATTGTAGCATCTTTCACAGTCAACACGCGATTGGTGAAATAATCAATATTATAACGACTGACATATATTTTTTTGTCTTGTCTATAACTATATTTTCTTTTCATTTTCAAAATTGCAAATTAAAATTAGTTATTGAGATTTTGTAACTGTTTTTTCGTCATAACCTACTATACTGATGGAAACATATGATGACACAAAAATCACTGAAATTTTCGCATTTATATTTTATGTTGTGATAAAAATAGAAAAATATATTGGTGGTGGAAATAAATTGTTCGCGTTAAAAATAATGTTTACAGTTGTTTAATGTGCTTCTTATAATAAAATAGGAAAACTTTTAGCATCACATACTTCTCCCCAACATATCCATGAGGGTTCCATGGTCACTACCAGATACGCCACCCCTTTTACCTAGGTTATCCAAAATCATGAGTTCCTGAGCTTGTCTCTCGTTAGGTAACATCCTCACACTATTCACCATGAAAATAGTCACCACCACAACCACTGACACCAAAGCACCACCCCTGAAGATGGACATGTTCACAGCACCACACTCACCTCCTTACTAAGCACATGTGGAACACAGAGGTGACTTTCCAAGATCAGTCCAACTATCGTTGTCGTAAACTGAAGACTCCACAAACTTTGTTTACACGAAGAACCGATACGGATGGCATGCGGTGCAGTTACAATAAGTGAAAGCTCTTCTGCTTTAGTTGTACTATTATGGGTTGAAGAGTCAAACCAATTCCGGTACTTGCGTGTTTCTAATTATGTTTTGTAGCTCGATTAATTCTAATGAGCTCTTAATCTTTTTTTCTGTGAAGGTATTAGCATAAACTAAACTTTATCAGTATTTGTCGAGTCATAACCGACAATACGCACAAGTGGCTGTACTTTTGAATCGATGTAACAGTGCATTAATAATTTACTTCCTTTTTAGCGGTTTTATAAAAATGGAAAACGTATTCCAAAGTACGAACACATGAGTTTTTTTTTAACAAAAACGCGATCATTCCTTTCTCATATTTTCATTAATAATTAATAAATTCGTTTCTGTTGTGTTACTAATACAAAATTGACATGGAAATAAGTACATTTTGACACCGATCTTTCAGGTCCCACCTCTTAATCTTTAGATGAATATAATTTCACATATATTATACAATACAAAAATGCATTATTCTGCGTACGAACATATTAAATGTATCTGTTAATCGCTATGGATTGCAATAGGCATTTTCATATTTTTTGTGGTTTATTTAAAACATTCTGAAATATTGTCTAGACATGTCTAGATAAAACAGTCATAGGTCGTAGTTTCGATATATGGAGACATACTGTCTCTAATTAACGCTATCGTGCACATTTGGCGAAGTTTTAATTGAAAAATATTTCCTTTTAAGTTTCACTACACACTAAGTTTATAAGTAAAAACTACTCGAATCACAACTTTTTCTTGTAAACACCATAATCTTGTTGATTCAAAATGTTGAATTTCGTAATATGTCAAAACTTATGTCTTCAGTAAACAATCTGATAGTTTGTGTAATAGTTTAAATAAAAATATCACTGAAATCAGACAAACCACTTGTATTTAACGTGTCTGAGACTCATCAAAAATACTAAACACCGACCCGACACGCACTACTCATTTTTGGTTAGAGACGAGGGCCATGCTAATTACGAGGGTACTTAGGTACAATTCAGGTAAATATTATTTGGTTTATTACCTTTATTTCAAAGGCAGTGGGGTTAAGCTGTATACTAACATCGTTCTATAGTTGTATGCGAATATTTTTTATTATTTGCCTTTCTCACAGTGTGGCATTTTTTTTTCTTATGAGATTGATTCAAAGTTAAATCATTATATCAAATTTGTTATCTCAGAAATTTTAAATTAATCTATACTGTTTTCTTTTAGTAAGTGATTTTTGAGTCGGTTTTTTTTAATGGTTCCACTGGAATTATTGCTATTGCTCTTTCTTTCTACCATTGATTTAAATACAGTACAAGGTCCCACAATGAGATGTTACCAATTATATGGGATTGGCATGTTTTTATTTCTTATTAAAAAAATAATACTATTATCAGAATAAGTCCGAATAAAGCTAAGCACTTGTGAAATGTCCTTCCAGGGAGAGTGCATTAGCTTTATTTGTGCTTAATTTAATAATAAAAACACACCACATAAAAAAAAACATAAAACACACCACATAAATTAGACAACTCCCAAACCAAAGCCGAAGCTGCATGGACAGAGTTAACACAGTTGAAAAAAAACGAGGACATACAACCAAACCCTTCGACATTGCCAGAATCAAAACCGGGATTTGAACCCGGGAATCGATAGGCAGTAAACCAGCTATGTTTATCACTTAAAACACTCTGGCCTACTGCGCTATCGAACTTGGCATGATAGCATTACTTTTTGAATAAGAAATAAAGTGGTAACATATTTTTGACTAACCTGTATATAGAAAAATTCACTTTTAATAGGTAGGTAACCTAAATTTTGACAGTCGATAGATCTTGACGAAATAAAATTATTTTGTAGTATAAAATTGTTTCTCCAGTCTCTTCGCTTTCGAGATATAGGGCGTCAAGAAAATACATTTTTTGCGGTTTTTTATTTTATCTAGTGTTTTTCCTAAGCTAAAATAAAATGATTTGAATTTTTCCTAAGATATTTTATTCTCCAAGCTCAGAATTAGCATTTCGTCAAACTAGGTATTGTGTTTTTGTTATATTATCAAGAAAAAATGCTGTTACGTCATTGTAATAATTCATATGAATCAAATCAGCTTTGCGTTAGTCAAATTCATGCTTGTTGAAATGACGTCCAGATATAAACAAATTTTACTCGTTGACAGGTGAAAAAGTTAAAACATAACCTACAATTTGTCAGAATAATATAACGATTTCGTCAGTCTTTAAATTTTAACTAATTTTATGTTTTTATATAATTTAGCAAAATGCAGATTGCTTGCAGATATTAACAATTACATTTAAATTAATTAATCCTGGAATGGGTTGGAACCTTTGATGCGAAGATAACACTGACGTAATTTTCCACGAAACACCAAAACACTATATACTGCACTCGACGCGCGTTTCGACAACTAAGTTGGCATCATCTGAACGCTTGAACTGCGTGCGTTGTAGATTAGAGATAAATTTGTGACGTAACGGAATTCTTTCGTGATTTCGATTATATTTCGAGACGAATATTTTTGTGCTGCAATTAAAATATGCAGTTTTTCCCAAAATTGGTTTCACCTATAAAAAAAAAACCTTCAAGAAACCTTTTTTCATTAAAATGCCTCAAGGAGTTCGGAAAGAATGAGAATTTTTAAAATTTTCCAGTAGTGTAGACATTTTTACTTACAAACGGGGCGCAGTTGCTCCTCTCGGACTTTTCTAGTTGAATCATTTCAACGGATTTTTATAAAATCAATGCAGCCAAACATACCAATATCTCGTTGTAAATATGAAATAAATATCTCACATAGTTTAGGGAAAAAAAAGATAAAAAACCGCAAAAACGTTTTGTCTCGAAAACGAAGTTTTTATACCACAAAATAACCTTATTTTCTCGAAATCTGCCGACTGTAAATTTTAGGTATTAAAAGTGAATCACACTGTATATTACAATATATACTGTGGTCCAAATTAAATTAGCCCCTTTTTAAAGTTTAATAACCTTGTTATTTTTTTTTACCGATTATTATGATTTTTTGATATGTTGTAACCGCATCATTTCTTACTTGATTAAATTTTTTAAATACACAATTTATACAGGTAGCTTCAAAAAGTTGACATTTTTATGAAATGACTGGGCCATTGCAAAAACCGACTAGAATATTTTTTAAGTTAATTGTTTTCGGAAAATTATCAGCAAATTGAAAAACCTGATTTTCTGCAATATTTTTATTTCCACATTTTCATGTGCGAGAGATATTGTATCTACCGAAAAATTTCGAGGTTACTTTCGAGATTCAAAGTTTGATAAAAAAAGAGATTAAATATAAATAAAGAGTTTAAAGCAACAATACCTTTATTATTTAATGAAAGAAATCTGAATATTAAATTACAAATAGACAATTTAAAGAAATTTGTGATGAATATGACCTCCTGCATTATCTACAACAGCCTGTAACTTTTTGCGCCATAAACCTACCAAATTTACTACAACTTCTTGGGTACAATTTTGCCAATACAGAATTATTCTTAATTCCTGAATAGTTTTGATGAGTGCACCTTCGAAAACCATTGTTTCTAAAACACCGCACAAAGTGTAGTCAACTGGATTTAGATCCGGACTGTTGGGGGGGAAAGACTGTGGCTTTATAAAATCCAGGCAGTTCTCTTGTATATATCCAGTGGTGTTACTGGAGGTATGTGCTGGCGCATCATCTTGTTGAAATATGTAATCACAGTTATTTTCAATTTGGGGCAACATTTTTTATAAAATTTCTTGTTGATAAATTACAGAAGTAATCCAATTTTTTTTTTTTTTTTTGGCTTTAGGTCGTACACCATGCAGCCAGCCGCTAAAAGAAGTAACTAAACCTAAATTCGAAAAATGGAAACTAATGCGAAGGAAAACAATAGGGATACACAGGAACACATTTCTCGTCCAGGGGTCGATCAGGACATTGTTATAACTTTGACAATACAGGGGAGACCTCGGTTGACAGGGAGAACTAACATAAGGGAAGACACAGTGCTTACACAATTTAACCTACAGTTTAATTTGCGTTTCTTTTAAAAAAATTCATAATACAATCATATATCTTCTTTGATCCAACTGACAACAGAGTAATAAATTGAGGGGAGCATAAACATTACAACTTAGAATATCTTTAATAAGCTTAGTTGAGGCATCTTTGTATTTGATATAGCCAAAGAACACGTGATCAAGGTATCCTAAGACGTTACAGTGTTGAAAATTATGAGGTAAAGACTCCAATTTTAAATTAGTGGGCAGGGTAGCAGGCATGATCAAATTTTAAACGTACCAATGTTGTAATATATTTTCTTGGATAAGGGAAATCATTATGCCAAAAGTTGTTTGGGATATCAGGATGAATTAAGGTATACCTGGTAGGGTTTTTGAAACAGAACTGTTTCCATAAATTGGACCATTTACTTCTCAAATTAGATTTCAGCTTTATCTGTCTGTCATTTAAACATAATGCATCATCCAGGGGGTGTCCTGAGTTGGAACTCTCCTTAGCCAAAAGATCAACCTATTCATTATACTGCAAACCAATGTGTGATTTCACCCAAATGAAGTTAACATCCCTTCCAGCGGATTTAATTTGAAATATTAAATTTTTTTATTTTGTAGAGATAAGGATTGGTTTTGTAGCCAAAAAAAGTGGGCGTTTTTAATTCCATTGAGAACAGAGAGCGAATCAGTTAAAATGATTGAGGTATTAGAAGTGGAATTCTTAACATACATTAAAGCTTGATAGATCGATATAGCTTCTGAGGTAAAAACAGAGCAATGTGGGTCTAACTTAAATCCTATTATTTACAAACAAGACTCTTGTTTTCCCATCATTGAAATTCCCACAAAAATCAAAATGGACTCTTAGAATTAGTAAGGAATATTAATTTTTTTTTCATATCAGTAGCACAGTATACTCTATTTTATGAGTTTTTTGGTTGTCGAATTGAAAATTTCTTCTCGTCAGTAAACCAGATTTTTTCGATATCTCACCGACATCTGAACATTCGTAATGAGAGTTCACAACTTTCAGCCCATTTCTGCTTCACTTCAGCAGTTGACTTTTAACAGTAAATTTTCCTAAAATGTTTTAAATTTAAATCATTCTTTAATATTCTTTCTATTGAACTTCTACAAATTATTGTTGTTTTAGATATTTTGCGAGAACTTACTGAAATATTAGGAGGAGTATTTTGTACCATATTTCTCACTTTTTCAATGTTGGCAGTATTTCTAGTTGACCTTTCTCTTTCACGCCCAGGCTTCATTTGCATAAAAAGCATTAGTCAATCGCAAGTGTTTTAAAAAATACTTAATTGTACCAAACTTCAAATTTTTTAGAAGAAACATAGCCATAAGTATGTGATTCTCTAAGTACCTTTATCAAAATTTTCTTCTAAACTAAAAAGATCCATTTATTACAATCTATAAAGAATAAAAAACTAGTACTTGAAAAACCTAAATGCCAACGGCAATATTTAGTTATACTCTTTTGTTTAAAACATAAGCAAGGCTTACCTGATCCCTTAATTCAAATCTTCTAAAGTTAAATCTGTTGATGTTAAACATTTTTAGCAGGTGACAAAATCTTATTGATAACCAGGTTTTTCAAATTCGTGATCATTTTCCGAAATAAATTGAATCATTTCAACAAAACTTTTAAAAAATATTCCATAAAGTCAATTTTTGCAATGATTTCAAAGTCAGCATTTCAGAAAAATAGAGCTTTTTCTGTATAAATAGCGAATTTAAAAGCAATAATCAAGTAAGAAATGATGTAGCTACAATATATCCTAAAATCAACAAAATCGGTAAAAAGAACTTTAATAAGGGAACTAATTTAATTTAGACCACAGTGTATATTACCACTAATACGTAAACCTATTTTGTGTTTGGCGCCAGTTGTATGAAGGTGAATCAACTTTGAACCAGGTTTAACTCGTTAGTTACAGACCACATTTATTGTAACCAAAGAGTTAAATCGAGTTCAAAACAGACCCACCTTTGTACTACTGATCCTTAGTAGTAGACAAAATAAATGAATCATTTATTTATAAATATCCATGAGACACTAATTCTGTTATTTTGTAGTCAAATACCAGTCTTTAAATATAAAGACATCAACATGCTTTGAAATCCCACTTAAACTTTTCAAAAATACTTTCCCGATAAGAGAATAATACAAGTTTTCTGAGGAAAAATTTACTCAGGGCCCACTAATGAAGTTGCCGACGACAAGAACTACAAATATTTTTCTTAAAATAAATTCTGTTTTTTTAACACGCTTTTATTAGCTTCACTTGTATGTTTGTTTGTTTGCTTGTTTGCTTGTTTGTTTGTAACCGACTCTTTGGACTCGATTTTGACCCACTTTAAACGGACAGATTTAATTGAAACTTTGTACACTTACGAAGAACCGGTAACAATACAATAATTTGATAAGTTTATATCATTATCCTGATCAGGATCGCCAATCCTTTCCTCACGTATCCTTGCGTGAAAGCAAATGCTTAATATGTAAGTAGATTCCGTAATTGTTAATTAGCTCGGTGGTCGAGTGGGTTAAAGCAGTCGACGCGAAACGACAGACTCCTCCGGAGTGGGCTGAAATAAAAAAATATTTTTTTTTCAGAAATATCTGTTGGACCGTAATATGTTATAATATCAGCATCAATAAGCAATATAAATATAGTTTAAAACAACTAAAAAACACGCTTTCATAGCACATAAAACTAAAAAGTGAAAAATAAATATAGTTTAAAAAACTAAAAAACACGCTTTTTAAAGCACATCAAACTAAAAAGTGAAAAATAATTATTAATATAAACTGAAAACAATAATGAACGAAAAATACTAGTATTATTGTGAAAAAAAGCGTGGGGCACGTTGTGCCATATTTTTCGTATATCGAGCAACCCACGCCTTTTTCACAATAATACTAGTATTTTTCGTTCATTATTGTTTTCAGTTTATATTAATAATTATTTTTCACTTTTTTAGTTTGATGTGCTTTAAAAGCGTGTTTTTTAGTTTTTTTAAACTATATTTATTTTGTCAACATATTTTCTATTTCAAACCATTTAGTAAAACTGCCTGTTTTCCTGGTGTATATTTAAAGTAAAAAAACCGAATAAAAGATTTACAATTTTATTATTGCTGTCAAATAGTCAATATAAGTGTTAATTAAATTATTAAATACAATCAGACATATATGGCTCAGACATTTATCATGATTTTGTAATGGTATTTTATTTATTTAATACTTTCTGGATCTGGATCCTCGTAATTGAAAATTTTGCACCAGTTTCTCTGAAAACTTAAGTCCTTCATAAGTAGTGAAAGCTATGCTTTGTTTGTTTGGTTCTTTAACTCTTTCACTTTTACCTATGCGCCAGTTAATATCGAAAGCGTATAGCGAAACATTGTAGACATTGTCATTGCGATCATCCTCATTGCCCAATAGGCAACAATTTAAATCAATATCCGGCATTTATTGCGCAAATTAAAACGACTAGGTCAGGAAAATAAATATATTCTTGCTTTAATTAAGAAGTGTGTTCATAAGAAAGTAGAGTAAAGGTCGAACGGGTGTTAAATTGATACTCAATTTTTTATATCGCATTCGCATCAAAACTTTATACTACTAACTTTCCAAAAATGTTAATGATTCGAAATATGCAATATGGTACTGACCACCAATTTATCAGTTTCCACGACCGCTGTAATTAAGAAAATAAATGTACTGTCGTCACCATCAAAGTGATATCCGCCATGTGAAACTATTGTAGATTTTCTAGTATAATACAGGTATGTCTAAAACACACTGTCGGTTTTTGGTATGGAATAACTTTTGTATTTGTGGCGAGATTTTGAATTTGTTTGAGTACTCTAATCAAGATAGCAATGAAGTATATTTGACATTAAATGTTATAAGTTGTTATGAACATTTACACGAGTCAGTAGCGTGGGTTTTTGTACAAATTCAGTTGTTGCGATTCAACGTTTGTTCTGTCGTCAATTTCATCGTCTTGATGCATCACCCCGTAATACTATTGTGGCTTGGTATCAGAGATGGCTTAGTGAAGGTAATATTGCCAATAAAAAAAATCGACTGGAAGACCCGTAAGTGTAGTGACTAATGAAAATATTGAGCGTGTAAGATTTTCTTTTACGAATCCACAGCATACAGTTGAACAACATGCAGGAGCGTTAAATTTAAAGAAAACAAGCGTTAAGAGAATAATTAGGCGTTTAAATTCCACCCCTATAAGGTGGCACTTGTTCAAGAACTAAACACATTCATATGTATCCAAATTTTTCCAAACTCTCCATTTTTTCCCATATGTTTGTAGAGTTATTATAACCTTATTTTTTACAAGCATTGTTATTATTATTTACATACATAGAAAATACCTATAAGAGATTAGAGATACAAAATGGGAAAACCAAACAATTTAAACATTCTTTTTGGTATACTATACAAGAGATGTGAAGCCAACAACGGCTTTAAAAAAAGTTGGTGTAGAATATAAAAAGATGAATAAAAAAAATTAACAAATCTTGCAACTGATGCACTTACAACGCTGTCAGATAATACGACGAAAGTAGAAGAATTTCCTATTTCGATAGCAAGTATTGAGGATGGTAAAAGGTTGTAATAAAAAATATTTGAGGTAAATAGTGATGATAGAGATACTTTCTTTTTTATATTACGAATTTTTTAATGATTATATTAAGAAAATCGTGTTTCAGACAGCTCGAAACCTTTCTGAAACACAGAAAATATTGTTTCTGTTAGAAACTGGTTATCATTTCTTAAAATAATTTCGAAACAAGTTCCTTTCAAAGGCGATATGATGCAATAATTGGACCTGAATGGTTACATTAGAGAAACAAGTTTATTTTCATAACATATTGAAAATTCGATGTTCGCGACTCGTGGGGAGTAGACACGATTTCATCGTTCCGGTATAGTTTCAAATTTTAGTTATTTTCCGATTAAATCTATCGCCGAAAAATTATATACAGATTTAGTGTGTCCCAGTTTAAACTTTTTTGTGTTTATAATTAAACCCTACTGAGCTTATTAAAAAGTGAAATTTAATAATAATAAATTCAAAATAATTCATAATATCAGAATACTATAAATATGGTTCTAACAAAGGCGCAAGAAATAGATGTAAAAAACATATCAAAAGAAGTTGTTAAAGAATGTTTAACTGATAAGGACTTTATGGAAACCTTTATTAATATGCTTGCAACTGTTGTTAAAAAAAGTATGTCTGATGCACTGGAAAAAATAGATAAAAAAGGTAAATATGCTAGAAACAAAAATAAGTAATATAGAAGATGAAAATGCATCTCTTAAAAATCAAAATGAAACACTAGTAAGTAAATTAAATGAATTAGAGAAAAAAATAAGTAACACCAACATACAGGGTGAGTCAGCAAATCCGTTTATTGAAGCAAAATTAAATTACCTAGAACAGCAAACTAAACTACAACAATTGCGTATCTTTGGCATACCAGAAACGAGACAAGAAAAGTTGGATGAAATATTATTAAAAATGTTTAATGAAAAACTAGGAATAGAATCCTGTCAGCTTGAAAATTCTCACAGAATCGGAACTTTAGATAAAGAAAATAAAAAAATCAGACCTATTCTTGCTAAATTTACTACTAGGGCAGATCGAAATAATGTATTTTATAATAAAAAGAAATTAAAAGGGACCAAAATCGCAATAACGGAAGAACTTATAAAGCCCAGGTATGAACTTTTACAATTAGCTAAGAGTAAATTCGGCAAAGAACAAGTGTGGTCCAAAGAAGGGAATATTTGTGTGGAACAAAATGGAAAGAAATACTTTATGAAGTCTGAGGAAGATTTAAATAAATTATTCTTGATGAAGAATTAAACCGGCAATATGATTTCGTTGTTGTTTCTGTAAATAATATATACATTTTTTATATACATATTATTATAATTAAAATTATCATTATTTTTTATTAAATTAAGTTTATTATTATTGTATTATTATAGAACATATTGTTGTAATATGAGGGATTTATATATAGCTTTTTTAAATGTTAGGTCACTAACCCTACATTTTTCAGATTTTAAGGAATATTTATTAAGGGAAAAATATGATATTATTGGATTAACAGAAACATGGCTGTCTAATAATGTACTTGATGTTGCTGTAGAAATAAATGGATACAATTTTATACGTAATGATAGAGGTTCAAGGGGTGGCGGAGTTGGAATTTACTTGAAATCAAATTTAAGGTATGAGGTTTTAAACGACAATTCATGTGAAGTACTAGAGCAACTTTGGTTAAAAATAACTTTCAATAAAAACATATATATTTTGGGTGCATTGTATAGACCACCAAATACTAATTTTCTTAACTTTTTAAATACATGTGAGGATACCATATCTAGCTTGATCCCAATGAGTAATAAGATAGTGTGTGGAGGGGACATAAATATTGACTTGTTAGAATGTGAAAATCGCAAAACTTTGCTTTTTAACGAATGCATGGATACTTTTAATCTCAAACAAATAATAAATTCGCCTACACGTATTTCTGGTAATTCTGCGACTTTAATAGATGTCATATTAATTGGTAATGAGATGGACTTTGAAATATCTGGTACTAAAGATGTGCCTAATATGTCAGATCATTCTCTAACTTTTTGTTCTTTTAAAAATCAAGTTGTCCAAGAAGAATTACCAGAGTTTAAGTTAAGAAATCTTAAACGTATTGATAATAACTTGTTAAATGATCTTCTAATTTTAACACCATTTCATGAAATATTTGACATACAGGATATAAATCATAAAATTAGTTATTTTAATCAATTGTTTATAATTTTATTTGACACCATTGCACCCATCAAAAGTATTAGAATAAAAAAAAATAATCCTCCTTGGCTCACAGATAATGTTAAATTAATGATATCTTTGCGTGAAAAAGCTTTGAGCAGGTATAAAAAAACTGAAAGTGCACAGCACTGGACATATTACAAGAATTTGAGAAACCAAACAAATATCGTAATTCGAGCTGAAAAAAAGAGATATTTAGAATATTGTGTAAATACACATTCAGGTAAAACATTGTGGACAAAATTGAATGATTTGAATATTTATAACAAACACAAAATTAATCCTATACCGTGCGAACTCAATAAGCCTAATGAAATTAATAATTACTTTTTAGAACACCTAAACGTTAATACTACACCTGACAATAACTTATTACAATTTTATAATACTAATTTAAAAAGCAACTTCGATTCATTGTTTAAATTTGATTTGGTTCCAAAAAATGTAGTATATAAATATTTACTTGAAATAAAATCGAAAGCTGTTGGTTCTGATCTGATAAGTGTTGACATGCTTTTATTGTGTTGTCCATTTATACTGCCATATTTAACTGATATTGTCAATACTTGTCTTAGAGACAACGTCTTTCCCGATGTTTGGAAAATTGCACGTGTAGTTCCACTGCCAAAGAAGCGGGATGCAAATTCATTCAGTGACCTGCGGCCCATAAGTGTCCTTCCTGTCCTATCTAAGGTTGTCGAAAAGATAGCAAATTTTCAAATCCGCGGTCACTTAGACAAATATAATATTTTACCTATTTATCAATCAGGATTTCGAGCTGGCCACAGTTGTACAACTGCACTAATTAATATCGTAGATGACATATTTGGTGAAATTGATGAAGGGAAAGCTACAGTCATGGTACTCTTGGATTATTCCAAGGCGTTTGACATAATTTGTCATGAAATTTTATTGTCAATATTATATTTTGTAGGATTCTCATCTGGTGCAATTAAATTCATTAAAAACTATTTAAAAGATAGGCAGCAATTTGTTGAAACTAATCACGGTGTATCGGACATGGGTAATATTTCACGAGGCGTCCCACAAGGATCAATTCTAGGACCGTTATTGTTTTGTATATACACATGTAATTTAACTACTGCTTTGAATCACTGTAAAGTACATTTATATGCAGATGATACCCAGTTATATTATTCATTTGTTCCAAGTAATTTTAATGGTGCTAGTTTGGTTATGAACCATGAATTAAAAAAATTAGTAACAATGTCTGAAAGTCACGATCTAAAAATTAATCCAACAAAATCCTCTGTGTTAGTCTTTGGCAAATCGCGTTCTTTTATTAAAGAAAATATTAATATTTCAGTAAATGATAACATATTACCAACATCTACAGTCGCAAAAAATTTGGGAGTCGAATTAGATACTGAGCTCAAATTTAAAAAGCACGTTACGAAATGTTTGCAAAAAGCATACTCTAATTTGAAAATCTTATATCCTCACCGCCATTTACTAAGTCAATCTCTTAAAATAAAATTAACAGATGCACTTGTGTTAAGTCACTTTAATTATTGTGATGCACTTTACGGGCCTTGCTTAGATATGGTGGATACAAATCGAATCGAGCGAGTGCAAAAATCTTGCCTCAGATTTATTTATGGCATTAAGAAATATGAGCGTATTTCATATAAACTAAAACATGCATATTGGTTAAATATGGCAACAAGACGCAAATTACATTCACTAACTCTTTTTAATTTCATTTTAGTAAACAAATGCCCACCTTACCTGTACAACAAAATAAAATTCAGGTCAGATATACATACCTTGAATCTGAGATTTAAAGGTTTAATATCCCCTCCCTTATTTAAAACCTCTACATATCGTAAGTCGTTTTCTTTTTAATATTTATCATTTGTATAATAAATTGCCGCCACTTTTAAAATATTTAAAACCGTCCCTGTTTAAACAGAAATTGAAAAGTTATTTATTAAATTGCTAAATTTTGACCTTTACATATAAGCTATAATACCTCCCTCGTACAGACAACTTATATTTAACTCACCCACTGTTAATTTAGTATTAAATTTTGTTATTTGAAAGGCTGGAACTTAGATCAGCAGGTTTCTCAGAGCCATGTTGTTTTCGGTCTTTTTTTTTATAGTTGTACTATATTTTTATTTTAAGCTCTTGTAAATTGAAAACTATAAACTACAGAAAATAAATATTATTATTATTATTATTATTATTATTATATTATCTAAATTTTCGAAACATATGCACAACGTTTCTGTACCTTCTGGTTGTGAGTGTTTGGGAGTGTTTGCTATTTTAGCGGCCATCATGGACAATCCTCTTTTAAAAGACTACATTGGTTAGGTAAAGGCTTAACATTGATACAAATTACGAAAAAGAAATATAATTTGATGTTCGGATTACGTTACTAATCATTATCAAAAAATAATTATGAAAAAAAAAAATATTATTAATGAAAAGTTTAAATTAAAAACTTTTATATTTGTATATCGAAGTATCTCTGCAAATTAATGGATAAAGTTTTCGTCGCATACGTCTTTTCAGACCGGAAATCTGCGAAAAATTACATTATAGTTTTCACACTATTCCTAATATTATCTTACACCTTAATACATTGTTTCCATATTGAAAGGTAATAAAGATACTCACAATATTGAAACATTCTTATTAAGCATGAAAGATAATAAAACTTTCCGAAACCGATTGCACACATTTCGTTCCCTAACAATGTGAATTGCAAAAACATTAATCAATACAAAATATAATGAAGTGTCTACACATTTGCAAAACTGTGTACAAAGCAGCAAGCTACAAATTTGAAATGTGTTTCTCTTTATTTTCGAACCCAGCAGTGCCACCACAATAGAAACACGTACTGTATAACCATATGAAATTATGTGTGTATCGAAAATGTATCGAAACATGAAGGAAACAGCTCTCATTTTAGACATGGAAACAAGCACAGTTCGTTTGAAACGTTTGCGAAAATGTTCCCTAATATGCTACTTGGGATAAACAAAATCGACTTAACTTTTGTAGATAATTATTAGATCTTGTTGTCTGTAAACCTAATTCAAAGATTGTCATTTTATGAGCGACGAAGCCCATTTTCACCTTAATGGCTTTGTTATAAATAAAATTTTAGATACTGGGCAAAAGAAAACCCACGTTAACCTCACGAACGACCACTTTACGCAGCGAAAGTAGCGGTTTGGTGTGCGTTATCAGCCACAGGAATTACTAGCCCATATATTTTTTGCAGAACGTCTTCTATACGAATCCACAAAAAAAATTTAGGTTGCCATTTAAAGATGATGTCATATCTTGAAAACAAAACACGATCGAGGAATGCCATTTATCAGAAAATATGTCTTTTTGAAAAGCAAAATTGACATGTCCAAGGATTTTTTTGTGAAATCCTTCCTGGAAAATGTTATTGAATTTGTTCCATACGTTATTACCACACTGTATTATACACTTCATGGTGTAATTGTTCTCTAAACCGTTGGTAACTTCAAGTTTCATTTCTTGCATGTGGCAAAACTCATACGGATTTTTAGTAAAACCTATATAAGGGCAGGATGGACAGCTTTTGTTTAGTATATCGTTAAAATTTCAAAATGGCACACTTTCTTATTTTCAAGGTAACAGCATTTAGGGAGTGAATATATTTTAATATGATTTAAATGTTATAACAACCATTGGTGGAAAAGCATCAAACACGTTTGAGTGAATTTGCCTCCTCTTCATAGACCATTACTATAAGAAACGTTGCTACCCCAGAAACGTTTCTAACTTCACATTCAATAATAATATTCGCAAAGTAAGACTTAGTTGCTCTAAAATTATGTAACAAAATATTATTAAGTAACTTCTATATTTACAATTTTCCTAATTATTGTCTTATATAACCCATGATTCATATTAATTGCAAACGGCCAATATATTTCAAAATAATCTTCGTAAACATTATATATACGTAATAAGAATTGTCTTTTCGGTTGGCCTGGATTACTTATCAAACACTTTTCCGGAAACAAAATATTTAAGACCAAAACCTATTTCAATTGTTCTTAATCTTAAGTATGTCACTGGATGACAATAATATTACGAGACATACTATTGTTAACTTTAACAGTTTGCAATTGACGTCCATTTATGTGGTGACATTTAGTATACATATTTAATTGACAAAGTCAAATATTAATCTATTCCATAACCGAACCGAATTTGCTATTAATAGCTTTAAAGAAAAAACTACCATCATGTATGTTTCTCCGGATATCGAAATCGAAAAAAAGAATATATCTGTCGGAATGTGTATATTTCTTCCTAATCAATTTCTTCTCATATCATAATAATTTTGCAATTATATAAGAATTTAAAAGTCTCGTAGATGCGGAAAACGTGTTCTTTTGAAATTGTACAATATTGGTTGAGGTAGGTAGTTATTCAGTGTCTCACACTTGCAAATCTTGTTAAATCTTGGCCTCACTATCAGTCGATATTTCGAGAAAATTTATTGCTGCAAAAATTCAATTACGTAGGAGTTAGGTCTAGCCAATGTACCATCAATGAAAAATGGACCGATCATATGAGCATACTACCCCAAATATTTAATTTCTGGGAATATTGAGGTCAAAAAAATCTTTGAAGATTTTTCCGAGATCAGTAACGCACGATTATCGAAAAATTATGTTGACCTTGATCCTAGAAATGTGTGATTATTATTGTTATAATTTTGGTACGACAAAAAATTTACTCAAGTAATTTAAATTAGAGATTTTATGTGTTAACCCATAAATAACAAAACGTCCCTAGTAGAAAATGAAAGAAAAGATAAATTTATAATTTTAGCATACTTTCTAATTTTTGTCTGAAATATTTTCAAATCTCAAAATATTGCTATGCTATTGGTTTCTTAACTTACTATAACAGTTTTATAAGATAGCTGTTAAATTACATACTTACGGCCTAGCTCATCAAAAAAATCGAAATTTTGGTGGTGGATAATATAATTTCCCATCATATGAAGAATCTGAAAAAAAAAGTTATGTATGAAAGAAAAGTGAAATGTATGTATTCAAAAGTATATTGGATAAAAAAAAAACAAACAGTCAATTCAAACTAGACTTAAAGAGCATTATATGGTTCATTCGAGTAATCTCAAATATGGAGGAACAAATAAGTCTAATGTTGCCCAGCGTGCTTTTGAGAAAAACCGTAGGATACATGTAACTTAAAGTTAAAAACTTAACAAATAATACGCAGCAAATGGTATGAGCGGTGATAAATATTCCAAATAGTCGTTTCTAATGATGATTGGGTCATGGATAATACATTATGTTCTTAAATTAATTTTTAGTTATCTCTAGATGTCAGCTTGGTTGACGAAATTCATGTCGATTTTAATATTGAGTGTTTTGGTGTTTTGGAAACTAATTTGGTATCAGTATCACATCAAAGGTTTCAACGATTTTTAGGTTTAAAAACTGACCGTCAAATTATCTGATTATACTTTTGTCCAGTGTTCATTTCTGATTAATGGACTGTAAGAAGTTAGTTTTTACAGCGTTATCGAGGGTTTGATGAGCTAACAAGGAGACAATTTATGTTTCAACGAGCCTAAGGATTCACTTGATCAAATCGATCTGCCTTTACAAGAACTTTAGACATTCTACTAGACAATTGATTGAATAATAATACAATGATAATGATTGATCTCAATATTTCAACAAAACTGTATTGATGACTCATCGTTTGTGATAATAATAGGATAACAGTTCTTTAACTTGTATACGAAAAAGTAAAAGTGTATTAAAAGCTCAACTGAAAGTAACGTGAACCTCGCTCTCTAGAAAAACACAATAAATCTTAATAATCCACCTATTATATCTCACACAATACACTTATTGTTATTATTTAACAGTAACACGGCAACTTTTTACAGGTTGTTATATCTAATTTCTTAAAAATTGTCAAATTAAAATAATTGTTAATAAATTCATTTCAGATAACTGTGATTTGATGTACGAAATTAATGTCAGGAATGTTTTCAGGGAAGTCATATGTACAACTTTATAAAAAGTTGAGGCATCTTTTTGAAATTTTATAAAAAACTGCAATTATAGTCCAGCTATTTATTTATAATCAAAATAAAGAAAATCGGATTCCTTAAAAGACCCTTAAAAATGTTTAAATAACATTGTTTTTTATTATTCTTCTACAAGCATGATTATTTCTGATTTAGTAACATTAGTGCCAAATGCAGAAAAAAAGTAAAACTTATGCACATATTTTACGAGACCTCTAGATTAAAAAGCGGCTAAATACATTTTTTTAAATAAATTGGGTTTTCTACGCCATATTTTTCATGTGTACATATTATATGCATCTATTTTATATTTGAAAAAGCGGCCTAAATTCCTTATAAATTTCTCAGTAAGAATCAAAACCATCTAAATAATATGGGTGTCTACAGCGTCTAAATCCGTTTAAATTCAAAAACGACTAAATTCAATACCCACAATTAGGTGCCATCTGTGCTAAGATCAAAAGCAACTAAGTGCAGTGCATATCTGTAAAAGCTCTATTGTTGCAAGTTTTTATTCCTGCGAGTTAATTAAAAAATGTCTCGGCCCATAAAAACTATACATCAGTCGTCAAGAAAAAGGATACCAAATATTTCAGAATAGAAAAGAGTGACTTCAAAAGAAGAAAATCAATCTAGCTGCTGCTTGACAGTACTTTTTCATCATCATATTCAATCTGACATCAAAGAAATATAATATTTTAATAAAAAACTACAAATACCAACTAGACAAACTAGACAAACGAACCAAACGAGACATGTAATGCACACGAGATACACGAGACAACCGAGGTAAATAAAATAAATAGAAAAATGATGAAAAAATACTGTGGACACCGACTTTACTTATTTTAATTGAATGAAAAATTAATTTTAGACCGTATTTTCTTGATAACGGTCAATCTGACGGGAAATTTTCAAGAGTACTTTTCGACACAAAATCTCATTCTGCACCATTCTTATTTGAAACATTTTCTGGGCTCCCCTTGAGACGTGTCCTCCTAGTGCACCAATTTCACTGCTATTCAATAGGGTTCTTTTTGGATTCCTCAGATATTATATGTAAAGTCTCAGTGTTTGAAAAAATGATAGCACAACAATGACACAGATACATAGACTCACAGACACACAGACGGCATGCCAATTCGGATAACTTTCCTATTTTCAGGTGTCAAAAAATGTCAATTTTCATCATAATCTGGAATTTGATTTTCGTCCCGCATCTGTGAAAATAATAAGTTTTATAATTATGTGCATGATAAATTAAAACCATATAAATTTTACGTAAAAGTTAAAAATTATTTTCAGCTTAACAAATGATCGATTAAGTATTTCTATGGTAATTTATATAAAAAAATAAATGTTCTTGTTATTATTGCTCAAATAAATAAATTCTGCTTTAATTTACGTCATTCCTTGTTCTAGAAAAGAACATTGCGCTTAAGAATTCATAATAGCACTAGTGCGGTAATAAAGATCTTATCGAAAATCTAAATAATTTGTTTAGTAGCTTTTTCCTGGACTGGATTGACCTTTGATGTGAAAGTAACACCGACGTAGTTTCCATGAAACACCAAAAAACTATACAATGTGTCCCAAATTGGTGGTGCATGCATTGCTATCTCGGTTATTATTGGAGATAGAAAGAAAAACGGTTAAATGGGGACTTTTTTGTAGAATTTTATGACCGTTTCGATGCCGTTTTTAAATTTGGTCTAGTTCTGTCCGTTTTCCAGATATTTTCAAAAAAAATGTAAAGGTGCATTTTAAGAAACTTCCCGTATCTGCCTAATCTGATGACTGGTGATATTTCAAACAAATTAATTAAAAACTTCAAAAAACTTGTCAATATGTCGTCCTTGTTCCTCAATGCACTTTTGACATCGCTTTAATATTGAACTGCACGTTCTCCTTAAAGTATTTCTGTTAACAGCAGCCAAAGTATTTCTTACACGTTCTTCTAAAATTTGAATATTTTCTGGTGGTTCAACTGCATAAACTACGTTTTTTTGCATGCCCCCAAAAGAAAATAGTCCAATAGAGTGAGATCAGGAGACCTGGTCAGAGAAAGTTGCCATTATTTGCAATAATTTTATTATCAAAAGGTACTCTTAAGAATTGTGTTACTATGTCGCTATTATGTGCTGGACAACCATCATGATGATATCAAATCTGGTTAATATCTTCTACAGCAAGTCTAAGAGCTATTATTTGTTCTTGCAATATTCGCAAATATTTTGCACCGTTCAAATTATCATGATAAATAAATGGTCCAATAATACGATTATCTGGAAAGTATTTTTTATATGAATTATTATCAATGAACGATTTAAACAAGTTTACCTATAATGTCACACCAGACATTGCATCCAAATTTTTTGGGTTTGAAACCTTCTTTGGCTAATTATGTGAGGGTCCTGGATACTTCAGTAGTGTGCGTTATGTCAATTGAAAACACCACAATTAGTGGTCCATAATACTTTTGAATGAAAGTCTGGGTTTTTTGGACATTTTTGTATAAACCAATCACAATATGCTACTCTTCTCTCATAGTCATTTTCTTGTAAACCTTGAACGATGCTTGGTTTGTATGGGTGATAATAATTTTTCTTTAATATGTTATGCACAGTTGTTTTGGGAACATCTATCTGATTTGAAATTTGTCTTACAGATGCTGTAGCATTGTCTTCTACGTATTCTAATACAACGTTATTTCGCTTCTTTTTATCTATCTCATAGTCTTGTTTCTTTTTCCATTAAACCGTCCATAATTTAATAAATTCATAACAAGAGTCCTAAAATACCTTTCATTCGATTGCACACGTTCTGGAAAGTTATCCTCATAAATTCTTGATGTCTCATTAGTATTTTTGTTTGATTTAAAATAAATCTCTAGCATATCTAACTTTTCTTCCTTTGTATATCTCAAAGCCATAATAAATTCAAAAAAAAAAAGAACTTAATAAAATTAGTTATTACAAAGTAATGGTAATCACAGTGAAACACTAATAAAAATAAAAACAGTAATTATGACAACAAGAACTGTCAATTAAACATTGTTTTGTCTATTGTCATGGTAACAAGATCCATGGCACCTACTATTAGAAAAATAATACCATTATTTTATTTTATTTGGACGGTGCAAATCAATTCAACAACTCATTTAAATGTTTTAATTTTTTGTTTTAATTTTAAGTTGAAGCTAATAAAATCGGATTATTTTAAAATAAATTTTCTTCATGGCCTACTTAGAAAACTGAATTTTTTTTATATTTTACACCAATAACTAATTGTTTCTTGATATTGTGATACATCGTTGAAAAGGAAATTATGAGCACTATTGATCTCTCAAAAAACCTAATATGGCGCCCATCAGAAAATACAAAGTTAGTGACATTAACTCAAAAACAAATGACGATAGAAATTTTTTGGTAATGCGCAACGCGCGTTTTGTGATACAAAATCACATTGAAAAAATTATGAGAGCAAAGCAAAGTGCATCTTTCCTTGTGGCCCTTAGAATACTGGGTCTGAGTCATCGCGTAAACATGGCTTACTTTACGCACTATTTGTATAAATAGCCATTATTTAATTACCATTTCAAGTTAAATGACGTATATTTTCAAATTCCTGTTATGTTACAAAGTAAAATATTTGCATTAATACGCAAAATATAATATCAGTGTATATGAAATGATAAGAGTTTTTACATTTTTTTGTGAGCAAATTATAAATTGTATTAAAAATGACGTAATAATTTCCTGTCTAAAATTCGGTAAAGTGTTTCCTTTTTTCTAATTATTATTTTAGTCTTATCTGTATTGGTTAATTATCACTTCGGTAGCAGCTGCATATATAATTCGTGGTTTGTAACCACTCCTAATGAAATTGTTCAAACATTAGTATTATTGTAGTATACTAAGAAATTAAAATATTGTTCTACATTTAACAAAATTTTGTGAATAACTTGTAAGTATAGTAAATTTAATTATTATTTTCCCCCAGTTGTTATCAGTGCCACTTTCTCGAAAATTTATATACATTGTCCAATACACAGTCATATCTTAAGCATTTATAAATCGATTTTAACAAATTCGATGTATTCGGTGTAATAAAGAAAAAGATTTAAAAAAATCAGAGATTTATATTAGCGGTTGAGGCAGAATAATTTTTTTATAGAATTTGGTTTATCATAAACCCTTTTTTTATAGTAATCTTTAATAAAACAGTTTTCAGGATTTCAATATTTATCAAAATGTAGATAAACGATTTGAATCTATGATGACAATGTTACTTTGATTATTTCTTATTTTTACACTATTATAATTACGTTCTCCACTGTCTTTTTAATACACCCCAATACCCAACTTATATCCAAAATGGCTCATCATACAGGGAAGTCTAAAGCGAAATTTTTTATGCAATTTCAGATAGTGGTTCTTAAAAAAATATTAAAACTCAGTGGAGTTTAAATTTTTTGGAGAAAAACAATAGTCAAGAAACAAATATTTTTTTTTTTATTATATATATATTTTTTATATATATATATATATATATATATATATATATATATATATATATATATATATATATATATATATATATATATATATATATATATATATATATATATATATATATATATATATATATATATATATATATATATATATATATATATTATTATTATTATATATTATTATTTTATATATATATATATATATATATATATATATATATATATATATATATATATATATATATATATATATATATATATATATATATATATATATATATATATATATATATATATATATATATATATATATATATATATATATATATATATATATATATATATATATATATATATATATATATATATATATATATATATATATATGTTGTTTTTTTTTTTTTTATATATATATATATATATATATATATATATATGCCTGTTGAATTAAAAAAAAAATTAATCAAGAATAAATCTCTCTTAATACTCATTACGCACACACATAAAAAAATCCTCCGAGATGTTAAGGAAGTTTTTTTTTTTTTGAAAATCAACACACTATCCTCCGAAATGGAGTAGTTAAGGACAAAACTCCATTTGAGCTTTTTGTCTCAAAATAAAAATAACAATTTAAAATAATAAAATAAAAATTAAAAAAAATAAATGTAAATAAAAAAAAATATATTCAGGTATTATCTCCTAAATTTTCTCGATGTCCTTGAGGGTCACTAACTGCAAGTATTTTTGGGCTAGTCTGACATGTCTTATTTTAACCAAATTTAGTACATTTGTATTATGTTAATAAATCGTTAAAAATTTGTTTCAAACTAAAATATGTTTAACTTTAATAAAAACATATTTTAGTTTTCTTTTCCTAAATAACTTTAATAAATTTAGGAAAAGTATTATATTCATAAAAAAAATAATACGAAAACAATTTTTAGTGATGAAGTTAGTTTCACTAAGAGTGGATATTTAAATATGCGCAACATGCCTATGTGGGCAGATGAAAACCAGTATACAATTTTTGAGAAATATTCCCAGTTTCAATTTAAAGTTAATTATTGGGCAGGAATGTTATTGACTAATATTCTGTGACCTTTCAGACTACCAAATAATTTAAATGGAGCAAGGTATGTGTAAACTGAGGTTATATAACTGGTACATACATGATGGAGTTCCTCCGTACTTACTCAGTTAACGTTACGCAGTGGTTAAAAGATAATAATCCAGAAAAAATGTATTTGTAGTGGAAATGAAATAATACGATCATGGCTCCCACGAAGTTCCGACCTCAATCCTCTTGATTTTTATTTTTGGGTAACTTTAAAAGTAAATGTTTATAAGACCAAAAATTTCAATATTGCAGATTTAAGAGAGTTTTAAATGAAAACAACGCAATGAGGAATTCCGTAGAAACGCTTAATAGATTAAAATTTACTCTTAGATTAAAACGCAATCCTTTAAAAAAGAGCCTGAGCCTGCGTCGAAGGAAAAGGAAGGCATTTTCAGCAGTACTTAAATTAACTTTTTGTTATTTTATTACTAAATTTGTTCATTTATTTATTATTGTTAATTTATAAAAAAAAATGTTTTGCTTACATTGATTAAATTTAAATGCATATATTCTCTTTGGACATGTGGTAATATGTACTAGCACGAACAAAAGTAATGTCACAAATATCAAAACAATTTTTGATTTTGTAAAGTTAAAAAAAGAGAAACCTACATTTTTATAAGCCTCCAAAAAATAGTTTATTATGGTGTTTTTGTAAAATCTTTAAAGTAAAACAAAAAATTTGTCTGATATTTATCAAATTGAAAGAGCATTTACTTAAATACAGATGGGCTATTTAAATACTATTCTTAATCAAATTATTTCATCTTTATTGTTATATTATTGTTTCATACGAATGCAGGCTATTGAAATCGCATTCCTTTACTCTACAGAATTTACGAAAACACTATAGTATATTCACCAAGTTAGAAACTAGTTTACAAGTAGTTTATATTACCTGAAGATCTAAAAAAATTAATTTGCAACATTATTTTTTACACGGTTTGCATCACAAAAATGGTGACTGCGTTATTATTATTATTCTGGAAGATAATAATTAATTGTTATTAAGAATAACACGTATAAGTAGAAATGTAGATATAAAGTTTTTTGCATTTAATTCTAAAACTGTTAATTTTTTTGCAATTTTGATAAGAACATCATTTTCGTAGACACTTGAATGGTGAACCGCCTCTTGTCATCAAATTTTTAATCTATTATCTGACAAATGAGTTTTAAGTTATTCTGTTGTTAGATGAGACTGCTAAGAGCGCCCTCTATAAGTTTTGACAAAAAGAGACTTACCGAAAAATGTGCAACAATTTCTGCATCATACCAAATTTGACACAAACCAGATAAATAGAGCAAAAGTACATATGTACAGAAAACCATTTTAAAAAATCATCTTTGATCCCCTCCTAACAGCACAAAAATTGATAAATGTCAAAAGAAAAAATACGGGTCTTTTTTTTATTTTCTATACACAATTAAATTTCGGCCCCATTTTTGTGAATCACGTTGTTTGTTAGTTTAATTTAAATTTTAGTTTGTAATTTAAAAGGATCTTTTTACTTATTTATGTAACTTTTTTTAGCCATCGAGTATACCAAGATATATCAAACTACTAAATTCTGCTAAGAGTTTCATGTATAGGAGAATGAGTAAAATATTTCTAAATTATAAAATGTGAATTTTGAATAATAAACAATGGGGCATTCCTCTAATGACCTATTTCTCTGGCGTAATACTCGTCCGCCATATAGATAGATATGTTATAATTGATTTTATATGATGATTTCTTTTTTTGTTATAAACGACTTTCCCTTTTTCCCATGTTTGGAGTATTTAATTGTCTGTTGTAAATATAAATAATACTGCATCAAATTTAAATACAATAAAGAATTAGGAATAGAGTATTTTAATTTTTCATCATTACATATTTTCTGAAAAGAGACAAGACAAAAGAAACATGACGGTTGGTCGAATCCGTTTTTGGCACCCATTATGATAAACAATTAATATAAAAAATTATCCAACCATAAAGCATAATGACTCTAATTCAGTACCTTTAATTTCATTCTCAGAACATTCTATAAGTACCACAAAAACGAAACACACCACTAATTGTCTAAAACAATTAAATTCCATTTTCATATGCAGTAACTAGAGCGTGGTATGTTTTCACTTATTGTCTTCTGCAAGATTAAAATAACACTTAAATAATTATCCACTAAACACGTAACCATATGTGAAATTTTTGCCAAAATGTTGTACCCCGAACGCCTTATGTTAATTGCTAGGCCACCAAATTCATGTTTACTTCTTGCATTCATCTAATACCGGTAATGAAGTGCTTCAGAGGACATTCACGGCCACAACTGAGAGTAAAAACGACAGCCTGCCTAGCATCGGAGAAATTATAATCTAAAATTTTTAGATTGCCTATCTCAAAACATATTACTTTTCGTTTTTCTTCATTTCTCTTTTACAGATGTTGATGATGTCGACCTTAAATTTCTCTGATATAGAGCGTATAATTCTAAATCCCATGGACACACCAAATGGTGTGTGAAACAACTTTCCTTTCAACAGGGTTAGGTGGATTAATTAATAATTTAGAAACCAAAAGTTTTAATAAGATTAGGCATTTAAATATTATACAATAACACATGCAGCGTGAATTTCATTAACTCATGTTTACAATTTCGTGTAATAATTACTTGGTTATTGTTTGGAACTTTATTTTTTATTATTGCTATATTATGTTGATTTTAAATGCAATAAACGCGAAGTTATCACTTCAACAATTAACTGGGTTATGTGAAATTGCATATTTCCCTCTGAAAAAAGTTAAATCTTAATAAGTTAATAAATATTATTGCCATTAAAGAAAGTAATATTGACGTTATCTGATATTATTAAAATTTATTATTTATGTACTTTTTTTTTTACTATAATATATATTTTTATGGCTCACAAAATTTCTTTTGGTTGTTTTTAGGTACTATAAATAATATTAATTTTAAAGTAGTCAAAACTTGTTATGAAATTGAAGGTGATTAATTCTTGTTCTGATATTATTTCAACTTTAAGAGGAATCCGTCCTAAATTCAAAGCGCCGAATTTTGTGGATTCGCAAGTTACAGCATTTGTTCCTCAGCCTTTATTTTTTGATAATTCTCTATGTAATTTTTTTTTAATGTGTAGAAAAAAGAAATTTATTATTTGTATACTATTTTTTCTTTTACTATAATATATACTTTTATGGCCTTTAAAATTTCTTTTGGTTGTTTTTGGGTACTATAAATAATATTAATTTTAAAGTAGTCAAAACTTGTTATGAAATTGAAGGTGATTAATTCTTGTTCTGATATTATTTCAACTTTAAGAGGAATCCGTCCTAAATTCAAGCAGCCGCAGCCTTTATTTTTTGATATTTCTCAACTTATTTTTTTTTTTAATGTGTAGAGAAAAGATTGTATTACAAATCCTTGAAATCAGTTTTTATAAAACGTTTTAATTTTAATTAGAACATGAACTTTCTACGCAATCTACCTAATATTTATCGACCTGTATGGCCATTTCTTAAGCAAATATTTAAAATCTGGTTAAAAGGATTTCTTGTTAAATCGTTTAAGATTACAGCAACCAAATATCAATTAATACTTCTTTACAATGAGTTTGTGCAGATAGACCAATCGTACAATTTCCTTTTGTGCTATAAATACTTTAGAAGCAAGTGAAGAGTTTCCTCAAACATTAATCCATAAGATAAATTACCTAGCCTGAATTGAATACTGTGTACTGTATTTTCCAGCTTTATTTTAGTTCTTGTTCCTGATCTACCCATTCTAGATACAGTTCCTTAGCTACACTACGCCTTTGAGGGGCAATAACTTCGAAACACATGTCCGTAGCTGCATAATTTTTTTGGGGATATGGCACTAAACATTCTTTGTATTATTTTGAACCCAAATAAATCTATCTTATTATGAATATTCTTGGACAAGAATGACATAAAAAATGTTTTGCCAGTATTTAAAACTAAACCATTGCTCAAACAATAATTAAAAATTCGATTCCTAATTTGTTCGTCTTTCCAAGGATATTAAAAAAAATTGTGTCATCTAAATATTTAGTGATATTTGCATAGTTAACTATGAAAAATAAGAACCTTTGACATTAGTCAAAAATTGAAATCATTTTCCAGTCATATCTACCAGATATTGAATTAAAATGTCAATTCTTCTAACTATATTAGGAGAAACGATTAAAATATAAATTATTAAAAAAATCTAGTCACCTTGCATTTCAAAAATATAGTTTGCAGTTTAAAAACAAAAGTCATCTTTTTTCATAATTAGTTAAAAGCCATTGCTATTAGCATGTTTGAAAAATATAAAATATGCTAGATGTTTATTACATTGAATGTGATACTGAAGCTGAAAGAGATTTATATTTTTAATGTTCAGATCTTTGTACTACCTGTTCTCCACAGTTTGATGAATTATGAAAAACAAAGCCAAAATAAAAGAATACGTAATTGAAGGTATGAAACATGCTGAATCAAACGCATGTGAATAAAAGCTGTAACCAGAGGATTCTAAAAAAGCATAAATTCAAACCATATAAAGTGAGGCTTATTCATTAATTATGGCCGAGTGATACAGATTGCAATATATATTTTTATAATTGGTTCATCGGAAAATGTGAAGAAAATGAATATTTTTCCCGTCATATTATAGACCAATAAGATAAGAGTAATCAACAACTGAATTCGCAATTGGCATAATCGACATCATTGGTTCGACCATAATAAACATATATTTTCAACCAAAAAATACACAAGGACGATTTGTATTTAATGTTTTGCTCGGAATAGTGGGACAATGATACTGGGACCATCTATCTACAACGAAAATCTTAACACTCAACCGGATATTCGCCGCTCTCGGTACTTGCTGTAATGCAAGTCGCTATCCGCCACAGAGACATCTAGGATGTCGGTCGGATAGTAGCATCAGACCATATGAGAAGTTTCATACCTCTCACCACTATTCACTTCACCTTAGTTAGTATATAACTAGCAGGTTGGCCACTATCATTTGTCTGTTCCATAACCTATGGCTATGAAGAGAACAAATAAGTTCGAAATCGATCTATGTCTGGTTAGGAATTAACAAATGATATTGGCTATCGATCTATCACGATTTGAAGGTGTAATTCAATGCAGGTCGGGGTATTTGCCCGCTGAGTAGTTGTTTCCTTCAAATCATATTTAATAACATTAGTTCAGTCCACCTGGGCTAGGGGTCGCCGCTCTCGGTACTTGCTGTGATGCAAGTCGCTATCCGCCACAGAGACATCTAGGATGTCGGTCGGATTCAGACCATATGAGAAGTTTCATACCTCTCACCACTATTCACTTCACCATAGTTAGTATATAACTAGCAGGTTGGCCACTATCATTTGTCTGTTCCATAACCTATGACATACTGAAGAGAACAAATAAGGTCGAAATCGATCTATGTCTGGTTAGGAATTGACAAATAATATTGGCTATCGATCTATCATGATTTGAAGGTGTAATTCAATGCAGGTCGGGGTATTTCCCCGCTGAGTAGTTGTTTCCTTCAAATCATATTTAATAACATTAGTTTAGTCCACCTGGGCTAGGGGTCGCCGCTCTCGGTACTTGCTGTGATGCAAGTCGCTATCCGCCACAGAGACATCTAGGATGTCGGTCGGATAGTAGCATTCAGACCATATGAGAAGTTTCATACCTCTCACCACTATTCACTTCACCATAGTTAGTATATAACTAGCAGGTTGGCCACTATCATTTGTCTGTTCCATAACCTATGACATACTGAAGAGAACAAATAAGGTCGAAATCGATCTATGTCTGGTTAGGAATTGACAAATAATATTGGCTATCGATCTATCATGATTTGAAGGTGTAATTCAATGCAGGTCGGGGTATTTGCCCGCTGAGTAGTTGTTTCCTTCAAATCATATTTAATAACATTAGTTTAGTCCACCTGGGCTAGGGGTCGCCGCTCTCGGTACTTGCTGTGATGCAAGTCACTATCCGCCACAGAGACATCTAGGATGTCGGTCGGATAGTAGCATTCAGACCATATGAGAAGTTTCGTACCTCTCACCACTATTCATATATATATATATATATATATATATATATATATATATATATATATATATATATATATATATATATATATATATATATATATATATATATATATATATATATATATATATATATATATATATATATATATATATATATATATATATATATATATATATATATATATATATATATATATATATATATATATATATATATATATATATATATATATATATTGTCATGTTTGATATTGTTGCAAAAAACAATATTTTATCAAAGAAATGTTGCTCTAATTTTGAGAACGAAAGAATGTTCCGCAGTATATTCCGAAGAATTCCAAAACATCAACTCTTTATCATTTTAAAATATTTTTTTTTAGTTGTGAGACATTTTTTGGATAGGAAAAAACGTTTTTTTTAAACCAACCTCTTGACTGATCGTTTTGGAGCAGAGGTTTACTTATACATTTTTTTAAAGTAATTTATAGGACAGAAAGTTATATCACTTTTTCGAAATATCAAATATCAATGTCAATATCTCGAAATCGGTTAGATATCGAAATGCGGTTTTCACCTATCGACATTTAACGAAAATTGAGCACTACTCCCCCCCTTGGTTGCTTTTTATCTATTTCATTTAAAAGTAGGAGAAACAGACAAATTTAAGCAGCTGGGACACCCTATACACAAATACATGTCACAAGAATGACAAAAAGTATAATGTGACTTTAATTGATAAACTAATAATCACGAAGATATACCGTGGAAAGTTTAAATTACTGTTATTTTCGGTTTAAAATTAAGAATAGTAGGTTAATATTAATAAAAAAGTCAAATCAGATTCCTCATTAATTTTTTTATCACATTTATTACTTACATCAACACTTTTACATTTTGGATTGTTTAGTTAGTGTTAAGATAAATAGCAGAAAGTTAGCATGAAAGTTTAAAATTTATGAAGCATATTTTGGAGACTCGCTTGGCGAGGAACCGAATTTTATTTGTACAACAAAAGAATTGCACATAATACGACGGGCATTTCTCAAGGCATTAATTAATAATACACGCAGTATATTACGTTGAATATTTTTTAATAATAGTTTTTACACGACAATTTTAAGGATATTTGGTAACAATAGTGTAATCAATCATATCCACATCGTGGTTAGTGTTTACACCAATACTTTCAAGCGGCTAATAAAATAACTGAATAAATCGGATAAGTATTGGAGAAAAAGCTAATTCAATAAGAATAAAAAAAAGTTTCTCTGCGTTTCTGTCGACCGACCGTTTCGAACTATAACTTTTGCCAGACTCAAAATTAAGACGTCTTTGGTGTACTGGTTACCTCAGAAAATTTCGTAATACGGCAGTTACAGTCGATTAGATTAAATCTTTATTGGCTATATATTAACATTTGTGTTTTGACATATCAGGAACATAGAAAATACTATATAATAATTATAATGACAGTCAAAATCTTAAATTGTCACAAATTAAAAATTAAAAAGTTTAAACATGAGCAAACATAATGTAATGTACTCTTACATAAAGACAAACAATGGTATAAATAAAAGATTGATATATATTTTATAATAAATCATGATTTTGTATGAGAAAAATTCAGTTGACAGAAATTCGTGAAAAAAAAATACATTTTTTAGTAAAAATCGTTTGATCATAAATTTAAACCATTTGACTCAAGTTCTTGGCCAGCATTTGGTAGCTTGTCCTATTCTTTGTTTTAGCTAACTGCAAAGAATCTAAATTGATGACTTTTTTATGCATTGAATAGAAATAAATACTGTCATCCTCTATCCATCCACTATTCCATAAACAAAATATTGATACTGATAATCACCTAAATCTCTAATTTCTTTGGCTTTATGATTTGACTAATTATTAGATTCACTTTTATATATATGAGGCATTGCAGCATATATGTACAAGACAGAGTAAATATGTTTAAATTTACAGAAGCGACCTTAAAATCGTTCTTTATGTGCCAGTCTTGTAGTGATGCTTACAGTCTTTCTTTTGAGTGAAAAAATAGTTACAGTATGTGCCAAATGGCAGCATACCAAGATAGCGTAAGTTAAAAAAGACTGAATATGCTATTAATTTTGTTGTCTGTAATACACAATATGCCAAACTATGCTGGACGCAGTAGTTGACTAGAGTGCTCGATCGCAAGTGTGACTAGAGACGTATTTTTGCGCAACAAACGCTTTCAAACATATTAGTAAAAATTAATGCTGACTGGTTGAATACAAATTTTCTGTTCCACAGTTGGTTAATAAAGTAAACTCTTTGCTTATGGTTAGGGCACGAAAATTCGGCTTAGATAATAGCGTCACTGACAACGTCGCGTCGGTTGAAATAGTTGTATGCCCGCATTCTTTCATCAATGTAATCCTTGCTCGTGCTTCGGCTTTAAATTCGGTGGTTGTTTAATTTCTGTGGTGTTTATTTATTATTATTATTATTATTTAGTATGCAATAAGAAAATATTTCTTGATATATCCCTGTAAAACAACTGTTTGTTCCTTGTTAATTCACTATCTATTGTAACGCCCAAAAATTTAACATAATGAGAGGAATCCATATCTAGAGATTGTTTCGGTGTTATCTATATTCAAAACTATCTAACTTATTATTTAAAAAAAATAGTATTCAGCTCTAGATAAAGTGTTGCGAGCCTCAATTAACAAAGCAAAGGCATTACTATAAAAGTGATCCAAAGTTGTGTCATCTGCAAAAGGGCAAATTTTACCAAAATAGTACTATTTGGCAAATCAGTGATATAAACAAAACAGTACTGGCTCCAGAAGAGATCCTTGAGGTATACATTTTATATTTAATTAAATTGAGTAAGCATTATTAAAATTAACAAATTGAAATCTGTAAGATAATGTTTTTGCTAGGCTTCGGAAAATTTATAAAATCTTAATTTTCTACCTAAAATATTGTGCGATTAAGCAATTAAAAGCTGTGCTTAATTCCAAATTGGCCGTGTACTAATTCTTTTTCTTAAAAATCTTTATTTTTTATATTTGTTAATGTATTTATTGCTAACATTTATTAAAGAATTTATTACTAAAATTTATGAAAGAATTTATGGCTAAAGTCATTGATAAGTTTTTCTGAAATCATATTGACAGCTTCATAAATTGTTGAACCAGTAATTCATAGTATCTTTATATGGCACACGAAAGTTAAATATAATCGAAATTACCGATATCAGTTACAGACACAAAACTAAAATTCCTCTGATGTCAAAAATTAAGTGAGACCATTTAAAAAATATATGATGAATATCCTAAAATGTGCCATAATAATTTAATTTAAAACACACTACATAAATTTGACAATTATATATACTTTTACTCCCGTACAGACATTATAATTTATTTTACCAAGTACTCATTATTATAATAATTTCAAATAATTTAAGACTACTGGCGTATTTCCAGTCAAATTGTAAAAATAATGAAACACAGTAATTACGCTGATTTGCAATGAAAATTGCATAGTTAGGAAGTAACAAATTAGGCAAAAATAAACCAATAAGAATACTAACAGTTTTCACAATAAATATTAAATAGCCCAAAAGCAAGTAAAAAATGCAAATACTGTATGTATCGAAATGGAGAAACAGTATTTGCAATAAGTAAAGTTATTAAAATTAATATAAGCTAGACATTTTGCCTGGCCCCTACTTTGTTGTAGGGTAGGGATCTGTATCTTTTGATTTCGCAAATGCACTCAAATTTAGATTTAGCTCGAAATTCACAGTTATTTTTTTTACACTTGGCAGCCATCTTGCGACTACATTACAACGACAGTACTGCAATTATGTTATTTATCATTTAGAGTTTGTTTTTTTTTTTTAATTTAAGAACTAGAGAATCAAAAGGGCGCTCACGTAAAATATTTAGAATCTTTCCATAACATATATTTGATGTAGACTTTTTAGGCTACGAGTAGATCTCTGGCTAGATGGTTAAAGTAGGAACCAATTTGGGTATCAACATATTGTTGTTATAATAAAAGTCATTAACATGGTTATATGTAATCTCCATGAACTGAAAATCACAATTTTGATTTTACATATGCATATAGTGATTTTACTTACATAAATATAATTAATGAACTTCCAATGGTATTGAAGCATATCGGTACAATAGAATTTAATACTTTCATATTCTAATTAATTGTTAATTAAAGTGTAAAATTGCATACTTGAAATATGTTTCACAGTATGGATGTTTCATAATCCATTACTATACTTTTATCAATAATGCATCACAGTATCACCTATGTTCAAAATCCGATATTTCTGTGAAGCTCGGAGGAAGTTTAATATAATATAAATGAAACATACACAAATAGAAAACTGTTTTAATCATCTCCAGATGATGACAACTTGTTAGGCGAAACACGCGTTGAGTGCAGTATATGGTGTTTTGGTATTTTTAGTGATTAGTAATATACTTTTACTCTTGTGTGAAACAAATATTCCTAAGACAATTGTACACAAGACATAAAAACAAAAGAAATATCATCCGTACAAACCTACGACTGCCCAAGCTTTATTCAATATTGATCTTAGTAGAAGACTTGAATTTTGTCGTTGGTTTAATCATTTAATCAGAAAAGCGAAGAACAACCTGATTTTCTATCGAGAATCATATGGACCGATGAAAATTGTTTTACAAATTGTGGAGCACAAGCACAATTATCACCACTGGGCATGTAATTACGAAAAGAAGATTCCAAACTAGGTTTGGAATCAATATTTGGTGCGGCATGATAGATATTACCTTTTCTCTTCCTATTCTACTCCTATGATCTGCCTATAACCCTTTCCTTAATTAATATTTTTAGATCGCCATTTAATTTATCCATTCATTTTTCACAACAATTTAACGGGAGCAGCCTATCACGAACTTCTAGAAAATCAAGTTTTATCCGAGATAAGACAGCTTTTTATAGAACAAGAATAAACGAATTGTGGTTCCAACAAGATGGCTGTCCTGCACATAATATTAATAATGTTAGACGGATATGGCAGGAAAATTTTGGTAACCGCATAATTTCAAATAGAGGACCAGTATTGTGGCCTCCCCGCTCGCCTGATATAACCCCTCCTGATTATTATTTGTGCGGTATGGTGAAAAATGAAGGGTATGATTTTGAAAGCCCGGAAGCTATCGATATTTTGGAAGACACAGTTAGGAACGTTTTCGGGACAATAAATGCCAATACTCTCAGAAGAGTAATCATCTCAATTAGGCGTACATGCCAAAAATGTGTTCAGCTAAATGGAGGTCATATTGAACAGTTTTATTAAACCTTCTTACTTCTTTACTATCATTTCTTCTATTATGTTAATTTGCTGTTATTAAAAAATTTTCTCCATATCGATTATAATTAAAATTATTGTTAAACTGGTAACCTTAATATTACTGTTATTTTTTATAATGGTTGATATTAGGTATATCCATGAAATCAAAATAATTTTTTGATTTTCCATGACCTACTATTTTGTTTTGTTAAACAATGGATAACTTTTTTAAATTAGTACCTTAATTTTTTCCTCGGCATGTGATACATCATCTGAAAGCACTTTTTAAAAGCAATCAGAAACACAAGAATTCCAATATGGCTGCCATAAGAAAAACAAAAGTTACCTTGGATATCTCGAAAACAAAAGACTAATTCAAATATATCAAATTTGGTACGACCTGCTCATATACTGCTATATTGCAGCAATGCATTTAAAGTATCAGTAATTACAATGATAATATGTATAAATGAAATGTCTAATATTTGCAATTGTTCAAAGATAGAGTTCACCTTTCTATTTATTTTTTTGTTGTTTGTTTAAACGGTTACTAACTGAGATGCGTAAAGATTCAAGCAAAGTATAGACAGGGTGGTCTTCATACTGAGATTTGTTATGATTTTTATTGTATTGCATTAACATTTTTATTGTACTACATTATCGTATTATATTAACAGGTTAAAGCAATATTAAGTATTTTAAATAGTCCTTAAATATTTCTTCCAATTTAACCATCTAAGTTTATACAAATTTTTAAAGATTGTGAATCTACTTAAATTACATACGTATTAGACGCTGAACAATCGTGTTACTACGGTAACATAAAATAATGACATTTAATACTGTTAGATAATAATAATTGTACAATTAATATTAATATTTATAAATAACGTATATCAATTTCTAGTTCCATTAAAGACACAATTATAGAAAAAATTGTGTACTATCACATCCCGAGAGTGTTTTTAATGGACTTGCAAGCTTCCAGGACTCTGCTGTGGCTCGTCCTGGAATTTGCTTACTCGTCCAGTAAAATACCACTTTCAGGACTTGTTACGTAAATAACTATTATAATATCTTGCTAAACAATACGATAATCCATTATTAAAAATGTCACTTTATCTTTGCAGCTAATAATTTTATATTTTTTAATGTATTCCGATATACAAATCCTCGAAACACGTTTATTAACTAAATAAGTGAAAGTTATTCAATAGTAAATTTATTTTAAATTGATCGATATCTTGTTAAGCAAATAAACAAATGAAGATATCATATAAAAAATTAATTAATAGTAATTTCTATTGGCTGTGTATAACCCATTTCAGCGCTTCACATAATAGTAAATAGGTTTAATATATTTTTATACACAACCATAAAGAAACATTTTGACGATCCCACGTTCGCAATAAACAAAAGTAATAACTTTTATGATATCATCAGATATTACTTTGTTAGCCCTGGAGAAAACAAAAGATACCTTTATAAAACGTAAAAGAGACCTTAGAGGAAGTATATGTCGTATAAGAGTACTTCCGACGTATTTTTACTGTGTAAGCTATACTTAAGCTTTCTCTTGACATTCCTACCAATGACTTAGACCTTTCTTCGAGAAAGTATGTCACTGTCCCAACCTTAACCTATAGACAGGTGCTACTGGGTAATTTACCAAACTGTTAATGTGTATTATAACGAAATCTTTCACAAGAGGAACGTATTATATTCATCGGCCTTCAATTAACATCATCACTTTTTTCACTTTATTGGGCAGTGAAAGTGGACTGATAATTTCTATTGTTTGAATAAAAATTGCATCGTTCCTTTCAGGTAAATTATCGTATACGTCGGCAGTGGTGTTGTTGAAATTTCTTTAAAAAGGGGATAAAGATTACATTTAAAAAAAATGAAAAATCGGTATTGACCATTGAGTTTATCGAACTTTATTGGTCTAACTTTTGACATAAAAACGCTTTGCTTCTGTCATTGAGAGTATTGTCAAACTTGGTTTGACAATAACATTGATTGTGTGCATCCAATGATATTAGTTTCTGCAGAGATCAAAACCTAACAATTTCTCCAAGACTACTGCTGTATACAGGGTAGCCCATTTAACTTGGGCCTATACCTTATCTCAGAAACTATAGGTGCTACAAAAAAAATTTAGGTAAAAGTTATTCCAAATGAAATAAACTATTGTTCTTCAAAAACATCAGATTTTTTCCTTGCTTTTATACAGGGCGATAAAATAAAGTTGTATTTTTTAAAAGAGAATACCTACCATATATACATCATCATATAAGGAACCATATATCTAAAATGCCTATTTTTTGAGTTATAGCATTTAAATAAAAAAATTTACAGATGGAGGTCAACATTGAAAGATAAATAATTCCGATATTAGATAGTTTTAGAATTTGCAACTTTACATAGACAATTCGCACATAGCATTGTGTAGAACGGTCATAAGAAAATTTAAAATTTTTTATACAGGGTGGTTGTAAAACCACTGTCAATTGATAAAGCTTTAAACGTTGATAAGTCAAAAATCTTACATGGTCTATCCTGTATATAATTCCTTAGATAGATATAGAATTAAATTCCTTTCGATATGGTATGGATTCCCTGTACTCAAAGTTGCTCGTTTTCATGATATCACAAACAGAAAAATGAAATTTTTTTTATTGATATGAAATTGAAAAAAAATACCTAATAATCATACATTTTCAACCAACAAATTTGCTAAGTATCTATATCAAAACAAAATCATGAACACCAACATTTTTTACTGATGGTGATATTATGAAATATAAAAAACTAAACATTTACAAGTTTTTTATGTACCCATCGTTTTGAACAATACAAGTGGTGTATCTTACTTGAAGATTCGCAATGGTATTTGCTACATAATTTGTGGTATTCAAATAATTTATGGCCATTCTTATTCTTTTCTGAACCTCGTAGTGTTAGGGTAAAATTTATAGAAAGTTTTTTTTCAAGGTGCCCCATAAAAATTAGTCAAATGAGGTCAAATCCGGGCTACGAGCCGGTCATGAGATTATACCGTTTCGTCCAATCCATTCCTGGTGGTTTTGATTTAAAAATTCTCTGATGTTCACACTTCCATGGTAAGGACAAGTTGACTAATTTCTTTTTCCAATAAATGTAAATATCTAACTGAATTTCAATTCCACTCCAGTAATGTGTATTCTTTCGATTAAATATGTCGGCAGCGGCCGTTAAAATAGACTCTTCAGTCCAAAGAACTTGATCAAGAACGGTATTTAGAAAATGTCTATCCATCAAAAGACTGCAAAAATCAGATCTTGACTGAAAATTTCTTTGTTCCAATTTTTGTACTGGTAAGAATTTGTATGGCCGGCGTTTGTTAATTTTGAGGCAAGTTTGAATTACAGTTCTTGGACCTTCTATATCTAACGTCGCCTGACAAGTGAATGTTACGGAAATATCTTCAAAACGAAATAAAATATCAATTATTTGTCTTCAATTAGACTAGTCTAGGTCTCTCCCGTTTTTTTTTTCGATAATGTTCCATGTCTTCTTAAAATTTGTATTAATCTGGCAAACATTTTCTTTTCAACAATCCGTTTAGCTGAAAATTTCGATCTATGCTCTCTAACGGCAAGAGCAGGGCTATTATTTTTAGATAGGTAACAATCTATCATGTCAATTTTCTCTTCATGTGTATACATTTTTATTACAGAAATATTACTTCAAAATAAACCACCAAAAATGTCAAAGTATTGTTAAATATTCTTAACATGGCAACGAGAATAATGGTGTACTATTTGTTTTATTCATGGCTGGCTGTTTCAAATTAGTAGAAAACTGCCGCGTCACATATAATGCGGCAAATTTTCTACTAATTTGATTGACTGAAATAGTAAATCAAAGGAGTAGTAAGAGGCTGTCAAAACGAGAATGATAATATCTCTGTATATTGACTGTCAACCATTTAGTGACGAAAAATGTTTACTGTCAATTTTGACAAACCGCAAGAAATAAATGGTAAACTTGTAAAAATTGTCAAATATCATGAAAACGAGCAACTTTGAGTATAGGGAACACATACCTATACCATATAGAAGAGAATTTAATTCTATATCGATCTAAGGAATAATATACAGGGTGTTCCATTTAAGATTTTTGAGTTATTAACGTTTAAAGCTTTGTAAATTGACAGCGACTTTACAACCACCCTGTATACAAATTTTCAAATTTTCCTATGACTGTTCTATACAATATTATGTGCAATTGTCTGTGCAAAGTTGCAAATTCTAAAAATATCTAGTGTGGGAATTATTAATATTTTAATGTTGACCTCCACCTGTCAATTTTTTTTTAATTTAATGCTTATAACTCAAAAACCGCTGCCAATTACTTGGGGATCAGAACTTCCTCACCGTAGTAAAACTCGATGTGTGGTAGAGTTTATAATAAAGTAATTTTTGACGTTTCAAAAGTCATATTTCTTGAGGTTTCAAAAAGTTACATATTGACTTTTCACAAAAGTCCCTTTGACGTTTCAAAAACCTCATATTTTTTGACGTTTCAAATAAGTCACATTTTGACGTTTCAAGAAAGTCACTTTGATGTTTCAAAAAAAGTCACTTTTTTGACGTTTCAAAAATTGGGACCAATTTTGCTCATAAAGGACTTCAATCTCTTTCTTGACCTCTAGAATGTGTGTACCAAATTTGAAACCTTGATCTCAAAAACTCTAGTTGTTATCGAGAACCAGATAGGCACACAGACAGAAAATTTGATATTTCTGAAATTTTGTGTATCGTCATAATTCGTCGAGATTCGTCCAGAAAAGCAATAAAAAATTTAAAAATTTTTTTCACGAATACATAAATTCCTCACTTTGAGGGGGTGAGGAAGTAAAAAATAGGCATTTTAGACATATATTTCCATATATGGTGATGAAGAGAATTTTACATAGAAATTGAAACTGTAATAATCTATGTAAAAAATACAACTTTATCTTATAGTCCTGTATAAAAGCAAGCAAAAAAAAAAATCTGATATTGAAATATAATAATTCATTTCATTTGACACAACTTTTACCATAAAGTTCTTTTCATAGCACCTATAGTTTCTGAGATAAAGTATACGCCCAAGTTTAACGTGCCACCCTGAAGGTGACGTTAGTAGGTGAATAACAGCCGAAAAATAAATATTTCTGAGAAAATCACGTAAACTTAGATAACTAGTAGCATTTACAACTTTAATATTATCTACCGAGATGGAACCACATCCGATACGTTCTTTTGTGGTCGCGCCTCTAATATTATTATTATATGTTAAAAATACGTTGAAAGTACATACGTCGTACATGTGTTTATATTCTATTTCATTAGGAATGGTTGGTTTCGTGTCAGAAATTTGTGTACTTTGGTGTGATTGCGTTATTATTACATTTAGTTCAGACCTCAAACAGTAAGCACGCAAATTGTAGAGCTGGTTAGGGCTATATCGAGCAGTGATAAAAATTTACAACTCGTGCCAACTTTTAGTTTAAGTGCTGTAAATAGTGTCATCTATTTGCAAGCTGATTTAAATTAAGGAAAAACCCGAATTATACCGACAGTATCACAACCAATCTGCTGGATTGTTAAAGGTAAAAATCCCATCAATAATAAATATAAACTTTAATAACACCAGAAACTGTACCGTACCTGAAGACAATATAAGTGTATGTCCAAACTGTCTATCAACAAAACAAAGTCCCCTAACAACGTGCGATGGATGTAAAATATCCGTACATCTAGCATGCATTGGCTTATCAATGTGGAAGTACGAACAACGCGAAATAAATTGGAGAAAAATTAGCCTCCATTACGGAAGTGAATAACAGTACGGTAAATTCTTCAAATTCATTCGAGAAAGCTGTGGTTGAAGCAAAGCAAAGATAAAATTGAAACTGATTGATATAATCTACAAAACTTTTCAGATATCAATTTAGCTCTTGAAGAATTCTACAACAGACTTCATTACATCATAGATCAACACGTTCCTCAATACAAAACATATAAAAGGATTTATCCAAAATAGTATACCAGTGAAATAATCAATAATATCAAACAGAAAGACAAATATATCAGCAAATTAAAAAAACTATTATCTCGAACAATATAAACAACTTAGAGCTTCAATAAAACAACAGCGTATCAACAATATATCTCTAGTATATAGACCTCATTATCCTCTGGCCCTTCATACAATCGAAAAGACAACGAACAAGATTACCTGGAAAAACGTCATTGAAGGATAAAGAATATGATAAAATCCACAAGAAATTATAAACGTATTTGCCGATTTCTTTAGTTCAGTGTATAGTGCTTCAAGTAGTAGCACGCAAAATGTGACGATGTGACCTAATACAACAACAATTTCGAAACTATAAGTATAAGAAACATTTCTATGTCAGAAATAAAGGATTCTATAAAAAAATAAAGAATAAAATGACATCCGGTCCGGGACTTATACCATTATTTCTGGTGAAAGACTGCGCTGACGCACTCTCCATACCGTTATTCATCCTGTTTAACCTTTCCATTAAAACGTCAGTCTTTCCCAACCAATGGAAAGTAGTAAAAGCTTTTCCAATTTTTGAAGCAGACGATATGGCCTGTGTAAACAATTATAGACAAATTTCTCTTCTGTGCAATTTTGCAAAAGTACTGGAAATTATTGTATACAATCGCATATATTTGTCCATAAAGAACATATTATCGCCATGTCAGCACGGATTCATGTCTAACAGATTTACTGTTACGAGCCTAGTGTCATTCAGTTAAACCGTGTCTAAAGTCATAGACGAACAGGCAAAAAAGTTTGTATACGGACTTTACCAAAGCCTTCGACCGCATTGATCATCAGCTACTGTTACAAAAGTTGGAAAAGTTCGAATTTAACCTAAGCCTACTAAACTTTTTTCGGTCATACCTAACAGAGAGAAAGCAATTTGTATTTTACAACGGACATAAATCATCGACAAACCTGGCAATATCCGGAGTACCACAAGGCCCCAATCTCGGGCCCTTATTATTTCTGGTGTTTATAGATGATCTGTGTATTTAACTACAATACGATACCCTGATATTTGCAGATAATTTAAAAATTTTCAAGTACATGAGTTCAGTAAATGATTGTATAAGTCTTCAAAATAATCTCGACACAGTCAACAATTGGTGTATTCTAAAAAAGTTGGCATTAATGTCACCAAATGTAATGTAGTAACACACAAAGAGATAAATCATATTATCTACAACTACAGAATAATTGATACTGTCCTAGAGTGGACAAATGCAATCAAAGATTTAGGCATATATTTCGATCCTGAACTCAGCTTTGCCGAACATACGAACATTAAGTTTAAAGACGCAGTCAAAATGCTAGGCTTTGTCATAAGAAATTGTAAATCATTTACTAATTCAACATATCTAAAATTATTATATTTCTCTTACGTAAGATCAAAGATCGAGTATGGAAGCATAATATGCAACCCGTATTACCTTATCCATAAAAATACGCTAGAGCAACAACAAAGAAAATTTCTAAAAGTTTTATCTTTTAGAGCTACAGGTAATTATCCCGAGAGAGGGGTAGACAATAGGTATCTACTGGCTAGCTTTAATTTTGAGAGTCTAGAATTTCGACGAATCTGTTCCATGCTAATTTTTCTCCATAAACTACTACATAACGAAATTGACTGTCCTCAAATTCTTTCACAAATTAATCTGCTGATTCCTAGAGCGCATTCTCGACAAAATAATTTTACAATATTCGAGCCAACAGCAACGTGATATTAAAATCACCTATACATTGTATGTGTTATAATTTTAATAAAACAAGTCAATATTGTGATTTAAACAATTGTACGCAAAAAAGAACTATTGAAATATGCTAGACAAGTTTTTGAAATATAATCTTTGAACCAAAATCTTCTTTATACCTCTGCATTTTTATTTTATTTATTTACCTTCTTCAAAATGCTCAAATATTACCTTACACGAATTATTTATTGTCATATTATTTACCTGTCTTAATTATTATTATTGTTATATCCTTCCTTTTCAACTATATCTGAACTACTTTAATGCCTAGTGAGATTAATGTTCATTATATGATTTACTATATTATATATCATGTAAGAACTTTTACTTTACTATACTCAGCTTCAAATTTTGTATTTTTTTTATAACAACTTTATGGATTTAAGTTTATTACCTTAGTTGGTAAGTTTATAGTTTAATATAAGTATAAGATTTAAGTATCATATTTTACGCATATTTTGTATTGAAACTTTGTCCTGTAAGTGGGGTTACCTGTTGGGCAAATAAAGCATATTATTACTATTATTTTCACTTATGGTTATATTCTAATTAAAAGGAAACCCTTTGAAAAAATTAAATTAAAATAAATAATTCAAATGTTAAATACAGCTCCCAACTTAGCAAGAGGACTGAAAATAGAAAATAAAGGATGAAATGTTTTTACACGAACTTATCATATCATATGGCTTTACAAAGCAATTCCGTTCATTTTGTTGTCATTTTATTTTTATCACATAAAAGCTTGTTACTTTCTCTTATTTGATTTTTTTTTAATTATAAATTTTTAAACAACATCGTTTAAGCATTATATCAAATGTTTTCAACTGAAAACATGAGTTCTTTTATTTCTTTAGTAAAACGAGCGAATAATAACTTCAGTGTCTCAAAAATGTCATTTCCACCCATTTGATTCCGTTTTCAAAAGAAATCAACGGCAACAATAATGTTTTAGACACAGCGGATAAATTTTGCGCAAAAAATATAGGTTTTGCAGAGAAATGAGCGTTATAAAAGTTTTCTTGCATTGTTGTTTTTTTTTTAAGTATGTTACAGGGTTATTTCTTAATCACAAATAAAACTAGGGATCAACACTGGACAGTCACGGAGGTGCGAATGTTGTTTTATTTTTTGATTCTTAATCTACAACAATACACAAATCGAAACTCATAACAAAATCTCGTTTCTCATTTTCTACGTACTTTTTTTTGTATGTTGACTTGATCACGAAAGATGTTTTAAATTTCATCTATTTATTTTGTGTTTTAAGTTATGTTATATGAAATAAAAGTAGTTTTTTTTTACATACAGCATTTTTTGTTAAGTAGTGTGGGATGTGACGAAAAAAATGAGACTCAGAATATTAAACAGTGTCAGCGTCATTCGGAGATATTGTTACGTGTCTAGACGACACGATTGGTGAATTGGGTTATCTGAACGAGCAGGGGCGAGGTAGAAAAAGTTGTGTCAGAGTATAACCCAGTAGATTATTTCAGATACATTTCATTCATAAATCCACTGAGCGTTCTGGGACTTCGATGCAGGTGGTTGCGTCACAGGCGTAGTATTTTACAAGGATACCATGGGTGTACGAAGCAAATTTATCGTTGTTGATTAATTATTAAAATAAATAATTATTAGTTAGGAAAGAGCCCACGGGTTTTTAATGTTTGTGCAGCCAGATGTATATATTTCAGTTTTTAAAATTTTATATGATTAAAATAAAAAATCTGTAGATTGTCTAGATAAATGAAATAAAATACACAATAGGCGTAATATTTTGTTATTAATAATTGAATATTAAATGCTAAACATTTCTTAGATTACAAAATAAAATAGCTAGGTATAAAAAAACCAAATGAATTATTGATATTATTTCCAAATTATTAATTTTGTGTTTTGTTGCCCGTTTTAAAACTTCTATTAATAAATTTAAGACTGTAAAATATGTTCGTATTTTTTTTCTAACGCACTTATTTTCAGTAATTTAGAAAAAACTGCCGAAAAACTGCCGATATACAGCGCTTCTACTCACATGATGTGGTGTGGAAGTAAAATATTATACTTTCAATTTACACTCTTAAAATTACATTATTAATGGTTTTTGCTTTTGTAAAACAATAACTCCTGTACTAAAATTAATAGACTAATGTAATCGTTTTTTCACGAGGAAATATGAATAAAACTTTCCGTAACTACTGCAATAAATGCTAGTTTTACATTTATTTATTATTTTGCTAATATACACTCACATGAAAAGTATAGGGACAAAATTATACAAGACATAAAAAACACATTTGCTTGTTTTTTTTTCCAAATCGATTAAAAAAAACGTATATTTATAAAAATGTCCATAGACATCTTGTGAGGACATAAAAGAAATCAATGTTTGAGTAGTTTATCATTATATACGTATCATAGGATATATACGGGGTGTTCTAACATAAATGGCATTCTAAATAAGTATTTTACTATCGAAGAAGAAACAATCGTAATGGAAGAGAAAAATGTAAACCACTTAACAGATGGTCAACATGGGTCAAAAATTTAAGGATTCCAAAAAAATTTATATACAGGGTGTCCCATAATTAAGTGCCTCTATTCAAACATTTGCCTTAACTCATTTTATAATTAAAAGTGCGGAATTATTTTTATAGAGGTATGTAGTTACCATCCTGCATTGCAATATTTAAATACAAATAACTTTAAAACAATAGTTTATATCGACATTTAGTAAGAGGACATCTTTTATTCAGTTTTTAACACTAGCGTTTCTTTCCACTATAAATGTGTAAAAAATAGGACAAGGAATTAATGCAAAAATTCACCCTTACACCCTTTGTAATTACTCCAACAAATCATGATATGTAGATAAAAATTTAACAAAATATGTAACATTATAAAATTAATCACGGTCCAAATTTAATTTTTGCAACTTAAGACGTTTCGAATTTATTGGCAAATAACTATATTGTACGACCCCCTTTAAGGGATTGTGGCTCCCTTATGAACTGAGTTAAGGCAACTGTTTATATACAAAACTCCACTTATTTTTTATAGTCCTATTACCCCATTGAAAGAAGGTATTTAATTATGTGACACCCTGTATATACTTTAACTTTATTTAACTCTTTTGCCCTGTAAATGGCCCCGCAAATAATAGAACCCCAAGATACGTTGTGTTAAAAATAATCGTCTATATATTGCTTTACATGAATCTAATAACTACCCGTCACCGCCTGGCTGAAATTATCAGTGTTGAATTAAAAAATATGGATTTACAAAACGAGAGCATCAATAAACGTTTAAAAACTGACTAAACTTTGCATAAATTGACTAATTTGTAATTTGTTTACAACATCACGCATTTTAAAATTGTTCTGTAATATCTTTAAAAATTATTTAAAATAGATTGAGAAGAGCATTCGTCTAATTGTAAATACAAAACTAAAGATTTTATTTTTTATTCTATTTCTTGTTTTATTTATACTTTCAATTTATACACTGAACTGAATCTGCTGTTGGCTGCTTGTGAAACATTATTAAAATTATTAAAAATAAAGAAACTTTTTGCGTTTAAATGTTTCAAAAAATATTTTAGTAAAACTCTACACGTATTTCGGCTTTTAGGCCTTTCTCAAGAGTACAGATGATCAATATCATCATAAAATATTTCTGAAATATTTAAAAGCAAAAAGTTTCCTTATTTTTAATAATTTCAATTTATATTCATAAAAATTAGTTCATTAATGGTTTCTGTTTTTGCAAAACAATACCTAACTCCTATACTACATTCAATATGTTTTATGCTTGCAATACTTTAACAGTTTTTCACATAGCTTTCAAAATCACGATGAAATGAATAAAACTTTTCATTACTACATAGTGCACCGTAAAACGGGGAAAAAGTAGCTTCCTTCTTGAAAAAAATTTTTTTTAAGGTACAACCACTTGGGACCTTCACAGCATGATAGCCTAGGTCCTTGGCCATCTGTAATGGCCAATTACAACATTTTTTTGGAGGTCAAACTTTTTTTTATTACGAAGAATGTCATAAATTTGTCAAAATTAATTTTTTCTTACTTTTTCACACATCCCTCATGATATCTCCGTAACCAATCGAGATAATTATAGGTATTTTTTTTTAATTGATAAAGGAAATGTGGGCGAAGGTCACTGCTTTAATTTCGTTTTTATGGAAAATTTATTTTTTTTGTAAAACTAGGTGAAACTGGAACGTTTACCTTCCCTGCTGCATTTTTTTCGGTAAGCGAAAAACTTTTTTTATTTTAAGAAATTTTGTCATACCATATGTGTATGAAATAAAGCTTACACTTCAAGGAAGTTTTTAAAAAAAAAGTCAGTTCTCTACGACTTATAGTTTTCGAGATTTTGTTTTTTAAAGTTACGAGTTTTTCGACCCTAGATGCGCCTCACTGCGGCACCACTCAAGTGTGTAGAGTGTAGACTATTGAATACAAGTAATCTTATATTATACATATATTGTCATTTAGAAACAAACTTTTCTTTGTGTAATGTGAATGCGAATAAGTATTATTTTTATTGAGTTTTTACATATTATTTAATGCTTAACAATGGAATGTTTATTTTATGTTATCAGAATTAAAATCAGGTAATACAATTCTGGTAAAATCTGTTGATACTGATGTCCTGATTTTGCTTTTACATTATTACTGTGAAACACCAGATATGTCCCAAAGGAATATATTTATACAATTAGGACAAAGTAAGAATATACATTTTTTGTCAATTAACAATATTGTGGCAAATTTAGGAGAAGAAATTTGCAAGAAAGTATTAACGATTCATTGCCTAACTGGTTGTGACACAACTAATGCCATGTATAAAATAGGGAAGAAAACGGCATTCTATGTTTTATATAAAAATTTAAATAATTTAAAAGATTTAGAAAACCTTCCTTTTCTGTCAGAGGATAAAGCGATGGAATTAGGGGGTAAAATATACGCTTTATTTATATAAGAATAAAAACAAAAATATAAAATCCCTGAATGAGATGTGACTTAATAACAAGTACAAATCGGCCAGCTTCTGAGCTGCCTCCTACTGACCATTCTTTTAGACAACATTTAAAAAGGTAATAATTATTTTTCTAGATCGCCCATATCTATTAAAAAAAGAAACAAAACACCTACATGTAATTATTTTCTTTTTAGGTATAATAATATAATAATAACACCACATGAAATTACAACCCTCTTTATTCCTGAAGGTCTGGAATGACCTTGTGTGGGAGAGGGCTACAGATTTAGAGACAATGGACACACACCCAATGTCCGAGTATACTACGATTAATCTCTCTCACAGAAAAATCCCAGTCCCTCGACCGGGAATCGAACCCGGGACCCCGAAGTTTTGAGGCAAGTACATTACCTCTAGACCGCGGAGCCAGGTGTCTGTATCAATTAAAAATTTAGTACAATAGCCATATACAATACATGCAGATGGAAGATCCAGCTCGATACGGTTGGACATTTGAAGAAAATGTTTGGAAGGCAACTTTTTCTAGTCAAAAATCTGTGCCCGATATTGTAAGGCAAAGTTTGTCAATTAAATAAGATGTTCCGACAGGGTCTGTAACAACAGATGTACCTGTTTTGCTCAAGGTTTGAAATGCTGCAGTGAGTGCAAATATGCAAACTGCTGCAACCAAGGAACTGTCTAGATATTTTTAGATTCCGACGTTGACGATTTTTAAAATATTTTTATAACAAGTTTTAAATTTATGTTTTAAAATAAATAATTATTTCGTATTTTTTTTTAATTCAATTTTAGGTTTTAATGTATAAATATAATGGATTTTAAATAATGTGCAATGTAAATAATGATAAGTAAAACCTAAGTGCTTATGAAAATAAAATTTATATTAAAGATATGTCAAAAATAATACTTAATAGTATGCACCCACAACACGCATAGCACACTGATTAAAGCACAGCAGAACCGGGGGGAGATATCCTGCCCGCAGAAACTTAATTTCAAATAACAATAACTTGAAACGTACAAGTCGGAGAGTATTGCGTTTTTTTTAAAAACTTCCTTGATGTGTTAATTTTATTCCGTATGCATATACTGTGGCAAAATTCCTTAAAACAAAAAAAGTTTTTCGCTTACTGAAAAAAGTACTGCAAGAAAAATAAATGTTAAAGTATTACCTAATTTTATAAAAAACTAGGTTTTCCATAAAGACTAAATTAATTCAGTCACCTCCGCTCACGTTTCCTTTATCGACTAAAAAAAAAAACTTGATTATCTCAATTGGTTCCGGAGATATCGTGTGGGATGTGTGAAAAAGTACGAACAATTAATTTTGACAGATTTATGACATTTTTCATAATATAAAAAGTTGGACCTCCCAAAAAATGTTGTAATTTGCCATTTTAGATGGCCAAGGGCCTAATCTATTATTCTGTGAAGGTCCCATGTGGTTGTACCTTAAAGAATTTTTTTGGAACGTTTTTGTCGGTTTTTCAGTGTACTAACAATAACTTTTATTTGTACACCCTTTACATGAGCAAACCATTTCCCCTCTTTTCTTATCGTTTCACATTTTAAAATAAAATAAAATGCATACAATTGGTACAGTATACTAATTACGCGTAAAGCACTTACACCACGAGTTATTTTTTATTTCGCTGATAACATACACGCCACTCTGACGGCCACTACTACACTGATGCTAGTGATGCTTATCAGAATACCAAGTCAGTATAACTGCTCTTGAAGGTACCCGGCGGCGCCGGCGATGCCTAGCAATAAGGAGAAATAACCTACTGATTATACTGTGGTTGTGACTTGTGCCTTTAAGAAGAAAGTTGCAATCGTATACCTACCCAACTATAGCAATACTTTCATACAGCTAAGGAAATATAAAAAAAGTTTCTAACTCTAAAATACGCAAAGCTGTTACTTAACATTTTTTTTTTTTTAAGTTTACCCATGGCGTTGTGAGTTGTTTTTCTTTGTGCAGTCATCTCACGTGTCGCAATTAATTTTTAATTTAAGATTGCGTTTTCACCAAGGCAGCCAACATAAAACTCTAAATTTCTCTTAAACTCTTTCAACGACACTAAAAACAAAAATGATAAATGCGTACTAATAAAATATATAGGTATAGACATCTGATTTGCTTGTAATTTTGCCTGCTAAATCCATTGTTATGGATACCTGGTCAAAAAAGGTGAATTAAAAGTAGATTTTTTTATATATAATATGCAGTAGTATTATGAAATGTGAAACAAATTAGAAAATCATGATCTCAAAAAATGTGCTATTACAATGGATAATTCAGTAAAATCTGATGCTGTCATTATTATTAAGAACTTTGTGGCAGGCTATATATTCTATTCAATTTTGCAAAAAGAAATGACCTAACAGCAGATTCGATATAACTTCAAGCTAATATCTTAAAATTTCTCTAACTTAATTTGGGAGATTTAAAATGAATGAAAAATACTCTTCGTTTGAATTTTTTCTACTTTGCCTTCTTATAACCTGAAAAGCGACAGAGACAGATGATATTAATTTCTTTATCGAATTCGACATAAAAAATACGTCGAAAATTACAATGGAAATTTTACTATATTCCGATTTGTGTTTAATAAAATTACAAGGTAAAACATAGAAAAATAGAAAAAAATTTGCTCTTTAATTCCTGGAGCTTTGGCAGTACTTCCTTTTTCACTAAAAATCAACTTTTTCAGGGGTGAGACCTAGAAAATTCATAGATTTTGATTTTTCTGCATCACTCTGAAGTACATAGTACTTATTTCGCAATATTGGGTCACAATGGGAGTAACAAATATTTTTATTTTTATATTTTATTAAAAAAATAAATAAATACTTACATACATAATAAATAGAAATAATAAATTAATCACAATGAAAATTACAGTTACAAAACATCACATTATTATTAGATCATAAATAAGAAAGTAGCAAAACAATAAATAAAATAATTGCTTTAAAAAGAGTATAGCTCAGGTAGATTTTCATAAACATGTTTCAACAATAAGAACTATTTTTTACGTTGTCTGTTATTTATTGTTAACATTTTTATTATAATTACTATCAAATGATTCGATCTGCAGAATATCAGACGACGCTTTTTATTAGTGACTTCTTTATTTTCGAAATATGACAACCTCGATTCGTATAAAATAATTTCCGTATGCACTGTTTTGATATAACTAAGTCCATTAGTCAGTACACGATCAAAATATGGCATATTACAGTAATGAGATGGAATTAAGGCTCTCTGTGAGCACGTAGCAAAAAGAATTAAATCTACTCTTCCCAAAATATCATTTTGTATTTGTTTAAAAACAAGTCTATAATATTTTTAGAGGCTCAAAGAGATTTTATAACATTTTACCTTTAATTTTTAATAGCACATAATTCACCTTAAATATGAAAGTGTGTACAGCGAACTTTTGTTTTTAGGTAAACTATGTAAGAGCAGAATGTTACTAAGATTTTTTTTATCAGCAGATGAAATTGGAACGAGATATATTAATATCGTAAAGCAATCATGAAGTTTCCTAAAACCGAAAAAAAGAAGAGAATTACGTCAATACCCTCATTCCAAAATATCTGCAGTTAAATAATTCATCCATTTTAATTTTCATTTACATGGAACTGAATATTAGCAAAAAGGGATTTTAAATAACTATTAACTTATTCTCCTATTTCTGCGAACGTTCTGCGCCAATGGAAATAGGTCATAATATGCTAACTTCTTCTGATATAACGCCTCAACATATTTAAAAATGTAGTTCTAAAACTGGGGAGTTTTCAGTGGTAGATATAGTATGCATAGTGTCTTCAAAATACAGAGGGGAAACTTCGACTGCTGCTTCCTATTCCCAAAATAAAAAAAAAATTCTATCCTCATGGCTCCTAAAAATATTTTATTTTCCCGATTCAAGAACCGATAATAATTATAACTTACTGAACTTGAAACAAAATTGCTTACACCCAATGATAATTTCTTCATCCATCATGAAGGAACAGTGCCAGTCTCTTCATGAACACATTCGAAATAGAAGGAAAAGAAAAATTCGAGTATTTCCTCAGGGTCTAGATTAGGGTATGTGGATGATATTTCTGCAGTGTTTGATACAAAATAATATAAAGAGTGACAGCGGGCCAATTCTATTAGCCCGCTCTATTAGCGAACCGTGATAATTTAGGTATAAATATAAATAGGATACATTGTTAGCATAAGTCTAGTTTTAATCATCTCCAAATGATGCCATCTTAGTTGGGGAAACGCGCATCGAGTGCAGTATGTGTTTTCGTGTTTTGACATAGATATACTGTCTCCAGAGTATGACTTCTTGTAATAAGGATCTAATCGCTATACATACCTACCATTTCAAAGGAGCTCCTTTATCTAAAAATTTGCTATAAATACATTAAGCAAAGATTAGTATTTTCAGATATATTTTTATGAAATTTTTGGAAGAGGTTTATCAATATCCACCAGTATCAAAAGGAAATACAAATATTGCAAAATAATTATCCATTCTTAAGGATCATTGGATGGTGGTATAAATCAACAAGTTCAATTCATGACGCAAGAAAATGTCGAGGTGTAAAGAAATAAATTGAACAAAACAAACATATGACACTGAGATATTTCGTATCTTAATGATTCATTCAGCAACGGTTCATTTGACAATTTGTTTTCCGCTTGTGTCTAAAAAATGCTCGACAGTTCGAATCCGGGTGTTCACATCACGTAATTTTAATTGTGATTGGTGACAAAGCATGGCTTCATTATCATGGTGCGAGACCACAGTAGAACTATACTGTACTGAGACTATCTGAACACCACGCGTCAGAAAAATGGTCATTTTTTGGTAGCCCTTCATCACCCTGAATCTCGTAAATGAAGCGTTACGATATCCACCTTTATAGGAACTCTTTTTCCCATTTTGGTGTGAGAAAAATGTTCCTGAATTTATGTCATGCATTTGTGGAACACCCTGTATAGACATACCATTTTAATAAAGGGTGTTCCGTGATAGAAAATGTAATTTAAAGACAGAAAAATACATGACTAGAGTTATGCGCAGTTTACAGTCGCCTCTCTGTTGCCAGCACGATGGGGCGATCGCAGCACAAATGCATAAATTGCTGTAAAAAAGCTATGAATGATGGTTTGAAGTTGTTTCTCTATTATGGTGTACTAATTTAGTAGTTACATTTTTTCAGTAGATGGTGCACAAAATCAATAGAAATCAAATTTTACTGCTGCAAAAAGCCACAGATATGGATATACCAACTTTGTTTATTCACTATTCACATAACACCGTCGAACTCAACGCATAACACAAATTTTGATCAACAAAGGATCACGGATACGTATGGGACAGGGAGTCCCGAGGGAATACTGTAACACAAGCGCCATCTGTAGATAAAGAATATAAGTACTAACTGGTTTTCTTTTTCTCCGATCCCTACTAACGACTGATCTGATGGCATATTTATTTGAAAATTACTTCACATCAATTTGAATCTACTTTACACTTTACAGTGACCTGTATCCGCAACTATACTTATATAATTGTATCTGAGTCGCTCCCTGTCGAAAACAGGAGAGAATGCTTAATAGGGATTGGAGAAAAGTGAAACCATTTAGTACTTACGGCCTTCTCCTACAGATGGCACAGGTTACTGTATTCCTTCGAGACTCCCTATCTAACACAAATCCGTGATCCGTTGCTGATTAAAATTTGTGTGTGTTATGTATTGATTTCAATGGTGTTATGTGAATTCGTGAATAAACAAAGTAAGTTGGTGTATCTATATTTGTGGCTTTTTTGAAGCAGTAAAATTTGAATTCTTTTGATTTTGTGCGCCTTCTACTGAAAAATGTCACTACTAAATTATTACATCATAATAGAGAAACAACTTCTATCTTTCATAGCTTTTTTACAGTAATTTATGCAAAAAATGAAATCTTCCGAAGTCCGTAGATAAATCTAGCAATTTTGTAAGCCATCTACTGAACAGTTCGTCTCCTTTCTACCGACAAAAGGTTCGTTATGATTAACAACGCTGCTAAAATAGCAGATCAGTGTCGCATCGACATTCGCGCTGCGATTGTCTCATCGTGCTGGCAACAGACGAGCGACAGTAAGCTGCGCATACCGCTAGTCCTATATCTAGTGGTCTAGCGCAATCTGTATAAATATGTATCAAGAAATACTTCGTAAGGGAGATACAGCCCCTCAAAGAGATTTTCATAATATTTCAGAAACCGTTAAAGATATAATTATGAAATTTGACACATCTTTATAACCTTTATGTGTCTAAGCGAACTCTAAGATCAAAATTTAAAAATCTTAATCAGAAGCATCTTTTACTGAGGGGTGTAGGGTAAAAATTCCCCTGACAATTTTGGCTGTAATTTCTTGCCGCTTTTATCAACAACATCTGAAATTTCTAATATTTTTTTACAAAAAAAGGGGTATCTAGCATTTTTCCTTTAAAACTTACTGTTTATGAGAAAAAATCAATTTAAAATTTATGTTACAAACCATAAATGGCATTAAAACCAATTTTAGATCTACTATAAAGATACTACAGAATAATAAACGTAAAGAAATCTTTTCCTTTATTTAAATTTTGATATTAGAATTCATTTAGACGCATAAAAATTATAAACTGTATCAAATTTTTAAATTTTTCTTTAACGGTTTCTAAAATATTGGAAAAAATCATGAACAGAATCACTTCTAATGTATTACGAAGTATCGTGTACGAAGTATTTTTCGATACATGTTTACAGAAAACTTTTGTCTTAAAATTATAAGTTCTATCACCTATTTCAATTTGTAACAGTAAAAGTGGAACATCCTATATATATATTAACATTATAAGTTAGAAAGCAGCTTCCATTGGAGTATCATTTGTATAAGCATTGAGTTTCTTTTTTTCTTAATAATTTACATTTTATTTATAACAGATTTTATCCAGTCTGACGTAACCGGTACTTTATGATATATTCCAGGTTGATGCGGTTCACCACAACCAAATCCCGCGCTAGTAATACCAGCTAAAGTCCATCTTCCATTTTCTAACACAATCAAAGGTCCTCCAGAATCTCCCAAGCAAGCGTCGTGTTGGCCATTCTCATGACCTGCGCATAGCATTTCATCATGGAGATCAACAGTAATTTGTTTTATTTTGTGCCATATCATACACTCTTTAATCTCTAAAAGCAAAACCTGTATTAATTACAACAGATGGAATAAGTTGTCCATTTCAATATTTTATGTTCAATTTTAATTATTTTTAGTAAAATTTTATGTCACAGAATTAATGAATTAATTAATTTGATAGAATAAAATATCATCTACTGCAAAATAATCAAATACATTATTTTTAAGATTCATACAGTAAAACCTTGAACTCTTGCTCTAAAGTCGAAATTTTTTTATTTGAGGAATATATCGGCCTAATATTTTTTTTCAGAAATACGTATTTTATTCTGCTCCAGCACAAATCATTTAGACATACGACAGCAAAGTTATGGAATTCATTACGTATAATGTTTTCCTATATGTAAAAAACCTTTTAGGTCGCAGTGAATATTAATTTCCTTCGATGAATCTATTCTCGCCTCAGAACTCAAGGAATAAAAATTGGGCAATAAATTCAGTAACTTTACTACTAATGGCTGGAAGGAGTGTTGCTTTGAAAATCATGAATTTAGGGTCACCAAAAATTTTGCCAAACCCCAAATTCCCGAAAAACCCGGGCGCCCCCCACCCCGCGGCAAATTTGTGCTAGATCTTGGTACAAGATTCACTTATTTAAACAGTTTTAATCACCCCGTTTATAAAAATATTTCAAGCATATGAAAACTCATATTATTTTTTTTGTCAGAAGAGGAAAAAATGAACTACCTAATATAGGAACTGTTGCACTTCTTAAAACATTAGTTCCCATAAGTTCGTTCGAGGGCTGTATTTTACCCCACCCAGCAACCACTGCGTTTCTCCTAGGAAGTTTTAAATTAACATTCGGCAAACAAATAGGGGTGATGTGAAATTCATATCCAGCTTCTGTTACTAACTCCAGTAGTGCCAAATCGAATCGATCAGGTTGTGTAGCGCGAAACTGGAATTTTGGATGGACTATCCTTTTTTTAACCTGTAAAAAATAAATACCTCACATTAGAAATAATCGCGTCACAAAAATATATGTTAAATTTTAATAAACAGTTTATGTAATGCCTATTCTAGATTATTTCTAATCATGCAAAATTAAAATGCTAAATAAATTTTTAATTAAAAAAATTGCATGTATCTCAAATAAAATAGTGTGCAATTTTCTTTTTCCATTTACAAATATTATTAGGTCGTTTCCATAAAGAAGACAACTAACATTTAAATTAAAACAGTTTTAACGATAAATAAATTAAATTGCCGTTGTCCAAGACCCCTGTGGATTCTAATATTTCAAGATATTCGACAGAATTTTATCTTTTTTAGTGCTATATTGGGTGTTACTGCCCTTTCTTTTGTTAAATTTTTTTACCTAAAGAAATGATGTTATATACAGCCGATACACAAATAAAAATACATTGTTGAAATATAATAAATAAAAAGCAAAATCATCAACGTCGTAGATGTATCGAGGTTGTTCGACGAATTACTTCAATAGAATATTTGCTCTCTTAAGGAATAGTTTCAGTATAGTTAGGTGTGTGGAAAATGAATGGTTAGTTGCTACTCATCAACAACTATACAATATTTTCATTCATCAAAAAAATAATTCGCTGGTACCAGCCGTCATATTTTGCCATATTTTACCAAAGAAGTAAGAGAGGTAAGATTTGAGTGCTGCCAAAAACGGACCCAGTGAGATGAAAAATGCAATCAGATAGAATTGAGTGATGAATCCAGATTCTGTTTGAAGGCGAAGGAGAGTTCGCTGTCGATGTGGAGAAAGATTAGATATTCAGTTTTACGTGGAACGAAAGATATCGATTACTCCAGTGGTGCAAACAGCACATGGAAAAGGTCGCGTTACCATACTTTCAGTAGTTAAAATACTCTATTGTCCAATAGGATAATGCCAAACAATCGTGAACGTGACTGTTTTTTCATGGTTCGCAAGACCACCAGATTTTTCGCCAGTCGAAATTATATAGGTCATGATAGACATAGGGTCAGGACAATTACTGGTATGGACCTTTCTCGTTTACGGCAAGAGGTTAAGATTGCTTGGGACACAATAACTCAGAAAGATATCGACTATCTAATTCGTGGCCCGCCTCACTGTGTTAGGGAGTGTATAAGAGCACCACCACTATTAATTTTGAGGTAGATATCCTTGTTTAATAATAATGGAATTATTATCATTTGACACTCAAGACACAAAAAATCATTAAAATATTTTAACACTTATTCCTAGTTGTTGCATCTTTTATGTCATGTAGTATATTTGGATGGATGGAAAAGAAGTAATTGTTATATTAAAAAAATCACCAACCATTATTTACATTAGAGTGGTTAGGAAATTTCTCATTTTCTTCGTCTGTAATTTATGTTTAATTTTTATTACTTGATAATTTATTGTAGTTTGTAATTTAATAATTTATGTGTACATACTCTGTGTAATTCTGCTGGAGCCAATTCTGTCACCTTTCCAGTATCCTGGGTATCAAGTTCTCCCAAATAAACTAGAATTTCTTTTAGTCTGGCCGTAATTATGCAATGGGCTGCTGTCGCAACAAACCTTCTGGATACTAAAACAAAATAAAAGACAAAAATTGAATTGTGTATGATTAAACATGATGATATACTAAAAAAAAGACACAGTTTACTTTGATTTTTATCACTAATTTTATTGTAAGTTATGTTACTGCAATTTCGACATTTAATGTGCCATTTTCGATCGATTTTGAAGTGAATGTATGAATAAATAATAGATAATAAACCCTTATCTCTAAACTGACGTTATGCGAGAGGGCTACACAGTTAGATACAACGACCCCATGGTAAGTAACTGACACTAAATATCCAGAATGAAAATTGTCCGCAACGCTACAACAAAAGTAGTGCTAATTAAAAACGTCTTAGTGAGAAAATTGTAATCGTCAAACATTCATAATACAATTAAGAATTCAAAACACCACGTGATTATACGTACTGTAGTTTGTAACTTTAATTCTAATCTATCCCACAGATATGAATCCAAACTCCACTCACTGATAAGGACTGTAATTCCGAAAAGTCCGAGAATTGTTGTTTGGGGTGAAGGCTAGTCCCTGCTTTTCTATTTCTGAACCTCACATGGCCGACTTTGTAGATTTTACAGGATGCGAGGCAAATGTCAAGTTTCCTAAAATATTAATTATTGAAAAAACAAAAAAAGGATAATGATTTCAGACGAGGACAATTTAAGTGGTACTTAATATTTAAATAAAATGATTTTGAAGTACAATTTTATCTGATCGAAATTAAGCGTTATATACAGCATCAAGAGTAGAAAAATAACCCTTTCTTATCGTAGCTTCTCTCATAATATTAACGTTAGAAAAATATTTAAAAGTCAGAAATGTTGATATTCCTACGAAAAATTCAATAATAGTGATAAAAAAATACCAGAAAAAATTAAAATAAATTGTCTTCAAAAGGTTAATTCCATGTGAGATGTTCATATTGCAAATGAAAAAAGGTCTCTTTCCCACAAAAATTCACAAATAATTATTGTGTTTTGAATGTATTGTCTGTTAATGTTGGTGTTAACATATATCAGTTGGATAACGACAAATCAAATACACTGTATACACTTATGTGAAATTATATTCTGTTTAAGATGTTATTCCTACAGTGCTCGAGAATACGATGACATGTATTTTGTTTACATTTTTTTCGACGAAAATAGCAAAAGTAATAGCTACTTCTTTATCTAAATTGAAATCTGCCACATCTGTCTTTTTACCACATTAAAGCAAGTTTGGTTAGAAAGATCTGTCGAGAATTCTTGTGATGAAAGACCTCGCTGAAGAATAAACGCCTTCTGAGAGGTTTTCAATCCATTTATTTAACGTCGCGGTTGGTCTATTTTGGCTACTAAAGCAGATCGATGGCGATAGGAGACAGGCGATTTGGTGTTTCCGTAAACATGAATATGCCAAGATGGTAAATTTTACACTTTTTCGTCGTCTTTAACCTGCATCACAGTGCAAAAATACAGTCTTACATCTTTCTTTGAAAATGATGTTCAGGTAGATGACATTGTTCAAAATCATAGATTCATCGACAAATTTGTGCATTTTATTTACGTTTTTCAATAATACCACAGTTACAGTCCAGAAGTAGAAGTTCCCACGCCAATATTCTTGGCGTCGAACATAGTCTGAAGTGGCAGAAGTCGAGTATTTTACCTATCCCATCTGCAACGATGTAGGCCCTCGATAGATCTCCTCTGATCCTTACTGGTGGACCTTGTCGGCTGGGATGCCTTTTTTGGTGCTCTTATTTCTTCTGAAGTTGCCAGATTTTCGTATCAGATAAAACAATTTGTCATATACTGTACGAGTTTACATCAGAAGCCTTTAGATTTTTTTAGGAATAAAATAGTAACTATGCAACCGGTACACATTGTTGAAAAAGTGTTTTCACCAGAAAGTATTTCAATAATAAATATATTTCAAGAAAATATCGTTTTTATACATGTCACCATTTTTGTATTCAGTCTACTATGATGTTTAAATTAATATACTGGGTGTCCATAAGAATTACCACTCACTAAAAACAAAGCACAGAAAAAGACAAGGGCCCTAAAATAAGATTTGAATCCCCCCTAAAAAACCCCACAAATTTTTAAAATATTTAACTTTTTAAAGAAATTATTAAAAAAAAAAAAAAAAATTTAACTTGAACCTGTTTTATTCAATTGGACAAGGAAAGTGATTAAATCGTAATATTTTTTAAATAAGGAATCTGCATTGCTCTGTGTACTATACTTATGGGACACCTATAGGTTTCTATACTTTGAATTACAGTTCTATATCTGAACCAATCTGCCCATCTCCCTTGATCGGTGTGTATTCCCATTGCTCTGTGTGTATCCATGGTAATGAGTATGAAGGTAAATTTAGGAGATTTTCTAATATAATTTGGTTTTTGACTGCACCGCACAAAAATTTCAGGACCATTAATTTCAAATTGGTTTAAACAAAGTAGATCAATCGTAGACCAAATACATTATCCCTATGATATTTGATTAATCATCAAAGTTAAACAGCTACGCAGCAATTAGCCCGAAGCATGAACTATTTAATATCATGTTTGAATTAACTAAAAATAATTACCTAATACACCACCACACTGATATGTTGCAATTTTGATATAAGCTTGCCACGGAAATTGGCCAAATGCGGCCTCTCTACCACCTATTATTCTTTTTGAAAACACTCTGCCCGATGATAAGCCACAAATATCTTCTTCCTCAAAATCATCGATTCTTTTCTGCAAAACTGGCATCGATTCTTCCCTTATTCTAAAACATAGAGGTATTGTACAATTAGTAATTTCAACCACTTTCTTTTAACTTAATGGTAATAGGTGGAACGAAAATTTTCGGACCTTTTCAGTTAAATAAAAATACATCTTACAAAACATTTTAATTAATAATTTTTTTTACATATCATTTAACACTGTCCGGATATTGTAAAACAGTATTATTATGTAACACTTAAGGGTCCTAATTGTTCCATCCGACACAATTTTGTTCGAATGCTTCGCATAAGCCTCTACGTCGATTTCTCGAAGTTTAGTTCAGATCCTACTTATTATATTTTCTTCATTTTGAGCCTCCCAACCATTCTCGTAGACCTTCTGAGTTAATAAAGCCTAACATGTTTTAATAGGCCTAGCCTGGGGTAGGGTTAGGGAGTTATGAGCGCGAGTCACAAAAGGTATATTGTGCGCTTCAGGCCATTGTCTTGCATCTCTGGCATAATGGCATGAAGCTAAGTCAGGTCAAAACATGATCATCATTTTGGTGATGTAGATTGATAAACTCAAGCAATTTCGGCAAGCAACGTTGAGTGTAAACATTAGACTTTACCGCTTCACCTCCCAAATGTAGGGTCTAGAAACACCTGCCTCTGAAATAGCGCATCAGACAATTTTTCTGGGAATGTGGCTTTTATCTTATATTTTATTGCAGGAGTGTCGACCACATTTCTTGTATAAAACCCAGCATTACCCGGAGTTACCACATTACTCAAAGGAAAATACTTTTCATCAGCCATAATGATCTTGTTCCCAGCAAAATGGAGATCCCTCAAATATCGACATCTAGGAAGTTATGTATTCGTGAAAAACATTTTGAAAATTTTTATTGCATTTCTGGACAAATCCTGACGAATCATGACGATACACAAAATTTCAAACAGAAAAAAATGCTCTGCCCGTGCGTCTGTCTGTGTGGTTCGCGATAGCAGCTACAGTTTTTGAGATAAAGCTTTCAAATTTGGTACACACATTCTAGAGATCAAGGAAGAGATTGACTTCGTTGAAGAGGAAAATCGGTCCCAATGTCTAAAAAAAATATTAGTGACATTCCACCAATGTGACTTTTTTGAAACTTCAAAGTGACTTTTTTGAAATGTCAAAATGTGACTTTTTTGAAACGTCAAAAAATATGACTTTTTTTGAAACGTCAAAATGTGACTTTCTTGAAACGTAAAAAAATGTGACTTTTTTTGAAACGTTAAAATGTGACTATTTTGAAACGTCAAAAATTCGTTTATTATAAACTCCACCACACGTCGAGTTTTACTACGGTGAGGAAATTCTGATCCCCAAGTAATTGGCAGCGGTTTTTTTTAATTTCTCGAACCATTGTGGTGTGCGAAACATGAAAGCGACGAGCCAATTTACGGGAGACGCTCCAATACGGTTTTCAGCTGAGTGAAGATGCCTCTCTTGTAGTCTGACTGCAGCTAGTTTTCGTGGCCGACCACTCTTCGGTAGGTTCTGACAAGGTATACCTTCTTCACATTCACGAATTGTTTGGTATACAGTACTTCGACAAATATTTTCATCCTCAAAAAGGTGCACAATTTGCCGTTTAGGCATTTTGCCCACTAAATTATAAATATTCTTTTGTAATTCTAATTTGTACGCCATCTTTAAACACTTGAGAAGCAACATGGCCTGTCAAATTGATAAATGAGAACCATGGTAACGCTTGGCCGTAGCCTACTCTCTAGATTTGTTTTTTTAAAAAATAAATTCTTATAGAAACATTGTCGGAAAACGGTCGTTCCACCCGTTATATTGGTTGCAACCAGCCAACTCAACTGTTGTGTAATAATTCGTTCTCATTGGATATGTCAATACCAATCAAGTTTAAAGCTTCATGTCAAAGTTGAACCAGCTGTTGCACCCATTGTTTTTAGTAAAATTCCTTTTCTACTTTTTAAAGTATTGATTTTATTAGTAACTAATTAACGTAGGTACATGGGATTATAGCATTATGTTTAATTAATGTTAGTGTGCATGTGATTTTCAGGGATATGAGGGGGGGGTTAAAATGACTAGCTGGATTAGAGGCATTTCCGGTTCTTAAAATTATTCTTGTTTGCTTTGGTAATTAGATAGTTCCTAATTTTGTGTCAGTTGTAAATGAAAATATATTTTTGTTTGTTTGACCTTACATCTATATAAGCGATACAAATTATGAAAAGTGCTATACTTACTCTAATTTTTGTGGCACGTTGTCATCTTCCATAATATAATCTAAATCATTTTCCAAGGAACTATGGGATTTTCTGGAAGTAACACAGCAGGCTACTATCCAGGGACTAGCACCGCAACCTGACTGACTGGACCCTCCTACTAACCAACAGGCAAAGGACAATGTACATGAGTGTGTTAATCCTTTTATTTCACATTTTGAAGGAAAGCCGAACATTGTTACAAAGACTCTACCTAAAATTGGAAATTGCAAATAATAAAGTACTGAAACAAACAATTAACAAACCGACTATGGAAGGCGGGTAGTCACCATTCATGAACTGACCAATGGAATTCCAATTAAGGTATATTTATTTTCAATGTACTAGAGATTGGAACGTGTATGTGGTCTAGAGGCATTTTTTTTTGAGGTGCCTTTTTGTTTTTTGGAGGTGGTCCATTCCTCTTTTTTATTAATTTTTTCAACCCTTCTGTATCAAAATTAGTTCTTAGTTACCTCTAAAATCCCCTTTTTAACTAACTTGGAGTTAGCTGATTAAATAGGATACAAAAATCAAATATCAAAATGGTCAAAATATTAAAATTCAAGAAGGCAATTGAAAGGCTTTCTTTGCAATCGGTCTTTTCAATTAAATGTTGTCAAAATAAAAAACTAAATAACAGATTTCAAAAGCCTGAACTTACTTCTACATTTTAAGACTACCATAAGTTAAATCGTATTATTGGTTTTGGACATATGGTGAATTCAAAAAAAGCCTACTTACCGTCTTTAAAGTCTGGAACAAAAGAACAAACTTTAATATTTTGCCTACCATTTCTTTATTTTTCAACTGACTTTAATAAACTTAGTGTTTTGGGTAAGCAATAAAATTGGCTTTAAAAAATTGCAAACAAATTACCGAAATTGCTTATTCTACTACATCTTTAATAATGGCAATCAACAATACGAATTAGAGAAATAATTTATAAGTAGTCTTATCTAGATAATAACACGATGATATGGTGGAGGATAGTTCACCAGAAATTCATAATTAGGTGATAGGCACTAATGAAACTCGCCCTGTGAAACAAATATAATATTATTGAATCATTAAAAAAAACAACATTTTCAAATAAACAGTGAAGATCCAATTAATAAGTAGGTAATTAAGTCTAGCACATCATACCCCCTGAATTTGATCTCGTCGTGCAGCCACAATTGCCAAGACTCTTCTTCTCCTGTGTAAGGCCCGCGCTATTGAAATTTGAGGCAGTTCTTCCCAATATTGGGTATAGACTTGTTGTAAATACTCAATATTATTAAATTGATTGATGGTCATACAAAGGAATCCAGTGGAATCAACTCAGGACTGCAGGGTGATAATGTTATAACAATACAGACATAGTGAGTGAGTGATAAGTGTATCCCTCTGGTGGTCAGTGCTACTACGTCAGACATCATTGATGCAAAGCAGGTACCAAGAGCTGTGAGCTCGAAACCTGGGGGACTAAACTACATACTGAATAAGACTTATAGGAAACAACTACTCAGCGGACAAATTCCCCGACTTGCATTGGATTAAACCTGCAAGTCTTGTTTGGTAGCTAAAATCATTTGTCATTCCTCACTAGACATAGACAGGTTTTGAACTTGCTATGTTCTCGTCAGTATGCCATAAGTAATGGAAAAGACAAATAATAATAGCAAACCAGGCTAGCCTAAAGTAGACTAAGCAAGGCAGACATAGTGAGTGATAAGTGTATCCCTCTGGTGGTCAGTGCTACTACCCGTCAGACATCATGAATGTCTTACTGACTGATAGCGACCTGCAACATTAATGATGTCATGTGACACAATGAGGAACTTAAATTCCAAAGTGTCATAACTTTACAAAAAAATCCAAATTTTCGAAAACCAAAAAAAAAACGGGGTGATAAATTTCTGATTACGAAAAAAAAAAGTTTGCAAAGATTTTACTAACGGTCTAGAAGAAATCTGTGGAGGTTGCGCATTTTTGTAACTTTTTTTCTCAAATTATTTTAAAATTTTTTTCTGCAAAACATCGTCAATCACTAGTGACAGTCGTGCCTTAAAATATTGCCTGGGTTCCATGCTCCAGTATTAAGATATTGTATAACCTAAATCCACCAGCCGCCACTGATTCCCGCCACATATAATGCTACATCGTGTGCCGAACAAGTTTTATCGAAGTGGTCACCTGACTCGTACCAACCATGCTACAACGATTTTTTAAAGAGGGGGGGGCATAATCAGGCAAAGATACCCGCTCTGGCAAAGTAACCCGCTTCTACGGTATATTACAAAAATATTAAAGTAAACAAAATTTTATCAAAACAAAATCGATCATTCAACTAATAAAATTAGAGGAGAAACATGGAAAATAATAAATCATAAGTTAGGTAGAAATAATCAACTGCTAATAATATTAAATTATATTACGAAAATACCATCGTTACAGATCTAAATAAACTTGCAGATATTTTTGGTTCACATTTTTCTCTTGTAATCCATAAAAAATTACACTCTCACTTTAGACAAAATCTGTCCCTCCCATGTACACTTCCCAATATCAATCCACGACCTATCTTTTTTGTTCCGGTTTCTGAATTGTTGTTAATAAATACAATTAATAAATTAGAAAAAAAACATCTTTTGGTAATGATAGACTTAGTTTTCAATTGTTGAAACAAATTAATGAGTGTATCATACTACCACTAATGTATCTGATAAATTACTCAATTGAAAGTGGTTCTTTTCCAGATATTTTAAAAATTTCTCATGTAGTAGGTCATTAAATCAGGTGACCTTTTGGACAGAAAATTATAGACAAAAAACATTAGTCAGCTCTCTGTCTAAAACAATGAAAAGAGTTATTTACGATCAAATATCAGTATTTATAAAAACATTCTCACACTATGTCAACATGGTCTTAGGAACGGTAAATCAGTGGAGACTGCCAGTGTGGACTTACTTGATACAATTTACAGTCATCTAGATAAAGGTAAGTATGTGGTTATGTTACAATTTGACTTATCCAAAGCATTTGATACTTTGAATGTGAATTATATTATATCTAAACTTTTTAACCTCGGTATACGTGGTAGTATTCTGGAATGGATTCATTCATTCTTATTAAATCGCAAAGTAATTGTGAGGATTGGCATCCACTTCTCAGATAATTTTATGTTTCTCATGGTGTACCACAGGGGTCAGTTCTAGGGCCCTTGCTTTTATTTTATATGTCAACGATCTACCAAACCATATAAGAAGTGGGTCAGTGATGATGTTTGCTGACGACAGCACCATAACTGTGGCAGACCCCAATATTGATATTCTGCATAAGAAAAATCGGTAATGTATTAGATAAATTTTCTGCTTGATGTGATCGCAAGTTGCTCATTTGTTATTTATCAATGAATGAATTATTTTATAAAATAGTTTAAAATAGTGAAAATATTATTCTCTTTCTTTATTGGTTATAATTTGAATAAAATGTATCAAAAATAGGAAACTTTTATTTCTTATTTCTTAAAATTTGGACATAAATGACCATATTGCCAAAACTATTGAAAATAAATAAAAATATGGTAGGTCATTGGAAAGCTCTTGAAATTCTCTAATCGAATAAGAAATAACATACAGAGTGTTTCATTTGAAATAACAAAGTTATTCAGGTTATTAAATCTCCAAGTTTGCCACAAATATATGGACATCCTGTAGAAAAGAATCTCAAACCGAATACATGGTTTGAAAGCACTTTTCTATTGTAATTCAGTACCGTATCGAAGCATTTGAAAATATTTCAAGTTGTAATGGTGTACATTTGTCAAAATTTCTACATAACTTCAAATAATTCCTGAACTACTCAAACAAAGCACATATTATGTTAGTTTATCGGAAAGTTCTTGACCTCCACTAACCAAATATGCAATAATATAAATATTATTTAACTTAACAAAGTTGGTTACTGCCCAGCCAAAACAAAACACGCTGTATGACTAAAATTATTTTTATAATATGGAATGATGAATGTTGAGAAACTTTTGTGTTAACTTTTTTTTTCTATCTGTATTAGTTACAGAGTTCTGGAACAAATACGCACTAGGGGGACAGCCTGTATAATGGAAAAATTTTTATGGAATATTTAATATCAGTATTGGATTTATGTTCGATATATGTATATATTTCATGTAACGGCCCAGTATTTAAATAATGGGCCAATACATTGCCAGGCTGCCAGGATTTATTGTTACTTGTGATTTTTTGTCTGTACATTCAATATACCATATCCTTCAGCACAGTTAACAGTTATTTTTATGACTATATTATTATGACAAAATAAAAACAAGTGAAATACATACCTGTAACACTAACACCCTTTCTATATCCAGTGAGATCATCATTTTCTACACTCTGTTTTCCTTTCCAATAAGAATCTGGGGAGTACTCCGTGAATCCGAAAAACCCCAGCACGTGGACATTGTGTATAAACAACAACAATAAGATGCGCATCTCTCACTCATTTTTAAGTACCTTTAATCTGTCCACCACTAATTTCCGAATGTTCTTATAATATTTTTACAAGAAATGTCATCACTAGCAACATTTTCGAAATTATTAATACGCCGGTTCAGTTTTAATATTCACCGAGTGGTGCAACTTTTTTAATTGAAGAGATGGCATCCTTCTGAGACTGCGGGTGATGCGCATGTAACAGTAAAAGAATGGTGGTAACGGCACTAGTCCGAAAGTGGCCTACATTTACACACAGCCACTTCTTAAAGAAAGAACGAATTTATGCCGTAGTTATTAAGTGGGATGAAGGCAACCATTACTATAACTGGCTGATCAAAGTTTAAATTATAGTTTATTATAAATGATTAATTTCTATGTTGTTACAGTCATGACCTTGTGATTACAAGTAGGAGGAGGAATTAATACGGGCAACTTACAATTTATTAAACTAATTAAGGATAGTGAAGAAGTATGGTACTGTTACTGATGTATCTTAACGTACAGGGCACTCAAAATTATCGAAACAAGCCATTTTCGCTCTTGCGGTAGTATTTCTTCTTGTTCCATTTTGGATTTGTATGTTTTCTATATCTGCAAACGCTTTGGTGATATCAAGAATTTTGTACAACTTCCGATTCATACCAGAACTTTTTTATTTTAAATTGAACACCTCTTATATTTTCACGGATTTAGTGGCACCTAACTTTGTTATTTTCAGTTGTACAAAAAAAAATAAGAAACTGATTAATAGAACTTTTTCGGATTTAACAAAATTGAAAAATGACAAGTACCACGCAGAAACAATAATTACAATAAGCTACCGTAATGTAATTAATACAAATACAAGTCCGATCTGCTATGTTGGCAGACATACATACCATCACCAGACCGGTTTCTGGATATTAGCTGTCATCATGATATAATCTCCTTTTATGTCAAATCTCATATTGTCAACATGGGTTTATCGCATGTAGATCTGCAACTACTAACTTGGTGTCATTTTATTGCTGATATATTGGATTGTGGTGGTCAAGCAGATGTAATTTATACAGTCCTGTCAAATTCATTTGACAGACTCGATCATGGGATCCTGTTTCAAAAATTGTCAGAATTTGGGTTAACAAAATTTTCTTAGTTTTTATTATACTGGTAAAAGAACTTGGTAAAGATCATTAAATGTGAAGTATCGTGGTTTGTTATCTATTGAAGTGTTAGCAACTTCAGGAATTCCACAGAGTTCGGTCCTGACGCTCCTGATATTTGTATTATTTAAAAATGATAATGTCGAAATCTTCAAACTAATGACGATCTTAAATAGTTTGCAACTATTAACTCCGATGAAGATTGAGATCGGATTAAGTATTCTCTTTCAGAAATTAATCTGTGTTGTCGTAAGAAGAAGTTACCTTTAAATATATCAAAATTTAATGTTATGGCTTTTATGAAGGAAGTTAGTCCAATAAATTTTTCATACAAAATTAGTAATGAATTAGTAATTTGGTGTAGGCAATCTAAAAAGTGTTGGAGTCATTTTAGATACAAAATTAACCTTTTTTTCTCATTTGTTAGACAAGTTTGGTTTGTATGATTTAGCCTCACGGCGAGCCAACTTTTCTGTATTCTTTTTATGCAATTCTAGCTAATCAAGTCGATTGCGATTGTCCGAATGTTCTTAGTTCCATACACTGCAATATTCCTTCTTTTCAAACTCATTCGTACTCCTTTTTCTATTTAGTGACTCCAAAAACAAATTCCTTAAAATTTTCACCTATTTATAGCATGCGTTTAAATTATTTAGTCAGAAAAATATTGATATTCTCCATTATTGTAGTGTTAATATTATGTAGTAATATTTGAGGGAGACTTGAGATATATATATATATATATATATATATATATATATATATATATATATATATATATATATATATATATATATATATATATATATGTTAAATTCGTTTTCCGGGTATACTCCCGCGTAGGGGCAGATGAGATTCTGCCGAAACGTCGTTCAGACAACCACGGTCCCTCTCGGGGCCTATCACCTACGCGGGAGTATACCCGGAAAACGAATTTAACATTCACCACCCGCGAAAACCTGAAAAAAAACAAATATATATATATATATATATATATATATATATATATATATATATATATATATATATATATATATATATATATATTCGATATACAATATGTAAAATACCAAACAAAGACCGTTTGAACAAGAGAGAAGGATGTAACACTAACGACGGGGTCACGATGCGATGCTCTCATAACTATTTTTAAAACTATTTTTTTTGAGAATAATTATTGCTACTTTTTTAAGAATCATTCTTTTTAATTTATTTGAGAATCATCTAATGGCAGCATCTTGCCACAGTCAACATAGAAATTGTCCAGACTAGGCGAATTAAATACCAAAATAAAATAATCCAAGATAAAAAATAAAGATACATGTATTAATGAAATGATAATTATTGTAAAAATGTACCAAAAAGTCTCACCACTCCATCCCTTAAAATAAATCAAGGGATTAAAACCACAAATATGTCGAATATATTCGCATGAATATACTCTACACTTTTGTACTTTTATTTGCTTGATTTATTTAAAGAGATAGAGGGATAGGTCTTTTGGTAAATTTTTACAATTTTCATTTTAATAAAACATGTACCTCTACTGATTTTCTTGGATTATTTTATTTTGTTAACGAGTAATATTATAATATTATATTATAAACTCCACTAATTTTGAATTCAGTATCTACAATTAGTATAATAATAACACCGAGGAACAAATGTTAGCATTACCCTTCACACACCTTAATTTATGTAGAATATTAAGAAATAAACGGACGACAGAAACATAAATTTTATATCATTGTGACTTGTTGGGCATTATTAGTACTATAAAATACATATAAACTTGAAAATAAAAAAAGAAATCATAAATACCAAAATTAAAATGATAATGAAACTGGTACAAAATGGGCTAGGGTATTTATTATGGGGCTATCGCGGCATTTCAATTGGCCGAGTCCTAAAAACATTAGTGACAATTGAAGATTCCGACGCAGATGCAAAGATTTGCAGATATCTAATTACATTAAATTATAACCAAATTTATTAAAGATGGATAGAAACTTTTCATGGTAATTTGAAGTGAGTATGGAAGGCACTCTTCATCCATAATTAGTTTCATTATTTCTCGATTCAAGGAAAATTTATATTCCCATAAATATTTTTAGATTATTTTCCGATATGGGCTAGTTTAGCTCTATAAATTTGGGCTAGGGGAGAACAATGGATTCAGTGCCTTATATGCAGATTATGGGCTCATGTAGACTATTCTAGGGCGATTTTTGTAAAAGATTTTGATATTTTAAACACAGTTCTTTCTAATAGTTGATTGATTCGACCTTTACTTGATGAAAATCCATTTTACAAATAAACACAAAATAAACTTCTGTTTGATTTTCACAATTTTAATAAACTTATGACAATTGTTTCGCCACACAGTGGCTTCGTCAGATGGTGAGTACTAGACTAAATTCTTTATTACAAAGTGTGGATATATATATCAACTAATCTAGGGTAATAAAATGGAACAGTAATAAAATAAGGTACAAAATAATTTAGAAAATATTTAACAGCGGTGAACAGTTTAAATCTAGCTGGTCATTTAAAACGATATTACTATTTTTTAATTTATTAATTTCTAATGTCTCTAATAGTGACAATTTTAAGCCTTTATTTTCTATGTGTAAAATATCAAAATTGTTATTAAAAGAATGATTTTCCTCTAGCAAATGGTTGGCATACGTCGAATCTAATTTATGTTATTAAAACTGCGTTTATGTTCCGACAATCTTTTTCCAAAATTTCTTCCCGTTTGTCCGATGTATACTTTAGGGCATGCACCACAAGTAAGCTTATAGACTCCACTTTTTTGTTCTTTTTTTAGTTTTATCTTTATTGTTCTTGATAAATTTTCCTAGAGTGTTATTAGTTTTAAATGCTATTTTAATATTTTGTTTTTTCTTAAGTTCAACTGATATTTTTTTCGGTAGGTTGGCCTATATAAGTAAGGGTTTTATATCTTAAATCACTTAATTCACTAATTTCTACTTTTGGATAAACTGCCTCTATTGCTATATTATAATTTTTCTTTTTAAGTAAATTGTTAACCAAAGTTTCTTTAAAACCATTATTCACTGCTATTTGTTTAATAAAATTTAATTCGTTGTTGTAATTATCTTCAGTTAAAGGAAATTTGGTTAATCTGTTTATCATACTAATATAGGCAGCGTGTTTATGTTTTACAGGATGTGTTGAACTATCGTAATATCTGTGTATGAAGGTTTATGGTAAATATTAAATTCATGTGAATTATTAATTTTTGTAATAGTTAAATCTAAAAAGTTAATCGAATTGTCTTTTTCATATTCTACAGTAAATTTTATGTTAGGGTGTAAATTATTGATAAATTCTACAAAAGTATTTAACTGTCTTGTTGTACCTGTAAAACATACGATAATATCATCTACATATCTATACCAGTATAAAAAACTTTTACTTAATTTGTTTTTATGTATTTGTTTCTCAATAATTGTGAAAATTGTGAAAATCAAACAGTTCTTTCTGTTTATTTTCTATATGTTTGTGATATGTATTGCTAGGTTTAAGATAAAGAATTTATAATTTGTTTTTATTTAGTTTTAAGTTATTAAGTTTCAAATAAACTTCTTTGCATTATTTTGCCCTATTACTTCCTCAGACAGAAAAAAATTTTCTGTCTGTGTCTGTGTGTCTGTCTGGTTCGCGATAGCAGATACAATTTTTGAGATAAAGCTTTCAAATTTGGTACACACATTCAAGAGGTCAAGGAAGAAATTGAGTTCGTTGTTGAGCAAAATCGATCTAAAAAAAAATATTAGTGACATTCCACCAATATGACTTTTTTAAAACGTCAAAATGTGACTTTTTTGAAACGTCAAGAAATATGACTTTTTTGAAACGTCAAAAATTACTTTTATTATAAACTCCACCACGCGTCGGGTTTTACTACGGTGAGGAAGTTCGAATCCCCAAGTAATTGACATCGGTTTTTTTAGTATTACTGTTCTGGTGCTTTCAATTTATACAGTTCGGGTCAAAATTGTATACCAGCACATATTTGTCGCATAGTTGGTCAAATTAATAAAAGTGCATTGTTTTATTTATCAGCTGTTAAAAAAAGATATTTTATAATATTCCAAAAATCACTTTAGCATCATATTACAGAATAAATTAAATGTCAGTTGCCAGATATATGCAAAGTTTTAGCAAAACAATACGAAGTTCAGAACTCAAAAATAAAATAGTAGCCCATTTTATACCAGTTTCTCTACAGGTTTGTAACGTTTTTCCCCCTACTATTTTTTTTTGATACTTTAGGAATATGATATATTGGATTTTCAATTATAGTCCTGCGTAGGCCTTTAGAAGAACCGTACTTGCTTTAATAACGTTTCGACAGTCACATTGATTGTCTTCAGATTCTCGTTGATGATTGCTTACTGCCGCTTCTCGTTACTTAAACTGAAGATCAGTTACACAGGACTACACCCGGTAATCCAATACCTGCGGAAACCTAAAAAAGATATGTATGTATATGCATATGTATATAATTATATTATTAAAATAATTGTCCGGGAACCAAAGTTATTCCAAATTCCCCAATATAAAAAAATATGTTGGCCAAAGAAAGTAAACATGGTGACAACTTTAAACACACAATTATTTTACAGCAAATAATTTCTATACTTTTTTTTACAATGTTTAACATTTCACTCCATACAACGAACCCATATTTTTTTTCATATATACATAGATTTGTTAAATTTCAAGTTTTTATCAGGTCTGTAGAAACATTTCAAAAATCTAATTAACCTCGTATAAATCTAAAAATACCGTAATAAAAAAAAAACAACGTATTATATAAACTACATGAAAAAAATATACATTCTCCGGTAAAGAAGGATAAAATGTTAAGCAACCTTTTTTATATCCTGCTTAGTTCAGGCCATTAGCTAAATCGATAAATTGATGTTGGGTTGAATGAACTAGAGAACAATATTCACTTGGAATTCCACTTCAATTAATCAACGTGACTTTTCTTCTCGTTTATATAATAACTATAATTGAGAATTTTCTTATTCAAGTATTCATGTTGATTTTATAGCCTTATCCTAATATATATGTTTAACTATTATTATTTCATATACATTTTGTGATTTTGCATATTACTAAACTTTATAGAGTGCATTTCAGTGAAAACACTATCCACTCTAAATAAATTTGGATATATTGAGCTACCCCTACATTTTTTAAATGAAACACTATATTTTTCTCCTCGAAGAGCTCATTACAAGAATGTATAATTGGTGGGGTTTAAAGTGAATAGTTTGGGAGTTACACATTATTTTAAATTAAAAAAAAATTTAGAGTAATAAACGATTCAGTACCAAAAATTACTGTATTAGGTGTAAAAAACTGACTTCTATTAACCTCCATGCAATGATGTAGTCGCGTTTTACACGTCTCTCTAACATTACGAAAAATTGGTCGTTGGATAAGTAGAAGAGGTCCGATGATGGAGTGGCCACCTAGGTCACCAGATTTGACTCCTTTAGACTTTTTGTGTGGGTGTTTAAAGACGAAGGTCTATGCAACTCAATCAGACTCGCTAGATGATTTACGCCAAAGGGTTGTTCAAGAATGTCAAAGTGTTAACATTCTTGAACAACCCTTTGGCGTAAATCATCTAGCGAGTCTGATTGAGTTGCATAGACCTTCGTCTTTAAAAAAGTCTAAAGGAGTCAAATCTGGTGACCTAGGTGGCCACTCCATCATCGGACCTCTTCTACTTATCCAACGACCAGTGAATGTATCATTAAGAAATTAACGGACAGTCATAGCAAAATGTGAGCGTGCTCCGTATTGTTAGAATGCAATGAGATTTTCAGAAAAAATCTCATAGTTTCTATTATTTAGGTAATTTGTGGATCAACTGCTTCTCTAAATAATTTCAAATAAGACTTACTGTTTAAGTTTCCCTCAATAAAAAGGGGTCCAATAATATGATCTCCTAGGATACCACACCAAACATTCAATTTTTAAGGTCTTTGAGTATGAAATTCGCGCATTACATATGGCTCACTCTAAGCCCAATACTTGCAATTACGTCTATTGACTAATCCACTAACAGAAAATGTACATTCATCGGAGAAACAACTGTTGCACAAAAGATTTGAAGTGTCAATTAAACTTCCACTCATTACTTCACAAAACTCGAGACGCCGCGCCGGTCAGGATCATCCTCGTGCAATTCCTGTACTAATTTTATTTTTTATGGATGAAATTTGTGTTTATGTAAAATTTTAAAAACACTGCTGCGTGAAACACTTGTTGCTCTAGATAATTGTAATAAAGATTGCAGATCCTCTAATCTACACCACATTCATACAATGAATTAATTGTTAAAGAATCTCAAAGAAACATGCCTTATTCATAAAAAGGAGTAGTTTTTCTTTAGCAAAACGAAATTCTTCTTGTCAATATCATTAAATTTGGTATGGGTAATTTGCTCGAAAAATCTAGGTGAATGGATTCAAATAAATTTTATTTGTAGCTCCCAAACTGTTCACTTTAGATTCCTCAAATTATATATTTTTGTAATGAGCTCTTCGAGAGGAAACTAATGACCTGGAAAAATATGGGGTGTTCCATTAAAAAAATTGTAGGGGTGGCTCTTGGGGTGGAACTAATTCTAGGTCTGTTTATATAAGAAAATGTATCTCCCTCTTTACTCTTTTTGACGTGCTTTTGTTGCTTTTTGCCAAAATCAATGTATCCAGATATATTTAGGGTGGATAGTTTTCATTAAAATGCACTGTATATAAGTGAATTAATTTTCATATATTAACCAAAAAATAGTTTCCTTCATTTGATCATTCATTTATATTATCTTCGCATAATTTAAAAGCTTTATGAGAATTTATCCATTTGTATCAATTTTCTGATAGTTAAATTAAATTAGGAATAACTCTATACAAAAAATAAATAGCGACTAATGACTCTGCGGGTTGTTGATATAAGGATAAACTTCGTAAAAGAATAGCATCGTTAGAGAAAGGGATGAGATCGTTCCATTAAAACTTTTGGTTCGACACCTAAATATTTCACATCACGATTTCACCGTATCTCGTGGGTTTCCTAATTATTTTATCCTGTGTCTCTATTACGCCATTTTGGAAGATTGGAAAACTTCAGTTATTTTAAACAATGTTTATCTTGTTAATATGTGTATGTATGTGATCAAATGGAATAGAATAGATATTTCGTCGCATTAGTACTTAAAATTGCTCTAGATTAATTTTTTTGGTTGATTTTTTTTTTTTACTTTTTTTTTTAATATTGAGACATATCCGCTTCTGAAATAGAAACGCTAAGGTCTTATTTGACATGCATTGTGTTTATTAGTTGAAGAAATATTAAGTACACGTCAATTTTTAGTATGTCGTTATTTGATACACATCCCTCCCAAGTTAGAGCTTATTTGATACAGATCCACTTAAACCAATAGGAGACACCATATTTGTGAGGTTACTGTGATGTGATTTAATTAGAAAATTATTTGGATACTTCACCACTCATGTCCTAGAGGATAATTTATCTATTTTATTATCTTATATCATCTAGATTACAGATTTGATTTTAAGGTTAACTAGCCAAATCGCAATTTTAATTGAATAACATGTTTGTTTCAAAAGTATTTTCTTTTGCTACATGTCCAATAGAATTAAGAATCGTATTGACGATAAACACTAGATCGTCGATAAATCGACTTTATTAAAATTTTAGATAATTTATTTGCAATTATAACAAGTAAATTAATTTTTTTTAACGAATATTATTGACGAGAATTATTTTAAACGTTGGATTTGGATGAACAACAGACAGACACCTGTTCATCTCGAGATGAATTAGGCAATATACAAAGTCACGTAAACTCATTGCCTAAACAAAAATCCGATGTTAATAATGGTAAATTTAATTATTCATTTTTTATAATACCTACTTAATAGTGTTGGTTATTACAGTTATACCTGCACAAGAAGAAACTCACTCAAACAAAGCGAGAGTTGAAAATTACAGTGATATAGAACCAAAGAAGACGAAAATTCGAAAAAAAAGGAAAATTGAAAAAAAATGCCAAGAAGACTAGAAGTGAACAAGGTATGGAGTATATTGACCATAAAAATAAATTACATAAAAAAAGAGAATGTAAAGGCAAATACACTTCCCAAAAGTGTTCATTCAAGTGTGAGGATACAATGACAAAAGAGCAGAGACAAGCAATATTTGACCACTTTTGGTCATTAAGTGATGAAAAGAAGAACCATTTTTATGGAAAATTTGTTGAGGTAAACTCCCCTATAAGAAAAAGGATTAAGGCAGAGAAAAATAAAAAAGTCCAAGGTATTCACATATTTCTTTGAAATCAACAGAAGAATACAAATTTATAGACAGTTTTTCTTTTCAACCCTAAATATCGACAAGCAAAGAATTTATAACTTTTTTAAAACTCGCTTTAACTTTGAAACAGTGCGAGGAAAACATATTAAAAAAGCTATTCCCGAAAAGATAATTGAAGGTGGAAGATCTCATATCAAGTCATTTCCAACTCTCGATAGCCACTACTGCATAGCTAATAATTCGAGGAAGTTTTTGAATCCCAAATTGACTATTACAGTAATCCACGACTTGTATTTGGAAAGCGAATCCGCAATTGACAACAATCCTGTAAAATTACACAAGTTTTTAATTCTGAATTTAATTTTGGCTTTTTTGTTCCTAGAAAGGATAGATGTGATGCATGTGAGAAGTTTACGACAGTAAATCCGACCGCAACAGATCAAGAATCATTTGATTTATACGTTACTTTGAAGACAGCTTCCAAAATCGAACGGGATAAGGATAGAACAATAAATTTTAAAGAAGAAAACATAGCAGTAGTGAGCTTTGATATGGAAAATGTCTTTTGTTTACCTGACGCTAATGTAAAAAAAAAGTGTTAAGTTTTCAACATGACTGTTCGCTAAATAGCATAACATACTGTGCTATTTGGCACGAGGCCCTTACTGGGTGAGGAGCAAACGTTTTAGTTAGTGCCATTAACAGAATATTGAAACAAATTGTAAATGACCCGCCAGATACAAAAAAATATATTTTATGGTATGACGCATGTGTGCCGCCAAATAGAAATAAAATGATGAGCATGGCACTATTAAACTTTTTGAATCAAGGACACGCTGTCGAGCAGATTGTTCAAAAATTGTGAACCAGGACGCAGCCAAATACAAGAAATTGACTGCGCTCACAGTAAAATTGAAAGATTTTTAAAACATGTTGATGTGTATAGTCCTATATCCCTTATACGACTTTTAGTAGAAATTCCAAAATGAAAATAATAATAATAATAATAAGATGCAAAGGACTGGCAACCTCCACGTTGGTGCACCCTGGACAGGCAGAGGTAACTCTGCCTGACTAATGTCGGCCGGGGGTACCAAGGCTAACCACCTGGTACCCCTTCTACTTTGGGTTCCATACAACCTTAGGAGAAGGGCTCCTCACGATCGACCCCAAGCGGATGGGGGTCAGAGACAGGCGGGAGGGGCCTCACCGGACAGTCTCAACAACGACGAAATTGGCAATGTACACGGACGCTTTAAGTGGACGAGGGAACTTCGGGATGACTTGCTGACCTGCCGCGAGAGTAGCGAACCTGAGCGAAGGGGATACATGGCGCGATTGCATGCACTTTGGTGCGGAATGCATCCAGAGCATCGCGCCTTCTCTCAACAACATCTGAGAGATCAAGTATCCTTTCTGCTCAGGACAGGTTACGTAAGGGCACCCCGTCAGCTGGAAGAACTGCCAGCCGCAGTCCTACCGCGGTAATTACGAGCTGATCCTTTAGAGTTCACCGGTGTAGACTTAAGGACGAGGGTTAGCCTTAACACCAGGGCTAACCTAAAGCCACAAGACCTGGCTAGAATGGACGCGGTCATCGATGAGGAAATTCCAGAAGATGTAGACATCTGGCAAATCAACTGTGCCGTGTACAACGCCGCGAAGCAACTCGTCCCCCGTGAGAGGTCATCCAATCACGGGGTCGAGAAAGCCAAGCGGCGTGTACAAAAAATCGAAGGCAAAATACAGTCGGCTAGACAACACGCTTCTCGGATCTAGAGTGTGGTGGAATATAAGACGACTGGTAGAGTTTTTACTCCCAGGATCCGGCGAATAGCTGCCGGATTAAGACGTCAACACCATACCCTAAATCTGACAGTGATGCTTACCATCAAGCAGCACTGTCTAGATAGGATCCGAGCGCTCATGCCGATAAAAACATTGAAGAGGCAAGTAAGGAGTGTGGAACAAAACAATTTGTTCCGTACGAATCCTTCCCGCCTCTTTCAAGAGCCACAGCGTGTTGTCGATAATCCGCCGACTGTAGAAGATGTCGAAACCGTCTGTTAGGGAATCTACGAAACGACGCGTCCATTCAATAGCGACACTCCATCAATTGCACACTTCGAGGCTCTGTGTCACAGACATCTTGAAGAGCCAGAAGAAGTGTGCCCGGCAATCAGTACGGAGGAAGTCCAACAAGCACTTGTTGGTACCAAGAACTTCGCTGCCCCGGGCCCAGACGGCATTAACAACTGGTGGTGGAAGAAATTTCCTTCCACTCACCGCCGTCTGGCGCGAGTTTTCAACTCATGGTTGAACGAGGGGCAGCAGATTCCGGACTGGTTCGTCGAGGGACGTACTGTGCTTATCCCCAAGAAGGGGGATCTTTCCGACCCGAGGAATTATAGGCCGATCACTTGCCTTAACTCCTGCTACAAGATATTTACACGTATCTTGTATGCTAGGACGCTGAGGTATGTTGATCCGGTCTTCCAGCAGATACACGAACAGCGTGGTGCCAAGAAGGGTATGGCAGGTTGCAAGGACAGCCTGCTGATAGACCGCTGTATTACACAGGATTCTGTGCAATACAAGCGGAATCTATCGATGGCCTGGATTGATTACCGCAAGGCATTTGATACAACATCGCATGAGCTATTGTTGTACTTGCTCGAATGTCTTGCGGTACCAGCACCACTAGTGAGATGCATAGAACAGCTGCTGCCGCTCTGGAAGACCCGCTTCACCATAACATCAGGTGCACAGCGGGTCACGACAGAGCAGGTGGCATTTAGGAGAGGAGTTTTCCAGGGTGACTCCCTGAGTCCTCTCCTCTTCTGCATCTCACTACTGCCGTTGTCTGTTGGGCTCCGCCAAACCCGGGGATATCAATGTGGGCCACCCAGCGACCGGAGGCATAAGGTCACCCATCTATTTTATATGGATGACCTTAAACTTTATGCCTCCGGAGAGCGCGAACTACAAAACGCTCTTAGGGTGGTCGAAGAATATACGCGGGCAATTGGTATGGAGTTCGGGTTGGACAAATGTGCAGTCGTCCACCTCAAGAGAGGACGATGCGGGGAATTCCCTGAAGATGCGCAGCTCGCAGACGGAAGCATCCTAAGAGATCTGGATGCCGGAGAGACCTATACATATCTGGGTGTGCAACAAAGGCACATCCAGGATGTATCACAAATAAAGGATTCTCTCCGCGGCAAGTACAGACACCGCCTCCGAAAGATTTGGTCTTTCGAACTTTCGGGGAAGAACAAGGTGTCTGCAACTAATATGCTTGCCGTTCCGATTCTGCTCTACTCCTTCGGAGTAGTAAAGTGGAGGGTAGATGAGCTGCGTCAACTAGACAGAGATACCCGCAAGATGATGAATATTCACAGAAGTATTCATCCTAGATCGTCCGTTCCTCGTGTGTACCTCCCACGTCAACGGGAGGGCCGAGGACTCTTGAGCCTGGAGTGTACGCATGGCAGAGTAGTTCTGAGTATGGCATGTAACATCCTCAGGAGCTCAGATCCCCTCTTGCGGTTCGTAAAACATCACGAAACTGTAGGAGTGGGAGCAGGATTGTTCAAGGCAGCAAAAAGAGCCGCAGATGAACTCGGTCTTGCATTTGACATCGGGCGAGGAGGCCGGCGAGGTGCTGATGTTGAGTCAGTCACCAAACTTCAGCCAAATCGTCTGAAAGACCGAATCAGAGCTGCCGAAACGGAAAACCTGTTTCGGCAGCATGTCGATAAACCCCAGCATGGCGTCTTCTATAAGAACATAGAAACACTGGGCTTATCGACTAGGCTGACCTTCGCCTTTCTAAGGTCAGCAGGGGTTAAGTCGGAGACCGAGGGATTCATTATGGCCTGTCAAGATACTGTTATCAACACCTTGGTCTACCGTAGCCGCGTGTGGCGTGTAGAGGTTCCTGATACGAACTGCAGGACCTGCCATCAGGCGCCGGAATCGCTCATGCACTTACTATCTGCATGTCCCATATATGCGATTTCGGCCTACATCCACCGGCATAACGCGGTGTTACGAGTGCTATACTACCATCTAAGGCACTCGTACGGGGTAGACCAGACACCAGTGCTGCCTTACGTCCCCGGAGATATTGAGTCCGTTGTCGAGAACGAGAAATGCCGGATTTACTGGAACTACTCGTTCCCGACTGTCAGGCTAATCCAAGCCAATAAGCCTGACATAGTCCTCCTCGACCATCAATTCAAGGTGATGTATGTCATCGAGTTCTCGGCACCTGCAGAGAAAAACATCACCTTGAAGGAGGAGGAGAAACGGACCAAATATCGCGATCTCCGGTACGAGCTCCAAGTGCTGTACCCAGGCTACTCGGTAAAAATGGTCGTCCTTATAATCGGTGTACTCGGAGGGATAAAGCCTACGCTACTCTCGGAACTGAAGATCATACCGGCCTGCCAAAAATCAGCCGAGTGGCTGGCAGGCCAAATGCAGAAGGCGGTCATTCTGGGTTCTCTCCGTCTACTTAGGGCACACGATTCTGGTATCTACAGTCACTAACCCTGCGGGATGTGGGGAGTGGCTGTAGTTGATGCGCCGGCGCGACTCCCGTGAGGCGTCGGAGGCCACGGGAGGACTGACCGGCATCGGATATTCCGAAAAAAAAAAAAAAAAAAAAATAAGATTTATTTGCAGTTATATACAATTACAAAATAGAAAATGAAACATAAAATAATAATAAAAAAATTTATATATCTAGTATACACCCCACAAAAGAGACTGGAAACAACATGGCCATTTAGCTGATGAGAGTTCCAGCCTCGGGAAAAATAAAACGTTTTTTGAACTTAAATATAAAATATTGTCCGTAGAGTGAGACAAAAATAAATATATAAACAAAAGCAGAAAGTTAATTATAGCATTTAAAGTGATTATTAAAACAAAAATAATATAATATGTATACATGTACATAAAGGAGCACTTGGTATTACGTGTTTTTTTATAGTGTCCACTAAGAATTCAAGAAATGATGCTTTAATTTCAATTTAAATTGGCCTATCGATATTTTTTTTAAATAAGAAGGTATGTTATTGTATAAATTATATATGTTATGTGTAAAAGATCTACGCAATATTTCAGTTTTATGAGGCGATGGTGATATGAGACCCTTAAATCTCAAATTTAAGGCATCTACGTCAGCGCGATATCTGATTTTGTTGTGGAGATATGGTGGACATTTGTTTATTATGATACGATGGTAAAGTACTAACGAATAGTATTGCGCCTTGTAGCCATATGCAGACATTTTGTTTCTTTCAGCTGTGCGAGACACGTTCATATTTATGTATTCCATAAATAAATCTTAAATATGACTTCTGAACTTTTTCAATGCGATTTTTATCTATATTATCTAAGCAGGAGCCATAAAGTGTATTACAATAGTTGAAATGACTTAATACCAGAGCATCTGTTAATTTAATTTTAATTGAAGTGTTTAGTAGACGTCGATGTGGATACAACATTTTTAGATTTACATAAGCTTTTTGCAAACACTTTGAGACATGTTTCTTAAAACGTAGATCTGTGTCCAATTCTACTCCTAAATTTTTGGAAACATTAGAACAAGGTAATTTTGTATCATATATTGTTACATTAATAATTTGTTCAACAGATACACGTGACTTGCCAAAAACAAGACCTGATAATTTGTAAGGATTTATGTTTAAATTATGTTCTTGGGATGTATCAATCAATTTTTTTAGCTTAGTATTTAGAATTAAATTAGTGTTCTGCAAATTAGTAGAATCAAAATGTATGTATAACTGAGTGATCCGCATAGCAATGAATGATTAAATTTTTCAAATTAGACGCTAGGTTACAAGTATTGATACCAACAATGGCCCCAGTATAGAGCCTTGAGGTACACCACAGAAAATATTCCTAAAATTGGAAAGCCCTTGGACGTTTCTACAAATTGTGACATACCAAATAAATAGTTTTTTTATCAAATCAACTGCGTTATGTGAAAATCTAGTGAAATGCAAAATTCCTAATAATGTATCATACCTGATGGTGTCAAAAACCCTAGAATAATCTAACAATATCAGGACTGTCGTTTTTCCCTGATCGATCTCTCTCAATATATCATCAGTTATATTAAGTAAAGCTGTTGTACAACTATATCCACTAGGAAAACCTGACAGGTGACTGGGTAAAATGTACTTTTCAAGATGTGTACGGATTTGAAAATTCATGATTTTTTCTAGAACCGTTGACATAACAGGGAGAATACTTATTGGAATCCAAAATCCATATTAAACATAAAATTCAGTTGAATGAGAATGAATCTTTTAGCTACTCAACGATGGCTGACAGTTGTTTCAATTTTGCTCAAATTCAATATTCTCAAGTAAGATGTGTCGTCTACAATAAGAGAAGTGAGTGTGTTCATTATAAGCTGCCTTTCTCTGAAGAACATAAAATGCCGATGGTCAACTCTCATCCTTTTGAAAAAAATGATCTTATCTAAAGAAAAACCAAATCCGAAAATCATTAAGGATAAAAAAGATCATATCAAGAGTATGATTCCTTATATGCCCGATATAGATAAACAATTTTATGAAAACATTTTGGGGAATATTTGAAAGATTTTTTTGTGTATTTTGAAAGATTTTCTTGTGTATAACGTAAAATATTTAATTTGTTTGGATTTTATTTTTTGTTGTAACTAACTTTTAGTTTAGTCTAATTCAAAATTAACCCTGTTTTGTAACTCTGAAATAAGTATATTATTTTTTAACAGAAAAAGGTGTTAGATTTTAAAAGTACCAAATAATCTTTTTAAATATTCACAGAATGTGTACCAAATAAGTCAGAACCAAGACGCTTATATGTGAGACATATCCATCGAACGATGTCAAGACATGGCCATTTGATTCATATCCAATTTTATTTTTGTTTTTATAAAAAAAACTGTTCAAAATATATTACTTTATTTTTTACGGATCATCAGTTACATAAATATATATAAAAAAGTTTAGTTAATGCCAGTTGAAGAATGTTTACATAAAGGTAATACGAGAAGTCAAATCTTTGAGGACCGTTTTCTCCAATTTGTGATATGGCTCAAATAAGCACTAATGCTAAAATTTGTTCAAACAATATTTAAATATGTATTTTTTTAAATTTAACGTCCTATAGAAATTGGTGCAGAGTGATCCGCTATTTGAGAAAAGTATTTCTAACTTCTGTCGGGTATTTCGAGTATTAAAATAAAACAACAATTAATTTTCCATTTTATTACGAAATCTCATAAATAAATATCTACCAAATTTAACAAGCATATTTTTGATTACAAAAATAATTGAATCAAAATAATTTAACGCACTGAAGTACATATTTAAAGATAATTAATTATGAACATCAGAAAACACAGTAATGTCAAAAACGTTCTCTGAATTTTAAAATAATAATATGGTTTAAATTTACATCAAAATGACCATATTATTTTAATATATTATATATAATGTTCTTAAAGATTTTATATGTTCGTTTGTATAACTATTTTATTAATACACAAAATATTACAATTTTGTTCGAAAATTAGGATAATTTTATTAATAAAATACGATAGTAAAACGAATAATTGCACTGATACCATTTCAGTTCTCGTTGATATGTAACATACAAAATACAATAAATATTAAACTAAACATACAATTTACGCAGTATTTGTAATACCTATCTCAAAAAAAGTTTGTATTTAGGGTATTGAAGAAAATGTACTACAAATACAAAGTCCAGTTACGAATATCTTTCTTCTGGTTTTTTGTTAAATAAATAATAAGAGATGACAACCAGATAATGTAAAATTATGGCGACAAACATTTTTGTGTGATTTATTTATACCAGAATACAAATGGTGGCAATTTAGCTATCTATGTTAAATTAAAAATTGTTATGCTCTTTATAAAAAATATTATCTATTCAGTTTCGTTACACTAGCTAATAAATATTATTGCTATGTGAAACAAATGGATGAAACTTATTAAACTCGATGTATTTATAATTTTATGTTATCTTTAAACAGTTGTTGTGCTCCAGATAGGAGAATCTCCATTTCAAACTAATGTTTATGTTGGTATAGTCGAGAAATAAATGCAAATTTAGAATAAAACTTGTTCTCTATACAATATATATTTTCCTTGGCAATGTGTATCTAGTTGTTTCGAACTGTAGGTAGTAAAAAAGTTTGAGTAATTTACATTTTCACTTAGACATTTTATGAAGTTTCATAATTTACTGCAAGTTGCAACAATGAAAAAAATATGTTTCTTGTCAATTGCTACATATGTGACTAGACATAACGTGTTACACTAGTTATCTGTGTGATCTACCTTTATTTTGTACAATATTATTAAACTAACTAAAACATGCAAGCATTCCATTTGCTGTGGCCCTACCTTTTTTGTGTTTAATTTTTTTTTTGGTTTTACTTTATTAACTCAATAGCCTGAACCTTGGAAGTATCGCAACAGTGTTCCAAGTCGAAATCACAGCAATAGACATCTGTGCACAAGAAATGATACGGAGGGCATACAAAAATAAGAGAATCCGCATCATGACTGACAGCCAAGCAGCCATCAGAGCTCTGGAAGCAGTTGAAATACGATCTAAAACAGTAAAAGACTGCCTGGAGTCCCTGGAGAAACTTACAGAACACAACAACGTACAACTGGAGTGGACACGAGGACACCAGGGAAATACGGGAAACGAAAAAGCAGACATGCTAGCCAGAAAAGGCGCTAAATCAATTCTAACAGGTCCCGAACCGACCTGCAGGGGTATCTTACAGCACCGCGAAAGAATCGGTAAAGGAACTATTAAGACAGAAACACTAATCGCACTGGATAAGAGATATCGGGAATGAGGCAGTCACGCTTGTTCATCGGAGAAATATCTAGAGCAAGGACCAACGAAATGCTAAAGCTGAGCAGAAAACAGCTGAGGTGTGCAGTGGGAATATTAACAGGACACTACACACTAAACAAACACCTAACCAATATAAGGGTGAAAGACAATCCAGATTGCATGATGTGTGGTGAAGAGGAAGAAACTCCCCACCACATCTTATGCGAGTGCCCAGCCCTAAAGGCAATGAGACTAACACACTTCGAGGGACCACTTTTAACCCCGGAAGAGATAGCCAGAGCTCCCATAAACTGTATACTCGCCTTCTGGAATAGAACGGGTCTTACGGAGTAATGAGACTATGGGGTACAATAAGCTTAAGCTTCAGTACAGCGGGTAGTCAAAACCGCAACCCGTAAGGAAAAAAAATTAACTCAATAACAAAATGCAACAACGGATTAAAATCAACATAACTGAAGCCAAACATAATTCTTTAATTTATCGCTATGAAGGAAGTTTGATTGCTCCATTTAAGTGGTCTGGATTGGCTGGTGATGGAGTATATATAAAAAAGCCGTCCATGGAAAGTATTGTGCGTTTGAGGAAAAGTGTGCGAGAAGATCCAGATATATTTGTAAAAACATTTCGATCAACTCCCGATCACAATCACGTCCCTGCATTAGATAGTACATTGCAACTTGAACATTTGTTCTTAGAAAATACAGGTGGGTCAAAGTTAAGACAGGATGTTTCTGAAGTACGAGTTTTTTTTCATAAAATATAACGATGATGGACGAAGCGTTGCGTGGAGATATATCTACTTTAAGCAACTGTTCCATAATCACAGTTTAATGTGGTAAGATGGCTAGAGATACTATTGGTCGATAAAAATAAGTTTTCTAGAGCAATGAAGAGGCTCATTTTTTACATTGTTCAAAAAGTAGAATAAATAGAAAGATAACTTTTGGAACAAGGTGAACGGAGTTTGATTAAGGAAACAAATGGCAGAGACCTGGAAAGGAGTGCTGACCATTAGCAAAATAATATTTTTGAATTACATTTCAGAATTCCTGAATTTGATCCGGAAAGACGAAGGCTAAATTTATCATTTCTAGTTGTTCTCAAAGTACTTTATTTATTTATTTAGAAATACGCCATTCAACAGTACAAGTACCAATTACGGGATGCGGACAAAAGTAGATAATACAATGCACAAGAAAAGAGGGATGAAAATTAATGAATGAACCTTTCTTCGTTGGTGTCAAATAGTAAAAGAACCGTTGCCAACTAATTGGGGATCAGAACTTCCTCACAGTAGTAAAACTCGACGTGTGATGGAGTTTATAATAAAAGTAATTTTTGACGTTTCAAAATAGTCACTTTTTTGGCGTTTCAAAAAAGTCTCATTTTGACGTTTCAATAAATTCACATTGGTGGAATGTTACTAATTTTTTTTTATATTTTTTAGACATTGGGACCGATTTTGCTCATCAGCGAACTCAATCTCTTCCTTGACCTCTAGAATGTGTGTACCAAACTTGAAAGCTTTATCTCAAAAACTGTAGCTGCTATCGCGAACCACTAACAGACAGAAAATTTTTCTGTCTAAAATTTTGTGTATCATCATAATTCGTCGAGATTCGTCCAGAAATGCAATAAAAATTTTCAAAATTTTTTTCACGAATACATAACTTCCTCGCTTTGAGGGGGGTGAGGAAGTAATTGTATATAAACAAAAGTAAATACAGAAAATGACATATAATTAGTTATAAATACTTACAATTTAATTTTTTTTACTGTTTTATATTTGTATAAAATATATCGAATCTGCCCTATGTAAGTAAAGCTGGCAAGTCGTGCGGCTATTCAGTAGTGCAACAGCAGGTAGACACCTGGTGAAGCAATGACCGGCCAGCGGACAAATCGAAGCGAACTGCGTCCGCGAGACTAGTCCATTGTTGTGTGTCGTAGTGTTTACAAGCTAATTTATTCGTCTCCGTTGTATTTTAGTTGTTGTATTGTTGATAATTTTATTTGTTGTATTTTATTGTGAACATTAATTTAGTAATAAAATAAGTCAGACGTGCGCAAGGGTAAAAAACGGCCATACGCTGACAATGTGAATACATTTATCTCTGAATTCCCGGATTTATTTTATAATGGTGCTACAATAATTTGGAAGATGTGTGAGACAGACCTGATGTGCTGGGATAAATATGATTGTAGACGTCACGTAAATACTGTGCAGCATAAAACTAAAAAAAGGCGTGCCTTCGAAAACACAGTTTATGTTCGATTTTACTGTTAGTGCTGATTGCCCGTGATGTTCCGCTGCATATACTCGATAAACAACCATTTCGGGAGTTCTGGAATAAATATAATCCCCAGGTGACGTTATCAAGTTGCGCAACGTTGAGTAACTATGTACCAACGTACGCGAAGACATTGCAAATAGTTGAATGTTTGGTTGCCTATTATATGTATATTTTCTTTAGACTTGGTGGGAATAAGGCCAATAATTAAAATAACAAATTGTTTTTTAAAAGAAGTCGACATTTCGAAATAAATTTATTTCATCTTCAGAACACTGAAATAAATAACAATGGTATTTTTATGAAGAAAACCATGTACATATAAAAATGTATCGGTAAAAATGTATAATTTATTTTTATATGGACATGCTTTTCTTCATAAAATACCATTGTGATTTATTTCAGTGTCCTGAAGATGAACGTTTTTTAAAAAACAGTTTGTTGTTTTCATTATTGGCCTTAATCCCACTAAGTCTAACGGAAAATATTGCAAATAAGATCAAATGTGTATTAAAAAATACACGGCTATGGTTGTGTTGACAAGACGACAGATTATAAAAAAATTCTGTTGTAAATGTTATAGTACGTCTACTGGACCCTTTTAAACCGACATTTTCACTATTACTAGCTTGCAAAAGACTAACTGAGTGTACTGACAAAACAATTTTGCGGGTGGTGCTGGAGACATTAAAAAAATTTGATTTGTCAACAAGTCAATTGTTGAGGTTTGTGACCGATGCCGCGACAATGCGTTTGGTAGGCCGTTTTCTTCAAGAACACGGTTGTAGGTTGGTACAGGTTACGTGTAAATTGCATGCTTTACGTTTTGTGACAGAAACTATTCGACAAGGTTTCCAGAGGCATATGCATTAACAGCAAGTACAAAAAAAGTGTTCGTTAAATCTCCTAAACGTGTTCGCGCATTCCACAGCAAATGTCCCGGTATTCCCGAACCACCACAGCCGATTTTTACACATTGGGGAACATGGTTGAAGGCAGCTTTTATATTTTTTCACAAGAAATAAAAGCTGTGATACTACAATTTGATCCTGACAAGGCTGCAGCTATTAAGACTAGCCAGACAAAATTCGAGGATGTTTCTGTTGAAACAGCTTTAAAAACTATTCACAAGAACTATAAAGGATTACACGACGCCATACAAAACTTACAAAACAGTGCGTTTTCGTTAACTGATACACTGCAAATAGTGGACGAAGTAATTTGACTGCTACACTCTATAGGTGACGCAAAAAATGAGCCCGTTAGAGAAAAAGTTCGCACGTGTATTAAAGCAAGACACCAGTTTTACCAGATTAATACAAACTTGTGATGGTACTGATGGTGTAACCCAAATCCGCTAAGTGCAATTAAAGACTATTTTAAGTATGCCTGTATTACATTAATAGATAATAATAGAATAAAGGTCATCAAAATGGTTTTTGGGGAAAAACTCAATTTTTTCATAAGGAACCAAATTGGTACCGTGGTACCATTTATTAGTACTATTAATAAGAAATTTATTCATTTGTCGTATTAAAATGTGCGATAAATACAAACAAAATTACAACTAAAAGAAAATAAGAAAATACAATTTTGTTCTAATTAAAAGTTAAGAATTAACTCACTAAGGTGGCTTTGAAAGCACTGAAATATTTAGCTTGTTAAACATGTGTTGGTTTACCGGTGTTTTTACTGTGTCTTTAAAGATTGTTTAAAATTCTTGTTAATTGTGTTCAAAATGCCGTAAATTTATACAAGGGATGAAAAGTGGACATGTTAATTATTTATGGGAATGTAGAAAATATGCCGTTGCGGCTAGACACCTTTATGCCGACCGATATCCACAATGTCCAACAAGAAATTATTTTAAGAGTCTTGAAAATCAATCCCGAAGTGAGCCCTACAATGATCCTGAAGTAAATTTTATTCTTAATGGAGGAACGGAAATTAATGTTTTGGCTCGAGTAGAAGTTGATAAGACTGTCTCTTTAAGGCAAATTGGGTTTGAATTGGAAATCAGTCACCAAACAGTAAGCCAAATTTTGCACAAATACTACTATAAATCTTTTAAATACCAATTGCACCAGCACTTGTACGAAAATGATTACAAACGTAGTATGGAATATTGCAATTGGATTTTTCAGAATAACGTGCAACAATGGTTTTTTGGGAATGATTTTATTCTCAGACGAATCTACGTTTACAAATTTGGCATTATTTAACTGACAAAATACAAAATATTGGTCACAAGTAAATCAAAATTTATTACGGGAGGGTAACTTTCAAGTGCGGTTCGGTTTCAATGTTTGGCTTGGAATAATCGGTAGTAGAATCATTGGTCCAATAATATTTGAAGGAAACCTGAGTGGTACCAGATACTTAGGATTTCTGCAAAATGAAATTGAGGACAGTTTAGCTGAATTATCTTTCCATTTAAGACGACGCTCCTCCCCATGATTCAAGGATAGTAATTGATTACCTTCAACAGAGATTGGGAGAAAACGTAATTTCGACGAATGGTCCTGTGAGGTGGCCTTCAAGGTCACCTGATTTAACATCCCTTGATTTCTTTGTTTGGGGTCATTTAAAAAATATTGTCTACGCAACCACCGCCGTTACAACCCGTGAAGACCTGGAGCTACGAGTAAGATGCGCAATTAATAGCATAACGGCCCAGCAATTTGTGAACGTTCTTCGAGAAACAGCTATGCGAATTCAGAAGTGCATTGACGTTAATGGACAGCATTTTGAACAACTGTTGTAATGTTTTGTGTTCATTTTTTGTATTCCAAAGCCACCTGATGTATAACAAGGTAATTAGAACAAAATTGTATTTTCTTATTTTCTCTTCGCTGTAATTTTGTTTGTATTTATCGCACATTTTAATACGACATATAAATAAATTCCTTATTAATAGTACTAACAAATAGTACCACGGTATCAATATGGTTCCATTTGAAAATATTGAGTTTGGCCCCAAAAACCATTTTGATGAACTTTATTTGCTCACAAATAACGTAATTTATTATTTTTTGGCGGGATTTCGATTTTTCTAGTATTACACGGGTCAATTAGAATAAATTGAAACCGTCATGGCACACTTAAATGGAAAACTAAAAATTATATTATAAAAAATATTGACGTTTGAAATGTCACTTATTGGGTGTCATTAGATCAGAAAATTATGCAGAATTCAAAAATGCAATAATATACAGGGTGTTCCATTTAAAAATCGAAAGTTAGTGTCACTTCCGGCAAATCCGAAAGTGAAGAAAAAATCACTGATATGTCAAAAAGTGCCGCTTCTTATGTATATAGGATATCCCAAATTTCAATCAATTATCTTCAAAACTAGATGAGAAAATGGGGCTGTACCGTGATCCTGTTACACCCGGTATATGTGCATATTTTGATTGAATTTAAATGCATATATTCCACCCTTCAGCAATAACCAAGCTAGTTCATCAAGCTAGTTAATAGGGCAAGTTGTGCATACATTGTTATAAATTGTAACAGTTTATTGCTTTTGTTACTAGTTAATATTTTTTATGACGTCTATTATGATGCGTACGCCTATGTCCCGCCGCACAATTCTGCCAGCTTTAGTTATAATTCATTACAAATAAAATGAAGTGCAGAAAATTTTAAGAGATTTGTCCTAGCTGTGGCAAGGTAGAACGTGTTGGAATGTCTAGAGTCTAGACTAAGTACATTGTAGAAATAAGGTCAGTTTCTCTAGTAGATGGGAATTAATTTCCACGTTATGTATTAATTTAAATAAAAATATCAATGGGTGTTTATTTTTATGAATTCCAAGGCTTTTTAGGTAAATCTAGCCAGAAGTATTTGCTGTGGGATTCCTACCTCAGGGTAAACTCTATCTACTATATAAGATATATATTTTTAAACACGTCTTAAAATATTTTATGACGAGTCGACATAAACTAAATAACCGGGATTCCAAATTAGAGATGCCTATTCCAGTTTTAACCTCATGGCGGTATTAAAAAGAAGCAAAAACACGGAAATGTCTATAAGACCTTTAGTATTTCTTACAACAAAACCCAAGTTTGTATACGATATCTGAAACCAAGGTCTTTGAAAATTCGGGACGGGTCAGCGCATTATTACCCAATTTATATTCATAGAGAATTGCGTTCTATCTTTCTATTATACGATAAACATTACATTTCTCTACGTCAAGTGGAATGTTATTTGCATTACACTATTTTTTTAATTGTAAAAACCTTATTTTGTATGTTTTCACACTCAACTGCTGATTTCATGGTGATAAAAATCTTTGCACCATCAGCAGACAGTAAGGTGTCAACATGCAAGTCACTTACTATATCCTTAATGAATGAAACGAACACAAATGGGCCCAGGATGGAACCCTGAGATACCCCCGAGATAGCATCAATTTCATCAGACTTGAAACCACAATATTCTACCTGTTTCGTTATATTATTTAAATAACTTTTTGAAAAATGTTAATAACAAGTGGGAGATCTGCAATTCGAAGTTTACTAAGTAGGATTCCGTGGTTAAGTTTGTCAAAAGCTTTTGAAAAATCGGTGTAAATCACGTCGACTTGTATGTTGACATGATACAGACGTACAGGTAATCGTGTACAAAACAATGCTGATATATCGTAATCTGCCGCTTAATGTGAGCATATAGTGTCTGGTAAGGCAAACTCGAAAGTTTCAGCAAAGTTACAGATTATTGTAATGGGCCGATAGTTTTCGATATTACCCCTTTGACTTTTTTTGTAAAAAATATCATAGACGTCACAAAAAACTAAACTAACTCTACAAAATATTTCCTTTACCGTTTTTATGAGGTAAATGGTTTATATCTACAATCACGAATGGCATTCTGTCATCCTCTTAAGCAGAATAGAAGTCTGTTTAAAAAAAGTCTTTTTTTTTTCAAAATCTAGTAAAAGATCTGATATTTTAAATAGAATTATGGAATATAGAATTCCGAATAATGCTCCCACTCGTTGGAATTTTTCATCTACAGTTGTTTTCACTGTTGACACATACAGGAAAAAACTTATTGACGTTCTTAATTTTACTTCGGAAAGTGAAGACTTTTTAAATAACGATCCGACTTTAAGAGCAGCTTACGGATAAAAATCGTTATTGTTGGATAAAAACTTCATATTTTTTCTAAAGGGCTTTAAAATGATTTTTGAGCAAACTGATGTTGTTTTCCAAATTTTACAGAATAAATTAACTGATATAACATATTCTAAAAATGGACTTATTTAACATATCTAAATTAAAAAATTTCGCAATAACGAATTACATTTCAATACTTTACACATATAATGTTTTTTTTTTGAAAATATTGAAAAATTATATGATGAGCCATAGTTAAAAGAAAAAAGGAAGGCAACATATAACTTTGACAGGACAGACATACATTACAAACAAATTTTTACAGAAATTTTGGACACCATTATAGTTCAAATTGAAATTAGATTTTCCGATTTAAGTACTTTACAATCTTTCGATTTAGTAAATCCTAATAATTTTATAATGTTTCCTATATCATTTGCTAATAGACAAATTAATGGACCAGTGTCCCTTTTTTAACCATATTTCGTTAAGAAATGAACTATGTGTGTTGTATTCTGACCAGCAACTTTTAGCAAATTCAAAATCATCTTAAAAAATGCAAAAATCCAGGAGCATCTAATGATGGCTATTATTCACGAGAATGAAGTTTATGACACGAGCCGCAGAGGAATCAAATATATGATTTGATTGTTTAGTCATTTAATTTACCTTTACAAGAGCAGTGTGTTAATTGGGACGTTCTATTAGTAGTTTTAAAGAAAGTACAAAAAATCGCCAAGTGCTTCCCATGTTATATTTTATAAAATGGAAGAAATGCTTTTCCTAAATAACTTTGAAAATATTAGTTTCTCGATCAAAAAGATGGTATACAAAATTAAAGATTCTTAAATAATCCACAAGAATGTGCTAAAAGATACTTATAGCTTATAACCCTGCATGTCTTTCTTAACAAGATACAAGTCCATAAATTTAATCATCATCAACATGCTCATTTTATTTAATTAAAATATACATAAGCACAGGGTGTAGATAAAAAAGTTCACTCTCCGGCGTAAAATAAAGAAATTATGAATTAATTAAGATTGCTAATATTGATAAACAAATGGTGATGATAGTAATAATATACAAACATCTTAATATCACAAAAAGGTAATCAAAACTACCTCCATGACCACACCTCTGAAGGCGTTGCTTCATATCTAACACGTCTAAAATCTGCAGAAGTCTGACGAATTTGGTGCCACCCCTCGCCAACCCTTTGACGGAGAATATCGTCATCGGGTACTGGAGGAAAGTAATCCAGCTATTTTAAATGACTCCATAAATAAAGATCTAGAGAGGATTGGGGTCGGGTGAATGGACAGGCCATGAAGTAAGCCGTCCACAGCCTATTCATTTGAGGGTATAAAATAGGCAAAAACACCATGACACAAAAACCAAATATATGGTCTAATTAGGAAATTGTTAACAATACCAGTCCAAATGTTAATGGAAAATTTTGACTCGACTGGATTAAGTCGTGGGAATATTCTTCTGCCCCTAGGTAATTAATATGAAGCCAGCTTCATCGGTGAATAATATAAAAGACGGAAATGTACGGTTTCGAACACATTTTATTAAATATTCATATTACATTGCATCAGTCCATCTGGGTTTTCATAGTACGCAATCCTCCAAAACAAGTATTTTACAATCTTCCGTTATTTAAGGTAGAGGGTTTTGCTGGTCCTATTTCTCTTAAACGACATGAATTCTTTAAAATGCTTTAGTCTGGATAATCGGCGATTAGGGAAATCTTTCCCTATGCTGCCTTTCAGCCTCTTCTCGGTTCCCGTCAGCAATGGTGTGAGTAATAATAAGCTCAAATGAAAATAATTAATTCATTACTTATTTTGACATTTAGGAAATAAAATATTTTGATAAACGATTGACCACGCAGTTGTGGACTACGAGTTGTTTTTTTAAAAGAAAAATAATAAGTATGCTTTGAAAAAAAACGAACTCAGAAATAATACGAGGGATGACGCATGTTAATATGAATATTTTTTGGTTATTTTGACCTAAACAACAAATCTTAAAAGTAACCGTCAACCTTTTACAATAAATTCAAGCAAGTAAATTTCGCCAGACCTTGTTAATTTTATTTGAAAATGTTGGTACATCATTCTCAACTATATTCTTTATCTAAGTACAACTAAACAGTTGGAATTTTTCGCGATTTTCAGTAGTATGTTAAAAACTGACTGGTATAGTAGAAACTTTATTTGAGCTCAATCGCCGAAGTCAAAAAATCAAGTTGCTTAGTGAAAGCTAGTAACGAAATTTGTGAATTTCGTTACTTTTGCAGTCGGTAGGGTTTCTAAAATGTTGAATTAACATTAACCCCCATAGTACTCATACTTATAAGTAAATACAACAAAAAAATTTACAATAAGAATCTACATATTTACAAAATTTACAGCAATCTATTCTAGTATAAATAAAGCACACTAACTGAATAAATAATATTAATACATGAATAATAAAGAGGTAACTAAGGACCAATCGCTCTTGTGATCCACTCCACCGTATGAGCCACCCTGTGGTAAATACCAGGTTGTCCTGGTTGTGCACGAATATCCTGCAGATACTATACCAATCAGGAACCATCGACCTGTCTTTTGCAACATAAGTGGCCCACCAGAGTCGCCTTGGCAACTGTCTCTGCCACCATTTTTGTAACCGGCACACATCATCTCGTCGTATATCGTTACAGTAATGCCCTTTGACCTATGCCAACGCTCACACTGTCTATTTTCTATCACAGGTACTTGAACTGCCTGTAAGGTTTGAGGACGCAGCCTTGATCCTGGACTAAGAGCTCCCCATCCAGCTGCAACTCCCACTTCGCCTAAGAAGTTCTCTCCCCTAGGTGGTAAGCAGATGGGGGTTATGTGGGGTAAATTATGTGCTGCCCGGTCTAGCCGCAGAACTGCCACATCAAATCTATCAGCTTGAGGGGTGAACTTGAAGAAGGGATGCACCTGAAACGAGTAGTTGTTTGTAGAACTAGAATACAACTTTTAATTAATAGTGTATGGAAATTAGGCTGAAAAATAGGGAATACAATAGAATATAATTAATGTTTTGAATATTTGGTGACATGTTCAGAATGTAGGTAAAATTGAAAACTAAAAAAGTTACCACTCTTAAAGGGAGAGCTTCGCCCCGTAGCACTTCAAAAAAGTGCATCTTTGCGGTTTTTCCATTTTTTTAGCAAAAGAGTGTAGAGAAAATGTTGCCCATAAAATTTTCTATAAAACGGCCTTTAGCATATCTTCGATTTATCTAATAGATTTTGAGTTAAGGGAACGTTTCATCTCGTTTTCGATAAAACCTAGTGCGAATTATAAATTTTAGTTATGAGCTGACACATCCTCCTACTTCAGCAGCTTCTAACTTGAAATCTATTAGATATATCGAAAATATAAGAACTTTTTTGTATACAATATTTTCTCTCTACACTTTTTTCGTATAGGACACCATTTTGCTAACAAATTCAAAAAACCGCAAAATTGACCCTTTTTGAGGGGGTGACGTTCACCATTTAGAGGTGGAAACTTTTTAGTTCTCAATTTTTATCTACATTCTAAATACGTCACCAAAGTTTCAAAATAATTTTTCTTCCAAAATACCTAATTTCCATACACTATAATTTAGTTTTCACCAGACAATGCATGACATTAATATGTTTATTAAAATTATGCGTACAGGGTGACCCATTTTTAATGCGATCATGTAGCTCAAATAATAATATTGATAAAATAAGAATCGCACTCATCTGTCACATGATTAAAAGACATTAATGAAAATGACGCATTATCTTATTGAGAGCCAATAAAAACTTGATTCCCTGGATATTTCCTGTCTCTAAGATTTTTACAGTGTACCAAATGTAGCTTTGCCTCTGGCTATTGCGTGCATAGTAGCAAATCGGATTCAATGCGTCAAAAATCAGTTTTGCTTTTAATTATGAATAATACTATCTGTAGAACTCGAATTTCTATCTCAAATTGTACACGATATAGTGATAGCCCGGCCATCTCTTGGTAACAGCAATCTAACTCTCTTCTTTATATACACTTTCCGCGGTCACGGCTATAATGGTTGCATTATACCTTAGAGACGGGAAAATTTGACAATTTCCCTAGGTAATTATTTGAGTGCCTATAGACTACAGATTATAGGTTATAGCAGCAATTTTATAAACACAAAATCATATAAAAACGTACCTAATAAGAAAAAAATATTACATAAAATGAACATTTGTACAATTTGTAAAAGTTATAGTGCAAATAGAGTAACAACGATGTATATGACAATTGGCTTGTCAAAATAAATATCAAGGCAATCTAAACAATTTAAATTTTGTAATAAATTTTTTCGGGAGATTCTCTCACCAAATATAGCACGGGGGCAGGATATCTCCTGAATATTTTCCTTGCTATATTATACGTATGCCTATTGACACGAAAACTGCCCTTGAGCTTCGCGCTTGACAGTTGTTTTTGTGAAATACGGTACGAGATTTTTGACAAAACAAAATGGTCCATATTATATGGAAGCCCATTACTTTATAATACCAGCCCAAAATGTGCAATACTGTGGAGTTTCGTACCATGGAAAAAAGGGAAATAGAGCCACGCTAAATTCATTGTTTATGAGCCGCCATTTTGTATATGCATCCATAGATGCGTATCGCATCCATGGATGCACGACACACAATAGTGCAATAGTGCGAAATTGCAGCAGTTGAACGAATAAATTTTATATATTTACGTTTTGTACTGTTCTGACATCCATCTTGGGAACGTGAATACTGAATTACACATTGTAGAAATATGCCGTTTTCACTAACCATCCAAGTTTCGTTATGATATTGCGCTATACGTGTCGCGCACTACGGATGAGTGGTTCTTAGATGATACGGCTTAAAGCCATGTTTTCTAAGAATCACGAATACGTGGGTGCGCGACATGTATAACACAATAATGTAAAGACATTTGGGCGGTTAGTGAAAAGGTCATGTTTCTACAATGCAGTGTTCACGTTCACAAGATGGATGTCACAACATTACAAAACTTAACACATCAAATTCATTCGTTCATCTGCTTCGAATTTGTACTATTGAGTTATGCGTGATTCTTAGAAAACACGGCTTTAAAGCCATGATAAACAAAGTCCATTATACAGAATCCATACAATGACTTGAATAGCCATAAGTTTCCTAATGCTCACCAAGGCTAACTTAGGCTTATTCAAAACTAAAGAAGAAAGGTTAGTCAGTTGCTTTTTGGGATAAGTCTGGGATAGAAAGTTTGCTTTTGGGGTGACACGTCTCCCGCCCAGGCAAGTGGCCTGGTCGGGGGTTTCATGAGGTGCCGGGCGTTATGGGTCCTACTTATATTTTGTAAGTATATTTTGTTAGTTATATATATTTCTATTTTTATTAAATAAAGTACTATTACAAATTGGTTTCCATTACCACTATGTCTTATTTTGTTCCCGTTCACTTATTATCAACTAAAATACTTTTCTGTAATAGACCGAATTTTTTATGAGTGACAAACCCTTATGGTGAAATTTGGTGGATGCGCCAATGTCATTCGTGACTATAGCGTGAAGACACTTGGGTGGTTAGTGAAAAGGATATGTTTCTATAAAACGTGCGAATCAGTGTCCCCGTTCACAAGATAGATGTCACAGCAGCGCAAAACATGTAACACTGGGTGCGTTTAGCGAACACAATCTTTGGAAGCAGTTGGGAGGTTGACCGGCAGCAATTCGCTGAACGAGACCTTGACTATGCGCTAAACTGAAATTGTGGCCCAAAGTAGACATCGACAAATCTTACGCTGTTTCTAATCAGAATATCAGCACAGGTAATATCTTGCGTTCAACGAAATTACACCTGTTAACAGTAATAATAACTAAGCGTGTTGAGCGCTAATTTTCAGCAGTTGCATTCGCCAAACATGTCTATTCATTCGTTCAACTGCTGCGACTACGCAGCTAGTACGTAATGTGTTTCGCACACCCGGATTCGTGATTCTTAGAAACTCGTCTTCAGGTAGTTTTCTAATATTCAGATAGGTGGCAAATTTTAATTGTTATCATAACGTCACTCTATCACTCGAGATTTAACTCCTTTAATAGGAATCAATACAGAAATAAGAAGAATTCAAATTTAAATTCAAATTTCTTTATTAGACATAATATATATAAATTAGCTACATTAATAAGAGGGATAGCACCTAAGCCAGAAAAGGCTTGTTTTTGTGCTAATATCATTTCAATTTGAATATTTAATACTAACATATTTTTGTTTTTAAACATGGTTATTAACAAAGAAATACATAAAATTAATAGATGTTAATAGATAGTTGGAAGAGAATCAGTAGGATGTACAAATATAATTAGGTACTATTTTGAGTCGCAAATTTAACTAAATAGTTCGGAAGATGTCGCAATAAAATTTGATACGGTATGACGAAATTTCATTTTGTTACTAATACTTGTTATGCTTAAAGGTAATTTATTATAGAACAAAGGTCCTTGATAATCAATAAAGTTCTGTTGAGATGTTTAATTATATTTATTAATTAGCAAATTAAAATTTGAGATTGATCTTGTGTTGTGAAAGTGACTGGGAAAATTATATTTTCCCTTATTTTTATTTATGAAAAGAATACTTTCAAGTATATATATGTTTTTCAAATTTAGACAAACAACATTCCTTAAACAATTTGTCACTAGGGTATAGATGGCTTTTTTTCATGATTATTTTTAAGATATATTTTTGTAATATTTTAGTGGATTTAGTGCATTTTCATATGCACCACCCCATGCTATTATGCCATATCTAATTATGGACTCCACTAATGTATTATAAATATTTATCAATGTTTTTGTTTTGAGAATATTCCGGAGAATACAGAATTTTCTTAATACTTCTCGAATTTTATCTGTTGTGTATATTACATGTTCCTGCCATTTAAAATTTTTATCTATTATGATACCAAGATATTTTATATTTTTACAACTACTTATTATAAGATCTATATTTTGAATATTTATTTCCGTAATATTATGATTCTTAATCGTATGAATGGAAAAGCACATAAATTTTGTCTTCCCTATATTCAAAGAGAGTAAATTTTGATCTAACCAATTTTTTATTACTTCCGTATCAGATGACACTTTTATAGTTACTTCTTTTCAATTCAATCCTTCAAATATAATTACCGTGTCATCTGCATATGAAATTATTTTTCCTGATATATTAGAAATATTGCAAAGATTATTCAAAAAACATAAAAAAAGATTCGGAGCTATAACCGTGCCTTGAGGAATTCCGGTATTTATAATTTCAGAGTGACTAATTTGATTTTCAATTTTAACGTATTTTTTTCTGTTCGATAAGTATGTAGCAAAGATATTCAGTGCAGTGCCTCTAATACCGATATATTCCATCTTTTGTAACAATTTTGAGTGAGACACTGTATCCAATGCCTATCGAATCCAGAAAAACTGCTATACATTTTTTATTATTGTGTATACTATTATTTATAGAGCTAGTTAATTTGTAAATAGCATCGTTGGTACTAAAAGCATTTCTGAGACCAAATTGGTTTTCAGATATAATTTTATTAGAATCTAGAAATTCCTCAAGGCGGTTTTTTAACGCTTTTTCAAAAATTTTTGCAATATTATTAATAACTGATATTGGTCTATAATTAGTTGTATCTGTTTTAGAACCACTTTATATATGGGTGTGACAATAGATTCCTTGAAATGTGCAGGGACTAAACCTGTAGCGAAGATTATATTAACAATTTGAATCAAAGATTTTATTAAATATGTGGCAAAAATTTAATTATTTTTACGGATATTTGACCCAAACCTGTGGCACTATTATTTTTTAAACTGGAGATATATTTGATTATCTCATTCTGAGTAACGGGTTTTAAAAATATGCTATTGGGTGCTGTATAATGATTTTCATCTGCGACATTTGGAGATGGGGTAATTGATTCTGGCATGATTGAACCGATATTTATAAAATATTGATTAAAACATATTAGCTCTCCACTCACTGTCCTGTATTATTAATTGACCATTATCATCTTTAATATTTATCTTTTGATTTTTAGTTTTAGTACAATTTGTTGATTCATTTATTAGTTCCCAAATCCTTTTCAAAATTTTTTTTGAATTATTAACTTCATTTTTATAATAGTCATCTTTAGTTTTTTTAATAATATTTGTTCATTTATTTCTATATATTTTATATTTATTTACTAACATTATAGTGCTCTTGTCATTTATTACTTTTTTTTATTTAATCCCCTTTTTTGTTGACTCCATAATACCGGTAGTGATCCATGGTTTAATTTTCTGTTTGTCCTTTGGTAGCTTAATTGTGCTCGTAGCATTATTTATATGATTTGTGAATATGTTAATAAAGTTTTCTGTACATGTATCACTGTTGCTGTATTTGAGTACGTCATCTCAATTTTCTAGACTCAGTTGTTGTAAAATTTTATTATAGTCAATTTTTTTATTAAATTTTTACTATTATTTTCGGTAGTTATTATATTATATCAGATTTTTATATTTATTAATAACAAACAGGATAGTGGACAGTTAAATTGGATTCTAATATGAACGAAGAAAATTTGATTTATTTATATTAGTTCTAGATTTGATAAAATGTGATCTATACAGCATAATGTTTTAATATTTTGAAGAAAGGGCATTTTAAAAACTTCTGTGCATTTATTTTATATTATATTATTATTTTTTGTTAAAGAAAATATCACTCATATCACATTTTCATATATAATCGAAAGCCGTGTGCCAATTAATAGGAATCATTACAGAAACAAGAAAAATATTTTAACATTTTGAATAAAGGGCATTTTAAAAATTTCTGTGATTTATTTTACACTCATATTATTATTTTTTTTTGTTAAAGAAAATATCACTCATATCACATTCACATATATAATCGTGAAAAAGGTGCCAATTAATATGGAATCCTAATGCAGAAACAAGCAAAAGATGTTTCAATATTTTGAATAAAGGGTGTTTTAAAAATATCTTGATTTATTTTACATTATATTATTATTTTTTGTTAAAGAAAATATCAATTCATATCACATTCTCATATATAATTGTGTGCCATGTGCCATTTCCAGTATCTGTGTGGTTCTTAAAAACAAGCCATAACAAAACCCGTGTGTCATTTTTGTTCTTTTACTTTTACAGAAAAGCTACAACTAACATGGAATACATTATTTTTCAAAAGGTTATTTATGGAGTGGAAGAAATGAAAGTGAAAACTGCTATCCGTTTTAGATATGTTGTCTTTCACTTTGCAATTAGTCAACTTTCTTCGTCAAGTTCAATAAGTCTGTTAGAGACCCACATCACTTTCTCCCGTAGTATTAATAAAAAATGTTATTAACCAACACAAATCTAAACAATTAAATTATTTATGTTACGTATTACGTAGACGATCCAAGATTCCAGTTAGATATAATTACAACAGGTGTATTTATTATTCTAATAATAAAAGTAATTAATTTAGAACAATATCGTTATGCAGTTGCATAAGTATGTAATTATTCTTACAAATAATTTGCATTGCATCTCTATAATGTAAATTTTAAGTTGCAATTGCAAACATTAGAAACTTCATTTTAGAACTAATAATTATTTTTATATCGCACATATTATATACATGTTGTTGGTAAACTTACTCCGCTTAATTAAAAGAGAAATATTTTTGGAGTAATACTCATAGAGGACACCAATAATAATTCTGTGGAAAATAATTATTAAATTCAATGTATTTGAATTGCTTACAAGTATGTACCCACGTCGATTATGCCACTAAGGTCGCTCGGTTATTTGTAAATCTTCAGTATATTTAAAAACCTTATTTCAGAAAATGAAGATCCCATAGCCCATTTGTTTTTCTGGAAAACTATAATGCACTATTATAAAATTCTCTGCTCTGTATTTCTTTAGGTGTGCAAACAATTATAACATATTGTGTATTGTTAGAAGGCAAAACAATATTTAATTTTTTAGCTCATAGCAACTACAGTTTTTATTTAGATGGAAGATTTGTTTTTTACACAATTATTAAAAGATACTTTTCCCAAAGTAACATGAGAATAGCACGTTCAAATATTCAAACTCTCTATTCACTTTTTTAAGGTGAATATATGATGAGAATTTCAGAAAGGCAATGAACCCAGACGTTTGGCTAGAAGGGAAATATGTAAGTAGGTTTTTTCAGCTACGAAGAAAAAACAAACCGACTATCAGCGATGTTAAATCCGGACATTCTTTAATCAAATATGCAAAGATTAAATTCAGATTTAAATTTTATTGAATATGACAATTGCAGTGATACTGATTTAAAATTGTTATGTCTGACAGAAACTCATGCAAACTTGGATTCAATTACTCTAAAATTATTAGTGAATCTTTATATGATAATTGTTATTGTAGAAAAGTTAATGAAAAAACTAGGGTTGGAATATTCCTCAAGATCTGATATAAATAGAAATAAAATAAATTTTGCACAGAAAAGCATATTGAAATATGTGATATTTTATTGTAGTGCAGTCAATATGGTGTAAAAATTCCCTTGACCCTGGGCAAAATTGCAACACAAATGATTCTTTTTGCATTCTATTGTGAAAAGTATCTATTTTAACATATTCAAAATCCCCATTAATCCCGGCGCAGGAAATCAGTCAAAATTCAAGATGGCGGCTGAATTTTGTATTTTTCATTACAAAATTTATAACTGTGTAGAATTTTGTATTTATAAGGTGTAACTTGGCAAAAATGTTTAAAATACAAAGATAAAAGCATAAAATAGGTATTGAATAGGTAAGATAGGTACTGAATCACTCAAATTGCCTATTATACATTAGAGAAAAACTTTATTACACATTAGACTTACAAGAACAAAAAACCATTATTTCAAAGTATGGGTTATTTTCCATTTATTTAACAATAAAATTAAAATGATTTGGCTGTTTTTTTACAATTCATCATAATGTTCATCTCTACTTTCCATTTCTTCATCTTCTATTCGCTGCGGATTATTTTCATAATTTGTTTCTTGACACCGACCACATGAACTGGTACATTCCAAAACCATTATTTCGGCAACTACATTTCATGGCACCACAGCCGGTTTTGGTGTTACATCTTACTATGCGTAATATACTTTCAGGTGCTGGTGGCAAATCCATTTTTTTCGGTACATACATATTATCATGTATACTCCTATTCCGTCCCCACTCTAGTTGATTCAAGCCTTCCTTGCATTTGCTTCCATATACAAATTTTACAAATAAGCACGGCGGCTATGGTACTTAACGCTGCTTCCGTTAAGTGTTTTGTAGCTGAACGAAACATTTTGTCTTCGATACTTTATCAATAATAGTTCTATACCTAAGTGTATTTAGTGTGTCATTTCGATTTCCACCAACAAATACATACCATTATCTTCTTTCCACATTCTTCAACCTTGACTGGGACTAAGGTTTGTTGGTTTGAACGATAGTGCAAGTTCACGAAGGCTATTGATCTTTCAACAAAACGTTTGAAAACTGATTGCTTTCCAATATGGAATATTTTGGAGGTGCTGTCAACATCCTGTATACGAATGTAAAAAGAATAGACTGTTCGCTAAGTCATTTCCGAGCGAATATCTAATGGCATTGATATTGTCAATGTTATTCTGTTTTGAAGGTTTTTTATCACTTCGGAGAAACAGCTTGTGTGGTATGCTTGATTACACCAATAAATCAGCAATATCATTAGGTCAGTGTCTTTCCTATCACTGTTGCATTTTTAATTTTTGAAGATTCCACCCGCAGTTTTAACAATGTCAACATCAGCATCATCAACTGCATGAATTACTGAACATCCCTGTTGTTCTCATTTCTTCAAGCGATTAGAGGAATTATTTTCTGCTTGTTTCCCTTATTATTAACACTTCCCTTACTCCTTGTGAATGTCATATCTGGTGCGAAATTCACGGAGGGGGAACATTGTATTTGTTCACCAGATTATGGGTCATGTCTTTTATTGTGTATTCTGATGTATAACCATCAAAAACTACAGTTGCTTGCCCATAATTAGCTGTCACAAACGACGCATAACATCTTGCTATATCCCTGAATGTACTGTCATTATGCGAACGGCAGGCGATGCAGTAAGGACCTCCATCGAGCACAGAACTTGTATCACCATTATATCATACATTATAAATACAAAGTTATACAAAGTTATAAATTTCTTAATAAAAAATTCAGCCGCCATCTTGGATTTTCACTGACTTCCTGAGCCGGCATTAATGGGGATTTTGAATATGTTAAAAAAGACACTTCACACAGTATAATGCAAAAAGAATCATTTGTGTTGGCAATTTTGCCCAGGTCATAATTTATTTTTACTGCACTGATTGAGAACCAAAAATAAAACAATAATAATCTTAACATGATAATATCAAGCTGTATCTAAACAACCATTGATCATATATTTACAAATATTATAGATCATCATTTAGTATGTGTGGATTATATATTTGATCACAGAAGCGTGTTATTTGAATTTAATTATCACGCGAAATTTGAAAATTATTGCATTTCCTATTTCAGAAGAAGCTACAATGTCATCAAAATTCTGCTCTCCAGTCTAAAGATTGGTTAGATATGTATAGATTATTAATTAGATGGAGCATACGAGTATTTTTATTATATTTTTTATTTTAATGTACATTTTCTCCTATGTAAATAGTATAAAAAACAATAATTATAACAAGGGATGGGTAAATGAGATCTCAAAATTTCCTGCCTGAATCTAAAAACTTATATTACTTAAAAGCTATGTACCTCAAATTGTCACCTGCATGCAAAAATGCTAAAAAAATATATACACTTTCAGAAATCCATCAAAAGTTGCATGGAATGTTATATCCGAATTATCAGGTAAAATAAAAAATAGAAAAAAAACATAAAACTAATAAATAACGGAGAATTATATTACGAACTGGGATACATAGCTTCTGTATCCAGCAAGTTGTTTATAAATGCTCCGATGGAGATAGTTAATAACACCGGCAAGTAACAGTTTTATTGAAAATTACTAAGTTTCAGCATTCTTCCTTTCTGGAATCCTTTGTAGACAATGAATTATTAATATCATTAAAAAATAAATATTCAGCAAGACTAGACGAAATTTCTTCACTCATTATCAAGAATACAGTTGATGTAATCATAAAATCTATGCATATTTAGTAAATCTATCTTTTACGATATGAAAATTTCCACTGTAATTAAAACTAGGTAAAGTTATGCAAATATACAAAAAGTATGACCCGTAGATGGTAGACAATTATAGACTTGCAATGATTCCATCGAGTTCATAAATAATTTTTTGGATATTATGATTGTTTAAATCGTCTGTTGATCTTACTGAATAAAAATTATATTTTGGCAGAAATAAATTTATACACACTATGTATGCTTTTATGACAAACTCATTGAATATATTGAAGCTGGTGAATACCCTGTTGGGATGTGATCTCAGCAGGGCATTTTATTGTGTAGATCATGATAAAATGCTTATAAAGCCTGTGGTATTCGTGATGTGACTCTAGATTAGAACTAATCTTTCCCTAAAAATTGGAACCAATATATCATCAGCTTGACATATTTCCACAAAGAAAATGTTAGTCGGATCAATTCGGAATATAAGGCAAATAAAATGGAAGTTCTACAGGGATCAATATTGGGGCCGAAACCATTTTTGATTTATACGAACGAACTGGATATTTCGGCATCTAACAGATTTTTGATAATGTATGCAGATGAGATCTGATGAGACATTATAGAAGATAAATAACTGCCTTAATAAACTGCCTTCAATAATTTACATAACTGGTGCTGTTTCTATAAACAATACTTTAATGTAGAAAATGTCGAGTAAATATGATGGTCCAATTTCCGAGGCACAAACTTCAGGAATGTGTAGAATATGTAAAAATAACAGAAGTTTCTTCTATGAACATAATTCAAAAAATGCATCATAACTTACAAGGTGTTGAATTTTCATTAAAAAATTCAAAAATAGTAACACAAGTCCATTGGCGTAGATGCGGGGTTATATATATATGTCACTTTTATGGAAATGAGTAATATACCACTGGATATTTTTGAAAAAAATTTAAAATTGCTGAATTGCCCATGGCATTCTGAAGATAAAAGCGTTTTGATAAAATGTTGATAGAACAAGTGAGGTACATTCACCGCTGCGGTGAAGATGCCATATAGATTTTCAAAAGACAGACAAAGTACATCGGATCAGTTCCAGAATGATTCCAATCGATTCCTTGGGTCCGATTACCTAGAAAATGATTCCCACAAGCCTCGCCCGCGCAAGGGTGACTTTGGATATCTTCGGACCGAGTTCGGTTTTTTCGATTAAAAGTGCGGCCTGGGTACGTGTCAACCCCTTGAAAATTGAATTTGTTTTTCGGTTCCTGCAATCGTTGTTAAACTTGCCTAAAACGCATTCGGGAATGATCGGAACGGTTCGGGAATGCTCGGAATCGGTTCCTCGTATTCGGATTTATTAAAAATGATACCCCGCAAGCCCCGTTTGCCTTCGGGTAGCTTCGGGTGACTTCGGAAAGGTTCGGGTCCAGTTCGTGTTTTGCGGTTAAATCTGTAGCCTCGGTGGCTGTTAACACCCTTGAAACTTGTTTGCCCTTTTTAATTTCTTAAAACGCTATTAAAAGTGCTTATAACGCCTTCGGGAATGATCGAAGCGGCTCGTGAATAGTCGGAATCGGTTCCTTGTGATCAATTTTATTGAGTCTTATGCTAATATGCCTATATTTGTACCAATTCGGTCAAAATTTGGGGCATTTATTGCATTTCCAAAAAAAAATCAAAATTCTTAATTTTTTTGCCCCACTTCCCGTTTTCGGAACCGGCTCAAATCAACACGCATATGTAGACCGTAAAGGTCTACCCCTGTTGCAAATTTCAAGTCGATCGGTCAATATTTTGAACAGAGATCGCATTTCAAAAAAAAAAAAAAGAAAATAATTTGGCTTTTAGGCCGTTTTGCCCCATTTCGCGTTTTCGGAACAGGCTCCAAAACAATAGGCATATGTAGCCCTTAGAGGTCTACACCTGTTCAAAATTTGAAGTCGATCGGTTAATATTTAGGACAGTTATCGCATTTCAAAGGAAGGTAAAAAAATTGTTTGTTAGGCCGTTTTTGCCCCACTTACCGTTTTCGGAACCGGCTCAAAATCAATAGGCATATGTAGACCATGGAGGTCTACCTCCAGTAAAAATTTGAAATCGATCGGTCAATATTTGGGACAGTTATCGCATTTCAAAGAAAAGTTTCCGGGCTTCCGGAGTTCCAGACAGACGGACAGTTTCTAGAAATCTCGAGATTCGGATAGATCCCAAATTTGAGGTCGATCTCGATCAGCCGTTCTCGAGATACGGGGGGCCCAAAGTCGCCGAGCATAAATGTATATATAGATTTTTTTAAGAAAATCTATATAACAAGCTGTTTCCGATTTATTTCTAGTTAAAAACGTTTCTATTATTTTTATATACTCTACGTATTCCTGAAGTTTGTTCCTCAGAAACTGGACCACCCTGTATAATTTCATAACCGGCAAAATTTAGATATTAAAATCAACAGTACTAGTCTGTTGAACAGTAAAATGTGAAATTTCTGGGAATTAAATGAGATAATTATCTCAACTGGAAGGCACATTGTGAGCAACTCATAACCAAATTAAATTTAATTTCTTACTTAATGACAAGTTTAAAACCGACCATAAAAGAACATCTTAATAAATATATAAGATTAAAGTCCGACGCTGCCTTTGGGGAACTCCACTTTATCATTGGAAGTTTTTATTGTATGTACATATGTATTTTAACCCTTATAAGAGTTTTAATTTATGACTTGTATATGATATATTCTTACAATAAAACACAATTTATCATAAATAAAGATCTGCATGAGATAAAACAAGGTAAAATGATAAATTTCATATACTGTTTTACAAATTTAATATCTCCATAAAGTCTAAGAATAGGTATATAAGTGTTTTAGCATTTATCGGAAGATATAAAGAAGGTAAAAATTTAAATAGTTTTAAATTTAAGTTAAAATTATTTTTACTAGACAAATGTTTGCATAAATTAAGTGAATTTTATGTTAGGTAGATTATAAGCCAACATTTGACAGTTCCTATAGAAATTGTAAACTGTCCAAAAAGGAAAGTAAAAATATATTATTATTATTATTTAAAACATATTTGCCTATGCCATAATCTCTAAACTATAAAAGCTACTAGAAATGTGTTAATGCTAGTCAAAAGGTGAAAAATAATTATTAATATAAACTGAAAACAATAATGAACGAAAAATACTAGTATTATTGTGAAAAAAAGCGTGGGTTGCTCGATATACGAAAAATATGACACAAAGCGCCCCACGTTTTTTTCACAATAATATTAGTATTTTTCGTTCATTATTGTTTTCAGTTTATATTAATAATTATTTTTCACTTTTTAGTTTGATGTGCTTTAAAAGCGTGTTTTTTAGTTTTTTTAAACTATATTTATTTTTCACTTTTTAGTTTGATGGTCTATGAAAGCGTGTTTTTTAGTTTTTTTTTAAACTATATTTATATTGCTTATTGATGCTGATATTATAACATATTACGATCCAACAGATACTTCTGAAAAAAAATATATATTTTTTTTCAGCCATGGGATTTGAACTCACGCCCGAGGAGTCCGTCGTTTCGCGTCGACTAAGACTTGTGCCTTAACCCGCTCGGCCAACGACCGAATTGACAATCACGGAATGTACTTACAGTATTAAGCTTCTTGCTCTCACGCAGAGGATACGTGAGGAAAGGAAATTATTTAATTCTGGCGATCCTGATCAGGATAATGATATAAACTTATCAAATTATTGTATTGTTACCGGTTCTTCGCAAGTGTACAAAGTTTCAATTAAATCTGTCCGTTTAAAGTGGGTCAAAATCGAGTCCAAAGAGTCGGTTACAAACAAACAAACAAACATAAAGGTGAAGCTAATAAAATAATAAAAGCGTGTTAATAAATGAAATTTGTATGAAAACTTTCTGTATTTTCAATAAAAAAGATGACACGTAATTTATTTGGGAAAAAAATCAGATCAAAAACAAATTACTGTCACTAAAGTATGTTTATGTCATTCAATTTGTCTTGAAAAATAGGCTAGATAATGTTGTCCCACTTTTTTCTAATTATTGTAGTTTCCGAGATAGCCTATAATTACATCGAATTTGCCTCTTCCTGTACAGTATATACAAACAAAATTTAATTAATCTCAAATACTGTTTATGCTTTTCGGACACATTTACTAATTACAAATCTTGTTGAACCGCCGTGTTATGATTAATACACCCACACCGGTTATGAAAGCATGAAATTTAATTTCATTTGGTAGTTAAATTTTAAATTTTAATTTTTTTTGTTTCGACGTAGTCCAATATTATTGTTTACATTATAACGAAACAGAAATTTATTAAGCATCAAAGACAAATTTTACTCTAAACTTCGTTTTATTACATAAATGAAATATCCAACTACATAAATGGAATATCCAAAAATACATAGGGTGTTTGCTGTACGTATCAGTAATTCAGGAGGTTATTCCTTGAGTTTATTTCATGAAGAAAGTTTCTCTGTGAGACACCATTTTTTGGAATATTGACTCTTCATGGAGATATTTAGAAAAAGTTGATTTATTTATTGGGTTTTGGATTAAAAATATTTTGGTCATTAGAAATTTGGAATAGTGACGTGGCGTGGGAATGGAGCTGAGCTACAATTTATATAAAAATTGTTATAATGAAGAGCTCTTTTCTAAATTCGAGCTTATTTTATAAACAAATAATTCTATTTCAACCAAGAAAGATCCTATTGTTGTACCTTGATAAAGTGCATAAAGTTTGAGGAATAAAAGGGAAATTACAAACAGTATGGATCTGTAAATGGTTCATTTTTGAATCATTCACATAAAAAAGTAATATTAATATAAACCGTTGGAAGTAAGAAAATGTGTGATATTGCCATGTAATCGCTACCTTGTTAGAAATAAAGAAAGAATTTATTTCACTAATTTTCATAACATTACACTATTAGCAAGTCAATCTTAAATGGTGCATTCATAATAAATAGACACCGGACAATTTCCGTGCATCCAGGGACGGCACATGTGATAGGAGACAATAACAATCATTTGTATGGAACAATAATTAAAATACATACCTCGAAAGTCTCGGTATTTCATGATATTTCCTGTACTGTGTTCAAATCATTGATATAGATTGCAAGGAATAGGCCGTGAATAATATTGGGATGCGTGGATTGTAAAAACCTGGAATCTTTACACATACAATGTGCCCCAGAATAAATGTAACAAGAAGTATAATGGACAACAAATTGTCGAATTTTGGAATGGCACTTGGGGATTCAGTCCTGCTATTAATAACTATCTTCGTTTTTAAATATATGAAAAAATTCCATTAAAAAATGTTGTTTAGAATACAATTTGTGCCTTCTTACCAAATTTAAGAAATATAAATTAATTTTATTGGAACTGCCCTTTTTTTCAATAAATTATTACTATGCCATTTTGAATTTTTAAAAATCATTTTTGCAAGTTGAAAGTGTTTTGCAAACACAAATATATGTTCTGAAATAAATTATTATTATAAAAAAACCTTGTTTTATATTAACATCTTATCCTATTTTTAACATAAAATTGAGTAAAAAGAATAAAACATTGTATTGCTGTACTGTGAAATATTCGCTACTGAATTCAGAACGATTCGAATCCGCTGAACCTCCAAACGATAAAATTACTACATGCGCTGAACGCCGCATGCTCCGTTGCTAGTGCTACGGCCAACAGTGCTAACTAAACTGACTAGAGTTAAGTATTTGCATATTTGCTATTTGCCAGCGCGATGGCCGCGATAGCGTTCGCCACACTCAGCTAAGCGAGTAATTTAATTTCAACTGCTACAGAAATAGCAGTTGTTTTTCAGAGCTCGTAGCAGCTGCTACTGCCATGAGCCATATAACAGTTAAAAAATAGCAGACTGCTATTTAGCAACCCATCACTAGACTGTTTGACCTCCTAGGAAAATGCCACCCTATACCATTACAGAGCGCCCTTGGTAAGCATGAACTTCTTGGACAATTCGTGGATATACCCTTACATTTGAAATTCTCCAGATTTATAACGGGGTTTCTTCTCCCCTATTATTCAATTTTTTTTAGGGAATAAAACAAAACAAATAAACAAATACATATATTCTGAATTAGCAAGAATTTTGACTCGCTTCTCTGGGCGAGGAAGCGAGCAATTGACTAAACAAATCAAGTAGACTTAAAGCTAAATACATAAGAAACAGAGACATGTACTCTAATCGTCAATGCACTCAGAAGAATAATAAAGAAGCTTAATTAATTACTAATTAGTGTTCAGGGTGCCATCACCTTTGTTTTTCTTGAAACTAAAATATACGTAGTCCTCGTTAACTGACAAACAACAAGCTATCCTTAAAAGGTAGAAAATAAGGCAGTATTTAAACAGTCAATTTTTAATTTACCACAAAGCACGAAATGAACGTTAAACAAATTAAATGCCCAGGGCAGATTCACTAGTTTCATAACTTCCTGGCTCACAAGCGTGGCACTCAAAGTTTGACCAGTTGGTCCGTGAGGCCTAGGTATTTTGAGCGAAGTGAAATTCACACCATTTATTTACTGCTAGTAGTCTAGACATCAATATATAAAGAAAGCATCTTACTCTTTACTCCTGAGCTCAGCACACAGTCGGGTCTTATTGCAGACTGACCTTATGGGCCGTTTTCAAGACTTAACATTCTTTTCGGTTTGCTTGCACAGCAATAACACAAGTTCCAACTTTTTACTAATCTTCTCAAATCGTCTGCATACTTACACACGTACAGGCATCAACCTTTTCTTTCCATAGCCTATCTTGTTCTCCCGTTTCCCGCTCACAATATACCTAATGTTTTTCGCGCACGCGAACTGGCTTGGCCATAGCCTTGTCATTTGGATCGCACAGTAGCGCACTACTAAAAAATACAATAAGGTTTATGTGAGTTATTTTATTTAAATCTGGAGTTTAATTCAATACAATTCAAATGATATGTAGATTGTTTATGTAGAATGTGGACTAAATTTATTAATCCCAATAAACGAACCGTTACAGATACCAGACTCATACTGCCCTTCTGTCTATTAACCTTGCTGCGCGATGAACTGGTTGGAGTGGTGAATGTAGTATGGGTCTTCTGCAATGAAGATCTGCTTCATTCAAGCGATTTAAGAAGATCTTCGTGCTTGCATGGTTTCCAATGGCTACAATCAGATCTTACCTGAGGAGTTTCAAGTTTGTTTGCGAGTTAATTCTTGCTGCATTGGTTAATATGTCTTCGCGGTTAGATTTTGACCTTCGTCTATCTTCCCTGGTTCGATTCCCTATAGTTCCAGCCACAATAAACCTTTGGTAATGTCTGGATATCACAACATTGAACTGGTTACCCACAACTTGCCTTACCCCATTCTAAATCATTCAAGCTCCTTAATTTCATTCAACTTCAGATAAACAACGTTTATTCATCATACTGTTAAATCGCAAATACAAAATATTTCAATTATTAGCGTTTAATAAATCAAGAATAAAAATGATAAAAATAGCCTCTACCGTGGAAGTAATACATTTTTTGCTGCTAACACTTTGTTATTTGAGATTTCATCTTATAGCCATTGCTTCTCAAGATTTTGCTCTAATATTATACTTTTTTCGATCAGTTTATGGAAATAACAAAATTTTAGAATTTTTTATAGAAACATTACCAGAAAGAATTGCTCCTCGCTATATATAGAACTGCCAAAAGCTCACTTAAAATTAGACTGTTTTACGACCTCATCCATTAAAACATGATATCGGTACTCTCAAAGTATATTAATAACTAACAGTATAAATTCCAATTTATTTTACTCTCGTGTCTGACCTATACTTCAATAAAATTAGACACTGTTTGAAATTCTAGAAGTAGCGCATTGCTATAATTGGATGTTCCGGGAGAATACTAAACAAACAGATCGTTTAATTAATATACAGATTGGGGCAACAGTGCGTCCGACTTCCATATGTCAAGCTCTATGATAGCTAGAAACTTGATTTAGAAACATAAATAAACTAGACAGAAAAATCTATAACCGGAAATAATTTTTGATTATGCAGGATGAGCAAAGACGATTCTACAAGGTCAACTAACATTTTTTTAAATGGAATGCCACGTTTTGTTGAGAATATGGCATTTACACGTGTATATTTAAAAAAAATTACTACAGTCACAATTATCGATTTTAAGAAAAAATATATTAGTACCAATTCACTGGTCTGCAACGAAATTCTCCTTTAAAAAATTATGCTATAAGTATGAAGATTTTAATGCTCTGAATCTATTCCCGTTGGCCGATTTTTTATCACGTCTAGATTTTTTTATATGAATTTTTTTTTAAATTTCATAAATTTTGTTTTTTTTTTAATTTTTTTTTGTCAACATCAAGAACAGTATACATACATACAAAATAAGTTTTAGCGAGTTATAAGAGAAAGAAAGTAAAGTCACAGCGAATACTGCGCATGCGCATATCTACTACCATAAAAATCACTGTCAATACTTTCTTTCTTTCTCTTACAACTCGCTAAAACTTATTTTGTATGTATGTATACTGTTCTTGATGTTGACAAAAAAAAAATTTAAAAAAAACAAAATTTATGAAATTTAAAAAAAAATTCGTATAAAAAAATCTAGACGTGATAGAAAAAATCGGCCAACGGGAATAGATTCAGAGCATTAAAATCTTCATACTTATAGCATAATTTTTTAAAGGAGGATTTCGTTGCAGACCAGTGTTATGAGATATCTATCTGATGATACTCAGCTATGTTCTCTTTCTAAAAGTATAGAGGGTGGCCAAAAATTATTTTTAAATTTACTATTAAAACTGAATTTTCTCAATTTTTTAAAATGGAGATATATTTTTGGACGATCTGATGTAGAATTGAAAAACTAACATTTTTTTGTACGACATTCCTATGGCTATTTGTAACCGTTTTCGATTTATTGAACAATAACTGCAAAATTCAGCAATAAATATTAAAAATATATATTTTTTGTAATTCAAGTGAAGATATTATAAAAAGTGCTCCACATGTTGCCCATTTTGATTGATCCATATTTTTATGTGTCTTTGGAATGAGGTTTCTACTGTTCATAACTAGACTGTTGAAATGATGAAAACGTTATTTTATAGGGGATTTTAATATTCCAGAGTATAATAAGGTTAATTTTGTCTCAAGCGACCGTGCACGTGCTTTGCAACGTTTTTATGAATATTTTGACATGAAGCAATTTAATAATGTCGTAAATACTAATGAAACCATTTTAGATTTAGTACTATCAAACAGAAGTTGTGAAGTTAGGAGATCACTAGAATGCCTCTTAAATGAAGATTCTCATCATCCGCCTTTGGAGATATTCATTCAAATAAATAATTCTCAGGCTGAAAATTTCCAATATAATTTAACTGAAGTATATAACTTTAAAAAAGCAAATTATCCTCTTCTGTGTGATTCTTTACTTCAAATAGACTGGTAATTTTTAACAGTGATAACTGATGTTAACGAAGACTGTGCTGTTTTTTATTCAAAATTAATAGAAGTCTTTGTTAAATTTGTTCCTAAATATATTCCTAAACAGCCTAAATATCCACCAGGGTACAAAAATGACATAGTAAGGGATATAAAGAAAAAATCTATACTTAGGAAAAAAATACAAACAAAAAAATACCGATAAGCAATTTATAGATATTATAAAAAAGGGTAAAAGATAATACAAAACAGTCATATGAGAGTTATTTATTGAATGTACAAGAAAATCTAAAAAACTCTGGTCGTATGTAAATGGTAAAAAAACAGCTCAATTCCAAATAATGTTACACATAATAATGTTCAGTGTACAAATTCACAAGATATCATTAACTCCTTTGCTACATTTTTTCAGTTGGCTTATCTGAAACCCATTATTAATGATGATAAATATATCTTTACCACTAAGGCAAATACAAACAATTTAACAATAACAACACTTTCTGGGCCCGATCTTAAATCACTTAAGAAAATTAAACCCAAATTCACTAAAGGACCTGATGATATACCTGTGCTTGTCGTCAAGGACTGTGCTGATGCTTTTACCCGACCACTAACAATAATATTTAATTTATTCTTGAAGGTATGTGAATTTCCAGACATATGGAAATATTTTCGTTTATGTCCAGTTTATAAAAAAAAGACAACAGAAATGTTGTTGCCGCGATTACTCAAAAAATACTAATGGGAGACTCCAAATTTTGCAGTAAAAATTTTCAACAACATTAAATTTGTGGCACCACCAGAAGAGACATAATAAAATGAAAAAAGAAAAAAGGTACAATTTCGGGGAAAAAAATTAAAAATTTTTATTGCATTTCTGGATGATTCTCTACGAATTATAATAGAAAAACATAACTTTGTAGAAAACAGTCTGTCGGCATGTCTGTAGTATCGTGATAGCAGCCACAGTTTTTGAGATAACTCTTTAAAATTTGGTACACGTGTACTAAAGGCCAAAGACAATGATAAATTCGGTAATGAGCCAAAATGGTCAGTTGAAAGGGAGGTCCACGGAACCTAATTTTTTATGTATTTGTCTTTAAAAAAAATATATTCTTAATGAAAGATTATAAATCATGTCTATTATATCAAGCCAATAAAATATATTTTCCAAGTACTTAAATAAATCTGATGTACACATTTGACCTCATAAAATGGGGTTAGGATAAATTTAACAGTTTGACATTTGAAATGTCTAATTTAGTTACAAAAATGTCAATGTCAATAAATAGAAATTATTAAAATATATGATATGAACTATTATTGGCATTTCAAGATACGCTATTAAAATTTAATTGAGGTAGGTGAAGAATTAAACAGAATAATTTTTTTATATCGGGATGATACATACTGGTATAAGAAAGTTATGTACTGGCCACATCAGATATTTAATTTTTATTGCTGAATTTTGCAGTTATTGTTCAATAATTTGAAAATGGTCGCAAATAGCCATAGGAATGTACGTACAAAAAATGTTAGCTTTTCAATCCTACATCACATCGTCTAAAAATATACAGGGTGTTCCATTTGAAAAGATTAAAAAAATCAGTTTAAAAAGTTGTAAATTTAAAAATACTCTTTGGTCACTCTGTACACTTTTAGGAAGTGAAAATGGCTGAGTGTCATCACACAGATGTCTCATAACTGGTACTAACATATTATTTTCTTAAAATCGATACTTGTGATTGTAGTGATATTTTTAATATTCCCGTGTAAATGGTATAATTTCAAAAAAAAAAAATTTCATTCAAGTGGTTGGGAGAAAGTCAATTATAATACAGGAGTGAAAGGAGGCCACGAAGGGGTTTTAAAAAATTTTCTGATATACATGGTATTTCATTAAAAAAATATTACTTGACCCTGTAAAATCGTCTTGGCTCACCCTGTATGTTTGAAAAAAATTTCCGGTTACAGACTTTTTTGTCTAGTTTCCTTAAGTTTTTAAATCAAGTTTTATAGCTATCGTAGAACTCGAGATATCGAAGTCGGACGCACTATTGTCCCACCCTCTATATTATACGATCTAATAATAATATGGGGAATTAAATTATTAAATGCTCATAAACATACCGCTGTTGAAAACTTTCCTAATTTTCTTCGTTGGTCTTTTAGTGCAAGAGCTCCTGTGCTAATGTGTCTGATAGGATACCAAGCTAATTTTTTTTTAAATAAAAGTATGAAATATATTCATTTTCTCCGTTCATGCAAAATGTTAAAAATCTGTGACGCTTTTTATATGCAGCCAAATTGTGCAGCTTGGCAACAGCTGGTTGTGTTTCTATTTACAATCTCGGGTGCCAGTTCCTATTTTAAAGGATAGGAACACCACTTATTCTGTCAGCGGTATGACAGAAGTTGGGATAACTACAGTGAAGATACGGTATATCCAGGGATCTATTTTATGGTTGCTGGTTTCTTAGAAGTGGGAAACTTACCAGCCGAAAATGATTCTTTGTTTATAACCAGATTCATTACTTATACCTATGCTTTAAAAAAATAACTGAGAGTCTCAGCTTTACTTACACTATTTCATTCACTGGTCTCACATTAAAAATACATATGTATTATTTAACAGTGCAAGTAGTAATACATATTACAAGAAAGCCAACAAATAAACCAAACAAGAGGTTATGATTAAAGCTGGCAAGTGGTGCGGCGGTTCATTGGTGTGACATCAGGTGATTAGGGGCAACGACCGGTGGACAAATACCAAATACCGAAGCGAGCCGCGTGGATGTGTATTAAAAATACATGGCTGTGGTTATGTGTTGACAAGACGACAGATTGTAAAAAAATTCTATTATAAATGTTATAGTACGTGTACTGGACCCTTTTAAACCGACATTTCCACTGTTACTAGCTAGCAAAAGACTAACTGAGTGTACTGGCAAAACAATTACGTGTGTGGTGCTGGAGGCGTAAGAAAAATGTGACCTGTCAACAAGTCAAGTATTGAGGTTTCTGACCGATGGTGCCGTGACAATGCGATTGTTAGACCGTTTTCTTCAAGAACATGGTTTTAGGTTGGTACATGTTACATGTAATGTGCACGCTTTACATCTTGTGGCAGAAAGTATTCGACAAGGTTTTCCAGAGGTAGACGCATTAATAACAAATATAAAAAGGTGTTTCTCTAATGTCCTAAACATTTTCGCGAATTTCACAGCAAATGTCCCGGTATTCCTGAACCACCATAGCCTATTCTTATCCGTTGGGGTACATGGTTGGGGGCTACATTTATTATGCAGAATATTTAAACAAATAAAAGTTGAGATACTACAATTTAATTCTGACGAGGTTGCAGCTATTAAGGAAAGCCAAACAAAGATATTTCCGTTGAAACAGCTTCAAAATTATTCACAAAAACTATAAAAGATTACATGACGCAATAAAAAACTTACAAAACAGTGCGTTGTCGTTAGCGGAGTCACTGCAAATAGTGGACGAAATAAATCGATTGCTACACGATATAGCTGATGCAAAAAATGAGCGTACAGAGTATTAAAGCAAGACATTAGTTTTACCAGATTAAAATATTAATGGTGCATCTCCAGATCCGTTAAATGCGTTCAAAGGCTATTTTAAGTACCATCAGATGGGGTGAAATTGATCATAGAAAAATTGTAATAAATTATAATTTGCTAACCTATAAAAAAACCATTAAAATGATTTATTACTGTAAATTGGCATTATTTTACAGATGATATAATAAAAATTTCAATACGGTCATTTACTGTTCCAGAAAAAAATTGAAACTGATCAAAGGACATATGCGATTAATGACAAATGGGCAACTCATCACAATTATAAAAAAACATTTTAAGAAAAAAATATGATTATTTATTTATTTTAAGCAAACACTTAAGAACAATATCAATAATATATAGGTATATGTATGATATTCGGTGTAGAAAAACAAAGACCACTAAAAACTTAAAATTAAAAATATGAAACAAAACTGAAAGGCACTAATTCAGTATGTACATGAGAGGAAATCAAAAGTTAAAGTTCTTTTGCGTCTACTGGTTGTGAAAAATTATATTGGACTTCATTTTCACTTCCACCATCTTCAAGCGGAGACAGGAAGTGTCGCAATAATATATTCCATATCAACAGAAAACTTCCACAACTTTAAATATCTTGCGTGAGTCTTCACATGATTTGAGGCCAATACTTCAAAGTCATGATCTTCATCAACAGTCTGCACCATAGCTACATAACGGTAAATACATTTCTTTCGCTTGCCTCCTAACACTTTTACCAACAAAAACATTCCTACTTTGAGTTCGTTTCTATTTGCTCGATGTAGTTAACTTCTTCCTCAATGTCTTGTAAAATGTCTATCGTCATTTTCATCATCTTGAATTAAATTTTCGTTTTTGTCTATCAAGTCATTTTCATCATCTTGAATTAAATTTTCATTTTTGTCGCTATCGGAACTAAATTCATCATTTTGAGCACTGACGCTTTTTCCTGCTTCGACAGATAACTTTGTCCTCTTTTTGTTTCTCCAAGTAGATAGAATTGGATGTCTCTGTTCTTTAAGATAACTGACTAACACATCGTTTGCATTCACACTAGTTTCATCGGCCAACTTATCTGCATCACCTTATCTTCATCAAAGGGCACTAGTACTGTTGGTCGGAATGATGAAATCAGATCCCGTTTAATAGCGTTTCCTTGGTCATTTGCTCTTGACTTACTATCCATTTCGTCTAATGGGTTTTTTTAATAGTTGGGGAAAATCTTTCTTATCAATGCCTCTTAGGGTAGGATGGAATCTGTTCCAATTTTCCAAAACATCTCTTCATGCTCCCTTGAATGGACGAAAGAAGCCAACATCTAACGGTTGGGTTAGGTGTGTTGAATTTTTCGGCAAGCACACGAAACTTATGTTGTATTCATCACATAGTCTGATAAGCTCGTCGGTGACATGTGATGACAAATTATCTCCTATAAGCACCTTACGACCGACCCTCAAGTCTCTTTGCATATGGTAAAAAAAATAGTTACAAGCCAATCAGTGAATGTTTGAGCATCGAACCAACCATGACGTGTTCTGTTATACCTCGCACCTGCAACGCAACATCTATCGCCACAACAAGGATGCCCCCTTACCTTCGGTCCACTGCACCCACATTAAGGTTCCCGAAGCGGACTCACACATCATCAAACTAGTGGCTGACTTTGTAAAATTACAAACATGTATCGGATATATCGTACCTCGCTTAAATAGCATAATCTTTGGTCCAGGGTCATCTTGGAGGTTCGTGTCGTCGTAGTTGTAAATTCTATTTGGATCCAAATCAGTTAATATAGTTCGCAGATTCTTAAAATATTGAATTATGGTGTCTCTTGATACCTCTGCTCGTATTCTTTTAATATTGGCAGCCAGCCTTTGGGTAATTTCTCCTTTGTGGCTTTTAAGGAGTGAGTGGACACAATCCTCTCTAGGCATATTTTCTGTAAATACACGTACGTTGTGACCTTGACTATTTAAAAGATTCTTGCCAAAATGCCTCATATATATTGAGTGGAAATCCCCATTCTCACAAAGTGAGGCACATTCAATCATTGCTTTTTCTTCGTTTGCTCTAAGGCTGGTTTGACCACCGTTCTTTTTTTACATGCCGACCAGTTAACCTTTTATTTAACGTCCCATATGGAATTTTATAATGTTCTTTTCTCAAACTCCACCCATCATCAATAATACGCTGTAGGGCTTCTTCAACTTACACTTCGCTATAATCTCGATATGACCTTGCTCCCACTTCCGCTTTTAATATCTGCCCATTTTTAAGTTACTACCATCTGAAAATCAATAATATAATAAGATGATATTATATATAAAACATAATTTAAGATCTGCGTGGGGAGAAACTGATCATGATCAAATTCACCTCAATGTTGTGATCAAATTGATCTCTCGAGACAATCTATTACATTACAAACTTAACAAGTGCCCGTTAATATAGAAATGTGACAACAGAAAGTTAGAACAGATGACAGTTTAACATGCTCATTAGAAGTTTGTGATATAATTACATCTGAGATCAAAAACAGGTCTGGCTTCAGTAATCATTTAACAGTGTCTCAGTTATTTCCCGCAGATCGATTTAAAGATTATAAAAAAAGCTTTCCTCAAGATATGTTTAAATTAGTTAAAACGGAGTATCCAGTCATAAATCATTTGAAACTTAAAACTGAATTAAAAGTATTATATAGCCGAGAAGATTTTTCCAATAGTGAAGGTGCAGTTGCTTTGTTACAGCTTTTTATTAACAATAATTTGTGCAATACTTTTTCTGAAAGTGTCAAACTGTTAAAAATCTTGTGTACTCTCCCCTATGACTACCGTCGAAAGTGAACGTTGTTTTTCCGCCTTAAAAAAAAATAAAGACATTTTTAAGAAATACCATGGGTCAGGAAAGGTTATCTTCTTTAGCTATGCTTACCATAGAAAGAGCATTAATAAAGAAGATAAAAGACTTTAATGAAAAAGTAATTGACCACTTTGCATCTCACAAAGACCGGAGGATCGACTTGGAATTTAAATCACTTTAAAAGGTAGGTAATACAGTAAACTTTTCTAATTGACCTCCCTATCTCTTGACTCACGAACCGCCACTGGTTGTAATAAATTACCATAAACAGTAAAATATGTCAGATTTTTATTCGTTATGTTTATTTTTTACTTTTCTCACGTTTTAACTACATATGAAAATTTGATTAATAATAATATGTATTTCGGGAAGCATATATAATAATATTGTCGGTTAAGTGGCTCAATGCTTATATGTTAGGCTTGAGACAAAGAAGTTTGGGGTTCAAATTCTGGCTGAGCATGGATGTATATTGGCGTTTTAAAGTACTGAGATGATAACACAGTTGGCTAGAGCGTTGTTGTGTGGCAGAGCGCGGCTAACCACTATTTATCTGTCCTGAGTTCGAGTCTCAGCTGCGGCATCTAGCAAATGTCGCAGTAAACGGTTGTTGTGTGTGTGTCTATCCTGGCTGAATTGTGGAATAGCAATGTGTTAAACTCCGCCAGGGCGTTAATATAAAAAAATCGTTAAAAATGATCGGTATTTGCTCAGGGGGGGGCCCTGATGCCTGGCAAAGATCTAACTTGTAACAACTTTAAGTAAAAATAAATCATCCAAGAATAATTCTATTTTTTTTTAGAAGTAGATAACTAATTACAGTAAACAACACAATGTCTTAATTGACTATTTTAAAAAGTCATTCATAAGTTACCTGATTTAAGCGTTGGTTCAAATTGGTTTATATTTCACTTGTACAATTATTTCACGAGGCATAAACAAACTTCAGAGGTCACGTATCTATGATTTTTTATTGGATTATTTCCGATAATATGTGTTCGAGTATTATTTAACGGTTTAGGAATGGAATAATATACATAGATTCAGTGGTCGCCGATAAGTAAATATATTTTGATAAATATTAAAAATTAAAGTAGACTATGAATACAGGGTGGTCCACAGATAACAGTCCACTCGGGTTTATGCCCTTATAACTCAACTTTAGACTAAACACCTTATATTGTTAAGGAGGATACTCTAATTCACTATGTAGATTGGCATCAACTCAACCCCTAAACGGGGTGACATTTACCCCCAACTTTTCAATGGCAAGTGACACATCATTTTAAAGCCTCTTGAATTATCTTAACAACGGCGTGTTGGTGGTAGTGATAGTGATTGAATAGGTTACAAAGACCAAATGTCAAGATGGCCGAAACATCAAAAGTCAAAATGGCGGAGGCAACTGAAAGTAGACCTTTCTTTGTGCTTGTTCTTTTTAACTTGAAAGATGTCAAAAATGACAAAACTAATGACATATTTTGAGGAAAAGAATTTCCCTCTACATTTTAAGACTATGAATGATGATTTATATCGGTTCATCGATTTTGGAGATATAGCGAATACAAAAGAGGCCTACTTACCAATTTGAAAATATGGAAAAATAAACAAACTTTGATATTTTGCCTATCAATTCTTTATTTCTCAACCGATTTCAATGAACTTAGTGTTGTTATGTAGGCAATAGAATCGACTTTAAGCAATATGAACAAATTATCGAAATGTCAAAATACAAGACTCATTTTCCATTAGTACTTCTATTACTTATACTACTCCATCCTAATTATCAACATTACGAACTAGAGAAATAAGAGAATTTTGTAATATAAAAACTTAAAAAAATAACTTTTCTAGGTGAACTTCGACAGTAGTTAGTACTTTCTCATCATCTCTATCAAATTTAAAATGAAGGAAATGAATAATTTTCATTAAAAATACAAATGTCTTTATACCTATAGATTTATTTAAAAGAAATTGTCCCCCCATGATTTATTTTCCCTATTTAATTCGCCCTAGAAACTACTGAATCCTACGCTTCTGATCGTCAACGGTGTTGAAAAAATATCCATCTACATCTTAGCAGTAAGTCAGCTGATGTAAATTATCCAAAATTACTCTCAAAGGAAATCTTGAGTGTTCATTAGTCCCCTAAAATGTCACTGCCATTTTCTTACGCGGGTGGGCTTATTACGTTATTATTTTCAGCAGATTCAACATCAGTAGACCAAATTATTTATCTTACTTAACTTGTCAGAACTAGTAGTTTAGTTAAATCAAAGATAAATCTTTTGTTAAATTAAACCAACTATGCGTAAAATTAGGAACTATGTTATGTAACAAGAATCGAAATAAGAATACTCTGATTTGTTTATACAAAAACAAGTAAATTTTAAAATAAACCATTATTATTAGCCTAACAAATTTTTTTATAATCAAAACAAATAACAATTTCAACAAAACAAAATAGACCTGGAATATTATCAACTTCAAATTAGGCAGAACTTCTAATAATAATAAAAACATATGTATCACTTATAACTCAAAAATTTTTTAAAAATGCTAATGAAATTGTTGCATATTTGCTCATCATTTTCCTGTACTAGCAAAGAAAGCATTTTAAATCATTCTGGACAAAAACTTGTCATTGCCGTATATCAAATAACTAGAGATATAGTAGGAGAAATCGCTATAGTGACGAGACGTGGGGAATAAGACGATACACAATGCAAGAACCGCGAGGCGGGAAAGGATGGGTATAGAATATTAGTAAAGAATAAAGAAATTATTTAAAAAAGTAAAAATATACTCTCAAAATAATAAAATAAACAAATGTTTTTCTCAATAAATAAACTATAAATAAATTAAAGTAATAGTAAATTTATTACTATAATAAAAACAGAAAGACGTATTTCTGTCAAAATGAAAAAAAAGTAATATTAATAATAATAACATCCTGAAAAAGGATATTTGTCAAGCACCGAACTACGAAAGCACAAAAATTAAATAATGCAGCTGATATCACAAAATTCACTTCTTCACTTCACATCACTTCACTTTACCTCGCCTTACATCGTTTCTTCCTCTGAATCCTCGCCCGTCTCAACTTTTTCTTCATTTTCAGATGAACTATTACTATCCTCGTTCAAATTTATAATAAATTTATTTCCATCATTTATATGACATGTAATTATTTATGTCAACTTTTTCAAATGGCAACATCTTTTAGACACCCAGTAGATAAATACTAATTTTCACGACAAATCCATTGATTGAGTTTTGGTCCATTTGATTGATTTGATTGCATTCACTGTACTGTAGATGCAAAAAATAAAAATAGCCCTAAAAAATCAAGTAGTCTCAAAAATTTCTTTTAAACTATGTAATCATACTTAAAATCGTCTCCGGAATCCAAAAATGTATGAATATACAGGGTGTTCCATTTAAAATTTCAAAGTTGGGGTCTTTCCAGGGAAACCGGAAGCAATGGAAGTGTCAAACAATGAAAAATTTGCCGTTTTTAGTATATATTACCACTGCCAAGTTTAAGACTTGCATTTTAAAAACTCTGGAAACTGTGGCTTGTCTAACGATTCCGTTGACACCCGGTATGTCTACGCCATAATTAAAAAATAAAAATGTATTATTCCTGGCGCCTCCGGCACATATTATACGTAGTTGGCATTAATCTAAAATAAAAAAATTTAAGACCACACGTTCCGAAAATCCCTAGAGTCCTATTTTCTACACACTGAATGAAAACTCAATGTTGCAATTTAGAGGATTTACGCTAAAGCAGAATGTCATAAAGCACATAAAGAACAAAGTTGCTTGGCAATAAAAATCGTGGGTAAGTAAAAGCCTAAGGTGTATGGTGATGAATATCTTAAACCGGCCCAGAAATATTAAACGTCTTTTAAAGTCTACCGTTCGCTACTTGCTTTGACGATGTAAATATTACATTTGATGTTTATTAAATGAGATATGGGTCTTAAATTGTAACAACAATATTTATTATGTTGATATTTTGTCGGAATTGGATACAAATGTAATAAAACCTAAATTTCTCATTTAGTCGACGTTTCGACAATATTTATTGTCTTCCTCGGGACTACAACAAATAACACACATTTTCTATATAATTTAGGAAATATAGTATATACACACAATTAAAGTGTTCCTTAAAAGATTAAAAATATTAACATTTTGAAAATAATTTTTTTTTTTTTTAATTTCATAAATTCACCTAATCGCACTTACATATATCAATAAAAAAAAATAGATAATGGTAAATGTGAAACATTAAATGTGTAATAACCAAAATATTTAAAAGTTTAAATATTTAAAAAAGTTTAAAAATAAATACATAAATTATCAGTCACGCTTATCTAATGAGGTATTTGGTTTTTTGTCAATACAGTCATCATCGTCAAATATTATAAAAGTAAAATAATGTAACTTATGTTGGATTTCAGTGCTTATATTTTCGTGTAGTCTGAACAGAAACAAACAATATTTATTAAATTTTTTGTTAAAAATCGTGTATAATTGTTATACAGGGTTAACACTAACAAATTAGTTAATAAAATTCCATAACTTTCCAGGTTTTCCATGACCAAAGTGACAAGAAATTCCGAGATACTAGGAAAGTTTATATGTATGAACAACAAATTATATTTATTTTCACAAGGCAATTATAAAAAAAGAACCGATTTTAACCACATACAGCATTCGTCTCCTTTTTTTTGAATGAAGGGATAAATTCAAAAAAGATTTTGGCTGCGACAAATTCGTCCAATTTATTTTTTTGTTATAGACATAATTTATTTTATTTTTTAAAAAATGTTTCAATAAAATGTAAAATTCACTCTACAAGCAAAAGGCATTTAACAATTTATTTGAATTCCCTGACTTTCCATGATTTTTTTTGGACTATTATAAATTCCTTGACATTTCCAGATCTTCCAGGATTTCCAGTTTCGTGGGTACCCTGTCATAAGTTATGGTCCGTGTAATATATTTACAAGGGTAAAAAACTCTTGAGTTCTCGGACTCATTTATTCAATTAAGCTGTTGCCGATGTTTCGATAAAAATGTTCATCATCTTCAGGACCACAATCATGAATTTTACTTAAAAATAATTAAGGAGATGGAAATAAATTCTTACCTTACCAGTCTTAGTGTCTGCATCATTTTGAGATAGGGCATGTGCTCTCTTTATGTGTTGTTTTTTCTCGGATACAAAAAGTTTAGACACCGAAACAAATTACCAAAAGAGACTTTTTCTAGAAATGGTTCATATTACCAATTATAACACAGTCAACGCTAAATTAGATACTAAAAAAAATTGAGCAAATTATATCGTAATTAATTTGAAAATTATAATTAAATTATAAATTAACGATATAATCTTCCTTATGAAAACTAATTTGTAGTTTTTCTTTTATCATTATTTTAAGACAGATCCAACCATGTACCGAGTGGGCAACTAAGAATGGATGCCGGCCATATCTCAGAAACTAATCATCACACAAGTTTAGGGACAAATATTTGTCCTGAGTAAACTGATCCTGAAAAATCGCTGGAAAATATTTTCGAGTTTCTGAAATGGCCGCTAGGGGGAGTAACAGCCATGATCAAACAGAAAATTAGGGTTTTCTCCGTATTTTGCCCAATTAAGTGGCATTAAAAATATATGCGTCATAATCCTGGGAGAATTTTCAATCTTATTAGTTTTACATTTTTTGTTCTATCTTCAAAAATAAAGTAGTGGGGAGATGCCAAAAAAAATTTAAATGTCGATTACTCCGACTAGACTTAACGGAATTTAACAAACTTGGCCTCGTTGCAAAGAAATTTTCTTAATCTATCGAGTGCGCTTTACGGTGTTTTCATTTGATAATTACCGTCGCCGCTAGAGGGCGTTATCTGACATGTCAACGAATATCTTAAAAAATTTAAATGGAATAGTATGTTTATTTTTACACAGTAACATAGAGAATTAAACGCTTCATATGTTAGTGAAAACCGTAACTGAATAACTTTTTTCTAACAGTAGATATTAGCAAACAAAGTTGGAATTATGAATTATTATCAGATCTTGGCGATGAAATTTGCAAAGTAGCTGCTGAAAACAAGTTAGCTGTTGAAAATGACACAATGAAGAAACAACATAATATGTCAAAAATATTCAACTTGTCATTGTTGCTATTTTATGTAGTATTTACTTTTCTTACTGAATTTATTTACGTTTTAGAATTAGTTTTTAAAATTATGAAGAATTTGACACGTTAGCGATTTACCTCGAATGCATGAGAAATGCATCTGTTGCTACTAGAGTCTATGCGTTGCAGTACCCTGAAAGACGTCATCACTGTAAAAGAGTTTTTATTCGACTGGCACATCGTTTACGTACGACAGGATCTGTGCAACTTCCTGTGTATCGGAGACACCGTAGAGGTCGCACCGAGAAAAATGTTATAAATGTATTATCATATGTACAATTTAATCCTCATTTAAGTACTAGAGCAATAGCGGCGATTTATTTATAACGAACTAGTTCATCATAATTAGAAACATTGTTATAAAGTTTATAAAATTTATATTTTAAAGATAATGATATGTATGGTATAAAGTTTTTTGTTTTACGGCTATGTAATGCTGTTGTATCTCGGGGTTATCAACAATTTAGAGCACGTATAGAAAATATATGATATGCAAAAACAAACATTTTTCATAGATTGCTCTGAAGAACTTTTACAAAATGTAATAGATTTGTTTGATTTTTTTTAGGTTGCATCCACATCACATAGTCCCCAATCAAAGTTTAAATGCCCGCGATTTCGATCAGAGACTGGATTATTTTAACTGGCTGTTGCAAATGATAGAGGAAGATTCTGGATTACTTTCACGTATTTTGTTGTCAGATGAGGCTTCATTTAGGAGTAATGGTACTGTAAATCGCCATAATATGCATTATTGGTCTGAGACGAATCCGCGTTGGATTCGAGAGGCCCAATCTCAGGGTCGTTGGTTATAAATGTGTGGTGCGGAATTCTAAATGGACAAATAATTGGGTCTTTTATTTTCAGTGAATCTCTTAATGGAGAACGTTATCTAAATTTTTTAAAAAACGAATAGCCGCATCTTTTAGAAGACGTAGATCTAGCAACTCGTCGTGATATGTTTTTTACAACATGATTGGAGTCCGGCGCATTTTTCATTGAACGTTTGTGATTTTCTAGACCAGACATATCCTGACAGGTGGGTAGGACGTGGAAGTCTATTTCATTTGCCAGCCAAGTCCCCAGACCTGACTTGTCTAGATTTTTATTTGTGGGTGCAAATAAAAGATCTCGTTTTTGCCACCAAACCCACTGCAAGGGATGGCATAATTGAGAGAATAAGAAATGCCATTTAAAGTATTTCGATGGCAGAAGTAGAGACTTCCGTTCAATCCACTCGCCAAAAAAATGAATTTTTGCATCGAAAATGATGGACAACATTTTGAATATTTACGATCCTACTAATTATATTCTAATTCTTTTAAAGTATTGTAATGTGTTTTTTGCGTTTACTTTATTAATTTAATTTATTAATTACTAATTTTTATATTACATAATATATATTCTACTAAATATTTTTGACATATAATTTGTTTCTTCATTGTGTCATTTTCACAGCTAACTTGTTTTCAACAGCTACTTTGCAAATTTCATCGCCAAGATCTGATAATAATTCATAATTTCAACTTTGTTTGCTAATACCTACTGTTAGAAAAAAGTTATCGAGTTGCGGTTTTCACTGACATCTGAAGCGTTTAATTCTCTATTTTACTGTGTCAAAATAAACATACCATTCCATTTAAATTTTTTAAGAAAAAGCACGATATTTGTTGATATGTCAGATAACGCCTTCTAGCGGCGACGGTAATTATCAAATGAAAACACCGTAAAGCGCACTCAATACACTAAGAAAAGCCCATTGCAACGAGGCTAAGTTTGTTAAATTCTGTTAAGACTAGTCGGAGTAATCGACATTTAAAACTTTTTTGGCATCTTCCCACCACTTTATTTTTGAAGATAGAAAAAAAATTGTTAAACTAATAAGATTCAAAATTCTCCCAGGATTATGACGCATATATTTTTTATGTCACTTAATTGGGAAAAATTCGGAGAAAACCCTAATTATCTGTTAGGCCATGGGTGTTACGCCCCCTATCGGCCATTTTAGAAACTTGAAAATATTTTCTAGCGATTTTTCAGGAAGACAATTTTTTCCCTAAACTTGTGCGATGGTTAGTTTCTGAGATATGGCCGGCGTCCATTCTTAGTTGCCCACCCGGTACAGTAAACACGAGAGAAAAAAGTAAAAAAACTACATAGTAGAACATTTTTTAACTGATAACAAAAAAAGTTATATTGATAAATGTCTAGAAAGTTAACTGTTTTTGATATTTTTTTAAGAGAGACAGTATGGATGAAAAATCCTCATAAAAAGTATTCAGTGGCTAGAAACTGTCCACCAAATTTTACGTTTCTAACAGAGTTGGATCATTTTCCTCAAAATCAATTTGTCAGATATTTGCACCTTTTTCCCGTATACGACCGAAATGGCTAATTAAATCAAGAGACTACGATGTCACTATTCTCTTGCAGTATTTATATAAGATTTCAACTAACATTTGCAAACTGAAATAACATAATGAACTAATTTGATTGGGATGGAACTAAGTTATTCAAACCTGTATGTTTGAAACCCCGAAGGTGTACGCTGGCAAGGGCTCCACGGCAGAATTGATGACGTAATCGCCAAGGGTGACGTGCACTTGTCTGGGGGTTGCCCGGGCGACGCAATGTCCTGCTGTAACAACATGCCGCCTGCTGACTAGAGAACCTCCACACCTGCAATAATAAAAGTTGGTTGCATAACTAACAAAAACAAAAGAGGAATTACGATTTTATCGTATAATTAGGGGGTCGGATTTATAATCTTTATGATTTCTATAATTATTAACAATGTCAACAAAACTTAAATTGTTCACGAATTAAAACGAATCGGTTTGCCATTATATCAACTTTTGTTTTTTTATATTCTTATGCATATGAATTTTCCATTTCAAACAGACTTGTCTGTGTCAGAGCCTTATTGATCCTGTGTAATTCCACATAACTTCAGCTAAACTCCCACGTCAGCCTCCACAAAAAAAAATTTTGGGTTAGAAGAATCGGTAATCATATACTAGGGTTTTCATATACAATGTGATTCTACTTAAACTTGGGAATCAATATATAGTGTGTCTCACTAGTGTGTAACAGCGTAATAATTCTTTTGTTTTTCGTCCGATTTAAATCAAACTGGTGTCAAAAAATAGACCTTATTTAAGACCACAAAATCACTTTTTATATTTAAATACAAGGCCATCTACGATGTTAAATTATATGAAAGAAATCAAAAATCATAGTAGGTATTTTTTAATCAAAAAATTTTATTAACAAAACTTGTTCGAAATCATTCAAAAACCATGTTTCCCTGTTCCAAAGTTTGATTAAATTCTAAAAAAAAATAACGTTTTAATGAAAAAAATCATTTTAGGCATTTCAATAAAAATTATTTCTAATTTATTTTCTTGAAACACAATTTACACAAATGAATAATAAATACAACCAACAGTGTTAAATATTATGTTCTATCAAACCTCCATCAGCCCTAATGCATGCCTCAATTCTCTTTCTGTTGTTGTTCATAACTTTTCGGAGGGTTGCAGGCGTAATTACAGCGCAAGCTTGCCTAATCCGGTTTACCATTTGTTGTCTATTTCGTGGCTGCGTTTTGTAGACTTTATTCTTTAGAAACTCCCCATAAAAAAAGTCCAAGGGCGTGAGGTCAGGTGACCTCGGGGGCCAATTAATAAAAGGGTTATTTCTTTCAATCCACCTCCGGGGAAAGTTGTCGTTTAGCCAATTCCGTACTACCATTGCATTGTGGATTGGGGCCCATCAATTTGTTCAACAAATAAGTTCGAAACCGGTCTATTTCTATTCAGGAATTGACAAATGATATTGGCTATCGATCTATCATGATTTGAAGGTGTAATCCAATGCAGGTCGGGGTATTTGCCAGCTGAGTAGTTGTTTCTCTCAAATCATATTTAATAACAGTAGTTTAGTCCACCTGGGCTAGAGGTCGCCGCTCTCGGTCCTTGCTTGGCAAGTCGCTATCCGCCACAGAGACATCTATGATGTCGGTCGGATAGTAGCATTTAGACTATACGAGAAGTTTCATACCTCGCACCACTACTCAATCAGATTATTGTATGCAATAAGTGGCAAGTTTTCAATTTCGATTGAAAGTTCAGTTTGCAAAAAAATTAGAAAACGTTCCGCATTTAAATTTACCTCAAAAAAATATGGCCCGATTATTTGTTCGTTCATCAATTAGTTGTAAATGTCGCTTGATCTGAGAAAAAAATATTTTTAAAAAATTAGGGTTGTTCAAAAACTCTCCCTGACATCAAAAGCAATATTTCAGCCGCCTTTCTTCGTCTCCTTCTTCTAATGTGTGTAAGAAAACAAGCTTGAAGGGACGTAAACATAAGAATTATTACGCTGTTACACCCTTAAGTGAGACACACTGTATGTATTATTAATAAATAAGGATTGTTCTATTTTCGAAGTCGCTTAGTTTCTAAGATACAGAACTTTTTTTTCAGAAAATTTTTGTTATTTATCATTATGTTATATTTGTGATTATGTTCATTTTTATTTATTCTTAGTTTATTTTACAACCATTCAAGAGTATCAAACCAACTACAGAATGAGAACAAGAAGGTAGTACAAAAATATATCATAGAAATATAGATAATGAGGACAATTTAGGAAATGCAAGGAATAATAATAATAAAAAATTACAGTTGATTTACGGAGGTTACAATGCAGTTAAATATATCAAGCCGATTTTGAATTGTATTATACTTGTCACATAGTTGATGCATAGGAGAAAACTTTTCAGTATTTATTATCAACGTCGGTACATAAAAAGTTAAAGATTGCATCTTGAAATTGAATACATCAAGAAGATCACTGCAGTTTGTTTTGTTATTTAATATTTTATATTAAAATATTATTTGTGATGTCATACGTCTATTTTCGAGATTTTCTGTGGAAAACTTGGATAGCATTAGGAAAATCGGTAGAGGGATATACACCATCTCTCTGTACAAACTTTAAAAATGCTCTATGGATATTTTCGATAGTATTTATGTAATGATGATATCAGGGACAACATATTATTGGGACATACTCAATATGAGATCTTTCAAAAAGAGAGTATACTAATTTCAATGTATTAATATAACTTGAAATCTATGTAATTCCTTATAATGAATCATAGGGTTTTGAATATTCTGATGTCATAATATTAACACGACTTTTGAAAGTGAGTGGCATCAAAAGTGACACCCAAATCACGAATGGTCTCGTTGTTTGGTTTACTGAGAAGCTAGTATATACAATATAATTTATTTGTGAAAGACATTTTGTGACATTTTGATATATTTAGTAACTGTAATTTATTTATTGTACACCAACGATTTATTTTAATGATATAATCTTGTAAGGTATTACAATCAGCTGTCTAGTAATAGAAGAGTAGATTGTTATTAGTGTAAAGTAAATAAGAAACATTCAAATTAGATCCTCTATCATTTATTAATATATTAAATAGAAGTGGACCTAAGTTACAGTCCTGCGGATCTCCTAGCGTGGAGGCTATCTTGACAGACTGGTGACCACAACATTGTACGAGTTGTTTCCTATCTGTATGATTAAATATGAAAAATTCAAAGAGTAGTGGAGAAATTCCATTATTAGAGAGCTTTCGGAGTAAAATGTTGTGGTTTAGTCTACCTAAACCTTTCAATGAGTCACCTAGAGTTTATATAATACAGATAAGCTTAGTTAATAACAGCTAATTATTCTTCATGTAGATGAAAGTGGACTTATGGAATAGCACTTCAAGTATTTTGGAAAATTTTTTGATAATAGTGATGACTCTATAATTCAGAATGTTATTATGATTGCCTTTTTTAAAAATTGGCGTTATTCTAGACATCCTCCATATACTTGGAAATGTGTGCGCTCTTAGCACGTGATTATATAGTGTAGTCAAAAGATACGTTAAAGATATATTAGCTCATTCACTTTTTATAAATGCAGGAACAAGCCCGGAGGTGTTTTTGGATTTTAATCTATTGATGTAACTATAGACCTCTAACTCAGTAAAACTATCGACATGAAACGAATCCATTGAGTAGTTATCTACCACCCAATGATTAGATGTTTCTGGTGGTACGAATGTGTCTTAAAAGTAAGTGACAAAAGTATTGAAAATGCTCTCCTGATTTTTAAGCTCCTTGTTATTGCATATCATGTAACTAAAAATAGTAGAGGCAGTAGAGGTCTCTTTTGTTTGTTGTTAACAAATTGCCAGTAATTACTAGGGTTGTTAGAAATATTATTCTCAATATCAACACAATAATTCTTAAAATTTAAAGAAAATTAGGTATCCTTTCTTGGTAGTAAAAGAATAAAAATATAACCCCAAAAATATGCAAATAAAAATACATACATACATATATATACACATATATACACATAACAAATATATATACACAAAAAATATATACACATAAATACATACAAGATAAAATAATTAAAATTACTTAAAATAAATAATAATAAAAAGTAGAGATTCAGAATAAAATAAAGCCAAATTTTGTCTCATCAGAGCAATATCTTCTATTGAATGACATTAAAATTACTAGAATTTGTTGAGAAGTACTCATCAAATGTGTAAAAAGCATTGGATATCAAACATGTTTTAACAGCACTCCTAAACTGCTTATAGTCCAGTTGTCTGATGCTTGCAGGTAAATGGTTAAAAAACTAATCGCATAATAATTAGTCCCGGTGCGAGTTCTAGAGAGACGTAAAAAGTCTTGGTAAATATTTTTTATTATTTCTTGTGGAATATCCATGACTTTCATTATCTGAGGTGTATTTGCTTTGATTTTCTTTGATATACAAAAGACATTGCAATATATATGTGCTTGGTAAAGTCGATATATGTAACATTTTAAAACCCTGTCTACAATCGTCTCTATATTTTAGACCAGACACAGTTTATATTGCTCTTCTTTGGAGGCCAAAAATATTGGAACTATGGCTGGAGTGTCTCCAAACCAAGATAGTATAAGATAGAGACGAATGTATGAGTTCATGATATGCTGGGATGAGTACATTCTGCGATAAATTACTAACAAGGTTTCTAAACAGATATATATACTTTTAGATTTTTTTTTGCAGAAAAAGTGTACGTGGTTTCCCACGATAGTTTGCAATCATACATCCAGAAATTTGACAGTATCTTTAGGGTTCATTCCAATTTAATTCCTTAGGCTGAAGATCATTGTTTCAGTTTTTGAATTATTTAAGCTAAGTTGGTTTGCAACAAACCAATCCTGAGTTTTTGACTGTGTCTCATTTATGTTAGCACCTAAGATTTCAGGATCTTTATATGATTGGATGATAGTGGTGTCATCTGCAAATAAGACGAATTTTGAAGAGGTGTTATCAGTTAAGTCGTTAATATATATGAGGAACAAAATCGGCCCCAATACTGAGCCCTGTGGTACTCCGTGTTCCATATTTAGTATACATGAGTTTGTGTTGTAGTAAGTGACAAACTGATATCGATTCGTCAGATATGACTGTAATAACTTCAAATTGGTACCACTTATATCAATATTATAAAATTTCTCGTTTAAGGACTCTTTTTTTATGTAATGGTATCACTTTAGAAAGTTTAACTACATCAGGAAATGTACATACATGTACGGATGCACATACTTATTAAATTAGTTAAAGGAATTAATATTTCGTATTTCATGGCATTGAGAATTTTCATATCTAGATGATATGCATCTTCAGATTTGGTCTTTTTCAGGTTTGTCATAATTTCTCTGAAATAAAAGCGACTATGATCATTTATTTCTCCTCTATTCAAGAAATCATTATCGGTTTTATTAGTTGCTGGCAGATTGTTTATTATATGTTTAGCGACATTGCAAAATAGACATTAAATTAGTATGGGGAAATAATAGAATGTCTTAATTTCCGGGTGAGTCAGTCGTACTGAACATGATGTGCATATTATCTTTTTTATAATCCAAGTTTTAGTAATCATGCATATTCTTTTATAACTTATTGTCGTCTAAATATTGTTAACCTTCATACCTCATATCTTTTTTTTGCATTCACTAAAAATTACTCGATTGCCACTGTTCTGAATCGTTTACTTTTTAGTACAGTATTCGATTATATCATCGATATTTGTTCCTATCTTTGATGTTATATCAAGGTGTATGCAGATATAGCAAAAAGTGGCGAATGCGCCGATGTTGCGGATATTTTATTAAAGAGAACTGACGATTTAATGCCTCAGCTAACTCACATTCTGTTTCACATTATGCTATCATTTAAAATAAATTACAGTTTCAAATTTGAATGAATTAGTTTCGGTAGAGAAATGATAATTACAAACTAGTTAGGTAAGCTTTTACTTGTTAACTGCGCTTTCAAATGTTGATTGAAGGACTAAAACAATCTAAAGTAATAAAGTGTCTAGGATAATACAACAACTGTTTATAGGCTATAAGATCAATTTTTCAATATTTTCTTCTGCCTTTCACATATTATTCCTTCATTAGGAGGCCTTATTTGCATGTTATTTAATTGCCCCTGAAAATGTATTTTATATACCGGGTGTCACTGAGATATGGTTCATCCCCTTTTTTTTTGTTTGGATTTTAAACTTAGAAAAATAATATAATAATAGTCATTAAACAAATAAGAAACGTTATTTATAATAAAAGAAAAGTGTTTATCACTTCTTGTTTCAACGGAAATGACAGCCACTTAATATTTTTTACCATTACCCCGTGTATATATCAATTTTGGATAGAGCATTGAACTCTGCAATGTGACATACTTGAGTGTTTTGTTTTTGTTTTTTGTTATTATTAGCGTTATATTATAAATACAGAAAACGCAATAGGCTTATAAAAATTTTAAATGCACGTTTCAAATGAATTTCTGTTGTCCCTTTAAGAACTATTTTATTGTATTATGTATGTACAAAGTTATTAAGTACAATGGCTTGAAATTAGTTATTTTTTTCTGTTTCTATGAAGTAAGTTTTTTTTAAGATTCTATAATTTAAAATTATTAATAAAAAAACAAAAAAAAACTTTCTTCCTATTTTTATATTAAAGGACTTTCAGCCAGGTACATGGATAATTTTATCCTACGTTTCGTCTGAGTTTTCGGACTTTTCCAAGGTTAAAAGCTAAAAATAATGATTTTACATAAGTCGTAAATTAGATTAGTGACAGAATACATATCCAAAAAAAGTGTTTTCTTACCTAATATAAATTTCCTATTGTAATTTCATTGTATGGATTGGTTTTATTTTGTTTCTCATAATTTTTATTGGGTAGGTATATAATGTACGTGTAGTTCGCAGAGTTAGGCAGAGCATGATCAGTATTTGGTGTCGCCGTTGATGTGTTTCTTTTTAAGAGCAGATATTTATAACCACTGATAGTATACTTATATTGAAGGTTCGAATCACAGAGTTATTGTAAACATCATGACATTGGAAAGCCATTGACAAGAGGTTTTGCAGTTAGCGCATATACAGGATGTTTAAAAATTGTTACTATTGAATAAGATTGCGATATATACTATTTAGATTTTCTATGTCTGTTTGATAATTTACTGTTTTTTTGTTTTACATTTCAGCTATTTCCGAAAACATACGATTTTTGGTATATCTTTCTTTATGCAGTATAGTTGTATCCGGGAAGTTAAAATTGTGTAAATTATTTACGGCGTGTTCAGTTAATGCTGTGCTGCATGAATTAGGAGTTGCTATGGAATTTCTAATTGATAATTTATGTTAATTTATACTTTTATTTAAATACTGTTGGGTTTGTCCAATGTAACACCTATCGTAATCTGAGCAATCAATTTTATAAATAATATGCGTTTGATTTAATGTTTCAGTTGGATCTTTTAGTTTTGAATATAATTTATTTTTTATGCTATTATCATTTATGTGTGCTAATTGTATATTATATTTACCTAATTCTTTCTGAACTTTATACCTTTTGTGATCCAACTACTACGCCTAGCTCTGTAGCTCACGTCAATTTTTTTAATAGGAAAAGCTTGATTAAGACAGTTGTTAAAAAGTTCGTAAAACTTGTCATGGGCCGCATTTATATCAGTTTCATAGTACAGTAAAGTTCAATCTATTTTACTAAGTAAATAACTAAATTGCTTTTTATATTTGAGATTATACAATCTCTTCTCTTCATATATGGGATTTAAGTCATGTACGAGATTTAATTCGGTGAATGTAACAATTTGAATATGATAATCAGATCATTACATATGCCCAAAATATTTTGCGTATTTGAAATTATATTGTCCAATGTTGCCGATGTTTTACTATTTACTCTAGTAGCGATAATAATAGTTATGTTTAAATCAAACATAATTAAAACATTTAAGAAGTTGTCTTTTTGTTGGTTTTCAGTTTCCAGGTGTATATTAAAATCTCCACATATTATAAAGTTATAGTTAGAAAATGCACTGTCTATGCTGAAAACTAAGACTTAATACAGATTTAGAAATGAATTAAACTTACCCAGAGGAGATCTGTACATGCAGAGAACTAATATCTTTAATTCTTTATTTATAATAGCCTCATATTCGAAATCAATTTCAACCTTTTCTATATTTAAAGACCTTAATTCTATAAAATCTAAATTGTTTCTGACAAATATTGACACACCGCCATGTTTATTTACATTTCTACAAAAACAGGAAATATTTTTATTGATAGTTAATACTTTTTCTTCACCATACTGTAGCCAATGTTCCGACCGAATTACACAAAATGTCTATGTATATTGTAATAATTGTTGCTAAACATCTCTAGAAATATTTCAATTTCGTCAGTTTTATTTCCGATGCTTTGAATATTTTGATGCAGAATAGTAAGACAATTTTGTGCCTTTTTTACATTTTTTAAGATCAGAATAAAATAATCCATTCAATTTGACACTCCCAGTATAATTATTTTCAGTTTAAACTTTCCAACTGGTGATGCATTATACGATAAAGCTTAAGTAAATGTGTATTTAAGGGTCTCGGCAAGATTGAAATTTTATATCGAGCAAAGGGGACCTGATGTCTGACAGCTCGTTACCCTTTTCTGGAAGTTTTATTTTTATCTGCATATTTTATAAAGCATTCTTTCTGAATACTGAACAACTAAATAAAGCCTTAGGAAACCAAATGAAATATGGAATGTCATCATGTTTATGTATAATACAGAATTTGAATATAAAATGATATATGTTATATGTTTGAATAAATAAAAACTTCCAAAATTATTTTGTATGTTTTTTCTAGAAATTGATATATGACAAAATAAAATGTGAAAGAAAGCGATGTGAGGAGAAAATGGAAATTAAAAATACGTTTCTACTTCAAGTGATTTAAATACCATAAAAAAACAATTAACACGAATTCAGGTTTAATACAATAAATATTTGAGAAGAGAAAATCCGTAGCTAATTATTATAACACATTGCAAAAATAATGCAATATATCAGAAACTTAAAAAATCCATATTAAAAGAAATTTGTTTTTTTTTTGCTCTTGTACTTCAATTACTCATTTTAACCAAAAAAAGTGGTAGGGGGCCATGAATGGCGAATTTGTGATCCATCTACCTAATATCGAATTTTACTTTTTACAAATATATGATATGGGATATAAAATAAAAAATAAATTTTCAACATAGATTATAAATAGTAAAGGCCCCAGGAGTGAGCCCTGAAGCAGATCTGTGCGTCAGTGAGCTTGAATGAGAGAATTCACAGAAATATGAGTATTAGATGTCAATATGTATATAAGTTTTATGTTTATCTTTTCCTTGCAGCTTTGAAATTAAATTTCACATAGTCCTCATTTTATTATTAGATCCTGGATCTACTTTTCGTTGTCATTTTTTTGCTTGTTCTAATTTAATTTTATAAATATGTTTTGCCTCTTGACATAAGCTGTTCCATAAAGGAATTTTGAAGGCAGTGAATATCCTAAAATAATATATTCCGAAAGTGTTCAATAAGGAAAACACGACAAAGAAAAAAGTATTGTCAGTTGCTTATAGAATCCTCTCAGACCGTTAACACAATATTTGTAACTTAAATTGTGTACAATACTTTCTGTGTTTTAATGACAAAGGAGTTGTAATTTAACATTTATAATTAATAATCGAGAGTTTGGATCTATAAGTATTTTTGTCCATAGCAGATTTTCTATTATTTTTACATATGTCTGTTATACTATAGGTACTACGAATAGAACAAGTTTGAACCTGCAAAAAATTTCGAACATTTGGGGCATTGCAGTGCATAAGCACATTCACTGTTAGTGTGTTTCAATATGTGGGTTTATCTTGTATAGTATGTTGAAGAGAAAAGTGAAATAATTCAAATTAATTGATAAGATTCTAGTGAAATGTTAGATTACGACGACCGGTTTACAAGGTATATATTTTTTTATTATAACTTGATAATAAAAATGTCTCTTTTGTATTAAAGTGACACTATATCTTTAATATTTTAGTAGTGGTAGATAGAAATACTGTTAATATTATATTATTTTACATTTTTCGTGCACAATTGTGCTGTACTACACGTCTTTTCCATAACTAATTTTGTTTAGGGATTTTCCTACGAATGATGAGTTTTTATTAGAAGATGAGGGGGGAATAGGAGGCAAAATATAATAAATTACTATATTTCTGTCTGAAAATTCTTGTGCATAATTGGTTGATGAAGATGCAGACAAGAAAGGACTTGTGACAATAAATAATTTCTCAACCTCAAGTTCCTGTTGAGGTATCCTATCAAAAAAGGGACGATGATTACTCATCTGAAGATGAAAATGCTTTATTTGAACTTCAAAACATTTTACCTAAATCTTCAAAGAAGAGTGTTTCCGAAACGAGACAACGTTAAACAGATATACATTTAGGTTGAAGAAGATTTGCTTTCACCACTCATCTCTACCGAATTGAAACCACTAGCTGAGAGTTTAGAAACTCCTTTAGAATCGTTCTCTAGATTTTTGGTGACCAGAAACTAAAGCAAAAAATAAAACACAAAGGAGAATAGCCACACGTAGTGTATAAATATTGGTCAAACATGGAAAGACTCAATAGGTCGAATTAGAATATCATCAATATCGAATTTCCCTCCTAGGAAAGAAATGTATTTTTTTCTAATAATTCATTTACATTTATCCATTCACAACGCCCGAGAAATTCATCGAAGAAATGATGGCAACTAAGATCGCCTTAGATTTAGCAGGATTGCAATATCTCTGTTTACTCAAAATGAAAAAGTTTTCATATTCAAAATGGCGTCTATCTACGTCTTAAGGGGCTGGAAATTCATGTAAAGTGTTTTATTAATTTTCATAAAAGTAAAATATATATTGACTCATTGTATCTTAATGCTTAGCGTCCTAGATATAATACAAGTTCCATTTCATGTGTTCAATGAAAATTGTTTAAAAGTACAAAGATATTTTTTTTTGGTTATTCTTCTAAAACATTGTAAAAGAAATTATTCTACGACTATTACCAATTTTTTCAGCCATACTGAATTAATTTTAATTTGCCTCTACCTGTGGTATACAAATAATGTATTAAGCAAACTGTGTTCGATTATTATGTAGACACGTGAATAAGCCATCTCGATTGACGAAACTTTTGCCGCCTACTACGTTTCCACGCCAAATATAGGAATTGTTAAAGTTAAATCCGAAGGGGATCGCCCAAAACAAATAATTTAATCGAGGACAGGCGTCGAGGTTTTCGCAATCAATTTTTAGCTAAAAATCCAAGTATTTGGAAATTCTCACGAAATCAAGACTCGAGAGAGCAAACTTTAACTTAGCATAGAGCAATGTCTCTAGTGAATAGCAAACTGTGGCTTGAAAATACAAGACAGCACGTAATAATTGTTTTACGGTGTATTTTAGCTAATATAATTTACTTGCTTTTTTGATTGGTTCATAAGGTAAAATAACAATGTCTAAGGCAGACATAGTAAGTGATAAGTGTATCCCTCTAGTGGTAAGTGCTACTACCCGTCAGACAACTAGTTACCAAACAAGACTTGTAGGTTTAATTCAACGTAGGTAGGGGATTTCTTCCGCTGTGTAGATGTTTCCTCTAAATCTTATTCAGTATATAATTTAACCTTTGTACCTGCTTTGCACGTAGCTATCAGTCACTATGACATCAGTGATGTGGTAGCACTGACCACCAGAGAGATACACTTATTACTTACTATGTCTTTCTTGCTTAGTGTGCTTTAGGCTAACCTGATTCGTTATTATTATTTGCCTTTTCCATTACTTATGGCATACTGACGAGAACATAACCAGTTCGAAACCGGTCTATGTCTAGTGAGGAATTGACAAATGATCTTAGCTACCAAACAAGACTTACATGTTTATAATCCAATGCAGGTCGGAGCTTTTGTCTGCTGAGTAGTTGTTTCCTGTAAATCTTATTCAATTTCTAAAACAATAAAGGAATAGAATTTATTTAGATTAGCCAAGACGTAAAGTAAACTAGATTGTACTATCTACTTAAATATACATCACATAGTACATTGAAATCATCTAAAATTAATTACATTTATTTATTTTTTCTTATGTATAAAATCTGTACCTCATGTTTGTAATATTTATTGAATCATGTGAAACAAATTTCCGGCGCTCAGTTCTACTGAGGTACAAATTCTCGATCTTCCCATATTGAACAATTTGTAGGTACAGTCCAACCCAAAATATAAAAAATGAAAAATAAAATCTCTAAATTTAAATTGCACGTTGACGGCTAATGAAAATTGATTTGCAGCATCAGAACAGAGGTGACTATTATTACTTATCTATTTAACTTGTTGGTATGCTGCAAATTGATTGTTCTTCCACTATCGACAAGCATTTCAATGTTTTGCTCGTTTTTCTTTTTGTTTCTAATATTTTGTGTTACTTATTATATGTATAAAATACGACGTATAGTAATAACGAAATCTTTGAACGCATCCTCTGATATAAAGGATAATAATAACATGTTATATCGCCTGTCGGAAGTTCTCTCGCTCGTAGGAACTTTTTATCTCTGTGCTCATATCACGTAATTTGGTCATATCTCATAAAAATTGTTATCTTCGGCAAAGTAGTTTCCTTTCTGTATCAGGTAATAAAGTTGAAGTGTAAATACCAGACAACTAGAAAACACTTTTTAAAAAGATAAATACTTATTTTTTAACTCTGTTCTAACTAGGTAATTAAAAAGTTTAACATATCAAACGCTGAAAGAATTATTAAAAAGTAAATTGTTTATTTATAGGCAATAGAAAATTCAGATTTAATATTCACTCAAATGTGCCTACGGTTAAATTACTATTTGCTTCAACTGAGTCAGTAATGTATATGGCAATTAAAGATTGATTTCCCAAGATTTTTCTCAAAAACAGTAAATAAACAGTATATAATCCATTTTTTATTTCATAGCTTTTTGTTTATTCACCAAAAGCGTTAAGAAAAATGCAAGTACATCATTTAGATAAGACTTATCAAGAACACTCAACATGCAATACAATAATAAGATCTTTTCAGAACAAATATTGTACTAAATTGCCGAATTCAGCCAATAGTTAAAATGTATACCCAAAACGCGTTGGGGAGTTCGTTATATAAATAAATAAATAAATAAATAATCTCTTTATTTTTCAATAGACATGCATTACATGTATAGAAAAACGTCAAAAATTAATAAGAAGTTATCAGAAAAAAAAGTTATTGATAACCTAAGTCAGTAAAAAAATCTAAAAAACAATTACAAAGTATAAAATGTGTATAACGAATAATATAAAATATGTACATAAATAAAAAAAAAGGAAAAAAGTATATATACATATATATAAACAAAAAATATGTATATGAACAAACACATGCAGTATAAGAACAAACTGTGGTCATATAAAAACAAACTACAAAGTATAAAAGTGTAAAAGCATATTATGGTTGTGTGAAAAATAAAAAGTAAATAATTGTCGATGCCAGTGTTACAGGGTGGCACTAAAAAATTCTTCTGAAGTGTAGAAGGAATGATGTACCAACAATTTTTTTAATTTTGATTTAAATAACTTTAAACAAGATATTTCTTTCAGGTAGTTGGGTAGATGATTGAATATTTTAATGGGCATGATAGTTACACCATTAGCAACAACAGACAATTTATGTTTTGGTAACAGAATGTTATTGGTATCTCTTAGACTGTAATTTATGTTACGATCTGTAAACAACGTGAACTTGTTAATATTAGATTTAACAAACAGACAACACGATAAGATGTATAAAGACTGTAGCGTGAGTATATTGAGAGAGGGAAACAGGTCCCTACAGGAATAGATAGAATGCTTGAACATCATGGTTCTGATGATTTTTTTTTGCATTATGAACAAATCATTCATTCTACTAGAATTGCCCCAGCATAAAATGCCATAATTTAATACTGATTGCACATGTCCAAAGTAATATAATTTAAGTACATCAAAATTAACATAAGAGCGAAGCTGCCGTAGAACATAGCAACTAATAGAAATTTTTTTTATTAAATAGTCAATATGATCAAACCAATTTAAGTTATGATCCACTAATATACCTAACAATTTGACTGAGTCACTATTTTTTATAGATAAATGATCAATTTTAGATAATAAACTAAAATCAGGAGTAATATGGGTAAACATTAACATTTGAGTTTTCGACCCGTTAAGTTTCAAACCAAAATTATTACAATATCTGTCCATTACTGAGGTACAAATGTTTGCGTTTCGCGATAGATCTGGAACATTATTTGCCACAGATGCAACTGCCACATCATCAGCAAATTGAATAACGTGAAACTCATTCGACACTTTCAAATTGTTGCAAAGGTCATTGATGAAAATCAGGAAAAGAATGGGGCCTAGGGTACTGCCCTGAGGAACACCAGTTGGAACTAATTTATCATCAGATTGATGTGATTTGCCATCAACTTTTAATATTACTCTCTGAGTACGATTACTCAAATAAGATTTAATCCACGAATTAGGTACCCCTCTTATAGAATAGAATAGAATAGAATAGAAATTTATTTCCCAATTTAGATACATATGTACATTTGGTACGTCCAAAAAATAATGAATAGGTTGTCTACATTGCAGTTAATGTATATTGTCACATTTTAAAACTTAATCACTATATATATAAATAACTACTTAATCAATAGTATACATATAGTACGTCACATTTTAAAACTTAAAGAAAAAAAAAAAAAATAAAAATTGTTATACACTAACAACAGAATCAGACCAATAAAAATAAAAACTACTTTAAACTATTAACAAATTCATTTACACTATAAAAAAGCATTTTCCACCAGCATTTTCCTAATTTTTCTTTTGAATACGGGTAAATTCAATTCTTTAGTTGCCTTAGGAATGCTGTTAAATAAGACAATACAATTATAGTGCAATGAGTTTTCAAATGTTGCTGTTTTATGTACTGGGATCAGCAACAGATCTCGATGTCTGGTATTATACTCGTGATTATTTGCTGAGGAGGAGAAAGAATACAAATTTATTTTAGCAAATAATAGGCATTTATATATATAAATGCAAGGAACAGTCAAAATATTGTTCTCTTTAAATACATCTTTACAGCTATGTCTATAATTTAAGTTAAAAATTAATCGTAGTAATCTTTTCTGGGAGATAAAAACGCGTTGCAGGTAACTCGATCTCCCCCAGGTTAATATATTCAATGAAAGGTGTGAATACGCTAAGGCATAATACACACCTAGGAGACCTGTTTGGGTGATTGTATCTTTTAATTGCAAGATGGCGAAGTAAGTTTTATTGAGTAATTTACAGATATGGTCAGTGTGTATTTCCCACGTTAAGTTGCTGTCAATATAGGTGCCAAGGAATTTTGTAGAGTTACTAAAACATATGTTTTCTGTTATAGTTACCGGTCTTCTAAGATTAAAATTAATGAAAACCGTTTTTTCACTATTTAGAATAAGCTTATTCCTCTGACACCAGGCATGTACGTCATCCAACGTCACATAAATCTTATGAAAAAGTTCATCCTGAGTAACAGCTGATACCGAGACAGTGGTGTCATCAGCATACATCGTGGTTTCGCCGTGTTGAATATAATTTGGCAAGTCATTAATATATATTAAGAACAACAATGGACCCAATATTGAGCCCTGGGGTACACCCATAGTTATATCATATAAATCAGATTGAGAATCATTACACTTTACCACCAGTTTACGATTTTGCATGTAGGAATCAATACAACTTAATAGGCATCCCCGTATACCAATATTTTCCAACTTATTGACTAGTATATTTCGATCAACAGAGTCGAAGGCTTTCGATAGGTCGAAAAATAGCGACACGACATATTTACCATCATCTAGCTCTTTATAAATATATTTAAAGAAACTAACGGATGCTGTTTCCGTTGATTTGGATGATCTAAACCCATGTTGACACTCAGTAAGTATTTTATATTTTATTAGAAAAGACATGATGCGATTGTAAATTATTTTTTTCCAATATTTTTGAGAATGCATTTAGTAAGGAAATTTGTCTGTAGTTTTCAATATTAGTCACACAACCTTTCTTGAAGATGGGAATTATGGATGCAATTTTCAGGAAGTCAGGGAAATTCACCATTACAAAGAGACATATTTATAAGATGCAAAAGAGGCGCTATTATGTTGTCAGATATATGTTTTATTATGTGAACAGTGAAGCCGTCCACACCAGATGATTTTTTGTTTTTTATATTGTTAATGACAGTTCGAAGCTCATCTTTACTCACCGGATAAAAAAAGATTGAATTAGGTCTGCATTCCGATAACGTACAGGGCAGAGATAAATTATATCCGAATTGATTGTTAATATTAATGGGGACAATACTTGAGAAATATGAGGCAAAACAGTTAGACACTTGAATACCATCTGATATTAGTTGGTTTTCTACACTCAGGGTTATATGGCTAGCACCGTCTCTTGTCCTTCCTAGCTTATTATTTATCAGATTCCAAGCCGCCTTAGATTTATTATCTGCATTTATGATTTTATTATTGAAAAAATTAAGTTTGGCTTGTTTTATGTTTTTCCTGTAGCTTTTTTTACTTTCATTGTAAGTCCGTTTTTTGTCCGGGCAATTGGAGTTTTTCATTTCATGATATATTTTACGAACCATGTTACCTTCTTCAGTTATAGCGCGTGTTATCCAACCTTTTTCTTTTTTATTATTGGATCGTTTTTTAAATTGTTTGATTGGACATGCCACATTAAAACACCATGTGACCTGATCAGAGAAATAACTAAATGAATCATCTGTACTTAAATTATATATGGGGTTCCAGTTTACATTTTTTAATCTACAATTAAAATCCTGAATATTATTATTTTGGAAATCACGTTTATATACAGTTTTATTATTGTTGCCATTGTTGCCCGAACATTTCTTGTTCTTTAAGTTTAAGGAGAGTAGAAGTGCACAATGATCAGATATCATTGGATCAAAAATGGTAACATTATATATCTCGGCCGATACATTTGTCACTATATAATCAAGACATGTAGAGCTGGTTTGACCTCTTAAATTTGTAAAAACGCGCGTAGGTTCACTAGAAGTGATACTTAAATTAAAAGAGTCGAATATATCGCAAAGTATTTTGGTAGGTAAAGTGCTTTCTAACAAATTTATATTAAGGTCACCGCACACCACGATGTAATTGAATTTTTTTACAAGCCAAAGTTAATGCAGATGTGAGATTTTTAAAAAATAACTTTAGGTCGCCACCAGGAGGCCTATAAATATTAATAATAACCAGCTTAGCGTGATCTGATACACAGAAGGAGATACTACACATCTCTACTTCACATTCCACAGAAAAGTCATTAAACATATCAACCCTAGTGACATCGATACCATTTCTAACAAAAATCAGTGAGCCCCCATGAATGTGATTACTACGAGAAAAATTACTAGCAATTTTAAAATTTTCTAGACTAATATAATCAATATTTTCAGATCTGATCCAGTGTTCAGACAAGCATAAGATATCAACATGTTTATCAAATGTCATTAGTTCAATTTCATTTACTTTGTTCATAAAACTTTGTACATTTAATTGACATATTCTGAGAGTTTTCTTATCTACATCAGCGTTATTTGGGATAATTTTGGGTATAAAAAATCATTGTCATGAGTTATTAGCGACTGATTATCCAATGTTATGCTTAACATAGTTGAGTTAGAGGGTGCCATTTCAGATATTACATCTTTTATTGTATTACAAGTATTGTCTTGTACTACAATAGTGTAATTTGTTAGATTAACATCAGTTTGGGCACTGGTATTATTTACATCAGAATCAGTGGTTTGTGTATTGACATATTTTTTACTATTATTACAAGTATTGTCTTGTATTACAATAATGTCATTTGTTGGATTAACATCAATTTGAGCACTAGTATTATTTACATTAGTATTAATAATTTGTTTATAGACATAATTGTTATTATTTGCCTGAATGAAAATTAAATTTTTGTCATTATTTTTACTTAACATATTATTAACAATTGAATTGGCTACCTTAGATTTCGATTTGTTATGTTTGTTAATATCCACAATACGAACTATTCCAGGAACATACTTATTTAGCTTCCACACAAACTCACTAAGTTTTTTGTTGAATTTGTAAATAAACTTGTCAAACTTTGAGTTAAAAAAGGGCACAGTGGTGATTATGATGTTCGTGTGTGAACAACCATAGGCATTCAATTTGCTGAGCAGCATTTCGTGGTTCACTGTGTCAAATGCTCTGGACATATCAAAAAACAAACATTCGCACTTTTTCTTCTTGTCAATATTTTCGAGTAAAAAAAGTACAGAGCGAATTTACTGCATCTTGCGTACAGTATCCCTCCCTAAACCCATATTGACTAGAAGATATTATATTATTTTTATTTAAATAGGCTTTAAGTTGACAGGCATACGCTAGTTCGAAAAGTTTCGAAAATACAGAGAGTAATGATATTGCTCTGTAGTTAGATATTAGTTCCTTATCGTTTTTTTTATGTATAGGTACCAATATTGCTTTTTTTTAAGCTGGAAGGAAAAGTGCCTTCAATAAAAGAAAGATTAATTAATTTACACAGTGGATCGGCAATATATTCACTGATATGTACAAGCAGCGAACAAGGTATACCATCAAAACCTGCAGAGTTTTTTTGAGATATGGATTTAATCATATTAACTACATCATTGATCACGATAGGTGCCAAAAACATATTACTAGAACAGTTTATATTTAAATGTGTATTAGCATTAATGTTTATATTGTCTGTAAGTTCTTTTATAGAGTCAAGAAAGTAGTTGTTGAATTCATGTGCAGCGTCATTTAATGAGTTAATATTTGCACCGTTATCAGTAACAAACCTATCAGGGAAACGTTTATTTACAGCTGTGCCACTGTTTTCTTTTATGATTTGCCAGGCTGTAATATTTTTGTTAGACGAAGTCTCCATCTTTGAACAATAGTATCTTTTCTTTGCATTAGCTATGTTGTTTTTATGGTTCTTTTTTTAAAAAGTTATAATAATTTTTTATTTCGGGATTGTCTAAAGTTAATCTATATATTTGTCTGATAAATTTACCTTCATTAGTAACCCATTTACTATTGTTTTTCTTTGAGCAAATATTTGAGTTTTTATATTTAATGTGATGTAATGGGAATGTAACATCTATTATTTCCTCGATTTTATTTAAAAAATTTGTAAAGGCCAAGTCAATATTTGCAGAAAAATCAATATTAGCCCATTTCTCAATCGAAACAAGATGTTCGAAGAATGCAATATTATATATATGCTCTGATCGTATTGTGGGTAAATTTTCTATCATCGTTTCGCTCACTGAAGATTAGATCTGTTACTTGATTCTACGTAAAGTTTATTAATATTATGTTTAGAATCATATTTCATTTCTTGTATATTTTCACCCATATTAACCACTGGTTGCTCCATAGAGGCTCAGGGGCTCGAGCCTCCCAAGTTACTATTAGGAAAATGTAACAGTAATTAAATGCATGATGTATTTTTTTTTCAGTTTTTTTATATTTGATCTTTTTTAACATAGTTATTACCCGTTTGTGACGGCTATGTGTACAATAAAGTCGCATAATATATTAACCGTTAACTTATAACTCTAGCCAGAGAGTATGGGACAGGCTTAACTCATATGAGCCATTCGTTGCATAAGGAAATACAATATGAAGAAACAAACCGATTGCGGAGAACGGTTTTTACAACGCGACAGAAGTCTCAAGTTATCAGAGCTGTGGTGTGCTTTTAATGTTTGTATATTGTAGTACAGCTTATATCGTTTCGCCGGTTTCGCTCTCGATATTTATTTGTGGTTTCACTGTTTTGAGTGTTTTTATGTTATTTTAAGTACCATAAATTCATAATGAGATCTAGGCTTTCTTAATCACGAGAAGATTCTGTTCCACAAAATATCTTTGTATCGTTTGCATATAGGAGAAAATGCACATCCAAGTTAGTGGCGATATCATTAATTCAAATATCAATAATGAGAGGACCAAGAATCGAACCTTGTGGGACGCCCGTTCTTTGGGTAAAGTTGACAGACTGCTTGCCGTAACACTTTACAAACTAAGACCTCTCAGTTAAGTAAGCCCCAAATATTAAGTTAAGACTAAGACTGGCATTGTTCAACATTAATAAACCATGGTCCAATCTGTCAAATGACTTGGAAAGATCAGTATTGAAAACGTCTATCTGTTGTTTCTAATCGAAGACTTCATTAATTAATTGCATCTTGCATATTAAATTGGTAATAGATCATTCAATGAAACCATGTCATTCCGGTATATAACATTATTTAGAAGACATGTTAAAAAAATTCAATTAACATTTCGAAAACTTTAGAGATATTACACAATAGGAATAATTGGTCTATGAATAGAGATTTAATTTTTTAAGACTTTTTTAGAGACAGGAGAGATTCTAGAAGCTTTCTATATATCGGGAAAGGCACAAGTCTTGAGAATTAAATTAAATATTATACACAGTGGTACACAGAAAACAATATGACAATCCATAATTAAGAAACTGGTATAAGGTTGGGTCCTAATGTCATATTAGGTTTAAGTTTTTTTGTAGACTTCCGTGTATCTTCGGTGGTGACAATTTTTATTGTGTAATAAATTATTATTACTGCAAGACACAATGTTAGGGTCGAAATTTATAGAGTCAAAGTAGTAAGTGGAAAAGAAATTTAGCCAAATGGTTTACATTCTACTGAGGATCCTACACAGATTGGTTATTGTATGCCATTAACGATGCTATAGTCTTATAGTCCCTTGTGGCATTAATAAATGACCTATTTTTTTGATTAGTTTTAATATCATATTTGATGTTATTGATATATTTTCTATAGGCTACACTTATTCTAGTTTTTATTATTAAATTTAACTTATCGAAATAATTATAATTGTCATCAGGTTGAGATGAACGATATGTTGTTCAGGCATGCATCTTCTATTTAACAAGTGAAATCAATTCTCTGTCAAACCACGGCGGGTAATGTTTATTTCTTACGATTTTTTTTGGGACATGATTAATGAATTAAGCATGTCATAAAATTCACAAACTGCTTCATTGACACTAATTGTGTTATAATTTGAAATAATTTTAATGTCTGAATAAATAAATTAGAAATAAATAATCGCAGTCTAATTGTTCAGATTACCGGTTTTGTTATGAATTAAGTAATAAGTAAAGTAAGAAATTTAGCATGTGTACAATTTTCTGTAGTAAACATATTATTTCATTTAGTTTCTACTTTCTTTAATAAAATGTGTACCTATTAGGAAAACAAAGTATTTAGTTGTTTACTTTCACTCATTCTAAGCAAAGTTGTTAAGAACTATTATTTAATCGGTTGTAATATGTGCATTGATAGTTATCTATAATTTTCAATGTACGAATTATTTTTTTCTCATAAAATTTCAAGATCCCACCAAATTTTTTAAGAAATGTCACGATGACAATTTCAGAACGATGTATTTGATGATTGAGTTGCGCTTTGGGGAATTAACAGTCGACGAAATAAACAAAGACATTAAAGATTTAACTCCTGTAAACGCAAAAAAAGGCAAAAAGCACTGTGTGGAAACAATTTATTCAATTTTGTGATAAAAGGAAATATGTACTGGGCGGAAATATATCGATAGAAGAATTTTCTGTAATTTTGAAAGATTGGGGTGCGGTTATGATGAAATAAGGTGAAACACATTACAAAGAGACAGTGGTGAAGACAATGTGGAAGGTTACAGCAAAAGCTTTGCAAGAGAGATATAGTGATGAATATGTGATGTAGTTGAATCCTTTTAGCGACATTCGCTTCAAGTCTGCAAGAGATGCCACTAGACGTTTTTTACAAGCTGAACCAGAAGGAGGAAGACTAGCTAATGTGCTTTTACCTATGCTGGTATCCTATACAGGTGGTCTTTATTTGGAACTAAGATATAACCGAAAGCCTTTAGAAGATTTTGTTCATGTAGCATCATACGAAATGACGTGAGGGGAAGGCGAAGCTGTCACTTTCCATGTGAATTATTTCAGAGAAGATACTAACAATGATGGTTCCCTAATGAACAGAATACAATACAATCCAATCTTATCACTTGTCAAGAATGTTCGCATAAAATTAGTGGAAGCAAATGGTTGGTTCAAAATAACATCAAACCTAATATTTTCCCAGTAAGGTTAGTATATTTTGTTTCTTTTAATAACAGAAACTCAGTTCTACATGTTTGATTTGTTACAGATTATTCAGAAAATTGATCAGCAAATGAGGTCACAGTATTACAATAGAGCGCTTGTTTCTCACCTCGAACCTTGAATAGATGAACAGTGATATTTGGTTCAAGAACGTAACAGTTGCCCGAAACGAAATGGACGACTTACCGCCGAGTAAATTGACTTTCCAAACATTACTACTCCACTATCCTAGCTTGGCACTTGAGCTTGGATGCGCAACGGTTTAAACTAAGGCTGGGAATTTTCCAGATTTTAGTATTCGAAGATTCGTTCGAAATAATATTCGAATATTCGAACTATTCGAATAATTCGAATTATTCGAATACCCATTCGAATATTCGAATACTCGAATAATCCGAATTATTCGAATGGGTATCCAAATAATCCGGATCCTCGAATATTCATTATTAATAGGTATAGTACTGAATACTAGTGAATAGTGAATACTCTATTTGCGTATTTGGTTGGAGAGACCACAATAATAGTCATGATGTAAACCACTAAGCAGGCAATTTGATTTGCTCTCCATACCCACAATAGGGTATGTCTTCTGTATATGTGCTTTAAGGGTCAGAATTATTTAGTTAGTATTTTATTTTAGGATTGAGGCGCTATTGTTCACATTTAACTATTGAAGCTTAAATAAAACGAACTATTTTTCCTTTTCGAAGAAAATAAAAGTGCTCTAAAATAAGAATGTTTTTAAAAAAAGACGCAGATTGTGAAGGTAAAACAAATACATGAAAAGTCAATAGTTAAATATTTACAGGTTTTCTAAAATTTAAAATTTAATTTTAACCCCTGCCTTAGTACAGTAAGAATAAGGTCGAGGCGAGAAAGAGATGGAATAGTTTGACTGGGAGTAAAACGTGCCACTAATGTGGTCTATTTATATATTTAGATTTTAGAATAGGTACCTACCTATACCTACTATCTACCTACTTTGGTTGGATGCATACTGCACACCTATTCGTACATAATTTAATAATATATTATTATTTTAATATTCAAATTTACTCAGATATAATCGAATATTCGAATACTCGAATATATTCGAATATTAGAGTATTCGAATATTCGAATAATTTTCCATTAGAATAATTCGTATTCGATTACTCGAATATTCGAATACTCGAATTATTTGTATTCGATTCCCAGCCTTAGTTTAAACCCTGCGCTTTCAATGCAAAGCGGTTTGTTCGTCTCTGTCCTATACTAGCGACATTTCTTCTCCTCCTTCGCCGACAAGTGCCAAGCAAGGATCGTTAGTAATACTGATCACTTCCACCCGTCAACAGCAAGCAGTGACTCATTTGGCTAAGGCAAGCGTTGCAGAAAATCAACTAACCAAATTTACAGGTGATGGAAACGTAAATTTAATCAAATCTTACTTGTATTGGATGCTGAATGTAATAACAGCAAGGTAAATAAGATACGTAGACATATTAAGGAAAACAATTCTGCAACGTCCATGAACGAGGCAAGCAGCTCTTCATTTGCAGCTACTGCAAACTCGAGTGTTAAACATATAAAAGGTTTTTCAATAAGGTCCAATTTGACATTGTGGCCATATTTGAAATGTCAAAATCATCTGTCACTTTTAGTTGTATTAAGTAAGGTTTACAATGTATTCATGGGAAGATACATGCCTCAACAACGTTTAGAAATTATCCTATTTTTTATCAAAATTATCGTTCTTTTATTGTAACATACCGTGCACTTTTACCAATTTATGGTCGTCATAATTAGCCCTGTGTGCTCACAATTCGTTGAACTGTTGAAAATTTTAAGGACACTTTTTCTTTACACAATGGTCGCGTGCCTGTAAGGCAAACAACTGCTCGAACTAATGAGAATATTGCTGCTGTTCAGGCAAGTGTTGTTGAAGATCCAAATTTATCGATTCCAAGGCGTTCTCAAGAGTTTGAATTGTCTGCAACATCCACCTGGCGTATTTTATGGAAGGATTTGTTCTCTCACAAGAATTCCAGCCTTTGTATCATCGTAAACGCCTTGAATTCGCTAATTATGCCTTGGACAACTTGAAAATGAGACTGATTTTTTTAAGAAAATGGTTTTCTCAGATGAAGCTCATTTTCTTCTCAGTAGATCAGTAAATAAACGAAATTGTCGTTACTGGTGTGAAACTAATCCAGAAATTATATACGAGAGACCTTTACATTCCGTAAAAGTAACCGTTTGGTATGGTTTTTGGCATGGTGGCATCATCGGTCCTTCTTTCTTTGAAAAAATGAGAACGTAGATGCCATTATTGTCAATGGTGAGCGGTACAGATCGATGATAACGAAATTTTTATGGCCTGAATTGAATGATATTGATTTAACCAACATCTGGTTTCAATAAGACAGTGCTACGTGGCACACAGCCCATGACACAATCAATTTATTGCGTGAAAAATTCGGTGATGTGATTATTTCGAAAAATGCTAATGTTAATTGGCCTCCAAGAACTTGTGATTTAACTCCTTTGGACTACTCTTTGTGGGGTTATTTAAAGTCGTTGGTTTATGCGAATAAAACAGACACAATGCATGCATTAAAATTGAATATCGAACGCTGTATTTGTGACATAAGGCCTGATTTATTGAATAAAGTGCTTGAAAATTGGGTTCATCGGATTCGGTCCTGCAAGAGGAGAAGATACGGCTATTTGATTATGTTATTTTTAGATCATAATTGCATTGATTGTACTTCAAAATAAAATATAAAATGTTTCTCTGGCTCAATTCCTTGTTGTTTTATTTAAAAAAAAACATATCTCTATTATTAAAAATCCAATATATCACAAAATGACACTCCCGTTATGATAAATTATAATAATTGTGTTCTCAATTGTAAACATTTTAAAAACGCTTAAATAATTATCCTCGAATTTTTGAATTTCTGTTATTTCATACATATAAAAGATACTTAATACCTAAGTTGAATAAACTTGATAAGAAATGTCAAAAATGACACCGGTAATTTGCGACAATTTGCATTAGTTCAAAATTATGGCAAGTAATAAAACGTGTATTTAGGGTTTGTCGGTTTTTAAAACCCGGTTTCTTTGAATCAATTCTTATAAATCGAAAACTAGTTTTATATTAAAAAAAACCTATTTCAGATATTGGAATTAAAACGTTTCCATTTTAACTTGAAATCGCCTCGGGCACTAGCATATTGTAAAAGTTGACTGTAAAATAATCTTCATGAGTCAAGCGAATATTTGACATGAAAAGCCACAAACTCACACTACGAGTATTATGCTTAGAGCTTGGTTCCTAGGGAAGGCTTTTATGTAGACGTAATTATTATATTGTAATTGAAACATTCCCAAACAACAGAAAACAGAAATTTATACAACATGATAAAGTAAACTTTATTTCATTTTAAAATATTAATATGTAAATAAGTTTTATCGGAAAACGTATTACAAAAAAGTTATTTTTATACTAACCTAATTTAGGGTGCCGGCACACTATATTTTTTCCTATAACTCATGAATAAATATTAAATGAACTAAATAATTTTGTGGATTTGTACGTACTTTAGTCACTTTAGCTTAATTTTTTATTTATTTGGTTTTGTACTTCTATAAATACTAAATAAAGTGAAAAATTTTAATAGATATAGTAATATATTTTTTTTACCGTTTTAATTACATTTCTTTTTTTATTTTATAAATATTCGAACACCGATTTATTTGGAATACTGGAATTTGAAAACTAGTTTTTTTCAAAAGCGGTTTTTGTATAAACCCTAGTATTGATGATTATCAAAAATAAAATTTGTTCGATTATGAGAAGCAAAATACTTGTGTTTTGGAAAATAGATGTTGTCAGTTTTACGTATAAGTGGCAACACCGCACTTTCGAAAATATTTTAGTTGGAGAGATCATACTCGATTATCTTGGTAACCAAAATTTCAAAGCAATCGGTTGATCCATTCTCCATATACTTCTAATACTCCACCCACCGATATATAACATATATATATATATATATATATATATATATATATATATATATATATATATATATATATATATATATATATATATATATATATATATATATATATATATATATATATATATATATATATATATATATATATATATATATATATATATATATATATATATATATATATATATATAATCTACTAAATGTCTAGATAGATAAGATAAAAATGTAAAGTAAATGGAAGTAGGTAAATAAATCTAAAACCAAAAAATCAGTATGTAAAGTCCATTCCTTTTCTGTAGTCCTAACTAAAGGTGGATTTTTCCAATGTTAAGTTGGACAGAAAATTCACGTTTAATTACAAACTTACAGTTAAAAATGAACAGATTGCAGCAGCAGCTTGTTTGCTTCGTAGATTTTCCGATATTTTCTAATTGCACTGGCAGTAGCACGATCTCTGAAGCCTCGTGTGAAAAAATATGCACTCAGAGCAAAAATTACTACTTTAGGTACCCAATGAAATTTAAAAACGTGCCCTGACGTGACCAGATGCCCTGACGTGACCAGTGGAATAAAATGTTGCACTCAGTGCGCATTAATTTTATCAATGGAAATCAAAAATTCTCTTTTCAGTTTTAAAAATGGAACAATTCACTAACGGGACGGGACGTAAGTCGTTCATTACATGCTGTACAAATATCTTAATATTACTAAATTTAGTGGGTCATACAGTGAAACAAAAAAATATCTTTCATCTTTACAATAATAATTAAATTAATATCATTATTTTAGCAACAATTGTTTGAATATTACATAGAAGTGAAAATATTAATTTAGTCCATATTTCACAAACAAAACAAAAATACTGTATTTTGTTCAACGTCCAAATTAAATAATTATGAAACAAGTACATAATACTATTAATGCAGTAATATAGTTACAATCAATTTTTATTACTGGCAAAGAGGCATAACATTTAATTATATTACGAAAGTAGGTAATAAATAAGGAAGAAGCAATCGAGGCGCATCAAAATATTATTAATTGAAATGATTGCGTAAGGAAAATTATAGGTCAATATGATTTTATGTAAATCAGTGAATATGAAATTAATTTTACATTCTATATACCGTGTGTCCCAAATTCGATGCTGACTATTGGAATCTCGGAAGCGGTAAGAGTTGCAAGGTCCGTTAAATGGGATAAGTTTTAGCAAATTTTATGCTGATTCCAAATCCGTTAAGAAATCACTACTAACTGAAACCGATTTTGGGATTTTCCAAAAAATTTTGTGATTTCTCTTTTTGGTTGTAACCATATAATCCCTGGTAAGACGGGTTTTAGACTTTTACATTATTAGGACACTTTTTGGAGACTAATATTTTGGTGTAGAATGTCCGATATTCTTTTGTTTTCGAGATATCCGAGATAACTTTTGTTCTTCTTATGGTAGCCATATTAGATTTATCCTTATTCAGATTGCGCTTAAAAAGAGTTTTCAAATGATGTATCACATACCGGGAAAAATTATTTTTCAAGGGACTAATTTAAGAAAAGTTATCCATTGCTTAACAAAACAAAATAGTAGGCCATGGAAAATCAAAAAGGTATTTTGATTTCATTATAAAAAATAATAGTAATATTAAGGTTACCAGTTTAACGTTTTTAAATAATTTTAATTTTCTGTTAAAATACTGAACATAATCGATATTGAGGAAATTTTTTAATAACAGCAAATTTTAAAATGTCAAATATCTCTGAAACGGCTGGGTTTAGGCATAGGTATCCTACATGTTTTTGACTCAGAAAGTGCCGGAAGGGCCAGATGATTGTAATTATTTTAGTTATATTGACCATACTGCCATTAATAATTCCCTAAATTTTCAAAATTTTCTGGTGCGTACTTTTCCTTATATCGATCAATGCAATTCCTGGTGAGACACCCTGTATAGATATAATAAAATAGCGTACCTTGACGACCCTATTCTTATATAAGCTTGCCATGGAAATGTCCCAAACCCTGCCTCCTCTCCTCCCACAATCCTCCTTTGTGCCTGTTGTCTCGGACTAGACACTCCACACCCTGTAAATTACAATTTGTTAGTGATTACTTACTGTATTTTATCGGCCATAATAAGAATTACTAATGAAATAAAGATATTATTGCTGGGCGTTAAATAATATACAGTGCTTTCGAAAAGTACTGTGTAAATTCGGTAGTTACAATTTCTTTTTTCGAAAAATCGTGTGGATATGTCAAGAGACTATTTAAATGCAAGCTTTTGCCATAGTTTTAAAATTTTCAGGACATTTTTCTGGAAGCTATAACATCATCGATATTTTTTTTAAATACCAACCCCAATAATAATTGTGATTGATGACGCTTAAGTGGTGGCACGCGTTCATTTCGCTCGTGTTTAAAAGTATTGTTTCTACTAAACTAAAATATTGTAAAAGCATAACATATCTAAAGAAGAGTCAAACAATGTTAAATTAAACAAAACAGATAAAATGGGCCCTAAACTTATTACGAAAGATGTAATTGACATTAAATCTATTATCCAAGATACTATAATAGGCCAGTGAATAGAGACGTGAAAACTAAAAAATTTAACATTAATTCTAACATTTTTGAAACTTTGTCATCTGTTGAAGTACCAATCAAAAGAAAACTATAAAATTTTGCAACTCGATTCAAGGTCGGCAACATTGTTAAAATCGCGAAAAAATTAAATTAAGCAATATCTCGACAAACAAAAATGTACCACCGCTGCAAATTTGATATAATTTGTATTACAGTATTCAAAATATAAAGGTAAATTTGCAACACCTGATGACCCGGGCAAAATAATTAATTATCAATAAGTAACATTTTTTGCACCAAATTTTGGAAACATAATATTAACATGCTTGCAAAACTACATTGTACTTGCTAAAATCGCCTTACATGTAAGTATAAGTTTGTAACTCTATCCGATGGTGGCGTGGTACATTTTTTACAATTTACAACTTGTAGAGTATCATTTACCTAAAATAGATTCCAAAAAATAATAACATATGCACAGGTGGATTGCAAATGATCGCATTCGTAACTGAAATGCGCTCTCCATTTTGCAGCAATCCCAGACGTCGGCAGATTGATAAAATTTGCAACAAATAATTTGTTGCAAAATTTTTACTATCAAAATAAAATTAATATCACTGCAAATTTTACATCGAACTCTATAAACGTTATTAAATGTTCATAGTCCTGTAAGGCGATTTTAGCAGGAACACTGTAGTTTTGCAAGAATGTTAATAATATGTTTGAAATATTTGATGCAAAAATGTTAATTATTGATAATTAATTATTATGCTTGGGTCATAAGGTGCTGCAAATGTAGCTTTATATTTTGATTATTGTAATACAAATTCTATCAAATTTGCAGCGGTGTTACATTTTTGTTCGTCGATATATTGCTTAATTTAATTTTTCGCGATTTTAACAATGTTGCCGACCTTGAATCGAATTGCAAAATTTTATAGTTTTCTTTTGGTTGGTACTTCAACAGATGACAAAGTTTCAAAAATGTTAGAATTAATGTTAAATTTTTCCCTATTCACTGGCCTATAAAGGAGCTGTTGGAAAATGACGAATTTATGGGTATCATATTGCAAAAAGTAAATGATGAAGTAAATGCTCTTGAAAAACGGATAAAAGAACAAGATGAAAAACTCAGTAATTTGGAATTAAAAATAGAAGGTTCGTAACAAGCCAAAAAACAAGAAACATTTGTATTTATGGTGTAGAGGAAGGAGCTATAATTAAATTTTGTGTTAGATAAATACCTACTTACATAATACATAAATAAATTTTTCTTTAATTAATAGAATTATTTTTATACGATAGTTTATTTAGATATGAATTTGCAGTTTTTATTCTTTTATTGCTTAGATACATACGACAGCATTCCGAATATTTCTTTTTCAAGTGTTATTTAAGTTATATATACAGAGTGTCCCAACCAAAAGTAAGCACCCTGAATAACTTTGTAGATACAATTTTTTGAAAAATTGGTGAAACACGTCGACCTTGTTTCCAAGGGGGACATATTTTAATGTAATACTTGTATACCTATCATCATCCTTCTACCCTACACGGCCACCCCATCAAAAAATTCAAATGGTAAAGGGGGTCGAGTGGTACATCTTTTGAAAGGTATATATATATAAATATATATATATATATATATATATATATATATATATATATATATATATATATATATATATATATATATATATATATATTATGTTGTTTTTCAGGTTTTCGCGGGTGGTGAATGTTAAATTCGTTTTCCGGGTATACTCCCGCGTAGGTGATAGGCCCCGAGCGGGACCGTGGTTGTCTGAACGACGTATTCGGCAGAATCTCATCTGCCATCTTCAGGTTCTAACAGATAACTGCTTACTGCGGCTTCTGGTTACTTGAACCACGGTCCCTCTCGGGGCCTATCACCTACGCGGGAGTATACCCGGAAAACGAATTTAACATATATATATATATATATATATATATATATATATATATATATATATATATATATATATATATATATATATATATATATATATATATATATATATATATATATATATATTATATATATTGTGATTTATTTTCTAAAAAATGTTTTACAATATAATTCAGATCTTGAAAGATATGCTAATATAAATACGAATATAATTACAAACCATGATGATCAATTATTACAGGGCGAGTTAAATATTTATCTAATTATTATTCATTTGAATATAAGAAACAAAAATTTCGATGAATTACTTGTATTGTTAGAGAGTTTAAAATGTAATTTTGATTTAATAATTTTATCAGAGACTTGGAGAATTAATTGCATAGATGGTTTTAAAATAAGAGGTTATGAACTTTTATACACCGATGGCTGTTATAACCAAAATTTATATTAGAGAAAATATTACTTACAATTTTTCCGTAACTAAAACTACAGGGAATTCTTTTGCAAAGTTAACGTTTAAGATTAACAATATGTCATTTAATATCAACGCTGTCTACAGATTCCTTCTACAAACTCTTGAAAATTTTTGGAAGAAATTAACATTTTAAAATAAAATTCAAAAAACGAAATTGCAATGTTTATAGGTGATATAAATATTGACATTAATAAAAAAAATTAAAATCTTGTAAGTGAATATCCAAATATATTATTATATGGTTTCGTTCCGTATATCAACGCTTCTACAAGAATTTCCTTCGAAAGTCAGTCATGTCGAGATCACTGTTTTGTTCAGACTCCTCCATCTAATATTAATAATGCGAAAATAGTTCCTATGATTCTATTACATGATCTAACAGATCATTATCCCAAAATTTTGAAAATTGAAAACAATGATTTATGTACAAGTATTAATATTAATACACACACCATATCTAGTAAAAATCCTATAACACAAATAAACTATGAGCTCTTCATACAAAACATCAAAAAAAGAAACTTGGCAAGATTTATTTCAAATGAAAAACATTGATACAGCCTATGAGAAATGTATAAATATATTAAATAAAAATATTAAATTATCATCAAAAAAATATAGCAACAAAATCAAATGAAAGAAAAAATCAAACCATGAATTACCAACGGTCTCCTTATATCAATTAAGAATAGAGACAAAATAAAACAAGACCTTGCCAAAAAAAAATGCAACACAGAACTTAGTGAAAAATATAAAGAATTTAGAAACAAAATTAACCACCTAGGAAAAAAAACAAAAAAAGAATAGTATTACAACAAAATTATGGAAATCAAAAAAGATATAAAAAGCAAGGGGCACAGTAAAACAATATTTAATCGGATATAAAGGCAACAACAAAATAATAATAAATCAGAATGGAAAAAACATAGTAGATGAAAATGAAGTAAGTAAACATTGTAATAATTATTTTGTAAACGTTTTGTAAAGCATTTTTAACAGACCAATTGTGTACTTCATTAAGATTAATTTGATATATTGCTGCCTGCTGCGATTCATAACTGAAGGACTCATATAATTGGTAATCATCTGCATAAAGATGCGTATCAGAATAGACAACAGTATGTACATGAGCAGTATATATTATAAATAACAAGGGCCCTAAAATAGACCCTTGCTATCTTTAATACGTCTGAATATATCTTACCACCGTCCACCGTAAGCTGAACCTGTTGCAGACGATAGCTTAAATATGAGCCAAACCACTTCAAGGCACTGGCAGAAATTCCATAACATCTCAATTTCGCTAATTGTAATTTAAACAGTCAAATGCCTTGGAGTAATCTAACATAACAGTAACTGTGACCATGTATTTCTCGACAGCTCGCAATCTGTGAGATCGAGGATTGTTTAGGAGGTAGAATACTATAGAATCAATATGTGCTTTTAATTGATAGTATACTATTCCTTCTATTACCTTAGATAGAACCGGCAGAATACTTATAGGTCTTTGATAATTTAACTCAGTAACTTTCTCTATTTTAGGAACAGGTATAATAAGTGCGTGCTTCCAACATGCAGGCAGAATTTTTCTGTTATTCGTATTTTACGTAACGTAATAAATTTTCTAGATATTTAAACTCTATGGTGGACTTATTCAGAAAATTTATTTTAAAATCCCCTAAACAAAATATATAATCAGTATAAATTACAAATTCAGCCAACAAATCTTCTAAAATCTGAAGAGATCCATAATTAGTGTCTGGAGGACGATAGATACATCCAATGTACATTTATCTTGCAAGTAATCTATATGTGCTCTAGCTCATGGATGTTTGCCATTGAAATAACTTTAATATTTTTTATATTGTGACACTTTCTTACATACATGGCCACATCTTCTCGCCCTCCACTTCTTCTATCCAACCTAAATAACAAGTAACCAGATATATCTATCATAAAATTATGAATTTCAGCATTCAACAAAGTTTCTGACAGTAAGAAAATAACAAAATTTTGCAATAAAATGTATGATTTCAAGTCTTCATATTTATTATACAAAGATCTTATATTCTATGACTTTTAGTAATTTGGAATTTTGGTAGAACATCTTCATATTTAAAGGTAGATAATTATTTTCACACCAAGTATTTAACTTATTCAAATTATCTTGCAATTTTACACAATTGGAAATTGACTTGATTTCAATATATATTTTAAAATCATCAGCATATTGTAAGTAATTGACATCAAATAATTGTGTTACCTATCCATTAATGAAAATAACGAAGAGTAACGGCCTAAGTATCGAACCCTGTGGAACTCCTGATGATTGTGAAAGCTTTTCTGATTTAAAACCCCGATATTGAACAAACTGAGAGCTATCATTGAGATAGACTCTAAGAAGTTCCAACAAAGCTGTAGACGTACCAAATGCATCTAAGTTTGACAGTAACAATTTGTGGTCAAGCCGGTCGAAAGCTTTAGAGAAATTAGTATAGACAACGTCTACCTGAATTCCCTTATCTATTATTTCAGAAATATATTGTGTCTTTTCCACAAGGTTCGAAGTAGTGGAGCGCCAAATATGTAAAGATATACAAGGTGTTCAATTTAAAAAATAAAATTAATAACTGTAGTCATTTTGTGTGAGCTTCCATTGTTTTTCTGTTATGATTTTCAAAATTTATATAGAAAGTCCTATAAGATTATATTTATCATTTTTTTGTAATATTAAAAATAATAAAATTAGAGGGGGAGTTGGAATTCTCACAAAATCACATAAAAAAAATAATTTTACGAGTACGTTTTAAGAAATAAAAAAATTCTAGAAGCAGCAAAGTCGCAGAAAAAATAGTTGTCTAAGTGGAATAAATAAATTTTGTTTTTTTTTACGTATAAAAAAAAATAATAGATGTGGTTTGTAGAAAACGTTTCGTTTTATATTTCGTATCATATTTTGTGTTTCAGACTGAATTGGCTTTTCATATTCAGTTTGTATTTTTTTGTTTTTTCCATAATTTAATACACATTGGCAAAATATCTCCCGCTCTCATTTCCCCTTTTTAACAAACAGGTCTCCCTAAACACAAAATTGGGGTTGGCAACTTTAATAGTGTTTCTCGTTTAATTAGGTGTTTTAATTTCTCAATTTAACAAATTTGTATGAATATTTAATTTAAAATAATTATTCTTAAATAAAATAATTAAATCTTGTCCTATCTGGATCAAAAAGAAGAACTTTCCATTTACTGCATGTATTTCTATATTAGATAATAAAGTGCGTATGCCGCACCGCGAAACAAAGCTCTTTACAGTTATAATACCCTATTCCTTGAACGCATCAACGCGTAGGGGTTGTTATGAGCAATAGTCCCGCTTGGCCCCTATCAGTCCAGACGATCGTCAGAGTCAAGAATATTGGGGTGCGCAACTACGCATAATTTGGTTCCAGAAATCCCAGATTTCTTGTTTGTAGTCTAAATTGATATTTCACGTTACATTTCACATCTGATTCACTGCTCTTTTTTTAATAATAAGTATTTTTTGTTAGCAGAAAATATAGACTTTACTCGATGAATGGATTGTCAACATCTTTACGGGCATTGTGTTAAAAAGTTTAAAACATTTAATTCTGCAGTGCCTGGTTCATAATTTGTGAATTTTTCTATTAAGAGTAAAGGAACATTAACAAAGGTATCTATTTTAAAAGATTTACCAATGTTTAATTTTTGTTTTAGATTAATGAAAACAAAATTCGAATACGTTTATTAATATTTATAAAGTTTTAATGGAAAATCATTCAAACAGGCCAGGGCATTTTAAGTGAATGCAGACCGTTAATGTAAGAAAAAAGTAATGCTTTATTTCTAAATCAAAATTATTGTTTTTAGACAAAATAAATACCAGCAACTCATAAATAGAGTTGGCATTTCGGTCCACAAATCATGGGCGATGCCAGGTAGAGAAATACCCAAGTATGTATGCGAGAGTTGGGTATATTTACTATTTTAATCTACTGTTATGCGTGGTGGTGTCAATAACGTAATTTGTTTCTCTCCGTTGTATTGTTGATAACTTAATTTTTTGTATTTTATTCTTGATGTTAATTCAATAATAAAGTATGTCAGACCTGCCCAAGGGTAAAAAACGGCCATACCATGACAAAGTGAATAAATTTATCAGTGAATTTCCGGATTTACTCTACAATGGTGCTATAATAATTTGTAAGGTGTGCGAGACTGACCTGATATGCTGGGACAAAGGTGATTGTAAACGTCACGTAAATTTTGTGCCTCATAAGACTAAAAAAATGGCCTTTGACAACACAGTTTATGTTCGATTTACTCTTAATGCTGATTGCCTGTGATGTTCCACTTCACAAACTCGATAAACAATCATCTCAGGAGTTCTGGAATAAATACAATCCCAAGGTGACGTTACCAAGTCTCACAACGTTGTGTAACTATGTACCAACTGAATCATTGTAAATAAGATCAAATGTGTACTAAAAAATACACGGCTGTGTTTATGTGTTGACGAGACGACAGATTGTAAAAAAAATTCTATTGTAAATGTTATAGTATGTGTACTGGACCCTCTTAAACCAACATTTCCACTGTTACTAGCTAGCAAAAGACTAACTGAGTGTACTGGCCAATCAATTACGTGGGTGGTGCTGGAGACGTTAGAAAAATTTAACCTGTCAAAAAGTCAAGTGTTGAAGTTTGTGACCGATGGTGCCGCAACATTGCGTTTAGTAAGCCGTTCTCTTCATGAAAACAGTTGTAGGTTAGTACATGTTACATGTAAAGTGCATGCTTTACACCTTGTGGCAGAAACTATTCGACAAGGTTTTCCAGAGGTAGATGCATTAATAGCAAGTACTAAAAAAGGTGTTTCTTAAATATCCTAAACGTCATCGCGCATTTGATAGCAGGTGTTCCGATATTCCTAAACCACCACAGCCGATTCTTACATGTTGGGGAACATGGTTGGAGTCAGCAGTTTATTATGCTGAATATTTACAACAAATTAAAACTGTGATACTACAATTCAATCAAGACGAGGCTGGAACTATTAAGGAAAGCCAGACAAAATTCGAAGATGTTTCTGTTGAAACAGCTTTAAAAACTATAAAGGATTACATGGCGCCATACAAAACTTACAAAACAGTGCGTTGTTGTCAGTGGAGTCACTGTAAATAGTGGACGAAGTAAATGGACTGCTATATTCTATAGGTGACGCAAAAAATGAGCCCGTTGGAGAAAAGTTCCCACGTGTGTTAAAGCAAGACACCGGTTTTACCAGGTTAAGACAGATTTCTGATGGTATTGATGGTACATCTGAAGATCCATTAAGTGACTTCAAAGACTATTTTAAGTATGCTTGTATTACATCAATAGACGTTCTCACAATATAAGCATATTTTTTCACCACGTCGAACATTACTCTATACTAATATTTAAATATTTTTATTGCATTTCTGGACGAATCTCGACGAATTATAATGAGAAAACATAACTTCGCGGAAAAAAATCTATCCGCATGTCTGTAGTATCGCGATAACAGCCACAGTTTTTAAGATAAAGCTTACAAATTTGGTACACATATTCTAATGGCCAAAGACAATGATAAATAGAGTGATGAACAAAATTGGCCAGCTGAAAGGAGATCCACATGAACCAAACTTTTTATTTTCTTAGACCTAATATAAGGAAGTACAGTAACCGCGATTTTTTTTCGACCTCGAGATTTTGATTGATATATACGTTTTGAACCATCCTGAATCCATTCTGGCTATTTTCCGAATGATGTCTGTCGGTGCGTGTATGTGGATGTGTGTGTGGGTGTGTGTGTGGATATGTGTGTGGATGTGTGTGTGGATGTGTGTATGTGTGTGTCCCCGATAACTCAAAAAATTTTAATGGGAGTCTTCCCAAATTTGGCAGATAAGATTGTCAACAAAATTTTAGGTGACACATAAAATTTGGTGAATGTGGTACCACCAGAAGAGACATAATGAATGAAAGAAGAAAAAAGGTACAATTTCAGGAAAAAAATTTTAAAAAAATGTATAGCATTTCTGGACAAATCTCGACGAATTATAATGAAATAACATAACTTTATTAAAAAAATCTGTCCGCATGTCTGTAGTCTCGCGATAGCAACCACAGTTTTTGAGATATAGCTTTAAAATTTGGTACACTTGTTCTAAGGCCAAAGACAATAAAAAATTCGGTGATGAGCAAAATTGACCAACTGAAAGGAGGTCCACGGGACCCAAACTTTTTTGTATTTGCTTTTACAAAAAAAATATATTCTTGATGAAGGTTTATAAATCATGTCTCTATATCAAGCCAATAAAATATATTTTCCAAGTACTTAAATCAAGCTGATTGACATTTGAAATGTCTAATTTAGTTACAAAAATGTCAATGTCAATAACAAGAAGTTATTAAAATATATGACATGAATTTTTATTGACAGTATCGCATGACACTGATAATTAATTATTTAAAATTTTAGTGAAACATTTCAAGGTACGCTATTAAAATTTAATTGAGGTAAGTGAATAATTAAATAGAATTATTTTTTTATATCAGGATGATATATACTGGTATAAGAAAGTTATGTGCTGGCCACAACAGATATTTTGTATTTGCCTTTACAAAAAAATATATTCTTGATGGAAGATTATATTAAAATACATGACATGAATTATTATTGACAGTATCGAATGACGCTGATAATAAATTATTTAAAAATTTTAATGAAACATTTCAAGGTAGGCTATTAAAATTTAATTGAGGTAAGTGAATAATTAAATAGAATGATTTTTTTAGATTAGGATTATATATATTGCTATAAGAAAATTATGTGCTGGCCACATCAGATATTATGTATATGAAAAACAAATCTTTCAGAACTACCGATAGTTAATCTTCAAAACAAAAGGTATGTTTCAATGTGTAATAATGATGACTCAAAAATACAAAATCCTTTTTCTAGAACTCCACCAGACAATTTTTTTTATTTTTGATGATGTTAATTAATTTAAATGTAATTATAAATATCTACTGGCAATCTACATTTTGTCAAATTATATAAAAACATAACATTAGGTCAAATTTCAAATTTAAAGACTGACGAAATCATTAAAGTATTCTGACTTTTACCGAACAAATTGTAGGTTATGTTTTTACTTTTTCACTTGTCAACGAGTAAAGTTTGTTTATATCTGGAAGTCATTTCAATAAGCATGAATTTGAGTAAAGCAGTGCTGATTTGGTTCATATGTATTATAACGATGAAGTAACGGCATTCTTTCGTGATTTCGATAATATAATTATTTTAGTGTCCCGTTAATTCTTGTTCTACAAGTGGTACGGTTTCTCCTTAATTTAATTCCAGTCATATTTATGTTCAGTTATTCTTTGTATTAGGTGTCATTCTATGTAACTATTTCCACATTGACTACTTCATCGTATTTCTTTTAGTGTTTTTAATTTCAATTAGGTGAAATTATTAAATTCATTTAAATGAGAAATTTCAGTATATAATAATAAAATTTCTACTTTAGAATAAAGCAAACATTCGTATTTTTATTATTTTTTTCTTTGAGCAACAAAACTATACAATATACAATATACAAACTGTTAAAATTTAAGAAATTGAATTCCCACCAAAAAGAAGACGTACTTAAGCAAGGCCGGGAAAATTAAATTCTGAATGCAAAGCTATTGCGAGGACAGGATAGATAGTGGCGATCCCCAGAGACTGTAAATCCAAGGGAACTCTGCGTTGAGTTCTTCTGAAATTCAATGTGGTAAAAATGGCCGGACCACGATTAGTTTTCTGCATCATAATTTGGCGAGCTTTTTAAAAATTATTTTTAGGTATTTTTTCTTGGTTATAAAACCAGTTTTATTTGATACACGACATTCCCTATAACGTTTCTTAATGTATGCCATCTCCTGATGATGGTTGTAAAATGTTCAGGTTCATTTGATGTAGATCACTTTAAATGATCAAAATCAAACCGTCATAACTCTTTATAACTTTTATTATTTGTTTTTCATGGCTAACTGTAAGTTGGAAAAAAAGTAAAAATGTTATCGTGACAATGTATAATATTAGACTACACTTTCTTTCTTAGACGATGTTACAGAGAGTCAAAGTCTAAAAAGTGTTCCAAATTTTGGAAAACTCCTTCTACCATACAGGTTGATACACATTTTTCTATCATCATGAGCAAAGATCACAGCTGTATTAAAGAAATATAAATAAACAAACAAAATAAAAATCATCGAATTACATCGAGTGATTATTTAGAGTGATTCACGTCAAATGAACCCGAATGTATAATATGCTGTTTCACAAGAAAAAGGTCGTGTACTCGAGGACCGACCTATATACCGGTATGTATTTTTGCCCGCTGAACCCGAATCCGGGGTTAAAATTAGCGCAGCGGGTCATAATTGGCCGGAAAAATAAAAAAATGGCCGGAAATTCGCCAAAATCTGGGGTCAAAAAACATTAAATAATATTGAAGTGCCTTTACCTTTATATCGGTGTATATTTTTGGCCACTGGATCTAAATTTGGGGTCAGAATTGGCCCAACTGGTCAAAGCCAACAAATGGCTCAAAATTGCCCAAAATTTGGGGCAAAGAATATTGTATGACGTTCAGGTGACTCGACTATTGTGTTAGTATGTATTTTTGTCCACTGAATCTGAATGAATGAGGCCGAAAGTAAAGCATGGAATAGTCTTAAAAATGTAGTAGAAAATTTCTTGGGTAACAATAAATGTGTCGAATGGAAGGGTAGCTGAAATGGTTAGAGATTTCGAAAAATTGGGGTGTTTAATGAATTTAAAATTACATTTCCTGCATTCGCATATGGACTATTTCCCGGATAATCTTGGGGATTATAGTGAGGAGCAAGGAGAAAGATATCACCAAGATCTCCCAGAGATGGAGCGTCGCTACCAAGGGTGGTGAGACGTAAATATGATGGTGGACTATTGCTGGATGCTCAAAAGAGATTTGCCTGCTCAGGGGAGGAAAAGGAAAAGAATGTCCTTGCACAGGTCTTTTGAATGCAAACGGGTCCGTTATAATTACCAAAAATGAAAAAAAGAATCTGGTGAGCGCTTCGAAAAAATATTGGGAACAGGAATACTTGCGTGAACATGTTGGAGGCTATTTGGCAGCCAATTTTTCCAGCCAATTTTGCCCCATGGGCAATTCTGACCCCAGATTCGGTTTCAGAGAGCGAAAATACATACCGGTATATGGGTTAAGTCACGTCAACCCTTTCAATGTTTTTTTACCCGAATTTTGGCGAATTTTCGGCCATTTTTTTATTTTTCCCGCCCATTTTGAACCGATGGGCCAATTTTGACCCCGGATTCGGGTTTAGCGGGCGAAAATACATACGGGTATATAGGTCGGTCCTCGAGTACACGAACTTTTTTTTTTGTGAGCCTGTGATTAAATATGTAATATGTGTTATGTGGTAGACTTTCATAAAATATTTGTATGTTAAACAAATTTAAAACTTTTAGTAGTTTCTGTATCTCTTATTTGCCCTTTTGCTAGATGAAGAAAGTTCCTTGTGGAGAGGTAAAATTTAAAATAGATGTGAAAATTCAACTTTAACCACAAATTCCTAATCACTTATTTAATCCACCTGAACTTTTACATACCTAGCCGATGAATATTTGGCAAACTAGTAATTTTGCGAATTCCTGCATTGCAAATTAATTATATTCTTTTATTGTAAGTTAACTATACAATTAGTTTTTATTGTTTCTGAATATATGAATAAATCATCGGCATGCAATAATTTGAGTCCGTAATTATGTGTGAAAGTGAATTTTCACTTTTTGAATAGCTAACAAACTTGTTTTCGGTAAAAAGTGAAATTAATCTTAATTTGTTTGTTTACATAAACAGCTCATCAATCGTAAACCATGAACGTTAAATAATTAATACAACGAACCATTAATCAATGGATATATATGTGAATGACAAAATTTATACATTTTTCTCGAAAAGAAGAAATAACGAACACATTTATTTCACTGATAAATCTTCTGCATGAAAACTTTTGAAGCAAATGCCACATTACATGTCCTATCCTCACAGGGAAGTTTATTGTTAATGATATGACAATTTTAAAATACTGACATTAATCTAAAATTTTCATTTATTTAACAATAAACACAAAATTTACCTCTTTAAAACGTTGTTCCATGATTTGAGTCTTTACTATCAATATGTTCATGGAGACTGCTTATCACTAGCGTCTTGATTTGTGCAGAGATTGGTTTTTCCACAAATATTACAATTAACACTTTAATGGAGATTTTAATAATATTTTGAAATGTTAGGCAGATGATGATAAATATAAATTCTCTCTTGTTACCACAACGTCGTAAATTACAATTTAAACATTTTTTATTTCTATTACGTCCTTCGGTTTTTTTATAACGGCTACACTTTGTTTTTTTTTGTGTATCACAGACAAGTGTTTTGTTTTTAACCTATTCTTTATTGTATGTACGTTCTGTTTGCTAGTTTATGAAAATGAATATGAATTTTTGATAGCTAGATTTTGTCAGATGTCCAATAATTGGGGTATGAAGTGTGCATGGTATATAATTAACAAGTAGTGGTTGTTGCCAACCCCGTTTTAAATTTATAATTAGTGTTTTATATTACTTATTTATGGTAGCAATTACTTTTAATTTATTGTTTTATTAGGCTGTAATGGAATTGACTTAAATTTTGTATGTCTGTTCGATCGTTTGCACTATTTTTATCTTTTTGTATTGTTATAGAACCAAAGTTCTACAAAAAATTTAATTATCTCGAAAAAAATAATGTTACCAAAAAAATCACCCAGATGACATAGAAGCCTTAAGTAACATTCAAAAAATGTCCGAGACCGAAATTATATGGGTTCAAAATATCACATGTCACACCAACCTTTTTTTAGCAAATTAGACAAAGAATAAAAAATTATATTCAAAACCTCAAACCGCAATTTTTTATTTCAATTCTCTGATTTTTAAATGCCAAATTAGTAAAATTCATTTTCGTTAAAAAACCGCTCCGCAGGAAAAGCGCGACGGCGAGCACCGCGGTGCACTCACAAACATTAAAATAACAAAAACTCATAAAGACGTTCATAAGCCGTAATTACAAACTGGTCTGAATGATTTTGCTGCAATCCAAGAGGCTCCACGAAATTTTAATTTCAGTGGTCAACAGAAGCAAATAATTATGAGTGGCCAAAGCCATCATAAAATAGTAAAAGCTAAATTTCTGCATTTCTATCATACAAATTTTAAAAGATGCTAGTCACACATACCTAGAAAATAATTTTACAAATTCAGTTAAATAAATAACAATTAATATCAAAGTAAAATAGTTTCAGACAAAATAATAATAATAATTTCAAGCAATAATCATTGTTTCCGCAGCGTCTCATTAACCGCTTGATTTATTTATACAAGACTTAAAGTTTTAAAATTGAAGTTTAACACACCGTGTAGCGGATCAGCCAGCCAGCCAGCCGTATCGGGAGCTTTTGGCATATCGGAACTTTCTAGAGGGGTAGATTTTTGCACTTTCGAAAACATGACATCATGTTAACATCGCAATAGATGACGACACAACCCCTATAAATACAAATTTTCAGACAAATTAAGACAATTCTACCACACGGCTTCACCTAGAGAACGTTGTGATACTAAATTCATTTTTTAAGTATGATTTCACTTTTTGCATTCATACAGTTAAATGCCATTCCGCGAATGATAAAATATTAACTTAAAACCGGATGTGAACCCCATTATTAAACACAAACTGATCCAAAGTCCTTAGGACTGTCCCTTGTTGACCGTTTCACAGGTAATAAATCTCACATGGGCCCCAGAAGTCGTAAAATAGGCACTACGGAATTTCTCCACGCACAAGGCTGGGTTATTTTTTCATATCCCAGATACGAAGACGGCGTTCATCACATATAAAGTAATTTTAAAACATTCACCGCAGAGAACCAGAACTACTTCTTCGACAGCTTTTATCATCCGTGGATTTTAGCTTGAGGAGTCTTCCGTCATCAAATTTTACTGTACAAATCTACACTGTTTTTTATTTATTAAACTTAAAAACCACAAGCAGGCCCCTGCGGACGTAGGTTGTCTAAAAATTATGCAGAGAACATCATCGTCTGAGATCTCCGAGGACACTGTAAAGAACTGACTTATATACTTAGAGACACAATCATTTTTTCAAAGTTATTTTTTTTCGCAAGGCTAGGTTTGTTAAGATAATTTCTCGAACCTCAGTTCTATATTAGAAAATTTCACTTATTTTAAAATTAAAGCTTCACTCGACTTAAAATTCATGTATTGAACAAAAATTGGTTAGTTTACTAGGCTCCCATAAAAGTTTCAGAGTTTATTGAAAAAAAAAAGCCCAATTGCCAAGGATCCCTGTGCAAAATTTTTTAAGCTAATAAATAAATAAATAAAAAGCATAAGCCGCTTGATTAAATCCTTCAGCTACAAAGTCTGAGGTAGAAACAATTCCACCAAGCCAGGACCACCGGAGAGGAGTTGCTGAAATCTCACTCAGCTTTGACAGAATAGCCAAAGACACACAGAAATTCTACGAGGTTAAGAACAGGCTACCTTACCCCTAGATATAATCAAAATCGACCTTGAAGAAATTCCATTCCCACGATAAAATGTCAACCCAACTTAATTGAAAGAGCAATAACCCAGTTAGGAAGAAATTAAAAAAACAGGCCTTCCAAAAACACAAACAAAGCTTTGTCCAATTTGTAACAGTATATAAATCGTTTCCTTTTTTTGTTGTCGTTATTGTCTTGTGACAAAATTTTGGTATCATGGTAATTAAACCTATGGTTATTTTCTTCAACATGTGATTGATGTTTGTTGTATTTGTATCCTTATAACCTATTTTCTAAAAGTTGTGACGTCATTTCTACATAGTACCACTGCGATTATTACAGCTTACGCATCGTAGCATGGCCCCTTAGATTTAAATGCGCAATGGATTTTGCATCTACTGTCTCTACCGCATACTGGCCACTTTTTCTAACTTGTGCGCAATTCGGGGGCCACTCTACGATGCGTAACCTGTACATAGTATTGAGTAAATTATTTTAGATTAATTATAAGTTTAAATAATTAATATGTATTGTATATTACCCACAGCTGGTGACCACCAATCAAACGTCATCAAATATATTATGTACAACATAATAATTTTCCTTTTTTTTACTGTACCAATAAACCTAAAAAAATTCAAACAATTTATATTGTTTCCAACTTTGCAGAAAAGATTTTAAATATATTTTTTTTTAACTAGTTTACAAGTGAAACTCTCATGATTGAAAAACTCCATATAGAGTTTATTCTGTTAAAATTTTGTACATCATCTCATTTAAACCTGATAAAATCTATTGTTATATTTTTCACTACAATTATCAATTATTATAAAATTTTGATAGGTTGGGCAGACACGGTTAATTTCTAAATAAACATTAAAACTTATACTCTAGCAAATGAAACTGCATTGAATTAATGAATACTCAGCGATGACGTATATATTAAGATATTTCTTGGTCATTATTGATTGGAGCAGGACTTCAACACAAAATTTTATTTCGAATAATTATTTAGAATATCTCTTACCAGATCAAACAAAACAAGTTATATATATTCAGAAGATTTCTCTTGATTGATGATCTAACTTAAGAAAATTAACTGTTCAAAACAACATTTACAAACAATGACGTTCCAAAAATAATTAACTTTCAACATGCCATAACCTTTTTCTGTAGCCAGTCGACGGATACGAACCATAGCGTGACCTTGCTCCTTTTAAGAAATTTTTAATTTAAAACTTTCTGCGACCTTCACCTTTCACCTCCAATAATAAGATTTATTGTCATTTACAGCAAACTGTTTAATTTCCATTGTAATTTATGGTGTGCATCAATATGATCTCTCAGAGTAAAAAAGTGAGGTCACTTTCTTTTTACACTGAATTGTGGGTCACATTTTTGCAAGCCTAATTAACTTTATTAGAGAGTAACTATGTAAGCAAAACTACGATTATATGATCATGCTAGGAATAAAATTAATTTGTTACGCAGAATTTGCGAATTGATTATTGTTGTTTAACTTGCATTTTCAATAGTAGTAAAAGTGTGTAAAAATATTTGGCGGGTAGATTTCTTGACAAAAAATTAAGTGGAATTACGACCTTTTTTTAAATTAGTTTTTCCTGGGAATGTACACCGTTCTAAGGGATGCATTAAATATTAAATGTTTATTTTGTATGGTATACTTATTTATTTGCTTATCCGTATTTTAAAATCTAAGCTAGCTAAATTTTTTCCAAATTTTTTTGTTCCGTATATAGGGATCATGAAAATTAAACAAAATATATATTTTTTTAAATTGTCGGTATTTCGTTAAATTTATTAACTTCGTCAGGACAAGTTAAATTAAAATTTTATACATCATTTTCTCAAAATATTTACGGGATGAATTAGGAGGGCAAGAACGGGCCGGGGGGCCAAGGGGCGTCGTCCCCTGTTCTTTTCGGCCCCCAGGTGCCCCGATCCATTGTAAATACCATGCAGAGCGTCACGTAACTGCCTCAGCGATTGTTGTAAAATAGTACCAAAAACATGATCGAATCCTTATGCAACAATATCCCGCTATGTAATGGTTCTGTTTTATGCCACAGAAATCCAAACTTTTTTTACTTCAGTGACCATGTTATAAAGAAAAATAAAAAATTGTATTAGAAAGTATTTTCATTATGACATAGTCTTCAAAATAAAAGAGTTGTTAACAAAATACAAACTTCGTGAAATCGCATACGCAAAAGTTACAAATTTAAACATGCCATCTATTTCTGTGATATCATTGACGGGCAATGGACAAAGACACCCTAAATAAAGAATATTTCAAAACTATGTGTCAATCACTTAATCACAGATTATTATAAATTAGGCTACATGAACATTATCTGAACTCCAGAACCTATGGTTAACTGAGAAGTCTACGAGTAATATTTCCAAGAGTTCGTTCAACTTTAATGTACCGAGTGTCCCATAATTACCGCCCAGAGCTTCTATTTCCCAAATGAAAGAGATATTTGAAAAAATTAAAAAACGCTTTTTTGAGCTCAATTCATTCTACATATCTTGTGTTTGGTTCATCGACGCTAGGTGTCGCGACGCGTATTATATATTTCTTTCCATGGATACCCAGTTTTTATTGCTCAGTATTATAGATGACGTTAATTCGAAAAACTTTTTCTAATAGTTTTTTTTTTCAGCTATGAGCAAACAAAACGACAGATAGCTATATAATTCCAAACCCATACTTTTATCCCCCAAACAAAAAAAGGTATTTAAGAAAATCAAAACACATTGTTTTGAGCAAAACGTATTCTACGAATCTGGTAGAAAATAATGTTTTTGGTGTATCGATGCTAGGCGTCGCAACGCCTTTAATATATTTTTTCTTTGGAAACCCAATTACAGTTATTTTCAATTGACATTTTCCTTGAATGTGTTGTAACTTTTAAAATTGTAGCATCGTCTATGCTTGCACAGGCATCTGTTATTTTTTGTTTTAATTGTTCTATATTCAAGGACGGTGTTGCATATACAATATTTTTTAATGTTCCCCATAGAAAATAATCAAAAGGAATTAAGTCTAGGAATCGGGTGGCCACTGAATAGATCCATATGTTCCAAGCGACCTATTGTCGTATTGGATATTAACGTAATTCTGAACCAATCTTGAGTTATGGGGAGTAGTCTCATCTTATTGGAACCACGCAACCTGTAAAAGTGTTGATGGTATAATTAAATATGATTTGAACAAAACAACTACTCAGCGGGCAAATTTCCCGACCTGCATTGGCTTATACCTTCAAATCATGATAGATCGGTAGTCAATATCATTTGTCAATTCCTAACCAGACATGGACATATGGCATACATATACATACATATATATGGAGAACTAATAAGTTCGAAACCGGTCTATGTCTGGTTAGGAATTGACAAAAATGATATTGGCTACCGATCTATCATGATTTGAAGGTTTAATCCAATGCAGGTCGGAGTATTTGCCAGTTAAGTAGTTGTTTCGTTCAAATCATATTTAATAACAGTAGTTTAGTCCACCTGGGCTAGAGGTCGCCACTCTCGGTACTTGCTTCGCAAATCGCTATCCGCCACAGAGACATCTATGATGTCGGTCGGATAGTAGCATTAGGACCATATGAGAAGTTTCACATACCTCTCACCACTACTGTTGAAGGTATGTTTTGACAAAGTCGTGGAGAACGGTTCTCTCAAAAATATAAGTACACAGTATCTGTGACTGTGCATTCAAAAAGTATGGCCCTATATAAGGTGATTATTAATAAGTTCACGCCATGAACAGTGTGAAGATTTTCATCAGTCCATTGATAACTGTTATGTCTATTAGGAATTCCATTACTTATAAACGTACTTTCATACGCCCAAATGATGTGTTTCATCATTTATCAAAAAACTGTGAAAAGAAATTCACCTTACTTCAAAATCCACTTCACTAAGCTTTTGCAAAAAAGATGGGTGAAATTTAAGCTTTTTTAAGATGTTCTATTTTGATGTTTTGCTAATATACAAAATTTTTGAGGCCTGTCTAATTGGGTTATTAGGTTTTCAAAATAAAGGTACCGTAGTATAGAATTGTCATTTGTGCAAATTGTTTTTGTGTGATATCTGCCTTTTCTTGACGAAAAACATAAACATTTTGTCTGAAACTAGATTCTAACCTTTTAAATTTTTTCTGCCTAGCAAATGACGATCTTTATATTGTTCAGCATATAGACGACGAGCAAGAGTTGCATTTCTGTTCGCTTTGCCATATACAAGAATCATATCTACGTTTTCATTATAAGTTTCTATTATTTTTAAGTAACTTAACACACTAATGGTATATTTAGTTTAAAAATGTTATTTTATGACTTAAATTCAAAATATTCAATTGTTTTCATGGCAAGCATTCTATTTATTATCCTTACATTGTTATTTAATAAAATATATCATACAAAAGGTATGCGGGTTGGAATTATGTTTCAGCCATTTTGGTTGCTCATAGCTTAAAATCTAATGATTTTTGTAAAAAAATTATTAGAAAATGTTTTCAAATTATTGTCATCTATAATACTGTGCAATAAAAATTGGGTATCTATGGAAAAAATTATATAAATATCGTCGCGCACCAAAATACGATTTGAATCCAGATTTAAGGAATAAGTTCAGTTCAAAAAAATGTTGAAATTTTCTCTTCGTTTAGGGAAATAAGAGTCCTGGGTAGGAATTATGGGACACCCGGTACACGTAATAATTAATAGTTTTCAAAAAAATCACTAAATTTTACAAAGGAAAATTATTTATAAACGTTTTTCAATGAAAATATTTGTTCGAGTGACTAACATTTGGGAGATTTTAATGGTGCATCAGCAGACGAAACTTTTTATCTAGTATGAAAAATGACCAACGCCGTTCCCAACTAAAAACAAGGCCTCAGTGCTGATCTGAACGCATCTGCTTATGTCACATCCACTGGACACGAGTATTCGAAAATCTACCATGCAGTTGCATGTTTTTAGAACAGGAATGTTATACATATATGGATAGGTATCATCGTCATCAGCTTAAAGTCACCACCTTCTGATATGCTCCCTTTCTAGCATTATTTGTAGTGAGGTATGCCAGAAAGAGATCATCGAGGAAAGTGATGACTTTAAGCTGATGACGATTGTACATCCAGCTTATTATTTGTTTTTTCCGAGAGGTTTCACGCTATAACAAGTGTTTTTTTTAAATTAAATTGTCAGTATTAAAATTCGTAAACATACCTTATAAATGCAGTATATCGGGTTGAAAATTATGTGAATGTACCGAAAATGCGTGTATTTTCTTTTCCGAATGATGAAAGTTTGTGTAAAAAATGGATTTCTACTATTCCAAGAACAGGATTTGCACTTTCAAAATGCATTAAAATATGTGAGATTTATTCATAGGGTAACTGAACAAGATGAATTTGAAACCAATAGCTTGGTTTAGAGTGTTGTTTTCTGATTCATTATCAATGATTTTTTTCTAAACAATCTAATAATTCTGTTCGATAGGTATAAACAGTCTCTATGCACTTTGTATTAAAATTCCATCATGTTGGAGCCGCTTTAGGTAATCTCACCCTAACAACATTATCTAACACGGCTGTTCTTTTTGGCGATTTTCCAAAGAATGAAGAAAAGCTATGTAAATTAGCAAAAAAAAAATTTATGCTTTTATCCTGACTTGATACTTTTTGTAAAATTAAATTTACTTACTTACAAAATTTACTACACCTCGAAATATTCCCGGGTTATCAAAGGACTCAGTTTCGTCATGTCCGCGTAGTGTTAGCTCAAAAACTCCACAGAATAATACACAGTCTATTATTTTATTTAAAATATATCTATTTTTAGAAACGTTTTCGTTGTAAGTTTTTAAACTTTTTCTATAGGCAATGTCTAGCTGCATTCTAATATCAACTGTACTAAGTGCTGCTAGACTACAACAGTTATTCATATGACTTGATGCGAGCGAATGTTTCTGTACTTTTATTTTTAAATGTTTCAAGTCCGTTACACCGATTTTGGACCATATAGGATCAGGATCATCACCAAATAACAGGCATGGGAAACAAAAAAAATGCATTTCTTACCTCGCATCCTCAAATTCACTCGGATAAATCGTACATTGAATTTCGAAAATACCTATTAACTTCTTTTTTATTATCAAGAGATGTTTGCTTTATCGTCATATTAGGTTTTGGATGGCCACCACCTTTGAATTTCACTCGGTCTTCATAACCCAACTTATGTCTATCTTTCAGTTTTAATATATTTTGTACAACACTCATATTTAATAGTAAACACCAAAATTTCACGACAAGTAGAGATTTACTAATAAAATGTTCACAAATAAAAACATTAAAAACAACGCGACAGAATTTACCGACCAACGCGTACCTAGTCAGCAAGTCTGATCTACTGAACTGAACTTCGTGCGAATCGTGCGTTACAGTTTCCGTAAAATGTGTCAGGGACATTGTCCCCGCCAATGTTTTCTGTCTCTTTTGCTTTCTGACGATTCGCGCATAAGTCTATTTCACTTTAATTCGTTGAAAATTCGGTCCGTAGCTAGCTTTGAGGACAAGTTGTGGATTGACCCAAGATTTTTAAACCCTATAAATGAATAATGTAATGAATATGAATGTAGAGGCTCGGTGCTCGAAGGGGATACGAAATCCTGCGATCTAGATATTTGAATAGTATTGTGCATCGAATGAACTAGAAACTTTAATATATTTTTTAAGAATATTAATTATATATATATATATATATATATATATATATATATATATATATATATATATATATATATATATATATATATATATATATATATATATATATATATATATATATTGTCGCGTTTAATATTTTAATTATTAATACTTACGTTTTGATTTTTTTTTTCTTTTAACTCGCTTGAAAAGAAAACTCTCAACAGGGTTTGTAGTTAGGTTCCGTAGTCAACATGAGGTGCTTTGTAAATGTAAATTATAATACATACTTCCAGGCAAATGATAGACGAAATTCAACTGAACAGTTTAATTTGCTAAACAACAATAGATATTCAATTAAATTACCCTAAACTGTCCTACCTAACTTAAAACAACAAATACCTATTATTTATATCTACTCAAAGTAATAATTTTAAATAAATGTTTATTTATCTTTCGTTATAAGGTTAGATTGAACTTTTACCTCGTTGATAAATAATCTTATCAATTTCTTAAATGTCAATCCTATTCGTGTCTTCCTTTATCTTTCCACCTTCTACCAATACTCCTTATTTATCTTCCTTTTCTTTATTATTTTGTAAATATATCATTTGTATATTCTTACTCCTATATACTTCTCTTACTTTGAAATTAAATTAATCTCCATTTTCTGTTTACACCAAATTTTCCATATTCTCAAAATTATATTTCCTCAATTTTTTTTTTTATTAACAATATTCTTCTCTGTTTCAGGACAGGAAAGAATTAAAACTGTTCTCAAGTCTCTCCGTAATTTTTTTCTGTTCTCTCACTTCCTTCAAAAATTTTCGAATTTCGAATTAGAATTTTTTAATTGTCAGTCTTTATTTCTGTACTCCAACGCATCCTATTTTTTTAGCTTCAAATTTCATATGTATTTATTATAATTATATTGGCTCTAAACCTTTTACTATTCTTTATCTTTTTTAATTATGTCCTTCTTAAATTTTATTTTGCTTCTTTTGGTGTTGGTTTGATTCCATTCGATTCATTTTATTTTAATTTAGCTTTGTCCGACACCAAACAATGTTTTCACATTTTTTAAAACACACACAAATTTTTAAATATACACAATTTCTTTATTTATTTATTTATCTTTTTTAATAGAATAATACCTATTCGTTGTTGAATTCAGCCCGTATCTATCCTGAAAGTATGGTAATATGTCTAACTATGACGTTTTATCTAAGGATAATTTTTTTTTTAATTTATATATCTCCAGGCCTTCAAATTGTATCAATTTCTACAGGCATAGTATTATTTTATAACAATTATTTCAGTAAACTAAAATATATGACATATATATATATATATATATATATATATATATATATATATATATATATATATATATATATATATATATATATATATATATATATATATATATATATATATATATATACATATTATATATTATATATTTTTAAACTTCAGAAAATGAATAGCTCTATTTTTTATTTGTATGTGGGAGGTCATTGACCAAATGACCCTATAGAAGAACCGCCAGTGGCACACAGTTGATACATACGGAACTATCCTCATTTATTTGTATTCGGATGAATAATTTTGAGTTACCTGTACATATGTTTTCTTAAAAAAAATTTTTGCTTAAAATGTTCTCTTAACTGCCTCTCAAGTAAATACTAGGATTTTGTGTTCAGTAAAGAGAGATGAGGCCCTACAGTTTATTGTGAAGTTCGAACCACCATTTAATTGTCTTATTTGAAACAAAGAAATTTGTTACTTAAAATTTATTTCTAAATTTATTTGAGATATAGGAGTATATTTAGACCAATCAATCTATACTAAAAAAATAGCATATTTGTTAGTGCCAATAAAATTTATGTATTTCATATAAAAAATAGCTGAAGAGTATTTTAATTCAAAACATAAATTTAATTTTTTTTATTGGCTTTCTTTGAGCATAATACATAAAATAATATTCGCGTAAAGTGAGTAATACATGTGTCAACAAAAAAGTGTTCTAGTCCTAGTCCTAGTCCAGTTAGTACCTACCTATAATATTTATATACAGGTTTACAACAAAATGTTAGCAATATGTACATTATTATTAATTATTACAATCACAGCATTCATGTAAATGACCGAATGACTTACGAGTATTATCGAGCGAGCTGGTTTGACTTTTCGCATTTTCAGGAGGTGCCTCAAGTGTACCGATTCCTATACCTCCATTCTGACCCGTTTTAGCAGTTCCCCTGTAACAGCAACCTTTCAGAAAACCACCACAGGGCTGATCCACCAGCCCTCCAGACAGCCAACATGTTAGGAAGAATTCACAAGTGGCACCAGGGACGCACAAATCCTGTGCCCCTGTCAAAATCATTAGATATTAAACATTAACTTATGTTTCAGAGGAATTTAGTAATTTTGGAACACTCGTTTATGGCTGTTTATAGATATTTCTTAGGCAGTCAATAATTATATAAATAAAAGTATGAAGTAGGTGTTTTGGATCTTAATTATTATTTAAAATTCTTATATTCATTTAAGTCTTTAATAGAAATAACTTGTTAAGAATACTATTTAATAATAATAAAAACAATAACATATTTATTTAGATAAATCTAATTTTACAATCACTTTACAATTAGCTTACTATATATTAATTATTAATTAATATATTTTAATAATTTATTTTTAAATAAATTTATATTAGGACTATCCTTCAAATAATTTGGAAGATAATTAATTTGAGCAACCCCCTATCGATTAAACAATTCTTTGTTGCTGCCTTTCTGCTAAAAAGGGTACTAAATAAAGTATTTTAAGATTCAGTTATAAAGAAACTGGTTTGTGTGACTTTACTGTAGAGAAAAATATGTTAAGGAAACGATATAATCTTAAAGCACTAGACGTTCGACGAAAACACGGATATATTTTATCAACAGTAAAAGCACAAGAGCTTTTTTTTTATCGGATAAATTTCTCTTTATAACGAAATAATTTTGCCAGTCAGTAATTTTATAAGAAAAACTGACATGAAAAAATCGCGAGACCGCAGGTCGAGCAATTTTGTCAAATGTCAGTTTTTCGAGCAAAATTACTGATTGGCAAAATTTTGAGTTAAAAAAGAAATTTATCCATAAAAGAAAAGCTGGAGTGTTTTTTGGCAAGATAAATTAACGACAGAATATGTGAACGAACAACAACAATAATTATCTTTATTTATACAATTATTTAAAGGAACAGTTATTAAAAATACAGTTGTTATAAATTGTTATATATTTTTATCGGTGATAAAAAACGATGCACCTTTTTTATCGCTGTCAAAGTGACAAAAATGTGCTGTCAGATAGACTTTTTCATATAGGAGTTAATTTATCTACATAAACTGTTACATGGCAATGTTGAAGATCCTAACTTTATGTCCTGAATATCTCTAAATATACCTATGTATCCTACTAGAGTATTCAGAACTTTTTTAGAACTTGTTCGTACAAATTACCAATTAAATTCCTCACTCCATAGAATATGTAGAATTTACTATGAGATACAACACAATTGGGATATATTTGATATTAGCTTAGGAAGTTTAAAATCCATGTTAAATATATTGATTCAAGTAGTTAATATTATGTTTAAATCTGTATATGTATTGTATATACTCTGTAATAGGGCTTTGCCTGTTGACTGTATTTTGCCAAATAAATAATATGAGCAAACTGCAAAACAGGAGCAGACTGTACAGTTAACAGTATTTTACCTTTACATAACAGTTTCTCCGTTTCATTGCCTTTGTTTATCTCTGCCAATCAACGTCTCGTATTTTTTCGTCGACACATAATTCATCACAGCAGATTCCCTAATGATTGGACTGGATTTACGTATGACATTCTAACCCCCACACTATACATAACACTGCAGAAAATATCACTCTTTCTGAAGACGCGGACTATCTCGTCATTTTTACGTCCAATAATAACATACACTAAACAGAAAATATCGAATAAACAAAAAATGTCTTTATACTTGCCGTAAATAAAAGATCGTTAGCTAAAGTGTTTTCGAACTGAACAAATTACAAACTGCATAGAACAAGAAGGTCATACAGCAGGTAGTCACATAGGGACGCAAACAAGATTCGCCCTTCGACACTATACATTTATATTGTATTTACTTCAACCTGTGTTTTGTACCAGCTTTAGTTTGTTTAATTTATTATTGAATATGAACAAGAAAAACACAATTTAACTAATCCTGAGGATGCTAATAAATATAGCGAAACGTCGACTAAATTAAAAAAAGTAGTTTTTCTGTTTTGATTGACCTATTCCCACTAAGTTGTAATATCAATATATTACAGGGTGTCCAGTTAGTGTTCCCTTGGAAGATTGTGCAAAAACGGCTAATTTTATAAAAAAACTTTCTTTACAAAACTTTCAATGTGTCATCTTTACTACAACGTATAATTATTTTCAGTTATACAAGGTGTCACAAATATGAGTTACATAAGAAAGTATAATTCTTTTAAATGGAACACCCTGTATTTCTTTGCGCCAGTTAAGCCTCCAAGGGTTTTGTATTACATCTTAAAATATTTTGCTAATCAGGTGCAGCGTTGCCAAGTTATGATTTTTTCCTCTCCTATTTTGGTAATTTACAAAAATTTTTTTGACTGCCATATCTCCACGATTTATTAATTGTTTTTTCTAAAAATGTAAGACGATATTTGATAATGATGTATTTACCGAAAAACATTTTTGAAATAAATTATTATTGTACCGGGCGTTCAAAATATTTGTTTACATTCTTGATATTTAATTATCATTTTCTCAATTTTTTTTAAATAGAATGCCTATAATTTTTTTACATGGAGATAACCCATACAATTCCCCACATTTTAATATCATACACTTTATTTTTATTTCAAACGGTCTTTGAAATATGATTATTTCAAATAATTTTTGCGTAAATTAAGGTGCTCTTTATTTTAGCGTTAAAATCTAGTATGGCTTTGGTCTTTTGTTTTTCGTTTATTTTCCACTTTATGAAATTTCTGTCAGGTGCTAAAGATTATCGTATCGAAGTTGAATTAATATTTTTATGAAAAAATAATATGAATTATAATTATTTTCAACAAGATTTAATATCCATGATGGATGTTATTAGTGAATGTTATGGAAATTGTTTATTGGCATCAAGAGTGTATCCTCAAAAATATCCCGATAGAAGGTATCCTGATGTGAGGTCTCTAGAAAATTTGTAAGAACGTTTTGACAGTACTGGAAGTGTTGCATATAAAAAAAAAAGGCGAGACGACGAAATGTAAAATGAGCTGGCTATAACTTTAGCGGTAATTGAAAATTCTACGGCAAGCGTCGGGAGTTAAGTAGGGATTTAGAGGTCTGTAAATCCAATGATTCCCTATGCCTTCGTAAAAATAGGTTTCACCCCTATAGAGTACAGCTGCATCAATAGCATTTGGAGGTGGATTTAAATCGTAAATTAAATTTTTGCTAGTGAGCTCAAAACCAAATTGGAGAAAATGATGAATTTTTCAAATTTGTGTTGTTCACGGGTAATCAACGTTTCATCACAATGGATTTGTGAACAGGCACAATTACCATTATTATGGCGCAGAAAACCCTCATGTTGTACAGACAAATCATTACCAGCACAACTGGATTTTAAATGTTTGGGGAGGAATTGTACATGATTATGTTATTAGTCCTCACTTTTTTGAGGGAAATGTGAAAGAAGCAGTCTTCTTGAATTTTATGCAAAATACGTTTCCACAAATAATCAAGCATATTCCTGATTATATTACAAATAATATGTGGTTATAACTTGATGGTGCACCACTACATTTTGTTATAAATGTTCGTCAGGCCATTAGTAACCAGTTTCCTGAAAGGTGGATAGGAAGAGGAGGTCTAATATTTTAATAAGCTGCTAAATTATATCTAATTTATTATTTTATTAAATTATGTAAGGCACCACTGCATGGCCGCCTAGAACACCCGATCTGACTCTAATGGATTTTTTCCCTTGGAGATTTGTGAAGTTTATAAAGTAAAAGGAACGACTCGAGAAGATATGATGGAAAGCATTCGTCAGTGTTTCAATCGTATAAATGTTGATATGTTATACAATGTAAGGCGTTCAGTGTTGCGTGAATCAAAATGGTGGATATTTTGAGCAATTCTTAGGCTACTTTCAAAATCAATATCAATATATTTTGAGCAATTGTTAGGCTATTTTCAATATCAATATCAATATGTAGTTTCAATATGAATATCAAGAACGAAATAAATATTTTGGACCCTGGTATAATAACAATTTATTTCAAAAATGTTTTTCAGTAAATACATCATTATCAAATAACGTCTTACATTTGTAGAAAAAACCATTAATAAATTGCGGAGATATGGCAGTCAAAAAAATTTTTGTAAATTACCAAAAAAAGAACAGGAAAAAAAGTCATAACTTGGCAGCCCTGCATTCGATTGACAAAATACTTTATGGTGTAATACAGGATCCTTGGAGGCTTAACTGGCGCCAAAAAAATTTAGGGTGTTCCATTTAAAAAAATTATACTTTCTTATGGAACTCATTTTTGTGAGATCTTGTATAATTGAAAATAATTTTACGTTATATTAAAGATGAGGGAACACTAACTGGACACCCTGTATAAGGTCAGTAAAACTTCAAGAGATTATTATTATAATTGATCTAAATGGTCAAACTAAATAAAACAAATTTTCTCAAATTTTACTTAAACAGGAGCAGAGACTAAAGTATTGTCTCTGACAAGATAATAATTTATGTCAGATAATAATCTGTTTAAATGTTAAAGAATTGTAAGAGATTAAATATGAAAGCACAATGCAATTAATTTAAACTACTGGGAAATGACAAGAGGAAGAAATTCGCACTACTTTCTTGTCATTTCATGGTGAATACGAGAAAGAATTAATAATGAGAATTTCAAGACTTAAAAACTGTTGCAGATTAAAATGGAGAAAATGTCTTTCTCATAATTTGGGTACGCTACCAACTGTAAGTTGCTACGAGTAAAAGTGAAAATCACGAGTTATTGCAAGTAATAAATCTTCTTCCTCTTTTTCGTATAACTGTTTTTGTGCTAAGGTGCCCCAAAAACGAGATATTTTTGAAATGTTCATTGAATAATGGCATATCGGACGCAAACACAGTATTTATTATACCAATTTCTTAATTTTCATTAGTTTTTGAAAAACTATCTGACGCCTGTATTAAAAGTAAAAGATTTCGTGACAAAACCAGGGCCGCACCAAGAGGGAGCATCAGGGCCCGGACCCGGAGCTGTCATAACTTGAGGGCGGCCAGAGGCGTCTTCATTTCTATATATTCTTATTTAATTTTATGTATTTAAAAATCAAGTAAGAAATAAACTGTTGCACAAATTAGACACCATTCAAGGTCAAACCAAAACGAGATGAACACTATTCATGGGACCGATTGTAGCGTACCAATTTGTTGCAACTTTGAAGTCGTTAACAGCGTTTTCAGTTTCATCTTTCGCATAGGTTAGATGACAAGTTCGTCATGTTGTGGAAATACTCAATGCGCATGGGCATTTCAGGATCACGAATTTTAAGTCCACAATTAACGCATGATTGCAACAGGAATTTTTGTAGCAAATTAAGTTTCGACGTGCAAGATATTACCAAAACTTATTTAGAAAGTAAACCAAAGAAGTGTCCATTTTTATAAACTGTTATTTATAACATGTACTGTGATAATTGTTTTTAAGGAATTTATTTACTACTATTTGGAACAAATGCCATAAAAAATTTATTATTTTTGGTATCCAATACATAATTCCATAAATTGTTATGCAAAATTAGAAAACCGGGTGTCGTAAATTACATTGAGGGTCACATAAGGTCTCACAAATAAGGGCGACCAAAAGTGATTCTATGATCGGGTGTAGAAATCGATTTCTCTGGTGTCAAAATCATGACAGAAGTAAATCAATTTCTCTCTAGGAAGAGAATATATTTTGACAGCTTTTACTAAATTCTTGATGTTTATCTAAGCATAATCAAGCAAATAATATTCCAGGAACTTATTTATTTACATTGACAGTAAATGATATACAGGAACAATTACTGAAATTAATATTAGCAGGAAATACAAAACTTTTTCGTTGGATATTAGCTTTATAGTTTTTTTGGTTTGTACACATGGGCGAACTCACACCTTGTAGTATTTGGTTTGCAATAATTGTTTTATTTTGGATGGACTCTTGTACGTACCCTTCAGCCACAGTTATTAATTTCCAACCACCGTGGCGTCTTATAGTGATAATATCAGCCCCTGAATCTGCATGCAGAGTAATTGCAGATTTACGCAAGCAGTGGCCGGTGTACGTCGATGGATTTGGTCAATCTAAATAGGTTACAATTATGCTTGGTAGCTTTCCAAACGTGTACCCACTAGTTGAGACGTACATTTTCCTTCTTTATAAAATACAAAAAAAAACTACGATGGTTGACAAGCCCCGTGTACCTGCGATATAAACAAATAAAATCTGTTTCCTTCATTACAACTTGTATTCGGTACTTTTAAGATTAAAGATGAATTTACGTCTTCAATATCATCATTTGTGATGTTTGTCAATTCATCAGGACAGCCCAGAAATTTTTAAAATACTAATTTACAATTGGTTTATACAATTTTTGTATGATTTTACCTTAAAGTCTTTAACTACCCATTACAATTTTTTGCTTTCGACAACAATGTTTTAATCTGTTCTCTTATCAAACCTTTAGATTTTTCGCTTGGTAACCGTCTGAATTTCTTTTCAAAAATGCCACCTACTTTGGATACTTGCTTATATCAATGTTGTCTTTGACTAGTAGACATGACCTTACCATAGAGACTGCGCCCATGTGGTAGAGGATTTGTAAGTTTTAGATTTTTGTTTAGATACACCAGCATTGCGTTCTCGGTATAAGTTTTTTTCTTTTTTTTTTTCGGTACAACATTCTCAGGAGTACCTAAACTTTGACGAAATTTTAAGAAAATGGCAATAAAGGATTAAATAATTTTCTCATTTCATAGAATTTAAGCTACAATGTGAAAAAAAGAAAACGGTTTTCCAATAAAATAAACATTTTGTGGTTTTTGACATAAACACATACTTCATGTATGTATTTAGTCCATACTTACCTAACCGCAAATAAATAATGAACATTAATATTGAAATTAATTTTGAACCACCTTTTTCAGTTTATTCTCGCAGTGTTTTCAAAAGTATATAGAATGTTTCTTCAATACGTATTAATAATTCAGGCGATGGTTACTCAATTTATTTTATGAAAAAAAGTTTATATAAACATGTGCCACATTGCACATTGGGCCTTCGGTCCACTTTATGTGGCTAAAAGTCGAATCTTTAAAAAATTGGTATAAAATTAGGATTACATAGATTTTTTTGACGGCTGATTACTAATCTGGGATCAAAATTAAGTAATTAAAAATCGCGAATCCAATATGACGAATTTCAAGTAGTAAATTTGAAAAATTTGAATCTATTTTGCAGAAATGTCGGCCCGCGTTGATAATGCTGATACGTCCCCAGAGCGACGATGTTTCAGAGTCAGCACATCTGCCATCTTCAGATTCTCGTTGACAACTGCTTACGGCGGTTTATTATTCGAACTGAAATTTACAGCTGCGCATGAATAATTCGTTGAAAATCGTATTTGTTATGGGCACTTATTTTTGCATCTTCGCGACGTTTTGATCCGCTGATTTTTTCTTTAAAATTTAAACACAAACGACCTAACTCTGTACTGGAAACAGATTTTTCAGCAGTCTTAGCAACCAAATCAGATGAAATTTTGAATTCTTAGTTGTGTTAACCTTTATTTTGAGATTCAGACCTGTTCCTTTTTCTACCTGCTGCTTCCAGTGATGACTTTCTTTTATATTAGATCTAAAACATTTGATTACGGCTCTTAAACGTTTCAACTCTTCAGAATCTGCGTTGACTATGTCACTTTCGAGTTTCGAAACAATGAAAATAACAGCTGAATCTATATTGCCATCTTCTGAAATAGAATCGAGGATTTCTCTTTTTGTAAACATTTCTGCTGGCGCATATATCCATCAAACTAGATATTTCAGATAACAAAATGGTGCATGTAAATTTTCGATAGATGGCGAAACGGCGATGAATTGGAAGCTTGCAGTTTTAAGAAAATACAGTTCTCTATGTACTGTAACTTAAACTTTAATTATTTTTTTATTGTCATATTATCTACTACGTCTTCTGATTAGAAAAAATACATAGATAATAATTAGTACACAAAAATATTTAAAATCTCAGAAATTTTAATCGAATTTTTTTATAAAAACAGCCCTCAGCGGTAAGACAATAATTTACTTTAACTAAAAATATCATTTTTACATATTCTTAGGTATCTACATAATGGCCATACGAATATGCGCTTCATATTCAACACTGTGTATTGTCAAAATACAGTTTGTTGAATGAAACAACATTTTTTGAAATATTGACTCTCCACATGGAGATATTGAAATAAAATTCGTTACACTCACTGAGTTTTGCACTTAAGTTATTTTGACCATTAAAAAATTGGTATCGCATTACCCGTAACGTGGATGCGGGGGATGAGCCAAAAATTTATAAAGAAATTTTCATAATTCTGTATTCAAGTCAATTTTATGAAAGAACAATATTCTTTCAACCAAAAAAAAGGCCCTATTCTTGTATCTTGATAAAATGCAGTGAGTGCAAGAAGAAATGACGAAAAGTATCTGTGAATGGTTTATTTTTGAATCGCCAACATAAAAATGGAATATGGAATATTAATTATATCATTGTGAACAGTGCCTGTTTAAGATTTTATTTTCGAAAGTGTAAATACGTTGTTATAATGGACTTTTTATATGCATTTACTGTTAAAAAATTAACAATATCGTAAACAGCCGTTACTCGTGTCGAAATAATAATTTAGGGGGTTCAAATTTTTAAATGATAAATATTTACATAAGAATGAACTAGCTATGTACATTTAATTTATGTTTTAATATATTTATTTTTTCAATTATAGGATTTAAAACATACATATATTTAGCAAATTATCATTTTCTATGTAATAATCTGAGCCTTTTTACAAAATCTATGAACTTGATAATGTTGTAACGGAGTGATTCAAGGTTGTTAAGCTTAAGGAGCACGTCTTAGCCTATATTTCAAAATGTCTGTGTATACGTCATTATAACGGTACCAAATAAATAACAGTAAATATTTACGTGGCGAACAAGCGATTTTAAACGATTCTACAAATTACAGTGAAACAGACTTACAGTTTAAAAACGTTTCACTTTTGTTAAGATCATGGGCTATAAGAGCTGATTGTTTAGAACACAGTACTATATCTCACAATCAGTCAAGTTATAGTTAACAATAGTTTATGTCTATAACAAAATTTGTTTCTTTTTATTATTTTCACATTTAAATGTTTTAAATCATAAGAAATCACTTATAACAAAGTACTTCTTTAATTCTCGTTGGTAATGGCATATTATACATCATGTTTTAATGTGACAAAAATGTTTACGAAGTACATTTCAGGTGCAACGTTTATATGGACAAAATTCCAGGAAAATTGTTTGCCCCAACAGGTAACATTTTCCTGAAACTGCATATATTTGTATACTAATACGTACATAGTAATTAATCTCAAAATTGCAATATGAATGTGGCTTCAAAAAATATTTTAAATTTTAAGGGAAACTAGACCAATATTCTTTTAAAAAATGAATCAGTGTGGCCGTTACGATTTTCCGATTTAAAACTCGTGATTTATTTTGTCTGAGGTGGAATTTTAAAAATGAATTACTATTTTTTTTAAATTTTTTAAATCTCGTTTCATAGAAAGAAATTACCCACAAATGGTCAAAAAAAAAAAAACGGAATTTTTATTTTCGTTTATAACTTTTTACCGATTAAAATTTTTTATGGGTCAATTGAAAGCCAAAGCTTTCTGCTAAAATACTAGATGTCAGAAATTGACGTGGTTCACAGATCCAATATGGTGGGTGTAATCAAATTTACCTAATATTTAAAAACCGTTGGAACTTTTTTAGAATGACAAATTAAATGGTCGTTTTTTCTATCTCGAAGCATAGTCTTTTGAGACTATTTTAATGTATAGATCACAAAAATCGGTTGAAAACTTACAAAGATATTACTAATAATTCAGCCTGGCCAAGCGATGGTAGATTCAGGGTCGGACGCAATACCAATGCCATCGCGCGCTTGTTTACGATGACGATGACACGACACACTTCAGAGTTGTTATCTGTCGGTCGATGCATAGAGTACTAATAAATAATAAATAAAGTTGAGCGTAAAGAGTAGAAAACGACCGTACGCTGATAAAGTGAATAAATTTATCGGTGAATTTCCGGATTTATTCTATAATGGATGTAAAATAATTTGTAAGTTTGTGATCTAAACTTAATGTGCGGGAATAAATACGGCTGCAAAATTCATGTCAATAGTAACCGGCATAAAAATAAAAAAAGGCATGTCTTCTTTGGAACCTCAGTTTATGTTTGATTTACTGTTAATGCTGATTGCCTGTGATGTTCCGCTGCGCATATTGGATAAACCAGCATTTCGGGAGTTCTGGAATAAATACAATCCGTAGGTGAATTTACCAAGTCGTTCATCGTTACGTAGATATGTACCAAGTGTTCGTGAAGACATTGTAAATAGGATTAAATGTGCATTAAAAAATACACGGCTGTGGTTATGTGTTGACGAGACGACAGATTGCAAAAAAAAATCTATTTTAAATATTATAGTACGTGTACTCGACCCTGTTAAACCAACATTTCCACTTTTACTAGCTAGCAAAATACTAACTGCGTGTACTGGCGAAACAATTACGCGGGTGGTGTTGGAGACTTTCGAAAAATTTGAACTGTCAGATGTTGATGTTTGTGACCGACGGTGCTGCGACAATGCGTTTGGTGGGCCGTTTTCTTCAAGGAGACGATTGTAGGTTTTTACATGTTACGTGTAAAGTGCATGCGTTCCATCTTGTAGCAGCAACTATTCGAAAATGTTTTCCAGAGGTAGATGCATTAATAGCAAATACAAAAAAAGTATTTCTCAAATCTCCTAAACGGCTTCGAGCATTTCACACACTGTGTCCTGGTATTCCGGAACCACCAGAGCCGATTCTTACACGTTGGGGAACGTGGTTGAAGGCAGCTTTTTATTATGCTGAATATTTTCAACAAATAAAAGCTGTGATACTACAGTTCAACCCTAACGAGGTTGCAGCTGTTAAGGAAAGCCAGACAAGCTTTCAAGATGTTTCCCTTGAAACAGAATTAAAAACTATTTATAACAATTATATAGGACTACATGAC